>OU015666.1:7530000-10030000 GCA_907165275.2 Zygaena filipendulae
AAAGAAACAATAGACACGTATTTTTTGCTTTTTCAAATAAATTAAAATATACAGAGATAAAGCGCATTAAAGTTTAGGATGAGGAGGTCGTGACGTCACTAACCGCAAAACCGCCATACAAACTGTCAGAATAGTGACGTCACGCGAAATTTCAACTCAATATATCGCTGTTATTTTTTGATTACGTAAAAAAAGAAAAAATACGTGTCCAATATTTTTTAATAATCTACAAGACGGACTAAAAAATAAAAATTAGTCAACATGCCCATTCTATTTTTCTTAGTAAAATGTTAAACTGATACCGTCCCATGCGAAAATATCTGAAAAATTTTCTTCATCATCAAGAAGTTCTTTACAGTGTCCAATATTCTTCTTCTAATTTTCTTTTCTTGACCATAGGATTTTCTTTTCTCGGCCATGCGTTTTGCTTTTTTTTTTTTGTTTTACCCCGCTCTTCCTCTTCAATAGCAACTCTTCCACAGAGAAGTGTCTGAACATTGCAAAAGCCAAAAGCCATTCATAAACTGCTGAGAACGGCACCCGGGCCCCGACGCTGACGACGGTGTCTGTCGATATCTGACACGGCACGATCAGATGTAATGTAAATAAACGGTGGCTGTCGGTGTCTGCCACGGAACGTGTCTGGCACGCTCAATGTCTGAAGATACCTATAAACGGACCTTTAAAAAGTGCATTACTTGTGTAACATTGTTGAATTGTTATGGACGAAACTATGACGATAGTCGTAGATAGGTTGGACAGCTGTTGGACGTTGATCGAAGTTACTATTATAATCATTACCTATTGTAGGTACGTGATGTTGATGACTAATTTCACGAATGAAAAATACTCATTTTTACTTAACGAAATTATTTCCTCTTAGTTACCTACTCTTATAATTTTTATTTTATTTTTGTAGTAGTTTAGTTTACTATTTTGATTTCATTTTTGTATAATACCTATGTATCTACTTGTCCATCTAATGTATTCAGGTAGGTAGGACGTAGGTTTGTTTTTAAAACATATCTTAAAAACAACTTTCCTGAGCTATGCATCGATTTTGATACATAGTTTTTCATTAGTATCCGTTTTATATAAATCTGTTTAAAATAATTATATTTTTCTATAAACGTACCTACAGAAGCAATTATTTATTTTTATAAAACTTAATTTAACTACAATGACGCACTTTATCTTTTTTTGGGATATAATTTAGGTAGGTACTTATTATTTTATATATGTATAGGTACTCGGGTCGCGAGTTGTTATACAATATTTTATTACCCGTGGACCCCAATGTCAGCACTTTACTGTCGAGGGGATCCTACCACCAGGGGATCTAGCCAGGGGGTCCACGGATCGTGCGTCCTAATTTCTCCGTGCCTCTTAGGTAGATATTATACCTACGCATCAAAATTAACAAAAACCTATTTACGACTATGAATTATTATTATACCTTTAATAGTTTATAAGTTATAAATTATGTTTTAGTGCAATAATACCTAATTGAAAAAATTGTGTGTATTTTGTTTGTATGTTTGTCGAGATTTATCATTAGTTTTATACAGACTGTAACTTAGAAATGCAAATGTAGAGAGACGCGACTTCCAGTATTACGTGAATGTGTGTGTAAGATTTTAATAGAATACTTAGGGGAGACCGGGTACAAAAGTAACACTTTGTACTTTTGCTTTGATTCCTGGTTAGGTGTTGTTATTTTTCTGAAATTAATATGGCCTTAAATAAATTCCATTCATGTTAATTACATTAGTGTCATGATTTATCTTGTTATTGTGTATTTTGTGTGAATCACAGAGACTTTAAAAAAATTCGTCATTTGTTACTTTCGACCACGTAGCGAGGCCGAAAGTAACACGTTGTGGGTCGAAAGTAACAGTACAGGATTTCGTTATGGATTAGGATTGTAATGAATATAATATCAGATATTAAATCAACAAACTATTTATTAAACACTTAGTATTGATAACAAAAAAAAAGATTTGCATTTTAAGTGCTCAAAAAAACAATTTAAGAAAATAAAAAACAATAGAAATTATTCTTAGATTAAGTAATGAGATATATGATATATGATAATAATTTTTCTCTAGTTAGACTAGGTATTCAATATTTGGCCACTTTCAGGATTTTTTTTCCATTTTTTGCCAACTCGTATGCTAGTTTACGTACTTCAGATGGAGATAACCCAAAATAAACTCCAGAACATTTGATTAAAATAGTCCTGAAGATTTTTTTCCTCATCAATAGTAAAAACACGGATGACGCAAAGGTAGCCCACAACTGCGCTAGTATTTCCTGCTTTTAATTTTATTATTTATCTGTATAATGCTACATGACAAACATCATATTTTTTGCCAGGGCTCTAATTTTTGTACCATCATTGAAATGATTTTCAGCCGCTTTTCGGTACACTTCCATGTCGGTAGTTCCTCCTGTGGTAGCTATTTTACGTTGTCGCGGAATGCATGCTGTTCAAATAAAAACACACATTAAATTATCACATAAGTAAATAAATACGGGGACAAAAGTAACATGTTACTTGTGTACCCATAGGGCTATGTTACTTTTGTACCCGACCAATTTTTTGTTAAAACATGAAAGATTACATAAAAATGAAACGTGCTAGACGAAAACGAATTAAAACACTGTATAATCACTCTAATCAAGAATTTAATATGCAAATATTCAGATAAGTGTCATGTTTTTATGACTGCGTAAAACAAAAATAAAAAATTGCCAAAAAACTTACTTTTGATGTGTGAAACCACGTATCGTCCTCTCACACAACCTAACAGCACGTGACGCGCGTTACGACTGAATTCAAGTGAGGGGGGGGCCACCGGCTATCACCTTGACGGCAGCGAAATGGTATTTGGCTACTGGATAAACTTACAGGGCATTTGTTACTTTCGACCCGCCGTTACTTTTGTACCCGGTCTCCTATACTTATTTTTGTTTTAAAATGTTTAATTCGATCATTTATTTAAAATGGAAACGGCTAGGTGATTTTTATGGCCTGTATATCTTTCTCACTCTCAGTTGAAAGAAGGCGTAGGTACCTAAGTTATTTTACTTCGAAATGTTAATTTTATCTTAATCGTACTTACCTAATTTACAATAGGCTATTTGACTAATTTTTTTTTTTCTTAGTCCGTCTTGTAGATTAATAAAAAATATTGGACACGTATTTTTTCTTTTTTTACGTAATCAAAAAATAACAGAGATACATTGAGTTGAAATTTCGCGTAACGTCACTAACTAGTGCAGTTTTTATGGCGGCTTGTAGAGGTAAGTGACGTCACGAGCCCCCACCCTAAACTGTAATGCGCTTTATCTCTGTGTATTTTCATTTATTTAAAAAATAAAAAAATACGTGTCTAATGATTTTTAATTTTCTAAAAGATTTAGATTTTCAAAAGTTGTCAACATCCCTATTACGATAAAATTAACATTTCCAAGTAAAATTACCTACTCATAGGTAATTACCTAGGTACCTTTTTCCACTGACGGCATGATATTATATGATTTTTTTAAAGGTAAGTAACTTATTGCTACTGTAGAAATTTTCTAAAATATTTATAGATAGATACCTTCCACGTATCCACGTATTATACGAATTTTACAATTCATAAATTGTAGCAGAATCAAAGCGACGTGTGATGTCACTTCAGTAAACAATGAATTTCTTGACGTCCAATGAGCTTTAAATTATTTTAATATAAAATTTCTACTTAATGTCTAATTAAGAGTCAATTTCTTTACATTTATGTTGAATATATTGTATTAGTTACTATTATTTTCTTAAACTTACCTTACATGAATTGCCTATCTACAATCAAAACAAAATTATAAAATTAAATTTTCCCGTAAAAACTAAAAACACAGCTAAGTAACTTCTATCGAAAATTAGAATTAGAATTTCTAATTTAGCCTAAAAAATAATTTAAGGAATATTCAATTATAAAAAAAATTAGTCACTTGTCGATTTTTAGCAGGCACTTGTCAATTATTTTATAGTTATAATATAGAGTTGTTACTATAGTAGGTACTATTATTATTAATAATTAATACTTGTTGTATAGGCGGTAGGTCCACTTATTTTGAATTATTAGATGACTGTATATTATATTAATAATATTATACATTTTGTCATACTTGTTGATTACTTCTCTTGGTCTTCATTAATAATATTTTACACTGACATGAGTGCATTTTTATTTCTTTAACATATCTTTTGGCTGCGGCTCCGTTTGCGTGGTAAATACCAGTTAGGCATGATGACTAAATAATTCTTAGTTCGTTTTTAGATGGGTAGGTAGGTAGGTATATTATTTGTAGATTAATAAAAAATATTGAAGACGAATTTTTTACTTTCGTTACGTAATTAAAAATAAAACGGGAAATTCTGTGTGACGTTACACCTAGGCACATTTGACACTTAGTTATGACGTCGCGACCTCCCACTTCTAAACTTCGATTTGTTTAAAGTATTTTTCAATAATTCAAAAAAGCAAAAAATACGTGTCTATTATTTTTTTGCTATCTGATTGGCTAAATAGAATATAGATTTTTGTACCTTGTCATCATGCCTGATTTATTGCAAAAGATATCTGCTTCAAAATTGAGTTACAAAATTTCACCGCTTTACATACATTCATATATTCATACATACCATGGACCAATATGATACATACATACATTGCAAGCACAAACTACTTAGAGATTGCAAGTTAAATAAAAACTTTTAAAATTACTTTGGTTTTGTCTTAGCATAGACATTTTTTGCGAAACCAATTGAGTGAGAAAAAAAAATTAATCAAAAATGGACTTTTTTTATACCTACCAGACTGGAGACGTCAAGGATGTCCAGATATTTATTTCGACAATTTTTAAGATACTGCAAAATTTTAAAGTGATATCATAGAATATGCATCAGACAGACTGACAGACGCGGCGGAGAACTTTGTTTTATAAATATGTAAGGATTTAGGAGGTTTTTCCAAAACTTCCCCCTACCCTAGTAACATCGTACGGACGATGTTTAAAGGATCTTGTACGGGTCCTTGTCTACGTTCTCCTGTCCCATTCGAAATGAAAGAAATCACTTTGCGTCTGCTACCAACTTTATTGGAAATATTGAGCCATTTTATTTAAAACTTTTACAATACTTAGATATTATTTCGTCCATTTACACTACACACCGATCGACTCACACTGGTGTTTGTTACGAAACAAAAAAAAAAACAAATCAAAATCATTAAAATATTTACACACATGTTCTCTTAGTATTTAAAAAACATGCACACAAAAGCACCTACACATTTTACTGATATCTGGTGGCCTGAAAAAGCCACTTATGACCAAAGTAATAAGATTCATAATCCATTGAATTCGTGATGATTCACTTATCATTTATGCTATTTTATGAAAATTTTAAATTGCTTATGAATTTACTAGGAATTTAAAAACTATTTAACTTAAATTGGCCATATTATGTATTAATAATTAATATTCTAAAATGAGGTTTTCACTTTCATTCTAATCATGTATATTGTTTGTTCACAACACCATCGTGCGTCCGATTTACAAGCTGGTGTTGACGTTCAGCTCGACAACATGTTGTTCTGTCTTGTATTCACTCAGCAGAGTCTGTTGCATAGATAAAGTTTTGAATCTGTAAATCTGTAATTTTACTGTGCCTGCTGTTGCAAAGTGTCAATCTGTAAATTCTAATGTATTTCTACTGCGCCTCCATTTGCATAGGAGTACTTTTGTATCTTTAAATCTGTAATTCTACTGCGCCTCTTGCTGCATGGTGGTTCTGGTGAACAGTTCCATGGTGAGCGCGCTGAGGAACAGCGGTATGGAGCGGTGGTGGTGCAGGTGGAGCGCGACCAGCTCCTCCAGGGTGGCCGAGTACTCCGTGTGCACCATCTCGATGCCGTCGTCGCACAGCGTGAACGACAAATAATCGTCCGCGGACTCCGCGTACATACTCGATATCCTTGTGTTCGGATAAAAAAAAAACAAAAAACAATAAAATTATCAATGCTGTAATCTCCTATAGGAAACTAAATTGATATTCTGATATAAAATGAACAATTCTTAAAGTCGAGATATTATAGTCGCATTAGATTAGCCTGTAAGGACTGTATGATTGTTTTTGAAATAATAAAAAAAAAATCCTTTTTTCATCCAACTATCCAAAATCGAAATTCAACTAATTTCTGAAAATAATAAAAACCTCACCTATAATTTTTGTGGCCGGTCCTGTCGATCTTGTACCCGAGCAGCATGTAGCACACGTCCCTGTACTCTTGGGCTGACGACGTGAACTCCTCCTTCATCCTGTGAGGTTAAACAATCTTTGTATTGAAGATATTTTATTACATCCGGGAAACGAAGATAACATGGATTTGTAGCCAGGCGTACTTGAACGCGTTTAGCATGACTTCAAAGAAATTCAACATCAGGGCCGGCAGTCTCGACAACGTTTTGACAACGCAACGTTATCATATCAATCGTTAACTAGGGACCCAAAACTCATGACGATCAACATCATTACAATAACCAACATTACATTAAATGCAATCCTCAAAACGAAACTTGCAATTCACGTAATGTTGGTTAGCAATCAGGTTCGCTAACCAGTAGAAACGGTCCTGTCTTAATGTAAGGAGCTACTGGTATAATCTATACTAATATTATAAAAAGCAAAGTTTGTGAGTTTCTGACGTTGTAGGGGGTAATCTATACTAATATCATAAAGAGCAAAATTTTGTGACTTTGTGAGTTTGTGAGTTTTTGACGTTATAGGGGTAATCTCTGGATCTACTGAAAATTCTTTCACTTATAAGAAGCTGCAGTGATCCTGAGTGTCATAGGGTACTTTTTATTCCGGAATTCCCGCGGGAACTCCAAATTTCTCAAGGGTAAAACCACGGGGAACAACTATCTCTAGATCTATAGAACCGATTTGGAAATTTTTTTCACTTATAGGAAGCTAAAGTGATGCAGAGTGATACAGGGTACTTTTTATCCCAGAATTCCCTCGGGAACTCCAGAGTTTGTGAGTTCGTGAGTTTGTGACGTTCTACGGGGTTATCTCTGGATCTACTGAACAGATTTAAAAAATAGGCTAGTTTCCTAAATTTTTCTTTTTAGTCCGTTTTGTAGATTATTAAAAAATATTGGACACGTATTTTTTTTTTATGTAACCAAAAAATAACGGAGATATATCAAGTCGAAATTTCACATGACGTCACGCCTCGCTACAGTTTGTTCGCACGTTATAGCGAGCTGTGACGACACAAGTCCCCCACCCTAAACTTTAATGCGCTTTATCTATGCATATTTCCATTATTTTAAAAAAGCAAAAAATACGTGTCTTTTATTTTTTTATTATCTAACTGACGGACTAAATAGAATTTTGATTTTTTTTACCCAGGAAACTAGCCTATTCTTTCACTTATAGGAAGCTAAAGTGATCCTGAGTAACATAGGGTACTTTTTACTTCGGAATTCCCGCGAGTACTCCGAAATTACCGCGGGTGAAACCGCGGGGGTCAGCTAGTATACTATATGGTACGAAAGAATAGAGATTATATAAAGAAGCGACACTCCCCGCCTCCCACAAAATTCATGCCTCCTTATACCCCGAAAAAATGACCTTGGTAAAGACCGAGTAAAATTTGACACAATATGTAGAATCTACATGATGTGACAGTTATTCACTGACAGCTGACGGATAGTGTCAGCTCGCTGTCAACCTTACGATACGCACAAGCGCACAACACGTGTTTACGTGTACAAGCCGGCTGTCTTTGCTTGTGGGAAAGTACTTCAATCAGGTCATTTTCATGGAGTGTACCCGGGATGGTAGTAGTAGTAGGAGGTTATATCGGTTCGCTAGTACGGAGTGTGACGGGTGTGGTATAAGGACGTGCGTGAACCTCTGCAGCTTGAGCCGGCTGTTGTCCAACTGCTGGCGCAGCTGCTGCGCCTCCTCGCTGCAGTCGCTGCCAGCGCCGGCGCCGCCCTCGCGCAGTGCGGCTTTCAGTCTTTTTATCTGTATCACAGTTTACCACCACGTTTATAGTCTAGTATCGTTATTACCACCTCCATTGTCGGCTACTAGAGTTGCCACTTGCCACTATTGATATTTAAAAAAAAATGAATATATCAATGGTTGCCACTCGTACTATGTTTATACAACGTGTTAATGAACTGAAAACTAGAAAGTAGTGTTTTAATATAGGTTATATTTTTTCATTTTTACTAGCCCATGTCTAAATTATTTATAATACAATATTTGGCGCGTACGCCGCCCGCAGCAAAAAAAATCGACCCGGTAGGCGCGGGCGTAGCGCTTGGAATTTCGTAGATAGGTCACCTCCAAACTAATGTTTAATAACTTTTAAAGTATAAATTTTTTCGACATAAAATATATTTTAATCATATTATTGTTTGTTTTTTTTTTTTTAAATGGGGTGTATCAGGTTTTCAGTTAATTCATTAAGACGTTGTATGGTATCGTAGGCTATATTTCAATCTATTGTAAAATAATATAGTACAAAAAATTCTACAGGTATGATTAAAAATAAAATTATGTACTATATTTTTCCCGAATATCCCCAAAATCACTTATTTTTTGCAATGTTTTTAATAAATTACAATTTATTTTCCAAAAAAGGTGGCAGCTCTATCAGCTACTCGGATACCTTTCTAAACAACTTTGATTTGATATTTTTATATCACTACAGAGACTATGAACAATGGACGAGGTTCCATAAATCTGTTAAAACGTCGGAGTGACGGAGTATAATAAAATACATAGGGTAGATAGTTCTTTGATAGTAATACATTGCAGCTAAAAAAATACGTTATAACAAAATGTGAAATAATGTGAATGATTAAAATATTTAAAACTGCCACTTTTAGCGATTTTTACCTCTTCCTGTGCATTTTCTAAATCAACTTGAACTTGTTTTTCTGCATCTGCCGCGGGATTGTCAGCTAGATGCAAAATCTACAAATAAACATTAGTCACATTAATATTGATTGAACATTTTTCTTTCAGGAAAACGTTTTTGTTTAGATATAACATAATAGTTAGTTTACCGTATAATTTCTTAAATTTGTAACGTATTATCAGTCAATTTGACTGTCATTATTTATTGCGTAACAACGAGTAAAAGAGTAAATAAATAATTGACGACAGAAAGCACATAGAAAGGGGGGTTTACAAGAAAGGGTGTGTGCACCTTGGTGGCGGCGGCGCCGTGCAGCCGCTCCAGCTGCAGCTGCAGGCGGGGTGAGCGGGGAGGGGTGGGGGAGGGTGTGTGCACCTTGGTGGCGGCGGCGCCGTGCAGCCGCTCCAGCTGCAGCTGCAGGCAGGGTGAGCGGGGAGGGGTGGGGGAGGGTGTGTGCACCTTGGTGGCGGCGGCGCCGTGCAGCCGCTCCAGCTGCAGCTGCAGGCGGGGTGAGCGGGGAGGGGTGGGGGAGGGTGTGTGCACCTTGGTGGCGGCGGCGCCGTGCAGCCGCTCCAGCTGCAGCTGCAGGCGGGGTGAGCGGGGAGGGGTGGGGGAGGGTGTGTGCACCTTGGTGGCGGCGGCGCCGTGCAGCCGCTCCAGCTGCAGCTGCAGGCGGGGTGAGCGGGGAGGGGTGGGGGAGGGTGTGTGCACCTTGGTGGCGGCGGCGCCGTGCAGCCGCTCCAGCTGCAGCTGCAGGCAGGGTGAGCGGGGAGGGGTGGGGGAGGGTGTGTGCACCTTGGTGGCGGCGGCGCCGTGCAGCCGCTCCAGCTGCAGCTGCAGGCGGGGTGAGCGGGGAGGGGTGGGGGAGGGTGTGTGCACCTTGGTGGCGGCGGCGCCGTGCAGCCGCTCCAGCTGCAGCTGCAGGCGGTCGCGCTGAACGCGCAGCTTGTCCGCGTCGCGCCGGCTGCTCGCCGCCTCCTCGCGCCACTTGCACACTTCGCTGTTCAACTTCTCCATAGCTGTAATTTAGAATACCATTCATTACTCTATTACAGAATATGGTACAACAAATAAAATAAACGTTAAATTGTATGCCATGGGGTACTTTTTATCCCGGAATTCCCGCGGGAACTTCGAAATTAACGCGGTTGAAACCGCGGGGAACAGCTAGTTTCAATGAAAACGATCCTTACCTCTGGTGTGGTGTTCGGTGTCGCTCGCAGCCAGCGCGTCCCGGTAGCCCTGCAGCGCGCGCTCCAGGTGCTCCACGCGCGCGCCCAGCAGCGCCGCGCTGCCAGCGCCCGTCTCCCCGCACAGCGTCACCGACAGCTCCTTCTCGTAACAATCCAGCTGTTCCCTGCTCGATGAAATCAAATGCGTGCGCATGTACAGCGAAAACTTTTTTTTTTTACGAACCCGTGGTAATGTTAATGTCAAAGTAGTGTGGCTTGTAACAATGTTTAAGTCACGCTTCTTTGTCGTGATTAAAAACTGAGTGTAATTTACACTTTTTTTTAGTAAATTTAGTTATTTTTGTCTCCTGAAGTTATTTGTATTGAAATGCATTGGTGAGATGCATTTCGATGCTTTACCGAAACTTTCGGCAGCAACTGATGAGTTGAGCGTCCTAAACGCTCTGTGGGAAGTTGTATAGTAAAACGAAAAACTCCCACGAACACCTTATTTCACTGTTTCCGCACACTGTTCATCACTGCAAAATCCACCACATTCACACAATATTAATCATGTTAATTTGCATAACAAAAAAATTTTTAACAAAAAAATTAAAACCGACTTCCAAAAACACAAAACTGAAAAGCTAAAAATAAAATGCTAAAATTAACAAAATACCGATTTAATCCAAAAGACAAAAACACACGTAATATTATTATTGGTTTGTGCTACCACTGATCGGTTTGAATTCGGTGACAAGCCCACTGGTGTCTGCCCAGTTGGGTTGTTCTGCTGACGAAGAGCTGGTGGCGGGAGTAGACTTAGCCCATCTACCCCCTCCATATTTGGCTTGTCACCGACTTCATACCGATCAGTGGTAGCACAAACCAATAATAATATTACGTGTGTTTTTGTCTTTTGGATTAAATCGGTATTTTGTTAATTTTAGCATTTTATTTTTAGCTTTTCAGTTTTGTGTTTTTGGAAGTCGGTTTTAATTTTTTTGTTAAAAATTTTTGTTTATTTTTCGCTTTTAAGTGACTTAGTTGGTAATTTCTCTAAGTTACAATAGCCTAATGTCAACTGCTCATCACCTTTTACAAAATATTACTTTTCCCAACGCAGGGACGTTAATTGTTGAGGAGTTCTCCTAGTGCATCACCATCAGTTCCACTTCACCATATACATTGTGACGGGCATAAATTGTTTAGAAACCATATCAAAGTTAACGATTCAGAACCCGTGAAATACCTATTATTGAGTAGTTCCGATGACCATCTGTGGTTTTCATCATCAGTTCCACTTCTTCAAATTTTGGTTTCCGAAAGCAAATAAACGATTTACTATAAAAAATACAAAAATCGCTATAGGTGTACCTATAATTTTTGAAGAGTTCCCTCGATTACTCCAAGATCCCATCATCAGATCTCAGTTTGGTGACAATGGAATCGATTTGGGAGTATCCCCTTTCAAACAAAAAAACAATTTTTGAAATCGCTCCAATCGGAACCCATGAAATAGGTATTATTGTTAAGTAGTTCTGATGACCATCCGTGGTCTTCATCATCAGTTCCACTTCTTCAAATTTTGCTTTTCATCAGCAAATGAACGATTTACTATAAAAAATACCCAAATCGCTATAGGTGTGCCTATAATTTTTGAAGAGTTCCCTCGATTTCTCCAAGATCCCATCATCAGATCCCAACTTGGTGGCAATGGGACCTAATTGGAAGTAAACCCTTTCAAACAAAAAAAGAATTTTCCAAATTGGTCCAACCGTCTTCGAGTAATCGGTGAACATACAAAAAAAAAAAAAAAAAAAAAAAAAAAAAAAAAAACATAGAACCTCCTCCTTTTTGGAAGTCGGTTAACAAATAAAACTTATGTCCATTCTACTAAAAATCCTGCCAAAAGTGCACTTCGAGTTTATAGTTTAAAATGTTGCCAGTAAAAGCATTATTCTAAAGCCTTATCCATCCCGTGACTCTGATGTGTGTGTCGCAAGATCTTACCTATAGCTATCCCTCTCCCGCGACACGAGTATCAACCGCTTCTGCAGCCGATGAATGAGGCTGTCCTGGTTTTTGCGCAACGTCTGTAGTTCGGCTAGTTTCGACGTCGCCTTGTCGCGCTCGAACTTCGCCGTGGTCACTTCCTAAAAACAATAACGTTGATGATAATTCTGCGAGAAACATACTCTACATTTAGCTTCATTCAACTCAATCCTCTGGCGTCCTGAATCAGACTAAAGCATGGGAACTTCTAACTTCGTGCCGTATTGCTTTCACCAAAACTTAGTGGTAAGAATAAAGGTGATGGCGGTGTAGGCTGTGTGTGTATTGGACAATATTCAAATTAATTTAGAACTTTAACATCGTCGTTTGCCGCGCCCGGCGCATGCTATAGCACCACACACACACAACACTGCATGTGTGCACATAAGCCGCTCGAATGCTGTAATAGTAAGGAGATGAACTGGTTCGCTTGTATCGAATATGTTCCGAAATGCACTGATAACAATGCAGTGTTTCCAGTGCCGATATTCGTTCTGAAAAACTTTTAATATACCGTCGCAGTATCCGCAGTAGGCGGTATGTCGCCATAATCGTCGCCATTTTTGTACTGTGAGCACTGGCGCTTTCGAGGTAAGGTGCTCTCGGTGGTTTGATCATATGATCAACCTCTAACTAATGATTGGTCAAGCGCGTCAGTCGTTTGACATGAGCGGTAGACAGCGTGACATGGCAATGACAGTATACTGGATTGCGGTCCGTTTTAAATAGTAACCAGTATAGATCAGTATAACCTCAGAGTAAATATACTACATAACTATCTTTATAAGAATGGCTTCACAGTATACTGAAGTGACGTCATACCTTACAGTGCTCTATAGTGGCGCATGTGTGTCCTAACAGTGTGGCAGTGTCGCGTAGTGTGTGCCATACTACCTCGGTGAGTTGCGTGAGCTGCGCCTGCGCCTCCCCGCGGTCGCTGACGGCGCTGAGCTGGCTGCTGAGCGCCGCGTCTAGCGCCGCATACAGGGCGCGTGCGCTCTCCACGCCGTGCGCACGCGCCGTCGCCGTCCACTCTTCCAGCGCACACTCCAGCGACGATATCTTCACCTGGAGACACACACGGTGTCACACAGTGTTTATTAGAATTATTTATTCGCAAATGATGCAGGTAAATACGTATAACTACATGGGTTACTTCAACAAATTTTACAGAACTTGTACATTCTACCATATGGCATGCAATATTTACAATAAATAAATGTCTAAACCCATAATAATAAAACTAAAAATCAATGAAAGTAATTTTATAATTTATACATACAATGATGTCAAAACTGTTCAGCCCGCTCCACATTAACGCGAGGATCTTGCGAGAACGCGAGAAAACCACGAGAAACGGTGGAGAACATAGGCTCCACATTCATGTTCTCGTGGTTTTCTCGCATTCTCGCAAGGATTTTGTAAGAATGTGGAGCGGGCATTATGCAGTTTTACTGGTGTAAATTGGAAACAATTTGTACGTATGTTGTTCTAGAATAACTCTCTATTATTCATTTAATATTTTGACTATGATCAAAGAGTAGGAAAGATAAGTTCTACATACCTTTGCCTCATGCAGTTCCTGCTGCACCGGCTGCAGAGATTCTACCCGGCCCGTTAGCTGGTGCACTTGTTCCTCGAGCAGCAGCTTGTTGCGCACCGCCTCGCGTAAAGAGCGCTCCGTAGCACGTAGCTGAATAACCTCCTTTTCCAAATCGGCCATGTTGCTCAGACGTTTCTGTGCAGTCTGTGAGAATAGGGTACTTGCATGAATTTTTTTTTTCAGTCTATTTTAAAGATATATGGCCTACTTAAACAAAGCAAGAAAAAGAAAAAATATATATGCATGAATTAATTAAATAGAGCGTTTCAAAGTTCCTACTTTAGACTTTACCGCCGAAACGCGGCATGACGTCACTAGTTCAAAATTACGCCTTGTTAATCTGTGATAGAAATGTCACTGTCGTATTGACAGGATCATGTGACACTGACAGATAGATAAATTTAATATCCCAAAGCGAAATTAAGGTTGAACTGTGTCGAGTTACTTTCAAAAGTTCCAGTAAAGAATTGAAATGCATCTTACCGATGCATTTTAAAGTAAAAAACTTCAGAAAATGGAAAATATGTGTTGACTGTATGCACTTACTTTCTTTTGCCTTCTCTGAAAGAGGTAAATGTTGTCTAAAAAAATAAAAGTGACGTCATGTGTTAAGCTTGACTGTGATTGGTGTTTCGTTGCAACGTTCCGTTTCACAAAATTAAAAGTTGAATATTTTGGAAACTATTGAAAATTTTACTAGTAAATCTTTCACGATAAGGCTTTTCTAAGGCTCTATTTTTGAAATATTGACACAATTTCTTATAATAAATTTCATGCAAGTACCCTATTAAACCATCATTTGTTAATAGTAACATGTGATTTTATGGCTAGAAAGCTTAAGTGAGATGCTTTCCTATAGTCGACCCAGGATTACACACACACTCACTTGCACAAAATGGCACAGTACACGCCATGAGAAGCTATCTAACTAGCTACTGTTTACAAAAGATTTTTATAATTTTTTTAAGTGATCATTGAATTGGTCAAAACGGAAAAGCCAAAATAATTATCGTCTAGACTTCTAGACGTGTGTTACAAAAATATAAATATAATGGAATACCTTTGCCTGTTGCTGCCAATCTTTATAAGAGTCCCTTTCATACTCCAAATCCTTGAGTTTATTGGTAACTTGTTGCAGCTCTAGAGTCTGTTTCTCCAGCTGTGTCCTTAATGAAGTGCACTGCTCTGCACGACTCGTTTGCCGTTCCACCTCTTGCTTCAACATTTCTACTTCTGATTGGACACCAGCATAAGCCTAAAAAAATTTCATATACTATTTTTATTTTATTTTGCCTAGGTACTAAATTGTATCAATATAGGATTTTTCTTTTTGTAGAAAGTAAAATTTCTATTTTATAATAAATAACATCACTGGCCAATAATTTCCATTTGTAGTTCTGCCACATGAACCAGTTGATTAAATTAAGTACATGAGTTGTTTGGCTGGTGGCTGCAGCAGCAAACACATGTTATAGACAACCCATAATGCATCAAAAGTATTGTATTTAATGAACAATCATTCTGTAAAGGGTAAATTGTATAAGTTTACATTTTTCATACCTGCAAAAGTTCCTCCATATCTTTTTTCACTTCAGCCAATTCATTCTCATTACTAACATTTGACTCGAGCATCTTTTCCTTGATCTCACTAAGCTGCTTCTGTAGCTCCAGTTTTTCTTTTTCCCACTTTGTCTTACTCTCTTTAAACTCTTTTACTGCCTTAGAATACACAAAATCATATTCCAAATTAGGTTAAATTCATACAATTCATTAAAAGGTGATCATTATGAAATTGGTAGTTTAACTTACTTGATTATACTCTTCTCTTAACTCTTGTTCTCTTTTGCGTATGACTTGCAGACGATCTTCCATATCTGATAATGCTTTCTCGTCTCTCTTATGTTGTTCTTCTAAAGAAGTCTTTTCTTCCTCAAATAATATCTGCATCTCTTTACGTATTGTATGTTGATGGTTGATACGTGCTTCTAACTTTGTAATCTAATGATAATACAAGAATTTTATCAACCAAGCTATCTTTTACACACGAATTACTGCCAATGACCAGGTAGATATCGAAATTAAAAATGAAATTATTTTAGAAAACTAACCTGAGCTTTGGCTGCTATCATATCAGCTTTGAGTCTTTTAGCCTCCCATGGTGAAGGGGGAACAGCTGGTGTGCTAGAGCTTGAATTGCTGCGCACTCGTTTGTCAGGAGTCGCGCCACACGCAGCATCGCTGACAAGGCTAGCCTTTCTTTTACCCATAGGCAACAAGTTAGAGAGACCTACAAAAACATTATTATGTAAATTAAATTTATTGTATCTATTTAATTGCAAAATTAAGAATTGGATAAGATTAAGCACCTTCTTTTAATAACTGGTTACTTTCAGAATAGTTCAGTTTAGATGTACTTAGTTTATCATTTGGTTGATCGGGCTTCACCACTCGCCGAAACGGTTCTAATACATCACCGAATATAGACATGTTTCCGTCTTTATTTGCCATTAGCTACGTGTCACTTCAAAATCCAGTTACTTCAGAGACAGGCATAGTTAATAGACGAAAAATAAGCTACTTATGATACAAAACATGAGAAAACTGATTTTAAAACAGCAGTCCGATCCGAATAGTTTCCACAAAAAATTGTCTCATGTCTGTCAATTTGGCATTTGCATTAGTATGTCAAAATTTTAGGTTAAGGTTTTTTTTTTTAAGTTTAGCCCTGAAAGGTACCAAAGTCAGATTTGTTAAATAGCTGTTCGTCTTCGGCGTTGTTTCGGCTGGGTAAATTTCGGAGCCCGCGTGTGAATTCTGGAATAAAAGCCCTTGAGAATTAATGCGGGTAAGCATAACAAACAAACCCAAATTCATGTAATATAAGATTGAATTTTCTGAAGAAACATTTACATTAAAGAATGCAGTGGTACGTATAGAAATGCACATCAATGCTTTAATTAATTGAACTTTTGAAGCAACCCATCACACATTAATGTTATAGGACGCTCGCTCAGAGCAATTTGAAACCATGATGCTCGCACACATTAAAGCTGGCCTTATACATCCGGAATGGCTCTCTGAATTCATAATCTGAATTCATATTATTAATTCAGAAAGATCGGAATACCATACATTATCAGCATACTTCACACACATTCTGATTTTTTCAGATTATGAATTTTATCGCCAAAAGCAATGCGATTAGTATTAGTTCTTCTTCCATATATACGTTTACATGTGCCGGGACTTGATCAATCTGAATTTTTAAGAAATGTGTGAGGCAACGTGCCGGAATTTGAATAGGGTACTTGCATGATTTTTTTTTTCAGTCTATTTTAAAGAAATATGGCCTACTTAAACAAAGTAAGAAAAAAGAAAAAAATATATATGCGTAAATTAATTAAATAGAGCGTTTCAAAGTTCCTACTTTTGACTTTACCGCTGAAACGCGGAATGTCTTCACTAGTTCAAAATTACGCCTTATTAATCTGTGATAGAAATGTCACTGTCGTATTTACGAGGCTATGTGACACTGACAGACAGATAACTTCAATATCCAAAAGCGAAATAAAGGTTGAACTGTGTCGAGTTACTTTCAAAAGTTCCAGTAAAGAATTGAAATGCATCTTACCGATGTATTTTAAAGTAAAAAACTACAGAAAATGGAAAATATGCGTTGACTATATGCACTTAGTTTCTTTTGCCTTCTCTAAAAGAGGTAAATGTTTCCTAAAAAAAATAAAAGTGACGTAATGTGTAAAGCGTGGCTGTGATTGGTGTTTCGTTGCAACGTTCCTTTTCACAAAATTAAAAGTTGAATCTCAGAAGAATAGTTATTCTTCTGAGAGTTGAATATTTTGGACATGACAGTTGATGAGTTGACACAAGACGGTTCAGTTCATCCGTAGTTCATCATACGTTCATCATCTACGTTCATCATACTTCGTTAATTTTTTAAATCCATTCCAAATCCATTCACTGGGAATTTTTTTTTTGAGGTTACACCCGTGCACCCTGGTTACAGGCGTCACAGCCTTCTCTTAATTCTTATTCGTCTGTGGTTACAGCAAAGAAAATAATACTCTCTGATCTGATTCTGAGCCAGAGAGAAGGTGATCTGAGGCCTGAGCCTCAGAAGAAGTTCTCTTTTTTTTTTTTTTTTATTCGTCTGTGATTTGAGCTGACGGGTTACAGGCAGTGTTCGGAACAGGCCAGCGACACTCCCTTGAACCAAAAGTTACTATGGATTTATGCGCGAACTTTTTTACCAACATTGGAATACTTAACCTAATTTCTATGACCGCGTCATACATTGCATTGGTATGGTTGGCACAAAATGCTTTCATAGATCGGATCAGCGATTAGTATGGAAGTGCCTACTCTTAAAACGTAGTGATTATTTGCTGTGGTGTGGTTCGGAACGTACAAATTATATGTACAAAATGTACGATAACTTGTGCCCAACACAGTATGTTCTCTTATTCGTCTGTGGCTCTGTGCTTGTGCATGTGCAGTGCATGTGCCGTAGTGATTACCTTTAAAACGTAGTGATTACCTTCTCTCTGATTACCTTCTCTCTGCTTGTGCCTACGTACGATGTACGATAGAGCTGGATAGAGCAGCATAGTTAATACAATATAATACAGTAAGCAGTGCAAAACAAAGATATTTCACTATTCACTACGTCGTAAAAAGCAAGATGGACACAGATCTTGTGCAGAATGGATATTTTGCTGAATACGAGAATTTAGAGGTACCTACCAACTTAAAGCGCTTATTACACTGCGATTTCAGGGCACCAATTTAGGGTGATAAATCGGATACAATTTAGGGTCGGTGGGTGAGAGAGAATGAGCGAGTAATCACACTACACTAAATTGTACCCTAAATCGACTTCTCTAGGGTACATTTTAATGTAGTGTGATCACTCGCCCTCTCTCACTCACCGACTCTAAATTGGTGCCCTGAAATTGCAAGGTGTAATAAGCGCTTGAGCCCTAATTTCATAAAACCCAAGTAGGTACCTACCAACTGAAGAGCCGGCTGCCGACTGCCGGTTGTGATTTCAAAATACCTATTTCATTTATCAACAAATAAAAAGGCATGGGAATTTTCAGTTTTCAATTTACTAATTAACAAAATTTTCCATTTTCAGATTCATAGGCTAATGTTAGAAGATTCTCCAAGAAATGAATCTTATAAGAAGGCTATTATAGGGAACAGTACTTATTTTAAGGATAAAGTTGTCATGGACGTTGGATGTGGTACAGGTATCCTTTCAATTTTTTGTGCTCAAGCTGGAGCTAAGAAAGTCTATGCAGTAGAAGCTAGTAACCTTGCAACCTTAGCAACAGAAATTGTTAAGGAAAATAATTTTGAACATGTAGTAGAGGTAATTTTTTCTGAATATTAATCATGATTTTAATACAGAATGTTTCTTCAGTAAGTACCTACAGTATTAAATTGCAAAATATCAAAAAGAAAAACCTCTTCCATCTGTTATATTTTTCTAAAAATGCATCTTCAACCAAAGTAAATATTTAAAACATCTTACAGGTAATTCACAGTAAAGTAGAGGATGTAGTGTTGCCAGATAATATAAAAGTAGATGCTATAGTGTCAGAGTGGATGGGCTTCTACCTCCTTCATGAAGGAATGCTTGATTCAGTGTTGATAGCAAGAGACAAATTCTTAAAGGAAGATGGGGAAATGTTCCCAAGTACTGCTGCTATTTATGTTGCTCCATGTAGGTAAGAAAGTTTAAAGTGTAACTCTATGGTTATAGGTTATATCCATACTGGAGTAATCTCACTACTTATACCCAAAGTCAACCACTTTAAGAGTTCCTGGAGGAATTCCGAAACTCATATGGGTGAAACTGCAGGGCGAGCTAGTTGTTTTATATGTAATACTTAGGTTTGATATGGTTTTGTCTACTTGATAGTTTACAATAATATACCCTATAGAAATGTTAAATTTTCAGTATACCCTCTCTATATGACCAATGGAATAATGTGCACGGAGTGTCCATGGCATCATTTGCCAAACATTTGCGAACTGAAAAACATAGAAAACCAGAAATAGCACATGTGAATCCTGACGACCTATTAGCTGGTGCAGAGGTTGTATGTTGGATCAACTTGAAGGAAGACAAGGTGTCAGATTTGGATTCATTTACCATTCAGCATGTTGTTGGTGTGTTTTGTTAACTACTTTGTTTTCAGTTAATATTGTCTTTTTTCTTATTATTCCTAAAATCTCTCATCCAGATTTAAGCCTCAGAGTTTTTAGTGCATTTTTGGAATATTTAACCAAAAGGCTGTCTCATTGACAGTCAATCCACTATGCCTAAAGTTGGCCTGATTTATGTGTTACACTTCCCACCCCTTCTAATGACATCTAATTGATTAAGTGTTCTAATAAGACCTGTGGGTGGAAGTTTCTGTTGGCAGGTTTTACAAATATGTCCTATTCAACAGGTGCATCAAAAGCAGGACTTTACCAAGGCATTTGTCTATGGTTTAAAGTAATTTTTCCCCATTTCTCGGATGAAGAAGATGAATTCTCAATAAATTTGGACACAAGCCCAATGGATTCACTGACACATTGGAAACAAACACTCATAGTTTTACCTCAAGAGCAAGATGTAGAGCCTGAAGAACCAATTGCATTCAAACTAGAAATAAATAGAGACAGTGTTAATAGTAGAAGGTAAATACTCAAAATATCTTTCTTGTGTGTCAGCTCGTATTACAAGACTGTCCAGTGATATTCCTATATAAGATGTGGCAAAATTTGCTGCAAATATACAGGGCTGAAAGTTTGGTAGTTTTTCAAAATATGAGGAAAATAAATTTATTGAAAAAACATTTTCGGACTACCGAAGCATCGCGCGAATTTGCGACAGGAATGGCTCTTAAAGTTCTTAACAGTTAAACACCACACTCATGATTACCTACTTTAGGCGATTCCATTGCCATATTATGTAAAAAAAAATATTTTTCAGGTACAACCTCCAGCTAACGATTCTTGATCCAGACACGGTAGAGCATCCCATTCCCTGTTCATGTTATAAAACAAAGTGTATACTGATCAAAACATTGTTGTAGCGTTAAACATCGAAGTTGTATAGAAGAAAGTTGGTATTTGATTAATATTCATTTAAAAAATTATTAAAATTTATTTTGTTTCGAAACTTAAGTATCAATATTAAAATAAAAAATATAGAAAAAAATTAATACTGGTGCATGTTAAAAATAATTTGTTAAGCAAGATAAAATATAACATTCAAGAATTTGAACTGTTTTCTTTGTTTACTTCTATGACATTTAGTGTTTATCTGAACTCTTTGAAGAGTGCATGTGCTTGCCTTTATTTTAACATATTAGTCACGGACTGTGTTAGCTGCACCTCCCCACTAAGCCAACAGTTGTAATCCAGGCGCATCAGTAAACGGGCTAAATAAACGCCACAGGGACGATCTCGCAATGACACCAGAAGCTGCATTAACTGTTTTACTAGTTTGTTAAACCTGAAACGAAATAAAAATATATTTTTGGTCCTTCGAGTCGGATACAAAAGTAACACGTGAATATTATTCATCTGTAAACAAATGCTCACCTATCAGAAAAGCCTTTAATGTAATAATCTTCGTCTTCCTTATCCGAGGCGAGTTTACTTATGCCACAAAAAGAATGGCACAATTTCAGTAGTTCCATAATGTTGCAAAACACGGGATTGTTGATGGAGTCTATGGCATCGCCCGAACATTCGCTATCTGTCGACTGAGAAACGAAAGTAATGTACCCATTAGGTTATTCATTGTCCCAGTCACTGGTGAAAGATGTGGGAAATTTAATTACATCAGAAGAGGCAAAAACTGAGGATGACTCCATGTCTTCCCCCAAGTTCTTTTGTTAGTTACAAAATGATACATAGTAATACTAATAAAGTACAGTTTTATTTTTAATTAAAAACTATCTAGTTCAATAAGATTAGTGTCATATTTAAAGCGGGTGAAAAAAATAGTCGCGGTGGGACCAGACAAGATGACAACGCAGGACTAATCTTTGTGACCTTGGGGAGACCTTTATCCAGTAGTAGACTCATATATGCAAATAAAGTACGAAAACACGTCACTTACAGTGGTCACAGTCAAGAACGATTGTGTGAGCACATCTGCGAGGAAAGAGGCGTGCGCCTCTTTGAGTTTCTCGAAGTCGTTGGTTCTGCTCGCGGCGTCCATCAGCCGCGAGAAGTTGGCCTCCAACACGTCAGCCTGCATGTAGTGCTGTAGGTTGTCCATCAGGAACATCAGCTTGTTGTGCAACTGGCACATTGAGAAACTGCGGGACAGTATAAAAAATGTAAGGTCCATTACAAACGTCAAAAGTACCAAGGCAAGGGCAATTGCGAAAAGTCAATAGGCTAGTTACCGAAGTTTTAGTTTTTAGTCCGTGTTGTAGATTAATCCTACTAATATTATAAATGTGAAAGTGTGGATGTTTGGATGTTTGTTACACAATCACGCAAAAACGGCTGAACGGATTTGGATGAAATTTGGCATGCACGTTGTCGGGGTTACAGAGAAGGACATAGGGCACTTTTTATCCCGGAATTCCCGCGGGAACTCCAAAATACCGCGGATGAAACCGCGGGGCACAACTAGTAAAAAATGTTGGACACATTTTTTCATTTTTACGTAATCAAAAAATAACGGGGATTCGCGTGACGTCAGGCCTTGTTACCTCCACTGACCTGGTGGAGTGTTTGTATGTCTTCCACAAGGCGTGCAAGTCGTGCTGCGTCCGCTTGATGCGCAGCAATAGACGGAACGTGTCGTTGTACCTCGCCAGCGCCTCGGGCGTGAACAGCAGGTGCAGCGGCCACTTGAAGTTGTACTTGAGTATTATACTCGACCAGCCGTCCGCAACTGAACGGGACATTGTGTTATCGCAAAAACATTATGGCGGAATCTTCTTCTATTCAAAATATAGTGCTAATGGAAGTAGGATACATTATGTAAGTCTAATTGTACGCCTAAAAAAAATTAAGATAATTATTATAATTTTCTTCTTACTCTGAAATGTCCTGTGCCTGCAGTCTCGACATCGGCCTCGGCCTGCCGACGTTTTGATACGTTATCGTATCGATAGCTCAAACGAAATAAAAAGACTTTTTATTTCGTCTGAGATCGATAGTTAACTAGGGACCCAAAAATCATATCACTTGCAATTCACGTAATGTTGATTGTTGGTTACTTATTATGATGTTTATCAACATGATTTTTGGGTCCCTAGTTAACGATCGATACGATAACGTTGTCAATACGTTGTCGAGACTGCCGGCCCTGCCCAAACTAAGCAGTTTGTATAAAATACCATGTTATGGTAATCCTACTAATATTATAAATATGAAGTGTGGATTTTTGGTTATTTGGATGTGTGTTACTCAATCACGCAAAAACGGCTGAACGGATTTGGATGAAATTTGGCATGCACGTTGTCAGAGGTACAGAGAAGGACATAGGATACTTTTTATCCCGGAATTCCCGCGGGAACTGCGAAATTACCGCGGGTGAAACCGCAGGGCACAGCTAGTACTTACATACTTTTTTTGTTGTAAATACATTCTTATGATACATACCAGACTCTAATGTTTTTCAAATAAGTTTACCCCGATGCGGGGATCGAACTCAAACAGTGCGATAAGTGCATTTAGCCATGGTCAAGTAAAAATACGTTTAAGACAAACTTTTACCTATTCGTTTATATACTAGACACCCAATGAATCGACTAAAAACATTATTTTACTACCTGTTTTCTGTGGCTTCAGCTGGGTGAATTTCAGTATTCCCTCTTGGTAATTTTTCCATTCAACATCGATCTACGTTTTTCGATGGTGGTTTTTTGGATGGTGAATGATATCTTTAGAGTACTAACCTGTGCTACTGTCGTCGTCGATGGACGAATTGACAGACACGTTCGGCTTCACGTAAGGCAATTCAAATTTAAACTTCTCGATGTCAGCATTATCACTAAGGAACACCGCCCTAGCGGCTTGATGGAAAGCGTGGTTCATGTCTGGATAGGGACAGAATCAGCAAGAATCAGAAGAAGAGACTTTAATAAAACGTATAATAATAATAATAAATGTTTGTAAACTCTAAGGAACAGTCTTTTTAACAGTTTTAAAGGTATTTTCAAATGTTTCATTAGGTCGCTCGGTGACAATTATATGGCATCGCTCTCGCCTCGATTATTAATGTCATTCCACGCCTCGACTGCGCCTCAAATTGGCAGTGGGCGAGGCGGTGGCCGGTGACGCGCCTTAAATTATTATATTACACAATCATTCATTTTACACTCAATATGAGTAATAAATCAACTTGTTCAGCCATTGTGTGGTGATAAAGCACGTTTAAAGCATAGGCGGGAAAAAAATACCAACTATTACTATGTAACACACACACCAATTTTGTGGCTTTTTACGCCGGTAGTGGTAACAGCACGTGTTCACACGAGCCGGACGCCTGTAAAAGTATACAGGAATATTTTTTATTCAGTGCGCAAACTTTTACAAATTAAACTTAAAGGAGAATTTTTTTATTTTGATAAGTCTTAGTACAAAAAAGTAAAGTTATCATGAACGAAATTTGAATGCTTTGCAATTGATTTATTGGATACTCTATTCGCCGCTGCCACCGCTGCGCGCGAAGCGCTCGTTGGGCTAGGTATTTACGTGGGTTACAATGTACCGACAGCTGATCGGGGTCGTTCACCCCCGCTACAACACCTCTGCGTACGCCGCACGGCGCGCGCGCCCATTGATATAATTAATATATTATGATATAATTACGAATAGATGCTAATTTAAAGCCGGATAAAAAATATAAAAAAGTTTTGAACTTTTGAATGGAAATGTGTTCTATACTGATAATGAACCACAAAAATTTTTTTGCGCATTGCTTAAAAAATTTTCCTATAGGGAATTAAATCGATTCGCTTGTATGGAGTGTCAAAGTTGTTCAGCACATGAGTGAAACAAACCTATAAAGTCTATCCTGGTCCTCCCTATCAACATTGACGACCCGATTGGCGTAGTAGGTCACCATGCCTGCACGCTAATCAAGAGGTTCCGGATTCGATTCCCGGTGGGGGTGCACTCTGTGTGATGAACACAGGGTTCCACTTTCCAGTCTGGGTGTTTTTATATATCTATAGTATAATATATATGTAATTCTATGTAGTATATACCACAATTGCTTGGTTTCCACAACACAAGCTAATAATAGCTTACTGTGGGATCAAGTAGATCTGTGTGTTGTGAAGTGGATTATTATTATTATTATTGAATTAATCTCTCCTCTAGTGGTGGTAAGTAACCTCTAGTGGATGTCCTGGTGGTGGGTCTGTCCAGCTTATGGGCGGTGAGCCGCAACAGCTCGAGGAACAGCTCGCCGCGGCCGAGCAGGTAGAAGTCCTTCATCAGTCTCAGCTCGTGCAACAGCTGGGCTTCCTCGACGACCACCGTCCAAAGGTGCTGTAATACATAAATCGAAGACGCGACTGAAAATCGACGTAATAAGGGGCCACGCGTCACGCATTACTCGATGCCAAGTAATTCACTATGACCAACATACCTTGCCCACAACGTCACAAACTCACAAAGTCACAAACTTTACAATAATACTCTTTATAATATTACTAACGCATGTACCGCGCGGTTTCACCCAAGATAATTTCGGAGTTCTCGCGGAATTGTTCCATACAAACTTTGCAACCCCTTTTCATCTCCTTAGGAATTGAATTTTCAAAAATCCTTTCTTATCGGATGCCTACGTCATACAAAGAACATACCCTCCAAGTTTCAGGTCTCTATCAGCGGTTTAGGCTGTGCGTTGATCCATCAGTCATTCAGGACAAAGCATTTTATTATGTATAGTTTAGTATAATTTAACATCCTGATTCCTGAAGGCCATAAGACACGTGTATTTTTTTGAAGTGAAACATCATTGAACACAAGGGAAATTGGTCATGGTCACACATTGAAGAAGGGCCCAGCTCGGGCATGGAGACCTTTACCTACACCATACAAATATAGTCGTAAGTTCTCTCCAGTTCTTTACTAAATAATAAATAGGGTTTTTTATCGAAATTTGGTTTACCTAACTCAACTATTACCTACTTTTTGTTCGTGTGTGTTATTGTTGCCTCGTTTACTTAACAAAACGCTGTTTCTTTCAATCAACAAGCACGCGACTTGAAACCTAAACTAAAATATAATAAATAACTCGCCAACAATATCTTATACTCGTATCCATTGATGTATTCTTTTTTGGAAACAATATCGGAAAATTATTCGCATTTTTGAAAAATTAGCAACCTTATTTTTTTGTTTTGCTATATCATTTTCTCGTTCTGTGAATCTATGGCGATAAAAGCTAGACTCTATAAGCATAACTATGAAAACGAGCTTGTTTAATGATAAGATATAGTCCACCAGCCCATGCCTTATTTTCTCGTTTTCTCAGTGATTAATGACCGGCTGAATTTTTGTATCAGCTTAGTAAATGAAATGGCCACATAGTCCTACAAATTTGTGCGTTTTCCCAGCCCTACGCTTGGAAGTTTTCGAATTTCACGGAACATTGTTAGCTACCCGTTTCGAGAATATTCACAGAGGGAAAGCTTGGTCGTCTCGTCGAACTGAACCTACTCACGAAGATTCAGCCAGTTATTAGTCACAAAAACAAGTACAGGGGCTGCCGTACTACTTGATGCGCCTATACAGTATACGTCTACAAAAATACAATAAAAATGCACGTATACAGGCAGAGTCAACACAGACACACAGATTTGATTTTAAATTCTTACCTACCTTAGTAACGCATTCTTTGATCTCTCTTACGACAGTTCGCAAGTTGTTCAATTTAAACACTTCAGGACTCTTCAGTTTTTGTAATTTCTCATGAAACTCTGCCTCTTTGTCCTCCCAAATAGTAAACCTTAAACATTGTGTATGGTAAATTAAGAGATTAAGGCCCGTGTAAATAAACGCTACTCGAACATGAACCACTCTCAAATCTATGTTCGTCTTCTTTATTTTCTAATGCAATGAACAAGACAGACAATATCTTGAGAGGTGACGTGAGTCTCGAGTAGAGTTTATTATGCAACCAGTGGAGCTAGGATGCGCAACATGATAAAATTTTATCGAGCCATTTTACCGATTCTCGTCGACATAATATATCGTTTTGTCTACCAGTGGTAAAAAATGTTTAACCGAATCTAGTCTTAACTCAATACCCTACTACTGCACTTTTTTGCTTGGACGCCCACAAATATTTGTCGTGTCGACAATTTTATCTTTCGATAAACATATCATGTTGCGCATCCTAGCTCCGCTGGCTCGCTGTGAGGAGACATTATTTTTTAGAGAATGTCTTATTTATTTATACATAATACATATATCGATATAATTATCATTTGATTTTTCCAAGGATCGTCAAACTGCAGTTACATCGCGATTCATGATCCTTGCAATTTTGAAGTCCGTAACCACAAAAAAAAAATGCATATTTTTAGCTTTGACCATGAATACATTGAAATTGCAACTGTAATGTCATTAGCATTAAGGTACATTATTAGGTGTCACCGAAACTCCCCTGGCGCGGCTGTGCTGATTTGCTAGCGGGCACCCTGTTACAAGTGTACGTGTAAATGAATTAACCTAAAACCTGATATACCTCATTTAAAAAAATACACAATAATAAGATTAAAATATAAATTATGTGGAAAAAATTAATACTTTAAAGTCATTCAACATTAGTTCGGACCTATCTATGAAGTTTCAAGCGCTACGCCCGCACATGTCAATGACCGATTCAATTTTTTGCTACGGGCGGTGTAAGTGCCAAATATTGTATTATAAATCATTTAGACATGGGCTAGTAAAAATGAAACAATTTAACTTATAAACAATTGCGATCGATTCGGAAGTCGATTCTGAGCAAACTACTTTCTATTTTTCAGTTAATTGATTAACACGATGTAGATAGATAACTGTGCCATACCTTCTCGAATCCGTTCCACATTTCTGTATGGGCAGGCAAGTTCTATTTGAGTTCGCGCCACTCCCTCGTTTCTCCTTTCTAGGATCAAAGCCAAACAACACCACAGTTTTGCCTATGAACAGGATCTCTTGGGCGAGCGATAAAGGCACAAAGTATGGTATCATAACAGGGTTCAAGTTGAAGCCGCAGTCGAGCATCGTGTCTTGGAGCTGAAACGAGGATAAGTACTTCCTTCAATTTTGAGGGCCTAACACAACAACACTGACTTTACAATACATTCCACCTGTAAAGTTTTCACTACAAGTTTTGGCAATGTATACCACTATAAATCGCATGGATGTATGTCACAAAGACTTAAAAAATGAAATTTTTATAACTAAATACCAAAGACATAATAAAGGAGGTAGATATATTAAGGGCCTATCCCTTCACGAATTGTAGGTATTTGAGGGGGTGAAGCAGAGGAAATTGTGGACGGGTAGCCTCGCCCACTGCGGGGTGCCCGCAACCGCCCGTTGCCGCCTACGCGAACTGTTGCTAATATTACGGGAGATACTGATGCTAAATGGGGATTCACTCGAGCGTCGTTGGGACCTACTGGGTTTTGAAGATTAGGAGGTAGAAACAAAATAATATTATATGATGTTTTTTCATTCACTGATGGGTTTAGCTTCTACAGGCTTTCAAAAATGTAAAAACAAACAGTTACATGGAAATACTCGAGCGCGTCAGATATCGTAGTTTAGATACTCCAATGTGTCTCTGATATCTAAGGTACATTCATCTGCCAATTTGCGTGGTGGGGGTGGCTATCCGGAAGGGGGGAAAATGAAAAAAAAAAAATTTACTCCAGCGCGTCAAATATTCAAAGGGGTGAACCCAATGCTGTGCTGCTATGTAGCAGCGAATTTTTGAAAATGCAAAAAAAAATCCAGTTTTTAATACTCGAGCGTGTTAGATTATTTTACAGAAGGTTCAGCTTGCATTCCAATTTATGGCTTAAAATCTGACAATAATTTTGAGGGATATTATTAATCTGACTGCTAACAACAAAAATTATGATTTATTTTTAAGATTGTTTTTTATTTCTGACGTAAGTTTAATAACTTTTTGAACTATTTCTTGTTCACAAAAACATATTTCATGGCGACGGACAGCAGCGTGGGAATGATGCAAGACAGTGAGAGATACACAAAAAGTGAAAGGGAGAGAAAGGTGCGAGCGGAGTAATACACCTACCTTTACCGCAACTTTTTTGAAGTCGGTTAAAAATTACATTTAAGTGAAAGGATATAGTTAAACCTATAATTCGATGATATATAATACTTACCTTCAATTATTTTAGTATGCATTTTTACCGACTTAAAAAAAAGTTATCATTTTGACACGTTTAGTGCCGCGATATGCTGTGATGACGTCGTAGCGACGGAAAGTAGTGTGAGGACGGTGCGAGAGAGAGATAGAGAAAAAGGAAAAAAAGGGCAGAGTGAAGAATAGTTCTCAACTTAATAGACGATTTTTGTTTAATAAAAAATTAATTAACTGCGCTCGAGAATGACGAGGTGGTGATTTTTTTTTTGATTATATCTCGGAAACTACGAGTCCCAGACCTATCGTGTTGGTACTCAAACTTCTTGTTTTCGTGTTATCTATGTGTTCACGTGATCAAATTTTTAAAAGCTCATATCTCGGAAGCGACGAGTCCCGGACCCATCGTGTTGGTACTCAAACTTCTTGTTTTCGTGTTATCTATGTGATCACGTGATCAAACTTTTAAAAGCTCATATCTCGGAAACTACGAGTCCCAGACCCATCGTGTTGGTACTCAAACTTCTTGTTTTCGTGTTGTCTATGTGATCACGTGGTCAAATTTTTAAAAGCTCATATCTCGGAAACTATGAGTCCCAGACCCATCATGTTGGTACTCAAACTTCTTGTTTTCGTGTTGTCTATGTGATCACGTGTTCAAATTTTTAAAAGCTCATATCTCGCAAACTATGAGGCACAGACCCATCGTGTTGGTACTCAAACTTCTTGTTTTCGTGTTGTCTATGTGATCACGTGGTCAAGTTTTTAAAAGCTTATATCTCGGGAACTATAAGTCGCAGACCCATCGTATTGGTACTCAAACTTCTTGTTTTTGTGTTGTCTATGTGATCACACGGTGATATAAGCTTTTGAAATTTTTACCACGTGATCACATAGACAACACGAAAACAAGCAGTTTGAGTACCAACACGGTGGGTCTGGGACTCGTAGTTTCCGAGATATAAGCCTTTGAAAATTTGACCACGTGATCACATAGACAACACGAAAACAAGAAGTTTGAGTACCAACACGATGGGTCTGGGACTCATAGTTTCCGAGATATGTGCTTTTAAAAATTTGATCACATGATCACATAGAAAACACGAAAACAAGAAGTTTGAGTGCCAACACGATGGGTCTGGGACTCGTAGTTTCCGAGATACAAGCTTTTGAAAATTTAACCACGTGATCACATAGACAACACGAAAACAAGAAGTTTGAGTACCAACACGATGGGTCTGGGTCTTTTTTAATCGTGATTAATTCTAATCGTGATTAATCTAATCTGATTAAAATTAATCAAATTAACTAATTGATTAAAAGAATCATCGATTAATGCCAACACTGGTTCAAATCGTCAGATTATTCATATACACACTTTTCAACATGTAATTAACCCACCATCTTAATCTGACGCGCTCGAGTATTCTGAGTTATCGATTTTTTTTACTAATCTGATTGGTTATCCTACGCACCCACCAGTGTAGAGGACCTATATTTGGTGGAGGTACTCAATGGTGCAAGGTTATGTTCATCTGACGCGCTTTAGCAAATCCACAAATCCTCTATGGGCTTCCGTACTACGTAATTATTAAATACGTAAATGGTGCCGCAGCACTCGCGCAAAATTCGGCAGACGTCCTTCCTTGTCAGTGTGTCGGAGTGGACTGCGGGGCGCAGTGGGGAGCTGAAACACTGAAGCGCGCCGGCCCGTGATAACAATTAGTTATGTAAAACATTAAATTAATGCAATTTTATCGTATTTTTTTTGTGAAATGGATTACTTGGTTTGCGATAAAATATATCGTGTAAGTTTCAAAATCATGTTCTATATAATTTTCGTCATAAAATGAATTCAAAGTGTCAAAAATGGCTATGTTTGGATATTTTTTCTATCGAGCGAAGTTATTTAAATCGTGTATCGATCTATCAAAATGGATACATAAACTATTCAACTCCACCATATATTTTTTCCATTCTTCCTACTTCAAGAAATGATGGCGAAAAATGGAAAGAAACAATGTACTTTTTGGAGTTTAGCGAACCGATGGCCCCTTAAAGGAGGTAGACAACGTCCTAGCGCGCCGAAACTGAGGCTTTCAAATAACGCTAATTAGCGCAATTCAACTTAGTCGCCTGTTAGCAGCAAGTGGGAAAGCGCGTGTGTCAAATCTAAGCCTAGTTAATTTGTGTGTCAAATATTGACATATTTACAAAATGTCGTTTTGTTTTTTCTCAAAATGCAAAAATTACGGTTCGAAAATAAGAAAAAATGAAGGAGTTACATCCCACAAGTAACTAAATAACAAATCTTCATTATTTTAGTTATTATTTCTAAAATATCCGAATTCTCAAATATTTTGTATAGAATTATTGAAACTATGGTTAACAAGAGATAGAGAATATGGTTGCAACTGTATTGTGATAGGGACAGGTAACATAGGCGTCATAGAATAATTAGTCAGAAGCGAATAATAGTCATTATTTTTTCTCATCATTACTTTCGCGTTAAAAATATTAGTAGGGATTTTTTCTTATAAGTTTGTTTATTGGTCGCTTTCAAGTGAATTGATTTGTAATTTATCTAATTTAGAGTAGCCTAATGTCAACTGCTCATCAACTTTTGAAGTTCGTTTTACAAGATTTTTACAAGTAACCGTAGATTTGTAATAAAAAAAATAATATTATTATAATTTATAATATTGTTTTATTTAATGTCCCTTCTGTAGTCTGCACCATATTTGGACATAGATAAGAAATAGTGTGTTAACCCACATCGGAGAAATTTTGAGTAAATTATGTTTTAAAAATATAGCGCCATTTTGTGTCAACATTTTTATGTTCAATATTTAGTTACATATTTAAGCAGTGTAATAAGGCAAACACATAATTAAAAAATGTTTCCCAATTCTCAATAAATTGTTCTGAATCAATAAACTTAATTTTGTGGGCTAACATGTTATTGCTTATCTGCGTCCACTTATAATATCATTGCTAAATACTGTATATGCTATGCTGTTGGTATGCCAATAAATAAATAGATACGAAAAGGATTGAATTTATTATTATTGGAAAAACCTTTATAGCATAAAATAAACAAAAATATAGATGAGAATCTGTGTCGCCAGTCACTTGAAAATCCTGACTAATATTATAAATCCAAATGTTAATTTATTTTTACCCTTTCACTCCTTAACTAGGTACTCAACCTATCATAAGGAAACTTTGCATTCACTTTGTCAAATGTCAATGGTACAGAATAGAAGCTAGGTTATTTTTATCCCAGGATTCCTGCGAGAACTCCAAAAAACTGCAGAGAACAGTTATAAAATAATACAGAGAATACGTACAGTTGTCACAAGTGATTTGTCAGCAGTGTTGGTGCTTGACTGTACAGATAGAAAGGTGTCAGACAGTTCTTGTTTCTGGATGGGCATCACAAAAAACTCTTGATACGGATCTCTTAGTTCCCCATATAGTAACCATGCGCATAACTGATTTAAAAACACTTGGCTCACACAAGAAAATATACTGAAAAATTTGAAAAACGACACTTTAGTGACTATAATAACAATTAGCTAAGCTACGTAGCTACTAGCTATGTAGGTAGTTGCCATTATATTATTTTCCATTTACAGTTATTTTTCGTCATTTAGTTTGTGCTTTAAATTTGGTTTAAAATCTCAACGGATTATCTGTATTTATTTAAATATACAGGACTAAGGCTGTAAAAACCTCTTCCAAAAATCTCCAAGACAACTAGCGTAGCACAACCCATCCAGCCAGACTCCGCAATCTTCAGGATTTTTTGTCTTGTTTTGTGAGACATCTGCCCACAATCATGGACCAATTAAACATTGGTCCATGCCCACAATGCATCTGCTTGTGCCACTCGAGAAGTTTTTACCCCAGTGACCTGATGGCTATTGGAGTAAAAAGTAAAGTAGATGCTCTATGAGCCACTGCCACTTTACTTTTGAGTCATGTCAGTTTGGTTCTCTCATAGATCTCCTTGATTCTAATTATCACTAAATCTTAATTGCTCCCTCATAATATGCTAGCTTATATGTATAATGTGCTGCAAGAAAAAAAAACCTGACATATTAATTTTTACATACTTGACAATAGCTTCATGCACCATTTCATTGCCATTCAAAACATGCTGGTATGTCAAACTCAATATTTGACACCCATGTAAGCTCCTTTCCCTGATTGTGGTGATGATTTTATTTAATGTATTAAATAGTCCTATATACTTTTCTACATGACTGAGTACAAAAGAAAGAGTGTAATCATGATTTCTGATAACCAAGCTCTCCACTTCCACTAAGGTATTCTTGTAGGCCCGTAGCACTTCGGTAATACCTTCACTTAAGGCTTGAGAATACAGCCCTGTCTTTAAACCTGAAAAGATACTTTGGAATGCATCACAATCTAGCTGTCCCCTGAGGTTTCACCTTTGGTAATTTAGGAGTTCCCGCAGGAATTCCAGGATAAACTATAGATATAAACCTTTGTCTTGACTCACTCAATCTCTATGGAGATTTGTTCAGTAGCTTTTGAGTTTATCACGAACAGGCAGTGGAAGCAATTTTATTTATACTATATAAAGATTATAGTGCTACTAATGGAATGTTAATTTTTTCGTATTTGTGCAGCCAATGTTAGTATTACCACTAATAATATTTTATTACATACTAGCTGTCTCCCAGTTTCATCTACAGTAATTTCAGAGTTCTCATGGGAATTCCAGGATAAACTATAGATAATATAAGATTCCTCATGAATCACTCTATCTATTGGTGAAAACCAGATGTTTATTGCAAACAGACAGTGGAAGCGACTTCTTTTTGTACTATGTAAAGAAGGACAAAGCAAGCATATTGTGTAAATTATAATTCAAGTAATATGGTAGGTACCTGGTACATTTCTCGAAATAAAATCAGTATTTTGAATAAAATTTTGAATTTTATGGTGACTCCTTGCTATATCACATATTTCTTTATACATTTCTTCATCTCCTTTAGTAGTACAAACTTCATCTGACTGAAATAATACACTAGAAATAAACTTGCAGAAATGTGGGTATCAATTTAAGGTAACTCATGAAACTTACTTGTGTAACTTGGGAACAGTCCCAGAGAATTAACAATGCATCATGAATCATAGTTTATAATCTGATAATATAATAAAAAAATGCTTAACAATCAGTTGGTACCTATGTAGGTGTTTAAGGTATATGATTAGATTTTATATGTACCTATAAACAACAACAGTATAGTATTATAATTATTATCTGTGCAACAACTAAATTTTCAAATTTATATGTATTTTTCCTTGCTTGCTACCAATGAATGGAGAGAACTAAAAAGTAGAAACAGTAAACTGACAAGAAATACTATACAAAATTAGAAACTTCATCGGTTTTTATACTTTCAGTTCAGATTATAATATTACGAAGACAATGTTTTAATGATTTTTATAAGTAGGTAAATAATAAAGCTGCGAATTTAATTTATTGGAGATGGCCGGGCGTAGGTCACAGAACAGTGAACGCTTATGTGAATTAATTCCATGAAAAATTATGTTTTTCCACTTCAGTAAATACAAACTATAAACACAACGTACAAGAGTGTGAGCACAGACGAAGAGCCACCTGCACCGGCACAAATTAACTAGAAACTAGAAGCCACGGTAGAGCTAGAGCCTAGAGAAAAAAAAAGTCACCAAAGGTTTGGTATGGTCGTTCATTCTCCAACAAAGAAAATAATACTCTCTGATCTCCAATCTCCGTCTACGGCACAAATTAATTAGACTTATGTCGTCTACGGGTCGTCAGAAGAGCTACTGTTCACAACTACTGTTATTGTTCTGAGCAAAGAGTATATAACCACTAGTTCTGAGTTATTTTTCTGAGGGTCACACCAAACTACTCTAGTGACACGCTAGTGATGTCTTAAATTGATTGTGAATGATTGAATATGAATTTGAATCGACTATTTGATAAAATAATGAACGTTCTGAACGCACCGACACGACATCAAAAATCCAAAATATTTATAATATGTTTGAATATTGTAATATGTGATCATCTCTAAATAGTTTGTGTATGTGATTAAACTTACTAAGCGCATAATGCACCTGTCAATTTAAACAGTATTCAACATTTAAATAAAAAAAGAAAATTTTATTTTCTTGTGCGTAGTGCGTAATACCTAAATATTTTATTATTGACATATAGGTACCTCCTTGCCCAAATGTATTATATTATCTGCACCCAAATGCAGTTTTCGAACACAGCCTTTGACTTCGACAATCATTTGAAGGTTGTGTTGCGCTTGCGCATGGTTAAAACAAGTTATGTCAATTTTATGTGAACTGTCATTTACTGAGACGATGGTGGATGAGTAAACTAGTAAAGGTAGTCAACAAATGATTGTAACGGATTCTTGTTTTACTGTTTATTGCTTAAAAGTGAATAAAAAATATGGCTGCAGTTGGTAGATTTGATAGTCAAACTATAGACGAAAAAAATAACACTAAAAAAGAAGAACATTTTTGTGTATTAAATGTTTTGTGTGTGTTTATTTCTTTGGTTACTACTTTAGCCGATTTAACAACAGGTAAAACAACAACACCCTTTTGCTTACTTATTTTCATGTATAGTAATTTTGTATATTATTATTATACCTAGTATTTAACTTTTGAGTGCGATTATGCTTTCAGATATATTAGTGCTTGCTGAATATTGTAAAAATGGATACTTGTATTGGGCACTCGGTACATTCATTTTTATAATTACGCCTAACATCTTAATAAATATATTTTCTATGCGATGGTTCGTTATCGATAAAAGATCCTGCGTCAAAAAGTGGCTGACACATGGATTTCTAGTTGGTGTATTTGAAAGGTATTAGTGACCAATATATCTTTTATTTAATTTTTGTATCAGGATATTTTATTTCAATTTATAAATGGTTTTCTTTGGTTTTTTAGGTATATAATATTTCTTTATAAAGTTTTTAAATGTAAAAACTTGGAAAAATTAAAAACACAAAAACTAATATCTCAGAAAAACGATATGAGTTTGTTGCATTTCATATATGTGTTCACTGGAACAATTCCTCAGATGATTCTCCAGTCTTATGCTATCATAGTGTTAAATGAGAATTATCACACAAAAGGTAGGTCCCTACCAATATATTTTGAATAATGTCCTATGTCACAACTCACAAATTATTTACTGCTACCTCATGTATCAATATTATTCAAAATAAATGTCAAAATGAAAATGTAATAAAAAATTTTTAGCTTTTAGTTTGTCTGCTTCAGCAGCATCAGTAGTATGGAGCTCTTCGTTATACATTTACAGTGTAATGAACTATTCGCGTCATACATTCAAATGGAGTTCTTGGTCAGTAAACTTAACTTGGAATCTTGCAATGTTATCAGCTAGAGTATTTGGTATTTTACTATTTACAACAATGTTTGGAATCTGGATGTTAGTACCATTAGGTAAGTTATAATAAATGTCTAGAACATTGTTCTTGATCTGTAAGTAAGAAGGTTTGATATTACATAAAACCATTGTTTCAGGTCTACATTGGTTTGTAATGACATTTTGGATTTTAACACAGAAGACGACATTTTGTCCTAATAAATGTGAGGAAACATTATACAATGTCGTGATGGGTTTAATATATTGTTTCACATTTATAAATATACGCGAAGGACATACACGGTATCGGCTAATAATTTTTTATACGATAATGGTAACACAAAATTTCGGTAGTTTGTTAATACATATGTTATTATGTGAAAAAGAGAAGCAAAATAAACCTTGGTCAGTTGGTGCTACAATTTTTATCATAACTGGTACAATAATGGGTAAGTTAAACAAAAAAAAATTAAACAAAACCATTTTTTATAAAATCATTGTTTGTTTAAAAATAATAATCAGCTGAATCTGCCTAATATGTTTCAGGTATAAGTGCAATGATACTATATTATAAATATTTTCACTCCAATGAGACACTAGCATGGAACATGCCTTCAAATGACGTAGAATTGAATAATAAAGCAATAAAAATACAGCATTCAAATACAGCAAATGTAAAACAAAACAAAGAGGAAAATTATTTACGAAGCTTTAAAAGTTCACAACAAAGTGATGAAGGTCTCGAGGATAAAAGGTATTCCATCTACTTAATCCCGATACTTAACCCTGTTTGCTTTATAAATATTAATATATTTAAAAATCTTATTTTCAGTAAACCAGATAAAATGAAACAAATTCCCCAAATGGAATTAGAAAGTGCTGATAAAAAATTTCTTTTGGATCACTGGATAGCTAGATCAGGAACGCCAACTTTTTCTTCAGCTCCAATTGGGAACAACAGTATGGATGTTTCAAGCATACAAATGCATACAGTTGAAAACACGCCACAACCTATTAATTTACGACACGAGACTCGTAATTCAATTCGGACTTTAGATAAGACAAATGTGAAGAGGAAGACTTTTTGCTCTCCGACAGAGTTAACTTTAAAGCTATCATCTTTGGATAACGTAGGAAGTTCTTTGGATTCAAGCGTTTCTAGCTTGCAAAAACGAAGAGGAATATGTTCTTCAGATGAGCTAGATATAACAACATTAAAACTGATTAATGATGAGTTTATGAAATCTCTTAAACTAGATCATGTCTCGGATATTAGCCAAGACACAGAAGGCTCCAACAAGAAGACTTCATCTGATTCAATTGATATGGATTTAGATTTAAGTTTCAGTGATATTAACAGTTCCGATATAAATACATTCAATGAAAATATAGTTCAAAAACTTTGCTTCAGTGCATTAAAAAATATCAAAGTGGGAAATCAAGATGCTGATATTGAAAATATTCAAAGAATAGCACTGGATATACTTAAAGAAATGTACGCTAAAAAAGGAAAAGTGAAGGCTAGTTTTACTACAGATCACTTGTCCTTAAAACAACGAGATCTCGACACACCAACTGAAAATTTATCAGTTCATGACTATGAAAATATTTGTGCAGTAAACATAGCGCGAGAAGCTTGGGGTCTTAGATCTTGGAATGGTTATTGTGATATAGAAAACTGGCACCATGATGGAAGTGTAGTGCGGGAAAGAAAATGTGACACGCTAACCTCGGGTAGTTCTGAAATAAGTAGTTGTATTTCTCAGGATCTCAAAAATGCTATTTTAGCAGCGCCCTCCTTACCTAAAAAGATGCATACCTATTCAAATGTGTTTGTTAAATTTGACAGGAGTAATTTAGACGATTATATTGATACGGTTACCTGTAACATAAATGATGAAAGTTATTTAGCCAAACCTTACAACATGATCGATAACAAAGATCCAATGCAGTTAGAGCCTATTATGGAGGAATTGGACGATTTGGGTGATATAGATCCATCTACCAAAAAAAGACTCAATTCGGAAAGTTCCCTTGTTGCTACTATAGATGAGATACGTAAAGGAACAGCTACAAATTCACCACGAAATGTGTATAATAGAAGAGATCACCATCGAGATCCATCCCATTGTGATGATTCTGCTAAAGTAGAAACCAGTATAAAAAAAGCTCTTTGGAAAGAGCCTTACAAATTTGATTCCAGCAATATAATGGAACCTTTGCCTGAAAAAGAAAACATAATGAATGTAGCACATGGTTCCAAATTAGATTCAAACAAAAATGATCTAATACATCAATATCAAAACAAAAGAGAAAAAATGAACAATTTTTCTGACCAACAACTTCATGATTTCTCTAACAAAGATATTGACATTTTGTGGCAAATAGTTTCTGAAACTTCATTGCAAAACTCAACTGAAAGCTTGTCGACAGATAAAATGACTTCATCTATGCAATCTTTGATACACAAAGACACATCAACAGCTACTGTGAATAGTGCGGTTTCTAAAGTAACGAACATAAAAAAAGGGAGTAAAAATAGGCCGAGAAGAAAATTTTCTATACTGAGAGAAAAATTTGAACCAAGCACAAATGTACACTCTGATGAAGAAACTTTGTGCTACCGTTCAGATGTTTCACACCCACGTGAATCAAATATAGTTAGTGTAATTAATCATCTTAATTATAATCGTGAGAAACTTTCTCCCTCTGTAAATCAAAAACATTTTAATCACCTGGCACATGATGTAAAAGCCAATAGCCCTATTGCCTCTACTTCTAAAAGTGTCAAAGAAAAACGGTCATTATTTATGAAACAAGTTTTAAGTCCACCGAAATTTAATACGAAACTCAAATATAAAACATAATATAGCTTACCATAGCGTCTACATAACGTTAATATTAAAATCATGAGGAGCGCATTTGAAACTTTTTTTTATATGTGAGTTCAGTTTTTGGTCATGTTGAGTTTCCTCAACCGATACAAATATTACCCAAAGACGTTAACACACTTGAAATTTAAGTGAACATTGTATGGGATAGATCATAACGCGGTTTACTCAAATCAGATCCTGGGGGGAAAGTTTTCCATTAAATTTTAACAAATTGGAGATGTGTGTAAGTAACCAATTACCTAAGGTATTTAAACATATGGTGATATTATGAGGTGTCGCGTGGCACCAGACAAAATTGAGATCGCGTGCTCATTAATTTGTTGTGTACTAATGTTAAGTCGGTCAAGTTATTCAAGCATGATATGTACGACGCAGAGGTACTGACTCAGCATAACAACAATATCATGCCGTCTTTAAAATTTTGAGTAACTTAAACGGCCGCGTTCAGAGTCGTATATAGAGTCACATCTCACGAATGCCAATTAATAATAATAATAATAATAATAATAATAAACTTTATTGAACCAAGAATATAAACAAAATTAGGTAACCCCACCTCCCAAACTAGGAAAACCTGTATTTTGGGAGGTGGTATCTTCCGCATGTGCAATTAACATTAATGTAATAAACGTCTCTGAGTACGGTACCTTTTTTAAATCATTTGGTACTTAAAAATTAAGTAATCATTAAAACTACTCTGAATACAGCCGTTAGTCTCTTTATTTCTTCTTCACAAAAAACGTATTTACTTAGGTACCTATCTATAATTGTGATCATACTCGAATCTAAAGTTATAATTTGTTGATCTCATTTGCGATCTTAGTCATTTAAGTAGTGATAATAGCAATTCGTAAGACTTCCTACGTTAAATCATACATTTAAAATAAGTGCAACTGTAACATCCTATTTACTATTATTATTGATTTGTTAAGGAGATATTACTGTGATGATTGTGCCTTTTTTAAATATAAGCCAGTATTTTATTTGAACTTAATAAAGTAATAAAAAATAACAAATTTTTGTGATTGCGTATAATATAATATGACCTTTTGTATTAAAATAAAATAATAAAAAACAAATAACACTAATAAATAAAATAGCTAGTACACAGGTAAGTACCTAAAATTATGATTTATGTAAAAAAAAATATGAATTAGTATACTTTTATAAAAAAAAATCCATAAATACAAATATTATATTTATCATGTACTACAACAGAATAACTACTTAATTTTTTGAAATGCACTATCCAATATCACATGCCTGATTTTTATTTTATAACATTAAGAATATCGAAGGTTCTAAAACCTACTTGGAATAAACAATACTTAACTTAAACATAACTCAATCATCATATTTTTTATTATTATTTATTAATAATTTTATTTATAATAATAAAATTTAATAATGATATTAATATAAAAAAACCTATTAAATAATATTAACGGATTATTGAATAAGAAACTTGAAATAAACATTACGCTTATCTTGTGATAATCGTCAGTTTTCAAACGTTAAGGAATCAAACTGATATTTAGAATAAAATGTTGTACCTAACCTTATATAAATACTTATTAAATACTAGATGACGTGCCCCGTGGTTTTACCCACACGTGAGTTTCGGAAATCCCGCAGGAACTATCATTTTCTAAAATAAAATTAGCCTAAGTTACTCCTTATAACATTAGCTATCTGCCAGTGAAAGTTCCATTAAAATCGGTCCAGCCGTTTCAGAGATTAGCCGGAACAAATAGAGAGACAGCTGGACAAAAATTTAAATAATTGGTTTATTTTTTGTAAGTAGTCAAAGTGCCGTATACATACTTTCATTTACATTTAGTGAAAAGCTGTTAATTTGGAAATAGATTCAATTTTATTTATATGCATAAAGTATAGATTATTATAATATCATTGTTAATAAGCTAAAAATAAACGTTATCATACATTTTCAAAGATCTGTGGTCATGACATTTGTAATCGAACGAATACGCTGCGCATTGCAATTTTTACAAAGGATATGATCATCAAGTGGATAGCAACCACGGCCTTCTGCCTCTGAAGATAGTAATAGCCCGCAATCTTCACATCGATAGCAAAGCACATGGAAACTACGATCTAACGCAACTACTCGGACAGTTTCCTCTTCACCTTCTTCAGGCATTATAGGGAGTTCACAAACACAGCAACGAGGAGCAAATTTTTTGTGAAAGTCTTCAATACAATGAATATGATTCATGGCATCTACAGTAAATGGTATACCGTCAAGACTTTTACCACATGCTATACATGAAAAACATTTTTTATGATATGGGTTACCAGTTGCTCGCAAAATCCTGTCTAATATTGGCTGGTTGCATACGTAGCATTTCTCTAAAGTTTCATAATAATCAGCTTCACAGTATGGTTTTCCTTCAACAGCGTAAAGTCGTTTACCATGCAGATTAATATCACAGCAATGGCATGTGAAACATTTCACATGATAAGTATTTCCCATTGCAGTGCATCCTGAATTTTCTCCCATAACTTTATTGTTACATTTCACACATATACCGTAAAAATCTAAATCTTGGTTATCAGATATAGATTTCACCAGAAGATCAGTAAGTGCATCAACTTCAGCTTCATTTGGAAGTGTTTTGCTGGAACATGCTAAGTCTCTGTGATTATTTTGATTGCTTTGATATGTATTATTATTTTCAGATGGATAATAAGGTTGTCGCGGTTCAATTGGTTCGTAAATAGATTCATACGTAGAAGTTTGTGGTCTCCTATAATCTGGAAAATCATTTTGGTAGATTGGAGGATAATTTGGTTCTTCTATCATATTTGTAGTGGCCCTCACTAATTCGCTGTAGTTGGAACTTACTGGTGATGGAGGCGGCAAATAATCATCCAGATTTTGGTTGGCTTCCGTAATAAATTTAGATGTAGTTATATGAAAAGGTGGGGGTGGGGGTATTGGAGGAAATTCATTTGAACTATTTCCATAAGATGGTATATTACTGTATGCTGAACTCTCATAAATTTTTGAAGGTGTTGGTAAACTTTCTTTCGAGCAATTTGATGAACCTGCATAGTCTTGACAGTTGGTACCAACGTCTTCATTATTCATATTATGATATCTTTTTACGTTATCATTCAAAAGCCTTGGTGTTATTTTTGAATAACTTGATGAGTCACGGAGGTCATTAATTGTTTGCACATTATGATTTTTTTTTTTAGGGGGAACCGCAGGAGGTATTTTTTTCATACGACCATGAGAAGAATTATTTCCATCTTTGTTCATATGCAAATCAGCTAATTGGTTTTCTAAAGCATCGACTTCATTGCGCAGTGACATCATAAACAAAATATAAAAGTTGTGACTATTCAGTTCCTTGAACTTTCATACCTGCGTTGGATTTATATGGTTAAAGTTTTTTTTACCACCAATAATCACTACCACTTTAATTCACTTAAAGATAATACAACACGTCGTTATACCACACAATATCCTAGCTATTTAATTTTATACAAAATAGTGAATCGGTGATTCGGGTGATTTGTCTTGACACTAATAGAGCTCAATACAGATTAACTACAAAGTAGACTTATGTCTTTCACGGCTTGTGACTTGTAGTGCATTGAGTGTTCTGTATTTATATTTCTTCGTTTTAACGCATTTAATTCTGCCAATGTACGTATTTTTAGCAATTAAAGTAATTATTAAAGTAATTACGGCAAAACGCCCAAGATAAAACACGATTCTCTCCAGCAACAAATAAACACAGAACCATGATTTTATGATCTTTGCACAGAACATTGAACGTTTTGAAGAGAGTTCTGTGTTTGTTGTTGTTGAAATTTGAAAAAAAAAATAATGACACTGACTTGTCACTTGAGGCCTAGGCTTAAGAGCATAAGTCGCACAAGTAATGGAATCGTTTAGTTAAATTCTCATCTACTTCTGAACAATTTCAAATTAGACGATGAGAATATAATAATTTCCTGGTTATAACGTGGGATTCTCACCAGGATCATCAACCGGTTATCTATGAAGTTATCGGAAACGGCTCGGAAGTGTTTTATCAGTTTCATTAACGAAAAAAATAAATAATCGAGTAAGTACGGCTTTTATTTTGAAATTCAATTGGGTACATCACTACTGGTAGTCTGCTTTGTCCTCACCTCGTGCTCACCTTCTATTTTTTTTATATGGCAACGATGGCAATTGGTCTAAGAATGTCAGATATATTATGTCACATAGTTTTGACAATTGTAATTTTCAGTTCGTCATTTCTTTCTTTCTTCTTTTTTATGGACTTTCGCACATAAGGCATTTAGCCAGTTTCAAGTAAAATTAATTAGATCAATATTTTCTATTGAAATGCTTCGTGGTACAGTTTGAAAATGCAAGCCATGGTACTATGGCTTGCAAGAACTTTCTCAAAGCTCTTGGAGGAAACTGAATAAATCAGCTCGAAATGTCATATCTTCTTGATTAGATAAAAAAACCGTCCTGTCCAACACAGCACCTTATAACACAACAAAATCAATTTTTAACCATTTTTTATCGACAAGAAAATAAATGACCGAACCGCCATCTTTGATTCCCGCCAAAAAACTTGCAGTCCATCAGCCATCAAGTCATTTTTGTTGAGCTTGGCTAGCGTTATGGGTCCTTTTCACAATAGACCATGATAGTCCATCATCGCCGCCTGACTATGATCGGGCGACTCTTTTAAGATGCCTATCGTTGTTCATTGGTAAATGCTAATCAATGAAAAGGCTTGTATATTATATTACCGGCGGCATTATCTAATAAAATAAAAAGCTTTTTATTTTTTAGCTGTACCTGAGACAACTACGTATTGAGTAATCAGCGATTGTGTGGACGCGCACGCAATCATTTTTATTTTATTTTATTTGGGAAAACAAACAATCGTACATTATATGCTACAACTCGAAATACAGTATAACTATAAGTAAATGTACAATCCACTACGTTTCCACAAGTGGGCAATCATGGGCCAACATTCCTTTGATGTACTGACAGTTTACCGATTGATCACCACTACTAGCGATGATGGCCACGCGACGCATAGGCAGTCAATCATGCCCTGTACAGAATCGTGCATGCCTACAGTGGCCCATCATGGTCCATTGTGAAGAGGAGCCATTACATTCCCATTGGTTTTTTTAAATTTACCCCAATGGGGAAGGCGAAGGAAGCTAATCCATACAGCCAATGGAGTAAACTTCCCTATTGGAGTAAATAAAAAAAAAAACACTTTGTTTGTGTCAAATGGGAGCTTTTGGCGGGATTTTGGCAGTGACGGACGTCAGTTTTATTTGTTTGTTTTGCAAATTAGTTTATCGTGATTAATGTTGTGTGAATGTGGTTGATTTTGCATAATAGTGATCCATTAGTGATGAACAGTGTATGAAAACTGAAATAAGATGAAATGGGGCGTTCACCGGGAGGTTGTCGTTTAACTATACAACTTCCCACAGAGATCGTTCTATTAAGGTTCAACTGTGAAGAGTTGCTGCCAAAAGTTCCGGTAAAGCATCGAAATGCATCTCACCAATACATTTCGATGTAAATAACTTCAGAAGAAGAAAAATTACTACTGAATTGGCTGTATGGACTTAACTTCCTTTGCCTTCCCCATTGGAGTAAATTAAAAAAAAGTGTCTAATGTCAATTGTCAATGTGAATAACACATCAGAATTGGCAGTATGGGCCCTGTACTCTTAGCCTTTCCTAAATAGGATAAATAAACGAAAAAAAAAAATGTCAATGTGAATAAATAAGTCTAGTTAATTTGTGGTTAGTAGGTAGTTTTGTTTTGTGGTGGTTATTTTAGGCGGCTTAGTGGTTTTAATTTGTAATTTCGATAAATTAAAATTTAAAATTAATCATATTCTACAGCGGTGTTAGTAGGTACCTAGTTAGTACATTACACAATTGAATATCAAGTTTACTATGGCGATGCAATGTCAGTTATGGATGGGCAGCGTAAGTAAATTTTTACTGTGAAGATGTAGGTACCTACCTAATATTGTAATTTTTTTTTTTATTTCATTAAATTTATATTTAATATGTGTGTGTATTGCACCATTCGAAAGTTTTTCCTACAACATGGAAAGTGTTGTATCTGATATGAAATATGCCTATCCCTTTGGTGTTTATGTTCATGCTGATGTAGAAACTGGTAATAACTTTCTCTGCTTTGTTTATCGTTAAAACTAGGTATTTAATTGACTTCATTGTCTCTGCTGCTAATTTTTATTTATTTATAATTCAGACAGGCAGTTAAAGCAACTGATAGATACCTCTATCCAGCTGTTATCCATTAAATGTATTATTGTTATACATTTGAGAAAGTTATTGAATATAGATATGCATTACGGAACCATAGAACCACAGAATATTCGTTAAATTATGGTCCTTACAGGGGTCAAACTAGTGCCAAACTACAACCTTTAAAAATCATATTATCTTCTAAGTTTATAAGATATTTAAAAATAAATTCATAGAAAAATGTTGCAAACTCGCCTAAATCAGTAGCATTTAAATTCACCATAAAAATGGTTTATATGATCAATATAGTAGAATGGGCTAGTTGACAATTTTTTTTTGTCTATTTTGTAGATTAGGTAATAAAAAATATTGGATACATATTTTTTCTTTTAATAAGTAATCATAAAATAATGGTGATTCATTGAGTTGAAATTTCGTGTGACGTCACTATCTGGTGCAGTTTGTATGGGGGCCAATAATGGTTAATGAAGTCACAAGCCCCCACCCTAAACTTTAATGTGCTATAACAATGTATATTTTCACTAATTTGAAAAGGCAAAAATGTGTCCATTATTTTTTATTTTCTGATGGACTAATTAGAAATTTGATCTTAAAATGTTGTCAACATCCCTATAATTATTTTTTTTTTCCTCTAATCTAATTGGCTAGTAGATGCGCATGCTGTGATCATCTATTATCCGGTTACATAATTTGATTTGATACAGATGACACCATTAACGTACGGATGAATCTTTATAGTAACCTGTTTATGGTCCTAAATAAATAAATAAATAAATAAATAATAAAATAATAAAATAATATTATTTACTTTATTTTATTTTCCTAAATCAGAAGTTATTTGTCTTTGAAGTAAAATAATACTACTTTTTATTTTAATTTGTTTATTGTAGTGTAAAAAGTATAGGTTAAAATGTGTTTGTGTTACAGTTGGAGCCCAATATGACAGAAAGCTTCATACTAGCGGCATTCCACCGGATGGGACAGCGTCCACTTGCAGTGAAAGTGATGAGGAATAAATTCACCGGGGAACCAGCAGGCTACGCCTTTATCCACTTTCAGGTGAATTAAAGCAAAATAAATTTATTGATGTGAAACATCTAATGCAGACACTAGACAGGCTGTTGGTGTGGCAAAGCGGTGGAGCTATGAGATAAATGTATAATCATATGTAACATTTAATGCAGTGGCCAGTGTGGCATCACATTGCCATGTGCAAGTGACTCTGTGACTGAAGTCCCTAATGAAGAGAATTATCTCCATTCAATTTTTGTATTTTATTAATATAAATGTATATTAAATAAACAATTATCCCTTTGTTTAAAAAAAAAATATATTATATTTTCAATTGTGCTATATTAATGTCCTTTCCTAAGCCATTATTTTATATTTATTATTTCTACAAAATAGTTTCAATGTTTTACATCTACCAGGTATTCTGTGTTTGATTTTTTAATTATTATTTTTTGTTATTTCTGGTGCACTAATAGTACGGACCGCCAAGAGGGGATTTGTGGATTAGCTAAAGCGCGTCAGATGAACATAAGGGAGGTACCTTGCACCATGTTGAGTACCTCCACCAAATATAGGCCCTCTACACTGGTGGGTGCGTCTAGAATAACCGATCAGATTAGTAAAAAAAAATCGATAACTCGAAATACTCGAGCGCGTCAGATTAAGATATGGTGGGTTAATTACATAGTGAGAAGTATGTATATGAATAATCTGACCATTTGAACGTGACGTAAGGGAGTTAGAGGATCACAAACTTGCAAAAAAAAAACGCAACTTCGACATTCTCGAGCGCAGTTGATTTATTTTTTATTTTAAAGTAAATAACTCAAGGATAGCGGGAAAAATATAATCTGCCGATTTTCATAAGCCGAAGAAACAAAAATCGTCTTCGAATCGAACGAGCAGCTGCAGTGAAACATGTACCTATTCATATCTCTGTCTTTCTTTCCCTTTTACTTTTTCTCTATCTCTCACTCTCTCGCACCGTCCTCACACTACTTTCCGTCGTCATAACGTCATCACAGTATATCACAGCGCTAAACGTGTCAAATTATAACTTTTTTTGGTCGGTTAAAATACATATTAAAATAAGTTAAGGTAAGTATTACATCAAACTATAGGTTCACCTATAACCTTTCACTTTAATGTAATTATATATATATTATATAATAAAGCTCATCACAAAACAACGCGTTCATGTTATTATATGTAAAACGCTGTGGCTTGTTTGTGCTTTAAAGTTAGTTTTGTGAATAATATTTTGTGATCTTTTACATATTTCATAGAAATATAAAGTGTGTTTTTTGTGAACAAGAAATAGCTCATAAAGTTATTAAACTTACGTCAGAAAGAAAAAAAAATCTTAAAAATAAATCATAATTTTTGTTTCTGGCAGTCAGATTAATAATACCCCTCAAAATTATTGGCAGATTTTAAGCCAACATAACTTGGAGTGCAAGCTGAACCTTCTGTAAAATAATCTGACACGCTCGAGTATTTCAAAATTGAGATTTTTTTTTGCATTTTCAAAAATTCGCTACTACCTTGCGTCACCTCCAAATTGGCAGATTTTCGAAGGGGAGCATTTTTAGGGCTCACTTAACATCCCCTTTGAATATCTGACGCGCTGGAGTAAATGTTTTTTTTTTTCATTTTCTCCACTTCCGGATGGCCACCCGGCACCCCCACCACGCAAATCGGCAGATGAATATATTTTCGATATCAGAGACACCTTGGAGTATCTAAACTACAATATCTGACGCGCTCGAGTATTTCCATTTTAATATTTTTTTTTTACATTTTTGAAAGCCTGTAGAAGCTAAACCCACCGGTGAATGAAAAAATATCATATGACCTTATTTTGTTTATATCTCCTAATCTTCAAAACCCAATAGGTCCCAACGACGCTCGAGTCACTCCCGAATTAGCATCGGTATCTCCCGTACTATAAGGGTTCTGTATCATTATACAACGTGTTAATGAATTAACTGAAGACTAGAAAGAAGTTTGTTTAGAATCAACTAGCAAATCGAATTTAATATAGTTTTTCATTTTTATTAGCCCATGTCTAAATTATTTATAATACAATATTTGGAATTTCGTAGATAGGTCACCTTCAAACTAATGTTGAATTAGTTAGTAGGTTTTAAAGTATAAATTTTTTTGACATAAAATATATTTTAATCATATTATTGTTTATTTTTTTAAATGAGGAATATCAGGTTTTCAGTTAATTAACACGTTGTAAGTATACATATAAAAACGGCAAAAAATTGCGTTTGTTGTTATATTAATTTTATTGTTTTTCAGTACCTATTTGTTGTTATAGCGGCAACAGAAATACATCAATACATCGTTTGTAAAAATTTCAACTTTTTCATGAGATGCAGACTGGTGATTGTCAGACAGACGGACGGATGGACAGTGGAGTCTTAGTAATAAAGCTGACTTTGGCAGCTTCTCATGCCTTGGTTTCTGATGTTTTTAAAAATATAAAATACCTACAGCTTTTATCCAATCAATGAGCTGAATGAGCTCTATTCTAAAATACCCCACTAGATTCGGTTTTTGCGCCTCTCTTTAGAGTGTATGGGAACCCCCCTTAAAAATCCTTAAAAAGATTTTTTAACAATTTGTATAGCTTTGGGTCATCAATATACGTATACCTATTGTGTAGCTTCTACGGATTGGCTGTAAAATCCGTGTGACAGAAGACGGATAGACAGGCACGCGAGTGACAGCAATAGCCGTTTGGACCCTTCGGGTACGGAACCCTAATAAGGGATTAGAATCCGTGATTCTGAACATATTTTTTAACAAAAATTGACAGGGGTCACAAGAAGAGTAACCAACCACAAAAAAAGAGTTTTCAGTAGTTTTAGTGAGTGTCTGTTCAAGATAATCTCTAATAAGATTTTCATATTAAATAACATGTGATATATTAAAATCTATTTATTACTCTGCAAACCACACTGGCTAGTGTGGTTTTTTAATTAAGCAGTTTTTGTACTAACATTTTATTGCAGACTGATGAAGAATCTATTGATGCGATGCACAAGCTAAATGGCAAACCAATACCAGGAACATTCCCAGTGGTACGGTTTAGACTTAACACAGCGTCACGGGAGGCACGTGCTAATATGCAACAAGAAAGAGAATTTTCAGTGTGGGTCGGTGACTTAAGTCCAGATGTTGATGATTATTCACTTTACAGAGTGTTCGCAACTAAATACTCATCTATTAAAACAGCTAAAGGTGAGTCCTTCTTTGTACCCCTGGCAGCGTACCTACTCGTACTACAGTATGCAAAATTTAATGCACAATGACTGTCGTTATATTTCAATCAATTTACACAAAAGCTTGACAAATGAAACCTTCACAACCTTCCTCATGAATCACTCTGTCTATTGGTAAAAACCGCATGAAAATCCGTTCAGTAGTTTTTGGGTTTATTGAGAACAGGCAAAAGTGACGAAAGACCTTGTTTTATAACAATTATGTAGTGATTGAATGTGAAGTGAATTCCCTTAGAAGCTAATACCTATTCCATGTCACCCAAGACCTATATTACTCAACACTATAACCGAATAGCTGTACCCTGTGGTTCCAGCAGCCTGAATTCCAGTACTCAGGGATACTGTAGCTTCCTATAGATGAAAGATTTTTTTGTAATTACTCCATCACAAACAAACTTTTCTCCTTCTAATATTAGTGGTATAGACTATTGTATTAGCTATTACGTTATTCTACTGAGACTTACTACTACACAAGCCTCAGTATCATTTTGTTTAGGTACCCACTACCCATCATTGATGATTCTTCCTTCTACTGCCTTAAAATGGTAAGTAAGTGTAGTAACTAGTAAGTAGTAAGTGTTTGAGTTTCGTTAGTTAATTTAAGAAAATTTACGTTTTGAAACTTAGTTACCAGTACAATCAGCAGCAGAAATATGTATAAAAACTCTTGACAGTCATTGGATCTTATCACAATAGTAATAAGGTTCAAACACTGGTCTTCAGGTATGAATGAGCTGTATCAGGATGTGTTGTATGCATAAAGGATTACTGACGACCCGATTGGCGCAGTAGGTCACCATGCCTGCCCGCTCATCAAGAGGTTCCCCGTTCCGGGTTCGATTCCCGGTGGGGGGTGGACTTTGTGTGATGGACACAGGGTTCCATTTTCCAATCTGGGCGTGTGTATACGTATACATATATCTATAGTATAATATATGTATATGTACCTAATAATATGTAGTATATACCATGTTTGCTTGGTTTCCACGACACAAGCTCATAGCTTAGTGTGGGATCAACATCAAGTAGATCTGTGTGTTGTGAAGTCACAGATAATATAATACTATGTCTGTGTGTTGTGAAGTGGATTGTTTTATTATTACTAATTAAATGACGTTATCTATTACAGTTATTTTAGACAGCTCTGGCTACACAAAAGGTTACGGTTTCGTCCGGTTTGGCAATGAAGAAGAACAGCGTAACGCGCTGTACGCAATGAACGGATACACAGGTTTGGGTACGAAACCTCTCAAAATATGCACAGCAGTGCCTAAACCGAAAGGTGCAGTCACGACACAATCGTCAACTGCGACTGCGTCAAATTCGACGTACAGTAGTGGGACGGTATGTTTTTTATAACCTGTTGATATATATCGTTTAATACCCTCCCCGGCAAGTGTAAGATTTGCACGAAAAATCGCGTGTCTGAGAGAGATTATGATAACTGTCATAATATTATGTAATATGACGTAAAATTAAGTGCAAATATTTACAGGGCTGAAAGTATACGTTATAACAAACAGGATAAATGAAAAATCATTACAAATTACATTCACAAGGTACAGAATACACGTAATTCACTAATACGTGTACAAGGCCCGCGCCACGCACACAGGCCAGTCTCGAGGCCATTGACCTTAAGACACCGGCTCGCGGCGATGTGTGTGTTAAAGCGAATGAACGGCGAGCGCTTTCGTAGGTTTTCTTTTTGAATTATTTTGTTTGAAAAAAATATTGTTCCTTTTTAGTTTTTTTTTTCATGAACATGTCTATAACGGTATATACTTTCAACCTTGGAAATATTGCAATTAATTTTACTACATGTTATATATTTCATAAAATAATTTATCTAATATCTTGAGTGCCAACATACAATAGCTTGGATTTGGCTGAAACGGTCAAATTTGTTCTTTGAATTTTGCAAATCGGCCATATTAGCTAAAAATTGCTGTGAATTTCGACAAAACATTTGCATAATTATTCCTATAAGTATATTGAAAGCCAAGCGTCCGATCAAGCATGCTAAAAGTTGCTATTTCTTGCTAGACTGAACGAGGTTTTGTTGAAACCTGTTTTTGAAAAGTTTGATCAAAATGCTTTTAGCGTACCCATAGCTTTTATACAGCGAGCAATACGACGGTAGTCCTAACGCGGCTTTATACTTGACTGCGCACCTGCGTACACAGAGATCGGTAATGTTTGATTCATTATTATTGTAATTTTCGTAGAGTTGTATTGTTGACGCGTAGTTGTGATTATAGGAGTACAGCCAATATTATGATCCGTCGGCCTATTGGCAGAATTATTCAGCGTGGTCCGGCTATTATGGACAGGGCGACCAGTCCGCGGCCAGTGCTCAGCTGGTGCCGGCCGCCGACGCCGCACAAACCGCCGCTGTCAAAGCGCAGAGCGACGAATTGGCACTCGTTGGTAAGTTCGCTAAGCGCCGTCTACTGGTTAGAAATTGGCTACTTGACAAAAAAATTTTTTTAGTCCGTCGTGTAGATTAGTAAAAAATATTGGACACGTATTTTTTCTTTTTTTACGTAATCAAAAAACAACAGAGATACATTGAGTTGAAATTTCGCGTGACGTCACAATTCGGTGCGGTTTGTATGGCGCCTATAATGAATATTGACGTCATGAGCCCCCCACCCTAAACTTTAATGCGCTTTATCTATGTTCATTTTCATTAAATTGAAAAAGCAAAAAATACGTGTCAATTATTTTTTTATTTTCTAACTGACGGACTAATTAGAATTTTGATTTTCATACCTTGAAGAATACCCAATTAGCCCTCTCACCGCCATCCCCCCTGTAATATCGCAATCTACGAAAGACGTGCTAGACCAATGGACTTTCATTTATTTATTTATTAAAATACACCATTTTTTAACCATCCAATAAAATACATTAGGTATTCATGAACCGCGCGCGCGCATCGAACGGACACATCGTCGGATCATACATAAAAGTGTTATGTGCCCCTTTGTATTGTCACCATGACCGATACGCTAAAAAATTGTAATTGTCGCATCAACTCGCATTTTTTGTAATGGTTTTCTCTGTGATTATCAGAGGTTTTCTTTGTGCTTTTATTAGTTACAATATCAAGGCGACCGAGCTTCGCTCGTAGCGCCATCTGTTGTTAAGTAAAAAAGCTTGAATGTTTCTCGTTTAAAATTAAGTGTAAAATAAGAAGAAAAAATCACTTAACCTGTCTCTGTTCAAAATTGTGTTTAAAAGTGATTATTTGCTTGCAGAGCACAAGAAAACTATAGACGTGGAGCAAATGAACCAAGAGTTTCTGGACACAGAGTTGTCATTATGGGACTCCCTGGAGGCGTCCCAGTGGTTCCCTCACGATGTCGTCGAAGCTCATTGATTTCATAAATAATAATTTTTATATTCCGATCTTTTGCGTCTAGGTTAAAATGTAAATATTTTTAAATGTCTAAAATTTTATTGATTTCAATTTGTAATAAACGTTTTAGTTCATTGCTGATTTCCTTGGATCCTTTCAATTTAAATTATCATTAAAATTCCTACCAAAGAATCCTGAAATGGCCGCAAGTGAAACAGCAGGGGGCATGACAAGGTATAAAAGTCAAAATGCTAACACGTATTTTTTGCTTTTTCGAATTATTGAAAAAATACTTAGATAAAAAAGTTAGCGAGTGCATTGGGTCGCGTCGTCATAACTAAGTCTAGGTGTGACGTCCACCCGGAATTTCAAGTCAATGTATGTATCGCCGTTATTTTTTTATTTCCTCCGTAAAAAAAAGGAAAAATACGTGTACAATATTTTTTATTACTATAACACTAACTAGTTGTGTCCCACGGTTTCACCCGCGGTAATTTCGGAGTTCCCGCGAGAATTCCAGGATAAAAAGTACCCTATGTCCTTTTCTGTACCCCTGACAACGGGCATGCCAAATTTTATCCAAATCCATTCAGCCATTTTTGCGTGATTGAGTAACAAACATCCACACTTTCATATTTATAGTATTAGTAGGATGACCAGTATTTTTTTTTAATATCTCGAGTTCCAGATGAAATTTCGAAAAAATCGAAACATGAGTATCTAAGTTAGACTCTTAGCAATACAACAAAAAAAAAAACGCATTCAATTTGGTGCAGTAGTTTTTGCGTAGCACGAATACAAGACACAGGATAAAAAAGTAAGTAGCTACCTATAATATTAGTGTTTCTACAGACTAAAAAACAAATCAAAGGAATATGGCTGGGAGCTCAATGGTTGAAGTATTCATACGTTATGAAATGAAAAGCAATATATAATTTACATCTTGGTTTATTTAAAAAAAATAACAACAGTTAGGGTGCCTCTTATGACGGTGATGCATGAATTACTTGATACTGGCTAGGGTCCATTCTAGGTCTTGGCAGTTTAGCACACTAGCGTCGGGAGGTAAACATAGCAGTACCTAAACAATGACAGTAAACCTTGACTTGTAAGCTAGATGCAATATCGCTGCAGTATATTTTCAAAATACCATATAATAGAGAATATATTTTGCCGATATATGACATACGATAAGAGAACAAAGATCCGACGTTATCGTCGCTGAGAAATAGCTAGTGAAAGAATTTTATATTTTTATTAAACTCAATTTAATGAAATTCTTCAATTTCTTCGGCCGTTTTGTTGCAAATGGATTTTTGACAAGTTTAAGGTTGAGAGTTAAAACACCGGAACTGCCACCCGCCACACAGTTCAACATTATCAATGAAATATAAATAACACTCATGAAGCCGTCTGTAATTGTCAGTTTTGAAACTAAAATAAACCATAACTATACTAATATTATACAGAAGTAGTTTGTAAATCTGGTGGTAAGGGGTCTGCTGAACCGATTAAAAAACACCGATAGGAAGCTACAGTATCCTTGAGTGTCATAGGATACTTTTTAGAGTTCCCGAAGGAGACACGAAATTCGCGCAGGTTAAGATATTTACCATAAGGCTCTTTGAAACCAGCGCCATCCGCTACAAAAATTATCTTCTAAGATTCTTTGAAAAAAAAAAACAGTGGAAGCACATCAACTAAGGAGAACAGGGTAGTTTCGGGGATATAAAAATCAAAATTCTATTTAGTCTGTCTTGTCCGTACAAAATTAAAAGGACGTCTCGACGGACTAAAAATTTAAATTTGGGAACTAGCCTACTGCCACGGTTCATATTTCATTGCTAATTTTATATTGCGCTAACGCATCTCCGTGTCGATAAGTTTTGTGAATCTCAAATACATTAATATTCAGGTACCTACATTAAAAACAAAATAAGCGCGGAATACAAAACACATTCAGTCTCACATTTAGCTATAAATATCATATTATGTACAATAGAACCATCCGGGTGACAACTGACACTCCATAAAAATGAACTGATTCCAGTACTTTCCCACAAGCCCACAAGTAAAGACGGCCAGCTTATACGTGGACGTGTTGTTCGCGTATCGTAAGGTTGACAACGAGCTGACAGTAACTGTCAGCTGTCACCACCAAACTTTCGCGGGGCATGAGGAGGCATGAAATTGGTGGGAGGCGGATTGTCGCTTCTTTATTCTGTATTCTTTGAGAAAACTAAGATATACGCGATATGCTTTCGTACACATTAGGTATATTAATGATTTCATACATAAGATCGTATCCTTCCAAACAGAGGATAATAATATTAATACAACAGATCATTATATTCGGTGAAGTAAGGATAGTGGTGTAAGAAACATTTCTCTTAAACATGCTACGATCTAGGACATAAACAGAATGAAACATGAATATTATGTATAAATATAAATAAATATAATTGACTAAAAACAAATAAAATTATTTTAGTGATCTTCGACTTGTTCAAGGTTTTTCCATTAGAATTCAATATAGATATTTCAATGACTCCGAAATGGCTTAACAAAAAAAAACCAATGTGGGATCAACAAAGTTTACTTCAAATAGAATATAATCACTTGTGGTTTGCTTATGAGACTTCAAAAAAGGACGACGAGTCTGACCCTTATTAAGAAACGCTACTCAAAGTCGATACATTCTTAAAGCCTTTGTCTTCTTTATTTTCCTATGCAATGAGCGAGACACAATTTCTTGAGACTTAGAGCGTACCTATCAAGTTTGATTAGTGTTTATTAATACGAGGCAAAACCACGCGAAGTCGCGAACAAAGCTAGTTATATTAGTATTTTTTAAACATTGTAACATGCGGTTTTACAGTAAATTACCTACATATTTAAAATTGTATTTAGTTGGTATATACTGTAGTTGATTAGAAGTTCAATTGTATATATCTTCATATCTAAAAAAAAACCATCCGTACATTACAAATAATACCTACGTAATTTGGCAAATTTCAGCGCACCTTAATAACATACCGCACTGCGCACAGCACTAACATTGTAATAAATATACAAATAGAAAAAAAAAACAACAAGCTTACTTGCTATTGGAGCTATAGCCTACATTAAAGCTGCATTATAGTGTAGGAGCCGAGCCGCGGCCGCTTCATCGGACTGAGACTTATGGTCGTGAGGTTAGGGGTGGCGCTGGGGCGGCCGTCGCGGGCGTCGGGCCCGGCCACGCCCGCCGGCGACGCGAGCTGCGGCGACGACCCTGCCGGCGCGCCGCCCTTGGGCGTCTTCTTCATATAACCGACGACCGAGTTCAAGAACGTGGACGACAGGGCGACGGGCGTCAGTTTGCCCGACCCCTCCGATATGTACGTCTGGAGCATTTTCTTGGACGGCGAGGTGGGGTCGTTGACCGTGAGCACGACCAGCGAGCCGGTCTCGATGTTCGCGGGCACCGCGAGCGGTGTGACGTTTCCGGCGGTGGTTTTGGGCGTAGCGACACTGGGGCCGGTGGGTTGGCTGTCCCGGCGCGCCGCGGCCCCGGCGGGCCTGGGCGGCGTCGCCTCGGCGCCGGCTGCGGCGGGCGGCTTCCGCTTGGCCCTGGTCCGGCCGGCGCGCACCCGCGCGCGCTGCTCCAGCTCGCGCCGTATGATGGCGTCGGCGGTGGTCGCCTCCGCCGCCGCGAGCCGGTCGTCCACTTTCGCAACGACCGTCGTCTCCATCGCCTTCGACCCTCTGCCTGCGGAGTGTACGCGATTCGATGGTTATTTATTGTTCAGTAGGCACTGGTTATGCTGGGCCGGGCCGTCTTTTTACTAAAAGACTGTTATGTGATTTGAGAAAATACTTATCCTACTAATATTAAAAGAAAGTGTGGATGTTTGTTACTCAATCACGCAAAAACGGCTGAACGGTTTTGGATGAAATCCGATGCGATAAAGCATATTATAGTGTAGTAGACTATTTAAATGATACAGACGTTTGACAATGAATTGCTCAATCCAATTACTATTTTTTGTTCTCCTAGTTTATAAGTACGATCATTAAAAGACAGCGCTGCTGAGTTTCTTGTCAGTTCTTCTCAGCAGAGGACGTATTCCGAACTGACGGTAATTTATAGTTCTAAGAACCTGCTGACGATTATAAGTGAATATAACAACCAATCCTAAGTAATAAATAGCTTTTGAAATTTGAAATTTCTGGCATGCACGTTGTCAGGGGTACTTTTTATCCCGGACTACCCGCGGGAACTCCGAAATTACCGCGGGTTGAATATTGTGTAAAATATACTTGGCATGCCAGCCAGTAAAAGAATTTTTTGTAAAGTTAGAACGTTTGCTCTAACTTCCTCAGGGACCGCGGTGCGCCTGCCCGGCCTTCATGTCCTCTACTCTTCATGTAACTATACATAGTTTATTGTCTCCGCGGTCCACTCACTGTCCTTGAGCCGCATGGAGCGCACGTGCTGCGCGCGCGCCCGCTCCTCGCGCCGGCGCCGCTCCAGCGAGTCGCGCTGCTCGCGCGCGCTGCGCGCCTCCGCCTCGCGCTCCTCGCTGAAGCGCTGCTGCATGTCCGTCACGTTCCACGAGGTCGCCGACCGCAGCGCCAAGTCCACCTGGGCCATGTTCAACTTCTCCTCCTTCTTGAACTGTAATCACACAGTGTAACTGTAATATTGCAGTGTAATTGTAATAACACAGTGTAATTGTAATAACACAGTGTAACGGTAATAACGAGTGTAACTGTAATGCCACAGTGTAACAGCTGTAATAAAACAGTGTAACAGCTGTAATAACACAGTGTAACAGCTGTAATACCACAATGTAACAGCTGTAATACCACAGTGTAACAGCTGTAATACCACAGTGTAACAGCTGTAATACCACAGTGTAACAGATGTAACACCACAGTGTAACAGCTGTAATACCACAGTGTGACAGCTGTAATAACACAAGTGTAACAGCTGTAATACCACAGTGTAACAGCTGTAATAACACAAGTGTAACAGCTGTAATAACACAGTGTAACAGCTGTAATAACACAGTGTAACAGCTGTAATAACACAGTGTACCAGCTGTAATAACACAGTGTAACAGCTGTAATAACACAGTGTAACAGCTGTAATAACACAGCGCAACAGCTGCAATAAAACAGTGTAACAGCTGTAATAACACAGTGTAACAGCTGTAATAACACATGTCGAAGTATTCGAAAAAAAAAGGTGTTCGACCTTGACTTTGAGGTCGCGGCGGCTCCTGCCCGGGAAGAGCGGCGTCATGAGCGAGAAGTCCGTGCCGACGGCGGCGAGCGCGCGGTAGAAGCGCACCGTCTCCAGCGCGCTCCAGTCGGCGGTGCGCGGCGCGCGCGTGTAGCGCCCGCCGCCCGCGCTCCACGCGCCCTCGCGCACCGCGCCCGGGTGCAGCGCGCGCGTCGCCGTCGTCTGCTGGATCACCTGCAGCGAGCGCACAGAACGATCGTTAACGACTACAGGTGACCCGCCGGTTCCAGCCGCGTTATATAGCCTATAGCCTATGTTACTCAGGGACAAAATAGCATTCTAATGGTGAAAGAATTTTTGAAATCGTTCCAGTAGTTTTTAAGTTAATTCGTGACAAAAAAACAAAAATCAAATCTTTCTCCTTTATAATACTAGTTTAGACTAGTTTAGATAGGTCCTATCTGTACATCTAAGAATACATTATCAATCAAATTGAAGGGTCTGTTATGTCAAAATAACAGCTTCTTTTACTAAATGCATGTGAAAGTATAATATACGGTTCTATACAGATAAAAAATTAAGTCTGTTTTTTTAATACTATTAAGAATGCATGTGATTTATGGGACGTCGCCGATAATTTCGTGACATGAGAGAAAAGAATGATAAGTGAGAGACATAAAAGTAACAATCTTACTTCTCGCCGCTAGATGGTGCTATAACAGATATTAACTGAAGAATTTGTTTTTTTACCACAAGAAAATATTAACGCAGCGACTATCACGACTCACCAGACTCTTCTCGTCGAGGATGATCTCCCCGTTGGGCCCGAGCTTGACGCGCGGCGCGGGCGCCGCCTCCGCCTCGGGCTCCTCCGGCTTGACGGGCGCCGCCTCCGCGACGATGCGCCGCTCCGCTTCGTCCCTCTTGTTGGCCTCTATCGCTGCCACCTCTTCCTCGTCAGGGCTGAAGGATTTTCGTTTATTAGGTTTTCGGTTTTGGTTATAAGTGGAAAATAGAATATCTTCGGCTAACCGAAACTTTCTTGCTCTGAAGCAAGAAAGTTTCGTTTATTTGCATTGAACATGGTTACATATTATAATTGTACGGTGGTGTTGTAATAACATTATTTAGTTTCTTCATCGATCCAGATTTATTTCTTTACTAGGGCTTCGCCTCCACGGTTTCATTCGCGGTAATTTTGGAGTTACCGTGGGAATTTCAGTAAAAAGAAACTAAAATGTCATTTAAGAACACTTTAGCTACCTATAAGTGAAATAATTTTTAAAATTGGTTTAGTAGTATTTGAGTTTATCTATTACCTCACTATTACAAACTAATAAACACATAAAAAAAATCTTTTTCTCCTTATTAGTGAAGATAAGCCTTTGCCCGCGGGTTTGCTTGCGTTAATACTTAATATCGATTTTATCAATCAAATTCTTTTCTGAACTCTTTTTTCGAGATTTTATTGAAAGAAAAGGCGCGTTTTTTTGTTTACTTAGTGTGTAATAATTTTTTAACTCTTACTGTATAACCAACCATAATATTTGAATAAATTACATACCTATTATATTAAACAAAAATTAAAAAAGAAGACAGTATACTCACACGATGGGGTTGTTGGTGGGGTTGTAGAAAATAAGGTCGTACATGGTGAGTGTTTCGCGCTTCACCGCCTCGCGGCGGCGGCGCAACGCCGCCAGCTTCCGGCTCGTTTCCCGGCGGCGAGTGCTGCACAAAACACAAACGTTACGCTGCGTTCCGAAATAGCTCTCGTGTGCACACGGACTCCCAGCCGTTCCGAAAAGCTCGTGTGTGCCTGTCTGCCCTCAAGTGAGCCGTCGGTTGAGCATTCGATTCAAACCCAAAATGTGAAAGAATAAAATATAAAAATATAGCAAGTGGTAGCTTTTTTTAAACTTTTTTTTTCTAACGCACCGAATGTTTTGTAAAACGTAGTGAAGTTTTCAATATCACCATATTACAATATACAAATTAACGCGATAAATAGTTTTAGTAAATATAATAGTAGATAAATGATTTATTTCTGTAATCAATGCAAAAAATTATATTATAAATAACGTCTGCACGAACTACGAGTTAGAATTTATTATACAAAAACTACCTATTTATATTGAAAAAAATACGTATAATATTTACTATATGTATATAATATAAGGTTGACTGGAAGAAATCCCCTCGCGGGATAAGTCCGCCGTTGAGCATAATTTACCTACTTGTTTTGATTTTATCAACTTGTAAAAACTTTGTTTATGTTTAATAAAGTATACAAACAAACAAACGTATATATAGAACGTCTAAATTTTTTCAGATATATTTTCATTAATACAAAATAGATTATCCTGAGTCGATGGACCAGAAGAAAACTGTGACGTTCTTAAAGCCAAACCTGAATTCGGTTTTAAGAACTCTCACGGCACAGGGGGCTGGTTGTATAAAATGTTTATAGTGGACTGTTTGTTTGAAGTATGTCGGATTTCTGCCCAGCACACGGTAGGTAAAGCTCTCCACAGAGAACCTTTGCATCCGCCACCACCTGGATAGCAGACCAGCCGACGGACGACGCAACCTAGGATGATTGACAGACTTGTCCAACTACTTATTTAAATAGCCTGTGTAACCTATGTAACTACTGACTTATTGAAGAGTCAACAACAATCACTGAAGTCCAGACACCGAGGCGTAACTTGCCTCGTTGGATGCGCGACGATAACTGGCGAGCTATTTCAAATGAGAAGACACAACAGTTTATTTTAATTCTACCCACCTATATAGAAAAGACAAGAATCCAACATCACCGGTGAAGCAGTGACACAATATACCTACCTATCGTAACATTTTGAAACATTTGGTGTGGGAGCACACATAACGAAATGATTATAAATTAAAACATAATATAACTGGGCTTTCTTCAATCTTACTTGGTGGAGATTTTCTCTTTGAGAGGCGACACGGAGTGTGGTGTTTGTGCAGCGACATGACTGACACTCGAGCACACAGAGTCATTCCTAGTACGGTTAGGATCTCTGAAACAAATTATGTATATAGATATAAATTTTTATTATAACAATTTATCAAATGTTATAAAAGAAGAAATTTTTTTTTTTCATATTAGTTTGTATCTATGGAAATAGGTACCGAACAGATTTTTTTAATTCTTTCACTGATAGAAAGTTCGAGTCCGAAATCCCAGAGTTAGAAGTCTCGAAATTCACGCAGCGCAGGTAGAACCCACCTATTATAATTTATTTATCATCTCTTTGCACTGCTGACTACAATTAATATTACGTATATTTAGATATTGTAGTACAAGTTAAAAGTTTTAGTAGTTGGTCGAATTACAGTGTAAAGGTGCAAAATATTGCTCGTACGCAAAACATCCACTTGTCAGACAAAATACATGTAATTAGCTGTCCCCTGCGGTTTCACCGGTTAATTAATTTAGTTATAAACCATCCTTTTGACTTACTCTATCTATTGGTGAAAGACGGTTCAGTAGTTTTTGAGTTTATCGCGAACGGACAGACAGACGCGGCGGAAGACTGTTTTGTAAAATGTAAGGATAAAGGGCATATCCGGTTAAGTATTGAAAAGTGCCTGCAGAGCCAAATGTAATGAACATCATATTGTTAAGTATGTTACTTATTTCTATTAAGTACTATTTATGTAGTTTCTTTTTTATTTTTATTTTATTGGAAAACCTTACGGCTAATGTAACAAAATTTAATAGTTATATTGAGTGACCTTGAAAAATGACCTGATAACAACAAATTTTTCAACCTTTTTCTCTAAAACTAAAAGAGCATGTGACTGCATGTGGTTCCAAAACCAAACTATAGACAATACTATGAAAAATGTCACGTATATACATAGATAGGTATATGTATATCTTTATTGTTTTGCTGAAAAGAAATACCTATATAACTTATTTAATATAATTATTATTTTCTTAGCTCGATATAAGAAGATAGGATGCCTACTTTTATTTAAGAAATTCCCACGGGAACTCCAAAATGAGCGCGGGTGAAACCGCGAAGAACAGAGGCCGTATTTTTTAATCACTCGAATTACTTTCGCCCTTTATTGCCTGTATTTTCCACCATGTATTTTTTTATATTTTTTTATATTTATGTTTTTGGTGACAATAAAGAATATTTGATGTGATTTGATTTGAATTTCTTAAATAAAAGTAGGTATCCTATGTCACCGTGGCTTCCTGTAAGTGAAAGAATTTTTGAGTTTTTCACATATAGTTATAACAATTGTTTATTGCCATCAAAAAGTAGATGCAAAAAACATGAAACTAAGCAATTATAGGAAGTGATTCAGCGTAAGCTGCTCGTCATCTAGATCCCGAGGAGCGCTGATTTTCAATCACTCCCCTCTAGAGTAGGGAGGGCTCATGGCTCATGCTGTTCAGAACAAACAGACTATAAAAAGAGAAATATCAGCTAATATCATAATATCTAACATCTAACTTTTAGCTTGTGATTCTTTGTAAATTGAGAAAACTCTTTTATGGCGCCGCCCGCGCTCTCTATGGCCTGAGAGACTGCATACAGCGTGCGTAAGGTATTTGAGGACAAAATCTAAATTGTTGATCATTCTAACAAAATTTTGTGGAAGACATTTACATTATTTACAGCTGAGTAAACGACTCTTCAGCTAAACAATAAATCTATTAAATAAAAACGTCTTTCGCGGCAATAACGGCTTCAATGTCTGTCGGAAATGTCTGCATGGTCGAATCAAATGATCTTTATTCATATGGGTCATAACTCTGAATGATAGTATTAGTTTAAAGGGATACAAGTGTGTTATTGGGATGTTTATGTCTCGTTCAACAACGTCTCATACATAGAAATCCATAGGATTCAGGTCTGGAGAGTTCGATGGCTATAAGTTTGAGATAATGTGGCCAAGCAGATCCTCGGACATCCAATCTTGGGTCGTCATGACTTTGTGTGAAGGTCCAGTCTTGTTGGAATATGTATAACTTCTCACCGCGCACTCTGTCTATTCATGTACTTACAACAGTTCTGACGCGGCATGACGTGTTCTTTATTGCTGACCACTGCCAAGTTGCGGGAAATGTATGTGCATAACATGAGGAACATCTGAAAGATCCGAACATAATCATCTGTCATTTAATCGTTTTGGTTTCTGATCTTGGTCGAAACTTTTTTAGTCAGAAAAAACCAAAGCATGGCTGGACTTTCAAGATGTTTCAACTTGTTCAAAATTTTTTATGCCTGGATTCATCGGTGTTCCCTGCACATCGCGTAGAACTTGTGCTGCTGGAGGTCTATGTGGATACTATTTCGGATTGTGCCTTCAGAAACATGAAGCTCTATCACAATGGCCTTCATGGACTTTGAAGGGTCTTGGGCAATAATATCCTTAACTTGTTTTACAAACTGTGGTGTTCTAATACTGTCTGAACGTGCTTCATGCTTTTTGCGCCTGGCAACGCTTTCCACGTCGCCTCCAGATTTTTCCAAATCTTAACGAACTTTATACACAAACGATCGGGCCACTCTTAAAAATCGAGATATTTAAATATCGCTGTGATTTGCGTGTAAAGCGACGATCACAGCGTGTCTTTTCATTTTAAACCTGAAAGGAAAGAAAAAGTCGTGCCACTATGTATGAAATGGCAGCCACATTTACAAGTGTCCTCAAATACCCTACCACACATTACGCAATAAACTTTATATAAATTAGCTTATAAATAGGTTTTGGTTTAACATATAATTATTATTCATTATTATATTTAGAATCCACTCAATAGATTACCTGTTGGGCACAGAGTACATGGTGCTATGTGATGTGTGTGAGTCATGCCTCTGTCGAGCGGGTGTCAGCGTCTGCGCACCACTGCTGAGCAGGGTGCGTCGGTTCTCATCCTCTGATTCACTTGCACTACCCTGGTCAATAAATGCATATATTATGAAGAATTATAAAAATAAAAATCTAAATACATTTTGAATACCAACCACAAAAGATTCATGGAGGAAGGAGACAGTGAGCAAATGATCAATTAAACAAATGAAAAGCAACATATATAGGTGGATTCCCCTTATACGAACAGGAACCTCATACCTGTACGCTGTTTCTTCTAACAGGGTTCAGTCTGGGCGTAGGCCGGAGCTTCGGACGTATTTTGCTTGGCGAAGGCAGTGGTACAATTGGATCAAACAGAACCTCAGCATTCTCGGAAATGATTTGACTCTTCAAAACCTGCACTGGTTTGGGTGTGCGTGGCGCCGATTGCAAGGGCACGATACCGTCCATGATTGTATCTTCTGTGATACTCTCAGGTATACTAGGGGGATTGTAGTCCACTGAAAAAATAATCATCATATTTTATAGCTTTGTGTTTGTATTAACAAAAAAAGCTTTGATTTTTATATTATCATCTGGTACCCATAGTGGAAGCTCTGCTTAGTTTTGGTATAAGATGGCTGTGTAATAGTGTACAACCATTATAAATATAAATAAAATTGAAGTGTCTGTTTGTAATTCCAAATTAACAACTTTTCACTAAATGCATATGAAAGTATTCCGGTTCTGTGTCTTGCCACTAAACTCTCCTAGCCAAAAGGTTGACTGGTAGAGAATGCCTTAGGCATTAAGTCCGCCTTTTGTAGATAAATGTGCAATAAAGTTCTTTAAATAAATAAATAAAAAGTATATATGGTACCTACATAAAAACATCCATTTTTAATTTTTTTCTGTCTGTCTGTTTATTCTGGCTAATCTTTGAAACGGCTGGACCGATTTTAACGGTACTTTCACTGGCAGATAGCTGATGTTATAAAGAGTAACTTAGGCTACTTTTATTTTAGAAAATAATAGTTTCTGCGGGAATTCCGAAAATCACGTGCATGAAACCACGGGGCACCGCTAGTAAATTCTATATTTAAATACATAAAATATTTCTGTACTGTACACGAATTGCCCATTTACAGAGTGCTTCTCAATTTGAAACAATTATAAATTCAAGTAAAGCTACTCGTTATCTTTATTATTCAACATTTAAAGGAAAGTAATGATGTTAAACATTAATACTCCTGTATTTAATTAGTTTAATGTTGAAATAAAGAAAATATACTTCTCAAATGTTACATACTATATGCACTAAAATAGTCCTCTTGAAAGTATTTTTGTGTATGTTGTATAGGTATATCAGTTGTTTAGTAGTTTTGTAGCAAAATAAGTCTTAAGAAAAGTTATAACTGAAACCAGTGTCGGTATGAGACATGCAGCAGTTATTATATACACATGTAACCATTCAAAAACTGTTACTTTATGTACTACCAAACAGCTCTTACATATTTTAACAACACTTTTTAACAAAGTTATTTCCCCACTGTACCCAAAGAAACTGACCACCCGATTGGTGCAATGGTCACCATGCTAATCGAGAGCTTCCGGGTTCGATTCCCGGTGGGGGTGGACTTTGTGTGATGAACACTGGGTTCCATTTTCCAGTCTGGGTGTGTATATACATATATATCTATAGTATAATATATAGGTAATATATATGTGTAGTATATACCACGTTTGCTTGGTTTCCACGACACAAGCTTATAGCTTAGTATGAGATCAAGTAGATCTGTGTGTTGGAAGTCGATTATTATTATTATTATAAACTTCAAAAACATTTACCATCTGTAATAAGTGAATCTGTAACCAATTCAATTTCTTGATTCCCTAGAACCATTTGACTATTGTTGCAATTACCATCTTTGTTGACTATATGTTCTGCGCTTGTAATCTGTTGGTTTAGAACATTGACACTGGTTGGTGTTGGAGCCTCAGAAACTTCTGGTGCTTTGTTCAGAGTATCTTCACTTAACTCTTCAACTTTTTCTTCTACTATATATATATGTTCAGTTCCCAAAACAGTTTCAAAAGTTTTATTTAAAATGTCTTCAGCTCCTTCACTCAGGACGGCCTCATTACCTGTGTTCATATTGTCGTTCGCACCACTTTCACTTTCAATTTCTATAATAATCTCACACGCCATATTATTTTTATCATCTTTTACTGTATTTGGATCTATTTCAATAGGGTTATCTAATTTGGTTTCTGGAGGTTCTGCGGTTTTAGATTCTTTTACAGATGATAACTTCACGTTTTCTTTGTTACTCTTTTTATCCCCTGTTTCATTATTTCTTCTACGCACAGGCAATGCAGCAACTGCTTTAATACGCGCTCTACGAGTAGACATTTTTTTTAAATTTTCCCTTGTTTAAAGTTTACGAATTCCCAAACAGCTGGACGGTGGACACCACGATTCACTAAACCAAAATCTATCTACAATCTACATAACTTAACCGCACTTTACTTCATAGTTCACACTTCACCATACTTTCAATTAACATAACGTCAAATTAACTAGACCTTAACGTCAACTGTCAAGTCAAACTAGCGATGGGCAATTATTACTAGAAGTTATCGAATTAGTAGATTGTTGATTTTAGTAGGTAGTTAAAAGTCGATAACAACTTCAATAAACTTATCTAATTTGTAATACTAGGTAAATACTACTAAATAAATAGTTCAAACAATCGACGCAACATTGTTTGTAATTTGGTATAATTTTGTATCTGTAAAAGTTTGCACTATTATTTTGTACTTTATAAATAAATAAACACGGCACACACCGCTCCGCGCGTCGCAGTTAATACTTAAAAATTTTATTAGTAACCAGAATTTGGTATAATTTTGTATCTGTAAAAGTTTGCACTATTATTTTGTACTTTATAAATAAATAAACACGGCACACACCGCTCCGCGCGTCGCAGTTAGTACTTAAAAATTTTATTAGTAGCCAGTAGTTCGTCGATTGTTATTACTATACTATTAAATAAGTAGTTCAAACAATCGACGCCACACGACACGCACGTGTCGCAGTTAGTACTTACAAATTAGTAGTCAGTAGTTAGTAGTTCGTCAATTGTCATTAATAATGATGATGAGGAACTAGTAACTACTAAACTCGACAGTCAATTGTGCAAGTGTTCAGTCGATTGTTTTGTTTTTTTTTTGCAACAATCGCCCATCGCTAAGTCAAACACGATAACTTAGTGATAACTTACCTTCGAAGCCGATTGTTCGATTAAGAATCGAAATCAATTAAAAAAAAAATCAAGGAGTAGTTTGAGTTTTGGTTAAGACTTATGGTCAATTTTTTAAAACTACATATTTTATGGCTCTGGATGCATGCTTTTTGAAACCTTTTTAGTAGTTAGAACTTAAGTGTTCGTTAAATTTTGTTTAACTGTAATTATAATTTAATCATAATGTAATTATATTTGGTGACGTGCATTTCATTTACAGAAATTTAAAGGCAACTTTCTGCAGTTGAACTGCAATAGAATGCTCTGTGGACCGACAGGTGGTACAAGAAAACGATAATCTTCCGGAATACGCCTAATTTCATCTTATTTTACCAGTTTCACTTACTGAATTACTACCACGATTTTGTTTTTGTGTTTATACAAGTTTAATCATTGTTACCAGTAAATGATAAAAAAAAAGTTATAAGTTTGCCAGAAAGAGTTGACTTTGAGAGGAAAAGCTGATATTGAAAGTATAAAGGTGCGTATATCAGTAGTACAAAAACCTACTTAAATTAAGAACGCGAACTAACAATTTTTTTTACCCATTTCCACAGATAAAACAATGTAAGTATAATAAATAACAATCTTAATCCTTACTAATATTATAAATGCGAAAGTTGGTTTAAATTCTTTTTTTTTTATTGAAAGCTCACTCTACAGCACATTAAGAAAACAATTAACCAATACAAATTACTCACAATAGTGCCAATGATAGGTTAGACTAATCTTAACGAAATAGAACTGATAATAGTTTGTTTGTTTGTTTGCTCACGCCTCAACGGCTCAACGGATTATCATGAAATTTTGCATACACGTTGTCAGGGGTACAGAGGAGGACATAGGGTATTTATTCCGGAATTCCTCCGGGGACTCCGAAATTACCACGGGTGAAACGTGGGTAACAGCTAGTTAATTATAATTTTTTATATCATTAATCTGAATGGCAGCACTTCTTGGAGCAGGCACTGCAAAACGGCGCTATTAGGCTGTACCCTAATAGTATACTATACCTATACTTTTAAGTAAAATATTTATTTGATTTATGGGCAGACGATTTAATTGATCAAAATTTTTGTAAATTGTATTAGGTAAGTGGAAAAAATGTCGGTCTAATATTCGATTAATGTTGAAATACCACATAAATAGTAATCAAATAGCAAAATAATCGAAATGGTACATCACTAAATAAGTAAGTAGTTTTTAAGTCATCTTAAAACGATAGTAAATAGTTTTGCCAATGTTCTGGAATCTACAGAATAAAAATTTAGTTTTTCTAAAGAAAATAAGTAAGAATTACTGAATTATTATTAGCATTGAAGTAAAAAAACCAGCCACATCGGACTAGCGGCCGTAATTTTGAATTGCTCGACGTAAGTACTTTTCGCACACGGAATTGGAAGATTCACATGTGAATGCTTAAAAATGTATGAGCATTCGCATGTGAATTCGCGATTCCGTGTGTGAAAGTAATTCGAGCGATTCAAAAATACGGCCCCAGCTGGTCGTCGTAAACTGGATTGAGGGATGGGATAAGTAAACTTTGCTGTCGCAAAACCACCGTCGCAGTTAGTTTATCGTGGTCGCTCATATCATAATAATATATCATAAGAAGGCTCAAGGTTACCCAAAAGGCTAAAGAGAGGGCAATGCTCGGAGTTTCATTGCGGCGGGAAATCCATTGGCGAACTAAGGTTACGTAATACGTAGGCTACCTACTGTGAAAACGTAATTGGTGGTATAACAAACAAATAAACAAACTCAAATTTATAATATTATTTAGGATTAGGCAGATCAGAGGCCGTATTTTTGAATCGTTCGAAATTCAAATAACTCGGAATCGCGAATTCACATCATCGGTGAGCTACTTAGATTAGGGATTTTCACCAGGCCAGCGACACTCCCTTGAACCAAAAGTTACTATGGATTTATGCGCGAACTTCTTTACCAACTTTGGAATACTTAACCAAATTTCTATGACCGCGTCAAAACGTAGTGATTATTTGCTCAGTGATTTTCACTACATTGAATATTGATATTTGATACCACACCTACTGGTTAATAAAGGTAGGTTCTCGTTACATTTTATAATTTACGCGTAGTAGGTAGGTACATCCAAGATTGTAGGGTTAAACAATCTACCACCTCTAGTGATGGAAACGCAATATTTGATCACATTTTTCCATTCTCTGGAAGGTGAGGCGGGGAAGGTAAGTTCTTGATTGAAAATAAACTGCGGAGTAAGTTTTCTTCATTCTTTAATGCGTTTTCTCTAATATTCTTGACAGCGATGAGCACTTTTGGTGAAAATAGACAACATAAACAGTTTAATGACCAACTTTAGATAATAATAACTAACATGGTACCTACCTACTTATAGAAAACATAAATCAGTGTACTGTGTAAGTTATGTACCTGCTTACCTACCTATTGGCCTGGCACCTACCTACTCAACGATCTATAGGTATTCAGAACTTATCGCGTAGACAGGAAAGCATGATGTCCACGTCTCAAACTAAGCAGAGCTTGAAGGTTGACTCTTGTCGTTACTCTGCTCCGGTCTCCGAAATTAATAAGTGAGGGCAAAGTCCCATAATTATTTTCGGGCCCACTGTCCTACAAAATATTTACCTGCAATGATCTCTACAATAGATTTTATGTTTGCTCCTACATAGATTTTGGAAATAGATACCTAAGTTAGAAAAAAAAAAAACAGATTTCACTTCTGCAATAGCGCGGCAAACTTTTGGGCAATAAAAAAACCCACTGACAGCAATTTGGATCCATTTACCGATATTGCACGAACGAAATGAATGTTTAGTTATTAGTAGTAGGTACGTAGTAGGTATATTTATTACTCTGAGGTTATTAGATAGCTCTTTCTTTCATTGGGGTGTGCACTCATCTAACTTCAACTTCGTCATTACGATGTTATAATTATATCAGAAGACTAAAGAAGGTGAAGATAATAGAGTATGTTAGTGCGCACGGATTGTTAAAATATATGTTAGGTACTAGCTGTCCCTCGCGATTTCATCCGCGGTAATTTCGGAGTTCCCGCGGGAATTCCGGGATAAAAACTATCCTATCTTTTAAGTTGGACCATTTTATGAATGGTTACCAAATTTTATCAAAATCCGTTCAGTAGTTTCGGACCATCGCGGACAAACAACGTGACACGTGATTTATATATATTACATATATATACATAAATGTTTTTTTCATATTACGTATACAAGCCATAGGGTGTAAGGTTACACGAGGGACATATTTTATGCTTAGAAGTAGGTAACTTTAAAAAAAAAAACACTGACATAAATAAATCACAGAGAAAACTATAAATAAATGCGTAGATTTCGCATTTGAATGAAATTTATCTACATTTGATTTATCCAACCCAACAGGTAGCCCAACATCCTGGGGTGGGCACTAGACCATCCTGGGGTGGGCCCCACGCACCCGGCCCCCCCTCTATATACGCCTAGAAAAAGCAGGTAGGTAGTTGTTGTAACCTAGACAGGCACTCGTTTTATTTCGTAATAGACATTGATTTATGTTCTCTTTAATAGTGGAATAAAAACAACTCTGTATATGAATTTAGAACAGTTTGTAAATTACATTCTGTAGGAATTTCACAGTAAAAATAGATTTCTCTTCTATAAAAGGTAAGTAGGTATAGTAATTTACAAAAGCAGTAGGTATGTATTAATGTTAGATAAAACAACAAATAAATGCTTTAGGGTGTTAACGTAAGAATGATAAATTTTGTAATAGATAAATTGACAGATAGTCGTATTTTTTAGTCACTCTGCTAAGGTCAATTGTATATAAATATAGGTCTTACGAATACCAAGTGTCTGTTGGTGTTTCTCGCCAAATCTGAGAACTAGGCTGCGTTCATCTACTATAAGCTACGGCGTATTGGTTCGTCATCCATTAACTATATTTTGGCTAAAAAGTCAACATTTGCAAAACGATCTTTACAAATTGTCATGACACTATAAGAATTCAACGACGTTTGAGCCACGCGTGCGCCGGCGCAGACGGCGCGGCTTCGGCTGTAGGCTCGGCGGTCACTCGCCTCCCGTGCTAAGATATGTCACTGATAACAACAATATTACCGACTAATCTATTGTTAATTAAAATAAGACAAGCATTGGCCAAACTACGTCTACGATCGTTGTTATATCCATAAAAATAATTTTCGAAATTGAAATAAAGAAAACAAATGGCCACAGAGATTTTAAGTCGTGCATTGGTCTAATTTTAAGTATTTATAAATCTAGTCAAGGCGAGTGCGACCGAGCCAGCAGCCGGTCGACGCATACGCAGCCAACTGCTGCATATATCACAAGACTTAGTTCGTCCCTTGTTAACTCTTCGTCCTACCACTACGAAATTACCTATATCGACAAATAAATTATAATTTTCCCTACAATTAAAACAAATTATGAAGTGTAGTGTTTACATTAGGCATTGCGATGCAACAGTGCGTTCGTTAAAGACGTAGGGGAACGCGGGGTAATGGGAGCGGTCGGGTAATGGGAGCCACGGTGATTTAACTGAATGCAGACATATTTATGCAATTGTAATCACTCGGCCGCGTCCGTCAATCTTCGTGTAACTTCGCCTAACCAGCACGAGCCGTTAGTGCCGTGCGTTCAGTCACGAGGGACGATTATGTGTTTTTCGCTCGGTGCTTATAAAAAATTGTGGATTGCCAGCGCCAAGATAAGCATGAAGTTTTATTGTTATTTTATTGTGTTTTTTTTTATTACATCCGTAGATTCATATACTAACTAGTGCTAGTGTTAAATTGCGATTGCAATTAGAATTACATTATTTATATTATTAAGTTTCAAAATGGCAGTCAGCGGGAAATGGGAGCCTAGGAAGGCTCTCACTAGCCGACATAGTTCCTATTACAGATCCCATACAGTTCCGATGCAGAAGTTGCGGGAACTGGGCCCATAAAGAATGTTCTGGAAGTGATAGTATAGTTTCTTATATTTGTACGTTATGTTTGGATTCATAAAATCTGGGTCATATGGTTTTCTTTGATAATTTTATCTTTATTTTTCTTGTTTTTGTTTAAAAAGATGAGTTTTTTATTGTGTTACAATAAATAGTTAGTAATAACTAACTAAGATCACATTTAAAGTACGTTTAGTTTAACTTTTGCGCATTACTAAATATTATGGCTCCCATTTCCCATATGAGTGTGAAATGAGCTCCCATTAACCGCACGTGTCGGGTAATGGGAGCGATTGACTTTTTTTGTAAAATCGTTATTGTTCCTTAATATATGGCTGAAATTAATTCTAACTGTGATTAAAACATACCTAAATGATCATTCTAAGAGTTCCTAGTTAAAAATTATAAGAAGGTTAATAAATGTGGTTTTTATGCAAGTTTTCCCTTAGTAGGCTCCCATTACCCTGCGTTCCCCTAGATACTGCAAATAACATTCGACAGCCGACGTCTCGAGTCGCAAGCGCACGTTATAATTGACTGTAGCGCTCGCTCGTGGGCGCTTCACACTCCGTTAGAACTTAGAACCGACCGCGATCAGCGGACTCTCCATAATTATAAGATACAATATTTACATAAAATAAAAATATAGTCTCAAAATAGATTCGAAGCGCTACTGATTCACTTCTACTTATAGGAAACTGAGAGAATTATTTGCTCTAATTTAATTAATTATTTAATAATTATACAGCTATGTATAATTTTAATTAATAAAGTAAAAACGTGTGCTTTAATAAAACTATCGTTATGGCGTGTGATATAATCGATGGCGAAGCGCAGGCGCGGGGCTCGGCGGCACCTGCGGCCCGCTGGAGCGCGGAGTGGGGCGCGTTGCACCTGCTCGCGACTCACTTAACTTCCGCGATCCCGAGCTCGTCATTATAATAATAATTCATCAATGGCTATAGTAACCATGATCACCTACCGCAGGAACGTACCTACATATATATACATTTCGAAAGTTTATATCTGCGATCGAATAACAAATAGCATTCTTCAACAATAGAGGTGCATTTCATACGTCAACAAAGCATAAAATAGTGATATCTTTACATTTCAGTCTAGTCTATATAATTATTATTTTCATTATTTTTTTTTCATTAATGGCAAGGTATCTCTGTAAAGTTTTAATAGTATCATTCTTCGATATACATATAACAGATCTATACAATCAGAATATCGTCGTATTCATCGATTCTTCACAGCGTTAATGATATAAAATTTTAACCTAAATTATAACACAGGAGAATTAAGTATAAGATCACAAAATGAGATTCAGCGGGCGGCGCGACGCGTGCCCGGCCAAGTCGCAGCTATAATACTCGTGTCTACGCTACAACTAGCGAGCGCCGCTCGGCTGGGGCTCGCACTAAGCCTAGTATTGCTATCGGTCGGGGCGGCCACGGGGGCCCCCTAGCACACTGTGTGGCGTCAGGGCGCAATGCCCGCGTCCGATTTGTGGAAGGCGGCGGCTGCGGACGACAGCGGTGGCGGCTGCGGCTGCGACGAGCTGAAGTCGTGCTCGGACTTGGGACGGGGCAGCGCGGCGGCGGCCACCCCCAGCCCCGGCAGCGCCACCCCCGCCATGCGGCACGACGCGGCCTGCAGGGGCTGCAGCGCGAGCCCCAGCGACCGCTCCGACAGACGCGCGACGCTGTCGTCAGACAGGCTCACGTGGTCGGCCTCCGCTGCGAGCGCGTTCACTACGGCGTTGATGGTGTTCCCTTCTGAGGTGGTATCGTCTTCGCGGTGGGCGACCAGATTTGGATTTTTCCCAATCTTGTTCAATCTTTCGGCGGCGACGCTCTCCATAGTGCGTCGCATCAGCGGGTACTGATCGAGCACCGCGTTGAAGTGGTCCACGGAGAGCGAGAATAGGTTGCAGTAGGTCTCGGCACGGACGGAGGCGACTCGGCGGGCGTTGGTGAGCAGACAGATCTCACCGAAGTACGATCCGTCTGATAAGCTGGTTGCAACTTCGCCGTTTGCCATTACTATATCGACGATGCCTTCTTGAATGAAATACATTTTGTTACCGATGGTTCCTTCTTTTATGATGATATCACCTGTGAACAAATATTTACAAAATTGTTTAGGTTATTCGGAAAAGGATGTCGGCATAGGCCTTAACTTTGGTCTATATTAGATTGACGATAGCAAATGCTACTCAAATTACCAATTATTTTGATAATGGAACGAAAATAGCGTATGTCTACTCCAATAAACATGATCGCATAGGATTGTGCTCCGTATTAGGTTTTATTGTCTGCAATATCTATTCCTAGGTTAGGTACGAGTATATTCTGTTGGAACCACGGTTGGAACGATCTTTCGACGATTGATATATGTATTTCTCAAAGCAAATTAATAATATACCGGGCTGGAAGACTTCGTAACGTAGTTTGGTCACGACGTCGGAGACGAAGTTGGAGTCGGCGTTCGCAAAGAACGGCACGGAAGCAACGAGCGAGCGGCAGTTGTAGTTGATGACATCCTCTCGTAGTTTTTCGCTGAGCTCTCCCAGGATCAGCTCCTCGTCGAAGAACTTCCCTTGATAGCGGTGTTCGAAGTACTCTGTGATCCTTTGGCGCATCTCCCGAGGTAGTTTACGATATGCCATGTATTCCTCCACTTGCTTCACCTGAAATAGAAAAAATAAACAAAATCAACCTTAAGCAATACTTGCGAACCAACCGAACACCACTAAATACGACGATGCCAACATACTCTGCAGTGATCCAATGTTATACGATGAAACAAATCTACACAATCTACAAACACACGATGCTTAAAGTAATACGTTTGTTACATACCACCTTACAATATCGAAAACAAAACAACTAAAATATGTCCCATACAGAATAAAACAACAATAATAGTATATGTTTAAACTTTCCTAGAACACGATATAGGTTAGTGCAACCCGTGTGAAACTGTTATGAACACCCATGTGTGCCGACCACGCTTTGCTTGATGATGGTTGATGTTTGTTAAATTATAACGACCTTATGGGTTAGATTTGGCGATGGTGATAGTACTATGAAACCAGATATTACAATATTGGGCACACAAACATTCAGAATGTACTCACGTCTAATCTCTGAAACAGGTAATAGTGATTTTAGTGATGTGTTTAAAATAATATGGTTTCGTGTCTTCTAAATGACATAAACTATGTTTTCTCTAACTTGTTCGGCAATTCAAATGTAGTTAAAGTAATGTAAACTTGCTAATTTGCTATATAAGATATTACTGAATAGGAATTAAAATTTCCTGACGACGAAATAGGGAGGAAAACGAACGAACGGTTATGGTACCTAAGTTCATGGAACTTTAATGAAAATATGAAAGTTTCAGCTACAAAAATGCCACGGATAGGAAATTATGATGTTGTTGATGTTTCCGTTGTGATTTCCGTGCAATTTAGTGGAAAATATTATTATAAGTAATTACAAGTCAGTAGTAAGGAATCGAGAAATCACTCAAGTCTTTGTTAAAACGGCAATTGCTTGGACGACGACGACTGCTTGGATCCATACTATATTTTCAACCTATGAACATAACTCAGTTCATGCTCGACCAAAGCACTCAGAAAACTTAAATTTTAAGTCGGGTGTTCATAACGGTTTACCTCTTACGAGCAACATAGGGTGTTACCAAATTATCTGAATCCTCGAAACTTGGAGGCAGAATCGGATAAGTATAAAATTATCTAGGTTACCTATCTATTTATCGAAAGAAAAAACAACTTGTGTTCAAGCGTAGGTCCATAAACACTTGAGGTTACTGAACCCATGTGATCTGTGAGTTCATTGCCCTCTAAAATACTTTGTTTTTCAATTAATTTTTGTACCTGTAGGGTCTAAAGTTTATGCATAGTACATAGTATCTATGTTCATGCATGAAATCACGCGTCTCCCATAAAGGGTAGGTACTTAGGTAGGTACGCAGAGAATTAGGACACTTGGTAAAAAATATGTATTTACTAGCTGACCTACGCGGTTTCACCCGCGGTAATTTCGGAGTTTCCGCGGGAATTTCGGGATAAAAAGTACCCTATGTCCTTCTCTGTACCCTTGACAACGTGCATGCCAAATTTCATCCAAATCCGTTCAGCCGTTTTTGCGTGATTGAGTAACAAACATCCAAACATCCACACTTTCACATTTGTAATTTGTACCTTGGAACTCCAAGTTTGTATCTCCAAGTTCCGAGAATGCAGTTTGGTAATATTTTAATTGATTATAGTTCATCTCCTTTGGTTTGTTAGGAAATATTTTTGACTAAATTTCACAACCTAGATGTCTAAGTTGTGGATTTATCCATCTAAATCTAATTATTTATCTCTGATCTACTCTAATGACTTAATAATATTTTTTTGGATTTGTTAGAATTTGTTTTTATGATATAGAAATAGATGTAGTTTTTCAACTCTGACTACTCACTAGCGAGGTAATTAAATTATTATAATAGCACTTTTAAGTTTACAGCTTTTATAAATGTTAAATACTTCGTATAAACCATAATTACACCAACAACTCCGCCCTCCATCCTCGAGTTTAAAGACCAATTCACTTTTATCTTATTGTATTTGGTATTTCAATCCTTCTTGGAAACTACAACAGCAGGTCGCGTATGCTAGGTTTACGATGAAGGGTTTGCGCATAAGCCTACCTATAGTATTCCTAATAAGAAGTTATATGGTGAGGAAACGAGGGTGACGGAAGCAAGTTGAAAGTTTACCTTCTCGCGGTACTGTCGCCGGGAAGAGTCAAGACTCTGGATGAGATTGGTGGCGTGACCGAGGAAGAGTGCGTAGCACGTGGCCCCGGAGATCATGGAGAGCATCGTAAGCCACATGTCGGTGAGCGACTGCGGGGGGAAGCGGCCGTAACCGATGCAGAGCATGTGAGACATCGCTTTGAACAGCGCCCAAGAGTACTGTTCCAGCCAGAACGCCTCCTGGAATTGTGCAAAAATATAGATTAGCTACTATATTCAATGTAGGTATGCAAGGAGAATGACAGAAGGATTACTCTTAGCTAAGTGCATCTGTAGATATACCTATCCAATATACCCATACAATATACCCTATACCCTGCGGTACAGGGACTCCGTGAAATCAGTTCTTAGCTAACGTTTTCTACTTATATAATACCTACCTGGCACATTTCAGCTTTATAGGTCACATAATTTTCGAGATTTCGTGTTTAGTCAGTAAGTCACTTTTATATTGTACTAACGGTCCCGTGTGCGGGTAAATAAGCGGTAATTTCGGAGTTCACGTGGAAATTTTGGGATGAAAAGTCAAAAGATGTCACTCAGGACTACCGTAGCTTCCTATAAGTGAAAGAATTTTCAGAATCGGTTTAGTAGATCTAGAGTTTATGCGTCACAAACTTGTTATATTTCGTTTACTGACCTGAAGTTCATTTATTGCAACCCACGAGTTAGGTGGGAATCCCTGTAGCATAGGAACGAGGAACTGCAGGCATCCCGACCAGTGACCGATCAGTAGCATCATGCAGATTAGATTAAATATCCGCATGAACACAGAAGCCATGTTGAGGAACTGTAAAGAGAACAACACACATTAAAACCTGGTCGAGCGACAAGTTCGCCTCTAAAGGAAGCCGTGCGGACTGCGCGCGACAAGAACGCTCGAGGTCAAGCATCGCCATGATTTTCTACCGAGATGATTTTTAAAACAGTGAGAAATAAAATATGAACGCGTGAGACGGATTTGTCTTCGAGCGAGCATGCGTGATGAGTGGGCGCGGGGAGAGGTCGCGCGGCCGCGGCCGCCGCACGGGCGCGCGACCTACCGCCGCTCTCGGGGGCCTTGCCTCGCGGCCGCCGGCGGGACCAGGGTCGGTTGAGAAACGCCAAAGAAAGAGGAAGCGAAGCGAACGCTGCGATCTAGTACGCCGGGCGGCCCCGGCCACATGCTAAGCGGGCGAACGAGCACATGCGCGCCGGCTCGTGCCGACCCTGTTACCTTGAAGATCAGATTGCTTTTGGTGCCACCCTTCTTTTTTGTTACGTCAGAGCTGAGCCGTCCCCTGCGTTCCGTGCGCTTTTTTTGAAGATTCTGCAAGATCTAGAAAACAAGCGAGAAACACGAGATAGTAGGAAGAGAGCCAGACGCCAGAAATGAGCGCGGGCGGGGTCAGCGGGCGTGGGTGGTCGCGGTAGTGCGGGTCGGGTCGGGGGGCGCGTGCGGGCACACACAGGATGCACTAACACCGAGACGAGCGGGACGCGGGCTAGGCCCCTACGCTAGCGGCGCAGCGCCGGGCGGGCGGGCATGCGGCACCTGCGTGGCGAGGTCGCGGGAGCTGCCGCCGTCCGCGTCGCTCGGCTCGTCGCGCGGCTGCGGGGCGGGGCTCATCTGCACACAACACCGTCACTGCGATGTCGTCAGCCGCCACCGACACCCTCCCCGCCTCTACTCCACTTCTCACTGACTCTCCGCTTCCTTTGCGTTGCGATTCTACTTCTATTTTTCTTATTTGTACAACTCGACTAGCGGTGGGCGATGATTCGGTATTATTACTATTTTAATTGGAAAACTACAATCTAACGGCACGGTAATGAGATGGGTCGCTGTCGATCAGGTATCGCGTTATTGTATTGAGTATTGTGAGAGATGATGTTTCTAAAGAAATCATAATTTCGGCGTCAGCGCATTGTCAGAGGCTCCGAAAAAGCGGCAACTAAACATGAACGGTTCAGCAAACGAAATACTTTCACTTGAGTGGCGAGCATTGGACTGACTGTCTATAACGGCAAACGCGGCGGTCGCGGCGCGGGCGCAGAAGGAAGAGATAAATTGAGATATCACGAGTGTGAGCGTGCTCAGGCAGAAAGAAGCTTGCAGAGAAGCAGTAGAGAAGTGCAGAGCGGGAGGTGGGCTTACATACAGTGAGGGGCGGGATTAATGGTATAATACAGGATTACAACAAATCTCCATATAATATCATAATTACGCTGATTATAACACTAACGGCTAGAACACTTTTAAAATTTCACTCATTGTCATGATTAGGCACATTATATAATAAAAATTTGTAAAAAAAATCGACCAATCAAATCAAGAATCTCATAGGTATATAAAGCTTTATATATTTTATCATTTTTTAACAGAATAATTATCATAATCCAATCACTATTTTCATCTGTGCAGTTTTTAGTAATGTCATGTTAGTATATGTGTGCGCAAAATGTGAGGGCGGTAGGTATTAGTTGGTCAGTAGCTAATAAATATATTTAGAAAGTATAAATTTAATGATGATGACTTACATATACTTCCTCCCATTGCGACACATAACGGACGAGCCTGGAGAGCCGAAGAAGACGAACCAAGGACAGTAGCTTTGCTAGCCGGAGTATCCTCAGGGCACGGCCAGCGTGAAGAATTTGAAAGCTCTCACTAAAATCCTATAAACACAAATCAAATCTTGGAACACTCACCCTTGTACCATCAACATATGCAATCTTTAGAGCACATTATTTTTTCGTGGCAACTATGTTTTTATATATAGCTGAAGTGTATAAGACATGCAGACTTGCTGATACAGAAAGATTTTGAATTTTATAAGTTATCAGCGAAAGAAAAGTGCTGAAGCGGTACATTCAACATGTTATATTTATGTTTTGTTTTATTATATATCAGTTTTCAGTGGAATTCTTTTTACAATAGTAATTGAAATCAATGTTGCATCACTCATCAGAGATAACAACAATCTGTATTTTTTACTTTCTAATTGTTATAAGGTTGTCCTTGCAGAGATAAGTAAAATTAGGTAATAAGTATGTCCCTAATGCAATACGTATACTGAACAGCTAGTGTTTAAAATATTTATTACAATTTATCAACTTCATTATTTATAATTAAATTATGTTGTTACAATTCAGTCGTGTTGTATATTGTATAACAGAGTTGAAACTAAATTTAAAGAAAATCATAAATTAAGAACTAACATACTGTAAAATAAAAAAAACAATGCCGAGTGACAAAATAAAAGCGGTTGCCAATAAAATAAAACATGCCAAGAAAAAAGACGACAGCACAGGAAACAAGTAAATTAATCGATAAACATCAATTGTATAATTACAATTGGATATGCGTGGAGTCATTACAAAGTTGGACAAAATTCAAAGAGTGCGAAGTGTATTTGGGAAATATAGCGGTGCGCATAATAAGAATGGTGCATTTTATGGATGTCAGAACCCTTTATCCTTCAGAAAAAAACATTATTCCATAAAACAGAGAAATAATCAAAAGATGCTAGTTTTGGAGAAGGGTTGAGATCAAAGAAGAATCATAAGGGTTACCGTAACCAGAAATATTAAACGTGCAAAAAATTTTGGTGCAATAATAATCGAGGTAAAAATATTTTTTTGCAAATTCTAAGTGCTTCAATCAAACCTTTAACATGTTTTCCAAAATCGGAAATAACTATTACAAAAAATTGAGACACACGGTGGCGCCATGGACGTTTTCGTTTCAGTTGGGTAAAAGGCACAATGAGAAAATAACAAACCAAAATCAAAAACATATAAAAACACTCTCTATAAAACAAATGAACACCCAGGCTGAAACAGAATGTCAAAAAAACAAAGGAGATATTAAAAACTAGTATAAGAAACAACACGGCCAAATTGCAACGTACGTTTACCTGATTGAAGATCAAGAATATATAATCTAGTGGTATACTAGAGATGAGGTCGAGGAAAAACCACGTCCTCAAATAGTGCTTTGCTATTAATTTGGGATCTAATATAACTTGTTCTGCATTGTCTTGCTGCATGATTCCTGGAATGAGAAATAAATAAATTTAAAGTAGTAAGTAGAAGCTGTAAAAGTAACAAGTAAAAGTTAATTATTTACAAAGATGATAATAATAATAAAGCAACTGATATTACCTGTCCTAAAATTTACGACAATATCTATGAGGAATATGGTGTCAGAGAGACAGTTGAAGGCGATCCAGCGGGTGCTGAGGTCATCGTTGAAGAAGGAGATGGCGACAGGCAAGATGATTAAGTTAGCGACCAGAAGCAGTAGCATACATAGATCCCAGTAGAATCTGAAAAAATTAAAATTTTTATTTGACTGTCGGATACTGAATAACATCTACTAGTTATTACCATGAAGTATAGCACAAGAGGAAAGTATTTTGAACTTCAACATATTTTCACAATTTATAGATAGAATTTATAGCTGTGCTCCGCAGTTTCACCCGCGTGAAGTAATTCCCGCAGGAAGTCCAAATAGCCTAATTTACTCTTTGTAACATCAGGTAATTAGCAGTGAAATTCCAGTCAAAATCGGTCCAACCGTTTCGGAGATTCACCCGCGTGAGTTTCGGAATTCCCGCCGAAACTCCAATTTATTTATTTATTTATTGCACATCCAACATTTTTTTTCATGTTCTTCTTCTCCTTACAATAGCAAATACGACAAAAAAGAATTAGTGAAATTGGTCCAGCAATTCACGCGTGATATAGATAAAGAAGTAAAAAAGTAAGAATCGTGTAGGTAGCTCGTTAATTCAATTAGATCTGTTTAATGAATTCACAATATTAACTCATTAGACACTAGACCGGAGGGACTTAATGCGTCGTTGTTGGACAATTCTCTTATGACGAATGCACCGTTTCGGATTCTTTCCTCAGACTGAGCATTGAGCAAGGCTATTTGGGCTAAAGACGGCTTTTTCAAATTAGGTATGCCCATATGCAACAACATTTTTATCTTTATATACATTGCTTTTTTAATTTAAAAAGAGTTTTATATACATATTCTTTACAATTCAAAACATTGTAAAACCTTGTGAAAAAGGTTAAGCACCCTAAATTAAAATTTACTAAAAATTCAAAGCAAAACTGTTGCCATAGTTATTGTAGTCGTATTTATGAGTTCATCACTTGACTATTTGTAAAGAGAATATTTAAATTTTTATTGTATTTTAATGTACCTATCTGATGTAGACGTTATAAAGTTGAAACATTAATATATGAATTTATGGATATGCCAAATCGGAAATTGAAATATATGCGTAGATCAGATGGTAATTACAATATTATTACATTTATAATAGAAAAATGGTATGCCATTAGAATAATCATCTATCTAGAGTTAAAAAGTAACGACTTGTCGTAAGTTAATATCACAGAACAGAAAATAACAGACAGAAGGGACATCAACTTAGTTTAGTATGAAAACAGATGAAAACCAGTGTCGCCGGGTGATTTTCGAACACAAAATTATTCATCACACACTAAAACATTCATTAACGTAAAGAAATGTACTAAACGCCTATGGTAATGTTTTTACATAGTCACTGTTTTCAAATATCAGTTTTGGGAATATTGTGGTAAGTATACTTGGGATGGCAGCAAAAGAAGTTTTGGCGTGCCTGCCCCGCCTACATGTCCTCTCTAGTTAATTTATTTGCTCTGTGGTTAAGATAATGTCTTGAGGACGCGTGGCGCGGACACAATTACCCAATAGAGAGACCGCCGAGAGCACAATTGAGAACCATGATGATCTCATCTGTGCAGTTATATTTCATCTCATCGCACCTGTGTTACTCTGCAATTTGATGAGATAATGACGACTTGGCTTATGTGATACTCAACTAGATTTACGATTAAGCGAAAAAGCCTGATTCAGAAAAGCGTCAGCGACAGCGCCAATACATTTGGTGAGAGGAAAGTTTTGTTTTCAATAGATACGATAATTTTATAATTTACTAGCTGTTCCCGCGGTTTCGCCCGCGTTAATTTCGGAGATACTGCTAGTTCCGCGATAAAAGTACCCTATGTCCTTTTTGTACCCTTGACAATGTGTAGTATGCAGTTTCACCCGCTTTAATATTAGGGTTCCCGCGGGGATTCCGGGATAAAAAGTACTCTATGTCCATTTCTATACGCCTGACAACGTGTATGCAAAATTTCATGATGATTAGTTGAACTGTTAAACCGTGAAAGCGTAACAAACAAACGAACAAACTCACTTTCGCATTTACAATACTATAAATTTTAATATGATAATTGAATTTTTTAAAGTTTATTCTTATCTATATGTAGAATGTAGATACCTTTTAAGTTTCATAAATATGTATTATTAGTTTTCCTTATGATCTCGTTAGTTTATAGTTTATTCTTTTGTAACTGAAAATATTCTAGTACGGAGTACCCTATGGATGGATAAAGTATACGGTTGCAACAAAGAATTCATGAAAGTCAAGTAGAAGCAAGAACGTTGCTATTACTCAAATACTCGGACCACTCGGCGGAATATTCCTGCAAAGTGGAAGAAATATGAAATAGTCTCCCATAAATTAAACTTCGAACAATAAGGCGAGAAAAATAGTTCACGAAATTCTCTGGTAGGATTGAGTGGCTGTGGACTGTGGTAATGTATCTATTATTGAAAATGAGTCGATAAATAAGCCATAATAATAATGTATTATATGATTACTATATTGTTATTATATTATATATTAATATTATATTATTAATGTAATATAATATATTATATATATTATATACCTAATATATTACATAATTTATTGGTTTTTTATGATTTTTTAGGTCGGCTTAAGGGGAATTATTCTCCGCCCCGAGACCCTCAGGGCAAGGAAGACCAAGTCTCAGTGTTAACGATATAATATATTACATAATATATTATTACTATAATATAACATAATATAATTAAAAAGGGGGTTTTTAAAGGAATAATTGTAGTCTAACTTCGATCTTATTTACCTACATTATATGTATCGAAGTGAAATCTTAGACGGATTGCATGCAAAGGGGAGAAAAAGGTACTCGTCATTAGACAAAATTCCTCATAACCTTATCATAATTTCAATCTAACGATCGTGTTCGCGTGCTGTAGGTATTGTTTTTATTCACTTTTAATACCGTTATTAGAATCTTTTTCCTATAACTAATACTTCGACTTGATCACTTGTAAATTGTAATAAATAAATTATACCAATATTTTATTATTTTTATAGATAGGTATAGGTACTATAACATCTGTTTCTAACAGTAAGTAAGTACCTAGTGCATGATGTTTATTGCAGATGTAACATCCAACTACTTTAACGTCCATGCATCCAGACAATCAATAGGTAGGTACCTACATAATATTGAATTTTTGTGTAGAAAAGAGGACGTAGCGCCCAAAGAAAATTAATACCGATTATTGTTTTGTGGAAAGGTAAGTTATATTCTGACTGGAGTGAGTAGTTTTTGGCATAGGCAAAAAACATTTTTTTTTAATATGCATATTTTTTATTTAATAGGCAAAAAACATTTTTTTTTGTGCTCTTTTATAAGTCAAATCGTAGCACTGTTTCAGCTGAAGGAAATCATTGGAAGCTTTCATAAGAAACTTTAAATTGTGAGTATCGTTAAAGCTTCCGAAATTCGTAACAAAGACATCGGTCCAGTTCAGCACGTCCAGCTGAATGGCCATATTATTTTATGATGCCGTTATACCCGAATAGCCCATTATGTAATGAGAGCTATTAAACATGATGGCTTATTTTCTGCTGACATAAACTGTATGGATGATTAGCTACGTGTATAATTACTGATGCCACTGTTTAAGATGTTAACGATTATTAAATTTTCATTAAAATTCAAAATTAAAAATGATCTTTTTTGATTAAGATCCAACTTGGGATCATTTTCAATCGTCCAACATAATTAAATAGTTAAAATATTATATTGATATCAATATTATTGTCATACAATTAAATAATTCAAGTACTATATAAATTTTTATACTATATTAATTCAATATTATGGACCTATTAATATAATAGGAAAGTATTGTATAAAATTAAAAATTAATTAAAATTAAAAATTAATTCGTTGTTAATTAACTAAAAGGGAAGAAAAAAATTAAAAACATTGGTACCCCTTAAATTGGCTTATTCTTTCCAAGCATTTTTATCATTTATATAATACGATAAGACTGAGGACAGCTCGTATAAGTGCACATTCACTTAAAAATTAGATTTGACATCCGCTTGGCGCTTCTTATCCGGTATTTGAGTTTTAAACATTGTCCAACATACTACAGTAACAGCCTACATCGCTATGACCTCTAGGCTTACCGCTACCTAGTAGCGGGGCGTAGGGAAGCACGAAGTTTGCGGGTGGTGGAGAGTGTCGCTTTTTAAACTAGTAATAGTAGTTAGTACGTATTCATTGGCACGAGTTTCTCCGTACAATATTAATCCTACTTTGAACTTTAAATAATAAATTATTAAAATAATTACCATTATACCATCTGTTGATATGTTCCGATTTATTAACATTTGAACATCATGCTACTAATAGATAACAGGGTAGGCACCTTTGTCAATCACTAGCGGTAAATCCATCTTAACGGGAAAGATCTCTCCATCCATTTACATGCAAAAAGCTAATTTTAGTTACAATAAAATAGCAAATATTATGTAACATGACATAATGTTAAATTGCGTACCTAATTATATTGTTCTTAAGAGTTACGAGTTATATTGTCATAAATTTAAAAGGTGCCCAGCCTGTAAGTAGCTTATTAATATTTGTAAGGTTGTGTAGCTGTTATTAAGTTATGTAATTGCATAAAACTTTATTTATATCTATGAATAAATAAAAAAAAATGGGATACATCCTGAAACTTCTAATATTCAAAGCAGCCGCAGTCCGCAAGTACCTATCCTGTTCAACTTCTATAATGTAGTAGGTAACTCAGCCGACCTCTAATCCCTCAGGATGGAATCAGATCGATAGTAAGTACGTATATAGCTTTAATAATGAGATTAGCAATATTCCGCCATCCCACGGGTCACTGAGCGCTGCGCGAATATTAGATATCTAATCAGTTCCATCAGAGTTTAATTAGCACGTTAACGCATGCGAACTATGTATTTGGACGTAATAAATCATTATTTGGGTTTAAAACAAAAACTATAAGTAGGTAATTAACGTTTTTATAAAAAAAATGTGTTCCCGTTGTTCTCGTAGCTATGTATATGGCTATATCTATATATAAAAGTTGTACATAGGTAAAGTTAGATACAGAACATAAAACCTTTCGAACAAAGTCATCTTGTATATCATAAACTATTCCATTAGAGTCGTGTTCTAGTTTGAATCAATCATACGTGGAGTATTTGCCGACGGCCTTCGGCAAACATACACAAAACCTACTTTAATGCAGATCCTGACTGAAGAGAATTGAAATAGTACATTGTTATCCAAGGGGTGAAAGTAACTCATTTAGTGCCGAGACGGGGTTTGGCGCCCGAGCGTAGCGAGGGCGCCAATAGTTCGAGGCACTAAATAAGTTACTTTCTCCCGAGGGTAACACTGTGCTTTTCATTACGAATGCAAGGAAAGTCAAAATAAAAATAGGAATTAGCTAAAGAAAAAAATGAGTGAAGATTGGATAGTCGCTTGACGCTTTCCCACCTATTTCTTTTTCTTTGGCCGGCTAGCTATTCAGCCAGTATTTTTTATTTACATTGTGGCGACCTAAATTATAATAAAGTCATCTAAAAAAATATTTTCTTTAATTATTAAGTATTAATTAAAGAAAATAAAATAATATTATTTATATTTTAATTAATTAATTAGCTTAAGAAAAAATGAGTGAATTTTATATTAATTAATACCTACTTAAACTTTACGTTATTTCAATTTTACATGGCGCTGGCTGTATAGAAAGTTGGAACATGGTTCAATAGAAATGTGAAAATAGACCTAGTTTTTTTTTAATAATTTGACAGTTGTCAGTTGAAAGCGATTCTCCCTAGGGCTGAAAAGCCTAGAGCTACTTTCAACCCGCTTCTCAGGCGACTTCAGACCTACTTTCCGAGCATGAGTAATGAAAAGGAATTACTAGAATTATTCTCATCGAAAACGCGCTGTGACGATTCGATTAGGTAAAGTGATTTTTAATTTTTTATTTGTAAAAAAAGGTTATACTTAGATAAGTTTGTCGTGACATTGCAAGTCGCCGAGATAGCTGTACCTAATAATATAATACATGGTATTAATTAGTAAAGGCAAAGTACCCTATGGAAGAATAAAACTAACTGCACCAGTAGATATAATATAGTTACTGGCTGTCAAATTATTTACACAAGTTTATTTAGGTACATTAGTTTATTGAAATAATTTGACATACGGTATTTCTGTAATTACATAATTAATTTAGCAATCTCTACAATGATGAGTGTCCTTATCATTATTAGTTGTTATACTTACTTAAAATATATTGTGTACTTTTTTTAATTTAGGTATATTCTTTCGGGACCTCTTAGCTTGGCGTACACAATTATTCGAGTGTATACAAACTACTTTGATGTACCTAGTCGATAGAGCACTCGAATGCCTAATCCGAAAGGCGCACGAGGGCTTACCTACATAGTAAATCTATCCTAAAAAGAATCCCACAACTATACTACGTACTTAATATAGTGAAGTAACATATAATAAGGATTAATAAGGAAATATAGTAAGAATTTGAGTACCTACCGGACTCAAAGAAACTATAATAATCAGAATCAATATTGATATGGTCATAATATAGCGATTATTTTTCTGTAATTTTGAAAGTTACCAGTAATAAAAATAAATTATTAAAAAATACATTAAAAAATATGGGACGAAGTGTTGCGTTTATTATTAGATATAAAATGCAATAATTCGTCGGGCGTTTCAGCAACGCTGTATACAATGTCAAGGAGAGATTTTCTCTGACCTTTAAAGAGGTCTTTGTGGTAGAAATAACATTAAGTACGCATATGTATGCAAATTACTGTACGTAAATTGCATTTTCTTCAAATCAAACTCACATTTGAAGGAAAAGTCTTTGTAGAGAATGAATATTTATTTTGTTTGTCGCAAAAACTTCAACGATTCTGTTGATTATTATTTTGGTATTTTTTTGTTTCTCTCGAAAGAAAACACTTAAAATCTTCATTTGTTTGATGAATAATGTGAGGCAGAGGCAGTGTTATCACAAAATTTCAAGAGCCCTCTCAACAGCGAAGCGCTGAATTGCAAGTGTCGATCAAAAGGCTGACGAAGCTACGCTATCTCGAATAACCCGGCCAATACAATAATCCCTATATAGATATGTATTATAAATAGAAAGTATCTCTGTCTGTCTGTCTCTATGTCTGTTATGCTTTCATGCCTTAACGGCTCAACCGATCATCATGAAATTTTGTGTACACATTGTCACGGGTACAGAGAAGGACATAGGGTACTCTTGCCCCGGAATTCCCGCGGGAACTCCGAAATTAACGCGGGTTAAACCGTTGGGAACAGCTAGTAGGTATCTATACGTTAGTCATTTGAATGGTGCGAGTAACGTGCGAATGTTAAGAAAAAAATATAATTCCTGGATATTATCACACAGTGCCATCTTGACTCAAACTAAGCAAAGTTTGTACTAAGGATTTTACGATAAGTTGGGACTTATTTTAGGTTATTTTGGATAAATCCATAAAAAACCATATTAAGTCTAAAAGTGTACCACCGGTAGTGGGGCGGACTACCGGTTTGGTTGACAGAGAGAGGAATCTCCGAACGATGTGTGGTGTATCGAGAATAGGCTAGTTTCCTAAATTTTTTTTTTTAGTCCGTTTTTTAGATTATTAAAAAATATTGGACACGTATTTTTTTATTTTTTATGTAACCAAAAAATAACGGAGATATATCAAGTCAAAATTTCACATGACGTCACGCCTCGCTACAGTTTGTTCGCACGTTATAGCGAGCTGTGACATCACGAGTCCCCCACCCTAAACTTTAATGCGCTTTATCTATGCATATTTCCATTATTTAAAAAAAGCCAAAAATACGTGTCTTTTATTTTTTTATTATCTAACTGACGGACTAAATAGAATTTCGATTTTTTTACCCAGGAAACTAGCCTATTACCGCCCGATGCATCCGACCCTTGACTTTGTCACGGAACCCGTCCGCTTCCTTAGACAATCAATGTGCTTCAACATGCGCAAATTTCCCGTACTGTGTACCTAAAAGAATCATAACATAACTTAGGCTCTATGAAAATTAAGCGTATTGAAGTTTATAATGAAAAAAAAAACCCGAACCATTCTTTACACGTCAAAGTTTTGTAACATAGTAATAAATCTACTCGGAGCGTATTGACTACCAACCGGCAAAACTTCTGGACTAAGTATAGAACTGAGCCTTTAGTTATTGTGAGAAATTGTTTTATAAGTATTTCAATTTTTTTTAACAACTATAAACACATGTAGATACAGAAAGAAGATCAAACAAACACTCTTTCGTATTTATTATTAAAAAAAAATCAATTATAAAAAGAATCGTATCACTATGAAAATATAGTTTTTTAAACATCTGGTATTATTCAGGAGGCAATTATACAACTTATGTACAATATTTGTTTGTGTAGATAATGTAATAGGTATAGTCAATTCGTTCTATTTACTCTCGCAGTTGTAAATCATTTTTGTACCATATTCAAGCGAATAAATGGATTTAAAATTTAATTTTAAACTGTAACAAAGAAATGATCCAATAAATCTTCTTACATTACTAGCTCTAATAGTTTACGTACTGAAACCGCAGAGTAAACATATACCGTCAGTCGTCTCCGTGCTCGACATAATCTTTATGAGAAAGCAATTTTTAACCTATTATTACATTGATATACAAAAACCCAAGACATGCACTTATAGCGATCAAAAAACACCCGCTAAAGTAGGGTGCGATGCTCTCATTTCACTCTTTTAAAATGCAGCTTTAAGTCGTGTCAGCTTTTAAAAAATTAAGATAAGATTACGCAAACTAGTATAAAGTTAGCATTCATCTTTTTTCCACTAAAAATACCTACCACTTAGCTTGAAATTAGGCTTTACTGCGGACAAGGTTTAATATCGTGTGTTCATCAAATATTGTAGAATTCAAGAAATCAGCTAATCATAAAATGCGAAACTGTGGAACGCAGCACAATTTTTGATGTCAACTTCGACATGGGTTTGAGAGTTTAGAGTGTTCTTGAGACATTGCAGAATGGTGGAGGGCTGCCAGCGGGTCCCACTTGAGGTTGAAAGTAGCCACCTAGCCACCTGTACGTGTCTCGGGAGTCTTTTCCCAAGCCCCAATTCTAGGTCACTGTTCAAACCAGCACGTACCTATACCCTACTTATTTGAAAAAGTTAAATTTTCTCTTAATTCCTTTTGAAGTGTGGATAATGATCCTTTAACATTTTGAAGTCGTCGCTTTGTTATATCATTATAAGTTTTTAAAAGACAGTCCGATTTTTAACTTTACTTCTTTGGTGTACGTGGATAGTAAAATTTTAGCGGGCAACTGAAGTGATACGTATGAAGTCATGGTCAAAATTTTCGATTGCAATCGTAAAATAGCGGTTTTGCGATTACCTAAGTATGTTTTGGCTCCTACAATTTCAAGCAAGCAATAAAAATAAACTACATACTTCGAAAATGTTAGCTGTTTAAACATGATTATTCCCTATGTTTCTGACTTTCTGATTGAAATAGACATAAAAGTTACATAATTGCCCCGCACATATTGTGCCTCAACACATACATATAAAATGTATTAAGTTTACCAACAATAATAAATCTAACCAGTGTTGAATTAAATAAGTTACACAACTTTGGTAACTGGGGAAATACCCAGTATTATTTTTATCACGACACCACTGGTTTTTTTCCAAAAAAATTGTATATTATGAGTTTAGGCACGTCTTGTGTGGTATTGATTTATTATCGATTGTGCCGATAAGTTAACACATTGTGATTCCTAGGGCGCTTTATAAAACTTGTATTTTGCGTCATACATCGTGTTACATATTATACCCGTGTTCTAACTATTGCCTAATTCATATTCTGCATCAGGTTTACGAATTTCGATATTCTAGGTAGTGCTGTAACAGAGTGGTGCGATGGTATTGCGTTCGCGGTATCACTCATCACAGCGACAAAATTGCATAATTTTTTTTTTACTATCTTTGCTTGTTATTTCAGATGAAAAGTCTATGAACGGTAGATACTTTGGCATAGGTACAGAGTGTTTAACCAAAGGAGAAGCCGTTGACGGACAATCCCCTTTGCCAAAATTGATAAAAGGACAACTACATAATAAAGCAGGCTATTAAATGCTGCGAGTGATTTTATTTGCCGTTTTCTGTTTTATTTACTTACAATTTAGTACTATTCACGTCTCGACTGAAATGCCAATTTATGGCCTCGTTAACTTGAAAAAGACTCGTCTTTTAAAAACACTTAGGTACGTATATACACATTGGACACAGGGAAACGCAGGATTGGTCGTTGTGGCGATCCTCTAGAGAGGCCTATGTCCAGCAGTGGACGTCTCTCAGCTGATATGATAATGATATTTGGATATTTATGAGCACTTTTTATATCACTCGGTCCACAATTGTTTGATTCCAGCCCTTCAAAAGACAGTAATTCCACAACCGGTAAGCAACAGAGTTCAGGCATGTTAATTTGGCAAACATCATTATCTGATGAACAAATTATAAAGTTTATTTCGTTTCATTCCTCAATATAGCAAGGAAAACAAAATTTAACGTTTCATAAAAACCCGACGTTGTAAATTAGATTTGTTTGCGTCAAAGGATACAAAATTTTCAGTTGCTCTCTCAAATAAACGTTGCCCAAAGAGCTATGTTTGTTTGTAATTATTTTCTACAGCTGAATCACCTGCCAAAAATTCGTAAAATTAACAAAAAAGCTGTACAAATTGCACAAGAGAGTATTTTAGATTGATATTAATGTAACGTTTAGAATGTAACAATACGTAAAAGAGGTTTCTAGCCTAAATATATCTAGATTTTGAAAAACACTTAAGGAAAAACCTTAAACAAACAAACAAAGCTATCGCTTATATATTTACTATGCTTATGGTGAATGAAATTGGTTTGCTACAAAACCAGACGTATTATAGTTAGGTAGTTAGGTACTGTTTCTCTTCTTTACTGAGTATGGTATTTCCGTTAATTTCGATTTTGTAAATTTGTTTTATGCCTCATCTTCAGTAATTGTATCAGACATTTTAACTATTCATGCTTAAATAATCAGGCCAAAATAAATGTTTCGATAGTTTTATGTGAATATTTTTAAGTTACATGGATATAATATTATAGTTATTTATATAAGTTTACTAAAACAAAGTGAACGTTAGGTATATTACGCTATTTTATGTGTCGAATGTGTAGCTTTTATACCTTTGTCTTTAAATAAAATATATTTTACCTATTGCGCAACGACGGACGTCTCGGAGATTGCTGTATCAATATTTAAGTTATTTGAAGGCGGGTAGATGTAAATTCAGAGCGTATTAGGTGGTTGCTAAAAATTTAACGTGGATTACGAAATTTCAGACGACTCGTTCTGCTTGTTCTATGTGTTTATTTCGATATTTACTAGGACAAACAGTTCATCTTTGCTTTCTTCTTCTTTAGCCTTTATCCATGTACTGCTTGATTCAGACCTCATCTCGATTTTTTACCCCGTGAACCCTTGCCGTTAATGCGCGGCCATATTCTTCATAACCTTTTCAGCAATTTTAGTGAAACTAATAATATTACTTTACCAGAACCAGGAGAAAGTATTAATTGACTTGTCACAACTGATATAAAATGCTTCGTCCGTAGCATAATCTCTGCTCCATGTCATCAACAACACGTATTCGCTCCACTAGGCAAAGTAAAAATAAACCTTCTACCTACCTACGTCTTAGTTGACGTATTCAATTAAAACTTTCACAGTGGACCGTGAAGCGTTAGCCTTGGGGCGGACGCAGACAACAATACCTACGTCCGAGAGCACTTACTACATGTTATCTAGTCCAGTGATTAGCTCTTAGCATTCAATAGGGGTGCCACGCGATACGGGCTCCTAATAACTGAGGAATATTTCGAAAAATGTTATTGAAAACAAATCGTTCCTGATCGAAATTTTCTAGCCTCCACCGTCAATCGTGGAGGCTCCACGACTTTAAAAGGTGGTGATGTTATAATATGTATTCTATTACAGCAGGTTCGTTATAATTATGGAGCCATTAAGAAAAGATTTGTTTATGTCAATCTCTTTAGAAACAACAAAACTGGTAAAGTCCAGGGGCGAAAAGTTCAATCGGATTGTAACTTGTAAGATTGAATTTTGATATCCTTATTACTTAATATTATAAATGCATTGAACTGCGAATCTGGATGATCAATATTTTCCTGTCCAATTAATTCCTGGTGAAATGCATATAAGTGTAATTTAATGTACCAAACAGCGTGGAAAAGAGTATGACGTACATCAATACTGACCTATATGTGTGTACTTATAGCAACATCGAGGAAGAACATGAAAGTTGTAGTACCTAAGCATAAGGGTAAATGATCCCATGAATCTTTTAATATGCCTACACGAGTTGTTCCGCGCGCTTCTCCTATTTTACTCAATCAGAGAGAGGCTGAATTTCCGAAGACCGTTTCTTATTTCTTGCTTGGGCAAGAAAGTTTTGTGCAAAATTTCGAGTTCCACACCCAGCGTTTTTGACTGTTCTTTATCTGTCAGTCAGATAGTCGGTCACGGTACCTACCTACTGTTTTGGATAGTATCTATGAAAATTTATAATTAATTATGTATGAATACAATACAGTCAGCATCTGCCTCTGTACTGATTGGTTAATTGGATATATTTGTAGGAGACTGGTCCCTATAACACAGGGAATCCTAGTTTAGGGACTAGTGTTCCATTATCGTATAGCATTGTTTTTTGTGTTTTAATAAACGCTTTTTTCATTTTCATTCATCATTTGTAGATACCTAATGATAAGTAAATATCTTCTGCTGTACCGTAATTTAAATACAGGCAAGATATTAATTTGAGAGCTCCCCTAATACTTATCATAGTTTCAGAGCTAACGCGCGTCGGTGTTTAAAAGGCCAAATGAAAAATTATGCCGGGATGCGGGAAGGTCAAGAAACTGTTTTTGATGCATGATCGGATACAAATAGGCTTGTTTCCAGGATAAGAAAAAAAAAAATCTCATTAGTCCGTCTTTGGTTGACAAGTCCATCATTGAATTTCCAATATTATTCACCAGCACCACAGACGATATTTAAAAACGCACGTGGAATAAAATTGTTTTCAAGTGGATACACGGGCCTGTTGGATAACTACATAGTGCCTCATTTCCGGATTACTCATTACATACTTTTTTACAAAGGATAATTTAATATTTAATGAGTTTTTTAATATATCAATGTTTTTAATGATAGATTACCTATCACATTTTTAATACCTAGTTTATTGTTTGTTATTTATTATTATCATACATGCATATAAGTTGGTTTTAGTTGATTGGGATGTTAAAAATTAATTGATCTCGTACGAGAACGAATGCTCCTCCAATTGATTGATGATTGACATCACCCTTGCTTGTGATGATTACCTAATATGCCAGATTGAAATCTGAAGTATCCACTTAACTCACTGTTGTATCTCCGACGCAACCCACTACTTTTTTTATTATTTTTGTTGATTCAGGAATCTTTTTAGAACAAAAAAGTCGCAAATATTCAGGTCAAAATGCTCCTCAGTAAACAAGGTGTGATTCAGATAAACAGATAAACTTCTTTGCATTTTACGTATTGGACGTGGGATGCCATATGGCAGGGCGGGGAACACGGAGCAGTTGCAACCCAGGTATATTGTTGTATAACTCAAAGGTATATAGATTCATGACGTATAAACTTTTAAATATCCATGAAAGTCAAGATACGAACTGTGGTTTTAACATCGAATTACAAAAGAAAAACCCTGTATGAAAAATAAGTAATACTAAAATTTAATTTATTAACGTTTTTGTAAAACACCATGTGTTTTCCAGAACTTCATGGTAGCTTATAAATGGAACTGTAGCAAAATATTTACACAGTGAACCCATTCTGGGTAGCCGAAGTATATGTACCTACGTACGTTGGAGCCCGCAGCAAAATCTGCATTGTTCATGTGCTGGCGAACGGAATGTTTATAATCGTAAAACACGCCTCCGATACACTCACTGTTCGAAATACGAAACAATATCGACAAATAATTCGGTATTTCCTAGTAACGGATGTAGGTATATATTTAGGTAAATACAGTCCAGGGAGGCTATTGTGACTACCGGGTCAGTGTAACTAAAGAAAATATTTTAATTATTAGCTGTTCCCCACTAGTTTTGGAGTTCCCGCGGGAATTCCGGGATAAAAAGTACCCTATGTCCTTCTCTGTATCCCTGACAACGTGCATGCCAAATTTTATCCAAATCCGTTCTGCCGTTTTTCCGTAAATGAGTAACAAACATCCAAACATCCACACTTTCACATTTATAATACTAGCTGTACCCCGCGGTTTCACCCGCGGTAATTTCGGAGTTCCCGTGGGAATTCCGGGATAAAAAGTACTCTATGTCCTTCTTTGTACCCCCGACAACGTGCATGCCAAATTTTATCCAAATCTCTTGTGTGATTGTGTTGTGAGTGACTAACAAACATCCAAACATCTAAACATCTAAACATCCAAACATGCACACTTTCACGTTTATAATATTAGTAGGATAGTAGGGTTAGTAAGAATTTTCATAGGCTAAGTAAATTCATTCACGTGATCGAAACCGAGTGGAGTGTATCTACAATACAAGTTTGTATATTAATTCACTTGTTCTATGCTCAAATAATCATGCAGCCTCTTCACTACTAGCCCTTTTTCATAGATAAATGTATTATTTTATTTATTTATTTATTTGTTCTTACATGGTTGCTTAAAAACTAGTGGCAGGAGCTCCCAGTAGGCTTGCGCCCGTGTTGGGAGTCACCGCTCTTCCAAATCTTAGTAGTGGGTAATTATGCAGAACCAGGATATCATTATAAAGAATTAAGTAATTTCTAACTTAACTTAAGAAAAGGAAACTTGGACAATTTACTGAATTTAAGCTAGGAGTACAGAACAAGTAGACAAGGAGACAAGGGAAGAAGGGGATGGGGGGAATAGGGAGACGAGGTGGAAGTGTATGAGATAACATAGTTATTTAATATGAGGGTAGGGTATTGTGCGAGTGTGCGTGTGTATATGGGTGTGTGAGGGTGGGTGTATGTATACGTACAAACTAAAAGTAAGTAGTTGGTGTTTTCCCGCAAATCGCATGATTTCGATTGTTTAATAATTTTATTGTCTAAGTACATACCATTTCGAGTAGGTACCTATTTGTCGACAAATAGGCCTCGATGATCTTCTATCAAGTAAATACGGTTCCGTTTCGAAAGTTAACGTCCTATGAAAAATACATAGTTGGCTTTCAAGTGCGACAAATTTTGATTACTTTTCACACTTTAATGATTGATTTGACGCCGTTTATATAAACACCGGTCGATAAGGTTACGTCACCAGAAATGTAGAGTTGTAAGTAAAATCTGCGAAGGCTTAAGCGAACTCTATGGCGCTGGCACTTTATGGCGAGGCAATTTTTAAAAAACTACTTTTTTTAAACCATGTTGATATCGAATTGTGAAATTAATTTGTCTCGAATAACAGCGATCATAACATTATGACGATAACATTGATTAAGGTGCGGGTGTTAGGGCTAGTTTTCATACAAATTGCCTACCGAGTTTTCTTGCACTACGGCTATTTTTATTTATTAGACTTTATTTAATAAAATACTTCTACTTGTTTCGATGCCGCATAAGTCTCAAATCTTTGCAGATAGTGAACAAAAAACATAATTATAAACATTTCAAAAATATTAAATTTTGGTCGGATCTCTTACTTGTGTGAGAGCGTATACAGTATATGTGTACTAAAATGGCGGCCCGGTCTATAAACAGCTGTGGTTTGACTGTAGACTGACAAGTCCCCCGAATGCAGTAGTTTGTAGTGAGTTCCAAAAGGGTCGAAAGGTGTCGCGGCGTTGAGCCGTGAGTTTTGACAATTTTACCTACCGGGATAATTTAGAATTGAATTTGGAATATACATATTACTGATATAGTTGGTAGGTATTTAGTAGCCGAAGCGAAGGCATAACTACATTTTGTTTTGAGTCCCGTACAAGTAGGTATACCTTATAAGCTACAGGTAGCCCGTACAAGTATTTTATATTTTTGTGTTGCATAAATTCTTGCTATCTCTTTCTTGTTTTCTCGATGCGTAAAAGAGAGAGACCATATTTTCGAATGGTTGTATCTCACCACGGCCCAGGGTAATTTAACTTTTATCTTCGATGCAATCAGCAATGACACGCAGCCATATAATGTTGGTACAACTTCATATTTTTATTGTGTCTATGTGACCACGTGATCAAATTTTTAATATCTTCAAAAAAAATTTTTTTTGTAAAGCTCATACCCTCGAAACTAGTATGAGACAACCCCATCATGTTGCTGTACTTCATGTTTTCGTGGTATCTATGTGTTCACGTGACAAAATTTTTGAACACTTATAACTCCGAAACTATAGGACGCAGTCATATCACATTGGTACTCAAACTTCATGTTTTGTGATATCTATGTGATCACATGGTCAAATTTTCGACAGCTCATATCTCCGAAACTGCAAGTTACAGACTCATCGTGTTGGTAGGTCAAACTTCATCTTTTCGTGATATCTATGTGATCACGTGAAGTAATTTTCAAAAGCTTATAATATTTTTTACTATTACCTATTCATATACCTACTTTGTATTTGTTAATTTATAGGTACTAATGACAAAGCTGAAGAGTTTGTTTGCTTGTTTGGTTGAACGTACTAATCTCAGGAACTACTAGATCGAATTGAAAAATTATTTCCGTGTTAGATAGTCATTTATTGAGGACGGCCATAGGCTATAACATCACGCTATGACCAATACGAGCGGAGCACGACACGACACTCACATGGTTTTTTCAGTAAGTTTTTTCTCCAAATTTTTTTTTTTCAACTATTAGAGACGAGAATCGAATATTGAATGCCTTTTTACAAAAAAAAATACCCTCGTAACGTTACACCCTGTATAATAAAGACTTTACTTTTGTAAATTTTTCCAAATGATGTAACTGTTCACTCATTATTATTTATTATTTCCTTGATTTTGTAATAAAAAAAAAATAAAAAAAAAAAACTGACGCGAGCAAAACCGCGGCAGGATCAACTGCCAGTAAAATATTTATATTTTACAAATAATACAATATTATAATAAATCTATCTTCCCAACGCACGCTTTGACGAAACTAAATAAAAGAAGATCAATATATTCAAATGACGCGCGACGGCTGAATGAATACAATTTTTTCGGCAGGAGGAACTATACGATAATGGTCCAGTGGTTAGAACAACTTCCGAAGAAGTCTCAATATTATATGACTAACTGTGCCCTGCGGTTTCACCCGCGTGAAAAGTTTTTGTGTAATAACTTTTTTCCCGATATCCGATTTGAATGAAACAAAGCCTATATTATGTAGCTACAGGCTAAGCTTAATCTACCTGTAAAAACCGCATGACAATCTGTTCAGTTGATTTGGAGATTATGGCGAACAAACAGACAGACAGACAGAAAAGAATTTCAAAAACTTTTTTTTGTGCTTGGTTACTCTTCTTTTATCACCCCTCTCCATTTTAGGTAAAAATATTCAATGTACAGAATCGCGGATTCTACTCTTTTATTATAGTTTAGAAGTATAGATAATTTTTTTTATTATCTGTCATTTTTTATGCTTTTGTTTACGATTTCAAATCTAAACTGCTTTTTCATAATATACATTATGCACACTTCTAGATAAACTTATTATTAGAAATGCGAATATGAGTTTGTTTGTTTGTATGTTACGGTTTATTACTCAACCGATTATCTAGAAATTTTGCATACACTTTATTAGTAGGGGCACAGAGAAGGACACGGTAGTTTTTATCCCGGAATTCCCGCAGAAACTCTGAAATTAGCGTGGGTGAAACCGCGCTAATTTCTAGGTATATTATGAAAAATAGCTAGTGTTATTATAAAAAAGTAAAGAACCAGTTTTTTTTAAATACTTCACTCAAAAGAAACTACAGTATCCTCCAGTATCAGTTGTTAATTTTATAAAAATGTTTCACGCGGGTGTAACCGCGGGACACAGCTAGTAGAATATAAAATACTTTACAAACTCAACGTACCTACTGATGAAACTCAATAAAATATAAAATATTATTATCACGAGATGACAAAATTTAAATTTTGAAATGGAACAACGGCAGAATGCGTTTATGTTTTTTTTTCGTGTAATAACACCAAGCGGTATATAAGTTGAGTGGCTAGACCAAAGAGTATATAACCACTATGCGTACTAATGTCTGGCTCTAATCCTTTTAGAATTACGATTCAAATCTCGGTTTATATGAGTACTAGCTGTTCCCCGCGGTTTCACCCGTGGCAATTTCGGAGATCCCGCAGGAATTCCGGGATACAAAGTACCCTATGCACCCACCTTCTCTGTACCCCTGACAACGTATATGCAAAATCTCATTAGATTTCACCGGTGTTAATTTTGGAGTTCCCGTGGGAATTGCAGCATATAAAGTACCCTATGTCCTTTTCTGTACCCCTGACAACGTGTATGCAAAATTTCGTGATGATCCGTTGAGCCATTGACGTAACAGACAGGCAGATAGACAGTGTTACTTTCGCATTTATAATATTATCAGTATTTAGTAATCAGTATTTAGTAGGGATTGTAATGTCAGTGTCTGTGGAATTATGTACTTTTTTTGTAAAGTTATCACGAATCATTCAGGTTTTGAGTTGAACTGCGATTCTATTTAGTTTTGGATTTTCTATGATTGATTTTTTCTAAAATTAAAAACATCCTAGTTGATGACGTAAATCACATAGACTGCTGAAATATAAAGATGATGGTATTGTGGTCATAGTGTCGGAGATATTATAAGATTTCAATTTTTTTATCACCAAGTAAATCCCGAAATCTTGAAATTTAGATTAGGACCTAGAGTTCTTTTTATACCCAAAATTATTTTCAGTCCCAATATTTACGCAAATAGGTACGTGTGTAACCTGCAGGGAAAGGTTGTATTGAAAATAAGTCCAATATTTTTATTTAGCTTTATCCATCTTTACATTTTCTTAGATTCTAGTTCTATATCCTTTAAATTTTCTTTTTTGGAATTAAAATAAAATTCCAAAAAAGAACGAAAAATAAATCGTTTGTAGATCTATAAATAAGTATATATAAACAAATTTGAGAAAATTAGTTACAAAAAGTGGAATCGCAATCTTAGATTTGAACACGAGATTTTCACGATTCATTATTTACAAAAAGAGACGTATTACACCACAGCGCCAACGAGACTCAAACATAATAAGTCAAATTCAGAATCAGATTCGGCTAATACTAATCGATTTGCATGTGTGTGTGACTACGTTTCGGGCGGTTATTCCTAATTTTCTTGTAGTTAAAGAATAATAATGCGCGTAAGACCATATAAAAATTTTAAATGAAAGATGTATTAAACACTCATCCTGTCGCATTTATCATCAAAATCTATCTTTTAGCTTGCGATTCTCTGTAAATTGAGAAAACACTTTTATGGCGCCGCCCGCGGCCTCTATCGGCTGAGAGGCTGCATAATATGGTGGCGCGCCACCTTAAGTAAAAAACTATTTTAAATATTAAAAAAACCAGAGGAACGTTTGTTTTATTGTTGACATACCGGTTCGGTTATTAGGTAACTAGAGCCTTTTTAAGGTTGATGTTTAAGGTTGTGTGTATATTGCTTGTTTATTTATTTGTAGAAAAAATGTTTTGGAGCGCAATAAAAAGACATTTATATTAAATAAAAAGATATTTATGTGGAGACTCGGATGATCCCTAGTAGTTGTAATGTAATGTTGCAAGTACCAAAACCTAAGTTTCTTTTAAGTGCCGATAAAAATGTACCTGTTGGTAAAAATAAACATTCCATCATATAACAAGTGTAATACCACTACCGCCTACCACTTACTTAACCATACAAAAGTCCTACTGTTACTTCTGGGATATACGTACATTTAAAAGGTTCTTTTAGAAAAATTGCTTCGATACTTTTCCTATTTAGGTAGCTAAGTAGGTACCTATTGACTATTTAATTCCTTCCGTTAGCCATAGATATTATGCAAATTATAGAGACTAATGATGTACATAGGAAGTGTTTACGATAAATATTAACGATGACCTTAAAACACATGAATACTGCTTGCATAATTTATAATTTTATAGAAGTAATCAATCATACGGAGACAGATATGTAGACATTGAACACAATTTGACACTGCGCAATGCACCATTTCCATATATCGTTTCGCCGAATTATAGAACACAGTATACACGACATGCGGCATTGACAGTGCGATTTGCTTTTGTGACATTATATTTTAACAACCGGTAATGCCATTGACTAATACAGTATACACGCATTTATGACTTCGCCTAGTTGTTAAGAACATTATACACACGCGGCGGTACGGTATTGTGGTTTGTGGAGCGGTAATTATTCTGGTATCGCGTCGGTATTTAGTCGGTTTCACATTACAAGTCGGTAGCAAAAGCATAATTTATACTGCGTGCATATTCCGCTGCGATCACGAAAAAAAATCTCTATCAATACATATGAAATGATTTGTCCTGAATGACTGATGGATCAACGCACAGCCTAAGCAGCGGATCGTAGAGACCTGAAACTTGGAGAGTGTGTTCTTTGTATGACGTAGAGATCCGATAAAAAGGATTTTTGAAAATTCAACCCCTAAGGGGATAAAAAGGAGTTGCAAAGTTTGTATGGAACAATTCCGCGGGAACTTCGAAATTATCGCGGGTGAAACCGCGCGGGACAGCTAGTCTGCCAATAAAAAAAATCTGTCTTGGTGTTTAATGAATAATTTTCTATCTTTCTATGGTAACAAATGTTGACACTGATATTTAAATTAGAGATAAAACTACTAAAACTACTTGGAATGCGCATGATGACTAAATAATGGTTAGTCTGTCTTGTAGATGAGTAAAAATTATTGGACACGTATTTTTTCAATTCAATCAAAAATTACAGCGATACATTGAGTTGAAATTCCCTGTGACGTCACACCCAGGTATACTTTATACATTATGTAGTTATACGTCGGGACCTCCCACTCCTAAACTTTAATGTGTTTTATTTTTTTCACTAATTCGAAAAAAATTATACTGACGCAAATCTAGATAAGTACCTACCTACCTAGTCCCTTTTAAATTATTATCAATATTTATACTATTACCAGTTAATAAAATAAATGTTGTCGGAAGTGCATAAAAATATGATATTTACATTTAGTATAAATTATTCAAGTAAGAGATACCTAATTATGTAAATTTCTAGGAAAAATAAATAAGATAATGTTGAAAGGATACGTAGTTTAGTTTAAGATAAGCCAACATCTGTTCGATGCTCTAAGCGATAATTTATTTATTATCCTACTAATATGATAAATGTGGAAGTATGGATGTTTGGATGTTTGTTACTCAATCACGCAAAAATGGCAGAACGGATTTGGATGAAATTTGGCATGCACGTTGTCAGGGATACAGAGAAGGACATAGGGTACTTTTTATCCCGGAATTCCCGCGGGAACTCCGAAATTACTGCTGGTGAAACTGCGGGGCACAGCTAGTAACATAATAATATAAAAAAAAAAATACTGTCATTGTTTTGGGCACTTCAAATGATATAAATATTAAAATACCTAGGTAGGTATATGTTATGTTATGTGTGTGTTATATGTTATGTCAGCCTGTTCATGATTTTCAACCGTTTTTTCTGATGAGCCAATTCTGTTTTTAAATTTTGAATTCCTCTCTAATATGACACACCAATATAGAATAATTCACTTAAAAACAGTTTTGTTTATTTGAATTATGTAGAAGCCAGTACCGGCCTATTGTTAGAGGTTCGCAACATACTGGGAGCGCAAGCATTGTAAGGTCATTAGCCACCGGCGCGGCGTATTGTCCACAAGTTCCGCCAATATGATTCTCGTCTCTCGACATGTAGATATCGAATGGTACATTGTTGATCTTATTAACAGACACGTGAGCGAGTAGGTAATTAAATGCAAATTCTTAATTTAGCCCAAACACGCGTACTTTTATGCTTCATTGTTTGCTACCGAATTAGATCGAACTATTTCGTTAGAGCTTTCGTTTGGTTTCAGAATACTGCTTCCAAATTGTTTTTGGTAATAAAATACGACGAGATGAAGACGAAGACAGGCTTTATCCTAGAGGTGAATACTCTACTTTTCATACCTACTGCGAGACAATAAAAACTCAGGGCTACATAAAATAGTACATTGTTATCCTAGGGGTGAAAGTAACTTATTTAGTCCCGAGACGGGGTTTGGCGCCCAAGCGTAGCGAGGGCGCCAATAGATCGAGGGACTAAATAAGTCTTTCTCCCGAGGGTAACACTGTGCTTTTCATTACGAATGCAAGGAAAGTCAAAATAAAAATAGGAATTAGCTAAAGAAAAAATGAGTGAAGATCGGATAGTCGCTTGACACTTTCCCACCTATTTCTTTTTTTTTGGCCGGCTAGCTATTCAGCCAGTATTTTTTATTTACATTGTGGCGACCTAAAAAAAATATTTTCTTTAATTATTAAGTATTAATTAAAGAAAATAAAAAAAATATAAATAGGAATTAGCTTAAGAAAAAGTGAGTGAATTTTATTTTAATTAATACCTACTTAAACTTTACGTTGTTTCAATTTTACATCGCGCTGGCTGTATAGAAAGTTGAAACATGGTTCAATAGAAATGTGAAAATAGACCTAGTTTTTTTTTAATAATTTGACAGTTGTCAGTTGAAAGCGATTTTCCCTAGGGCTGAAAAGGGTTACTTTCAATCAACCCGCTTCTCAGGCAACTTCAGACCTACTTTCCGAGTATGAGTAATGAAAAAGCATTTTTTAGAAGAAAAGAGGGTTTATTCGAAAATCTAACTGGCCACCACAGGCAGATCACATAAAAAGAAAAAAATGCTAAGAGTTTTCCTACAAATTTTAACGTTCCCAATCCATATCTCTTTAATTTCTTGGGAGTTTTATACATTAGGTACTAGCTGTCCCCACGGTTTCACCCGCGGTAATTTCGGAGTTTCCGGGGGAATTCTGGGATAAAAGTACCCTATATGTCACTTAGGACTACCATAGCTTCTATAAGTGAAAGAATTTTCGAAATCGGTTCAGTAGATCCAGAGATTACCCCCTATAACGTCACAAACTCACAATTCACAAACTCACAATTCACCAACTTTAAGCTCTTTATAGCTAATATTAGTATAGATTACCTCCCTTGGGATGTAATGTCTTGCTTTACGGCGAGATTGCGTGATATGTAATTGGACTAATTCGAAATTGTCGAGCAGGTGTATGTTTGATGAAAATGTAATTATCAATATTTGTTGTTATAATAGGTAGATATCGATATGCAAATAGTCTGGCGAGATTGGCGCTCGCTTATAATCGTGACAACTAGTCATTGCTCGAACGGAAACTGTCGCTTCGGTTGACATTCGATGTTATCCGATAAGACATGGACATACTCGACATCCGTCTATACTGTAAGCTACTCTATATCCGCACTTTATAATTTAAATTGCATTAACATAATTCAGTCAATAGCAAGTAAAATTAGACAGTAAGTAAAGCGAGTGAAACGAGTCTACGCTGTAGCAACTTAACCTTTATGTAACAATTAGTCTTATTATAAAATTGTAAAGTATTACACAGTAGATGATGCACGTAGTAGATATTATTGTATTTTTATATATTTTCTATTAAATTCGCTACGTTAGATTTGTCTGAAGGACATTGCGTTTCACTCTTTTAGATATAAATAATATATATTTTATACATTTTTTTTTAAATATAATGCGTGCATGTGCGTTGAACATAAAAGACGAACATATTTTACAGCCAAGCAACTGAGTTTTGAGGAAGCCAATAAACTTTGTTGCTAAAATTAAGGAACTCAAGTTTGTTAATGTAGTATGTAAGTGTGTCATGTATTAACAACCCAGTAGGTAAGTTAGTAAAAATACAGGCTACCTTTAGGTTGGTTTACGGAGACATTTGGAAATAAATATGAAGTTTGTTAACCTAGAACATTTAGTAGACCTACATGTTTCTGTAATATTAACAAAACTTATTGTATGCGTACGTTCTAAATACTCCCGGTTGTTGCAACATAGTATACAAATACATATTTTTCTGTTAAAACGTTAAAAGCACTACCAAAGCAATTTCTGCAAATCTTGAGGGTTGACTGGCACTTGACAGATAATCCACAATGGCATTAAGTCCGCCTTTTGTACCATCTTGACAAGTTTAAATAAATAAATAAAAATAATAGTTTCAAACCGACTCAAATTGTTACTTTTTTATCACCATTTTTTTTTTCAGTGTTACCACGCAAGCCTTTTGTTTTTACTTCATTCACAAAAAAAATAGGTAAAGCATGCTGAAAATATGCATTTTTGTATAATAATCCATAGTGATTAATGAAGAATTATATTTCAATGGCACGCGTTTATATTGCAGCATCCCACCCGTTAATACAACATGCTCCGCTGAACAAAATGATCGTCCAGTGAGTAATCTCCGAAACGTATTCCAACTGCTAGCACGGAGTGGTGACATTCCTATTAAGGTTTCAAAGAAAAACTAGCACTGTGTCGAATTATCAACGCTGTGTCGATAGGAACACTGACCCTGGCAAAACTACAATCGGCACGCAGCGCGGTCTTTATTAATACAAAAATCGTAGCAATTTACAAAATTACGTAGGTACGTATTACTATTAGAAGTGACTTATTATGTCTGAATGCGATTGTACCTACTTATATCGTTAAAACTTAACTGTACAAGCAACGTACAATATCTAATATCGTAGGATAATCGAATAGTTAAAGTAGTTTTATATATAGGACTAGCTGTGCCCCGCGGTTTCCCCGCGGTAATTTCGGAGTTCCCGCGGGAATTCCGAGATAAAATGTATCTTATATCCTTCTCTGTACCGATGACAACGTGCATCCCAAATTTCATCCAAATCCGTTCAGACGTTTTTGCGTGATTGAGTAAACGTATGCGAGGATAAGAGCTCGAAAGTGCATTTTCATCCGACTTGCTTCAAATTTATCGTCACTGCTCAGCTCCTATGTGTCTTAGCGTTATGTTACATAGCCTATAACCTGTCCAGGAGTATGGACTACAATCGTACCAAGTTTGGTTAAAGTCTCTTCAGTTGTTTTTGACCCATGCATGCACACAGACAGACAGACTGCAGACAGACAAAAAAATTACTGATTGCATTTTTGGCATCAGTATTGATCATTCATCCTCCAATATTAATTTTGAATATATATTCAATTTAAAGAATTGAACTCTCTACAGTTTTATTAAAAGTATAGATAGATAGTATCACACAGATCACAAAGATCTGTTAAACTATAGATGCGTGCTTTTGTCGAAACCGCTGACCCCACAGTGAAGATCGTAAGCCTTGGGGAAGGAAAACGCTGTTCTGTGAGTTCACAAGAGCTATATTTACAAAAATTATCTCAGCTATATTATCTTTAAATTTGACAAAAAACTCTATTCCATTCGGTAAGTTTAATTTCATTAACAATATCCGTCTGTGACTTCTTAAAAAAAGACTAAAAAACTATGGACTAAACTTGTATTTTGTAGATAATTTCGTGGTCTTTTGGCGATTCCATGGCCTGTTATATGATAATAATTCCGTCATATTCCAAACACCACACAAGCGGAGCTCGTCGTCTTCGTCAACTGTCGACACACGTCTAGTGATGGACAATAACCTGAAGGATCTCGACAGCGATTGGTTTTGCACTACTCTCAGACAAGCCCCATGGACTGCACCAAATCTCTGTTTCATGCGGTTGCACCGGCCTGAATTTCAGCATTCCCGCAGAAACACCGGGATTAAAATCCTTTCTTAGCTGACGTCTACTTCCCATAAAACCTGTACCTACCAGATTATAGCTTCGTAAGACCATATAAAAGTGAACCCCCATTTCACTCTATTGAGGGTTGAATCCCTTTCCTACTGCATGCCTACGCTACCTAAAGAACCCTTCTTTTCAAGATTCAAGGTTTTAGATTTAGTAGTTTGAGCTAAGCTTTAGGTAATAAAACTTTCCATTCCCTGAAGTCTTCTTTAAAATGACTGATCTACCTACAACGGAAATGAAAACAATAATAAAAATAAATTGTATAAAGCACCGATGACGCGGACGTTCGTTACCTTCATCCTTATAGAAAGAAAATCATCTTTCTTCGTAAAAAACGAAAGCTTTGATGTTCGAGTGGTCTTACATCTTACCTGGGACATTTCACACAAGTGAATTCAGAGCAGAGATCAATAAAGCGTTTTTGTTAAGTGCTGTGGTGCTGAATGTCACAAAAATACATTTGCTAAAGAACATTATCAACGTCGTTCGAGGTTTGTTAATTTGATCATTATCTGACTTAAAAATATATAACACTAGCTGTCACATCGCGGGGGACAGCTAGTATGTATATATATTAGAAGATAAGACTGTTCAAGATATTTCTTTTTACAAGTTGCTGTTTTAAGTTGCTGTTTTAGGTTCGAGCCTCAGTCACCTGACTGAGGCTCGAACCTACTAAACATAAAATGAGTAAAATACTGTTATCAGACGCAAGATCAAGTTTATACTGCAAAGTTTTTACTGATGAACAAAAAACACATGATATGAAACTCAGAGTAAATATTGAAAATTAGTTTTCATCTAAAAATTCTAAAACACTAAAAACGAAATCACTTTCAAGGGACTAAATAGTTAAAGCCACGTATAGTTAAGAGTGCGTTCGAGTAGAGATGTGACTGATTTACTGTGTGAAATTGAAAATGCAAGATCATTTTATTAAATGATGTTGCATTGATCTTAATTTTCCTAATATTAGGTACCTGTATCCGCCACCCTTTACATGGGTTTAAGGGTTGAATTACCAAAAACCCCAAAAATTTCATTTGAAATAAAAAGCCCAAATTACGAATATTTATCAATTTCTGTAACTAACTTCAAAACTGATTTCCGTAAAAACTTTCAACCCTCTTTTCAGACCCTATAAGGATCTTTTCTTAGCGGTGTGACGTCAGTAGCTTCTGCTGGGCGTTGATGAGTCCGTCAGGAAACCTTTGTTTTTCAGTCTGTTTGCCTTTTCATACCTAATCCAATGGACCGATCATCATGAAATTTTGCATACACTTTGTCAAGGGTACAAAAAAGGACAAATTCCCTCGGGAACTCGGAAATTAACACGGGTGAAACCGAAGAGACAAATGTAAAATACTAATAAATGAAGTTAATTTGGATTATTTATGTACATAATTTATGCGGTGTGCAATTATTGGTAGGCTTAAACCGTGATGTTTGTTAACATGTTCGCATTTAACTGTCAGATGTATCAAATACATCATTGTGGATATACGTGCTACATAGTGGTCTTTATTTACCAGTCAGTGCTTATTTAAATTAAGAACATTTCTTGTTAAGTGTAGGAATATGTACCTATGTACCTATTGAATATTCATAAGATGAAGATTTGCTACGTCTTTAGCAAAAGAATCACTTAAATTCGTAAAACTCATTGAAAATTTGTAAACTTGAACATTTCTGTACAATATCTTGAGTGTTGGTAGACGAAGTGATCGTTCAAATGAGAAACGCTACAATGTCGATCTTTACTTTTCGGATTAATCTAATATATATAAATCACGTGTCACGTTGTTTGTCCGCGATGGACTTCGAAACTACTGAACGGATTTTGACAAAATTTTGCAACCATTTATAATATGGTCCAACTTAAAAGATAGGATAGTTTTTATCCCAGAATTCCCACGGGAACTGAAGGACATAGAGTACTTTTTTCCCGCAACCTCCGCGGGAACTCCGAAATTACCGCGGATGAAATCGCGGGGGACAACTAGTACTTTTATATAACTTCACGCTGAATAATTCTACTGTTTATAGTTAACGCATTGTATATTTAATAATTCACGACTAAGTTGTTTTAACTACAAATGCGACTTTTCCACCGTAAAATTAGTTACAGTTTTTTCCTTCAACATTCAAACGATTAGGAATACACAGAGATATAATGGGTAAGATAAAGAATGAATAAAGACCGTTTTTTTTTGTACGACCATTTCTGAGTTACGTTAGGTATATAGATAAGAATATTCATATTATGTGATATATCACATTGCTCTAAACAGTGACTAAGTATATAATCTTCTATACTCATAATAAAACTGTAGAGAGGTCAATTTTGTACATTGAATATATATTCAAAATTAATATTGGAGGATGAATCGTGATCGATACTGATACCAAAAATGCAATCAGTAATTTTTTTATCTGTCTGTCTGTATATGCACGCATGCATGGGTCAAAAACTACTGAAGGGATTTTAACCAAACTTGGTACGATTGTAGTCCATACTCCTGGGCAGGTTATAGGCTATATAAAATAACGCTAAGACACATAGCAGCTGAGCAGTGACGATAAATTTGAAGCAAGTCGGATGAAAATGCGCTTTCGAGCTCTTATCCTCGCATACGTTTTTACTCAATCACGCAAAAACGGCTGAACGGATTTGGATGAAATTTGACAGAGAAGGACATAGGGCGCTTTTTATCCCGGAATTCCCGCGGAAACTCCCAAATTACCGCGGGTGAAACCACGGGGCACAGCTAGTTTTATATAAAATAATAATAATTTTGTCCATGCTCGAACTTTAAGGATAGTTTCTTCATAATTCGGCTGCTCTACGGAAAAACCTAGCAACCGCCATTTTTATCGAAATGAGTTTTTTTTATATTTTTGCCATTTTTTACGCATAACGCACCTTGCTACATACTCACAACTATCAAAAACTGTTTAGTCTTCGAGAAATTAAAACTAAGGAAATCGTTAAAGTATGGAAGATTTGTTTTAAATAAAGCGATTTTCGGATTTTTGCTCCACCTGTTAAATTTATTCAGCTGCAACAACCATCGAAAAGGCTTTAGTTTTAGAGAAATTAAAATTAAGAAAATCGTTATGCCATGAAAGGTTTGTTTTAAATAAGGCGATTTCCGGTTTTTTGCTCCTCTTGTAAAATTTATTATAAATTACTTTGTTTTTCCGTAGGGCAACTGAATTTACTATATTAGTTGGTGTTATCATCTTTATAACAATACTACTTGTGCCCCGCGGTTTCACCCGCGTTTATTTTGGAGTTCCCGCGGGAATTCCGGGATAAAAAGTACCCTATGTGTTAATCTGATGTATATATAAGCTATATTATTGTAAAGTTTCATTTAAATCCATCCAATAGTTTTTGCGTGAAAGACAAACATCCATCCATCCATCCATACACCTATCCATCCATCCATACATACATACATACATACTTACAAACTTTCGCATTTATAATATTAGTAGGATTAAAGCTATACCTAACAGATAGTCAAATGTGGTTCAACTGAACCACGAATTTTGTTTTCTTTCCAACCATTCTCTGTCTGTTGTGTTTTGACGGACTGCACGTAGAATCTGGGCCGAGTTTTTTTTAGTTAGTAGGTACCTAAATGTATATTTCTACATAATATATTATGTATACTAACGTCTACTACTAATCACAGGCACAGATAATATATATAATACGTAGGTACCTAATGAGTATCTTTTCCATTGCAGATTCGGTGGGTTGCAATAATATAGTATTGCTTGCTGAACATTAGGTATCACTCAGTGTTACCAGGTTCCAAACCACAGATAATATTATAATACTATTTCCAAACTAAGCAGAGCTTTATACAACTACTATGGATGTCATAACGTTAATGAAAAACTTTTACCCTTTTTTTGTACATATGCATTCTAGTCGTCGATTGTCGGTCCATATAGGTTCGTATAGAAACGATACTTTTTTGATAAAATACAGTTATTCAATTTAATTTAGTTTTATGTAATTTCACTAATTTAGTTGGACCACATCCGAGCGTCTGTTAAGCTTTTATTCTTCAGTAAAGACAGTGAAGTACCTGAAGCTACTGCAGGGATGTATGACCCAGTGGCCCGCCGCCTTCTGCCTGATGCGCTCCTTCATGAGCGCTTTCTTGGAGCCGAACAGTTTCATGGCCAGTTTGTTGTCAGTCGGCTGGAAGAGGGCTTGCAGCTGGTTGCGGAGGAAGCCTTGCTTGGCGTCGGAGGCGGGGGGCGCGGGCTCCACGGGCGTGCCGTATAGCGACACATCGTCGAGACCACCGAAATGGACTTTGCCCGTTCCGCTCCCCTGCTTCAGCGCCATGTCGGCGTCGCCTGTAAACGGGGAGAAAATTATTAACATTACAAAACTTTTTTTTTTGCATTTACTTAATTCTCAAATAAAGATGCTATTTAATTTTCTGCAGCTTAATAACGTTACAGAATGATCGGACACCAGACAGTGGTCGAACAACTTTGTACATTGCAGTTTGAGAGAAAGCTTATTAAAATGTTAGTAAATTAATAATTTTAAATACCTATATACAAAGATGGGTTCAGAACAACAGAAAAAGGAAACAGATTTAAGAAAGGACAATTATTCAAGACGTAACGAAATACGTACCTACGGGCCAGGATCATTATTTTTTGATCAACAGTAAAAAAAAATACATTTTTATACAAAGTTTTCAGAATTACGTACAATTTCTAAGTAAAGATATGATTTGGCTTAAAATGTTTAAAAACATCTCGAACACGAAGTCAAAAAGATTTTCGGTGAAATAATTGCTATTTTAACTTAAATGTATGCGAAGAACACATAACTTAAAACAAGTTAGAACTATGTATTTATGTAATACTAGCTGTGCCCCGCTGTTTCACCCGCGGTAATTTCAGAGTTATTTTTTGCTTACGTAAAAAAAGAAAAAAAATGTGTCTAATATTTTTTATGAATCTACAAGACTGACTAAAAACATTTAAAATATTGTATGAACCTTTAATTTTTGTTAAATTAAGGTTCTTACAATTTGTACATTACCGACGATAGAAAATAAGTTGTGAACTTGTGATGGGCTCGCATTCGGTCGTGGTCACTGTTCAAACCTAACCTAACTTATCGTTAGTTTGTCGGAGTTCTCCCAAACACAATATAGAGGCCATTTTTGCCGATGCTTTATGAAAAACGCCGACTGTGTGTAAAAAAAAAGTACTTATTTAGAAAATTCCAGTTATTACCATCTATATAATAATATAATTGGTATGCATTAATTTAAAAATAATACATTTTACCCATACTCTGAGTTCCACGCAAATGTATTTGGTAGAAGGAACTGTAGTTACTATAATCGAAACGTAATACAGATTCTTTATAAGGTAAAATTTTGTGGTTCTTTTTAATTAAGTGGATATTTTTGGGTCGCTATTATATCTTGGGTTTTTAAGTGTATCAATGTGTGAAAGATTATGGTTACACATTAACTCTTGAAATGCCGTTAATATTAAAGGTGAGACTTTAAAATGTCGAGGGAGTTCAACCCGAGAGTTCAGACTGTTCAATAACGAAGCATCTGAATTATAAAAGCGCACACGGTTTTGTTCCGAACCAATAGAGATGTAGAGTTTGTAGAGGCAATGAGCGCGCCCCACAATGTCGATTGCCCGACAGAACTTTATCAAGGCGAACGTTATTGTTCTTCTCTATACAACTATACATGTGTAGGTCAGTGCATGTATACGAAAATACCAACCTACATTATTAATATTATTATAATATTATATAAAACACCATATCCGACATGTATTGTTCGAACGTTTCCTGTTTATAATTTGTGTAATAACTTCTACCGGTAGGTGAAAATACATATGTATTTAGTTTTGCAATTTTTTCTGATTATGGTAAGTCTTTACGCTTAATAATTTATGAATAATATACCTAATGCATTTGGTACGCATTTTATATCCACTTATATACTGTTCAGTATACGGTACAGTATAATAAAGATGTAATTATATAAAAACAAGGAAAACGAAATGCTTAATGGGAATAAATATTTTTTACACTTGACTCAACGTTGAAATAACAACGTTGAAACGTTCAAATAACGTACAAAACCCTTCAAAACACTACAAAAGCCTGCTTGGTCATACATAAATAATACAACATAAGCTAACGCCTGAACCCTGAACGGTAAGCAGAGACTATATAGGAACTCGTATTATGGAATTCAGTTTTGATATTTGCTACGATCCTTACACTTTCCTTATCCAGATTTTCATAATTATCATTTAGGAGCTATAGCAGCTCCTATACGTCATCCGCGGATGATCTTTTCTGGGGTCCTCCCATCATCTATATAAGTGTAAAATAACACATGGAAATTTCAATCTTAATCACTGACGGTAAAGTCGAAATTACAATGGACAAAACTTAGATGTAAGGTTATTTAAATATAATAATACTGTCGAAGACCTGCGGAGCTAGGATGCGCAACATGATATGTTTATCGAACGAAAGATAAAATTGTCGACACGACAAATATTTGTGGGCGTCCAAGCAAAAAAGTGCAGTAGTGGGGTATTGAGTTAAGACTAGATTCGGTTAAACATTTTTTACCACTGGTAGACAAAACGATATATTATGTCGACGAGAATCGATAAAATGGCTCGATAAAATTTTATCATGTTGCGCATCCTAGCTCCACTGGTCGTGGTTCTGAAATATTCTATTCAATCTGTAGATTTACTTTCTATATTAGTTCATGTTCTCTTTTTATTTGAATGTCTTTATGATTTTACATGTTAACTTTGTGTATTTCGTCATACCCGTACGCATATTTATAATATTTTGTAACGAAAATTTTGAGGCTTCGTTGACATTGTTCAAACACAAAACTTTAAAATTACCTTAAAAAGTCTTTTACCATATTATGTTGATGATTATCTCATATCTTAAGTATTAACTTAAGATTTATGTAAAAGCATGTAAAAGTTTCAAATTAAAGATTATTCAAGCTGATCCATCAAGGCAGTAAATGTTACTAAGTCGAAGAATTTACCGTTGCATTGTATAAATTTTCACAATAAACTCACCCATGTATATTTAGATTAGAAGAATTGAAACTTTGATATTACTACCATTCTAATATTTATGATTGTGTATGGAATTGACTGTTAGATAATAGATGATTAGAGATGAATTTGTTATCGATGACGAGATTCTCCCGCTTTCGCAACATTCGTGCAACCAAACAAACAGACTCTTCAGCTTTATAATATTACTAGCTGTCCTGCGCGGTTTCACTCGCGATAATTTTGGAGTTCCCGCGGTAATTCTGTATTACAATATAGCCTATGTTACTCAGGGATAGTGCAGCTTTCTGATGGTGAAAGAATTTTTGAAATCAGTCTAGTAGTTTTTGAGTTAAATCGTAACAAACAAACAAACAAACAAAATATCTATTTTTCCTCTATATAATATTAGTAAAGATAGTATAGTATAGGTATCAGTAGGCTCAAGTCTTAACATAATATGCAATTTCTCCAGACATGACACAGCTAACGCACCATACACACATAGTGAATATAGGCGTAATGTATATCTACATTTATTATGCCGAACAATTTTGTGCTTTATTCCATAGATTATAGGAACGCACAGAAAGCATCCATTACAGCTGATAAAATACACGATTAAACAATGAACCAGTAGCACATCATTGATTCAAGTGGCGTCGACTGTTTAACTGTATATTGCCAATCAGTCGACTCCCTGTACTTGTACTGCACTACTCGAACAGCTTCCACTTATTGATATGAGTAGTAAAATAAACTTTTTTTACCCAGATTTAAGTTCTTTCAAAATATGTAGTTTCAAAACAAAACCAACTGTTAATTTCCAAATTTCGATAGAATCAACTCAAACTCTACGACATGAAGCTGTTTAAAATTACAGATTCTTCGCAGATTTTAATTTAGCGTGTTAAGTATATCAATGTTTCCACTGCATTATTTATTCTATAAATTTCTTTATATCGATCAAAAATTAGTAGAAAAGCAGACTTAACCGTATTAAGCATTCTTTGATCCATTACCAGTCGTCACAGCACTTAAATCTGGCTCTAGTATATTTAATATGCAACAAATAGCTTTGACTGTCATTAAAATTCACTAAAAAGTTATAAAAAAGCGAGTTCCGTATTAACTTTTCAACTTCTTGTATCAATACAAAAACAAGATATATATTCAAGATTGTCCATTCATATTGCAAAAGCATCAGATGTTTCCCTCGAGATATTAATTTCTCCGTCTGAACATTGAGCAACTTTAATTAAACGTCAAGCTGTATTCAAAACGGCACCATTAGGAGTGGAACAATCCATTTATAATAATATATTGGCGGATGGGTGTATTATACTTTAGTCATTTTTCACAATATTACGAGGTATCTATGTGTTCGTTTAACGTTTTTGTATAGTTCTTAAGTATATTGTGATGAATCTTTTGGAGATACAAACATGCATATGATATAAACAATAATGTCTTCTAATATATTGGCAATGATTAAATTGTTTATCAACTGTTACCGCCTTACTTCATGTACAATGGAACAGCAAAGAAATATACATGGTCATTCGTTTGTAACATCACTTTAATAACATTACTTACGCATGTTGTGAATGTAATCTATCGTTGTTAATCAATTACAATAATTATTAGTTAAAATACTTTAAAAGCAAATTAAATTTTATATTGAGTTCAACTTTATAAGTAAACATATATATGTACTTACTAGCTGTGCACCGCGGTTTACACCCGCGGTAATTTTGGAGTTCCCGCGGGAATTCCGGGATAAAAAGTACCCTATGTCCTTCTCTGTACCCCTGAAAATGTGATATCAAGCGTTTTCTGTTTTTAGATTTTTGGATTTTTCTCTTCTACAATCAGCATAGGTGTTTGCTGCATTTTGTATAGTTTATTATGGGGGCCAGGCCTTGGAATGGGCAGCAATACAGTTTACTTATGTGCGGTGATGTCACGTAGGTACACGTGATTTCGATATTGACTACGATTCCAATTAATGTCGCATGGGCAGAGTTTAAATAGGTAATGAATTATTGCAGATTATGAGAATGCAGTGATTACTTTGAAATTTAAAAAAAAAACTCATGTAACCGTGAAATAAGTTGATTTACGGCATATCGCATAATAAGCATTTGAAGTTTTCGTCATTTGTAAATTATGATATTTACTATGATTCAAACATCACACCACTTATTGAAACTTTTGTTAGATATAAGTATTGATAATATACGTAAATGTATTTTCTTCTTCTTCTTTCTTCTTCTTCATACGTCAGTGGAGGACTCTATAGTCCCTTTATTCGTGATTTCTTTTGAGCCCTTAAAGAGTTATCCTCTGTGTTAAAGGGACTAGTATACTGCTCAATTTTGTCTTTGTTATATTTGTTTTGGTTTTGACTTTCTGTTTTCATAAATGCGAATTAACATTATTAAATTACGTACCTATATGATGATGACTTTGCTGAAATACAATATAAAAATAGATCTTTAAAAACTTCTTTTTAATTAATATTGTTTTAATAACTAGTTTGTTACTGGTAGGACGAGTAATATAATATGTATTAGTTTGTAGTCCAGTGTTCCCAGTCAATTCAGAATCTGACTAGGGACCCTGGGCCTGTACCCAACTTGTACTCCTAAAAGGCTCTGGACAAAGACATGGAACTGCAGATACTTATCTGAATACATTTATTGTTTAAGCAATGTGTTATACTATATTTCTGACAAAACAAAAAAGGAAGTACCGAATTCTTTATCAACTTCATTTTCCTTGTTATTTACCTTTTAGTTTTACTATGTTACTCACCTTTTGGCATTATGACTGCTGCTTATGTTATTTTATCTTTCCTCGAAAATGGTGCCGACGTGTTTAGCTGTAACAATCGTAGTTGCTTTCCAATTGGTCCCACGTTTTGTTGTTAATTAGGCACATTACACACACATACACACACACACACACGCACACACACGCAAAAGAAACAACAAAAAAAATGTACACAATCAACGCAATTGTTACGATGGATTTTTGTTCTGATACTACACTACTTGTTATCATTAACAATGGAGCACATTCTGTAATTGACTTATTTTTATTTTAAACTCGTTTATGTATTTTGTCTGCAATAATAGATGTATTAGGTTTTAAGTTTGCAGTTAGGGTTCTTTATTACGGGAATGAAGCGTGCAATGATAAAGAAAGTGCTCCTGCAGATCCCATGAGAAGTAAATCCAGAAGACGTGCCTCTGATATCATTGTTAGTGTACAGCAAACATTTTATTAGTCATTTAAATACTTTACATGTATGGGTACTTATGCAGATCCGGTACTTTCCTTTATCCTCATTGTTGTATTTTCTGAATCTTAAGGTAAATGTGTTAATTAGCTAGTACGTGAATTTATTATAGAAACATTACTGTTATTTTAACACTGAATCATAACTCATCGGTAATATCAGATTCAACGTTATCGCATGAGTGCAGATGAGTTCAAAGTACTTCCTTTACAGATTATAAAATAGTCGGTTATAAACTGCCATTCTGACCTGTTCATTTGAATAAAATATTTTTGTTAAACTCGGCTTAGTCGAAGAGGGGATATCTAAGCTGAAAGGGTAAAACTAGATCGATGATAATGATAACTTTGACAAAAATGCCTAAAGCTACTAAAATTCTATTTCAAAAATAATAAACCTATTTTTAGTAATTGATAAAGGTATTTTTTTAATTAACTTCAAAAAAGGAAGGGTCTCTACCTACATCGCTTTAATATGTTTACCTATTGATTTTTTCCTAAAACTATTCGGCCGATTTTCATTATTCTTTTACCTAATGATTTGGTCTATGAGGTTATAATTTATGTCACAAGTAAATATGTAGTATAATTGGCCCATTAACAAATAGTTGGTATTTATACCATTATAATGCTAAGGACCGAAAATGCTGCTTTTTTGTAAGTATTTAGCTAATCAGGTTAGGTCAGGTTTGTAGAGTTTCACAGCAGAGACAAATAGGTATGGTACCGATATCGGATGCGAAGAATCCAATACAACGCAATTTCTGTCTTCGACTGCATTACACAAGATGCCAGTCAGATAACATATTAAATACTTATTTAATATTATAAAATATTATTAAATACTTATTTAATATGTTATGTTTATTTTTAATTTGAAGGTTATTAAAATATTAAGGTACCTACAGAAGTCAGTTCATTTAAAAATATCTTATTTGATAACTGTATAGCCATATTTTGTACTTTTGTTTAATCTAAGGTCATCGTGTGGGGTGAGGGAATAATCGCTTAAAAACAAAATGGTCGGGTTATTTTACGCAAATTGTTTTTTCTTTATCCAATACAATATAGTTATATCTACCAGAACAATAAAAAAATTATACATTTTAATGTATTTATTATTGTAGGTACAACCTTTACCAACATTTTACATATTGGTCGTACATTATAAGTGGACATAGATAAGCAATAGCGTGTTAACCCACATTGGAGAAATTTTGAGTAAATTGTGTTTTAAAATCATAGCGTCATTATGTTTCAGCATTTTTTTATGTTTAACATGTCTTGGTATTTAAACATTGTAATAAGGTAAACACATAATTAAAAAACGTTCTATAACTCTCAATAAAGCGTTTTGAATAAATAACTTAATATTGTGGGTTAACATGTTATTGCTTATCTGAGTCCAAGTATGCTTAGTAGATTTAAAGAATGAGCTTATGCTGTGATACTTTTTAAGTGCTCGCGACTTCCCCCTTCCCGACTCATCTTGTACATAAAATATCTACGCAAATAAAACACAACAAATTGAAACTGTGACAAAGAAAAAGTTATTCAAGCGTTAGTGTATTTAAGATTTAAATTCGAATACGTTTCGTGAGATATACAACGGCTTAACGGACTTAATCCCTCCGGTGGTCAGTTAAGGTGCAATTTGAGGTACAATAGCAAGTGCAAATTGTATCTGAGAATAGATTTGTACCAATTGTAAAAGACTTCAACAATTACCAGTCAATTGAGACAAAAGGATAATCCTTTGTTGCCGTGTCAAGGTCAACGCGGTTTACTTCTTGAATTGAAAACGAAAAAAAAAATTACAAAGATATTTTATTTATTTATTTGACGACAATACCGTGCAATTACAATAACTAAAAATACATGAAGTAGGAATTCGTTAGTTGTCATTGCTGCGGTTAAGCCTAGAAACGGTTGAAAGTTGTGTCTTAAGTTTTTTTTTTTTAACTTGCAATGTATGTACGTAACTATTTTTGTATGGATGAAATCTTGCAACTCAATTTTGAAGCAACCGATATAGCTGAAAATTTGTATACACGTTTAGTTTGGATGACAATGCACATATCGTTTATTCTTTTTAGCGAATTTGAATAAAAGCTTGTTTTATAAAACAGCTTTTTTTAAAAAGTTACTTCTGTCGAGACTTAGGTATCTTATGCTACTTAAGTAACTGTATCTAATATAAAATATGTTATTATCTACATACACGCATACATACATACAATACAGCACCTGTATGCTTGTGGTCTCAAAACTAGAATTCTTGTTTCAAAATCAATAGATATCAGACAAAGTCATAGCGAAGCGTGTCCGGGTTTAGCTAGTACGTTATAAAAAGCCATTTAAATCTATCTATAGAGACCCCGAAATCGCAATTAAAAATGGAATTTTGAAATATCTTGAAAAATTTGAATATAGGTAGGTATATAGTGCGGAAGTGCGTTTGTTTATCTTTCCTTACACGGTGAAATGTTCCAGATTCACCGACTCAAAGAGTTCTTCTCTAAAATCTAACGATTTTTCAGAATCACGTAAAACTGTATAGTAAGTAATTAGTTTCGTAATAAATGTGCTTATACTGTCGCTAAAGTCAAGTTTGTAAATTTTTAATATACTTAGTAGTTTTATTTTGTCACACAAATATTTTCCCTCTCGGTAAAATAATATAGAACTTTTTTTATTTCATTTTGCAATAAACAAAGCAAATACAAAAATAATATAATAGTTTTAAGTTTTACACAAATTCTCTGCACTTACGTTAAGCATATGGTTTGACGGCGTAAGATGGAAATGACAATTTAAAGTTTAAACAATACCTACTAGCTGTTCCCTGCGGTTTTCCCCACGGTAATTTCGGAGTTCCCGTGGGAATTCCATTCCATGATAAAATATGGATAAGATATGGATAAACCTTCCTCGTGAATCACTCTATCTATTGGTGAAAATCGCATGAAAATCCGTTGCGTAGTTTTAAAGATCTAAGCATAAATAGGGACAGACAGACAGCGGGAAGCGACTTTGTTTTATACTATGTATGTAGTGATTATTTAACTACACTAACCTTATTAAAATAACTAAGTACCTATATAGTGAGTTGCCAGATGGCTAGTCCTTGCCGGAGACATTTAATTACGGGTATAGATATAGTTAAGGTGTACTTACTAGCTTAGCCTTAGTACCTAGATAGCTAAGACGCTAGCGCCATCCAACAAATTATAATACTAATATTTGATAATTTAATAAATTGGTAGTAGGTACACATTGTTTTTAGCATTTTTTTTATTAAGTTTGAATGCTGCAAATTATTTTTTTCCTATATTTTACACTTTCTACTATCGATTTATTAAAAGATTAAATTTGTTAAAAGATATGGTTTTTTATTACAGGTCATACTTTGGTCATTCGTTGAATTATTACTCCAGTTTTGATGAATGTTGAAAGTGATTACAATTTACCCAGTAAGGGCCTTCAGTATCTGCTGCGTCATAATTATTGGCCGTTGTAGCTGTAGAGATCGTATCGTGGTCTCTAAACTTTAGTTTCACACTTGAAATTAGATTTCGGAAGACCACGTGGTTCGAGCTAATTTATGTTCTTTCATAAATCAATTAAAAAAGAAACAAATTCAATTTTTTTTGTTACAGAATATTATTTTCTATTTCATCAAGAATGAAAGCATTTTTGTTTTTTGCCCTGCTAGTGTGTAAGGTTGAACGAGGGACTTTATCATAAATCAAAATCGATAAAATTTATGCTTATTCATGCACCTAAGAAATATAAATAAAAACTAGCTGTACCCCGCGATTTCACCCGCGTGAGTTTCGGAATTCCCGCAGGAACTCCAAAGTAGCCTAATTTACTTTTGAAACCTTCCCCGAACTTCCACAAATATCTCAAGATCAAAATTAGCCAAACCGGTCCAGCCATCCATTTTATTTTTCATATACCTACCTATAAGATAGATAAGACAGAAAACTGAAGTAAAAACGTGGATTCACGCGTGTAAATGACTTTTAGGTACATAGATTTGTTGGTGCGCTTGCTGCAATCTTGCTGCAACAGGTACCTATTAAGGAAAGGAAAGGAATGACCTATTGGGTATGATCCGTCAGTGTGTCAGCAACTTGCGCGCTCAATGATCGTGGATATATTTTTACGTCAGAAAATTTTTTTTTTTTAGATATTTGAGACAAGAATCGGATACTGAATACCCTCTTCCAATAACTGCTTCGGTTTACCTTACACCCTGTATAATGAGTTGTAACAACTCATTATACAACGTTAGTATAAGGGATATTTTTTGTTCCCGCAACCCTATCATTAATATCCCTACGGAATATTAGATATCTATAATCCCCTCTGGTACATTAAACCTTGTTGAAACCTACTACTTTGAAATTTATAGGTTTCTAACTGTCCCCCGCGATTTCATGCGCGGTAATTTCGGAGTTCCCGCGGAGGTTGCGGGAAAAAATACTCTATGTCCTTCAGTTCCCGAGGGAATTCCGGGATAAAAACTATCCTATCTTTTAAGTTGGACCATATTATAAATGGTTGCAAAGTTTTATCAAAATCCGTTCAGTAGTTTCGGAGTCCATCGCGGACAAACAACGTGACACGTGATTTATATATATTAGATTATGGAAGTTTTTAGTTCGAGTGTTGCCGAGGACATTAATGAACAAGTATAGGCGGCCAGTGTGTACTTACTGCGTACTTGTACCTATAAAATTAATTACTATTGGCCGCTGCCCACTTATGTGTAATTTTAAGACCCCTTAATAAATTATTACTGTCGGTTACTGGAATCGGAACACGATTGTTTAACATTTTCTTACACCTAACATTGTTAATTGAGATGAAATAACTAATCTATAGTATACTAATAATATGAATATATTGAAATTATTTTTGTTTGTTTGTAATGTATAAATTCTAAAACTACTTCACTAATTTTAAAAATTCTTTCACTTAAAGAAAGCTAGTGTTCATGAGTGACATGGGTTACCTTTGTCCTAGAATTCTTCGGAAACTCCGAAATCGACGCGGGTGAAACCAGGGGGATGGACTAGTTCAATACAAAGGTGTAAAATACGTAAAAATTGTGTAAAGATTAACTAAAAATAACATTTTATTATTTGTGGAATAACTAAATTCACTAAAAAAAGACATAATCCTTAAGGTAATAAAGAACCGGTATTATAAATCCGGTATTTACCGAAGATTTTACGAAGGAATTCTATAGTTCATGCGGGTGAAACCGCAGGTACTACATAGTTCAAAATAAAATAAATAGGTACAGCATGTTTATGGCATAGGTACAAGTTATTATAAACTCACTATAATTAAGTCTGAATTCCAGCTTTACATTACATCGTGACTCAGGTAGCCTACCTAAGTTTAATTAAGTCTTAAGAATAGGTATCGATATAGGTAGGTACCTAATTAATTCACCAACAGTCGTTACAAAAAAAGGTATTGTAAAGTAAAAAATCGTTGTTTTAGGAATCCAACCTTCATTAATTAAGTTGAAAGTGATAAAAAAGGTATTATTAAATAATCATAAAAATACAACGGTCATCGGTTCCCAGAAGTTCGTGGGGTAGGTGATAGAGCAGCTGTTCTCCGCGGTTTCACCCACATTAATTTCAGAGTTCCCGCGGGAATTTCAGAGTAAAAAGTACCCTATGTCCTTTTCTATACCCCTGAAAACGTGTATGAAAAATTTCATTAAATTTCACCGGCGTTAATATCGGAGTTTCCGCGGGAATTTCGGGATAAAGAGTAGGTACTCTATGTCCTTCTCTGAACCCCTAACAACGTGTATGCAAAATTTCATGACGATCGATTGAGTCGTTAAGGTATGAAATCGTAATAGACAGAGTTACTTTCGCATTTAAGTATGGATAGTATGGATTACCTGAGCAATTATCTTCTTTAAAATAAAAATACCTTAATGTATTTGTTTGTTCTCTATCTGTTCTTAAACCATTGATCCGATTATGACGAAGCTTTGGATGGTTGTTCTGCGTATGTCCATGCAGGATTCTGACATAAAGCATTCCTGCGGGAGTTCCGAAACTCATGAGCACCAGCGTTAGTTTATTAATCCAAAATGAAAACGGTGAACTAAGATCCAAGGTGACGTGTTACCCTACCCAAACCAGCACAATGTTACTTAAAAATATCTTATAGATCATACATTTTAATAAGAACTATGTATAATGTATATTTTTTGCGGTATACACCGTTGCATTGTAAGCGATTAGTGCCGCATACTTAGCTGCTTTAGCGCAACAAACGACTTCTGTGTGATTAAGCTTCAATATAATACAGAGTTTGAGACGGAAAAGAGGTGCCAAACTTAAAGGATATCGAAGTGTCCACGATAACATGGCCACCACATTTGTCTTTAAAAAAAAATCACAAAATACGTTCTCCCATCAGTTTGTGTTAGCATTACAATTAATTATTATTATTATTAGTGTTAGTTTAAAGTGATAACGGCTTGGTGCCCCCTTTCTGGCTAAGCCTATTTATCCATAATATACTTTGGTATGTATATTTACTTTCTAACAAGCATAGTTCCTTACATTATATGCGAGTTATATTTACGTATGGAGACAATGTAAAAATATTAATGAACACAGATCAAAGAGTGGGTATAATATAACCACACAGATATTAAAACTTGAAAAACTGAAATTTGAAGTTAAATTTTAAGTGAACACGTTTATCGCACGTGCGTTATAAAGATGTACCTGCCTATACACAATCAGCACTTGGTAGGTACCATGTAGGTACTTAAAATATAATCATTTACCTAACAATACCAACGACATACGGACATAGATAAGCAATAATGTGTTAACCCACACTGGAGAAATTTTGAGTAAATCGTGTTTTAAAAGTTTAGCGGCATTTTGTGTCAACATTTTTAATGTTAAATATTTAGTTACATATTTAAGCAATGTAATAAGGTAAACACATAACAAAAAATGTTCCCTAACTCTCAATAAATCGTTCTGAATCAATAACTTAAGTTTGTGGGTTAACATGTTATTGCTTATCTGCGTCCATACGACAACGAAATGTATACAACTCACTTTCGCGGCTGGCAAATCCCCGTGTGTAGTTCCTTAGCTTGTGCAACAGATAGTTGGTGATCCTTGCACAACACATGGTTGAATACGAATCGAACGGAATGTGAACACGAACTTTTGTATTAGAGCGTCATTTTGTGAAGCGATCGGCGCGGGCGACGGCGAGGCATGGGGACACGGCACTATACGCGACTGCCCGTCGCACATAACACAGCCCAATTGACAGCACGAAGTCAGCTGTCCCACCACTGGTCACGGTACTGTGCCCCCGCATACATAGGCGATGCACTACGTGTGAGCTTTGACGATACAACAAAAAGGTTTGCTTATTATTTATTATTATTTATCAATGTGTGGTGCAACGCAAGGCGAGCCGGCCGCACGGCTGACCGCGCCCGCAGAAGACCATGCACTGATATTTTTATCGTTAACCGCAATTAACGCCGGCGACTGACGAAGTCGATGTTAAACAGATCAGTAATGTAGGTATCTTGAAGTATATTGCTCCAGTACAGCTTTATAGGCTACCCTATGTTTTATATCATTATGTAGGAACATAGATACGGAACGTACGTACCGCAGTACGGAATCGTTCGATTTTCAAAAGCCAAAATACTCCAAAACTACTCTCCGTTTAAACTTTGAGGAACAGATATCGACGAGGAAAGTAATACACGGGAACTCCGACATCAATGCAGGTGAAACCGCGGTGTATCTACCTATTATATGTAAGAGTGGTGAGAGAGTAAAGTAGGTAATATTTATATCCCTTAGAGTGGACTATCGATTAGATATAACAGACGTGAAAATTAAAAACAAATCACTAATTTTTTAATATAAAATGGTGTGTTAGCTTTGCACATCAATCCGTACTGCCTCTGGAATCGCGAAAATATTCAATAGGTACCTACTAGAAATAAAAGACAGGAAAGAGAAACGGATATATCTGTGGTTCAATATACGTACTGATTAGTTCTTGGTAACGATGTGCGGTTCTGATCGAATGAAGCTTAGCCATAGTAACTGCTTTTGGATGCCGCGCCAGTTCGACTTGACGGTTTCTCTTGGAACTTTGTTTTTTTATAAGTTTCACTTCTTGCGTGTGTACTGATTGATACACGCGCCCACATTGATATTCATAGATATAAAATTAAGAAAGGAGGTACATTCTCTGACCTGTACACTGTACAGTCAGCAGCATCAATATGTACACTTTGATCAGTCTTTGAACGTTACCTATGCCTACTATAGCAATAGGATTCACATACTTTAAGTACAGGGTTGAAATTTTGAAAAAATATAGATCGTGTTAAGGAATTAAAAAAAAAAACTTTCAACGAAAATCAATTTAATTAAGAAATCTATTTCAAGTTGATTATGAAACATGGGATGTGTTTTTGTAAAAAATTAACCATTATTTTTGAATTTTGCGTCCCAATTACGGAACACTTGACTGAGCTTGGTCCGACATAGTAAATACACTTTACAATTTTTATTTCGTTACTAGCTGTTCCCCGCGGTTTCACTCGCAATTTCAGAGTTCCCGCGGGAATTCCGGGATAAAAAGTACCTTATGTCCTTCTTCGTATTCCTGACTACGTGTATGCAAAATTTATTGATGATCCGTTGAGCCGTTGAGGCGCGAAAGCGTAACAAACTAACAAACAAACAAACAAACTCACTTTCGCATTTTACTATTAGTACCTAAGGATAGTAAGGATTTTTTATAGGTAGGTATATACAGAAAATGTAATACACCACAGAATTAGGTGTATTACATTTTATGTCTGTTCATTTTTCTCAAGTTACCTATACTTATTTAATCCTACTATAATATTACAAATGTGAAAGTGTGGATGTTTGGATGTTTGTTACTTAATCACGCAAAAACGGCTGAATGGATTTGGATGAAATGTGGCATGCACGTTGTTAGGGGTACAGAGAAGGACACTTTTTATCCCGGAATTCCCGCGAGAACTCCGAAATTACCGCGGGTGAAACCGCGGGGCACAGTTAGTATAAGATAAAACGAAGACTGTGTGAGTAGATATTGTTTATTAAGAGTTGAGAGTGAGACTGACAAATCATTTATCTTCAAACTGACTTTTGAAATAACGGATTACCTACGATACAAAATATTTGCTCTCAATAACACAAAGGCGTAGGCGGACCTAACAATCATTACCAATACAAAATTGTAAAGGTGATAGGTGTAGTCACCTTTAAACTGGCTGACAAATTTATCTGACCATCTACGATATTCATTAGCTATTTCAACAATGAGCAAAATTGTTTGTTTAAACCAGTTTTTAACATTTTTGTAAACAAGTATTTTTTAATATACTATAAGTACTACCTATATTATTATACTGTGCACTATAGCTATACTGCCAATAATCGATAGAATAATTTTGTAGTTGTTGTAATTTACCTACATCGCTGTTTATTGCGATTGTAACTAATTTGTAATTTTTAATTAAAATCTATTTATTTTCTATTATATAAACTCGAAGGTTCAAAAATCCATTCGTTTCATTTTAATTAGATCCGTATTATTAAATGGCAAAGTGCTTATAGAATGCAATGATGAAATTTATTATAAATACCTGTAGTAGTTTTATAATAATAAAACTAAATATGAATCAACAATTATGTGTAATAGGTAATAATCACAATTCACACAGAGTTACATGTTAACCATGAGGGCAGCCATAATGCTTCTCGTTTTCTAATGGGGTTGCCAACTCATAATAAGTATACAAACATAACATCCCCCTTTTTTCATAAAAATAATTAATTATCAATTTAACATTTAGGAACAAATATAATCTTTAAAATATGATGGTTTTTTAATTACCCTACCAGACCTTGTTTTTTCAACATTGTCATCCTTCTCAATATCCTCATTCAAATTGACAACATTACTATTTGAACACCCATCATCATTAGTACAATCCAAATTATGCTTCAAGTTATCATGACTATAGTTCAGTTCCTCATAAATATTATTATCTTGATATTTTCCCCCTTTTATTAAATCTTTTCTATTTCTCCTTATTATTTGTCCCTCATCATTTTTTATTAAGTAAGATCTAGGCTCTGATGTTTTATTTAATACTACTGCACTTTTGTGAGGACCTGAACTATGTTCACTCCTAATTTTTACATGATCACCACTATTCAATTCAGGCAACTCTTTGCTATTTAAATCAAACCTTACTTTTTGTTTACACTGTCTTTCTATTAACTCTTTATGGAAATTCTCTCTTAAATTTTCTTTAACACTTGTAACACATGGTAATAGGTTTTTAACAGGTCTACTAAACATTAGCTCTGATGGTGTGACACCACTATTAGAAATAGGAGTATTTCTGTAAGCTAACAATCCTAGAAAAATATCTTTATTCTCTGCAATTAATTTCTTTAAAATTCTTTTAACAGTTTGTATGTACCTCTCAGCTAAACCATTTGCTTGATGAAACTTAGGACTAGTTATTTTATGAACAAAATTCCACTTTTTAGCAAAACTTTTAAACTCATAACTTGTAAACTGGGATCCTGAATCAGAGTACATTATTTCTGGTATGCCAAACCTAGAAAATATCTCCTTTAAACAGTCTACTGTACACATTGTTGATAATGAATTTAATTTTTGAATTTCCACATATTTGCTAAAAGCATCCACAACTAATATATAGGGCTGTCCCCTTAAAAAAAAAATGTCTACTGATATGTTTTCCCAGACATTATTAGGTATTTCTTTACAGATCATTGGTTCCTTTTTATTTGAATTTTGATACTGCTTACACAAGTCACATTTGCCAACATAGTCCTCGATTTGCTTTGACATATTAGGCCAATATACAGATTTCCTTGCTAACACTTTACATTTGTCTATTCCCATATGAGCATAATGTATTCGATACAACATTTCTTTTCTATATTTATATGGTATAACCAATTGACTGTTTTTCATTAATAACCCATTACATTCAGATAACTCATCTTGAAAATTAAAATATGGTTTAGCTAAACTATCCACATTATATTTATTAACAGGCCAACCATTTCTTACATATTTTAACACCGCTTGTAACTCTGCATCTCTACTTGTTTCCTCTTGCAAAATTTTACATCTTTCATTAGACATATTAATTCCTTCCATTATCATACACACATGTGCCTCAATATCCTGATCATAAGTTTCCTTATCCCTTTCATTGTCAATAAAAGATCTACTCAAGTGATCAGCTACTACAAGTTCTTTTCCTGGCTTATATTTTAATTCAAAATCAAAACTTTGCAAAGCCATTCTGATTCTTTGCAATCTTACAGGGCACTTATAAAGTGGCTTAGAAAAAATGGATACAAGAGGCTTATGATCAGTCTCTACAATAAAATGTTGACCAAACACATATTGATAAAACTTTTTAATCCCATACAAAATCGCTAAACTCTCCTTCTCAATTTGGCTATAATTTTGTTCTGTAGGAGTCATCGCTTTTGAGCTATAAGCTATAGGTCTATTATTTTGTAAGAGCACACACCCAATACCATCCTTTGATGAGTCTACGCTTAGTACAACTGGTTTGTTAATATCAAAGAATGATAAAACTGGTGGCTCACATAACATCTTTTTAATATTATCATATGCTCCTTGATGTTCATTATGCCATATAAATTCTACATCTTTTTTTAAAAGCTGTCTTAATGGTGCTGTACAAGTTGACATGTTAGGTACAAATTTAGTTACAAAATTAAGCATCCCAAAAAATCTCTGTAATTCAGTTTTATTTGTAGGTGATTTCATCTCTATAATAGCCTTAACCCTATCTGGATCAACCTTTAACCCTGACTCTGACACAATATGACCCAAGTATTTAACTTCTTTTAATCTCAATTGACATTTTTTTAGGTTGAACTTTACATTAAATTCTTTTGCTCTTTCTAGCACAGTTTCTAATATTTTATCATGTTTAGCCACAGTATTTGCATAAATACAGATATCATCACAATAATTTACTACTCCTTCTATATCTTTAAAAATTTCCCCAAAAACTCTAGCAAAAACTTCCGGACTAGATGCCAAACCATAAGGCAAACGATTAAAATGAAATCTTCCATAGGGTGTATTAAAGGTTGTGAGCTGTCTAGATCCTTTGGATAACACAATGTTCCAAAACCCAGATTGAGCATCAAGAACACTAAAAATTTTACTACCCGATAGCTTTGACATGATTTCATCTAACGAAGGTATCATATAGTGTTCTCTCTGAATTTGTTTGTTTAGGTGTTGTGGGTCTAAACATAACCGAATGGATCCGTCAGACTTCATGGTGATAACTAAGGAACTCACAAATTCTGTTGGTGAATCAATTTTAGAAATAATATCTAACTGTTCCAATCTACTTAACTCATCTTTTAATTTATTTTGTAATTTAAATGGTACATGTCTTGGTGGCTCTATTTTTGGTATATAATCAGACTTTAACTGGATATTATATTCAAAATTTTTTATTTTACCTATACCACCAAAAACCTCTTTATATTTTGACAATATAGGATCATTAGGGTCACTTACCACAGTGGATATATTTTTCTTATATCTATTTATTAATCCAACAGCAGATAATGTAGGCAACCCTAAAATAGGTGCATAGTTATATTTAGTTACTTCAAATTCCACATTTTGGGACTCACCCATTATTTGACATTTTATGTTCACTTTACCTACTGTCTCAATAATTTTACCATCATAGTTGTATAATCTTAACATAGACTTTTCTATTGGAATTTTATATCTTTTACACAATATTTTCCCTATGACATTGCATTCAGCACCGGTGTCTAATTTAAACATAATTGGCCTCTTATCATAGTCACTAAAATACACAGGCTCATACCAGCACTTATATGAATCACTTTCACTAACACTACCTATCAATAAATCTGTTTTAATATGCTGTACTTCTTTTCTTGATCGACACATATTCGCAAAATGACCACGCTTCTGACAATGGTTGCATGTTTTACCATATGCTGGACACTTGTATCTATCATGACTCCTGCCACATTGTTGACATCTTCTCTCCATCCTATGATGTGAACCTCTTGAGTTTGATCTCATCCTTCGCTCACCTTGGCTTGTATCTTGTCTATTTTGTACCTCCAATCTATGCCTAATCTCTGACTTGCCTCTGTTCTCTGCTCTTTGTCTAGTCTCTGATCTACCTCTGCTTTGTGATGGCCTTGATCTCTCATCATCCGCTGTAATCTTCTGTATTGATCTATCACCTTCCAACTGCTTCACTTGCTCAGCGGCTAACTCTGCTGCTTTACATATCTGGACTGTCTTTTCTAATGTTAATTTCTGTTCTCTAAGTAATCTATCCTTCAATCTACTGTCTCTTATGCCAGCTATAATTCTATCTCTTATCAGTCTGTCTTTTAAGTCACCAAAATTGCAACCAGTGCTTAGTTTCTTTAATTCTGTGAGATAAATGTCAAATGGTTCAGCCTCACCTTGATTTCTAGTGAAGAATATATGTGACTTGATACACTCACTCTCGATTGGCACAAAATGGTCATGAAATTTTTGAATGAGTATTTCGTATGTTTTCTCCTCAGATTCCTCGAACGTTTGCGCTATTTCTATACATTGCTCACCAATGCAATGCAACAATAATGCTACCTGTACACTTTGTTCCTTTTTATCCGCGCCGATGGCCGTTCTGTATATTTCAAACCTTTTCCGCCATTTTTTGAACTCTTCCGCACTTAGTTCCTTCAGGGCTTCTGGGGGTTTTATGCCCGCCCCATCCATATTTCCTTTTTTTTTTAAAAACGCAGCGCCATGTAGTAGTTTTATATAATAATAAAACTAAATATGAATCAACAATTATGTTTAATAGGTAATAATCACAATTCACACAGAGTTACATGTTAACCATCAGGGCAGCCATGATGCTTCTTTACTAATGGGGTTGCCAACTCATAATAAGTATACCAACATAACATACCTACTCCTGTATCACGAACCCTAAAATTATTATAGAACCAAATTCACAGAATCACTGCGTTCTCGATTTATTTTTTAGGTAAATAAAATATTTTAGAAGTTAATATGTACGCATCGTAATATCATTTTAACTGATGTTAATTAATATCTACAACATTCTAGACATATTACGTGAGTAATTATTGTTATAGCAGATGTTTGCTATTGCGTAAACACAAACTCGGAAGAGTTTAGTGTGTGTGCATCCTTACATCCTAGTAATATTATAAATGCGAAAGTGAGTTTGTTTATTACCTACGCTTTCACGACTTCACGGCTCCACTGATCATCATGAAATTTTGCATACACGTTGTCAGGGGTATTGGGAAGGACATAGGGTACTTATTATCCCGGAATTCCCGCGGGAGCTACGAACTCATCGCGGATGTTTGAGTTCCAAATTCAAGTTGGTGTTGTTCGACATATACAAACCACCAATGGCGTCTGGCAGTGAGTGAAAAGGTTTGAAATGTACCGCTCTTAGCGTAGTAATAGTTAGTACCTACCTATTCTCTTTGCTATGGGTAAAGCCTAAGTATCTAAGCTTGGGCAACAAATCTAAACACCCTGAGATCTAATTCAAAGAACCTCATTGGCTAAACTGGAAGTAGAAGAATCCTTTGAATCTTCCTTCATCCTCATTGAATTGAAATTTAGAATAAACTGTTGTAGTTCGGTGATTTTCTTACTATTTTTACCTTTAACAATAAAAATACACCAAAAATATTATACCTATACGTAATACGAGTACATTAGTAAGTAAGCTTTTGGGTATAGGTAAGAGAAAACTAACTATACGGAAACATCTAGGTTAATGGGCAGGCGGGCGAATACAATAGGAACAACAAAGATCGCAACAATACCTCTTATAACAATGCTTTTGTTTCAATAAACCTTCTTAGCTACTTAATGCAAAAGATTTTTTTTTATATAAGCGACTAAAAAAAAATTAGACTAGGTTCGATAGCTCCAGAGATTTAACTAAACAGACAAACAAACAACTAAGTTTTATAACAAAATTCTTAATATAATAATATGAGACTGCATAAATACGTACCTATATGTCTTCAAATCGAGAAACATCTGTCCATATTTACTTACATAATTATACTAATGTATTTATTGAACACGTCGTGGTTTAGTACCTATTAGGTATGAATAATGACCATATTGGTCATTGTAGGTATACAAAGAGACAATAAGGCAGTGATCGAACAGGATCACAGGTCGAAACAGTGTCTATTTGAATGTTTGATTTAAATAAAAACATTTTTTAAATTTTTTGTCCAAGAATAAGATGATAATTTATTTTTATGTTATCTTTATCGATTAAAATTACAATATTACGTACTATTTACTAATGCCAAATGTAGTTAATAAACGTGTTTGAAATTATCAAATCCGCAACCAAACGTGACCGCATAAGCAAAACCCACGTAGGATCCGTCACAAGGTTCAAGTGTCTAATATCATTATGTACACATGTATCCTACTAATATTATAAATGTGAAAGTGTGGATGTTTGTATGTTTGTTACTCAATCACGCATAAACGGCTGAACGGATTTGGATGAAATTTGGCATGCACGTTGTCAGGGGTACAGAGAAGAACATAGGGTACTGGGTCGAAAAATATTTTTTTATGTGGGACGAAAATCTGCGAGGCGAATCAGGAACAAATCGTTTTTGCCGCGTACCTTTATGCATTTCGTTCTAAAATTCCCCGTGCTGGGTTGCGGGTGCGTTCCAGACCAGTCACAGTTAATATAAAAAAGCGCGTCAGTTGAATTAGGGATAATAATAATAATAATAATAAATATAGTATTTTTTGTACTATATAATTTTTCTATAATACTTATATAGTACAATTGACTGAAATATAGTACGATACCTACTATACTTATAATATAGTACGGGTGGCAACCCTATACGCCGGAACACACCGTGGCGACAGATTTACAACTCGAAGGTGATAGCTAGCCCGTCGGGCCCTAGATAGGAAAGTGAATGAAAGCGTTGAATTAGGTACCTCATATATGATCTATTTCTTACACGTTTATAAACGATGAATTTTATAGGATAATGTTCTTCGCGATTTCACCCGCGATAATTTCGGAGTTCCCGTTGGGATTGTGGAACAAAAAGTACTCTATGCCCTTTTCTGTACTCCTGACAACGTTCTGTTTAGTACTTGAAGCGTGATAGCGTAACAACTATACAAATAAACTTACATTCTTATTTATAATAAGCCAGTATAATATATAATATTTATTATATTTTTAATTTTTTTGAGGCAAAGTATGTTAGTTTATTTTCCAATGCCTAGTTGGAAAAATGGAACTATTGAACCGATCAATTAATAAATTCAAGAAACTTATTAAACACAGATTATGCGATAAAGCATATTATAGTGTAGTAGACTATTTAAATGATACAGACGTTTGGGAATGAATTGCTCTATCCAATTCCTATTTTTTGTTTTCCTAGTTTATAAGTATGATCATTAAAAGACAGCGCTGCTGAGTTTCTTGTCATTTCTTCTCAGCAGAGGACTTATTCCGAACTGACGGTAATTTAATTTATAGTTCTAAGAACTTGCTGATGATTACAAGTGATTGTAACCAATCCTAAGTAATAAATAGCTTTTGAATTTTGAATTTTGAATTGATTCTAAAAACTTTTCATTGATAAAAATATACAATATCCTTGATACTTTTAAGGTTCCCAAAGAGTGCTGTTTACGCGAGTAAAACCGTGAGGGTACAGCTAGCTGCTTTGTATCAAGTAGACGAAGATACCAAAGTCAATAAGGTTATTATGTATATATAAAATAAATATTGTTTACAAAACATCCGGAGGTCAAACATACAAGGAACCATTAATTTATAACAGAACCAACATTACATTGTATTGTAGGTATGTCATTACTTTAATAGATCTTGTATTAATTAATATTAAATTATTTTTGTTATAAATATTAAAGCAGGATGATATATCTGGAACATATATGTTGGAAAAAAACCCGGGATTATTTATACAATAAATTTGGTATTTTATCTGAAACTATTTTTTCCTACTAAATTTCAAAACTAACGGTAGTAGGTACATTCTTATATCGCCGTCGGGGCCGTGGAGCATGCGCGAGCTATTCCCGCGGCCTCGACGCTAGGCGCTGAGAAGGAATACCCCAGGGTTTTTAGTGGGTAGATCGCCCTTGTCAGGGCGGAGTCCCACATAACCACCGTCCACCCCAGGGCGGTGGTATGCATAAAGCATTTTTCCCTGGGTCAAAAAAAAAAAGTACATTCTTATAAACCACATTTTGGTTGGGTGAAAAATCGAAAAGTCAGAAGATTTTCTTGTAAGTTATATTTACAAATGTTCTTAGTGCTGAAGTGCATTAAGAAAGAAAGTCTTGTAAAAAATTTCAAGTTTTATACCAAGCCAGGTTTAGCCGTGTATTATTTTTGTCTTTAGATCTACTAAATTCAAATCAGAATTAAGAAAAAATCAATTTAATTACTGAATTACTGAATTTATTTATTTATTTAACCACTGACCCCACTAGCATTTAAAGTTTATACTGAGAAAAATGTCATGAACTCGGACATGGACTAAAGTACGTACCTAATATACCTTATGAGTTGTTTTGTCTACGCACGACAGAAAAGTTAAATATTCAGCACACGATGAGATCCTAAAAAATTAAGCAATGCTCAAACAACACGTAACTGCAGTCTTTAATTATAATTATGTATCGCCCTGTAGGTACAATAAATATTTTTGTCCGCACATTACATTTTTCTCAGTACACATAATTAAACTATACTAAAATAAAGCTTGGCCTTAAGTCACCTACATAGTATCCTACGACGAGTACCTAATAAGTAGGTACACCGTACACGTCTTTTCAGAGGAAACAAATTATATATGACGCGCGGAACAAATTTTGCAGTACACAGTAATTTCAACATATTCATAATCTATGACGTTTTTACTTTCATGACTTAAAAGATGATCTGCGTGTAAAACAAAGATAGCCGTCGCTTATGGTAATACGTATGGTGTCTATACCACTTGTGTAATAACGTGTTGGTACTAACTGACTGGAGTTAAAAAACCATTAATTCAAAAATATTGTATGTGTTTAATTTCTTTATTATATTACTAGCTGTGCCCCGTGGTTTCACCCGCGGTAATTTCGGAGTTCCCGCAGGAATTCCGGGATAAAAAGTACCCTATGTCCTTCTCTGTACCCTTGAAAACATGCGTGCAATTTCATCCAAATCCGTTCAGTTTGGATGGATCCGTTTTTGCGTGATTGAGTAAACGTATGCGAGGATAAGAGCTCGAAAGCACATTTTCATCTAACTTGCCTCAAATTTATCATCACTACTCAGCTCCTATGTGTCTTAGCGTTATGTTATATAGCCTATAACCTGCCCAGGAGTATGGACTACAACCGTACCAAGTTTGTTCAAAATCCCTTCAGTAGTTTTTGATCCATACACATACAGACAGACAGACAGACAAAAAATTTACTGATTGCATTTTTGGCGTCAGTATCGATCACCATTCATCCTCCACCTCCAATATTAATTTTGAATACATATTCAATGTACAGAATTGTTCAGTTCCTCTCTACAGTTTTATTATAAGTATAGATAGATTAATGGTGTAATAGAAAAGACTGAAAGCAGTCCATTGCAAACGATACGTTACAGTACTCTGAAAAATTACGAAAGTGACAGATTATGAAAGTGACATTATCGGGACCTAGATTGACTAATAGGACCGCGCAAACAACCTTATCCTAATGGAAGTCGAACCTACAACCTCGAGTCGCACAAGTCATCGTTTAAAGCCAGAGGGGAAAGCATAAATATAAGCGAGAAGGAGGAAGGAAGAAATCATACTGTTTCGGACTCAACCTTGCGTTTCTGCCTCAGGCGATCGTGGCCTTTGGTGCAAAATACGTAGTATGATTGATGTAGCCGTGGGAATGACCGAGCTTGGTTTGGAACTTTATCATGAAGTTATAATTAAATTGTAGACTGCAACTCTACATATATATTATATACAATTATATATTATGTAAATGCGTAAAGTAGAGCGATTGTCATGCATCACTTCCGGCGCGGCGTCCGTTTACATAGAGCTATGCCTAAGTAATTTGAGGCTCTTTAAAAATAGGTATTTAATTTACCTCCGTTTTGACCGAAAGGTTTGGTCCTGTATGAAAAAAAAAAACACCTAAAGGTGCTTTCACACCAGCGAGGAAATTGGTTTTTCATTCAAAATTAATGGGTTCGATTAGCGGTTAAGAGAATTAATTAAAAAAAAAAAACCTGAGACACAGTTTTGGATTGGAAATCAATCCCGAGATACCTTCGAGTATTTTAGAAAATGACCACCTGTATAGATTAATTACAGGCGTTTTAACTAACATTGGTTTCATCAAATGTTATCTACTCGTAAATACTGAGGAGAGCAGCACCGAATAAAATTTGATACAAACTTTATAATTTGCTTATTTATCCAACTTTCTCATTTGGTTAAAGCAACTCGTATACCTAACTTAGAAACGCACTTCGAAGATGTTGTCACTTAATCAACGAAAATGAGATTCAACTAATGGAAGAAGGTTGGAGAAAGAGACATTAGTATGACATACACAAGAGTCTCACAACTTGGACTATTCCAACTGTGACATTGTTGAAATGGTGCAGCCATTAAATCACAAATTGGAATTGAATTTATTTACTGTTAAGGTAAATATACCGATCTAAACATTACTTTGAAGGTCCGGTTAGCTCGTATTTTCAATAAAGAAAGCCTTGTAGAAGTTAAATGATTTAGTACAATTCACAGAGAAAATAATAATAATAATAAATTCAATGTGAATTGTTTGAAATCTGGTAGTGGAGTGAATGGCTAACCATAAAACAAATAAAATGCAAATTTTGAATTAAAAAAAGAATGTAAAAATAGAATAAAAAACACATGAAGTATTTAAAAAAAAAAGAACAAAATGAGGCAGGATATCATAACGATTGGCATACCGCCGCCGATAGCCGCCTCGTAAGAAACTGTTTTATCATTAAAAGAATAGGCTTGTTTTCGGGGTATGAAAATCAAAATTCTATTCTATTCAGTCCGTCTTGTAGATTATTAATAAAAAATAATAGACCCGTAAATTTTGATTTTTCAAATTATTGCAAAAATACTAAGATAAAACGCATTCAAGTTTAGGAGTAGGGGCTCTTGACGTCACGACGTGCTATAAACTGTAGCACGGTGTGACGTACGTGATATTTCAACTTAATCTATCTCCGTTATTTTTTGATTACGCAATAAATGAAGAAATACATGTCCAATATTTTTTATTAATCTACAAGAGGGGCTAAAAATTAAAATCCGGTTTACAAGCCCATTTTCGGAATCAGTTCAGTACTTAGTTCCAGAAACTTGCCGCTATAAACTTCATAGGAGGCTGGAAGAGCGATATTACCTATTTTCTTAACTTCTCTTTATGTATTTTAATTCGTATTCTGGTAGAAAAACAGAATATTTGATTTGATTTCCTCTTCATAATATTACACCTAAGTATTAGATTAGCATTCATTTTAGACTAATACCAAAACCTACATATTATCTACCTAATGTGAAATAATCAGAATGAATTACTACACAAATGCTCTGTATCTCTGTGCTTACATAATATATCAATATCTTCCCTTGCGCTTTCACAGTGGCTGTATCTGTTAAATAATTCAGGATTTTGAAGGACAGGTAGGTATGTACTATAGAACGAGGTCAGCAAAGCAGGCGCTGCTGTGACCTTGTCTGTAGGTAGGTAGCTGCTTGTACATAAGCGGCCATATTTCAAGTTTACGATTGGGATGGGTTGATCTGTATCCAGCTCTCTGCCGAAGCACTCCTATCGGCCATTAGTTAGGTACGTTTAATATTTATTGGACAGCTGTAGCTTGTAGGTATTTATATTGTATATGCATTTTACGTTTAGGTACGTCATGTCGATCGAAAATCGGTGTTGAAGTTTAAAGTTCTGTGGAAATTTCGATAATACATGTAATCGTAATCACAACATCAAAAGCGAAACTTTAGCTAGGTAGTAGGTATAATATTTGTTTTAATATTTTACTTTAACCCAATTCACAAAATTGAGTTTCCAATACTATTTAAATCCATATTAATCTATACATGTATATAAAATGTTTTGTCCTGAATGACTGACTGACGGATCAACGCACAGTCTAAACCGCTGATCGTAGAGACCTGAAACTTGGAGGGTGTGTTCTTTGTATGCATTTTCCGAAATTGTACCCCTAAGGGGGACAAATTTTGTATGGAACAATTTCGCCGGATATCGGAAATTATTGCGAGATAAATGAGAAAGTAACTAGTACAGGAAAGAACATAGAGTAGGTACTTTTCCCGGAATTTCTGCTGGAACTTCGAAATTCACGTTGAAACTGCAGGAAATCTTGAACATACGTTGTGAGGGGTGTAGAAAAGGACATAGGGTACTTTTTACCCCGGAACTCCGGGAGAACTCCGAAATTAACGAAGGTTGTTCCTCAAGGAATAGCTAGGAATAGAAATAGCTAGGAAAAGAATAGGAATAGTAGGTAACTTCAATAACTGAAGTAGTCACCGCGAATATTTGCGGATTTCCTCGGGAATTCTATGATGTAGATATTAAGCTGTCCTGACACACAGGCTACGGTTTGAATGCCAATCTCGTAGAATTACGTCACCCTTCAATCACTTCAACTAATAGTTTATGCGTGATACACGTTCAGATAAAATATATTAAAAGAATCATAATTTCTTATTTTATGTATATTTTAACATTCGCCTCGATTAATTTTCATAATACTTAATAATTTCTTTTTCCATAAAAGAGTTTCAGGCGAAACATAAACTCGGCATCCTAAGTTCACTTCCAGACTAGGCAGCTACGCAAACCCAGTTCAATTAGTTAAGCACGTAACAGTTCTTGGGACTTGTGCGAGTTCAACAACTCTGGAATGACTTGACTGTAGAGCTGCGTAAATGCCCCAACAAATTTATATTTAAGAGTAGAGTGAGGAATCATTTCTTGGAGTCCAGCAGCCTGCCTTGAGTTGCGATTTAAAACTTGCGTCCGTCTTTATCTCTCCCGTTTTCTCAACTTTTTTAGGTATATTATTAGATATTTATGTATGTCCACTCAGTATGTATAATATGGTATGTATGTATGTATGTATGTATGTATGTATGTATATGTATGTATGTGTGTATATAATATATATATATATATATATATATATATGTGTGTATATATATATACTATATGTAACTATGTGTGTATGTATTTTATTGTGTAGGTATGTGTAGGATATGCATGTGTTTTAGTATGTATTGTGAGTAAATTGCATCTTTATGTTTTAGTTATTAATTATTAGTGTCTAGTATTAAGTATATTAATTATTGTTTTGTTTGCACACCCCATCTTCTATATCTCTCTGTCTACCCAATGGTTAACTGGTAGAGAATGCCGCAAGGCATTAAGTTCGCCATTTGTACACACTGTGCAATAAAGAATAAATAAATAAATAAATAAATAAATAAACATGCTTGACAACTTTCCGAAGCATGGACCGTTTTTAGCCATGCATGCATCGTTTTTAAAAAAAGCGGCCAAGTGCGATTCGGACTCGTCCATGAAGGGTTCCGTAGCAGCAAGTAACATAATAATATAAAGTTCTTGTAGTTCGTTGTAACTTTGATCGATGTTTTAATAAAAGTGTATTTTTTGCGGTTTACGATTTATGACGTATTAACATGTATTCTCAGACCAAATAAAAACTAAAGACGGAACGTCTCGAACAACGAAGTGAAGCCGGTTGCGTATGCATGTGGTGATTAGGAAAGTGTATGGATTTGCTAAGTTTATTAGGATTTATAGTGTCTTTTTCATGTAAGTGTGTGCGTGTTTCTGTGTACGTGCACGGCGATGGTCTCTTATTCCTGTCTTCACTTGTTTGTTCTACGCGTTCCGTCTTTAGTTTTTATTTGATCTGAGCATGTATTAAAAAACCAATTTTCGGTGGAAGTTTGTATGGTAATGTACATCATATATTTTTTTTGTTTTATCATTCTCTTATTTTAGAAGTTACAGGGGGGATTAACATTTTACCACTTTGGAAGTGTCTCTCGCGCAAACTTTTCAGTTTAGAAAAAAAAATTTAGAAACCTCAATAGACCTATCCATAGATACCTAGATAGATACACGTTTTTTGAGTTTCAGTTCCTAGTATGGGACCCCCAAAATTTATTGTTTTTTTTATTTATTTTTGTGTGAAAATCTTAATGCGGTTCACAGAATACATCTACTAATCAAGTTTCAATAGTATAGGTCTTATAGTTTCGGAGAAAAGTGGCTGTGACAACGGACGGATAGACAGACAGACTGACAGACATGAAGAATCACGAATAAGGGTTCTGTTTTTTGCCATTTGGCTACGAAACCCTTAAAATGAAAGTTGGATGAAAACTTTATTAAATAACTTTCAGACGATAAAATGAAATTCATAATATTATGTAAAGGTTGATGTCACATAGTCTTGGGTCTCGTACTCTTTGTAGGTACCATTTTAGGCGGAACTAAGGACAGAAATGGGTATAGGTAGGTATGTTGGTAGGTATACAGTATTATCTAATTTTTTTTTTAAACCATTGCTCAATACCTAATATTATTTTGTAGAGTTATGTACATATGTGTGTAGCATAGGATGGATTTGTACAAATAGTTTAAAAGTTACTTCCTAGATCTTTGTCATCCTACTTCGGAGCTTACTGTTTTGGTTTGGCCTTGCGTCATTGCGGTTAAACAGCTTTGCTCTAAGTAGCTTTGTTTCCGAGAACTATGTGTTAGGTACGTTCTGCAGACTCATCGCTCATAAATGTCTGCTTTCTATATTTAGCATAGCGGTCGAATGAAACTATGATATAAATCGTGAACATCTTTAGAATTAGGTACGATTAGTTTTGCTATAAAATATTGAAAAAAAGAAAAAAGAAACCAGTATTGTCATTCATACCCATAGGTAAGAAGATAATCACTTTTTCAACCAAAAGTTAATCTTCAAATCTATCTGACCTCGTCCAAATTGGTATGTGATAGCTCTAGATTCTAGATTAAATATTAGTCTAGACTCTAGAAATATAACCAATATTTAATGAGCATCCATATGAAGAAGAATCTTCTATGTAGTTTTTGCCCGTGACTTCTCTCACTTTGATGTAGACAATAATAAAACGATTTAATTCTCCTCGGGAACTGAACCTTTTTTGGATTATAAGTGCTTAATGCTCTTTTCTGTATCCCTGACAACGTGTATTTTATGGTGATCGATTGAGCTAAGGTGTGAAAGCGTAACGAACAAACAAACTCACATTCGCATTTATAATATAACATTAGTTAGGATTATTGTGTGTTATGAGTGTAGTTACTGAGTTACTGTTCGAAGCGTAAAGATGTGTAAACAATGCCGAGTGGACGGCCGGCTAATCAAACAGCGGCACGTGGAACGAAACTTATCAGTCATCATTATCCACGACTGTCAAAAGATTTGCAATTTAATGAGGCTCAAGTTGTGACCAAATGAAAGTACATATTACATTTATTATTGAACGACGATTTTTAGTCAAAAATTATCTAGTAGCCGCGTTTTCACTCGCAAAAATTTGCAACTCTCTCCCGTGAATTTTAACGCAGAGGAATAAAAAGTAATTTTTGTTTCGTCACAGGACAAAAGCTATTAGACTTACATATTAATTTTTATATAATGACTCTTATACACTTCGCGATCAACATGTGCATGTACAGATAAACATCTGAGGACTGAGATATTGGGAAGGTCCAGGAAACTTATCACCGTTAGTAGATCCGTCTAATTTCTTAAGTGAATAATACATTTACTAATTATGGTTCAATATCATTTTCAATGCAATTAAAACCCCTAAATATATTTCATCACGATTGTACGATCGCGATAGATTTAGATTTGCAAATGATGATTCAATCAACGCGAAAACAGGATCACTGCAGACGTTGAATGAAAAATAGTTATTTACACGACACGATGCATCTATGCCTCAATATGACTTAAAGCATACTGTATTCTTTGTGAGTGATTTACCATATGGAGCGTTTGGCATTGTGTTACTTGTATTAGTTGAGTAAGGAATTTTGTTGGTCATAGTTAATTAGAGCTCATTTATTTACCTACTTTCTTACAATATTATGGTTCGTGTTTGCGCAGAAAAATGGAACAGAATAATGCAGAGATTGGATAAATTTATGCATTTTATTAAACTATACCTTTGAGGGAGTTTAAAGAGAGTGTGATTTAGTGCTAAGCAACCGTCATCGTTATGAACTCCGATGATAGTCCGTTTTCGTTTGATGTTCCAATACGCTACTTGTTTATTTGAAAACTAATTTTAAACTCATAAAAACGTTTCTGTCGGTCGACACGCGATGAATTTTCAAGAACGTTACTGTTGTCTAACTTTTGTTGTAACCACAGTCAGCGCTGAAAATATGTAGGTACACTACACTTACACTATTTACCTACCTAATATATATCTACTACTAACCTACCTAATTTTAAAAATACTTTACTTTTTCCCGCGGCTAAGCTTGCGTAAGTTTAAAGATTATCTCGATAACTCCGCGTGTAGGAGAGGTAGCATTTGATGGTTTAGTTTTCTCCATTGCAAATTTGATCCAAATCTGTCCAGCTGTTTCAGCGTCTAGGAGCAACACACGCAACGTTTGGCATCTATAATATCAGTCTGATGTGATGTAATAAGATTCGAATGCTGTCAAAAGTAATTACATTTTTTTTTTGATGATGGCTGTACCTATTGTACGTATATATGTTTGTTCCAGGCAGAAGGTAATGTACATTGTGAGTAATTAGGTACGTATCTACAGAATTACTCAAGTATGTAATGACTTTAGAGACTAACTTTTGGTTTATTTACGTAGTAGCTTGTGTCAAAACGAGATTTTATTATTAAATTTACTACATAACTATACCATTTAGGTGTGCAAGAATATTTTTAAATTTAAAGTAATTTAGAGAGTCAGCAGTCTAAATTGATCCCGTTCGATACTAAAAAACATAGTGGTTTCTGAGTTTAAAGTTAATAGCTTTGCAATTTTTGAGTAATAATAATTTCTGATAAACAGATGACGAACGTGTTGACGTCGACTGGTTTAGACTTACGTCTTAAATTTTTACGTTATGTTTTATTTTTCGAAGTGTCTAGTCGTCCACTAATCGGATTATTTATTAGTCGTCCACGGCCTACTCAACTACACAAAAGAGGTTTGTCAATATACTAGATTCTTCACTGTCAAAAGACTTGAACCGTAACATGATGACTTTTTATTTCGTCTGAGGATACTGCTTATAATTTAATGCATTTAACGCATTATTTTTCGGTAGATTATTATAATTATGGTAAGGTTATTTGACAATTTACAATCTCGTATTTGCAATTTTACAGTGCTATATATAATTTAATTTCCTTCAGTATTCAAAACTGTAGGTACTAATTTTACTTTGAATTTTAACTAAAGAAATGTTATGTTATACTATTTTAATTTGTTTTATTTCCTCGCAATCGAAGTGAAAAGCAGAGTTTTGAACTCGTCCACAAAACCATTTTATCATCGACATTACTATCAGCACTCGCCTTCGGCTCGGGCTGCTAAAAGTCTCGGATAAAAATGGTTCGTTTTGTGAACTTGTTGTAAAATCTACTTTTTATTGCATTCGGCGTGCAAATCTCGTACCAAAAAAAGAACGTTAGGAAAGATCAATAATACATTTTGCGCTAAGCGGACGACTCCTTTATTTTTACAAACGAAAAAATACCCTTTAATTCCATTAATTTGTTTAATTGATCAAACAAGTTTTCGATGCTAAGTACCTACATAATAGCTACACCCGCGGTTTCACCCGCGTTAATTTGAGGAAAAAACCTACTTAAATACAATATACTAAAGGTATTTTACAGCTAACCGTTTATGCACCCCGACCAACAACGAAAGCTCTCAGAAGGAATAATTTTCATTGATGATGATGATTTCGTTTTTTTCAACATTTTTCATTGATGCTCCGCTCCTATTAGTCGTGGCATTAATGTCATACAGCCTAGCCTTTCTCGATAGATGGAACACAAAAATATTTTTTCAATTAGAACCAGTAGTTCCTGAGATTAACGCGTCCAACCAAACAAAAAAGTTCTTCACCTTAATAATAAGTATAATATAATAGTATACATAAAATTCTTAAAGATTACAAAAGTGTATAAGTAACCCTGTTCTTTAGCTCTAGCTCGAGATCAGTTATTGTTGTACCTTATATACCTACTATCAATCAAAATATTTTAAAATACATCCACTCAAAAACAGAACCGATTTCTTTCACAATACTTAAAAGGTTATATGAATGAAAGTGGAACCGTGTCTAAAGCTTTAAATTTGTCGACCTGTGTGTGTCAGTGACTTGAAATAAAAAAGGTTATAGGTGTACGGAAAGGGGTTTTCAAGCCGCGAGCCCTTAAAGAGTAACTATAAAAGGTGTGGCAAAATTAGCTGCAAATATTTACAGGGTTGAAAATATAAGCCGTTATAAATATGTTCATAAAATAAAAACAATGAAAAATAAAAATTTCAAACAAATTTCTTTAAACAACAAATTAAACTTTTATATTTATTAGTGAGCTACGTGTATTGCGTATCTTGTGAATGTAGTTGTAATGTTTTTTCAATTAATTTATTTTCCTCATAGGTATTCTGAAAAAGTACCGAACTTATGGTATAATTTTGTCACTTATCCTGTTTGTTATAACGTGTTCTTTCAGCCCCGTAAATATTAGTCTTATTAGTAAATGCATATTATATTTTTAAAGTGAAAGTGTTCTGCAATTGATTGCTTCTCATATGATTATAGGGTAAAAATACTACTTTAGATACCTACGAAATGATAACACTTGACTCTTTATTATGTATAACGACCTTAAATATAAACTCAGACATAACACAGTTGAAAAGCTTTTTCTTTAGCCTAAACAGACCAGACCCCGTGGATTTAGTCAAGACTTAGATACCCCTTTTGGACTATACAGTTAATATTTTTTTATATACAATATCTATAAAAATGAAGAATCGCTTGCCGATCGTCAACAATGCAGAGTCAGCTGTCGAAGCATTCCACTGGTTGGTTTTAAAGAACGATGACAAAGACAGATTGAGCACGAAACTTGCGACGTTTTTTGCAGATATCGCGCGCACAGATGGTCACAACCATTGTAATATTACCCTATTATGTCTATGAGTTTGCTCTTTTCATAGATATCGCTGTATCGAATTACGGACGCAATTATTATGATACGTAACACAAATGAATCATTGTTTAGTCTCATTCGAATTTATTAATATGTAGTAGGTAAGTGTGTTCGTCGTCCGACTGCGCGGACTGTGAATTTGATAATAGTACATTGTTATCCTAGGGGTGAAAGTAACTTATTTAGTCCCGAGACGGGGTTTGTCCCGAGACGCCAATAGTTCGAATTTTATTTTACCCCGAAATTGATTGCCAGCTGTGTTTGTATCGAGAACTAGCTCTGTCTGCGATTTCACCCGCGTGAGTTTCAGAGTTTCCATAGAAACTCCTGAAAAAAAATATTAAAATAGTTTAACTAGCTGACTCCCGCGGTGTCATCCGCGGTAATTTTGGAGTTCCCGCGGGAATTCCGGGATAAAAAGTACATACCCTATGTTTCTCAGGATCACTTTAGCTTCCTATCTATAATAAGTAGATCCAAAGATAACAACCACCCAAACTCCGGAGTTCCCGCGGGAATTCCGAGATATAAAGTACATCATGTCATCAAGTCATGATATCTGTAAGTAGCTTCTTATAAGTGAAAGAATTTTTAAAATGGGTTCCGTAGATCCAGAGATTACCCCCTACAACGTCACAAACTCACAAACTTTTGCTCTTTATAATATTAGTATAGGATATAGATTATTTATTAGCGAATTTTTTAATCTTCGTAAATGTGCGTACTTACCATATCGGAGATGCCGATGATTTATACTTGATTCAATTTCAAATCAATCTTGGGATCGCAGAAATGCCAGTTGAGACCTAATTCGAAAGCCTGTCGTCAGTCCGGCAGGCATGCAGTGTCTTTTCTACCATAGATTAAGGTTAATTCCAAATTATTCGGTTCTATGGAAAACGTCACTTTTCAATAAAGTCTTTTCATTGGTAAAACATGAATATTACGTATATTTGATTTTGAAACTCTATTTAAATTAATGTTTTTTAATATATGTTTACTGATAACCTTTATTTAAAAAACTATATATATATGAAAAAACGCGAATTTTTGTGTGAAAATAAACTATAAAAAAACATTAACAAGTTTAACGAAAAAATATCTTACGTGGAGAATATTCTGCTCTAGTTGCTACGGTTTTTTTCACAAAACGCAACGTTCTGAATAGTTTTTTATTCACTGTCGAACCATAATCCATTAAGCCTTTCATATTTAAAATATATAAATTATTAACTATTTAATGAACAATAAAATATTAAAGACAAAAAAAACAACACCGCAAGCACAGCACACTGGTTCGTGAGAGAAAATAATACCTACTGAGAAATACAATCGATGATAAAATCTATTTTATATTTTAATCGGAGAACTCGCCGGGGAATTAATTTAAATAAAATTATAATTATTTTTTTATTAATAGCTCGTGTTCGGATAAATCTACATAATTGTTCGTTACTATTGTAATATTCTGATAATTTCTTTTACAATCCACCATAACATAATATCGATGTTAGGTAGTATATGTTTTGTTTTAAAATGTTGAACATAAAAATAATGTTATATAAATACATTGAGAATCAAATTTAAAAGACGTGAAGGATTTAGGAAAAATATAACGTATAGATTTATAGGTGATAAGAGTATTTCCAAAAATAAACAAAATGTATACTAATATTATAAAGAGGTTAAGTTTGTGAGTTTGTAAAGTTGTAGGGTTGTACCTCTGCATCTACTGAACCGATTTTGAAAATCAAAATCATTTTCAAAATTTATAAGATCCCGAACGGAGTCACGAAATTGACGTAGGTGAATCCGTGGGAAACAACTAAGTTTGTAAGTTTGTTTAGATGTAAGGAGTAATCTCGGGAACTAGGTAATGAACAGATTCTAAAAAATCTTTTACTGATAGAAAACTACAGTAACGTCAGTATCCCTGGGTGTCAAAGGGTATTTTTTAGAGTTCCCTGAGGGATTCCGATAATCACGCGGGTGAAACCGCTGGGAACAGCTAATGTATAATGTAAAGAGACGAAACTAAATGAATATTATATACATGTCGGTACCTACCAAAGAATAAAAGAGAAACTAATAATAGCTTGCTGTTCCCCCGCCGTCTCACCTGCGTGAATATCGGAATCGTTTTCACTTTTTAAACACACTATAATAATTGGAAACAAGACAAGAGAGCACTTTTAAGTTTTTGTACCATTACTTTTTTGTCAACTTTTTTCAATGATATCAAAGTGGTTCACTTAATAATAAAAGCGTCATGTCACTTGATGGTCACGTAAAATCGTCCAATCAAACCCTAGTTTTGCGTGACCACGTGACATAACGATTTCGTTCCTTAGTTTTCTATGCGTTAACGATCGTAGAATGTCAATTTGGCTAGAGGGGCTATACCTACACATTTTTGTTAAGAAGAAGCAGTTCAAAAGCGTGTCTAGTGTCTAAATACCTATCTGTACTGGGCCCTCACACCGTCTAACATTAGGGTAGGCCTTTGCCCCAGTACAGTGGCATATCACTAGATAAAATAAAACAAAGTCGCTTTCCGCTGTCTGTCCGCTTAGATCTTTAAAACTACGCAACGGATTTTCATACAGTGCAGCATGCATATACACCAATAGATATACTGATTCACGAGGAAGGTTTAAATAATTCTTTCCTGGAATTCTCGCGGGAACTCCAAAATTACTGTGGGTGAAACTGCGGGGGACAGCTAGTTGACATTAAAATTGCTATATTTATGATATTATGCTCTACACTAGGAAAGAGTAAACTTCAAACTTCGAATAACTGCAGCAATAAACGTTTCGAATATTTACAAATTTTCAAATTTTCTATTTCCTGTTGATGTAGGAAACTGCCTTGAGAAGATAAATTAATGTCATATGAATCAGAAACTGCGATAAATAGGTAAGCAAATTTTTGGCCAATTATGATGAAAGTTGATGCATATTTTTGGTTGAATGCTTTACACTTTTCGGATTTAGCAATGAGGATTGCAAAACGGAACTCGGTGCATTTTGTTTTGCATTAAAATTATTGGAACCGCATTAAATTGTCATTATTAAGTTCGTTCCCAACCAATTGTGGTTGCATATTGCACCTTTTGATAAACAACGTACTTATACAAATTCAACAAAATAAGTATAGAATTGGTATGTGCGATGTATGTATAAATACATACAATGTTATAACATTGGTTCCATATTCTTCTAATGACCTATTAAAACTAGTTTGATAAAATTGTGTAATGTGTTGTATTATATAGGTACCTAATACCTTAAATGTTTATCGTAGTTATAATTATATGAATATATACCTAACTATTTTATCAAAAACTAAGTAGGTATACGAAAAAAACAAAATATGACTAATGTGACATACCTTTTTTTACAGATAAAAATAATATTATAAAACATATTCCAAGAGTACCTGATGAGAAAATACAAAACCGAAACAATGTCAGTGTGAAGAATCACTCAGGATCTAAATTCTAAATACTGATTACTCAATACGCAAGAGTCTGGTGGCTCCACGCCAGGATATCTTTTACGAATACTTTAACGCGGCCACATCCGGTCATGCACGCTGAATATTTTAATCAAAATGTTGTTCGGAATGCAAGAAAAATAATCTTTTTGTTAATTTGAAATTTATTACTTCCCAAAATTTGAACCTTATAATTAAACTACCGTACAGCGGAAATATACAGGACGTATTTTTTCATATAATCAACGGATATAGAACTCTAAGTTTACTATTTTTTAGACCTGAGTATACAATTTTAGTTTTTATCAAAATCAATCCCGAGACTATTTCATTTCTTGTTATACTTTGTTGTTATGGATTTGGCCATCTACACCCACTAAAAAATTTCACTCTATATACCCTATTACACGTTGTCAGCGATACAGAAAAGTACATATTACTTATATGGTAATTTTTATTCCGAAAGTTCGGCGGGAGCTCCTAAATTAGAGCGGGTGAAACGGAAGAGAAGGGCTAGTATCTTAGTATTTTATTCTAGCATTATTTACAAATTTTGTTGTCTGCCAATGGACCATAAAGCAAACGTTTTATCTTAAAACTTAAAATTCCCTTTCTAAACATGAACCAATATACTTTTTTAAATATAAGCAGAAGATGATTAAGAAATCAAGGCGTTAGTAACAAGTATAGAGTTGTCATTGAAATGTAAGATTTACATAGAGCTAGTAAAGATTGTCATTTACATTGGCGAAACAACGGCGCCTAATTCGATACGACTTGTTATGTGTACGTCTGTGTTATGCACGATCCATACAATAGGCTAGTTTCCTAAATTTTCTTTTTTAGTCCGTTTTGTAGATTATTAAAAAATATTGGACACGTATTTTTTTATTTTTTATGTAACCAAAAAATAACGGAGATATATCAAGTCGAAATTTCACATGACGTCACGCCTCGCTACAGTTTGTTCGCACGTTATAGCGAGCTGTGACATCACGAGTCCCCCACCCTAAACTTTAATGCGCTTTATCTATGCATATTTCCATTATTTTAAAAAAGCAAAAAATACGTGTCTTTTATTTTTTTATTATCTAACTGTCGGACTAAATAGAATTTTGTTTTTTTTTACCCAGGAAACTAGCCTATTCGTAAGCTCCAGAACAGAATAAAATCGAGGCGTTTTCAAACGGATATTTTGGTTCAACATTAGAATGTAGAGTATAATTCAAACTTTACATCCCTACTTCCCTACTATAATATGTATTATAAATGCGAAAGTAACTCTGTCTGTCTGTCTGTTACGCATTCACGCTCAAACTGGCTGGCTCAAATAATCACCACGAAATTTTGCATTTACGTTGTCAGGAGTACAGAAAAGGACATAGAGTACATTTTTAACCCGGAATTCCCGCGGGAATTCCGAAATTACCTAATGCGGGTGAACTGTATTAAATTTTGAATACTACACGTTGTCGGGGGTACAGAAAAGAATATAGGGTATTTTTAACCCGGAATTCTCGCGGGAATTCCGAAATTACTGCGGATAATAATACACCTTTTAAAGACTAGCATGATGATGATGATGATTATCTTATAGTATAACTAATATTATAAATACGAATGTGGGTTTGTTTGTAACGTTTTCAAGCCTAAACCACATCAACGATCATCCTGAAATTTTGCATACACGTTGGCAGGGGTATAGAGAAGAATGTGGGGTACTGTCTATTTCGATATTCCCGCGGGAACTCCGAAATTAAGGCTACGCACGTACTTTACAGCTGTATTATGTTTATCTACATACATAATTTATGTAAATGGCTGCCAGGTCACGTGACGTAGGTATCTTAGTACAAATCGCCGTTCAAGTAATGTCAAACTCGATTTTAAAACATATTTCCGAGATATTTTATTTAAAATGACATCGATGTAGATTTTCAAAATTTTAATTTTTTTTTTTTTTTCACGGAAAGTAAAGGCGTTAGAAAAAGTGGAATTTACCCATGTCTATTTTACCCTCGAATAATCTTTAAAGCAGATCGAAAAACATAGGTAAAGTGAATACATGCCTGTTAACCCGTTCTCAGTCTTTACCTAATGTGATTTAACAATCGCCACCGTATCCATAATACTGACGACAATTAGTGACCGGTTGCCTACCGGTATGTAATCATATAGCCGTCCAACTAATTAGTTTAATTAACATGAATTAATCGACGTCTTGAGTTGCTCCTGCGTCCACGTGACCGAATAGTAAATAATATCATTGCATCTTTTTAAGTGGCTGTAACCAATCCTATGTAATGCGAATCAATGGTCTTACTCGGACATTAACTGCGTATGAAATAAACTAGATATGCGATACATTACTTAGGATTAAGACGACTTATGGCACTTGCAGCAATTGTTAATGAGCTGCACTAGATTCATTATTACCTACCACCACAGATTCCGTGATTACCACAGTACACGGTAATCAGACAATGCGCTACAAAAACTGTTTTGCCCAACGTGTCCAAAGAAGGTTTACTTCAAAAAAATGCACAGACGATGTGAGTTATGGCACGAATATGATATAATATTTTATCAATTTGTGTTTTTTAATATCTACATTCTATATACATGGTTGGGTTTATGCTACGGGCAAGCGCGTTAAGGGCAAGTAGGTACCTAATTATGGGCATAGAATTAGGAATGTTTGATTAAGACGAAATTCTCAGACAACTGTTGGGTGAGTTTTTGGCGGATTTTATTCTGTCACTAAGTCAAATATTGTGATCTATGGATCTATACTATAATAAAAGAGTATAATCCGCGATTCTGTACATTGAATAATTTTAACAAAAATTGACAGGGGACGATAAACGAAGAGTAACCAACAACAAAAAAAGGGTTTTTTTTAATTAATTTCTGTCTGTCTGTCTGTCTGTTCGCGATAATGTGTGTCTATGTATATGTCTATGTCTGTGTCTGTGTCTGTGTCTGTGTCTGTGTCTGTGTCTGTGTCTGTTTCTGTGTCTGTGTCTGTGTCTGTGTCTGTGTCTGTGTCTGTGTCTGTGTCTGTGTATGTGTCTGTGTCTATGTCTATGTCTATGTCTATGTCTATGTCTATGTCTATGTCTATGTCTATGTCTATGTCTATGTCTATGTCTATGTCTATGTCTGTTTATAATAGTGCCTTTGCTCGGTTTTGTACAATACGTGCAAGTCTTTAAATGCATATATTGTATATAATTAAATGATAGTCTTAAGTAGATTCTCTGAATGGTCGTCAAGAGCTCCAAGAAAGATTTTGCAGTCTTTATCATCATAAACCGGAATACCAACTGCACAAAGAGGCTAGTAAAAATATTTTGTAACTTGATTGTAGCGGAATACCTACAAAATATTGTGCGAAAATCCATAAGAAAGGAAGAAATGGTAGGCGCCAAGTAATAGAGTACCTAAATATCCATTTAGTTTAAAGTTTTTGTACCGAAGAATGAATAATGAGAAAAGTAACTTATTGACCGCAAACAAAAAGAATGCAGCGTGTGAATGTGGCCGAATAACTCGGAATTAGCCTAAATAGAAATAAGAAATCGGGGTTAGGTGTAAATAGCCTTTTCTATCACTTGCGTGAGTTTATGTGTGTGAAATGATTTGTCGTGGATTTTCAACAATGACAGAACAATGGTTTTTTTTTCTATAAAAGCTGTTCTATTAAAATTTATTTTACTCTATGCATTCCTTTGAAAAATAATACACGCAGTACTTCCACGAGTGACTTAACGTTGAAGTAAAGTTACGGATTCATTTATTATACGGTCTATTACGGTATTACGGTATATTATAGTATTATACGGTCATTCGACCGACTAATAATATGGTTATAATAGGTAGGTACATCTGTACATAAACATGCCGCATGAAAAAATACGATGGAACGACGCGACGGTGTGAAAAAATTTGACTTCCATCATTCAGTCGACCCATCATTGGGAACATATGGCTGTGGAGGTTGAAATTTTAATTCATTTCACTTATCCAATCTGAGTATCCGGAGTATCTTAAAAAAAATAACATGAATGGATACATAGTGTATTGTGTGCACGCGATAGAAGTAACCTACTTTGGCGTGATACGATCGTCATTCATCACAATATGTACTCGTAGCAGGTACGGATAACCTCATCCTACCGAATTTAAAAGTACGAAATTACGCCGTCATACCTAGTCGGTAGTTTTGTCAAATATTACGCTCAAAGTGCCACGGCTACTCTCAGAGTAGTTTTAATGATTAGATAATTTTAAATAAGATTTTAAAAACAACACTGCCGCACTCAGAGACGTTAATTAAATTTGTTAATCGGCATTTATTATCCAAATGCTAATTAACATTATGCCAATTAAAATTAAGTAATCATTAAAACGACTCTAAGTGCGGCCGTAAGAAGTTTGAAAGGTAAGCATTATCTAAGTAGTATTGAACAATTAAAATATACGTGTTTATTATTTTTTTATTGTGTAACTGACAGACTTAATAAAATTTTGGTTTTCATACCCCAGACACGTGCCTATTCACAGTGGCTTATAAATTCTGAAGAAATATCATTGTAAGCTTCGTACAATGTTCTGTCTACATGTGTTTAATATCAATACCAAATTTAAATTCTACTACATTTGGATTCGATCCAGAATCAAATTACATTATTATTGTATTTGCAGTTACGAGTACGTCCACTAGAGGCGCTTTCCAGGCGTGTTTAACCATTTATCTAGTATAAAACGGGCATAATTTAGGGTGGAATGTTGGATTAGTAAGTCAATGATAGACAAATCATTGTTTTTCCGTCGTTCATTTCTAGCTTAAACTTCTATTAATATACAATCAGATTTGTTTCCCGAAAGGCGTCAAGGATAGCCATGACACAGAAGCTATTAAAAAAAGACATCTTTTGTGGATGATACGATGAGCAATTTAGATAGGTATGTGATTCGAATCACTTGAGCATATAGTTTGTAAGTACTAAGTTTAATTTATAGCGTAGTATTGCACTAATTTACATAAAAAAATAATGATAGGTACACCCTGTTGGTATTTTGCGTCGGCGCCAGCGACAATAGCTTGACATGCTGCTTTAATTTTATTTATTAAAACATTATATAGAAAAGTATAGTTGTAAACCGAAATTGAATGGATGCGGCGCGGCTATTATTCGCTTGGGTACCGGTTTAAGTGTTTCAATATAATATTTAAAAAAAAAATGCCAAAAATGACTTTAATAAAGCATTAATGCTAATAATATTATTTTATTAATCACTAACTGTCCCCTGCGGATTCACCGGCGCTAATTTTGGAGTTCCCACGGGAATTCCAGGATAAACTTTACCTAGGATAAACTTTAGGATAAACCTTTCTCTTGAATTATTCTATCCACCGATGAAAACCGCATTAAAATCCGTTGCATAGGTATAGTTTAAAATATCTAATCGCTAGCGGTCACACGGCGGGAAGCAACTTTGTTTTATTATATTATTTGCTATGTAAAGATTACCATAAAAAAATTACACATATTATTTACTTTACCGATTTATTTTGAATGAAATAAAAGATACTTGAAATAACCCCCGTAAAAATCTGTAATAAAATACCTACAATAGTTGTATTCACCGTTCAATATCTATTGCATTCTGGTAGGTAGATGCTCAGATTTTATGTGCATCCTAGCCATTCTCCACGATTGCCGTTCACATTTTATGATGGCATTAACCCGTTTCAGGACAAGATTATATTTTTATTGACCTCTCATAATAATAATGAAGATGTTAATAGTCTTCTAATGACCGTCGTAGTAATAATAAAGTTATTGCACTACTGTCGTTGAAAAATAAACAATACCTAGTTAATTATTATCATGCGATAACGTCATTCTGATTTACCCAAAAAATTGTATATTCAGTATTATATTTTTTATATTACAATGAAATTAAGTGTTTTTTTTTTATTTTATTTCGGCGGATGAAAATTAATTAGTGAAAAAACAACATTCAGACGAATTGAGAACTTCCTCCTTTTTGGGAAGTCGGTTAAAAATGGTTATAAACAAGAAATGCAATGTTAATCTATCCCGAGAAACCACCTAAGATGTGTTGATGGTATGTTTTAAAGCATAATGCTAAGTGTGTATTACCTAATTATCCCGTACAAAGCAACCTTTGTTTTCATACAAATGATACTGGCATACCATTGTTAGCCACACTGGGTCATCTAGTAACATACCCGTACATATAGATCACACTGCAGACAACACTTACAAAAGCTTTTGGCACATTAGGGAAAAAAAATTAACTACGAACGTGACGATATCCTCTTTCAGACATTTTTCTTAGGGCCACAATTTTATTGTAAACACAAAACTAAAAATTATATTTTTGATTTAGTTTTTTCTTTTTTGAACCACAAGCGCTTTTGTTTTAATTTTGGAATGTGTTTTTTTTTTATAGCAGTAAAGTCGCGGATGTTGAAGCTCAGAGCGTGGAGGGTAGAGCGCGGTATGTCATCGCGCGTGGCAAAGCGACGGAGGACTGCATCGTCGGCAGGACCGGACCGACGAGAGCCATGCGCGGGTAAAGCGGGCCCAGTTTCCCGCATCTACAGTGCACGGTGTTCTCGATTCACGGTCAATGTTAACACCTTGATGGATTGTTCCTGTTGCCGAAAATTTATTGTAATTTTTGTCGCGAGCTTCGCACGATTCCTTTTCAACCATATTATTATTATGTGTGTAGCGTCTATAAATACTACAAATTAGTGCCTCTTGCAAAAAAATATATACCTATTTCTTAATTACCTATCTTCTAAGTAGGTACTTATATATTTTATATTTTCTTAAAAAAGAAATCGATATTTAAATGCGAGTAATAATTATTTTTTAATAATACGTCTGCCAATGATAATTTAAGTAACATAGAATGTCATTGACGTCTGCGGTATACCAAATGCCAATAACGACCATTTTTGGCGGTTTTCACTAAATTCTTTATTAACTTCTGTTATTCTGAAAAAAATGCTTCAGAAGTTTATCAAAAAAAGTAATAAATAAATTTTATATTTCCGGCCATCAATGTCTTTTAATTAATTTAAAATCTTAGATAATATTATAATTATGATTAATTATTTAGCTAGTGGCGTCAGTTTGACCTTATAAAATAAATGTCCTTAATGTTAAAAATCTATATCATAGAGATCTATACTCATACTCTATACTCATAGAGTATGAGTATAGAGTATGACTCTATACTCATAGAGTACTCTATACTCATAGAGTATGAGTATAGAGTATGACTATAGAAAGAAATAAATAAATAAAATAAATAAATATTAAAGAAAGATATCTTGAATTTTTATTATATCAACGAAAATCATGAAATTGCTAATTTTAGCAATATTAGTATTAGTGAAATTTCGATTCAGCTTCGCATGAAAATGTAATAAATTTCCAATCCTCTGAAATTATTAATGGTTAACACAATCTTTCACACGTATGTGTTTACATAAAATATTATTTATTTTTCAACAAGATCCATCTTAGTTTCAATTGGAGAAATCGGTTGAAATGTTTGCAATTTTTTTTGCATACCGTGAAATCGGCACCGTTCTACAATCACCTTGGATTAGTCACGTTCGCCGCACAATATGTTACGCACAAAAGTTCAAGTTGAACCTGAAATTGCTGCCAGTCTCAGTAGGTATCCAATCGACTTTTACTGCCACTTCCTTTATACTCGCCAGGTTTTATATGGCGGATTATGGGATAGAGAATTTAAAAAGCCGGACTTACGGTTCTAAGTCGGCTCTTTACTGCTTCAGCCATTTACTTAAGCTTAACTTTAGGTCATTTCTTTGAAATAAGATAAAAGAGCAGCAAAAACGCTCATGTTGCGGAAAGCTTCGAAATATTCTGATGTACCTACCTATACCTAACTACAAAGGTAACAACGAAAAAAGAAATATTTATAAAAGTTTAGGGAAGGTTTAAGAAGTAAATTAGGCTACTTTGGAGTTCCTGCGGGGATTCCGAAACTCACGCGGTTGAAACCGCGGGGCACAGCTTATTTTTAATAATTTGGGATTATATTTGGGACGCGCGTTATGAGCAAGGAATGTTGTTGGTCATAGTGGGCTTTGTTTATAGTACCTACGTACGATGCGGGATTGTAATGACGGTAAAGTATAAGGAATGACGGTTTTAGCATTTCTTAAATACCTAAATTTGATCATAACAACATGAAAACTGGTTCATAATATTTTTCGGATATTTATATTCAAGTTACCTAAGCATTCAGTATCTCGTAATTATTAATTAATTATATGTTCGGGTACCCCAAAGAGCTTTCATCATTTTAGTTCACATTTTCAATTGACGTCAGTCACTCTTGTTTTTAGATATACGTAATTAGAGCGAGACAAGAGACGAGTAAGTACCGTTGAATGTTCAACAACGCTTACAATTTTGACGATGCCTTTACAAATTTAATGGGCACATAGTATGCTATTGTTGTAGAGAAAATGGGGCTTATATATATATCCATGAGATAATTCGACTTACCACCGCAATTCTTTAATAGGTGTACCAGTATTTTCGCTTTATATCTCTACTATTACGCTTCAAATAAAATATTAATTATTATATTATATTAATATTTGCAAAATTTTAACTGAATGAATAAAACACTGACGGACAGGCGGACGGATACGACGAAATTGTAAGGGTTCCGTTCTTACCTACGGAATCCCAAAAAAAGTTTTCATGTTCTGTCCTTACGGGCATTCATAGATAGGTACTCATGCCTGTGTGATCTTTGATGAAATTGTCTTTCATCTGCATTCATCCTATATCTTTTGCCACATTCATATTCAAATCAAATGTAAGCGAGAATAATAATATTTAAACTTTCTGAGCCCTGAGGAAGTCTTAATTTCGATCGAAATAGTTCTCCTAGTAAAAAGTAAAACTAGGTAGGCAGGTAGGTTAATCGCACTACACTCGCTCTATGCTTTATAGCGTCTATATTTTTTAGTTATTTTATTATATTTTCGTTCATATATTGAAGATTTATTTTTAAGTAATCAGAACCAACAATACAAAAGCATAAACGCAACTCACAAACCGCATCTCACTGAACACACCTTTAACTGCAAATGGAGCAATCTAAAGTCTGAATGCTTTCAGACTTGCATCAATACAATTTGATAGCGATTGATTCTGAACTGCAACTATCATTATAAACATAGAGCTTTGAATAGAATGTCTCAGATATTGGCTTAGCTCGTAATAGGAAAGCAAATATCAGCACAGATACTCTGAAACTCATGTAAATTATGATATATTTTCGTGCACTTGTAATTTCTTGCTATGACTCGTATAAGACTCGCAAATACTAAGAGAGATTTGTTAAAAATCCATACAAATTAGCATCGATATACCTACTTAATTTTTATTTACATTAATGTCTCTATCTACCTATGTTTAGAACCTTATGTACACATGATGATCAATGTTTGAAATTATGAACTGCAAAATCGCGCCGGGAATTCTAATAACTCATTTGTGTCGAGTCAAACATTGGAGAAATTGTTGTGTCAATAAAAATAAAATAATCAAAAAAAGAAGTTTGAGATGACCTACCTTCGTACTTGTGGATGTCACAAGATATCTTACCCGTATTACCTAAGATATTATACATAGTGATATTTTGATGCAAAATTTCGTTCAAAATTGAAGCGTAAAATCAATTGATGTGAACGGCGCTAAGTTACCTAAGTTGACACGCACACGAGGGCACGAATACGACGTAGTTAGACTTTTGAGCCTGACTTGACATGGCTTCACTCTGCTTACTCATGTCGTTCTATTAACTGTACGGTCTTACCTAGCAGCAGCGTCTCATCGTCGAGCGCCGTCACCAGCGAGTCAGTGCAGCACGTGTTGGTGTTGTCTATGGATATCCGCACGGAGGCGCAGTCCGCGGGCGAGTGCGGCAGCTGCTCCGCCGACTGCGCCGCCACCCGCCCGTTGGCGAGCCGCAGCGAAGCCGCGCGCCCCGTCGTGCCTGTCGCCGCGCCACCGCCACCATCCTCGCATCTGAAACGGACAGACCACTCGTTACTAGGGATGGTACTACAGAACTTTTATCGGAGTCAGATTTTTAAATTTAGTTGAGTGGAGTCGTAATCGGAGTTCCAAGTGGTGACAGAAAGGAGATGTGTTAATCATCGTCGGTATTGCGCAAAAATAAAACAGTGATCTACGACCGAAATCACGTGGAAATGAATGAAGAAGGAAAGAGGAGGGTTCCTCGTGCGAAATGTTTAAATCTTGTCGTACACGTTGACTGCGGTCGCCTCGCGCCGTGCGCCAGTGTCACTATCCTTTATTGTCTTTACGATCCGATCGACCTCCGATTCAAAAGTCGAAGCTCCGTAACATCCTTAGGTACTTGTTATTGGTAAGAACAAAAAGCTCCTATACACAAATATCACACATAGACATAGCGAGTTTCATTCAAAATTCCGTTTGAAGCATCAAGCCTGTCGATGTGTGCGTGAGTGGCGCGTAATAGCATTAGCGCTGAGAGACGTTATACCACCTGCGTGCGTTGGATTATAATCTTTACCTATTAATATATCTATCAATAGCCCTAAAACTTGTGATTTGACCACTGAAAAGACTACTGTAAGGAATTCTATGACACAGTTTAGTTGTAATAGTTAACATTCTTTGGTCTAGTCTAGTCTAGTAGTTAGTTATAATCTTGTCCTCAGTAAAATTGTAACTACAGACTTTACTCTAAACGTTGTTATAATTAAATTCCGCATTATAATTTCATCCAGCTTATTAAGATTTCAGATACCAACATCATATTCAAATCGCTGTAAGACAAGGTAGTAACCTACTGTAACACCCACTTAAATTTTGCTCAACATGAAACCAATTGGAAAGCTTTGAAAAGTAAACCAGAAAACTTGTTGAGAGAAAAGTGAACATGATTTTATGCTTAAAAGCTTAATACCATTTTCTGGTTTATCATTAAATCTGCAGAACCTGCAGATAAACTTGAGATTTGGCACGTACCTACTCTTAGCTTCTACTCTTATAGGTGTCATGACCTACAATAAAAACAGGTCACAAGTCACAACACATTGGTTATTGATCACAGGTGTAGAATACGAATTTGGAGGTAGGTTGCTGGTGATGGTAATAAAATAAAATCAAATAAAATAAAACGACATTATCACAGTCCCCCATTTTTTATGGTTAGACTTTTGACTACCACCTTTTGTTAAATGACGGTGAAGTGGAAAAAATTATAAACAACTAGCCTGGAATGGAAACTGATTTTCAAGTGAGACTGTCGGAACACTGCACCGTTAGGTAATTTTCAACTTAAAAATGGTAGCTAGCCCTAGCTGTGCACTGAAAAGTTCCATGATGCTATGGTTTACTCGGTTGTTAGTTTACCAATAGTTTAAGCTCACTCATTGTTGGGATACAATTTTGTCCAAATCTCATTTTAGACTAAAAACAAAAAAGTCATTCTCAAGTACAGTACGAACGAACAGTATATAATTTCAGCATGAAAGAGGTAAAGCAATTTATTTATTTATTATTATTAATTTATTGCACAGCATGTACAAATGGCGAACTTAATGCCTTGCGGCATTCTCTACCAGTTAACCATTGGGTAGAAAGAAAGATATAGAAGATGAGGTATGCAAACGAAAACAATAATATAATACTAGATACTTAATAAACTAAATGATTTTAAATTGTGCGGCCAGTAGTTATATCTCTTTCTAGAGTGTTGTCAATTTTGTGAGGACATCACTTACGACAGATATTACTTCATTTCTCTATGTTTACAGCCCATACAAACAAATAGTTCTACTAAGAACTATGTATATAATTTACCTTTCTTCGAATAAACAGGATGGCAATCTTTTTTTTTCACTACTAAACTAAAATAATAACGCTCCTAGAACCGCAACAAATCTTATTTTTCCGCACATCTCTGTGGGTAAGTATATTGTACATTTCAGGTTTTTCATATAAAAAAAAAGCAAATTGTGCGTGACTAATGGTAACATATCACGCAATGAAGCTTAATGCTACAATTGTTCTTTCCAGGAACTTAGCGCCGTTTCCACGGAATATACGTAGTTTCTCTATTATTCGAGGATTTTTCGGAGCGTAAGATTAAGCGATTTGCTTATTTTGTTTTTACAAGACTTATTCTCACACCTAACGATCCAATCTGCTTGACTGATGCTACCGCTTTCGTTGCAGACATTAAAGTAGGTATGGTTTGGTGACTGTGTAAAAAGCTACTGTTTGTACAAATAAAAGGGTTAACAGGCCTAACACCGTAGGATAATATAGACGTATTACCTTCTTCTTCTTTTTCAATATGGCAACAGACGCCTTGGATTGGTAGGCGCACTATTCATGCCAATGTCAGAGACGACATAACCTGGCGACCCAATCATTGTCACAATACAAATAAAAACACCAAAACTCAAACTAAGAATTATCCTGCGCTATGGCAATAAGACAAGATGTAGATGTAATCTGTAGATACAGTAAGATAACCACAGGGCCTATAGAACGTCACGAAAGTTATGTAGGACAAATCGATCCCACTACTATAAAAGTACAGTCAACACAAGGGTTGTCTATTAAGGCACTTCAATCAAATCATTAAGGGTTTGGAGAATATTTAAACCTCTTACCGATTTCGTCAGATTAGGGATGGATATTTTGCCAGTGTTTTTAAAGTGTTGCACGTTTAAACAAACTAATACTTACCTACTTTTATAATTTAACTATAGCTGTCCCCCGCGATTTCATCCGCGGTAATTTCGGAGTTCCCGCGGAGTTTGCGAGAAAAAAGTACACTATGTCCTTCAGTTCCCGAGGGAATTCCGGGATAAAAACTATCCTATCTTTTAAGTTGGACCATATTATAAATGGTTGCAAAATTTTATCAAAATCCGTTCAGTAGTTTCGGAGTCCATCGCGGACAAACAACGTGACACGTGATTTATATATATTAGACTAGCTGTACCCCGCGATTTCATCCGCGGTAATTTCGGAGTTCCCGCGGGAATTCCGGGATAAAAACTATCCTATCTTTTAAGTTGGACCATTTTATGAATGGTTACAAAATTTTATCAAAATCCGTTCAGTAGTTTCGGAGTCCATCGCTGACAAACAACGTGACACGTGATTTATATATATTAGATAATAACTAGGTAGGTATGTTTTTAGATTATGTAAGAACTAAGAAGTATATAATATACAGCCACCTAGTATTTGTTTTCTCTACATAAAGAAGCGACACTCTCCGCCTTCCACCAATTACATACCTCCTCATGCCCCGCGAAAGTTTGGTGGGAAATTTCAATGAACGTAACAGTAGGTACTGTATGTAACGTATATATTTACGTTTAGGGTTAAGCGTAGGTAGGTAAAAAATCAGGTTTATCTATTAAACTGTTACACAAATCACGAACTTTGGGACACAATTTGTAATTACAGTAATTTTGAACGCAACCCTGCAGAATACTGTTTCTGTTTTCAGTGAGTGGTCAAAGAAAACAACTTTTATTCCACCTTTTGTGTTCTTAACGCAAGTTAAATTATTAAAGTGACCTGCATAATTGGACAAAGTTAACTGGACTAGACGGTAGCTCGAAATTAGGTTAATATGCATCCGAGGTTTGTGGATGTGGGAATTTTTAATGGTTTCCCATTCTCCCTCGGGTCAAACGCTAGTGCCGTGTCCATGACATACGAGTTTGAATGTCATTTGCGCCCTAATGGGAAGGCTGAACACGGGGAGCTCTGGATAATTCGATAACACGTTTAACCTGAACTACCAGTGTTCTGACGAAGTGACTAAAACGCAGTCACAAGGAACACGCGATGAAATGCTTGGGGTCAAATTAAACTGGACGCTGCCGACAAACAGGCGTTTGAGGCAATCCGATATTACATATACCTATTTGCTAGAACTGCGGCGGAAACCAATGCGGTGTTGTTATTTTTTTATTGTCTTTACTGATCGTTTATAATTGAGGTTAGATAACCCAGACACATTTGTTTATTTCCTTTTTCAGCATGCTGTTAAAAACCAAATTAATATCTATTTTAATACTTATTTAAAAGAAAGTAAGTATTTTAGTGGGGCAAAAAGCTAAATACGAAATTCTTCAAACCTATATAGACAATATGTCGAAACGAACAAAATGGGGTTTGCTTAATCAACTAGTAACTTCACCTACGTTTAGGGTATATGATAATTATTAAGTATAGATACGTAATACTTTATCATGTATCCTAAACGTAGGTAAATATGTATATGAGTAAGTAAATCCATTTCACCATTACTATTCACATATTTGTTTTCCTAAAATACTATGTAAATATGTCACGAAACTCTTCATTTAAGAATACCGTTGAGATATACTCCGTACATATAAACTATGTAACTTGAGTAAGTAGATATATGGCATGCATCGGAATCGAATTTTAATGAGATCATAATATTAATGAGGATCGAGGAGCTTATTGGGGATGAGGAAGAGGGGGTTAAGCATGTCAGCTTGTGGAGGGGGAGAAGCTCACATATCAAGCGTGGAGCGTATGGAAACGTTTATGCATTTGCATATTATTAGATGTTACAACTAACAATACCTACCTCCGGTGGTCCCATTGGGGCTCAGTAGAATTCTGCGTGTGTTGCCCTTATGAATATTATATAAAGGTCTGTCGATATCAAGCGTATAATATTAATAGAATCTAGAATTCAAAATAGTTTTATATATTTTATTCACCATATTTGTAATGGAACTATAAAGAGCGCAAAATTATACTAAATATTGACCCGAAATTTTTTATCGCTGCAAAATGTTCAATGATTGAAATAATTTTGCATGAAACTGAACTATACATATTCACGATTTAGGGCTTAAATTTAGGTTTTTAATTATTAATACATATGTATTTTGTTTTTCTTGTTTTTTTCAAGTAGCATTTGAACTTTTTGGAATGTCAAAATTAAAACAGCAACACCAAATATGATACATAATCGTATTTAATCATATTACAAAGACAAAGAAATACCCTCGAGTACTTATTAAAAGTTTTCATTAAATAACTATTTAATTATTTTTAATTCACGTTGTCACGTTGAACAGGTTAGTCAAATTAAATTTTTTTGTACCATATTAAACTGCCTTATTGAGAACTCTATCTACATCTAATTAAGATTATATGGCTACAGCAATGATGGCGATGATAGAAGATATAAGATGATAGAGATTTCAGATTTCACTGTAGAAAATCCAGTCTAAAGCTTTATATCCGAACAACAGACATTATAAATGGGGCTATAAATTCGTTATAGCTAGAGTATGTACTCGTAGCCCTGGATACTGAGGTAGCTCGCACGGCATGGGCGGCAGCAAGCACGCGACCTCCCGGTCAGGGTCGATATTCAACACTTCACTGACGCCTCACCATCAGCTACAGCGAAACTTTGCTGACGTCATGTGACTTATAAGTTCGCGTTTTCTGTTGTAGGTATTCTATGTATCAAGGATGATTGATAATCTTTGACTGAATATTTTCTTTTCATTCATTATTTGTAAAATTATAGAGACGGAGATATTTTGTAGAGCGGTCGCCATTATGCTCAAAATAACAACTTGTGGCGGTTTTGATATAAGTAGACTTTTGTTGTTAAATAAATGCTGCAAACCTATCGAAAATTTTATATTGAGTAGGTGTGTAACTTATTTTATTTCTCAGAGACAAGTCACATAAAGCCGGAAATGTGGAAAGCGTTCAGGCGCATTTCGTCCAATTCGCAAATGGTCCAATCCTCCAATTCGCAAATCGTCCAATTCGCAAATGGTCCAATTCGCAAATGGTCACGTCAAGTGACAATCCTATTGTTCGAGATTCGATATTAAATTTAGGTACCGTAAATGATGAGCTAATGAGAGCATTGATGGCATTCATAATTCGCAATTAATACTTAGGTAACAAAAGTCCTGATTTGCATTGTTGTTAGAGATTTTTATTGAAAAAAAAATGCTTATATTTTTTATGAAGGTTATTGTAATTGTATTCTTTGTCTTCTTTTGGACCTTTAGCAACAGTTTTATTTTAATAGGTACCTACTATCTGCGCCCCGCGGTTTCAGCCTCGTAAAACGTTTTTATATCACAACTTTTTCCTGACATCCAGGCTAAGCTTAATCTACCGGTGAAAGCCGCATGACAAACTCTTCAATATAGATTCGGAGATTATCGTGAACAGACAGACAAACAAAAAAGAATTTAAAAAACAAGTTTTTGTGGTTGGAAATTATTCAATGTACTCTTTTAATAGAGTAAAAGATATAACAAAAGAGTTTCGTCGCATAATATTATGTTTGTAACTTCTATGTTTGTAACTATAACCTCAGAGTAAATATAAACTTTAAATAACTCGCAATTCATTTTGCTACCTACATAGAGCTTGTTACATCATTCATATCAAGTAACGCCCTCTGTTAGTGTTTGTATAAAACATTTCGCAATAAAACTGCAGTAACGTTGAGCATGAAAATAAGTTACACAAAATGTCTTGCAATGGCGCTACTGATGCGCTTCGTTGATATTGCATTGTTATAACACAAAAAGAAAATTGAATTACGTAATTTAAGTCCAACAGCGTCTAAGTAAGAACAGCGTATTTTTATTTTCCTATTTTATTTAACTTTTTCGGTTTGGTGTTAATTAATAATGCGGCTCTGTTGTAAAAAGTTGTATTTTTTTAATAGGATTTTTTTTCGCACGGCACGGAAACAAAGCAAGTGTATTTTTTTCGAAATGAGTTTTTTGTATTTTTGCCTGTTTTCATGCATAACAGACATAACGGGCTCAGTTTAACATGGAAAAAACTTCTTTCTAACCAAGTGTTCCACGACACTCGCACATTTTGTCTTGACTCTTGAATGATTAATTAAAATCTAATAGTTAATGCCCTAAGCATTCGCTGACTGTTTAAATTTAAATTAATTTCACGGGAAAAAAATATACAGTACATGGCGTTTTTAATAAAGTACCTACACAAGTAGGTATCTAGTTAATTAAAGAAGGCAGAAACTTTTCAAGCCTCACATTTTTTTCAGCACATCGTGATATAACGTAATATCTTGAAGATGGCTGCTAGACAACAGCTGTTTTCGCCATTTATGATGAAAAACGGAGCATAGCGTGACTCGTTGAAGGTTTTCCGAACTTAAGAGTAGATCGAACAAAATAATTGTAGAGTTAAGTAATTCTGGGAGTTAAGACTGATTTTCAGTTCACAGATCGATAAGATTGCTTATTCGTTTAAAATTGTTTTATTTATAACATACTAGCTCTTCCCCGTGGTTTTACTTAAGTTAATTTTAGAGTTCTCGTGGGAATTCCGGTATAAAGGTACCTACCCTCCTGTATCTTTTTCTGTAACTGTAAATTTTGATGATTGGATGAGTAGGTAAAGCAAGCTAGGGTTCTCAGGTAAGCAGGTTAGTTACTAGGGCAAGTACCTTCCTACTAGGTGATATTTTCGAGTAACTGTGCCAGAGTTCACAAAATTTATAATTGTTAAATGAGAAATCAGTGTAATATGGTATTTAGAGATACTTTGACTACCGAGCTAACTTGATCACTTACATATTTACATTAAGTATATGTACGAAAATCTACATGCTTCAAACATGGGAGCGTGCATCTGAACATAACCATATTGGTATGTGCCGTCCACGCCACTATATTGGTAGTGCCAATAAATCCTTATTTTCATACAAAAAAACGATCAAACTGTAATATAAGCACACAGGGCAATAAAATGCAAGGTCTGCTGGCAAACGATTCAATATTTATTATAAGATCCTATTCCAAACTTATTTAGTCAACATTATTCCATCGTTTCGGCGCTGGGTTCCAAATCAACTTTTTTCCACATTATAACGTTTGACAACACCTAACCCTTTTTCAACAACCAATTGATCTGCTTTTACCCCTTTAAATGATAACTTTTCTCAACACACAATTTTGATGCAAAAAAGTCAATAATTTTGCTCGTAGCTAAACTTTTCTGACTAATTTACTAAAAACCGTTCAACGATCTCCGAAATTAACCTGAACACACAGACCCAATAAAAAATAAAATCGTATTTTATATTCTATCGCTTTCTTATAACACCACCTCAATTCAATGTTGTATTCGTCAGACGAGTGCAAAGTGTTAATCCTTTATTTCTGCTTTTGAATCCCTTACTACGCTTAGAATTCAAAAATAGTATATTTCATTTGTTCAGGAATTGAAATTGAAACCAGCGTTATCAAATACGATCTTGCCGCTCGTTATATACAAACAACTGTTTCTTCTATATAAACAACTTCAACCTGTATGATTAAATTTGTAACCTTCGGTGTCTATACATCATGCAAAATACATAGTAGTTAAGTGACCCACATGGTCATGACTTCACGTCAATTGATTCAGTGATTTGATTGAAACTATAGATTATATAGGTCAACGTGCGAAAAACTTTTTATCTTGGTACATTAGAGTCTCCGGAGGAACTCCGTAATTCCCACAGGCAAAACTGTTGGCACTTTCACTGCAAATTCCCAAAGATTTTTTTCTTGAAATGAGTTATGATATCGGAATAGGTTTTGAGATTCGCACCGAAGTGCGTTTAAATATAGACAGGTCAATACGAGTACTGTCAGCGTTTCGCTTACCAACTCCTCGGCAGCAATGTATTCATTCGCGCATTGATTTTTTGAAACTCATTGACCAAAACTTGTTACGCAATGAAAACTGTTCTAGCGTTATTTCATATACTCATAAAGTTTTCATGACGTTAAAGTATGAGAAATCTCTAAAAGCTCGTACTCCTTAAGAAAAGCGGATGTTTGATTGAATAATTATCAAAAGAGAACAGGCTAACTCTCTCTCTAACTACTAGTGCAAAATTTTTGATGATTTTATTTGCCAGCATTTTTATAGAGGCTTCCGTGAAACAACACAAAGCAACTTTGTTTTCATTTCCTCACCTAAAAATTGGAGAAATTTAAATTTTCCTGATATGTTTAATATTAGATAGGCATAGGATAGCTTACTCTGAGGCATTAGTGTTGATCAGAAAAATATGTTGCGACATCCTTAAAAGGAGAGTAGTGGCACGTACTCTCCTAAGATAGCAGCACATAAGTTTTAATAATTAATTACAGTATGCCACATCTGGAAAATACTATAAACGCCTTAATATTTAATAACCTCATACGCTATTGCCTACGCATTTACGAGTAGTAGTAGTAGATAGTAGCAATAAATAAACAAACACCGGTTCGATAACCTATCGGTGGCGACGGTAGGTCTGCTGTTTTTATCAATGTATATACTTTAGGTAGTTTAAAAGTACATCACTTCCTTACATATCATAAAACAAAGTCGCTTTCCGCTGTCTGTCTGTCCCTATATATGCCTAGATCTTTAAAACTGCGCAACGAAATTTCATGCGATTTTCATCAATAGATAGAGTGATTCATGAGGAAGGTATATATTTATATTTTACCATGGAATTCCCGCGGGAACTCTGAAATTACCGCGGTTGAAACCGCGGGGAACAGCTAGTTCACATATAAATGTTCTATCGAAATCTGCAGTATTATTATATAGGTTGCTATAAAAACGGTAAGTGCGTAAATAGAGTGGCTTGAGTGATTGTAATCTACGAATAATGTTACACTTAATACATTGGATGATTTGGATGGGTTTTTTATTAGAATCAAATTTGTAAATTACCTTCAAACTGTATTTTTACTTCTCTCTTTCAACGTCCTTTTTGTACCTTATAAGTCATCATTGTTAGGGGTCTTTAATTAGTCTAAGTGCATGTCAAATTGTAGGTCAAGTGTATTGTCCTATTAATGTTAAATATCTGTTAATGTTGAAATGAAGAAAATGAAAATAAAACTACTATCAGCTGCATTTTTAATATTGTGACATATTAGATTAGGTACAATCAAGTCGTTTATGGTCTTCATTTCCAAATGGATGTCTTATTTCTTTGTTTCTAGAACTTTCTAAAAAAAAGGTGTTGTAAAACTTAAGTCACCGATAGTGGTTCCCAAAGTTTGGATCGTAAATGCAAAGTTTTGTATAGTTTGTAAGTAGTATCGAAGAATCTTCAAATAAAAAACCCGTACTAATTTTAGGGTAACCTACCATAACATATCTTTAAGGAATAGCTAAAAGGGTAATTTTTAAAGGGTAAGATAAAAACATCCGGTCCCGGCCATTCTACTAACAGTGGGTTGTGTGTTTAGTCTAATTAGCTTTCCACACAAAACATGTGTTTCTCTTTCCCTTATAAGTCATGAGAGCTAGTTTAGGTGTACGTGTGCGGTCGGGGTTGAAGCGAGAACTTTCCCTTTCCGTACCGTCAACAACCACACTAATCACTAAATCAATATCTTCTCTTGATGGTATTTTTCATCAACTTATGAGAAATTTATCGCAATGATTCATTTTGTTGAACGATGTTATAAAAGATCGTATAAGATAATTTAGTTGCTTTTTTTATTTCTTACATACATTAATTTCTTACATACATACATTAATTTTGTTTAAATTATTTAATAGGTGGACTATCTTCGTGGATCACGAAAGTCTTTCAAATTTATTACCTTTGACCAAAAGAGATAAATATTCTGAATCTATAAAATTTTTCATTAACTAATCCAGAAATTTCAAAAACTACTTGACCTACGAAGCTTTTTGGCAGGAAGATAGTTTATAGGAAATAAAAGAAAACATTTCATCTCAGAGTTTCCGAGGGAATCCTGAAATTCACGCGGGTAAATCTGCAGGAACATCTAGGGTTATAAAATAGTAAGAGTACCATTTTTAAAAAAACAACGTCAACTCTTTGCTCTATTGCGACGTGAAAGACAGACAAATAAACACATTTTCTTATTTACAATTTTACTAATTACTAACAGCTGCTGTGCTCGCGACTTCTTTTACGTGGTCTATACAATTACGATACTTTTTTGAAGCAGCTCAAAAAGTTGTTTATTTTTTGACGTTGACTATGTACAATCGTGAGTTTGTGTCTATAATATTTGTACGTATTTTTTTGTGTTGAAATCCAGACAGACAGACAGAGTCATTTGAATCAGATTTACGAACGGAACGAAAAAACCGGGAAATTCAAAATATCTCTACAATTATATGTATATATTTTTTTATTGATAAGGATTTAGTTTTCTACGAGGCCAATGAAAATGACAATATACTAAGGCGGAAAAGTCGGAAGACGAATTCTGTTTGTAGACGCGCTACGGCACTTCGTAGCCCGTAGAGCTTGCTACTTGCAGACACTACGCGCCGTTATATTCTAAAATCGAAAATTTATTTACCTATCCTATAAAACTTCTTCCTCAATAAATGAAGCTACCAATTTTGAAGTAACATTTTAAGACGGCCACATTCCGTAAAATGCGTATAAGTTGTCCTTGTGGTCCAATAGTTATAAATATGCGCCTAGCGACTGCTAGGTACCTGTAGCTGTATTATCATTCCCAATAGGTTTTTATTATTCCATTAATACAAAAATAAGGTGGCTCAATATTTCCATCTTGGGACCTAAATAACTTCAGCCTCCGCACTGAGGCTCACGTACATTATACGTGAGCGGGTCGCAAAGTGAACTCTTCCTTGCCTCCCGTGCGTCCCACGCCTCAGCCCACGCCCACACCCGCCACTGCTATACTAATCGACAAACAACTGTATCACGAAGAAGAGTTCCCTCTATGGGGCTTACATGGACAAAAATAGAACTGAGTAAAAGGGACAACTCTACATCTACATGAATAATATCACATTCCATGTCTTTATCACAATAAAATTTTCAAAGCAATAAAGTTTAGGATGATTTAAATTAGCATCATTTATCATCAATAATAAGCGTCTAGGATTCTGAATTCGTGACCTACGTAATATTTTCGTGATATAGTCATAGTTAAAAAAAAACTTGATGTTTTTTATATTTTTTTCTTCTTTTTCTATTATTTTAGGCTGCTTGCGTTTCCACAAATTTAGGAAACCAGGGAGGTCGTCATTAATAATTGTATTGTTGAAACTACTTGCAGAATAATCAACTCTCATTTTTAAATCTTTGAAAGCTTCACAGTGGGAAGAAGTTGTATGACGTGGTCAGGCACAGCAAAAAAAAATATCCACACAAGGAAAAAAGAGGGCCGGGACTGAGGTGCATAGTGAGAGAACTCGATCGCAGCATGTCACTTCACCAAACTGCTGCTTCATGCAGCCGCTCGACGATCGTTTGCACCGACAAATCTGGTCACGTGACCCTATTTTCAATTTCTTTCCTCTCAAAAAAGTTGCGACAAGTCGCCACATCGAAAAGCAGCGTCAACATGGCTGCCTGCACGAATGATCGAAAGCTGATTTCCTAAAAGTGGCAGTGGCAGTCGTGTCAGTGAAAATATTTGCCTAGCCTGAATCCTATTGTTTACAGCAGTTTATTAATGAAGTCGTTGCAGCACCACACTTGCGTCGACTCGTCTAGCTCACTCTCGATCCTTCCCCAACGACAAACCTCAACATTTTCAGCTTTGTCGCTACATATTACGTGACCAGATTTATCGCTGCAAACGAGCGTCGAACAAAATAAGGCCGCACCTTAAGAGTGTCCCATACATTCTTCTTCTTCTTCAATGATGGCGTCTATTATTCTAATTAATTTAATAAAAATCTCTTCTTCTTTAATTATGGCGAAACGGCAATGACAATGTTAGATTAAGCGCCAAGTTAAAATCTGATTCCCTCGAAAACGAGTTACCTGCCCAGGGTTCAAAATAGATTCTGAAAGGTGACTGAAATAACGAAGACGCGTGTGTTCGGTACGGCTTTCACCTGTCAACAACCGATACATAACGTGACATTATTGACAAAACCATGAATATGCTTGCACACTTGAGAAATTATAGATAAAAGAATTTGTAGAAATCATGTCTTAGGGCATTGAAGAACCCAAATTCTCCTTGTGATTTAATAGGTATATTTATTTTCGAAGGTAATATGATAGATATTAACGCTACCAAAAATACTGAGGATAAAATAATTTGTTATACATGATCGCATGCCTGTGATTGCTACCACTCAGTGGAAGTAAATCAATCATTTAGTGAGTACCTACAGCATTGAACTGACATTCTGCAAGTCATTACTAGTACAACGAGCTGTTACTTTATGTAAAAATAGCTGTGCCCCGAGGTTTCACCCGCGTGAAACGTTTTTATATAACATATTTTTTCCCCGAAATCCGATTAAAATAAAACAAAGCCTAATTATGTTGTACCAAGCTATGCTTAATCTACCTTTCAAAACCGCATGACAATCTGTTTAGTATATTCGGAGACTATCGTGAACAGACAGACAGAAAAGAATTATAAAAGCAGTTTTTTATGTTCGGTTACTCTTCTTTTATCAGTCTCTTCTAATTTTTGGAAATTACAGAAACGCGAATTCTACTCTTTTGTTAAGTAAAGATAGATAAATAAAGAATATACTTATCTATGATAAGAATGTTATTCATATTGTTTTCGTTAAAACTACTCTCGTAATGAATTACTCGTAATATTGGAAGTAAATGTGTATTTTTCTTGTCCAATGTATTTAAGTAAGTATTCTAATAAAAAGGATGTATAGCCTGAACGTCACCCAGGAATGAAAACTTCGATAGCGTGCTTACATATTCTTAATATGATTAACTTCTATATAAGTAAAAAAAAACACAGAAATAGGTATGTATTAATTCATTAATATTAAAATAGTTGAGTGTTATACATATAATATAAGACAACTCAATGACCTATATAGATAGAGTCGGAAACAAAGGTCATCTCATCACCGCAGACAGTGTGGAGGTCAGTTTTGGCACACAGCCAATACAATTGCAATACATTCCTGAAACCTCTACCTACTTGTTTTTACCATGAAGATAGTAAGGAAATTACTTAGAAGGCTAATTTAATTAGAAGGCTGCTGCTCCAGAAAGTTAATAGAAAAAAATACCATACTGTAATGAATCTAGTCAGCGAACGTTGGTAATTGGTATGTTTCCAGATCCGTATCATTGATAAAAGAAAAATAAAAGTTGTTTTATTATACTAATGCAAGGCACCAACAAAAGTCTGCTAAAATACATTCGATATTATAAGGGTCCGGTATTGTTGCGGCTTAATCAAGTCTTACGTGAATTGAGGTGCATCCAACAGTTGTGGTAAATGCGTGAGAGCAGCGAGCCGGCTACACAGGTAACGATATACCTATCATAGCGATTTCCAACTTTGCAGATAAATCGAACGTTCATACTTACTTAAATCTCTGCTGGTTTTAGTCACTCTACTAATAAAGTGAAGTACCTACTGACGAAATGAGCGATCGGCATCCGCACGCTACCTACGAAAAAATTGTGCAAACGCAATCGACAACGATTTATCTAATAAAAATTGCAACTGCCACCAATGAACGGTAATCTAAAACGATTTTTCATACACACGATCCATAAATCTGCGGTAATCGGTTTGCAGTTTGAACAGATAAATCGCTACGATATATCATTACGTGAGTAGCCGCCAGCGACACATTCGTAACGATATATTAAATTCAGTAGTTTAAAGTGATAATTGATCGCTCGGATCGATCAAGTCACGGTTTCCCTGATGACTGTTGTTTTTTTTATATATATCACTTCTCGAATGTATACTTGTACACACTTGAATTAACATCAATTAATTATTGTCTGCCAACTAAATAGTTAAAATTAACAAACTAGTACATCTCATGGCATGTGATACTGAAAGCGCAAAATAAAACATCATATTTTCATGGTGAACATTTATTGTGGTCTACATTCATAAATTGAACATCGCAAACAGTTGACGGGGGATCGCAGCTCTAAGGGGAAATGAGAAATATGAAAATTGCAGGAAATGTAAAGCGGGGGTGGAGAATCTGTCTGCCAACACTCAGTGGAAAACAAACCTAATAGGCATGGAAAAGAGCAATGAAATTGCTGGACTGTTTGTACAGACGGCTCTTTCAGTGTTGTTTTGCTACTTCTTTTTTGTTTTGCAATCTAGGCAGAAGTAGATATTAAAGTGAAATGAAGATTACTTTACTGACTCAAGATCAATTCTTCTTTTATAAAAAAATCTTCAAAATTGCTACTTAAATAAAACATTACGACGCAAAAGGTGGTGACAGAAGCTCATAGATAGAAAGCGTAAAGAGAAGAGAAGAGACATACAGGTGGTTGGTTTGTTCGTGGTCATTGGAGCCTTGCGCTGGCTGCGAACCGGAGCGCCGGAGTCGCCAGATGGCGTGGCGGGCCGCCACCAGCCGGGCGAAGCCGTGTCGAGCCACTCTCGGGTGCGCTACACGCGCATCTCAAGCCGCGATCAACAAGTCGCGCGCGACACACGAACGGACGATCAGTCGCGCGCACTGATGCAGCGAAGTGCTCAACGTTACAAAGAAGGAATCAGGGAATGGACTGGGCTCTGGGATCAACAAGTGAAGGAATCAAGTTCTCAATCTTAATTATAAGTATTCAACACAATCTCTGCTAAATATATCGCAATTATACTGTGTAACAATACTAATTTTATACACAAAACGAGCAAAAAGCCAGCCTAATAACGAATATCACAACCTATATATCACAACGAAGCAGTGGCAAGCGAAGCTTATGGACGGCGGCGCGGCGGCTTACGTAACGCTAAATCTATCTACGCGTGTAAAATGTGCAAAAAATGTGTGGATCACAGAAACAAGCCTTAACACTATGAGATTTTTATGTACTCAAATGTGATGATTATGTAACGGGGCAGTTTGGTTTGAGAACTTGATAAGGTATTGCGCGAAGGACACGCACGCGGTATGGAGGGCGGGCGAGCACTGGCGGTGCCTCGGCAACTCCTTCCCGCACCGCCGCCCGCCCGCGTCGTCGCTACCGTGACATAACTTAGCTAATCAAGACACTCGTGCATGGTATTTGACTTTCTTTAACAATTATTTAACATTAAGCATCCTGAACACGACTTTCCTTGACCTCCAATTAATTGAGATCATTTAAGTTTGCCAATTTTCCATTGCAGTTGTGTATTTTGTGAAAAAAAATTTAGGGAAAAACGCTATAAAGTTCACGGAGATTCAATTAAAAAAAACTCTGCGATATCAAAAATTAAAACACATTTTTATATTTTAATTATTTATTTTATCTAAATGTTAATATTAGCTCCATCTAGTGACGGGTAAAAGAACCACCAAGGCACCGTGAGCTCGAACAACAAGTACGCACGCCGCGCAGCTACCGCGACGTCGCATCGCGTCGTCAAGCCCCTTGGATTCTTTGAAAATAGAGGCCTACTTGTAACCAAATATTACAGAAACTTGATTCAGAATTAATTTCGAGGCAAAGATTTTCAAATAGGTTCACTGCGATTTCCCAAAGCGGTCAACCACTCAATTCTTTTTTTCTATCAGATACTTTCGACTTAACCGGTGTAAAAGTTGATCTTTTTCAAGTAACCTAAATCATAAAATATGTCACCTCAATTTATCATCGACGAGGTTACCTACGTACCTATATATAAACACCTTTAACTAGCTGTGCCCCGCGGTTTCACCCGCGTGAGTTTCGGAATCCCCGCAGGAACTCCAAAGCAGCCTAATTTACTTCTTAATGATAATAATAATACTTTTATTTCAGGCATTAAAAAACCCATAAAAAAGATGTAAAAAAGATGTAACATAATTTCTCATTTAACTTAAGTGTCTACAATTTCTCCATTCTTAAACCTTCCCTGAACTTCCACAAGTATTTCAAGATCGAAATTTGCCAAATCGGTCCAGCCATTCTCGAGTTTTAGCGAGACAAACGAACAGCAATGATTTTTTATGTAAGTACCTATAAGATAATAAAAAGGTAGGGGTTCACTGAAACTAGAAAGTTGTCAAGGTGTCTACGGGATTTATAAATTTGATAACCCCTGATTTAGATTATTATTATTTTCGCAACAGCACATAAAAAAATAGGTATTATTAATAGAAGTACAAGTACATGAAATGTGTTTTCAACGTTTCGTTTTGACATACCTATAAAAACGAGTTCAGAATAAGGTTTTGGTCAGGTAAGGGGCCACGAAGGCTAATCTCCAATATCTGATACAACATAAACAACCGAGCCAGCCTTCAATAAGGGGTGGTTTGGGTTGACCTTGAACACTGCCCTTTGTGATCAACACAAAAGAAAACGCCTTTTTGTAGCCAACACAGGCAAGAATCGCTTAACTTTATGTTATCGTGTGTACCTATATATATACCGTTTATTAACAGCGGAGGACGGCTCCAAGCAAGTGCTATACTTAAACGTTACAAGGGCGCCGCAGAATGGAAAACGGTGACTAAAGATTCCGCAAGTCCATTGTCCGCTGATAATTCTTTGTCCGCATGATGCAAAAATATTAAAGTTTTTAATTATTATCGTTAAACCTGCTGAGGTGATCCGCGTGGGTTCACTTACGTGATTTCGGGATTCCTTCAAGAACTCTTTGATGTTCTGCGATATACTGAATATCTCGATGACGCTGCCATATGCAAATCCAGTATTTTTTATCATTATTTTGTTTTTCCCTGCATGGCAGATGGCGTTCAAACACACAAAAATTCCAAACACTTTCCATTTTTGCACCACCTGCACTCATTTTTTAATTTATTTTCAACTAGCTGTAGGTTACACTCGCGTGAACTATTTTTTTTTTCTAAAATAAAAGAAGCCTAACTTACTCTGTACTCTTAGCTAAAACAAACAGATAGACTGACAAAAATTCATAATTTATTTTTTATGTAAAGAACCGTTACTTTCATATGTATTTATTGAAAAGCTGTTAATTTGAAATTAAAAACAAACACTTCAAGTTTATTTAATATATGTATGTAGGTATGTATGTATAGATATATACGTCGAACAGTCCGATATGTTTAGTTTTATAACACGTAAATGCTAGTTATAGTTATTTTACTTAGTATTTAGCTTAATAATAATAATCAGATTAACAATAATACTGTTTATTTATTTTATTCATTAATGTTCAAGCATTATTTTTATTTGCTATATTATGTATAAAATTATCTTGGTCACGCCATAACTTGAGAAGGGGTACAGAAAAGCGAGAATAGGGTACTTTTTATCCCGGAACTTCCGCGGGTGAAACCGCGGGGAACAACTAGTTAAGTATAACAATTTAAATATTATGGTTTTTACTTGTTCAAAACCGGTTTCAATTACCTTTGAAAATAGTTAAATTATAACATAATATATAAATAAATTATAATAATATCCTTTTTTGCTCTCACAGAGTAAAATTAGATGAAAAGAAACCATATTTATTATTTATCAGCTCTACTGTTATTGTTCTGAGGCTCACCCCTACATTTACAGCTACTCAATAGTAGATGGCGGTGTTATCATATTATTTCCAAAGTGTAGAGTTATTAATAAAATATGTAGAAAAAATTATCTCTATGTGGGTCTTGCAAGTTGCGAGCAGATTATTTTTAGGTAATAAATCTGATAATTATTAAAGAATCTTATGCATTTTAAAGGTTTTCAAAATTAAAGAATAGTATACGATTGGAATGGTTGAAAAGAAAAACAATTAAACGTTATCAAGAATTTAATTATTTGTCATCAGCTAAAAATAGATTTTGTTGTATCCACTTGTATTATGAAACTCAAATTAATTTTAACTGGACGTGCTTTCCTCAATTTAGTACTTTATAGATTCTCATTCTGTTTTGAGCAGTATTTGAGCAATAAATCTGTGAAATACCTATACTCGCAATGCAAAGATGGACGAGCGTCGATCTTATTTTGCAAATGTACTTATTAAATGTAGATACTTATATGGGCTAATCACTACATAGTATAAAACAAAGTCGCTTCTCGCTGTCTGTCTGTCCCTATGTATGCTTAGATCTTTAAAACTGCGCATGGATTTTCATGCGGTTTTCACCAATAGATACAGTGATTCATGATTTTATCCTGGAATTCCCGCAGGAACTCTGAAATTACCGCGGGTGAAACCGCGGGGGACCGCTAGTAATATTCTAGCTAGTTTTCATGTCAAGTTACGTTGAAGTGGCTATTAGTGAAGTGATAAGTACTTGAATTATGGGGTTCGATTCTGTCTCTACGTGTACTTGGCGTTGCTTTCGGTCTGATTAATTATTTTCGTGATGGATCTACAAAATACCCTTATTTATTTTATATCAATGGTTCTAGTAAGTATTTCTGTTAAAAAATAAATATATACCTAGTTATTTCTTATAAGACCTACCTACATCGATTGAATTTAAAAGTAGGTAGTCTGGACAATCTTAATTTATAAGAAACTAGCTGTTCCCCGCGGTTTCAACCGCGTTAATTTTGGAGTTCCCACGGAAATTCCGGGACAAAAAGTACCTTCAGTCCTTTTCTGTACCCCTGACGATGTGTATGCAAAATTTTATGTCGATCGATTAAGTAGTTATGAAAAACTTATATTGGCATTAGTGTACGAAACTTCAGTGTCTAAAAGTGAGTCGGTGGTGGTGGTGGTAAAAGTAAACCTATTACGGTGGGTTAGAAGAGATGAGAGTTACGCGATAGAAAGAGAGGTCCCTTGTAGGTTAATACAATTTTTGACACGTAGCGGCGTTGCGAGCTGAATTACACTTTATTGCGTCGTACCTATTTACGTATTTTTTTATTTATTTTCGGAGTGAATCTTCTATTCACTTCTATTCTTTTTTCTTTTTTTTTATTCACTTTTATTCTTGTGTGTTGTGCAGAAATAAATGTAATTCTATTCTTCTTCTATTCTATTCTACTATTTATAGTACTGTCTGAAGATCTTTAACAGTGCCGGCCTGTATCTATCTACTATCTTTAGGTACACGAACATTTAATCTATATCTCGGAAACAGCTCCAACGAATTTAAATTTAGTATGCAGGGGAGGGGTTTCGAGGGCGATTATTATTGATCTAGCTAGGTTTCATTTTTAGAAAATATCGTTTTATCCGTGTTTTATTAGTGTTTGGTACTATTTTTCTACTTAACAACGGCTGACGCTACAAGCGAACCTCGGATACATGCTAATATTATAAATCCGTCGTCTAAACCACTGAACCAAACATCATGCAATTTTGCATACCTACCCGTGGTCAGGGGTACAAAAAAGGACGTATTCAAGTATTTATTGCTCACTAAGTAAGTAAGTACTTCTATCCCGGAACTCCCTAGATAGCTCCGAAATTATCGCGATTTCAACCGCGAACAACAGCTTGTTATCTATTATTATATCTTTACCATTTTAACATATTCGCGGTTACCACAGCAACTAGGTTCATAGTTTACGGTCCTAATGTCCCGCCGAAGCCCGCCTCTCGCACCGCACCCCCTCCCCCCAATCTCTCGTCAATCATGCGGGCGGGGAGCTGAACGCATCCTTTTTGCCACTATTGTTTCCAAGGTCCAAATTGATGACATTTACCCCAATAAAGAAAGGCACCCATTGTTATCCTTCCGTTGGAATCATTCCGTCTGTGATTCTTACCTTTTTTCGGTTAATAAGAAGTCGTAATGACCTACCATACTTTTCTCCCGTTTGACAGCGGTTAACCAGCGCTATTTACCAGTGGAGATAGCATGATTGTTGTTCTTATTTTTATTCAAGAAATGCCGCGAATGATTCTAAATTCTCATCCCTCCAAATGGTAGATATAAATTTTACACGACTCTAGGACCTTAGTTTGTAACAATTACGACTGTATCGAGATTTTGTGATCGACATAGGGATCGAGCAGCGAACTCGATTTTGAGATTTTTTTGGAAGGACATTAGAATTGCGTCCTTGTGATTTGTTTATTTATTTATTTCAACATAATTACAACACCATGACTGTCATTTGCTAAAGCGATGCTATAAATAAATAATATAAAATTTGTGATGAATTTTAAAACATTTTCCTTGCAAACGATCATATGAGTTCATTGATATGCCGAAGATACACAATCAGCGACGCACAAATGTCCTCAAAAAGAACCTCTGAAATGGTTTCGAGGCCACCGTATGAAATAACATTTGTATGGAACTTTTGCCTACATCAATATATCGCCGTAAAATGTACCTATAATAAACTATGACTTATCTATCATGAAAATGGATGTAAGTTTAAATCTGATTGATAAACTCCGATACTGTTTGATCAATCACTATGGAAGTTGACACATCTATTTATTATGGAGGTTTTTACGCTGATAATTTGTTGTAATTCCCTATTAAAGAGTATTGCAGCGCATCAACTTCTACGCCAACCGTTCAACCAATCGCCATGAAATTTTCGTAATCGTGTTTTGGTTCCAAGCTGAATTTTAGTTTGAATACTCAAAATTTTGTAAGAAAATAATACTCTTGGTCTTTGTATGATACTTTGTTATTTCTAAAACTTTTTAAACAAATTTATTCTTAAACATATTTTTCGTGAAGTGCCTCGGTATAGGTATCATAAAGAAATTTAACGGTAATTTAATGATACTTTTAAAGCGTCTATTAATCCAAAACTCAAATATTTAAATATAAAATGTAGCCAAAATAAAAAGTGGTAGATGTTAAACTAATTGATGTTATTTCATGTACATAATAGGTACGCACATGATTTATCGTAAACATTATGATTATAAAATAATGTTTGCAAAGTCACGCAGAATGTTAACAGCCGTTAAATTCCGGTCACATCCACGTAATGAAGTTGAAAATACTTTGTAAAAAAATAAATAACTGTACAGCCGGCCAGAATTAATGTTGTATGTGCCAGGTAGGTAGTAATTTTATCAGGAATCATGAATAAAATTCACATTTCCTTCGCTAAGATTCGTCGTATTTGGTGACGTGCTAAACTTGAATAGTATTAAAGTTGTGTTAAATGTGAATACTTAATTTTAGTTACAAGTGATTGATGTTTAACAATAGCAATAGCACACTTTATTTATTATATTTAGTCGTTTGTATTCAGCTCGTTTTTGCACATGTATTAACAGTCTAGTTTCTAGAATGAAGCTACAAAACCCGGCGCAGGTAAGCTTCAATATCCGTCTTCTTTGAATAAATAAACCAGTCGACGCCTCAGGGGCAAATTAAATCGTGTTTATTTATTTTGACGAAACACTTTATCTCGAAACACACGTTACTACGAATTTATTTTACTCTGTTAATTGAGAAATTTGAAGCTGTGTGAAGAAAAAAATATTCAGATTTATTTAGATATTTTCTGTGATGATGAGTGGATGAATTAATCGAACACACCTGACTCCCGAGTAAATAATAATAATAATCTTGCCTAATCAAAAAACGCAATATTAAAGAGTAATATTTATTTTAGAAAATATAAAAAACTATAATAAATAGTTAAAGAATAAACAGCTCTAAATTAAATAGAGTCGATAATATTGACTGCATCGTAATTTATTGAATTTTTTTATTCATATAATTTTATTTTCATTGATTGAATGACAACAATTTACTATTAATTTTGTAGAAAATGTAAGTTGATGCCCATTGGGTACTTATCAAGTTACACCAATACAATATTAGTATAAGTACCATTGTCTATTCGATATTCTGAATAAACAAAGAAGAATTTTAACTAAGCTTGATCAGCATTACTAATTAAGATGCAGGTATAGTAGTAAAGTTTGATTTACATAATATCTTTTAAAGACGCAATTCTTCAATATAATCGGAAAAGGTACGTTTATTTTCCCCTAAAATAAATTATTATGTGGGCGATATTTTCAGACCGACTTCTATAGTTTATAACGGGATACTAAAAGGGTGTCCCATAAAAATTAGGTTAGGACTTGTCAGTTTTACTTTTAGAACAAATTTTATCATAAAGGCTACAGCATTCGTTGAGATTTGCTGCTCCAAAAAACTGGTATGTGCACAAACTTTTTGGTAGCTGAAGAAGTATACCTAATCTTTACTGCATTATCCTACTATATCCTACTAATATTAAATCCTACTAATATTATAAAATATGTGCAAGTGTGGATGTTTGTTACTCAATCACGCAAAAACGGCTGAACATATTTGGATGAAATTTGGCATGCACGTTGTCACAGTAGGGTACTTTTTATCCCGGAATTCCCGCGGGAACTCCGAAATTACCGCGGGTGAAACCGCGGGGTATAGCTAGTGAAAAAATAAAGTTCTATAACAAGTATTCAGTTAATCCACTCGTGAGTCTTGATTAGAAGTTAGAACTGGGTAGTTAATACTAGTACATTTTATTCGTTTTATGACCCGTTTATTAGAATTAAGTGGTTCTAAAGGTGACTAATATTTTATGTAGAACGTAGAAAATACTCCAAGATGCACTTTTACGTTAAACTAATATTACAGCAAGTCAGCAACGGCTACGACCCTGACTCTACGCCAGGGGTCGCGGGCGGGACATTTAATCAATTGTTTTAATGTTTGAGAATCTTATGGATGTATTTACAAAAAATGAAAACAGAGAGTCGTAACACTGCACGCCATAAGTGAAAATTTTTTAGGTTCACAAACTTAAAAAATATAATTTTTGTTAAATATATGGTTTAATGTACATATAAATATACCTTTAAATACATATACACACACACATATCTATACATAGACATAGTATATGTATATGTATCTGAGCGTGACGGTCACCCGAGTTCAGTACTTTTCTCCATCCCAAAAGTGTCCAACGTACCTACAGAAGTTTGTTTTTTACTTTAAAAGAAAGAATAGAGTAGAATAGAATAGATGGACAAGGTGGCGCTGTGTAGGTGTAGTGATATCCAAAGCATTATTATAATTAATTATTTAGTTTATTTACTTACATATTTAGTTTTTAAATTTAATTTTTTTTTTCATTTTCAGGCTTCAGAGCTGTAGATGTATGTATTTTAAGGAACTCAAATAGATTCGCTTGTAGGGACTATGGAGTGGCCTGTGACACAAGCGTTTCATTGATTTATTTTGATAATAATATAGTAATTATTATATTTTTATACCAGCTATGCTCGCGGCTTCTCACATCTTACGTTAGTAATACGTCGCAGTTAAGCGACAACTACTAGGAGTGTCACGATATCGTTTGAGATGATCTACCTACCTCTCTCTTACCTAATCTACACAAGGCAACAAAAAAGAGACAGCAATATTGAAAGGTACCTCTAGAGAATTTGTGCATTGGAATCGGCTCCGATATCGGAATAGCAAAGTTCACTAAGGCGAAGGTCGAAGTTAGTGTAAGTCGGAAATCTTTCAGAGCCGCTAAAGTAATCTGTAAGGCTTAAGATGCCGTGCGGGGACCCCGATCGAAGGAGTACGATTATATGAATAAAGTCTTTGTACACGGCGAAACATATATACTGTTATACGATTAATTCTCACCTTATCTAAATTTGATGTACTGTAAATTGTAATATACTTGTATCTCAGTTTATTCATGCATTTGCAGTACACAGTAGAGTGTGGTTACTGTCGCTAGCAACCTAAATTAAGTAAATAAAAAAAGATTAAATATGTTTTGATGAAGTAGGTACTCTAGTCTCGTAAGTTTTGTGATTAACTACTACTTCTCCCTATAAACTTTAAAATTAATAAGCCAGTCAGTGTGACTAGATGTAGAAATAACTTCATTCCTATTACGTAAAAAGTACAATAATAATTATTAATCTCTACATGGTCTAAAATGAAGTTGCTTTCCGCCGTCTGTCCCTCTGTATGTTTAGATCTTTTGAACTACGCAACGGATTTTAATGCGGTAGTAATTACAGGGGAAGGTAGTTGATAGTTACGCATAGTTTGATTTTATTTTGTGTTAATTTGTTAAAATATGATGATGAATGTTCAAGATATCGGAAGACACAAACCAACTGAGAGCTTTCATCGAAAATGCTTTTGTGCAAAGACGAGGCGGGTTGCTAGTTAGTTAGTTACCTATATATCAACAACGCATGTATAGAAGTGTCAGTATAAAGTTTAAGCAAACAACTATACGAAACTAATGTTAAAAGTGCAAAGTATGCGCATTTCATTAATTAAAGTCCTTATAATTTTTAGGTCAAAATCTCCGGTTTCCTATACAAGCCAAAGCCCGAAGCATGGCACGAATACTGTCACGCTATCTCGACGGCGAATCTAATATTATATACATACATATTTAAGTTGTAATGAACCAATTTATTTTTTTCATAACATTTACTCGACTTTTTTCGTAGTAAGTAATAAGACTTATCGATCTGCCTCATAAGGTTGAGGCTACAATATTAGATAGTTAGTTCCAGTTAGTTCCACGGCGCGGCGCAAGCAGTTCGGAACTGTTACTTTATCATCCAACAAAGACAACAAACAGTTCCGACCAGTGACAAGAGAAGCCAAGTTCACCGATGAACATTTTTTTTTTTTTTTTTTTTTTATTTTAAAGGAACTTTATAAAATCAACTACATTCGGTCCCATTATATTATATACAAAATAATTTAGCAAACTAAAATATATTATAAACAATCCTCTATTTGTGATGACTTACAGCTCTAAAAAGATGTTTTGCTGCTTCAGAGTTTGGGTCAGACAAGATTTTATTAAAAATACCCATATGATATCTGTTGACTGTGCCACAAGTGCCTGCCTTTCCCGTTCAAAGCGGCCTCTCCACCAATAAATAGTGCACGTCCTCCACTACCCCCACCATGACCCCCACCGATAAATATGGTACGGAGTTTACTGATATTAAGATATCCTAATTAATATTTATAAATGCACATGTAAATCTGTTTGTTTTTTTTTGTTACGCTTTCAAGCCTTAGCTATACTTAAGTAATCATCTTGATACTTGGACATAAGGTAATCCCGGAATGCCCGTGCAATCTCTGACATAAACGCGGTTGAAACAGTAATTTGATAATATCTTCTACCTGCAGCATCACTACAGGTGACGGTTTTGTTACTTTTACTTACACTATCATACCCGTCTTTAAAATTCCTGGAAGTACGGACTTGTCGTGAAAAGCAATTTCACCAAGTAAGGCGTTCATCTACACTACATAAATAGGAAAAGTATATATGCAAGAATTTCAGGATTTCCTCAAGAATTACTACCTACTTAGCGAGATAGGAAGTATCCTATGTTATGTAAATTATCAAATGAATTTATAATAAATAATTAGTAAATGAGTTTTTGAGTCATTTTCGACTTGCCACCCCCATCAAAAACACAACTGTCATTTTTTAAACTATGTATAACATTGCCTCTGCTATTAATCAATGTGCCTGTATTTGTAAAGCTTTTTTGTGAGCATTATGGCAACAATAACTGTACTGATTTATATCCTTTAAACATAATTCTCAAAACCATACCTACCTCTCGTAATATTACGTGTATGTGTACCTATTTGAGATCTATCTATTCTAATTAATTCAATTAATAATAGCGAACGGTAATTGGAGGCAATGGGAAGAATAAAGTGATTTTAAACCGAGTGATTTCCAAAAAAGATTTTCCTTTTAATAAGAAATATAATCGTGTTTGAAAATGAATACTACTGACCGCGCATGGCTCATTAATTCAATCAATAATAATTTGAGAGGAAAAGGTTCAAGTAGAGACCCGGCCGCGGGGTTAACTTTATAAAGTTGTTATCGAGTCGTTACATGTTTATTGGCATGTTTACAATCTAGGCAAAGTGAATATCGAACTTGATTTCGGTAATTAATTAAGAATTTTCCGATTCTGTCAGGTTACTTAATTCTAATCTCGAGGCCGACATTTTATAAAAATAAGTACTATCGGTTCCCCAGGGTTTCACCCACGTTAAGTTCCCGCGGGAAGTCTACCCTGTAACACTAACATCATATGCAATATTTCACGATGATCGGTTGAGCAGTTACGGCGTGAATGCTTACCAACAAACAAATAAACCACGTTCGCAGGATGTCACCTGATAACTGTAAAAACTATTAGTTTACAAACTAATTTTTAGAGATTCTTATAATGGCGGGCACAGAAAATGCGTTTTGGTGACTGCTCATGCATCAGCAATGGGTATCCTTTGGCACATTTGTGGTGTCTTGTGATCTGGAGTCTTAAAATTTCTGAGGGATCTCCGAAATTAACGCGAATGATACGAGCGATCGATCAACGAGGAACAGCTAGTAAAAAAATCATAAAAATATTGCGGATTTGATTGTCAATAGGTTATTTGACTATTTTTTTTTTATATTATGTAAATTACGCGGGACTTGAACGCAATGTTTTTTATTACCTTTTTTGCCTGACGTTTTTTTTATAATTTTTTTTCTTTCTAAATTCTATTTAGTCCATCAGTTAGATAATAAAACCAGATAATCAAAAACAACATATTATCTGGGGGCATGGTAGTGCCACCGCCAAGACGAGCTAAGCGAAGCGCAAGCACGCTACCTACCTTTTCTCGAAGCGCTTTAACTTTATACTAAATAAACAAAATTTTCTGGATATGTTATCAATTGTGGACTTATTAAAAATATAAAGTTTTAATTGCATAGCTCTTATACTTTAGATTTTATTGATAAGTATCAAAAAATCTCTGATTTCGTCACTGCATGACTCACTGATGATCATCAAAATTCTTAGCGTATTTCCTAATGTCCTAGAAAGCTGAAAGTTGGTATGTATCTAAGCTATTATTGGTACACAAACAACAAAAACATTATAAGACTTATAACTTTTATCCCCCAACCCCTTAAACTAGGGGATGGAAGTTTGTATGGCACTTCCGCAACTTTGATGCTAGAATCTGAAAATTGGGCTAGAGGTCTGAAAATTGATATGGAGACTCCTTGTTATAATAAATAATAAAAAAATGTATATATGTAAATCCCAAAAAAAAGAAAAAAAAATGTCAAACGTACTGTCATGTAAAATTTTACCACGACGAGACCATATGACTCGCACTGTCAAAAATTTATCAGATCTTATGTAGAGCCAAACTTCCAACTTTACACGCTCTAACTCTTCACCTTAATTAAAATATGTGGCTTGGCCGTTTCGTTACTACGAGAACTATTGTATATCAAAAAAGTAATGAAGAGTGGATAAATTTTTCACATTACGCCCATGTGAATGTAGCGAAATGGTCAAACCACATAATATTTTGGGTAGGGTGTAGAAGTTTATGAAGTTAGGCCTTGTAGAGTTAGGGCGTGTAGAGTTATAAGCTTGGCTCTACATGAGATCTGATAACTTTTTGACAGTGCCCGTGATATGGACTCGTCTTGGCATCATTTTACATGAATATGTTTTTGGTGGGATTATAGTTACATAAAAATTAAAGAAGAAATTGTAAATACAACAGTGAATCGGTTACGTAGGTAGTTTAAAAGAAGAAGTAGTTTATGAAGTTAAGCCTTGTAGAGTTAGGGCGTGTAGAGCTAGAAGCTTGGCTCTACAAGAGATCTGAGGGCAAGTCATGGCGAGTCATAGAGTCTCGTCTTGGCAACATTTTACATGAAAATGTTTTTGGTGAGATGTATTATTGTTGACGACCAACCTCTTTTCTAACTGGCCGCCTTTTATAAGTTCTTTTTATACATACTATTTTTAAAATTATTTGCCTTTTATGTCTACAATTTTGTTTCTCTGCTTGTTGTCAAAAAATATAAAGGAATTTACATTTTAAAATTGCGCTTAGCTATTTTCTTCCTCTTTATTTTGGTGTCAGAAGTAAAAACGTAATAATGCCCATCATAACAAGAGCGCAATCTAAATTCCTTGCGAAAAGTGAAAGTGAATTGACAATGTTGGCTTCCAAACCAACTCCTTTGGAGAGTGCTCCATTTCAGGGGAGCGCCACTATTACTGACGCCCTAGCGTCAGCGCCGCCCCGCACATCTCGCGAAGAGCACGTTGGTTCGCCACATTCACATCATTCTCGCCATCACGATACAAGTGCTACCTCTAGTATAAGTTCAACCGCTACCATAAAAGCACGACAACTCGCTGCAAAGGCAGAACACGCCCGGCGCCTTGCAGAAATCGATAGACGTACGGCTGAACGTGAAAGAGCAGTAGCAGACATCGAGTTACAAGCCGAACTCGCAGCTATTGAGATGAGTTCTTCAAGGAGCTCCAAAGCGCATGAAGTTCAAGATTGGTTAGTAGATACTACTCAAAGTAAATATGGTGCTACTAAACCTTTTTCTTTTTGTAGGGACGACGCGCCTTATATTCCTACAACACAGGAGAATGAGCCTCAGGCCACAGCCTGCGTTCAGTCGCAAGCTACAGCTTGCCCTTCACAACAGGCCACAGCCTATGCGTTGTCGCAAGACCCGCAGGCCACAGCCTGCGCTCCGCCGCATGCGACTGCTTGTGCTTTGCCGCATGCCATTAGTGGCACGCCACCGCAGCACACCGCGTATGCTTTACCACCGCTAGCTGCGACGACCGCTTCGCCACAATCACAGGTTCCGAATTGCGTCTTACCTTCTTCTCGTACGCAGGCTACAGCGCAACCTCTTTACTTACCCACACACATTCCTAGCGTAAACTGTAATAACAATGTAAATAAAACTAACAATTTAGGTACTCAAGATAGTTTTATTACACTCGCAAATGTGATAGCAGATTTGGGTAAGAAGAAGTTTAAGGTATGTGACATTCCTAAGTTCGACGGCCGTGCTGTAGACTGGCTGCCCTTCAAGAAAGCCTTCGAGCAGTCAAGCTCAAGCTTCACGGCCGCGGAGAACATTTCGAGGCTTAGCGCTGCTCTGCAGGGCCTAGCTAAGGAGGCAGTTGCAATGCTCTTAGTATCGGCTGACGATCCTAACCAGGTTATGCTAGCTTTGGAAAATAGGTTTGCTCAGCCTGAGTTCATCGTGTTGCAACAGCTTTCCCTGGTGAGAGCCCTACCCAAGCTCGGTACGTATGAAATCACACGTGAGTTGAACATATTTGCATGCCGAATCCGCAACTGTGTCGAAGTTATTCGCCTACTCAAAAAACCCGAATATCTCGCTTCGCCGGAGCTTGCGAACACTATAATCGGTAAGTTGACTCCTCTCCTAAGATCTAGGTGGTCAGATTTTGCCGAGACAAGGACTGAGTGCGGCAAGTTCAAGCTCGAGATTTTGGCAGATTTTCTGGAAAAAGAAGCAAATCTACAGGTGAAGTTTGGTTTTATTACAACAGAGTCAACTCAATTTGCCAAAAGTCAATCTGGCGTAATTTTAAAGCAAACTAATAAAGTCTATGCCATCAACTCATCTATACAGCAAAAAGGTACGACTAAACCTACCTCCATGTGTAAATTTTGCCAAGCGGGAGTTCATGAAGTAAATAATTGTGAAAAGTTCGCACTACTCGACATAGATAGTCGTTGGCAGTGGGTCTTAGATAACAAGGTATGTCGTAGATGTCTCAAAAGAGGTTTCCATCAGTATCGTACATGCAATAAAAAATGTGATGTGGATGGATGCACGTACAATCGTCGACACCATAGTTTACTTCATAGAAGTCCGTCTGAAATTACTGCTCATACTGAGGTACAGTCAGTATCACAATATAGTAACGATAAGACAAAAATTACACCCATTTCTCAGGTACAGTCAGTGTCACAATATAGTAACGTTAAGACGCAACCATACTCGATTCTCGACCCAGAACCACAACATAAAGTTAAGCAGTCTGCTACTATCGCACATAGTGCCTCGCCCTCTCGTTCTGCTAGTATGAAACCACATTTAAAGGTCATAGCGGTTACTATCACGGGACCCGAAGGCAGCGTTGATACATACGCTCTCCTCGACGACGGTAGCTCGACTACACTGCTAGACCAATCGGTGGCAGATCTGGTAGGTGCCAAGGGCACAAAAGGAACTTTGCATATTAACTGCATAGGTGGGCTTAATAAAGAAATGGATACAAATTTCATCAATATAAAAATCAAGGGTCGTCATAGCGCAGACACATATGAAATTCGTGCGCGAACTATACACAATTTATGCATTAGCAGTCAGTCTATATGTCAAAATATTATAAAAGACTACGATTATTTAAATGATTTAGCTGATGTATTGTCATATGACGAGGCAAAACCAATGATTTTAATTGGTGCCGATAATTGGCATCTTTTGATTCCTCAGGCTATTAGGGTCGGCTTTAAATCACAACCTGCAGCTGTTCTAACTGCTCTAGGTTGGGTCTTGTTTGGTTTCATTTCTCACATACAACCTGTAGAGTTTGTGAACCACATTTCGGTTGACAATACTGATTCCTCGCTTGATGCGGTCATTAAGGAATATTATAAACTAGATTCTATAGGTTTAATAAAAAAGGATTTTCGTAGCTCCGATGATCAAAGGGCTCTAGATATTCTTGAGAAAACTACTGAGCGTTTACCATCAGGTAGGTTTCAAACAGGACTTTTATGGCGTGACAACATTCAGTTTGTACCCAAGAGTCGAGAACTAGCCTTATCTAGGTTTGCTAGCCTCGAACGAAAGTTTGCCAAAGATAAGTCGTATGCGGATTCCTATAAGCAAAATATTAAAACTACAATCGATAAGGGATACGCTGAGCTATGTTCTGAGCCACCATCAGGAACTGTTACCTGGTACCTTCCTCACTTTGGTGTAGTTCATCCTCACAAAAAGAAGTTACGCGTGGTACATGATTGTGCGGCAAAATGTGCTGCTCTTATCGCAGCTCGGTATGCTACTTACATCACCGAAGCACATAGACGTAAACCTAACAAAGTATTTTTTTGGTCTGACTCATTAACGGTTTTAAAATGGCTACGTAGCGACCCCTGTACATTTAAAGCCTTTGTCGCTTTTCGTGTGGGAGAGATCTCCGAGATAAGTAACACTCGAAATTGGAGGTATGTCCCGACAGCTTTAAACGTGGCAGACGACGCTACTCGCGACATTCATGAATTCACAAGATCATCCCGATGGTTCACCGGCCCATCTTTCCTATTGTTACCGCAGCTAGAATGGCCCTGTGAACCAACCTCTCATGACATCTCTCTGGTGCCTGAAGAACTTAAGCGTAATTCAGAACTGGTGGGACTCTTGGTTGAAAAACAATCACTACCTTCACCGGTAGTCGCACATCCAGAGTATTTCAGCTCTTGGATACGCTTACTCCGCGCTACGGGACGATAGCATCTTTGCGCTAATACATTTTTATCTTTTATTCGTCCTTATTCTTTATTACCTCATTTGTTACGGTGTGAACGAAATCTGCCTCTTCTTTCTGTTGATATTTTAAATTTGGCAGAGCGACATCTTTTTTGGAAAATTCAACTTGATTCTTTTGCTGATGAGATTTTATGCGTTAAAGCAGCACGCCCCGTTTCTAACGAAAGTAGACTAAAAAACGTCTCACTACTGTATGGAGAAGATCAGCTACTTAAACTCTCCGGCCGCACGGGTGCTTCCAGTGACGTAGAATCTCATCCTATAGTGCTTGATGGCAAACATTATATTACGAAGCTGTTAATATACCACTACCATGTTAATTTCGGTCACGCTAACAACGAGCTCGTGGTCAATGAGTTGCGTCAACGGTTTTTCATCCTAAGCTTGAGACCAACTGTCAGACAAGTCTCACAAAGATGCCAGTTTTGTCGAAATCGAAAGTCCAAACCTTTGAGTCCTCCGGTAGGAAACCTGCCAGATGCAAGAATGTCGCATCACGAGCGCCCATTCACGTACGTTGGTCTTGATTATTTCGGGCCAGTAAAAGTAACAATCGGCAGAAGAACCGAGAAACGATGGGTAGCTCTGTTTACCTGTATGACAGTTCGCGCCGTTCATCTTGAGATAGTTGCCAATTTATCATCCGATTCCGCTATAATGGCACTGAGGCGCTTTATTGCAAGACGAGGATGCCCAACCCGTATCTATTCAGATAACGGAACTTCCTTCATTGGTGCTGCAAAACTATTATCTGAGCTTTATGTTTACACTTCCAACAAGAAGATCGATTGGAGGTTTATTCCGCCATCAGCTCCATTTATGGGTGGCTGTTGGGAGCGGCTCGTTCGAAGCATCAAAGCATCAATTTTAATCACCCTGAAAGAGCGGGCTCCAAAGGAAGAAGTCCTGAACACTTTGCTGTTGGAGGCAGAGGCGATTGTTAATTCAAGACCTCTTACATATGTCTCTACCGATATGGACAGCGACCACGCCATCACACCATTCTCGTTTCTTATTGGCACATCAAGCTTCGATAACTTCGCATTAAAGGAGTTCAGCGATAACGATTTAGATCGCAGAGCGAACTGGCGAAAGGCACAGCGTCTGGCAGATCACTTGTGGCAGAGATTTGTTAAGGAGTATTTGCCAACTCTCGTGTCACGAAGAACAGTTTCTCCACAAGAGCCATTAAAGATAGGGGATCTAGTACTCATTGCTGATGGAACGCTACCCAGAGGATGCTGGCCTCGTGGAAAAATAGTGGCCGTGTATCCCGGAAGAGATAAAATAGTGCGCGTAGTAGATGTAGCCACAAAAGGGGGTGTGCTGCGTCGGCCAGTTAAGAAACTGGCAGTGCTGGTCGTCAGCGATTAATTTGGTGCTTCACACCGTCCGGGGCCATGTTGACGACCAACCTCTTTTCTAACTGGCCGCCTTTTATAAGTTCTTTTTATACATACTATTTTTAAAATTATTTGCCTTTTATGTCTACAATTTTGTTTCTCTGCTTGTTGTCAAAAAATATAAAGGAATTTACATTTTAAAATTGCGCTTAGCTATTTTCTTCCTCTTTAATTATACTATTAAAATATTATTATTAATAAAATTTATACAAATATCACGTTTGCTTGGTTTCCGCGATAAAAGCTTAATGTGGGATCAAGTAGAACTGTGTTGTGAAAGTGTTATTAATATTATTCTAAGCATTTAACATATTATACTTTATCCCGCAAACCTACACACACATATTTACTCAATACGCATACACAGCCCACAAATACACACACGATAATTCCTAACAAAATTATCATAAGTTCGTTTTGTGGTCAGAGGAAAATTTTTATTATCATATCACTTATCAAAACAAATTGAAACACGCACATTTTTGATAAGAGATAAGTATTCATCTCTTTCTCGCCTATTGATTTTTACGATCAATGCCCGATGACATTTCGACACCATTTCAGGTTATACATTACAAGGCTGACATTTGTTCCCCTTTCCGGCAAGGCTCCGTTCCCGACTATCATTCGATGTCAGCTGTATTTTATGGTAATAATAATAATATATAATCTAGAGCAAATGCGTATTGCATACCTAGCTGATAACCACTGTTTATCACTACCAATAAACATAGATTACTAAACTGCATGAATCTGATGCAAGATTCGAGGATAAAAGTACATACTTGCCTGTTGTATTTTCTTTAAAATAAAATGAATTATTATAAATTAAAATTTTTGAATTTCGAATTACCGTTTCTTGTATATCTATTTTTTTTAAGTATACAAGGGACAGCGTCCATAATTGCTATTAATCTTCTTGTCTATCAGCCAATAGAGAGAGATATTTTCATCATTTTTTCTCTCTTTCACGGTCAAATTGGTTTCAACTTTCCCCCAAGTTTTAGGGTCAGCGCGCATTAGGATCGGGATAGGAGTAGGTATTTTTATGTTAAGTTTTAAAACCTCGAGCGTTTAAACAGGGCCCCAGAGCCTTGTGGTTATGAAACGCGGTCATCTCTAGGAAAAGCGGTCGAACAGCTCGTTGTACCCATCTCTATTAAACTTACTCTAAGTTCGTCTAAACTTAGGGGAAGGCGTTGAATGTCAATGTGATCTGCTAAACACGTCAAATCTACCAATAACGTAGGCTCTTATACGTATATTTAGGTAATTTTAATTTTAACTAAATCTCTCTAAAAATTATTATAAGTCTAAAAGCGATTTTTTATCATATACCTACTAACTTCAGGTCATATCATTATAATTTTTGCTTTCCGATCTTGTTTTATCGTTAAAAAATTGTACCCCATTTCTATATTGCTTTTCCTCAAAATCGAAAAATTATTATAAGAGTTGACTTACTTTAAACATTCCCAAAACACCACTTAGGCAGCACCACCACGGCAATTTGTGTCTAAATAAAGCATCCTTATTTGCTATTACGCTACGCTTCGAGTGAATAATGCATTAACGTCGCGTGTCAGACGTCACGGACGCGCGTTAGCGTGCGGCCTGCGGCGTCGCGGCGTGGCGTGTCGACCGCGTAACTATTGTTTACGTTGCGTTTTATTGCTATTACCACAGAGCAAATAAATTAACTAGAGAGGACATGTAGGTGGGGCAAACGCACTACCGCTGCAAAGGAACTTAGAGCAAATGCCCAAAACTTCTTTTGCTGCCATCCCAAGTATATTTACCACAATATTCCCAAAACTGTGAATTTTTAAAACTGTGACTAAGTAAAAACAACCATAAAGCGTTTAATAAATTTCTTTTCACTTCAGTAGCTCGAACATGTAGGTTTTGCTGCCTGAAAAAGACAAAGACAAAGTAACTTTTTAATTTTTGTTTAATAAATAAATCGAATATCTTATTCAGCCTTGAGTTAATCATACGATTCGAAACATTTACACTCTATCTCTTTCCCGCCAGCCCTTTCGAAGTTCCAATTTTGAATTCGACCTCAAAGACAAACATGCTCGGAAATTTGTACTAACTAAAGAAATTTTGCAAAAATATAATTATGTCTTTTAATGTAATTTATTGAATTTTTAACTTATTGTTGTATTAAACGAAAATAAGTATTTACTGCAAATAAAACTGATATTTAACCTGTAAATATTTATTTCTAGTTTCAATAATGTTACGTAATATATTTTATCTTCTAAAGTGTTCACGCTGCTGAAGTGAAAAGTTATGTGTGTTACACGAGAGCAAAGTTTTTTGCATCTTGTGCCTTTGAATCCCTCACCACACTCAGTAGTCAACTTTAGCTACGCTCGTGATTTAATCGTTGAATCCTTCGCTTGCTCAGGATTCAAAATCAGCACTCGCAGCAAAAAACGACTTTGCTCTCTTGTTCTCTTTGTCAAATAACTATTACGTTAATGAATGTTTTATGAATGAATGAAATGAAAAACACTTTATTGAACACCACAAACAGTACAATAAAAAAATATTTAGAAACAGAAAGTATTAAGTGGCTCCAAAAGGCGGCCTTATCACTATAAAGCGATCTCTTCCAGGCTACCGGGTTTTAGTGCGTGATGAATAGTTTTGTGTGCGAAAATCACCCGGCGACACTGGTTTTCATCTGTTTTTATACTAAACTAAGTTGATGTCCCTTCTATCAATTATTTTCTGTTCTGTGGCTATTACAGTAACGTCGCCGTTGCGGGCCCAACGCTTTCTATTTCACACGGTTTTCTTATCTCGCGCTAGCTATATGGTATACGTCGCGAGGGAGAGTTTAGAATCAACAGTAACGTTACCTACGTCGTGCGGTAGGTAGCGGCAGCGGTAGCGCCCCCACGGGACCTGTTCGCCGTGTATCACTATAACGTGGTGTAGTTTACTGCAAATAGTGTTCTAGCGATTTGTAGCCGAGCGCCAAGCTTATGGTAATACGCTTGTCACGTGTTCGGCTGACTATTTAAACAATACACACCGACGTTCAGTGTCAACACTCCTTACCGGGTTACTAAATTGTAACAAATGCATGGTCGCACTCCAACTAGACTGGTGAAACTAAAAATAATTTATAGATGATGGTGAAATATTTTTACGAATGACTTTAGTAGTTCCGGATATTACACCCTTGTTGGACAATCAACCCGGTTTTTGTCGGGTTTAATCCCAAGCACCGGGTTTCAACCGGGTTGATTGCCCATCTACACCTACAAAGTTTATATTTTTTTCTTTTTACATTAGTATACAATATATATACTCTATTTGTTTAGATAAAAATTTAAAAAGAAAGTGTTCTACGAGATATCGTCATCCTTACTAATATTATAAATGCGAAAGTGAGTTTGTTTGTTACGTTTTCACGGCTGAGAGGCTGAACTGATCACCACGAAATTTTTGTCAGGGGTACAGAAAAGGAAATAGGGAACTTTTTGTCCAGGAATTCCCGCGGGACCTCCAAATTACCGGGGAACAGCTAATTTTAAATAAATTCAACGATATTACTAAAAATTAACACAATTGTCCTACAGCTGGTGTTCATTTAATTATTCTGCTTACCAACGTTGTGTTCTCAAACATCCGCTCGAGTGTCGTCCAGGAAATACTCAGCGGTACAAAAGAGTCTCACTCAGTTTCAAGTGCCTCAACCCTTTTCCGGCCGACGCGACGCGCACACAGCCACTCTGTTTCACACACGCTTACACACGCGAGCCTCTCGTTCTCGGCGACCCTTCATTTACAAAATGTTAGTGCTCTTTTCGAGGGAAAATAATTCTTAAATAAAAAACCTTCTACCTAAATGAACCGTTAAATTTTATGACTGTAATTTTGTACGCTTCTCCATTATCACTTAATCCCACGTAGAAGTAAAGTTTATTTATAATCATTCACATTACACATATTAAAGGTAAGCTTTCGTAAGCTTCACAAAATGTTATACTATTGAAAACAATCGATAAAATATCTGATCCATATTTCTAATATATAAAAGTATAACGATTGCCTACGGTTCCATCTGCGTTAATTTTAGGAGTTCCCTCTAAACTCTTTGTTCCAAGACAAAATCTCCTATTGATACTTTAGTTTTTTAACAGGGAAATAATTCTTATTTCTTAGAATTGATTCTGTAGTTTCAGAAATTAGCACTCTTTATAGTATTGACGTAACGAGATACCTATTACTTTATGACAAAGAATCTTGTCTAGCCTCAAACTAATATAACAACAAAATATATATAACCTCTGACGTGTAGCTACATCGTGAATCCAGTGCTTTGCTCGTTAATATAGGACACATATAAAACAAGAGGAATATTATCCAACAAGCTCCAGTTCATTTCTCGAGTCGCGACACAAGATATTATTTTCCACCGTCGGCCCATTATTTCACACCACTTGCGTCATATCGCACATCTGAGCACGCTCCTCCATAATTTTAAACGGAGGCTGCTCCACTACCTTTCCTATAAAATATATCTCAGTCCAACCGAAAACCTTTGGTGGATATAGTAAATTATCCAGAACACGATTTCTTTTCGGTTTAAAACTAGATTTATTTGAAGAATTCGCAAACAGAGAGGTGTAAAGTCGATTTAAAATCTCGTAGGCCTCCATTGTTTATGGCTGGGCACATTTTGCTAGCGATATTTTTAATATACAATTTTTTTATACCTATACCTATACAGTAGGTAAGTATACATTTTTAATTACATGTTATTGTTCTTAGATTACAATACACAGTAAGGTCAGTATGTTCTCTTATTTGTCTGTGAGTAAGGTTTATGCCAAAGATAATATAACCACTAGGTACTTCTTCTTCTTTTTTTCAATATGGCAACAGACGCCTTGGATAGGTAGGCGCCTCAGAACATGCTTTAGTTATTCTTCTGAGGTAGGCGCACTATGTTTCGTGCTTTAGTTATTCTTCTGAGGTTTCGTGTTATTGTACTATAGACAGAGGGGATCGTTTGTCAAAGACGTCTTCTGGTTAAACACTCTATGGTAACGTGTTTGATAAGGAAACCAAAATCTACATAGATAATTTTATATATACACTCCCAACTACATAATTATACATATTATGAGTTATGACGCTACTCGCAACCTTTTTTGACTCAGTGGTGGACAGCTTCAAGAGCAACGTCGTTTTTATTATCTTGGGGAACAATCATAAGTTGTCATTGGAGTTTCGCCATAATTATAGAAGTATGGTAAAAGGAGTTTTTTTTTACTACTAAAACATTTATTTATTTGGGAAACAAACGGTACAACATAAGTAAAAATATAACAACTTATAAAAAAATTCTTACACCTTAAAGTTTCCACACATAGGAAAAAGATATATAAAAAAAATATGTTAACGCACTCGAAATTCCACGAAAGGTGGTACATGCAGTTCATTAAAGTTGTACAAATAGTAACTAGTAAACAATAATAAATTTAGATAAGATATAGGTACACACTTGTAGGTAGGTATGTATATTAAACAACATTGTCATTGGCAAAATCAATTGCGATAATTCGCCATGATCAAATCAAATCAAATATTCTTTATTGTAACCAGAATAACAATAAAAATATACAGTGAGCTAACTAAAACAGGCAACAAAGGGCGGCATGCTTAAAAGATGTGAAGAGCAATATGACTGTTTTATATAAACGTACCAAACGATCTTGGGCCTAAGGGCCACTCACTTCACTATGACCAAAGAGTATATAACCACTATGACTATGACCAGAGAGAAGGTAATCACTACGTCCATAACTCGTCGCATAACCCTTTTCAGCCCTAGGGAGAATCGCTTTCAACTGACAACTGTCAAATTATTAAAAAAAAACTATGTCTATTTTCACATTTCTATTGAACCATGTTCCAACTTTCTATACAGCCAGCGCGATGTAAAATTGAAATAACGTAAAGTTTAAGTAGGTATTAATTAAAATAAAATTCACTCAATTTTTCTTAAGCTAATTCCTATTTTTATTTTGATTTTCCTTGCATTCGTAATGAAAAGCACAGTGTTATGCTCGGGAGAAAGACATATTTAGTCCCTCGATCTATTGGCGCCCTCGCTACGCTCGGGCGCTAAACCCCGTCTCGGGACTAAAAAAGTTACTTTCACCCCTAGGATAACAATGTACTATTACAACGTGTCATTATGTCACGGCATAGAGAATATTAATTAGTGTTATTGTTCTGAGATTAATTAGTAATATTTTGGCATCTGGAGCATTTGGGATTGTGTTTTTGGGACGCGCGTGAAAGGCAATTGTGGCTCCAGGCAAAGACATTCTATATTTGGGCTCCAAGGTATTGTAGAGGCAACAGGGGAAACTCTACAACGATCAATTGAACTGGCACAGGACAAGAGCAGATACATAACATATGGTCACGATGCTCATTAGTGAGGGAAAGGCAAGAAGAATAAGAAGAAGACCAAAGTAAAGAAAATACCAATCATATCCATTTATGAAGAGAACAATAGTAAAATTTTTACGTTCGGAATATTTTAAACTTTTGTAAACGAAATCTTATTGCATACAATGGCAGCGGTGACAACGCTCGGAGCAAATAACATTACGCCATTACGCCAGAACAGCAACAATAAACACGGATGTTATGTAGGTTAAATCGAGAATCACGTGGTACAGAGCGGAGCGGGGCGAACTAAATACACAGGTAACTTGCTGCAACTAGGCTACGATTGTCGCTTGCCGTTGTTTAATGTTTGACAATTGTGCAAGTACTGTGTGAGCTTTATTGTCAATTCATGGTATATTCGTAGGTAAGTGGTTATATTTAATATTATACCTATATAGGTATTATGACATGGCCACATCAAACAATTGGCCAATCCATGATGTGGCCGGCCATTTCATGAAATGGTTGGCCACCTCATGAACTAGGAAAGCAAAATATGGTGATACCTATAATAATAATTGATCATTTGTGTTTGGAGACTTGGTCAGCAGTACAAATCTGACCTATCCCAGAATGATGCTCTAGTGGTAATAGGTACTATTCATGATGTAACAAATTCTTAGATATGGCAAATTCTTAAATATGGCCACGACATATACATGACAAAATTAAGAAACTTGTTGGGAAAATGTTTAGTTCCATAACAGGCATAGTCTTAGTCATTGAACATTCAGACTTCTCTCTTAATCCACAACGAAGAGACAGAGGAGTCGAATGTCCTGAATGGCTTCAAGAATAAGATTTTTTTTGTACCTTAGACAGATAGGCAGGTCTTAGACCTAGATCTAGGTCGTTAAACCTTTTTCTTCTCATCTTGCCTAAGATACAATGGCAATAAATAAGTCATATATAATCTGTACAAATAAATAAAATTGAAGTGTCTGTTTGTAATTCCAAATTAACAGCTTTTCACTAAATGCTTACATAAAAATATCAATCGTTTAAATTTTTCTCTGTCTGTCTGTCTGTCTATCTGTTTGTTCCGGCTAATCTGATGTTATAAGGGGTAACTTAGGCTATTTTTTTTATCCCGGAATTCCCGCGGGATCTCTGAAATTACCGCGGGAACCGCGGGGAACAACTAGTATGTAATGGTAATAATAAGGGTCCTACCTACCTATCTAATAGTTCATATAAAACTTATTTAAGACCATTAGAAACCATAAAACCTCTAGTTTCAGTCAGTGGAAACACAACAACACAAAAATATTATATCAATTAGAAATATCAATAACAAAAGATAAGGTTATGACAATGTCTCGTCGAATGTTTTCTTTCACTTACAAGAGCTAGTTGTTGAAATAATAACACGGTACTCGTAAAATCCAACGATTAACAATAATATTATTCAACTTGACTGATTGAACAATCTCTACTGGCTTTACGGAAAGCCGACTACGGTAATTCATGTTATATAAATGGATTAATAATAATCTAATGATTGTTTGCCTACGTAACAATACGCCGCGATACGACTTTATCACGAGACTACAATGCGCCACTCGCACCACCCCCTGCCCCCTTCATAAGACATTAATAAATTAGGTACCACCCAAAAATATTCACGGAAAACACTTTCATCTTTACTCAAAAGTACGCCTTTAAGTAAAGATGAAGGTTGTTGCCATTATGTTAATAAAAAAATATTGGTACCACCTGTAAATGTTAGGTTATGGTATATTTATCTGCCTAAATAAGCATGCTGAGCTTTATAAAAAAACTCCGAAAAGCACTTAATCTTTACTGTTATAAATGCCAAATGAGTTTATTTGTTTGTTTGTTACGCTTTCGCGACTAACTACTCAACCGATCGTCATAAAACTTACCATTCACATTGTAAACAGTACCTACAATAATGGACATGGATCACTTTTATTTTGGAATTACCGAGGGAACTCCGAAATGAACGCGGGGAACAGCTAGTAATTAATACAAAAAAAAATAAAATAAACAAGTTCCTATTACTTCTTTGTAACTGTTTCTTTTGGCTTATTTATTGCTAGCTGTGCCCCGCGAATTCACCTGCGGTAATTTCGGAGTTCCCGTGGGAATTCTGGCGTAAAAAGTACCCTATTTGCTTCTCTGTACCCCTGATAACGTGTATGACAAATTTCATCCAAATCCGTTCAACCGTTTTTGCGTGATTGAGTAACAAACATCCAAACATCCACACTTCACATTTATACGTATAATATTAGTAGGATGACCAGCATTTTTTTTAATATCTCGAGTTCCAGATAGAAATTCGAAAAAATCAAAACACGAATATCTAAGACCCTTAGCAATGCAACCAAAAAAACCGCATTCAATTTGGTGCATCAGTTTTTGCGTAGCACGAATACAAACATACAGACAGATAGACAGACAGACAGACAAAAATTCCAAAAACGGTGTTTTTGGCTTCTATATCACTCATAGAGTCACCTAATTTTTTTTTTCTTATTTATATCCCATGTACTGACATCGAACTGTTACAATTTTATTATATGTAGATCATTTGTTTCCACAAGTTCATGCCTGTAGGTCATGGGTCACGTACAATACCAAAATGTACGTATTAGTATATTATCGAATGAGCTGGAAAACCAACGCCTGCGGCTACAAGCCTAATCCTCGTACTGTCCACTTGCATATTCAGTTATCGGGAACGCGTTCCTATTGGCGCTCGGCCAAATTGGCCAACGCTGGTGGCAGCCCTCACCAGCGCCAACACCGCTTGTGTGTGCTACACACACACATATTAGCATGATGGGAATACGCCTTTATCACATTCTTTCGTTAATACTATAATATGCGTGTTAAATGGGCAAATAATAAGGCGTAATATTACAGGGAAATGTTAGAAGTGACTAACAATATAATCCTAGGTAGCTTCTTAAGTTAATACTAGAAAAGCTGAAATAAAGTTCTTTAAGAGCATATTCGTAAAAACCTGTCCCTCCAAAAACATTTTTATGTAAAATGTTGCCAAGATGTGCAAGTCATATGGTCTGGACCATATGACTTGCACTGTCAAAAAGTTATCAGATCCAAGCTTCTAACTCTACACGCCCTACCTTTACAAGCCCTAACTTCACAAACTCTACACCTTAGTCAAAATATGTGGCTTGGCCATTTCGCTACATTCACATGGATGAAAAATCTGTTCATTACTTTTTAACCGACTCCCAAAAAGGAGGAGGTTCTATGTTCGATTGTATGTATGTATTTTTTTTTATGTATGTTCACATGTTCACCGATTACTCGATTGGACCGATTTGAAATTTTTTTTTGTTGGAGAAATCGAGGGAACTCTTCAAAAATTATAAGCACACCTATAGCGATTTGGGTATTTTTTATAGTAAATCGTTCATTTGCTTTTGGAAAGCAAAATTTGAAGAAGTGGAACTGATGATGAAGACCACAGATGGTCATCGGAACTACTCAACTATAATACGTGTTTCACGGGTTCCGATTGGAGCGATTTCAAAAATTGATTTTTTATTTGAAAGAGGATACTCTCAAATCCCAAAAATTCCATTGTCACCAAGTGGATTAAGTAAATCGGTATTTTGTCATTATTAGATTTTTATTTTTAGCTTTTTAGTTTTGTGTTTTAGGAAGTCGGGTTTAATTTTTTTGTTAAAATTTTGTTTTATTTCTCGCTTTTACAAGTGACTTAGTTGGTAATTTCTCTGAATTACAATAGCCTAATGTCAACTGTTCATCACCTTTTACAAAATATTGCTTTTCCCGATGCGACGTTAATTGTCTCCTAGTACATCACCATCAGTTCCACTTCACCATATACATTGTGACGGACATAAATTGTTTAGAAACCATATTAAAGTTAACGATTCGGAACCCGTGAAAAAACCCATTATTGAGTAGTTCCGATGACCATCTGTGGTCTTCATCATCAGTTCCTCTTCTTCAAATTTTGCTTTCCGAAAGCAAAGAAACCTTTTACTACAAAAAATACAAAAATCGCTATAAGTGTTCTCATAATTTTTGAAGAGTTCCCTCGATTACTCCAAGATCCCATCATCAGATCTCGACTTGGTGACAATGGAATCAATTTGGGAGTATCCCCTATCAAACAAAAAAACAATTTTCGAAATCGCCTCAATCAGAACCCGTGAAATACGTATTATTTTTGAGTTGTTCCGATGACCACCTGTGGTCTTCATCATCAGTTCCACTTCTTCAAATTTTGCTTTCCGAAAGCAAATGAACGATTTACTATCAAAAATATCCAAATCGCTATAGGTGTGCCTATAATTTTTGAAGAGTTCCCTCGATTTCTCCAAGATCCCATCATCAGATCCCGACTTGGTGGCAATGGGACCTAATTGGGAGTATACCCTTTCAAACAAAAAAAGAATTTTTCAAATCGGTCCAACCGTCTTCGAGTAATCGGTGAACATACATTAAAAAAAAAAAAACATACATACAATCGAACATAGAACCTCCTCCTTTTTGGAAGTCGGTTAAAAAGACAAAAACACGTAATATTATTATTGGTTTGTGCGCTACAACTGATCGGTATGAAGTTGGTGACCATGCTACATCTATACGTCAGATAAGATCTCAAAAGGCAGGTGGAATATTTAACGCACATACTCGGTAGTCTCAACCAGAAAACAATGAGCATTACTTTGACTGTAGGTAACTGGAGGTCTACCAGCACAGGGAAAATGTAACATAATGTGACTATACATTTAATACTAACTTCTCTGGAAGACATACAGATCGTATGGTTTATGCAAACACTTGTTTTTAAGCATCTGAGCACCAGGATGTGTATAGAAGATTGGTTCTTAAAAGCTTTAAAAAATTATAAAGTAAGATTAGGAGTATTATTTCGGGATATTATCTTAATTGAGCGTATAATTTAAATCTCGACCAAAGCCAAAACGGGATAGCAGTAAATTTTATCTATAGAAAATAAAACAAAATAACCCGTTATAAAGAGTGATTTATAGAAATTCAAGTTAAAAACTCATAAAGCTGGAACTCACTTAGTTAAATAGTACAATCACAATGTTTGTTACTGTGTTTTTGTTTGTCCATCATCTATATCTCTCGCATACTGTCATATAATTATGTATGCAACACTGTATTTTACCTTTGACTTGATTATTATTTTTGATCACACATCAATCTTTTCGTCTGTAGTTGTACTCCATATTAACTTCATAAACTTACCTGAAACAAAAAAGAACGAGAATTAATTTGCTTATAGAATTTGCTGTCCGGTTTCGTCTAATGCGCAGTAAAGGAAGTATGATTTAATGTTTTTTTATTTATTTTTTCCATATTCGGTCTAGTCTACCCTTAACTATAAGAATTTGCTATGGTGTTAACAGACATAAATATAAACTGCACAGACTACATGAACAGCGAAATATTAGTTGTATATGCCAAGTGAATAATTTTAACAGTTGTGTTGTGTTGTCATACCTATTTGGAAGTTAATACCACACGCTAGGGTGGAGTATATTTTTTTAATAAATAACTTTCATTAACAATAAGATGGATATGAAGCACCATTCAGTTATTAAAAATAATAAACAAAGGTATGAATTAAAAAATGGATACAATACATAGTTATCGATCTGTAACCATTATATTACCAGGCCAGACCTCGCCTAGGCTCGAAAAATAATGATGACGGGAAAGCAAGCAGCAGTCAAGAGTCATCGATACAGCGTGCTATGTATGAACTAGGTTACCGCAGAAATAGAGGCCGTAGAAATGCCATAACATTTCTATAGAACCGCGAGTAAGCATTTTTTTAAACCAACCGGTTGCGCTTTTAATTTGACTATTTACCTCCTTCATTGGTATTATAACTTACGTATTTATTACTTACTAACTGTGCCCCGCGGTTATTTCATAGTTCCCGCGGGAATTCCGGGATAAAAGTATCCTATGTTGAAAATGTTAGAATAACATGAGAAATATTAAATAAATAAATAAACAACTTTTGCTAGTTGGAAGAATAGAAGATTTTATTGAAGTGACGTTCAAAAATAATATTAGAACAATATATTTAAAAATTTAAATGTTTTCGATTACATTGACACATTCTTTGGTTGCTAGTAAAGCAAAGAGTATAATAACATACATACCCCTGACAACGTATGACTGTATGACCATTTTGTGCATATCGAACTGTTACGCGGGACTTGTACATGCGGTATCTCTATTGTTTTTGTGATTCCGGTTAGGTACCCTAGATACGAATGCCTAGATCTACGTATAGGCAGACCCAGACGGTACGATAGTCGGCTAACGACGCTTTACAGTCTCATTAAAGGCCAATGCTGCGAGTCGTTGCAAAAGGCTAAAATCCCGCTGCAATTCGCTGAAAATTTACTGAAGCGACTTTGGGATGAACGAGGTTTTTTACTTTTAATTTATGTAGTTATACAACGACTTTGACAATAAATGACAGTTATAATCATTATTATACATCTTAATTTTGTTTGGTTTTAGTTACTCTTATCAAAATTAATAAAAGTTTAGGGTGTTTATTTGTGTAATAAGTTTTTATTATATATATTATTTTCTACTATAAGAAAATAAAAAAAAATAACTACTATCTTATTTATATGAGCATACTTGTCTTACGTCTCGGATCAAAAATGGGATACTTTTTATAAAGGCGCAAGACTATGTTTAACACAAGGAAATCCCCAAATTGAAACCACGAACGACAGTTATTAAACTTTACGTAGAAATGATATAGAGAGAAATTTATTATAGCTATTATTGTGAAATAATGTTTCTTCAAATACTTTAATAAGACCCAAAAACAGAACCAGAACGAAAATGAATCGGACTAAACTTTTTTTACGTTACTTGTAAAGTAAAGTATTAACCGCCGCACTCAGAGTCGACTTTAATGATTACTTAGTTAAGTATAGATTTTTAAAACAAAACTGTCGCAATCAGAGACGTTCAGTAAATTAATGTTAATTGGCATTTAATGAGATGTAACTTAATTAGTTAAATGCCAATTAACATTAATTTATTAAACTTGTCTGATTGCGGCAGTTTTGTTTTAAAGATCTATACTTAACTAAGTAATCATTAAAGTCGACTCTGAGTGCGGCGGTAAATGTTTTCTTGCTGTTATTTGTTCTTGTACTGATTTTATTATAATAATGACTGTTGCGTATCAGTTGATTGTTACTTATTTCACGCATCTAATCTCACTTATTATTTGTAAGCAGAGATCTATTAAGCTGGCTCTATATTCCCCATTATAAAGTGTACTAATATCTATTAATTCAGCTGCATGTTTGTATGTGATTGTCAGTTAATCTTTAAATTTATCCTTTGGTTGCTTTTTTAAACAGTCTTACAAAAGATCTTTAAATCCGCTAAAAAGAGAAACCATGCATAGTTATCCAAATTAAACGTTTATACACAATTTCAGCTCTATCGGTTGAAGATATCTGCTTTAAAATTGAGTTGCATGATTCCACCCAAACAAACATAGTTACATACATTGCCAGTTAAATAAAAACTTAAAAACAAAATGTAAAATTATTTATTGATGGCTAAACATTCAAGCAGATAGATTTTTAAATCCTGGTCAATATCATTAGTATTATTATAACACGTAACTTCGTAGGCAACAGTTAGGTTGCTAAATATTTCAATTAAGCTTTATTAAAAAGCTTTTTAATAAAATATTTTTCTCGTATTAATTGACAAATTAATTATTCTATAGGTAGGTACTCTGCTAAAAATCTAATTTAACAAATTAGATTTTGTCAAACGCAACAAATTTCAATTTCAGTTGCCTACTTATTCAAATAAATTAATAAATGAAAATACCCAATTGGCGTAGTAGGGCACCATGCTCGTCCGCTAATCAAGAGCTTCCGGGTTCGATTCCCGGTGGGGGTGCACTTTGTGTGATGAACACAGGGTTCCACTTTCCAGTCTGGGTGTGTTCATATATCTATAGTATAATATATGTAACATAAATAAATAAATATGTAATTCTATGTAGTCAAGTTTTTGGGCGCTCGAGAGGGCTTTTTTAAAAAAGAAGATTAAAAAGCTTTAATGGTGTTAGCCCTAAAGTGTTTGAGTACAGACTGAATACAAAAAGGAGTTTCTTAATTCTAATGCTTACGAACTACCGGGTGGCCGTCTGGCCGACAGTGCTTCATCATCGAATCGTCAGGTGCGCAAAGCGTGGGCGCGAGACTAGCGTCCAGAGTATTTATCCTACAAAGCTTAAGCTGCAAGAAACGCTTGACGACTAGATGGTGCTGGCGACATAACTATGTAGTATATACCACGTTTGCTTGATTTCCACGACACAAGCTAATAAATAGCTCGCTGTGGGATCAAGTAGATCTGTGTGTTGTGAAGTGTATTATTATTATTAGGTATTTGATTTTATTTCAGAAGCGAAGCCTCAAAAAACATACAAACGAAATGCTACCTAACTGCGTTATTAGTTGGTTGAGATAACGACCTGCGCCTACAAATACTTTGTTATTTCCTTACTCCCTTGCTTCGCGTGGCCTCTCTTTCGGCTTCGCCTAATCGGGCCACGTTGACACATAAGATAGATGGCGTCCTTTTCCGGATGCGTGCGTGGAACGATTAGAAATACCGTGAATAATTTAATTTCCAAAAGGTTCACTATACATAGGTACTTTATATGATATTAGCCGACAGATGTCCACTATTGGCTGGATCTAGTCAGCAGTGACAGTCTCTTCCAAGAATGTCTCTCGCAACTCCCAAGAATGTTTATTTACTGCCTTCACGACAAAACAGCATATTACAATGAGTGGTAGCCATTTTAGGACTTTGTTTATTTTATACATATTTCGTTTCTAAGCCACTATTGTACAATATATTTACTGTTTTAGGGTTTCGTACCTGAAAAGGAAAAAAATACCAAACCCTTATAGGGTCACTTTGTCCGTCTGTCTGTCAAGACCCTTTATCTCGGGAATGCGTGGAGGTATCAAGTTGCAATTAAAACCGTATTCTCAGGTCTAAAGTCCCTTAACGTTGTGAAAAAATCAAACTTCTAAGTTAACGTTAAAATAAGATACGGCCGTTTATGCCGCAATAACGTATATATCTCGACACTTTCAAGGGAATCAAAATTTATAAGGTACTTTCCGTTGACGAAGACGATATAACTCACCAAGAGTTATATCGTCTTACAGGTACTACAAGTACAGGGAAAATCTAAAAACTATACATTTGTCATTAAATCAGAAAAATTACGTACTTTAAACAAATACTAAAGTAGGTCCACCTACTCTGTACAGAACCCTCGGTGGGCGAGTCTGTCTCGCACTTGTCCGCTTTTTAGTACCTACCAAATAAACCTTTATTCTATTCCTTCAACGAGTTGGTTGCCGTAACCTTCACTAGATCTAATAAAGTCGTTCTTAGCATACTACGTGTGTACTTGCGAATAGTTTGTACAAAATCAGCTACAGTTTTAAATTATTTTAAATTTAAACAAAAAATAGTTCAAAAACCTTTCATTAAACACAATACGGGCTGCCAAATAAACTTTGTTTCCTACGAATAGTAAATATTGGACGCAATTAAAATTGCATCGTTCACATAGCCCCGACTGCGAATTTATTTTGTTGATATTTGGATAAAACGACGCATCACATCGCAGAGCAAATATTGCCTAGTGACAACGGCACTGCTGCTACGCTGCTACGTAGCGTAGACGCGTAGTAGGCCGCTACCGGAAAGCTACGCGGATGTTGCTAGTTAACGTATACCCACCACAAGATTAAAAGTAATTATTGTCACATATTGCTTCTGCAAAAACTTCCATTAAAAAAATCATGTCAATTCTATGTAATCAAATAAAAGGAAAATCACCCTTTCGGAATTGTCTTTTTTACGTGAAATTATTTTTAGCACGGCGGGGAACAAATTTATCAGTATCACATCACTCATAAATTATTAAGTATGTACGTACCTATAAAATGTATAAGATTTTCATAATAATATTAAGCAGTGTGGTTAAATGACATTGTGATAAATCATCGCTTGGGCGCTGGATCGAATCACGGTTGCTCTAAGAACATTTCGTTGATATTTTTATAAATTTTGCATTTTGCTGCACGGACTAGCTAGCTTTGTCCCGCCGTTACACTCTCGTCAATTTCGGAGTTCCTGCCGATAATTGCGATATAAAAAGTACTCAATGTCCTTTTTCGTACCCTTGAAAACGTGTATGCAAAATTCCATGATAATTATAGGTTGTGTAGTTAAGGCGTGAAAAGGTAAAAGACAGACAGATTACTTTCGCATTTATAATATTAGTACCAAATACTATATATCTCAGCGCAGTGTTAAAGTAAACTTTTAATCAAAGTTGGCTTATATTTGTAGCTCTTTTTTTTGACGTTAATTCACAACAATAGGGATGTTGACTACTATTGAAAATCAAAATTCTAATTAGTCCGTCAGTTAGAAAATAAAAAAAACAATAGACACGTATTTTTTGCTTTTTTAAATAAATTAAAATATACAGAAATAAAGCGCATTAAAGTTTAGGGTGAGGGGGTCGTGACGTCACTAACCGCAAAACGGCCATACAAATTGTCAGAATAGTGACGTCACGCGAAATTTCAACTCAATATATCGCCGTTATTTTTTGATAACGTCAAAAAAGAAAAAATACGTGTCCAATATTTTTTAATAATCTACAAGACGGACTAAAAAATAAAAATTAGTCAACATGCCCATTATGGCAGCACGCATAAAACGTCCACCCTTGACAGTTTCCTAGTGCTCTGGCCAGAGACATGCATTTTTGCGACAAACTGCCCAATAGCACGCTGCATAAAGACATTCTATATAACAAAGAACATCATTGACGCTGTATGTTAAATCATGGTATAAAGTTAATAGTTATATAGGCACTATGGTAGGATGATATCATATTACTACCACAAATATTTCAATTACTCTAATATTGCGATTTTTTTCACAAAGCGGAGCAGTGACGTGGCTGATCGTTATTGAGCGGCCCATTCATCATTAGACTGAGCGGCAATTCCTAGCGAGCCGACCGGTATGAATGGGTAATACGGTGCTCACTGTGTGGATAGACCGCCATGGATTCATTACTCTTACTGGATGAGACGGTTCCCAACTGAAACGGAACTCCTAATTGTCAAGTATGTAATTAGTGGCGGATTTACCAGCAGGGAAAATAGGCTGGAGTCTAGAGAGGTGACATAGACATTATGTACCTACGTATAGTTCATACTTATCATAATATTGTAGTTGCGGGAAAAAATTAGTTTAATTAGGGCAAAAATAATTATGATTATAAACTACGGTAGGTATCATATCACATATCGAAAGTTTCCACGGTGATATGTAAATGGGTGTTGGAGTTAAGCAATCCAATAAAAAGGTCACATCTAGTTATTTTACATCCGGTACAAGTATATGTATCAGGTTCAGGAGCCGCACGTGTACGATATAGTAATCCCTGTGTATTCGGAACGCGTCGCTGACATTGACTGATCGACGACGGTAGCCGTGGTGCGAACGCGTCTCGGTCGCCGCCGGCGGCGCGCGGCGCGGCGTCGGGGCAGCGCAGCGCCGACAATACAAATAGTCACCCCGTCTCAAATGTTGTTGAAAATGTTGAGATCGATTACCATCTTGAATGTGGATGGCAGTTGACACCTAAGATTGTTGGCACTCTAAATTCAAATACTGTAATATCTGGGCCCTTATTCACTATGACCATTACACGCCGCGTTAAGGTAAGACGCCGCAAAAACTGTCTTTCCCTCGTAATCATAGAAGTTTTACTCGAAAAAAATACATTTTCACTTCAGTAGCTCAAACATGTAGGTTTTTCTACTTGAAATCAGTGAGCAAAATGCGATTTTCGATTTTTCGATTTTTTCAAAATTCCATCTGGAACTGGAGATATTACAAAAAAATGCTGGTCATCCTACTATAAATGTGAAAGAGTGGATGTTTGTTACTCAATCACGCAAAAACGATTTAACGGATTTGGATAAAATTTGGATAAAATTTGGCACGTTGTCAGGGGTACAGAGAAGGACATAGAGTACTTTTTATACCGGGATTCCCGCGGGAACTCCAAAATTACCGCGGGTGAAACCGCGGAACACAGCTAAAAGCAGAGCTTGTCCTATGTGTATCTAACACCTGATACAATACTTAAACACTTTTTTGTTGTAAATACATACTTAAAGTTCATACTAAATACCCAGACCCAGTAAACACCAATGTTCATCACATAAATCCCTGATGCGGGGATCGAGCCTGCGACACCTGGCGTAGCAGTCAGTTACTACTACTCCAACGGCGCTGTCAAATGAAATAAAAAAAGTGTTATAAGATACCTACTCACAGCTCTCCCCTAGTCGATTCACAATTGTCACCAATTTGCCCAGCCACGTAACAGCGTGGCGTAATTAAGCCGATTGGCGGGCGACTTTATAGCTTTCTCTTGTCATTCGGCTCGCAAACATAATTTTTATGATCTCATACTACGTATAGGTGCTATATTGAAAACCGTATATTCTTCCATTGATGGATATCTATATTATATAAATATGTTACGGTCATTATGAAAAATGCGGATTATTAATAATAATCGCCGATAATAATTATTAATCACCAACAAAATCGGTGAAAGTGATTAATTTTTCACATTAAATTTGCTGCCAGTAGGTCGACTCCATAAATAATATGCAAAACATCGCGAAATGCTTATCACAGCAAATTTTATATGAAAAATTAATAACTACCACCAGCTTCGTTGGTAATTATTAATAATTCACATTGATTACATTGACCGTAACATACATGATTTATGATATTATAATATTATACAGTTTAATATTGTTTTGTATTAATGTGTTCAAATATGATTATTATTGTTTAAGATGTAGGAAGAGATCAAGCCGACTGAGAGATTTTATAAAACATATAGGTATACATATTGCCCAGTCCCCCAGATCCTAAAAGTCAAAAATATATTTGAAATTTCATTTTCATTTAACATGTAAATACGTGGTCAACGAAAATTCTCAATTTACGAAAGGGCGACAATTGTGTTGATTAATTCAGGTAACATTTATTTGACAATATTTAGAATCTGCTGAAAATTAAATGAAGTGAGGATTACATTAGCGATGGCTATGCTTCAAGATATTTCATTCAGACCCGTTACTCATTTGATTTTTAGAGTATAATATTAGGATAATTAATGAGAAAGGCAAATACACAAATGAAGGAATGTTTATAAATAACAAAACAACGCTTAAATTTTTTACAAAGAGAATAAAATATAATGAATGCGAACATTTTGTTTTGAATAATTCTATAAAACCAAAGGGTCACAAATAGACAGCGGGGACATTAAATGATTAAATAATAATGGACGGACGCCGCGCCGGCTGCACCGCGCCAGGTACCCATCTAATTAAGTTTAAGTCGCCTCCGCACAAAAATAAAATAAATCTTCAACTCGATTTAAACAAATTTAGGCAAAAGTATTGTGAGCGGAACTGAAAAAAAAAATATTTTCCAGCTCAGTCAACTCAATGGAATTAAATTTTTGCTTTGTAGATTGTTTTTTTGTGAAGTTTCATTGAACAGGATTGAAGAAAAATTGCTTCAGTTGCGAATACGTTTAAGTTTTTCGTTACGTTATAATAAGTTATTGTGATCGAACGGTTAGAGATATGCATCTACTCCTACTGTGATGCGTCTACTCCTCACGGTTGCTCTAAGGACTTTTTTTTACAAATTTCTGTTCTTCCTTGTGTACGTCATTCCGTTTTTGTGCTTTATAATAACATAGCACAAAACATATTGTTTAATAATAATGCTTTCGATACTAAACATGATAATAAACACATTCATACGTATATATTATATTTTGTATTATTTTCAATAATATTTCTGTTTAATGTTTCGTAAGACATGTTAAAACTAATATTTATATAGCAGCTTACTCGCACCTAATCGTTAACCGAGAGTAACCCCCTATCAAGTACTAGTGCTAATTTATGTCACTTAAAAATTAAAAACTTACCGATTTGTTCACGTGTAGAGAGAATTTTTAGACACATTAATAGCAACGGTCATTCTCGACCTAAGGGCTTTTTGTGCTATATTTAGTAGGTACTTAGAGAAGAGAGAGTTTGAAATAATCTCCGAACACCATAATGGCAACACCATGCATGTAAGCCGCCTCTCTACGTTAAATTGTGAAAGCATTCGAAGACAATAAATTATACCTACCGATTTGGGATACTGGTGTCGAGCTTGTGATATTAAAGCAGGTGTCTTGTGTCTCTTCATTTGTTTTTCAACTTGTTATAGGCGCGTTGTTGATATATTAAAATCAAACACAGATTTTTCTCGTTCTTCTTTTTGTTATTCAGTTTCCGTACACGTAGGTTCGACATTACTGAATTCTCACATAGGTCACAGATAATGTGTTGTTCTATATAAAACATTAATTTTTCCTATGGAGTGTTCTGAGATTTATAAGAAATTGTAAGAATTGTAATTATATTTTTCTAATATTCTATATTGTATCTTAAAATCCACCGAATAATTATTCTGTGGTATTGTTTATAAAACTTTATTAATGAAAAGGGAACAAAATTATGAGTGATTGAAGTAATTTTAATTCGTTTTGGATTTTTTGCCAGTTTGTATTTGTCTGTTTTACGTGCAAGAAATTTGATTTAAAAATAAAACGTAGCATCTAGCTTTTAAATTAATGAAGTTATCGTTTAGAATAGGTACTTTTTATCTCGGTGTACCGAGACAAGGAGTCCTCTAGGCAATCCAGAGACATGCGTTATTTCCATAGTAAAATTCTTTAAATGCTTCCATAGTCAATACGAAAATTTTAGCGTATAGGTACCTAATATAAAAACAGAAAAATATATGCATAATTGTAATTTTTCTTTTTCAATATTGTATTTGTGATAAAGCCTTGTGGGTCTACCTACGTGACACGCGTCTATTTTTCTAACATTATACGCACCGTTTGCGTTGTACTATAAAAGCCTTTTATCTCGTTCGCCTTTGTTTGAATGAAATAAACGTAAAAAAGGACATTTCCCGTGCACAAGAAAAATATCTCTATCGTGGTGGTTCATAATCTCGCCACCCGAGCTCATCTAAACTGAGCCTCAATTTGTAAAAAGGTGGAACTTTCTTCTCCATTTCATTACTTTGGTACACACGAGTGAGCGAGACAAATGGTAAAATTTTAAAACGTTCACCAGCTCGAATAAAAGGGATGGGTGTATTAAGATAAATGCGAACCGAGTCGATGGAATGAAGAAAAATAACCGTTGTACTCTCACTTCTAACAGAAATTTGAATGGGAAGAGATGGGATTGTTTCCTCGTTAATGTGAAAACGACGTAGCGCTCAAAAGTCATTTTTTTATGTGTCGCAAGAAAAGTGTTTTTCGTGGCTGGCTACGAAATATTCTGCTATGCTCTCATAACTTATGAAATCTAGTTGTGAATAATAAATTTCTCTTTTAGAATAGTATAGTAGTAGTAGCACTACGCTTATGACAGTATTTGAATATAACTGCTATAATAATAGAGTACAACAAAAGTAAAATAAAAGTTATGAGTTATGACGCGCGCACGCGTTTGTTTCTTCGTCAAATTTGAATTTGAATTCAACAAACATCACCGTAACTACGAATGCTGCCTATTTTAGTTTTAATATAATATGTACTATAAAAGTCGTTGACTTCATTGGTGGATTTATTTTGATGGCGTGCAATAAAAACGCAACCAAATAGAAAGTGAAAAAAACTTAACTTACCTACCTAAACTTTATCCAGGTTTAAAAATATAAGAAACTTAAAAAAAATTCAGCAACTGTGTATAAGTCCTATCCACATCGTCCTAACTAACGAAAGAGCTTAACCAAACCGGGAGCGCACATGTAATAAAACAAAGGTAAATAAGCTACCAATCTAGGTTCCCTCTAGCGACCGTTTTATTTACGCTTTCATCGTGTGTTGCCATCACAATAATTCACACAAACTAGGTATAACTGTGTCATATATCACATAAGCTGATAAACTACTTCGTCATCATACCCACAAGGATAACCCTTTGTTTGCTCTGTAAACAGCTTGTGATCAACTCACCTACTCTAAGAGCTTAGCTTTGTGTTTGTCTATCATGACTTTAAATTAAATAAATAAAACAGAAATAATTAAATAAAAATTGTTAATTATATTAAATTTGTTTTTTTTTTGTGTAGTAGTAAATGTTGTCTAAATTGTTAATTTTATTATTTTCAATATTATTATTACTTTCTCATGGTAGAAAAAGCTTTGACACCCAAGACAGAGATTAACCCCTCAGCAAAGTTATTTATTTATTGACCGCCAACATAATGTGCAACACTACAAGAGTTTGAAACATATAAGTAATAGATGAAGACAACATACAAATAAGAAGTTAAAAAAATTATATTTAAAATAGTACCTATGAGAAATCAAATCAAAAAACTTAAAAAACTTAAATATTGCATAAATGTGAACTGACGACAGCTGTTGTAGGTATAGCTTTTTTAAACATACAAAATATGTTACTTAAAAAAGGATCAATATTATGGCTATTTCAAGACACTTTTAAATTCGCGGACCATTCTGTTGATGGGTGCAAGGTTGGACTTACATCATGAGTGCAAGAGAACTCAAAAGTTGAAAATCTATTAATTTATAAAATGCTTTGTCCTGAATAACTGACTGGCGGATCAATGAACAGCCTAAACCGCTGATCGTAGAGACCTGAAACTTAGAGGGTGTGTTTTTTTGTATAACGTACAAATCCGATAAGAAAGGATTTTTCCGAAATATAAATAAATAAGGGGGTGAAAAGGGGTTGCATAGTTAGTATGGAACAATTCCGCGGGAACTCCAAAATTATCGCGGGTGAAACCGCGCGGGACAGCTAGTCTAGAACAAAAATTGGCCTTTGGAATAAATGTTTTTTCGTGACCACGTGGCAAAACGGTTTTAAGTTTTCTATAGTGATAACAATTAAAGATTTTTAACCTGACTACGAGACTATTATTAGGTACGTGACGTGCGTGATGCGTAAGTTGCAAGTTTTCCACGTCAAAAACAACAGTTACATTCAAAAAACTTTTCTTTTATAGAGCAATATTTTTAAAATAATTATGTCTCAAAGAAAAGGTCCCTCCTCCATTTGATAATGCAAGCTGAAGCAAAGGTAAACATTAGGGACACAACCTCTATTATGGCACATGGAGCCAGCAGCGCGCTACTTGTCATTCCACTATGTTGACCGTCCGCATATTAAAAGTGAGTTAAATTTAATATTGCTTCTCAACATGATAAATTAAGCGGCTATAACCGAGTATAAGTATCACCATACTGTTTGTTAAAATGAACCGGTTGGAATTGAAAACCAAAAAATAAAAAACTAATTTTGAACGTAATAAAAATTTTAACTGAAATCCAATTTCTCGTTCACAGAGTTGACTAGTTTAGTTGAGCATTTGAATTCGAGTATAATTGGTATTTTTCTAGTTTATTGCAGGAGAGTTTATGGAGTAGTGAAGAGTCAGTTTGGAAATATTAAATAAATAACCAGCTGGTAAAACCTGGTAACTCGCAAAGTTCATAGGTATGTAAGTTGTCCACACTCCGAATCTGATTGACTAAAAATTTAGCATGCAGCATAAAATAATTCAGTGACAATGCAATATTACGGTACCATCGAGATGATGGAGCCAAGATGTATAGGGACTGAAACTTCCTTATATGACAATCGAATTTGAGCTGGTTGGTTTTGTTCCCATGAGTACATACTTTCTATTATTCTATTACAGATGATGACGAAGGTCTCAAGATGGAGTCTGAAGATTGCCACTGGAACTCCCTAATGGAAACTGCAAAGTCGTGTTTGGACTCGTTTGTTTATTGTTATCATGAGTACCTACCTTCCATCTATTCTAAACTAATATTATAAAGGGAAACGTTTGATTTTTTGTTTGTTCGTTTGTTTGTTTTTGCGATTTAACTCAAAAACTGCTGGAATGATTTTAAAAATTTTTTCACCATTACAGTAACATAGGCTATATTGTGACTCAGAATTGCCGCAGGAACTCTAAGCTAGATTACCCTGAGTTATACTAAAAAAATATATTTACTTAAATTATTTATAATAAAAATTTATTAAAATATGTATTAGGATAAGGTCCAATAAAATTAAAACGTGTGTGATCGAGGGAGCTCTGTCATCAACAAAGTTCATCACGCCTTTCTTCAACTCCGAATGTACTTAAAATTTAAAAGTCACATTTAACTAACACGTGATGAAAACAAGAACCACCCCAGGCATAACGCTGATTCCTTACGTGACGCATGTCGATTTCTAACTTTCAACTCCTACCGCAAGCCGCGTTAGAGTTCGTCAAAAATGTTTTACTTCCGAAGTGTAGTCACTTTCAAATTATGAGGGAACGTGCACGAACTATAGGTGGCAGCACTAAATCGACAAAAGAGACACTATGCGGACAGTAGAGGAAACTTATTAAACTTGTCATCGTGCTTTCGGAAGGAAGATAATAATTGAAGAGATAGTTTTGTTTTCATAATTATGTAAATAAAACTATCTCCTCAATTAGGTATATTATATTTTTGAATAGGTATGATAAAAGTTATAAAATATGGGTTCCGGTCTATCTATATCTAGGTATATACTTATAATAAAACTGTAGAGGTCAATTCTGTACATTGAATATAATATATTCAAAATTAATATTGGAGGATGAATGGTGATCGATACTGATGCCAAAAAGGCAATCAGTAAATTTTTTGTCTGTCTGTCTGTCTGTCTGTCTGTCTGTCTGTCTGTATGTGCACGCATGGGTCAAATACTAGTGAAGGGATTTTAAGCAAACTTGGTACGGTTGTAGTCCATACTCCTGGACAGGTTATAGGCTATATAATAATTATAATATCATTTATAATAATAAATATATAACGCTAAGACACATAGGAGCTTAGAGGTGACGATAAATATGAAGCAAGTCGGATGAAAATGCGCTTTCGAGCTCTTATCCTCGTATACTGAATCACGCAAAAACGGCTGAACGGATTTGGATGAAATTTGACGTGCACGTTGTCAGGGGTACAGAGAAGCACATAGGGTACTTTTTATCCTGGGATTCATGCGGGAACTCCGAAATTATCACGGGTGAAACCCCGAGGCACAGCTAGTCATCATCAATAATATAATAATTAATGATCGTCGGCGTGGCCAAAATATGTCAAAAGGTTTTTAAGCTTTTGAGGCCGGCCATGTATTGGAGGTTGAAGAGATGAGGATGAGGAGGATGATCTAATGAAGAACATGAGGCTGTGAAAACTGGTAAAATTGTCGCACAAACTAAAATATCCAATGTTTACGATAAGAAAATAATCCTTACTAATATTATAAATGCGAAAGTGAGTTTTTGTTTGTTTACTTGTTTGTTACGCTTTTACGCCTGAACGGCACAACCGATCATCGTGAAATTTTGCATACAAGTGTTCAGGAGGTTTATTTACTACTAGCTTTTCGGAATTCCTGAACTCCGGACTGTCCGGAACTTCAAACAGCTAATGGAAAATAAACCCCCTGAAAACTTGTATGCAAAATTTCACGATGATCGGTTGTGCCGTTTTATTTTTTGTTATTTTTTGTCGATGTATTGATAGTTGATACATCCAGAAATACAACAATGAAATTGTGATTAGCTAGAATAATCATTTTCACTAGTAAAATTAATCCTGTTTACTTGTCATAAATGTGAATGGCAACTATCAATAGATTCGGATTGGCGACGCCAGTTGGCAGCACCGTCGTTGTGCACGTTCCCTATAGTAAGTGGTAGTACCTATCGGTCTCAATGAAAGCAAGCGTGTGGCCTGACTTACTCGTACAGTCACTCTAAATGTTGGACCAAATCTCTACTCGGATGACATACTTATTTATACAACGTGTTAATGAATTAACTGAAAACTAGAAAGTAGTTTGTTCAGAATCAGCTAACGAATCGATCGCACTAGGTTTTAATATAGGTTTTATTTTTCATTTTTACTAGCCCATGTCTAAATTATTTATAATACAATATTTGGCGCGTACACCGCCCGCAGCAAAAAAATTAGAACCGGTAGGCGCGGGCGTAGTGCTTGAAATTTCGTAGATAGGTCACCTCCAAACTAATGTTGAATAACTTTTAAAGTATAAATTTTGCGACATAAAATATTTTTTAATCATATTATTGTTTATTTTTTTAAATGGGGTGTATCAGGTTTCAGTTAATTCATTAACACGTTGTATAATATAATTACATGTGTATTTAAGTCATATCTTGTTCCGTTTATCGATTATTTTTTTATATTATGATGGAACCAATTCTATATTTTTATAAACGAAGCAAAGCTACTATGAAAACCTGGTCCAATACTATATTGTTTTCGTTATGTGAGCCAAAGTTAATATGAAGAATACCTCTTTTTCGGACAATGTGTACACTGTACATGCAATCACTTTTCAACATAAACGTGTATACAGAATATCAGCCCCCTGAGCTTAATACGTTACCTTCGTCAATGTAATAATGAAGTAAGCGAAGCCATAAGGCATTATCAGTCATGATGGCAGCTCAGCAGAGGCGGCTGACACGTAATTAATCAATTATTATTTCAATTAATTAGTCGAGTCAAATTCGTCTCATTCATAACACGCCCACGGCTGAATAGCAGGTTTCAATGTTACTCACGGGAACTCACCGCTATCGTTATGAATAGATTGTTACCGATTTAGTATTTTGTCATCAGTATTAATAATAATATATGTATAGAACGCGAATTTAGCGTGTCATAAAAATATTAAAATTTCTTAATATAGTAGGTACAACGTAAATTTCAGTAAACAAAATATTAACCTTTGACGTACCGGCGACCTATTCGTGATATGTTAAGATACAAGTATTGATTTCTTTTAAAGCTGAAATTGCGGCATTATATCGTAAATTTATTAATAGAAGAGTAATAACAGAAGTAACGTACGCATAAATCAGCAAATTATTAATCTAATTCCATCTCTGTCATTATAATTGTAGAGTCGAATTCAATAAACGAGTTATAAAACTTATAAAGTGGTTTAACGCTTCACAACTTTGGTCTCGCGCACTAGACACGCCATGTAAATGCTAGCAACTTTTTCCATTCATTTTAAAACAAAAGTTTATTTCCGTAATTTCCCAATCTGCGAGGGGCCGGACGTGTCGTTCGTTGAATAATTTAAATACACCCAGTTTTGTTTTTTTCAACTGTACATTGCTCCGCGTGTTCTGCTCGATATAATCAGTTCATTCGACCATAGTTTGACTAATAAGTGTAAAAATCACATCAATCAAACATCTTGATAAATCTTTATGTCCAGTTTTTTTTTTTTTGTTTTTTTTCAGTATATTATACAGAGAACAACAAAAAAATATTTATAGGTTGATTGATTTATAGGGTGTCGCATACGCCCACTATTTTCGCAAAATATGTTTTTTATGGATATTTACATCAAAATAACATTAACGTCATAATGTTATTTTTTGTATAATATCCATACAAATTTTTTTTACTAAAATTGAGCGCATAAGTTGTTGTAGCGGCAACAAAGCAAATACATATATGTATTTAAAGGTCGTTCATCCATGTAAATTCCAAGTTCTTTGTTAAGGTTTTCTCTTTGATTTAGAAATTTTATCTTATATATATTTTCATCAGTTATAGGTATGAATATTATGTTGTTGCATGAATTATTTATCGAGACCATGAATTTGTCCCTCATTTAAATTTCACTCTGTATACATATATCTGAATACTACTAACTAGCTAGTAGCTTTTCACCACGGTTTAAGCTGCGTTTTTTGGAATTCCGGGACAAAAAGTTTTATGGGGACCAATAAACTCCTTTTCTTTCTATCTTTATTTCTATGTTATTCTCTGTATCCCTGACAAGCTGTAGTATACAAAAATTTCACTTTTCCGCCACTTCCAACAATTATATCATTATATTTTAACCAATTTACACAAAACGACAAATTACAATGTATACCTAAACCTTCCTCATGAACCACTCTATCTATCGGTGACAATTCGTTCAGTGGTCTTTTAATTTGACGCAAACAGACAGACAGAAAGACCTGGTTGAGGACTTTGTTTTATAATATGTAGTTAATAGTGATAATAAAGAACAAATACAAAAATTAGGCAAAATAACTTTTTTCTAGTATTTTGTACCCGTAAATCTTTCTTAACTTAATATATCAGTTATCAGATATCGTAGTTTACTTAATTGGTTTAGGCAAGTTATAGTCTACCTTATACAAACAGAAGCTCAAAGTTTTGCTCTCCACTGCTTCATAATAGGATTATTCAGTGTGTTCAGCCAGAACCACACACAATTCTGTTATAAAAATACACGGTAGAAAAAAGGCTCTGACTACATAGAAAAAGTAGAGATAGAAAATAAGAAAAACGTAATCATAATTTTTTTTATAAATCACTTACTCAAAACGGATATTCAACCACAGTTCTATACTTACTTTTACTTTTTGCTATCTTCAGTATTTAGGACACTATTATTTATACTTGCCTTTCAACGACGGCCATTCACCTACCTGTGTAATACCTTCCGTCTCTATGGTCAACTGGCAATAAGTGCAGATGTTGGCCGGATTTCATAAATTCGGTTCTATTTGAGGCAGAACACTACACTAAAAGAGATATACTATTTTACAGATTCTTAAAATTCTTTCCCTTTTAATAGGGACGAACCCCGAGTGACATTTAATATGATACTTTTAGAGTTCCCAAGGGAATCTCGAAATTCAAGTTGAAACCGCAGGGTGTATAGTGAGTATTGCATGAAATGATAAAATAATTCATTAACACCGTGCTTGTCATGCTACTGCTTAGCATAAAGTACCTGTGGAAATCTTAGGTATACATAACGAGTCTCTATGTACATACAAGTACTAATGCTATAGACGGGCTCGGTGAGTGGTTTGACCCACTTTTGGAATTCGTCCTAACTCCCAGATTAGACACGGCCCTTCCACGACGTGTTATTTTTACTATTAATAAAAATATTTCATGATTGCCTGCAACTTTGTTGCCTATAGTTAAATCTATAGATACCTACTAATATTATTAAGAGGTACCTAAAGTTTATGAGTTTGTAAATTGTGAGTTAGTAATCTCTTTCACCTCCTTAGGGGTAGAATTTGGAAAAACCTTTCTTTTCGGATTCCTACGTCATACAAAAAACACACCCTCCAAGTTTCAGGTCTCTACGATCAGCGGTTTAGGCTGTGCGTTGATCCGTCAGTCAGTCATTCAGGACAAAGCATAGATACGTATAGATTACTTACGAAAAAAAATAATTCTACAAAAACATTTTATCTATTAAAGTATCGAAAATAATTTCATAAAGGTTTACACAATACAGTCAACCGAATGGAAAATAAACGCTCGTCGAAACCCGAGTCCATTCGGTGCAAAAATATAATTACTATTGAAACAAAGGCCAGTAATGGATTTGGCATTTCCATAATTACATTTTAGGAAAGAGGCAGTGGCAGTTTCCAATTCAAGCCTATAAAGGTAAGTAGTTAATGTACTTCATTCAAACCGTGTTATGGATAAAGCCCCAAGTATGATTGGTCGACAAGAAAGCTCCCGAAAACGTTTATATAACTCGTAGTCGGTGGAATAATATGTAGTAACTAATAAACTAGCATAATAACTAATTTGCTATGACCACCGCATGAATAATTCATGTAGGGAGTTAATGACCTCTTGGCTTCCAAACTGTTATTAATTTCGCTTTTTAATCTACTTAGCCTGGCGTCACTGCAATGCGGAATACATCCATCTGTTCAAATTGATTTGCGTTCAATGAATACGCGCTAACGTGTGCGCAAAATCTGCGTTTTAATATTCACGGTGGAATTTTGTGAACAACATGACTATCATTCTTATTCTAATCTTATATTATCCTTACTATTATAAATGCGAAAGTGAGTTTGTTTGTTTATTTGTTGTTTGTTTGAACTTTGAAATTGCCGCGAGTGAAACCGCAGGGATCAGCTAGTAGGTAATCATAATATTATATACATGTATTTATTGCATAATTTTTATATTCATTGTCAGAGAACCAAATAAATTAAATAAACTACTGGAAATACTAAGCTGCAAAGTTCCGGCCAAAGGAGTAGAGTGCAGTCTTAGGATATTCTCTCACAGCCTTTTCGGTGAGATTATTATTTATAATACAATAAGATAATAAAGAAGCCATAGCTTAATATAATTCCCATTTACACTTACCTAACAAACTAGGAAAATATAAATAAATACACAGAGTTATCACAATATGACCTAGTTGTGTGCGCCTGGAGTGTAGCCAAAACACGTTATCTGCCAACTATGGGTTAAAATGGTAACTATTTCCAATTTTCACTTTTTAATTATCCAACACTTGACTTTGATGTTTCTTACACATTTTTATTTTTATTTTCGTTGTTATAACTTGACCTGATTACTTATCTGTGACCCAATTACATTAGTTAGCTGACGGCCGCACTCAGAGTCGACTTTAATGATTACTTAGTTAAGTATAGATTTTTAAAACAAAACTGCCGCAATCAGAGACGTTCAGTACATTAATGTTAATTGGCATTTAATGAGATGTAACTTAATTAGTTAAATGTCAATTAACATTAATTTATTAAACTTGTCTGATTGCGGCAGTTTTGTTTTAAAAATCTATACTTAACTAAGTAATCATTAAAGTCGACTCTGAGTGCGGCGCGGCGGTGAGACTTCTACTGTCTATTTCTACATTTAATCAAATCCGAAACGTGACCGTGTTCAATCGTGACTAGGTAAGCTGCTGTAGACTTACCTACCTTAACGGCTCAACTGATTGTCATGAAATTTTGCATACACATTGTCAGGAGTACAGAGAAGGACATAGGGTACTTTTTGTCCCAGAATTCCCGCGGAAAATCCGAAATCAACGCGGGTGAAACCCCAGGGAACAGCTGGTCCATAATAAATCTAAAATAACTTTATTCGAGGAGATATTACAAACATTCTCTTCGACAAAAAGTTTCACGTATAAAAGGCGATTTACTATGCAATGCACTTGCTAAGTCTTAAACTAGGTGATAACGACATGGAAATAGTTTATAAACATCAGCTGTAGACGTCAGAAAACTTAGGAACTTAGCGGTACACGACTTCGTCGGTGGAATTTGCAGTCTCCATAAAATACGAGTATCTTAACGTCCCCTTTGAATTCTGAAAATTGTCTTAATTACATAGACATAGGTACATAGATATACGTATTATTTATAAAACATACGTAGTTCAAAGTAGGTATACTTACGTATTAGCTTTACCTGCGTATCTATGTACCTATCTATTGAATCTTTCAGTTAATATTTCACCCATCCTAAATGGCCAAATAATAATTTGCAGACATATTAAGAACCGATGATAATCCTTCTAATAAGACTCTTTACCAATAGAGTGATTCAAGAGGAAGGTTTATACGAAGGTGTAGTTTATCCTGGAACTCCAGCGAGAACTCCGAAATTACCGCGGGTGAAACCGCGGGGGACAGCTAGTACAATAATAATAATAATATGAACGACCATAAACGGAGATTTTCACCATGCAGGATCATCAATGTATTATCTTTTGTAGGTACAATCCAAACTATATGAACCTGACTCGTTTTTTGTACGAAACCGAAAGTAAAACCGGGTAAAGAATTGAAACACATATACTTGTGTCCTTTTAGTGACAACGTGTATGCATAATTTCATGATTATCGGTTGAGTCCTTAAGGCGTGAAAGCGTAACAAACAAACAAATAAACTCACATTCGGATTTTTAATTTGAATCATCAGCTGATCGACTCTTACCGCCGCTGCACTCAGAGTCGACTTTAATAATTACATAGTTATGTATAGATTTTTAATTAATTAAAGTCGACTCTGAGTGCGGCCGTTAATATCATAAATCTTACATCTACTAAAAACATATGCATAAAATTATAATTTTTATCACAGTTTGAAATCGTCTGGAGTGTGAAAGATTTTTTAGTTTCAAAGAAAAATTTTGTATCGAAGATAGATACGAGATAACGTAGCTTGGTGATCCACTTTAAAAACCTGCTGCGTCAAATCCCCAAATCGGGAGCACTGTTCGATAGGAACGTATACTTTTAATATCGCCTACGAAGTTCGTCCCAAAGTGCTTGACTCAACAACACGACAAGTAGGCCTTTGGCTCGACGGGCAAGAGATTTTCTCGCACACCTAGCCTCTACACATTTTAACGTTTTAAATGTTATAATCTTTATTGGAAAATGGAAAAACCAATACCATATGTATAAGTGTGTTCAACTAGAAGTGCGATGACGGTAATTTCTGATATTTTTTGAGGGTGAATAAAGCATATTGCTGCCTTAGACATTGCATCGAATCTGTTACAACTTTGCATCGGATCTGTTCGTTTTTGTGGGCGTATCAGCGGCAAATAAAGATTAGGGGCTAGTTTGATTTTATATGAATAATTATTAATTACGTCTAAATTAACGTTATCCAAGACGTGAATCGAAGACTCTCCTTCAATACGTCCCTTACACTCAAAACGGAATCCCTCCGCAAGGAACAGCTATAGTATAATATTTTGCTCAAAAATTGTTCACATTTTTTTTTCGTTTATGTCAATAAAAAACTGGAACACTGTTTGCTGTATGACGGCTGTCGCTCGAGCTCACAGCGGTCATTTCGAGCGCGACGTTTTGCAAATTTACCGATTTTCATTTTGTGTGCCCTCATGAATATTTAGCTTCTATACGCGACAAGCCCATTCCCATTCAATAGTCACACAAAACCGTGACAACTTTGCATATTATGTATATTGCCGCAAATATGAGCGAACAACTGTGCTGGATAAAGAAAAAGTTACTTTTATAAACATTAATAATAAGCATTAGGTACGTTAAGGGTTGCACGGAAGTGATCGCTAGTAAAGCAATAATACAGCTTTTAGTATGCCTTGTGTAATTGATAAGATTTACTATTAACATAGATAATTGTAACAGTTTGTTTGGTGTACAATAAAGAGTATATTCTATTATATGAGAAATCCACGAATCTAATATATAAAAGCGAATAACCATTAACTGCTTCACTAAGTAATCAGGAAATCTCGATCACTTGATTTATTTTAATAGAACCTATTTGGCACTCAGGTAATCATTTGTGGGAAGTAAAAGTCAGCAGAAACGGCTGGCATCCCGATATTTCTAAGTAAATCCCAGGACCGCTTTTTGGTGTGGGTGTACGAGTAATTTAGGTCTTAAAATAGGAGGTAGAGGTTCATCCTCATATAAAGAGTTTCTGCGGGAATTCCCAAAATTAACGCTAGAGAAACCGCCAGGGACCAGCTAAGAATAGTAAATCATTATAATGTAACAGTAAACCTTCCGTCTTCCGAGTCTGTGTAGATTATGAGAAAATAAATTCATTTCTTGAAAATCGGCGTAGGTATACAATACAATATTTCTTTTAATCTTTTTTGTGTGTCAGTTTTTGAATACGTGAACGCAAAAACAATTGACACGTATAAGCATGATAGGTCCCGTGTGAAAATGCTGGCAAGAGCAAACATCAACTTATATTAAACTAGCTGTCCCCTGCGATTACATCCGCGGTAATTTCGGAGTTCCCGCGGGAATTCCGGGATAAAAACTATCATATCTTTTAAGTTGGACTATATCATGGTTACAAAATTTTATTAAAATCCGTTCAGTAGTTTCGGAGTCCATCGCGGACAAACAACGTGACACGTGATTTATGTATATTAGACTAGCTGTCCCCCGCGATTTCATCCGCGGTAATTTCGGAGTTCCCGCGGGAATTCAGGGATAAAAACTATCCTATCTTTTAAGTTGGACCAAAATTTTACAAAATTTGTTGTTTACAAAATTTTATCAAAATCCGTTCAGTAGTTTCGGAGTCCATCGCGGACAAACAACGTGACACGTGATTTATATATATTAAGATAAGATTAAGATTTATTTTACGTCAGCCCATTTCGCATATTACAAAAAAGGTACGTATAGGTATATTGCACATGTGAAAATATATTCATGCATTAAAATATCATATTACATTTACACTAATAAACAACACAGGAGCATAATATTCGTTATTATTCGTTAAGCACGGTAACACAAAGCGTGACTCTCCGAAATAACCACCAGTGGACCGCGAGGAACAGCTAGTATGGACCTAATAAAATATACGCTAAGGTACATTTTTACGAAAAAATTCCAGCTGTTCCGATTATTTTATCCAAACTACAAAAAATAATTAGCTCCTTGGTGTTTCATTTTCATCATACTACTGAGAGGTTTTTAGTAATGTCTATTAAAAGAAGGCGCCTAATGGCCAAACTAGAGTCGTTTTAATGATTACTTCATTTTTTACTTAAACTTTATTTTTTTTTAAAAAAGAAAACAGTCGTACTTAAAGACGTTCATTAAATTATTGTTACAGTTAATTATTTCATTTTAAGTCTGTAGTTTCGATATACGTAGGTATGAAAATAAAAAAGTTAAAATAAGTAAAATGCAATGGCGGGAAAGCGCATTTTATTTGTGTTTGTGTAGGTTATATGTAGGTATAATATGTGTCAAATCTTACTATGTTCTTTCTGGAAGCTTTGCTTAGTTAAGAACCAGGTGTCGCTGTGTGATATTCCAAGCATTTATTGCATTCATATAAGTTAAAAAAAAACATGTACCAAATCTAATGTTAGCTATAACAAAGACGTGGGTCGTAGGCGAGCTACAAAAGTAAATAGGTACATAATATACAGCAGCCAATTAAACCCAAAACTTTTAACAATGCTAACCAGCCTTTACGCAGTCATGGTTTGGCAGATATAGGTATCGCATGTTTATTTATGTACGTAGCTAACAAAGTAAAGCCTATATGTACCACAACAAAACCTTAGAATCACGTTCCGAGCGGTTCGAAATTCACTTTGCGGTGCTACTCCGCACTGTTTGCAATTGCGAGTAGAGTATTTAATAACCCTTTTTCTATCTGTGTTTAGGTTTAAATTACATAAGTTCTACGCCACTGCTACGCTGACATAGCTCGACCTTATATGTAAATACGTATACAAACGTATACGTAATATTAACTAGCTGTGCCCGGCGGTTTCACCCGCATGAAACGTTTTTGTATGACAACTTTTTTCCAAACATCCGGTTTAAATGAAACAAAGCCTATATGTTGCTCCAAATTTAGCTTAATCTACCTGTGAAAACCGCATGAAAATCCGTTCAGTCGGTTCGGAGATTATCGCGAACAGACAGACAGATAGACAGAAAATAATTTTAAAAGCTCTTTTTTTGTGATTGGTTACTCTTCTTTTATTGCCCCCTGTCAATTTTTCTTAAAAATATTCAATATACAGAATCGCGGGTACTGCTCTTTTATTATAGTATAGATATAGATAGATTATTCAATCAAGGTTATTAAAAGTGAAATTTCTATGGGCACTATGGGAAAAGAAAAAGAAAACAGTGTGTGTACTTACATTCGTTCGCACGTAAGAAGATGTAATAGATACTTCTTTTGCGTGAGTTAAAAAAAGATCGGAACAAAATATGTAAGTACCTAATTATAATTAAAAAAAAAACTCTCATTCAAAACTATCTTTATGGTGTGTCCATCGACGGGCACATCCGCATCAAATGTTGAAACTACTGTGATCTGTTTTTCCTAACGTGCCTTATACGTGCCTTAGAAAGTATAACTTCAAAAAGCTAATTTGTTAAACGTATATTATGTACTAGCTGTGCCCCGCGGTTTCACCGGCGTGAGTTTCAGAATTCTCGCAGGAACTATTTTTTTCTAAAATAAATGTAGCCTAAGTTACCTACTCCTTATAACATCAGCCATCTGCCAGTGAACGTCCCGTCAAAATCGATCCAGCCGTTTCAGAGACTAGCCGGAACAAACCGACACAAAAATAAAAAAATAAATTATGTAAGTACCGTATATACTTTCATACTATGCATTTAGTAAAAAGCATTTAGTGTAATTTGGAAATACAAACAGACAAATTTTATTCTTATGTCTAGATGAGTTTTTTATTCCGACAAAAAACTTTAAGGCAGTTGTGGTTGAATGGATAAACGTGATTATATTATATGTACCCATCCTCAAGCCCGACTATAAAAACCAAGTCGAGTTCAAATACAGTCGAGGACTATACCGCGGATTGCTTATATTTTGTATACGAGAAACTTACACTTTAGTACAATTCAAAATTTATGAACAGTCTTCACGATTCGTTTCACAGGACAATGTACCTACCATTCACTAAAAAACACGGCCAAGTGCGTGGCAACTTTTTTTTAACACAAAATAAAGTTGATTTTAACAAAGAAAATTATAGAATTTAGAAAAAAAAACGTATATAAGTTTTAAGTTCATAGATCAACGGGAAATTGGAAAATACTTCGGTATAAAATTGTGAAAAAAGCTGACTTTGGCGGCTTCTCATGCCTTTGTTTTCCGATGTTTTTAAAAACAAAAAATACAGCTTTTATCTACTCAATCAGCTCTATTCAACGATACCACACAATATTATTTGACTATTTGTTCAGCTTTGGGTCATAAATACACCTATACCTACCTACTGTACAAATTTGAAGAGTGAATCTACGGTTTGACCGTAAAACTTGTGTGACAAACGACAGACAGACGGACACGCAAGTAACAGCAATTGGGCTTCGTTTGTACCCTTCGGGTACGAAACCCTAAAAAAGAAATGTGCCAGCAGTGGTAAAACAACATCATAAAATATGATATTATTAAGCTAGTTGAATAATTTCACCATTGCATTAATGTCGAATCGATCGTCAAACAAGCCACAATGCAATAACTTTGCACGCACCACCTGGCGTGATTCGGAACGTTTTCCCGCCAATAATTGCTCAGCGTCCAATGTCAGTCAATGCTCAAAGCTCACTGCTGGGGCTCATTGGCTTTGACGATTCATTTGTTAGTAGACGCACCGCTGGCTCGCTTTCGAACGGTGGTTCCGAATTCCGATTCAACGATCGCTTAACTCCAAAACCCGTCGTGATTTCCAAACAACATCGCTCGTCCTGACTAAAGATGACAAATAAGTTAAAACTTGTCTACATTTTATTTTGTAATGCTTCCGCCGTGTTGCGAACAAGAGCTGCCCCCTCAGCCAAGTTAACAATCTATATTCGTATCGCTATAGAAAAATTCCAAAACTAAGAAACTTATCGTCATATCACATGGTCACGAAAATCGACCCATTAAAAGTCATAAAAATTATCGAAAACAATGTTTTTTTGCAAATTTAACTATTAAAAAAAAATTTAACGTACCTACTTACCTACTTGGCGCGCGTCGTTGAGTAGGTACTTACCCCAATTTTTATCAAGGAAAGAAGGAAACCCAAAGATCTCAAACTGACAATCGAAATGATTTAATTATCTAAACGGTACTATTACGTGATTTGCAAAATATTTGAAAAACTTAGGGTAGGTACTCAATGACACACGGCAAGTAACATACATTCAAAAAACTTTTTTTTATTGTTAAATTTGCAACATTTTTTTTTTCGATCATTGAAACTTACTTTGTTTTTTATTTCATAAAGTTCGTAGTTCGTTTTGTAAAGTTTTTTTTTTGTCTTTTTTTAAATAGCCTAGTGAACGTAGTGGACGTAGCGTGATTTTTACGGTGAAAATGTTTTTGTTGGAATACACTTATTGCGATCTGTAATTAAGGTATAAATATTCAAGTATGCTTAAATACATTTTTTTTTTTAAGATAAAACATTAAACATACAATCTCACTGAAGTAGATCCATGAAAATCCCTATATATTTTTAAAACATTGTTAAAAAAACTTTCAAACATACGGAAAATGTTATAGAAAGGACACAATTTTAAAATAACTACCTTTATGGACTGAAACTTTTTGGGTTGAAACTTGTCCTTTTTCACAATTAAGTTTTTTTGGTGAAGATAAACACATTTTTATTAAAATTTAAAAAAATAATACATACATATTTTACTACATATTTTAGTTGTAAATTGTCAAATTATAAAATCCATCAGTGTACCAACCTACTTGATAGCGACACTTACGACTTGAATTATTCACAGGTTATGGTTACATGAACCCACCTTACGGTTCCAAAGGGGTCATAAACTTTCGGCGTACTGGTAAAATTACAAAAGCAAAGCATCAAACTGAAGATCAAAGTCAAAGTCAAATAATTTTATTCAAAGTTGACTCTTTTCGACGTCAATAAAATTACAATAATAATTTACTTACTAGCTGTAGCCCGCCGTTTCAACCGCGTGAGTTTCGGAATTCCCGCGGGAACAATGTTTTTCTATATTAAAAGTAGCCTAAGTAATTCTTTATTTAATATCAGCTATCTGCCAGTGAAAATCCCGTTAAAATCAGTTCAGCCGTTTCAGAGATTAGCCGGAACAAACAGACAGACAGACAGGCAGAGAAAAAACTTAAAAATTGATTTTTTGATGTATGTACCGTATAAAAGAGTAGGTACATACTTTCGCATGCATTTAGTGAAAAGCTGTTAATTTGAAGTTACAAACAATTTTATCTATATAATTATGACAGCACCCATAAAATACCCGTCTTTCACAGCTGCCTAGTGTTATGGCTGAAGAGAAAAAGCTGCGTAACAAGCTGCCCAGTAGCACGCTGTCAATTTTAATTTATATACTAGTGTTTACTCGTATTCCAAATAATAAGATTGTGATCAGAATTCATATTCTTAATTTTTTTTATCAAAAAACCCTTAATCCTTGCTATAAATGCGAATGTAAGTTTGTTTGTTTGTTACGCTTTCACGTTTTAACTTCTCAACCGATCATCGTTGAAGTCAGAGGAGAAAATAACATAGTGTACTTTTTCAACCTCGGGGAACAGCTAGTGTAATCATAAAGGGGTGCACTCACGTGTTGTTGGCGGAGGAGAGACGCCGGTGTAAGCTGCGCAGCGACATGGCGTACCCCTAGCAGGGCGGGCTGCCGCTGCCCTTAGCGCGCGGCCGGCGCAGCGCGCGCGCGCCGAAGAACGCGCCCTCCTCGTTGCACGACTGCGAACGCTGCGACGCCAACATGCCGGCGACGCGGCCCAGCGCGTGCAGCGGCCGCACGCGCGCGCGCCTACCCCACCCGCACCCACCCACCGCCTCAATCTTGCCGGCCGCCCGCGCCCCGGCGCGCTTCCCGGCGCCCCCGCCTACCGCGCGCGCGCTACGCTCGCCGCACTCACGCCGCGCATCGGGCGCGCCCCCGCGACGAGACACACTGGCCGACCACCCGCGGCCCACGCTCACGCTCAACAACTTGGCACTTGTGTACACTACACCTTACTTTTCTATGACTCGTTATATCGATTGAAGGCGCTTAGTCGTTCGTTTGATTCGCTTTTGTTTAATTTGTTACGATTTATTTACTGTTTGTTGTTTTGCTTTTATTTTATTGATTTGATCTGCAATCAATGTCGGAGGATCTGAAACAAATTGAGACATTAATTTGAATGAGATAGTAACAAGAATAATATAATAACTACCTAGTATGTACCTATGTATATTTGCTAAATTTTAAGGAACCTCTTTTTACTACCTGTGTTTACACTTATACACTTGGTCACGTGATTTTGCACTAACGAGTGTGGATAAACTTACAACAATCCAATGAAAACAGGGATGAAGGTAAGTTGTATTCCCAACTCGACCTCGCAACATATTATATTATGTATCTACCATGTGTATAATATAATTCATAATCCATTTCACCCACGTAAATACATAGGAACATATGTATTACAATTAACTATTCGTCAAACTATTTTTGGGATTTTTTTTTTTTTTTTATTTTATCTCGATATGTAGTACCTAACTAGTCCAGGGCCCTTATTCTCTATGACCAATAACATTCCTTGTCCATAACGCGCGTCTTAAAAACATAATTCCAACCGCTCCAGATAACAAAATATTATAAATTAATATTATGTATACCATAATACACGTTGTAAGTGACTTTTTTTTAATTGAAACTTCTTTGATCGCGACTCGCGAGGGAAAAACAGTTTTTGGGGCGTCTTATCTTAACGCGGCATGTTATGTTCATAGTGAATAAGGGCCTAGAAATACTAATATGTTCCACTTACGTATTTCAAAATATTTTTTTTAAAACAATTCGTCCGTAGCGAGAAACCGGCAAGCAAAAAGTAGAAATAACGTGCATATTTATAAATACGATTAACATTAACTAAGAACAAATCTGTTTAATCTTAAGCAGATTAAAAAATAACCATAAATTCTACGTAATTTTTTGTGAAAATGTACATTAATCCAAATTACAAACGTACGAAAAAGCGAACCTATTTAATTTAACTTTGCGAAATTAAGAATTATGGACATCACATTTAATTTATTATACCCGGATGAGTCGTTCATTTAGCTAGAGAAAGATTATACACATGTAATAAGAGTATGTGTTTTATATGTATAAATAGGCGGGTCCCTAATTAGTCAGGGGTTGAACTGGAACAAAATACGGCTAGCGGAGGTTCACCCATAAGCTCTATTCGAAAACGTGTACGAATACATTTCATGAGTTGTTACATTCTGAATGGGGCATCATTTAATATTTTGGAAGCTATAAAATTTCTTTTCTTTCCGTATAAAAAGACTAGGTACACGCCAGGTTACAGTTTTTGCTTTGAACTGGTCGATGTCACTACCCATTACAATATAGGTCAAATGTGAGAGCAACTCGCTACCGTTCCAATATAAAATGCGAAACACTCTCGGTCGTTTCATATCTGTTTTCTATGATGAAATCCGCTCGTGAAACGCAACAACAGAAACTTTTGATAGATTTAAAAGTTCTTAATATCGGTGTTTCGTGATATGACAAAAATTTTATACTGAGGATACTTATTTTATTTATTTATGTTTTTTATGTTTATTCCCGCGGGAACTCCGACATCAACGCGGGTGAAACCGCGGGGAATTTCTAGTCCTAAATAAACGTGGGTGCACGTGGGTAAAAGACCTTTCTTTACATTTGATTGGTATGGTCCGTCAGCGCGTCGACAACTTACCTCTATGGTCGGCAACTCGTCCGCTCAATTTTCTTGAATATTTTTTTTCTTAAAAAATATTGTTTTTTTTTAGTTACCTATTTGTGACAAGAATCCAAATACTGAATGGGTCCTTCAATACGTCTCTCGTTTAACCGTACAGCCTGTATAGTTAACATGTGTTTTATAATATTTATTTTAAGAAATAAAATATGTATTATAATATACAATTACAACACATTAAACCCGATATTGATATGCCATCACAGTCACAAGTGTAAGAACAAACAATGGTGTTTTGCCTCCATTTAACGCAATTTATTTACGTGATACTTCCTCCATATGCTGGGAAAGCAAGTAATTTGATTACAGCTTGTTAATTAAAAGAACACACACTCCATGCTATAACGAGCGTAATTATAAAGATCATCAACGGTATATTAGATCTCGCGATGTTAATTAGGATAAATGTTAGGTAATATACCTATAGGACAACTTCAGTGTACAAGTGCCTACGTAGTTAGGTACATGTTTGTTTCAAGAAGAAGAGATAAGATGCTCTACAATGATTAATTTTCGCTTATAATAAACAAATCTAAATCCCCAAATCCTCTTATGGCAAATGCAACGGATGAATTCAGAGGCCCTGAGAGAAAAAAAAGGGCCTGTTCGGTAAAGTTCGCGACCGAAAAGTTCCCCACCGAAGATTGGTCAACGGTATTTCTGCTACCGGAGTTCGGTTTGGCACCATATTTGGTCAGTATGCTCTCCCGTAATTTGTATGCACATTATTGACACCGTGCGGGGTCGGTCACTGTGCCTGCTGGTCACTGATATTGTGTCACCAACATGTCCTTCGGGCAACGAAGGGCGACCGAAATCTCCTCGGTCTAATTGATTTCTCTCCGTGATATGAGATCTGAGTTTGGAGATGGGCCAATATTCGTTTTTAGACGGTTTCACAAACTAGAAATAAAAAGGTATTTAGTTGCTTATATATTGTAGGTACGTATAGCATAGTAAAAGAAACGTAGACTTGAAACGGGTGCATTTACTAAGCTCAAAAGTGAAACTGGGTCTTAATTCATTAATGTAAAATTAAAAATGTTAGTAAAATTTTAAACACAATTGTAACGTGTGATACATAATATCTCGTAACGAAACGTCGATAGAAGTTTCATATAATAAGGAAGTAAACACCCAGAAATCGCAGATTCGATTCGTACTTTATTTAGGTACGTATTTATTACAAATGTTAAGTTGTAGTAAAGTCGTCGTCGTATACGTCGTCGTATAGTCGTATATGTTGTTATAGTCACTAATGGCACATCACATCTTCAAAGTTTGAAGCTATAGGTACACAAGTATGATTACAGCGATATTAAATTTATGTATTAAGGGGCTTTGAGCGCTACTCGCTAAAACAATCACATCTTGAAAAATATTTCATTTGTAAAAATCGCCAAATACGGCTTTATTTGTCGGATTTTGTAATTATCGTTTATTTTCAATGCTGTAGAACTATTTTTTAAATTATAGTTTTCACCTATTCTATTTTACATCACTGCCTGTCGCTCTCTTTAGAAATCATGTATGTCGAAATATACGTAGAGGCGCCTTAACGCGCAAAATTATATCTGGTATAGGTAAAATTTTAATTAAATTTGAAGTCACACGTCTTATGCATACCTTATACGCTCACAAGTTTCGAAAGAGACGTAAAACCGAAGACGGCATGCCAATAAGCGGGGTGAAAGTAATAAAACTTGACACAATTTTGAAGAATTCGTTTTGTCAAGTAAGTGGGTACAAGAGCGGAGCGGCACCTCCACATCGATTTTTCGCTAAGTATATTTTCGCGGGTACACTCGTCCTAAATACGTAGAGCATTGTGCGAGCTCAGCCGGCGATACTCGATTGAAATTGGTTATGTGAGAGAGAAAAAAAAGGTTTAGTTTGAACAAAGATTATACGTATTTATTTGCCTTCACACACTCAAGTCACACACGTCTGTATCCTGATACAAAAGAAGAGCAGTGAGGGAAGCATACATCACACGACTTTTATACTATGGTCCTAGGGAGGGCAATCGGTACGAACCAAGTACAATACGACGCTGGAATTAGTTTTTGTATTTAATTTTTTATAACACCACGGCGCGCGGCGCGGCTAAGTTACCCCTGCCAATGTATAGTATGCAAAATTTAATTTCGTTTCACCCGCGTTAATTTCGGAGTCCCCGTGGGAATTCCGAAGTAAAAAGTACCCTTTGCCCTTCTCTATACCCCTGACAACATGTATGCAAAATTTCATGATGATCTGTTGCGCTGTTGAGGCATGAAAGCGTAACCAACCAATAAACAAACAAACTCACTTTGGCATTTACAATAGTAAGCATTTGATATTTAGTATCATAATTTAGAAAAATTATTATGTATTTTATCTATCTGCCTGCGTACCTTCTCAAAGTATGTACAAACTCTGCTTAATTTGAGTCCAGATGGTGCTGTCTGATTATTATTAATTATTTTTTTTTTCAATTTCTACCAATAAAATACCTAATGTGTCTACCTAAAATCAGCTTATTAATTTGCAAATTGAACATTTGGAACTTCAAATACTGCAGGAGCCGCATCTTTTAATCGCTCGAATTTCTTTCGCATACGGGATCGCGAATTCACATGCGAATGCTCATACATTTTTTAAGCATTCACATGCGAATTTGCAATTCGCCGCGTTCCAATCACTGATTCGTCACTCCTCATCTGACCAGTACGACTCCATCGGCTCTCCTTTCAAGTCCTAAAATTCACATTCCGATATAAAAAAGTAACAACTGGGTCGTTATTTTACTCTTATGAGACCGAAAAGCGAATGTCTATGCTCGTGGGATGTTCTGACATCATTCCAGTAAAACTAAAATGAAGTCTACGTTGCTATATGTACCTATAGGTAGTTCTACTTTATTCAGAATGCTCTTTCGACTCACGTTTGTCACTTCGCCCGACCAAAAAGAATATTACGCATATAAGTATTTTCCTTCTGTCCAGTTACGAATTTGTGTTCTGTAAATAATAACCAAAAATACTGTACAAAAATTAAACATTTTCCACCATTATTAAAACGTTACCAGTTTTGACACTGTAATTAAGATAAATTCGAGAATTAAAGGGGCACGTTTCATTTAACTTTCCATTATCTCAATGTTTTTTTATATAAGATTATCTCACTAACATTATCATGAGTATCTACTGCGGTAAAATTAATTATTCGAAAGTAAATAATATTGAATTACGAATGCTTAACAAAAATAAACTTTTATAGTAAATAAATAGAGTTTCATTTTGTAGCGGAGCGGTGTGTGGTATCATCTGCTAATAAGATTAGCACTTAGGTAGCGCGGTAGCTAAGTAAATAATCATTTGAACACGCCTGGCTCGGAGATAAGATGCTAAATACGATGCGGAAATTAAGAGCGAACCCCTCGGGATCTCTTCCTAAATTAGTTATTCAATCAATTTTATGACAACCTTCAAGTACGAGTGGTGGCACGTTTTCGACACCTGATTTTACAAGTGCTTATTTATTCTTTTACATCCTTTCTATTTTATGGCGTGGAAGGTATGCGGGCTCATGTTACACGACCAAGGAGGGTGCTATAGGAAGATCCGGTGCGCACTCAAATGGCCAAAGCTGCAATGAGCAAGCTGATTAGGTACAATGTAGAATATAAAAATAACATTTGGACATTATCACACAGTGCCTGTATCTGGTTTTAAACTAATTGTTAGCAAAACTTGTATGCGTAACTAATATGAATATCAAATCACTTATACAAATGCTAAAATACTTTTTGGTTCTAAATACATACTTAAAATACATACTAAATACCAAGACTCACACACAAATTAATGTTCATCACCAAAATGTTTACTCAGATGCGGGGCTCGAACCCGTGATATCCTGCATAACCTGCAAATAAAACTATAGGTAGACTCTTGTTGTATGCGTATGAAATATTTTGGAGTCAGATTTGTTTTACTTTATTGATTATTGTTCAACCAATCGGGATTCCTTTTACAAAAAAAACTTCTGGATGACTCTCGGGTGGGTCTAATCTAGGACAAATTCAGGAAATCCTGGACGGAAAGCTATATACAGGTTGAAAGGCTAAACGAAGCACATACTGAACAAGGATTTTCAGTATCAGATCCTCGTCTTAAATATCTAAAAAAATTATACGCATAACATTAATTTTTGACGTAATTATTCATTAAAACAAATTATTCACGAAAAATTCAGCACAAAAGTTGTCGACGCGCTGACGTATCATACCCTGAGGCGATTCAATACCCCTTGCCTTTATTTTACTGCTGACGCGCCGAAAAATCTAATATAAAGGTCATTTACCCGCGTGTACCCACACTCTTTGTTAAGGTTTTCCCTGTGATCCATAAGTGTTTATTTCTAAAGATATTTCAGTTACATGTAAGCCTGAACTGCATCGAGAACTTGAATATGTCCAATGTCCGCCGTTTAAAATTCCACTTTGTATCTCTATGTGATACAGAAAAGTCAGAAACAGAATATATCTATCTATCTATCTATATATCTATGAGCAATTCTTGTATATAAATATATTATATGTATGTAATGTGAATCTCGGAAACGGCTCAGACGATTTTCATGAAATTTTTTATGCAAAGGGTTTCGGGGGCGGTTAATAGATCTAGCTAGGTTTCATTTTTAGAAACGTCGTTTTATCCGTGTTTTCAGCCAATGAAAAATTGGTGTAGCACGGTCGCCCAGATATTCTATGTGGCAGTGCAGATGGTGCTAAGGAAAATGTTGCACATATCTACAATGGATTAGAAGAAGAAAGAAAGAATAAACAAACACACTGTGCACATGGAGATTTGACAAATGGCCAAGAGAAAGTCATATAACCCAGACAAATTTGACGTTGTGATTAGTCAATAATAATAATCGTTCTGACCAAGTCAGCCTCCCAGTTATCTACTGCTGTTCTGCGAAATATCAGGCAGGTTCTTGTTGACATAATTTAGTGGAAATTGGGTAAAATATGTAGATTAGCTAAACTGCTTATTGAACACCTTAAAAATAACAATTTTTAACTAAGCATAAAATCAGGCGATCTTACGGCTCAAACTGATGACTTCCATGCAATTTTAGGTTGCTAAGTACAATTGCAATAAAAGGAGTTTATCGAACATATATAGCGTCACAAAAGTCTAGAGCCAGTGCTGTATGTCTACGAAAATTCTGTAACGAAATAAAAATGACTTCAGACTGGCAAGTTTCAAAGGAAAAAAAAGAAAATTAAGTTTAATCGAGTCCGAGCTAGCCGCAAAAATTTATTAAAAGAACAGAACAAAAACGTCAGAAGCGACACAAACGACCTATGACGGAGGGCGCCGTGTCGTTTTATTTTCGCACAGTCCGGTTTGCAGCCTCCGCCTCTGCTCTATACTCCCATTAATCTTACGTGTGACGTTTTGGAGGACACCCACGGTATAGGTCCGAAGATTTAACGATACGATATGACTATGACACGTACAACTCGTTGAAATATCGCGTCGATAACCTATCCAACGTCGCTTTATACTTAAATTCGATTTCGTTTTGTCACACTATAAAAAACACTGAGTGATGCGGTGTGAGTACATCTACAAAGTAGACTGGAGATCTGATGATGAATGCGAATGGCGATGAACTGATCGTCGTGGAGATCCTAGAGGAAGGCTGGAACCTTGTAGGAGACCAGTCAGGTAACAAGTATATGGTAGGTATTTGATACAAAGCAGTCTTCCCATTCGGGTCAGCGTACGAAACAGGAATTGATCTACATAAGTAGGTATGTCAAACTGTTTTGACAACACGGTTGGTCTAGTGTGAGGTCTAGTGGTAAGGGCATCCATTAATCACGTGAGGCAATTTTTCAACCCCCTCCTCCCTCTCCTCTTAATGAGATGTCGTGAGATTTTTGTCGACCCCCTCCCCCTTCACCCTAATCTCACGTGAGATTTTTCAAAATGCGTATTTTTCATTTAAATCATAAAAAATACAATGTTCATGTAAATACTGTAGTGTGTAATGTATAGGTATAGCTACGTATATGCATTCCTTAGAACGTAAGTACATATTAATGTGAACACTTGAATAAATGACATTCATTCGTTACTGAGACACCGGACTACTCATTTCTACATCCCGACATGGCGACCCTGCACAAGCAGACGCTCATAAGAATTTAATTAAGTGCAAAAATGTAACGAAATTACTTTACGATAAAAATGTATATCCTATAGAATATAAGAATAGCGATTTAATTTTGGTAAAAAACGAATGTGCCTCAAAGTTAACTAAGTTGTATGATGGTCCATTTTTAGTATTAGAAGATTTGGGTGTAAACGTAAAAATTGTCAAGAACAATAACAAAACAGATGTTGTCCACAAAAATAGGACAAAGCCATATGTAACCACCTAGTGTAGAAATATGCTTACTGTTTAGAATTACTATTTAGATATCTGCAACATTGTATTATGCTATGATGATACGATATTATGTTACGCTATAACTTGCTTTGTATAATCATATCTACTTATTGTTTTGTTTTGTGTATGTTAATCAATGTAATGTTTTAAAAAAAAAAATCTTATTGTATTCAAGATTTTCTTTTAAATTTTTCACCCCCGGAGGTGTAGTGTGTAATGTATAGGTATAGCTACGTATATGCATTCCTTAGAACGTAAGTACATATTAATGTGAACACTTGAATAAATGACATTCATTCGTTACTGAGACACCGGACTACTCATTTCTACATCCCGACAATACTTACGTTGGATTTATAAAATAAATAACTAAATTGCATTTTCGCAATTTTACAGTGTTTCTTGTGAAAAAAGTGAGTTACGTAGTATTTGCCGAAACATCCCCACCACGTGAGATTAGGTGAGGTTCGGTTAAGTGAACCTGATTTCATTTCAGAACGATATAAAAACAAAAAAAAAATCCTATCGATGTCACATTTATTTGTTTTTAGATTTCTTAAGAGTTGTAAGTTCGTTTGAAGATTAACCAACATTATGTTCTCAAAAAAATTTAATCTTTTAAATAATTAAATCAGCATGATACGAAAATGTGCTTATTATATAATTTGCAATCAGGATGGTTTTTTTTTAATAATGCTATTAAATAGCACAATCAACCTTCAGGTGTTATGGATTCACCTTGAATCTGGATATTTTGTGTACTTATATCATAAATAATTTTTATGTATTTACAAAAACAACAGTAGATTTTGTATGATTTTGTCTTAAATTTTTTTTGTTACCATAATTATGCTTCTTTGCAAATAACTGTATTGTTATTAACGATCATAAGCTTGACCTTAACATGTCACTCGGGGAGTTTTTATCCAAACCAAATTTTTAATCATGAGTTGTCTACTCAATCATCATTATTACGAAAATTCTCCAACAAAAACATTCAAAGTTCGCTTGTTCGAATTAGAGTTTTTTTTTTTAATGCGGACCACGGCACCGCCTCGTGGGAACCGATGGTGCTTAAATTACAGAGCGATGTAAAAAAGTAGCAATAACCAAGAGCGTCGTTTTTTTTACGGACAGAAATAACAAGCAACCTCCTCACCAATTTGTAAGAATGTTCTAACCACACGGGAATAAAATAAAGGGCATGTTATTTTGCTGTAACTGTAGTTAAAAACATGTCATGCAATGAACCGCAATTTTTTATGGGCCTTAATTCCGTACGAACCTTGCCGATGTCTCTACAGGCAAAACTTGCTTGCTAGCTATACTATAATACATGGTGTACCTATTCGTACTGAAGGAACCTGTTCAGTATCCGATTCTTGTGTCATATATGTATGTAAAATATATATAGGTATACCTACCTATTATTTTTGACGCAGAAAAAAAATTTGAGTGCAAGTTGTCGACGCGTTGACAGATCATACTTTATATACTTAAGTCATTCTACACCCCATTCCTTTGGCGCGCCAACAAAGAAATTATAAAGGTCATTCAACTGCGTAAACTCACGTTTTTATTACAAATTTAATGTAGTTCCTTCCGCATTAATTTCAAAATCCCCGTAGGAATTCCGGGATAAAAATAGCCTATGTCCTTGGTACAGATCCCTGACAACGTGATGCAAAATTTCGTGGTGACCGGTTGAGCCCTTTAGCTGTGAAAGCATAACAAACAAACAAACGAACTTTCACCTTTATAATATTAGTAAGGATTACAAGGAGATAATAAAAAGATATATTCTCAAATTGACAACCTATGTCAAACGATATGAACGTTATGAGATATTCCGAAGGATAGACAGCAGAAAGAACGAAAATAAAGGAAAATTCAAATAATAAATAGGATAAAATATATTTTCAAAACAAAAATACATATAAGATTAAGTATAAAAATATAAAAGCTAGTCAATTTATCGCGTAGACATCTGACGTCTGACAACTTTGCTCTTTAACGTTGGTTTTGGTGAAATGCAGACAAATATTTTTTTACTTACTGTGATCGCGACTTCGTTCATATGGTGTTAGAAATGGGATTTGTTTAGCACAATACCTATTGTAATTTGTGACCTATAAATAGTCGAAGTCCAGAAAATTATTTCAATTTACATTTACCCGGTAGTAACAATAGGCTTCTACTAACTATTATATACGTACATAGGTACATACTTCTTCAACTTTATTAGAGTCGATAAAAAAATTAAAAGTAATCTTGACCAATATATTATGTAGCACGTTACAAGTCTCTAGCTATTTTCTTTGTGATATTATATACCTACCAAATAATATAAAATCCTTACTAATACTATAAATGCGAAAGTGAGTTTTTTATTTGTTTGTTTGTTACGCTTTCACGGCCAAACGGCTCAACCGATCACCACTACATGTTGTCAAGGGTAGGTGCAGAAAAAATAAAGGGTAGTAAGTACATGCTTTTATCTCTGAATACCCGCCGGATCTCCGAAACTAACACGGGCGAAACAAAATAAAAAAGTCGCTATCCGAGTTATATATAAGTATTCTGAGATAATTTAATATACAATGTACTTAATATGTTACATTTAGATTAAATTTTTATCTGTTTTTTCTCGATATCATGATTCTAAACGATAAAATTTTAGCTAGATATGAGCTACAATTATCTAATTTCCAGAAGGGAGAAAATAATAAACTACAAAACCCAGCTATTCCTTGAAGACTAGATACTTTTATCCTATATGAGCTTACTCCAGATTGGTATATAGGAACAAAACTGGGTTACTGCCAAGTAAAGTCACTGAGATCAAATTGTATCGCAACTATTTGCTTTCAATTTTATTTCACCGCTATATAAAGAGCCACTGGAGAGACTACGAGCAGTAATAGATATCTAGCTCCACTTTTGATGAATTAATAGTACCTAAACGCAAGTATTCATGAATATGTTACAGTTAAAACCCGTTTTTAGTTAGAACGCGTTTTCCTTAGTTAAAACTAGTTTTTACTAAATGCTCTTGTTAAAACTAGAATTTACTACTGATAAATTATTCGTCCACGTACACTTTCCTAAAATGGTTCCACCCTGACATTCTTGGTAAGGTTAGGTTTGTACTGCTGACCAAGTTGCGCAAGTCGAGCGATTGTTGTCACCATTTGCCGGCCGCTGCCGCAGCACGCTCGTTATGCTCGCTTGGTTCGCGCGACTCGGTCACCAGTAGCAAGTAGATACAAACCTAACCTAACCAAGAATTTTGGGGTGCTCTACGCCTTACCTATGGCCAATAATAACAATTTTAACTCGTTTCGAAAAAACACGTTTTGTCTAATAACAACTAGTTTTACCTGATACCTTTTCAATTTTGAGCATTAACTAATTCTAGTTTTAACAAAGGCATTTAGTAAAAACTAGTTATAACTAGGGAAAACTCGTTCTAACTAAAGACTGGTTTTTACTGTGGCAAATATAAAGAACTAGGTGTAAGTTTAAGTGTAAGTTCAGTCGAATGGTGAAAAACTGCCACGTACCGTCATTTTTCTTTATTTGAAAAAGAAAACCCAAAGATCGATTTCCAAACATCAAAAGGGCCCTTCAATTGAATCTTTCATCCAATTTTTTACTCTTTTAGGTATTGAATCTCCAAAAACTCTTTCTTGGTGTTCGTTTAGGAAAAAAGGCCTGATTTCATAGTTCTATACTCAACGGATTCGATTTCAGTCGGATTTTATAAATAATAGTAGTGTAAAAAACTGTATGGATTATTTTAATGTGTAGCGGTGTAACACAACTACTTTTACTGCTTACGTCATAAATACATAGGTATATAGGTTGTAAGGTTAAACGAAGGACGTATTGAAGAAGAGTTTTCACTATCTGATTTTCGTCTCAAATATATGATAACTATATAAATTGATGTGAAGTGGCATTCAACTAAATTCAATTAACATTAATTTAATGAACGTCTCTGAGTTCGGGGGTTTTGTTTTTAAAACCTTTACTTAAAATTAAGTAATTATTAAAACGACTCTGAGTGTGGCCGTATGTCATTTTATTTAGGTACGCCTAACAAACGTGTTTGCAGAGTTTCATAGTTTTATGACCAAAGATTTAATGAATGCCGTAAAAAGGTGACAGAGACACCGAGTTACTTTCGCATTTATAATATTGGTATACATTGAAGTCTCTACTGCCTCTTCCGGAAACGTGCGTGAGCTGCATTGTATATCTTCGCAATTCGTAAATGATTATTATACTATTTATGAAAATCTTTAGCACAAAGCCCTATATATTATGTTCGTATCTGATACGCGAGGAAGACTTCACTACATAGGTACTATATATAGGTACCTCGAGGACTCGTTTTTGTAAGTGGTTTAATTTGTCCCCGATCCGAACATCCTTTTTACCTCGGGCCAAGACGGGAAATTACATTCTTAGAGCGGTTAAATCTATATAATATATAATATTTCTTTTTAAATCACTAAGACATGTCGATAATGCGAATAACATAATTACACTTAAGTAAAAGAAAATAATTAAATCACTTAAGTAAAAGAAAATAAAAATACTATCAAAAGTGATTTGTTCAGAAAGTATATACTTTATTAGCAGTTTTTAGCAGGTTTTAAATCAGTGTAATCACCTATCATGAAATAATTTTTAAACCATTATTATTTATAGCCGGAACAATCTGTAATCTGTGAGGACAATCCGTCAAAAGTTCAATGGAATCCATAGTTTAGTAACGTATAGAGGACAAAATACAATGATTACTAACTGATATTTAACTAAATGAACACTCGAAGAGGTTACTTTAACACGAGCAATATCCGCAATAACTAAAGCTTCAGAAGTTTGTAAGACCTTACGATGTCAGTCAGCTAGTCTTACTGTTAAATATTTTACTGCCAAATAAACCACCAACAAATGGTACTTATAGGTGGTGAAAAGGTTAACAACTCCGTACGGGGCAATATAATAAATCATTTCGAGTTTAAACATGTCATATGCGACGTGAGCTGTATTCAGGGAGCGTTCGGGAACAAAGGCGGCTCCTATCCCGATGCGAATGCTATTCAACACAATGACAAGTGTGGCAAATATTTTCCATATCACATCATCGAGCGACGAATATGAAAATATGAATGATTTATTATGATTTTTAAATTTGTTATAGGCGATGTTTCACAGACCGTTAAACTTTACAAGTGTAATAATGCGTAGCCGAAAATGTGTTTGCTCTTTCACAAATACATAAGTGTATGGTCTTACCCCGCCTTTATAATATTCGTTTCGTTCGTAAGTCCGAATACAGTTAAATTTTCGTAAGGAAAACTCGGGGGCGAATTTTTAAAAACAATATTTATTTTAGTGAATTGGAAAGAAATCTAATAATACTTCAGATCGTTTGTATGTATACAAAGATTGTATGGGATAATATAAAGTCTGGGAATAATACCAACATCACCAAAATTGGAGAGGTATAGGAATCACCTTTATTGCTCCGGCTGGTCCCTATCAATGTCCTTGGATCTATATCTATACTTATATTATAAAGAGCAAAAGTTTGTGAGTTTGTGGGTTTGTGTTTGTGAGTTTTTGAGTTTGTGACGTTGTAGGGGGTAATCTCTGGATCTACTAAACCGATATTAAAAATTCGTTCGCTTATAAGAAGCTACAGTAATTCTAAGTCACATACAGTGTTTTTATTCTGGAATTCCCGAGGGAACTCCGGAGATTCTGAGTTTGTGAGGTTGTAGGGGGTAATCTCTGGATCTACTAAACCGATTTTGAATATTCTTTCACTTATAGGAAGCTACAGTGATCCTGAGTGTTAGGTACTTTTTATTCCGAAATTTCCGCGGGAACTCCGAATTTCCCGCGGGTAAAATCACGGGAAACTGCTATCTGTGGATCTACTGAACCGATTTTGAAAATTCTTTCACTTACAGGAAGCTACAGTGATCCTGAGTGACATAGGGTACTTTTTATCCTGGAATTCGCGCGAGAACTCCGGAGTTCGTGTGTTTGTGAGATTGTACGGGGGAATATCTGGGTTTACTGAATCGATTTTAAAAATTCTTTCACTTATAAAAAGCTACAGTAATCCTAAGTAACATATAGGATACTTTATATCCCTGGATTCCTACGGGAACTCCAGAGTTTATGAGATTGTTATCTATGGATCTACTTATTATAGATAGGAAGCTAAAGTGATCCTGAGTGATATAGGGTACCTTTTATCCCGGAATTCCGGCGGGAACTCCGAAATTACCGCGGGTGAAACCGCGGGGGTCAGCTGGTATTATATAAAAATGAATCCTTATTTCCCTCGGTCATGGCATCACGCGTGAACGGCTGGACCAATTTCGCTAATTCTTTTTTTGTTGTGTTTGTTATTTTAAGTAGAAGAATGTGAAAGAATTTTGGAGTTCCTGCGGAAATGCCGAAACTCACGCGGGTGAATCTCTGAAACGGATGGACCGATTTTAGCGGAACTTTCACTGCTTATTAGCTGATGTTAAAAGGAGTAAATTAGGCTACTTTGTACTTCCTGCGGGAATTCCGAAACTCCCGTGAGTGAAACTGCGGAGCACAGCTAGTATATTATATATATAAAGACATTCCAAAGAGAGTCCTATACCGTGCTTTGTAAAGCACAATTCGAAATGTGTATACCTATATTTTTGTCTGTTATCGAGATTAGATTGTTCTCCACAAACAAACCCGAAGTGACAAGGAGTTGAGATAACCGTCTATCTCTGGAAATTGAGAAAACATCTCTGGGGATGTACCGCCATTTTCCAACTTGTTAACTACACGATAACATTATTCCCGAATACTCCAAATTGGATATTTTTCAAATCATTGAATTTGTGGTTCTTTTTTTAGTTATAATACAATATTTGTTGGTTAATGAAAACTGAACATTGACTTTTCCTTCTCATTGTATCTACACTCTGCTATGGATCAGTGATATTATCTTCTTGTCTGATATTATAGTAAACGAGGGGTGTTACGAGTGCCAATTAAATGCCTGTTCTCTCTAATCTTGAAGAGCCCCAAATTGTAGGTTCCGAGAACCATTCATTGATACCAGTATTGAGTTGGTTCTATAAAATCTAAATATTTTTAACCCTTTTAAACCTTTACTGTTATAAATGACAATGTGAGTTTATTTGTTTGTTTGTATGTTACGTTTTCACGCATTAACTACTCAACTGATCATCCAAAATTTTGCATACACGTTATCAGGGTACAGAAAATAAGATCACAGGCAACTTTTTACTCCGGGAATTAATGCGGGTGAAACCGCGAGGCGCAGCTTGTAATCTAATAATATTCTTAACCATTATAAGTATCGTGTTTTTTATATAAATCTTGTAAACATATTATTTCGCTGACTGACGTTAACGCCGGATTGTCTACGTCCATGGTAATGTGAATTAAGATAATCCTCCCTTCGATTGCCAAAGTGAAACCGAGATAGTTCAATCTCTGCCACAGTGGATTTTTATTATCTGATCAGACAAAGATTAAAGGATTATACTATTGAATGGGACCAGATACACATTATAACTGAAAACTTATCATTACGTTCATGTTGCTTGACTTAAGCGCTTTGCATTGGAATTAGGTACTCTTTAAAACCATAAAGAAAATACTTTGAGTATCTCGAAACGTTAAGTATAAATGTACCTAAACCTAAGTCTTGCTTGGCTAAGTGTGCGCAAGGATAGTGACTAGGTATTAGAGATATGTAGTCTGCCTACCCCTATACCAAGCATGAGCATAATATCTGGGGCACGGTAGTGCCCCCGCCAAGATAAGCCAAGCGAAGCGGGAGCACTACCTATCTTTTCTCGAAGCGCTTCGTCGTTTTTTGGAACCCTTATAACTTGGGTTTGGAAATTCTCGGGATATGTTGTCAATAGCGGACTGATCAAACATATACAGTTTTAATTGCACAGCTGTTATACTTTAGATTTTATTGATACCTAAAAAACCCTGATTTCGCCACTGCCTCACTGATGATCTTCAAAATTATTAGGGTATTTCCTAATGTCCTAGAAAACTGAAATTTGGCATGTAAGCTAGTATTAGTACACAAACAACAAGAAAATTATAAAACTTGTACCTTTTATCCCCCAACCCCTTAAACTAGTGGATAGAAGTTTGTATGAGAATTCCGCAATTTTGATCATACTTACTTAATAACACCTGCTCTGATTTAACTTAAAAATATTGTATGCGTATGTAATAATCTCGAAAACTTGAGAAATTTCGTTGGAGCAACTCTTAATGATGCAATATAAAATTTATTGACTCGTCTCCTTGATAGCATCGTTTGCAAAATTTAAATTTAAATTTCACTAAATATGCACAACATTATGAGGGAGTGATCATAAAAAAACCATTAGAAGAAATATTCTCGACGACCTGCTTTCGTATCCGTCTCCAGTGAATGGATGGGAAACGGATTCGGACCTCCAATTACAGTTCTTCCATAAAAACCACTGAGCCCCATTGTTACAAAATGATATGGCGAACAATGAGCCATTTACATAGCTATGTAACTACAGCACAGATATACAATACGTAAATAAATTTATTGAACACAATCATTTTGGATGCCACAACATAACATGAGCGAACACAATCGATATCTAGGTACGTAGTTGTACACTCATTCATCGCACTATAACGGATTCTCGATGTTGAATTTTTGGTGCGTTTAAGTCGAAAGCTCGCGGCGTTCTTTCAAGGAACGCTGGCTCAGCGATGCCATCCTGCCGCTACGAGCGAGCGACGTGCGAGGACCGAGCGGCTGAGCTTGGAGCCTTGCACGTTCCCGTTACATAACCCACCTGCCGGAGCCGCGTGCCAATAATCGCACTCACCGATGACCGGTACTTACTGCATCGATTATGTCACCTCTCAGCTGACGCCGCCGCTTAATTGCACAAACGTACGAACGAACCGGAATTCCGTGTCGGCCGATTGCGAATAGTAGTAAGTAGTATTTTATACGCGTTGTTGACGCGAAATTTTTTCTTTGTTTAGTGAATCGAACGAGTCGAGTCCGTGTTGCGGGGTCGATGTGAGGGTGATACTGGTACGGAGGCTGGACTCACCGAGCGGATGGTTACATAAGTCGCGTGGCGGGAATGTGGACACGTGAGGCCCCTCTGGGGCTCGAGGCGCGACTGGCGGGTTCGGGTGCCGCCCCGCGCCCATTGAGGCCTGCGGGGCGCCGCCGCCGCCGCCGCCGTCCAGCCAGACGCGATAAGCAGCCTTCACGTGTGCCGATCGAGCTTTAAAAGTGCGAGAGTCGAGACTAATAAACCTTAAGTTTTTTCAACGATTGCTCACACATCTATATGACTCCAAGTGGCTAGGGGTGACTCAAAGAGGTGAATCAACCACGGAGCCATTATTCCATTTTTTTTTACTAAACACCTAAAACTAATTAAAATAGGACACCAACGCAACCAACAAGAGAGCTTACAAATGAGACACAAAATAATACAATATAATAGGGCATAAAATAGGACATCGACCTCAAAATCTACAACCGAAAGGAACAATATAGGTAGGTACAATATCCGAATATATTTGGTATGTCTAATTGTTTACGCATTTTAAGTAAAGCTCTAGTATCCTGTACTTATTTTATACAACCACCTTAATAAAAATCTATCTATTATACTACATTTCTGTCCAAAGTAGAACCTATACCGACGCTCTCCAAAGTTTGTATTTAACCTACTGCCAATTAAAGTATGTATCTATGATGATGTCATGACTTTATTGACCTAGGATCTGCTATCATTTTCATGTAATCGACCGTCCAAGGCAGCAAGGAGCACAACCTGTTCTAAACGCGTTTTACGCAACAAAACTCTAACCATTTTGAATTAGCAAATAATAATGAAACTGTTAAAGTTAACAATGTCATTATTATCATACAAACGCTATTGCCTCAAGCACTACCCTTGTGTCAAAAGACGTCATATCTACCCATTTTAGAGAAAAGAAATAGTAGCTTATTCTTTGAAAGCTTTTGAGCTTTTAAAAATAAATCCAATGCTTAGAGCCTCAATAAACGCTACTGGCAGAACTAAAATTCTGAAAGTGTAAAATCAAGTAAGTAAAAAAGAATTCGAATACTTAAAAACAATTGGAACAATTTCGAAATTAGAATGCAATTTTTATTTCTGACTTGAAAATAATATTGCGATGCCTTATTTAAGAGCCATCTAGTAACGAGTAGCCCAACTCTAAATTTCAGCTTGCGCTGTCACAAAATGAATTTTGGTTAGAAAGTAGTGAATCAATATCGAATATATTATACCTCTGTTTATGCTTTTCCCAAACATCCAAATACCCAATTTTTCACGTTAACAAAGTTAGTAGAATAATAATTGTTATTCGTATGTCTACTGTTTACCGGCTAGGTGATAGGAGTGCAGTCTGTAGTCGTCAGTAATATTATATTATTATGATGATGTTAATTATTAATAATTATTAGTGGCCTTTTTCCGTTGTTCCAGTCAAAACAATTCTCATCAGCGATTATATTCTATATTTCCTCCGTTCCCGAATACCGGATTCTTAAAAAAAACTAATTTTCAATATAAAAAATTCCCATGATACTTACCAGATTTCTAAAATCTCAAAGTACAACCATGTTCAAAATTTAATGAAGTAACTAATTATTATTAATTATTTATCGTACGAAAGTTGAAGATCTTCAGTTTCAATCGATTTTCTGTTGGCATTTTATATTATTATTTTTATATAGGTATGAGTTGTTTAACTAAGCAACATTGTCGATTGAACCAATGGGATGTGGACTACTTTTGAAAATAAAAATTCTAATCAGTCCGTCAGTTACAAAATAAAAAAAACAATAGACACGTATTTTTTGTTTTTTACAAATTAAAATATACAGAGATAAAGCGCATTAAAATTTAGGGTGAGGGGGTCTTGACGTCACTAACCGCTAAAACCGCCATACAAACTGTCAGAATAGTGACGTCACGCGAAATTTCAACTCAATATATCGCCGTTATTTTTTGATTACGTAAAAAAAGAAAAAATAAGTGTCCAATATTTTTTAATAATCTACAAGACGGACTAAAAAATAAAAATTAGTCAACATGCCCATTGACATGACATATGACACAGAAGTACTCTATATATAAACTAGAATAACACAGTTTCTCTGTAGCTGGTGAAACCCAAGACAATAAGTAAATATTAAATGACTATTGGATGATTAAAAATAAACAAATGAGTGACTATTAAAAATTTAATTTCGTAATTTTCACACAAATTGACACTAAACTTACCTATACATAGTACCTACATAGTTTAGTAAGTAGTTAATTTTTTTAACAAGATTGATTTTTCAAAACTTTATAGAGAGTATACAAAATAATTATAGACAGTTTTAGGCCATATCTAAACGTTCTCTAATTCTGTCGGAATCGGCTGAGTAAATTTTATGTTTCTTCAATTATTTCAGTAAATAAATCATTCAAAAGAAACTATATATTTTTAATATAGGTATTTGTACCAATATAATATGCCTTTCAATTTAGCAAAAAAACTGTTTAAGGCTAACTGTAGAGGTAAGTTACAATCATTTCTTTACATCTGAAATCTCCCGTAAGAGATTAATTTAAGTCGTAATTTGGTATGTATTTTTAATGAACGTACTTATCAAATTAACTTTTTAATTGGTGCAGATGAGTGGATAAGATAAATTCCTAGCTTTAACGATGTCGTATTGATTCATCCCCAAGATTATAAAAAAATATTAGAAATGTATTCAGAACCCAGAAGTGTCAGAATAGGTACCTATACATGGTGACAATAAACGCGCGGTCGTTTAGAGAGGTCAACCCATCTTTATGGCGTCGCGTTGTATAAAACTTCTTTCATATTTTTGAACTAATAATTATTTTGTACGCATAGGTATACTAATTTTCTGTGTAAGCAAAACTTTAAAATTTTGTGACATAAATTCAATAGAAGCCTCCAAAAATCAGTTTTTTTTTCACTAATTTTAACTGGGCTGTTTAAAAATTGCACATGTATACCAAACAACTACGCTTATGACATTTAATGAAAATTCTAAATGATTACTTAATTTTAAGTAAAGATTAAAAAAAACTGCCGCATTCAGAGACGTTCATTAAATTGATATTAATTGGCATTTAACTAAATTTAAACTTACATCTATATTTTAACCTGTTTCACAATATTGAAACTAGTTAAATGTTTGTATACTTTCTAGAAATCTGTTTCTAAAAATATTAATTTTCATTAGGGGTCCAGTCTCTGAACTCATTGAGTGTCATATATGTATGAAAACACTATTGACTATTCGCTTTTGGTGTGCATAAAAATAACTATCTTGTAGCGTATTCAAAAACTACAGAGTTACCTTATACTTGTATCCTTGCATATTATAAAACAAAGTCCTCCTCCGCGTCTGTTTGTCTGTCTGTTTGTCAGTAAGTTCACGATAAACTCAAAAACTACTGAACGGATTTTCATGGGATTATCACCTATAGATAGAGTGATTCAAGAGGAAGATTTATACGTTCAGTTCATCCTGGAGTTCACGCGGGAACTCTGAAATTATCATGGGTGAAACCGCAGGTGACAGCTAGTTAGATATAAATCTATATAGTATGTATAAATGAATTGATGTTCGTTTGTCTCGCTAAACCTCGAGAATGGCTGGACCGATTTGGCTAATTTTTATCTTGAAATATTTGGGGAAGTTCAGGGAAGGTTTAAAAAGTAAATTAGGCTACTTTGAGGTTACCGCGGGAATTTCGAAACACACGCGGGTGGAACCGCGGGGCACAGCTATTATCTACTATTTATAATATTTATAAAATGTCCGGAGCGAAGCTAATAAAACGTAATAATGATTTTTCGATCACCTATATTGTCTTTGGCCAAACTCGCTTCGCGAGTTATAATCTAACAATAAACAGATTAATCTATAATATACGTAATTATACTGTTAATTGACAGAAGAATTTCTCACTATTCGATTGACATTATGACAGTGGAAATCGACGAAAACAATCTTCTTGAAGATAAGTTCTCCTTAAAAAGGATCTAATTACACATTTTACAAAAGATTACCTATAGATGGTTACTTGATCTCCTTGTTTCTTGCAATTTCACATCGATTGATGAAAACTGTATTTAGGTATATAAAAAAGTTGGCTTGTGTCCTCATCTTTTACACTGCACAACTGATATTAGTCAGATTTTCACTATCAGTAACCGAATCTCTTACGGATGGTTTATAACATTATGTACTGGAAGATCTACAGGAGATTCCAAAATTCACGTGGGTAAAACCGCAGGGACTAATTAGCTAGTTATAAAGTAGATAATAACTTTTGGCATCAACATTAATTAATCGTCTAAATTACTAAGAAATATTTAGAATAATTATGTCATTTCAATTCTTTGCAAAATGAGCGAATGGGACAGGTATAAAATTAAAACTATGTATTTGAGATAAAATTCCTCTTACGTCGAGAATTTTTTTTTCTTCTATTAATTACTAATAACTATTAATTGCCAAACATTTCTTTCTTTACTCTCACAAAGAAAATTATCTTAACATATTTTCATTAATTAAAGATCCAAGACAGTTTGGAAGAAACTCGGAGTATGAAAAACATTTTGTACGTACATAGTTGTGTCCACGTAAGACTATTTTTATTGTGTGAGATACATCAGGTAATATTCAAAGGTTTCATTCATTCACCATCCATATCTATTGGCACCCGATTGCTGCCATCAAATGGCAACTGTAAACGATTCCAAAGGTTATAGACAGGTAGATATAGAATTATTTGCGAAGGCAACACAGAACGCTGAATATTCCACGGAACGTCGTCGGTTTCGTTTTCTTGGGCGACGAGGTGGGAACTCTGTGGTAACGCGAGTTCAGTTGCACCGGGATGACCAGCTCCAGCACTGAGCCGTCGTCATCCTCATCGGAGGCGGTGAGCTCCACCTCGTAGAGCGGGGGAGACGAGCGTCCGGAACTGTTCTCTGCGTCGACATCCCCCGAGGGGTACTGCGGAGGCGTGTCCTCGAACGATATCATCGGTGCTTCAGGCGTGTCCAGCAATTCGTCGTCCATTGTTCTCTGAAATGTTTTTCAATCATTTCTACATATCTGGGGGCACGGGAGTGCCTCCGCCAAGACGAGCCAAGCGAAGCGGGAGCACTACCTTTACTCTTTTCTCGAAACGGCCAAGCCACATATTCTGACTAAGGTATAGAGTTTGAGAAGTTAGGCCTTGTAGAGTTAGGGTGTGTAGAGTTATAAGCTTGGCTCTACATGATAACTTTTTGACAGTGTCCGTACATGAAAATGTTTTTGGTGGGATTTAAATTTTCTATCTAAGTATTCCACAACTATTAGTAAAATATCCAGACATTACAATCCTAAATAATTAATGGGAATTTGAGATTGTTTGTTACTGTTTATTGCGCCTTCTGCACGCCTTAACTACTCAACAACTCCACCATCATCAAAAAAATTTTACTTGTAATACACGTACTACAAAATTCTGGAACAATAAAGCTAGAGCTATAGTGAAAGCGCAGCAATTAGCTAGTAAGTATGAAAAAAAAAGAAGTACCGCTATTTGACGTAGATAATATTATATAGAATATAATATTATATAATATAATATTATCTAGAAATTTGAGTATTATCTGACAAGAGGTACGGATAAACCGCTCTTGCGATCTATATGATCTTTTATTATTGGATTCCTCAATCATAGAGATTGCTCTGGATGGACGAAGGACATATTGCTCTATGATCATTATTGGATTCCTAGATAAAAAGATACATATAGAGGGAGGTCCGTATTTGCGTGTGTTCAGTTCCTCATTATCTAGACTAATATTATAAAGATCTATGGATCTACTTATTATTATAGATAGGATGCTAAGGTGATCCTGAGTGACATAGGATAATTTTTATTCCGGAATTCCCGCGGGAACTTCGAAATTACCGCGGGTGAAACCACAGGGGTCAGCTATAATTATATAACTAAGAAATCTCACCAGCTGCTCGTTATGTTTCTTCCTCACGGCTCTCACCCATGGCGCTTTGATCACCACCTCATCATCGGTAGAACTTGCATCACTCATCTGGAAATAGGTACCTATATATTTATATAATAACTAGTCGTTCCCCGAGGTTTCACCCACGTTAATTTCGGAGATCCCGCGGGAATTCCAGAATAAAAGTACCCTTTTCTGACAATAGGCTTGTTTCCGGGGTATGAAAATCAAAATTCTATTTAGTCCGTCATGTGGAGATTAATAAAAATATTGGCCATTTGTATTTTAACATTTTTTTACGTACCTACCTACCTAATTATAAAATAATAATAATAACGCGCGACGTCACAACGTGCTATAAATTGTAGCACGGCGTGACGTCACGCGACATTCCGACTTAATGTTGGTATCTCCGTTATTTTTTGATTAGGTACCTATGTAAAAAATTAAAAAAATGCGTGTCCAATATTTTTTATTAATCTACAAGACGGATTAAAAACTAAAATTTGCTTGACAAGTCCATTAGGTATATCCATAAAGTGGTCACGTAACAGTAAACATTATATGTTAGGTATATAAGCGTCGATCAGTTCGCACGTCGCTTCACTCACGTGCGCGCGTTCATTGCGCCGGCGCCGCCCCAGCTGGGCGTCGTCGCTGTCGATGCCGCTGTCGTCCGGCTCGGGGAGCGGGCCCAGCAGCCCCCGGCGCTCGCCACCCGCGGCCAGCTTGATCGCTGAGATCTGATACTGCAATGTTACAGAAATTTGTTTTCAATCATTTACTCGTAATTATTTAATGTCGTTGAATGTGTCTCTTTGCAATTAGTTATTTATTAGGTATATCAATAATGCAACGTTGCTTTTTAAATGAGTTACTGAGGGAAATATGCGCTTCTGAAGTTCCAAAATATTTATTCTCCCACTCTAACTTTTCTAACCGACTTCCCAAAAAGAAGGAGGTTCTCAATTCGACGCGTATGTTTTTTTTAATAAAAAAAGTGGACAATTTTGAAAAAAATCAACAACACATTTTCCGTGAAAGTGCTTTTTAAATGTGTTCAGTTTTTAAATATTTACATAGAATATTTTTTAAATAAACTCATAAGAGTTTAGTAAGACGTAATGTTTAACATGTCTCTCTCACTTGTTGAGGATACACGTAGGTTGACTGGCAGACAATGCTACTGTGGCATTAAGTCCACTTCTTTATAGCATGTTTGCAGTAAGTCTAAAAAAGCAGTAAGTAGACATACCTATTAGAATTACCTACTCATATGAATGATAAGTAGATAACCTATAATTACCTAATAGGTACCATTTTATGGACAAAATGTCTAATCTATCTAAAGATTCTATTTCTATGAAATATAGCTAATTACTTTATGAAAAAAGTGTTACGTCGACCTCTAACACTTTAGGTTAAAAGTTCTACGGTTGTTCTTTTACATAAAATTAAACAGTTTTATTAACATAATGAAAATATACCTTAAACGCAGCAGTCGTGTCTAAGGTTATTCATAAAATCTTGAAATTATATTTTGCCGTGTCACATCACTGTACGGAGATGTACGTAGCAGAGAGAAGGTATTCACTACGTTTTAACAAAACGTACGTAGTTTTTTAAGGAACAGCCTTTAATGGCCTAAAGACCAAGAGACAAGGTAATCACTACGTTTTACTAAAACTTCGAAAACGTATAGTGGTTAGATACTCTTTGGATCAACTGTTCACGATTTCCTTGGGATGGGTGTTCCTCCTGTAATGGTTGCCATGACAACGCCTCCCTGCGCGCGCACCACGAACCTCGCACATATCCCGACCGATTTATTTACTTAGTTGTCAAACTTTTTCAAAAAAAAGGCCCTGAAGCTTTTTATGCATAACAACTATTTATTTTATTTACTATTGCATCGAACAAGTTGTTTGGGAAATTCTCCGATCTAACATAATAATATGGCTCCGAAAAAGGTAAGGTTTCGATTTCGATCACGAGAAGTTTAATATTTCTTAACTTACGTATTTGGATTACTTATTTGTACTTTTTCTTATTGTAGAGTAAGTTTCATCTGAGTTGTAAAATATTTTTATACGTAGGTAAATATTTCGTAGAGTTTTTTTTATAAATTAATTGTTGTTATTTATTAAATAGATTATCAATAAAATGTTCATCACATATTACATACTCTGAAGCGTTATGTAACCGTACCTATACGTACATCGATCAAACACCTCACTGTCAAGAATTTTCTTCACGCGATACTCACATGTATAGTAGGTAGGTACTTAAGTCCGTACGTCACAATACTTTCTTTCAACTCCTATCACTCATAAACACTTTTTATAGTAGTCAAATATTAATCAAATTGAATCTTAATTGAAATCTCTAAAATAATATTTTCCTTATTATATGACCGAAGATTGTTTTATTACAGTCTAGTTTTTGGAACAACTAGCTAGCCGGCTGTACTGTACAAAAGTGCATTTTGCAAACCATAGTCACCGATAAACATTTGGAGGATGTAATTAAAATAGAATACTTAAATATTCCTGGAATTTTCATTCGCACAAGTGTATTTAATAAAAAAAATTATAATCAAAACAAAATTTACTACTTTAAAATATTACATACAAAATACCTACCTTTTATCGACAAGCTTCTAAACATCACAGAAAATTATTGAAAGTAAGTTAAATATAAATTCATTGATTTGGTGAAAGTTCTACTTGAGTATACATAGATACTTGGATAGACACTGGATTTATACACCTTAACTTTATAGAGACAAAATTGAGATGCAAATGACATTATGTATTGTTTCAATTGATTTATTTAAACGTGGTGTCAACTGATTTAGATACCTAGCCTCCAAAGGATGAGTAGCCAGGTAACGCTACCGGACCTTTGGCGTAACAAATCGAAGGAGAAAAAAATAGGCCTGCTCCTAAACCGACTGAGAGTGAGTACCTACTTACGATTGGTAGAATGCATTACCACCAGTGTATATAAATACCTTTCTGGGTACACAAGTGTGGATATATCACGAATTTCAGTTAGCCGTTGGCTTATTAATTGCCGATGACGAAACTGTTTATTATTGTCGTGTATAATACTATTAATAATAATATTATTATACGTAATTGGCGCGTATCTGGGCTGAAATTTCCTTGTTCAATGTAATTTTAAAAAGTACCTAGTTCTTTATTTAATTATTTATTTTTTCATTTACTATGGTCACAGATAATATACCTAACATATTATCTACTGCTATGGTTGACTTAGATAATAATAGATTTAGTTTAAAGCAGTACCTACCTAATGAAGTAGTATGCTAAGGTTGTAGACATTTCAAAGCCAAAGAGCCTTGCGCCAAATTTTTGTGTTCTTCTTTTTGTTTTATCAGTTTTGTGCAAATATTTGTCTATACACAGGACACTGAATGCGTAGAAAACGACGAGTTTTTTTTTTTTACATAATAGAAATGTTTAAAATTGTGTACGTCATAACACGCTCTGTGACCCCGTCTTTAATACCCTCCAAGATTCCTCGTATAAGTACCTACACATTACCCGTAGCTACTATTGTTTCATGAGTTTCTATCTGCGTCATTCATATGATATTGTAGAGGCATAAAATGTTAAAGTAAAAAAGGAAATAAGAGCTCTCGAACGAAGACTAACGAATATGAACGAGGACAGTAAAATCACAACCAGACACATAAGTACTTCGTGTGGAGGAAACTAATCTCAATTATACAGAGGAAATCCTAGCCTAGTGCTCAATATTGTACATTTTTTTTTTGTTTTAATAAAGGCTCTTTCCTTTATTTCTAGTATAACTATAGATAGGTACCTACTTCATCTTGTCAAGTTATCTTTGTAGACAGCCTATACAAAGTTATTTTTTGTAGTATTCACTATCCCTGCAAACAGTTTGATCGGAATTAGCAAAAACAATCGTGAGCAACGTTCCTTATTCAACACCAATTTAAAATTAACGTATTTATTAAATCTTTGAATGCGATTGTATATATTTATTAGGTACTTATGTTTGAAAGTAATGGAATGTTTCCTTTCAGTACCTATGATTTAAACTCTTTAATATTTATGGTACTTTTCCTCGAACCACGGTCTTTCCCACCTCATACTTAACATTATGTTATGTACCTTCAAAGTTCAAACCTAAATTATCTTAGCGCTTTAAATAGACGCTTCAATTCTGTGCCTGCGCACAGTTAAGAGTCGAATCGAGAGAAAAGACTAGTATAGAATATACTTAATTTGGTACATACTTATTGTAATTCTGTGATGTTTTTACTATCGTAATATTATAATTAAGTGCTGTAAGTAAATAAAACATGTAAGCCAAGAAACGACGCACGACCCGTGGACCCCCGGCTAGATCCCCCTGGTAAAATTCCCCGTGGACCCCCTCGACAGAAAAGTACTGGCAGTCTCTTTTAATTAATTTACTTCATGAAGAAAAATAGATATACCTACATAAGTACAATATATATTTAAACACGCGTCACAAACCCAATTAGACTTTTAGTGCCGCATCTGAGGTAACTTTTATATTTTCCTCGTAGGTAGGTAGGTAGGTACCTATACTTAGGTAATTTATTATATTTATATTTTTTTAAGCATTCAAAAAATAAAAAGTGTATATTATTGGATATTATGTGAAGAGAATGACGCACAAGCAACCGAAATATCGTATAGCTATGGTTGCAATGAGAATCGCATGCGTTTGTGCAATAAGGAAATTGGGGGAATTGCTAAATTAATCGTTATCTTATATGTATATTATAATCACGATTACCACGGTAATGTTTGATCGATCCAAAGATAGTAAAATCAATTGGTATCGTCACAATCACGCAACATTGACGCATCCGCTTCGGGCCCTATTCGGTATTGGTTTAATAGAGTACCCGCACAAAAATAGGTACCCACATATCTAGGGGTGGTTTTGCATGAGAACCATAAAGTTTCAATATGTTTACGATGGTGCCCCTATCGTGTATACGTATAGTTGCGGGGTACGATGTTGAAACAATAGTAATTTTGTCTGCGTATCGCTAAATACCATAAGTACCTATAAAATTAAATCGCTACCAGCGTCAATCCGTTTGTTCACTTAGTTCTTTTAAACTACGCAACCGATTCACTGTTATATTCACAATTTTTTCTTTAATATTTATATAAATATAATACATTCTAATTAAAAAAACGTTTTGTAAGCATTGGCGTAGATAGCTAGGGAGCTGAACTAACAACAGTCATGACGTAATGAGAGACTTAATGCACTTTATTCACTTTCCTGTTTACCATTACCATTGTGGTACTTTCGTTTATGTATGATATAGGTAGTTACATTTATATAAAAAGGATATTATAAAAAGGAAAGATTTTATTTTGTTGTTTGTTTGTTTGTTATAATTCTAACTCTAAAACTACTGGACCGATTTCAAAAATCCTTTCACCATTAGAAAGTTACATTATCCCTGAGTAACATAGACTATATTGTAATCCGGAATTCCCGCGGGAACTCCGAAATTATCGTCGGTGAAACTGCGCGGGACAGCTAGTGTATAATATATGTAGTTTCCGGCGCTTACATGATGCTAATATAACCATAAATGAGATTCCTATATCTACATTAAAATAATATGTTAACAGCCGCACTCAGAGTCCTTTTAATGGTACTTTTTCTAAAACAAAATGCCGCAATCAGAGACGTTCATTAAATTAATGTTAATTGGCATTGGACTTATTATATTACATTTAGTTAAATGCCGATTAACATTAATTTTATGAACGCCTCAGATTGCGGCAATTTGGTTTTAAAAATCTTTACTAAAATTAAGTAATCATTAAAACGACTCTGAGTGCGGCCGTGGCATTTAACCCGTACGAATCCGGGCCGGTTACTACTACTATCTAAAGAGGAAAAGTTTGTTATGGAACTATATTGACCCGATTCAAAGAAAAATTATTCCCTAATAATAAGCTACAGATACAGTATTCTCGAGTAACATACTTATTATGGAATTATAGAGTTCAGTAGTTCCCGAATTGAAAAGAAAATAATTCAGCAAGTCCTTATTTTTGCCTATAGCTGAATTCAAATTAATAGGTTTTTTTAATCGCACGGTCGTAGCCTTCCATGAGGACAACTGCCGACAAACTGCTGGATACAGTTTGGCAGCCTACTTATTGTAATATGTCATGTACCTATTCGTTTTCCTTTTCGTGAATTAAAAAAAAATAATATACCTACCCAGAGGCACCACATAGTCACGTTTACAATTTAATTATATTCAAAAGTCAAAATCATTTATTCAAATTTGGCCTATAATGTGGCTCTTTTTGACGTCAATAAAGTTACATTTATTATGACAGCACACATAAAATATCCACCCTTCACTAACCCCTTAATTTTATAGTCAATAGGATAAATTTAAAAAAATTTCGACCTAAAGGAAATTAGGTACCTACCTACCTATATTGATAAGAATGCAATCTAGGTATTATTGCTGTGTAGTTAACTACCACTGTTATGCTTGAGTGTGGGTGAGATTTACTTGTAGGTAAGAATGATCGTTTTGTTTTAGTTAAATAAATGGATTAAAAATAAAAATTAAATTCATGCAAAATCAAGTATGAGATTAAAAATAAGAAATAAAAAAAAAATAAAAAAAAATAAAAATAAGTGAGATTTTTTAAGTGAGATTTTAAAAATACTTTGAAAAGACATACATTTAAGTACTTTGTTTATAAAAAACCATTTAGATAACTATGTAAATATGTTTTAAAAAATATTGGAATAGGTACTTACCTAACTTTATGGTCTATATCCTAGGTCCTTGCCGTGATCTCATATCCATAATAACCAACAACACGTTTATTTATTCTACATTTGAACTGCGTAGAAAATACTCAAAACCACACACGTGTATATCACTTTATCTCCAACTCGCGTCTGCCGCAATCGAAATACAAATTTACTGTTTCCCTACAAACAGCTGCAAAACAAATATTTAAACACATTGATTGTAAATTGTATTTTAGTGAAGTATTAAAAAAATATCAGAAGTATGAAGTTCGCGTTGTGTAGCGATGTCTCTACGGCTTGTACTAGCTGATGCCAGACACGGAAAAGGCAATTAGAATTTTGTGTCACGCCGTAGCTGTAGTCCGAACTCCAAACGTCTAATTGTGAACCATGTACCGTTGACAATGAAGTACATTTGCTGACGAAAATAATAGTAGATATATTCAACCGCCAATTCTGTTTTGAACCCTGATATTTTCTTTATAATGCAAATATTCGACTTCAGCGCGATTAGCATTCGAATGGAACTCGAACGTAGATCATTGTTTGCATTTGCGTACTATAGTGCATATATTTTATTTAGTTTCGTTCTTGGGTTAGTATAGTAAATTGGGAATAATAGAAATAAGATAAGTTCAAAAGTTATAAAAAGTGGATTAAAATACATTGGACATTATTGCACAGCGCCACTTGGTCCCAAACTAAACTGATCCTTTTTTATCTTAAAACATAATATGGTATTATGAATACAACACACACACACTCAGTATGCAGGGTAATCATAACTTTTCACCACCATAAAAGTTTACTCTGACCGGGAGATGAACCCGAGATCCGTGTGACAATGTGATGGCAGAAACGCTCACTAAAACCACTATAACAACGGAGCTGTTCAATACTGAATGTTCTAATACAAAATGATACTTTCATTTTGTACCTGTATTGAAATATTTAATATCTTGGCGTCCAACAGCCTGCTCGTGTAAAGAGGTGTCGAGGATTTTGCGTATGTACAAAATGGTTTTAATGTGAAACTGTGTGTTGTGAACCCTGGCAGACGCATTTTAATGTTCTACTTCTCTACAAGGTGTGCTTTAAAACAACACGTGCAGTGTACGTGTCTTACTCGCCTAATTCCTATGGTTGTACAAGTATATGTCACCGTTAAATTGTAGAAACCGTTAAAATGTAATGACACGGTAGGTTCGGTTAGGTTTGTTTTGTGACCACAACAGAGTCAAATGGTACAGATGGTACCAATTTCTCACGTGCCAGAACCCATCCACAACTCATTTTCTACCCTCAGTATTTTACAATATTACCGTTTACAAACTAACGATTTTTACAATTCTACGGTGACATATACATAAATGCATGAAGTTTTTTATGTCACAAATCCAATCGAATGAACTCGATTGAGTGTTCGTTTAAAAAAACGCTATACCACGAATATTCCCGTCGTATCTTTTTCTTACACCAAATAATGGCGTTATCGCGATATGTGTGCTGTGTGTATGAAAATGACAATGGCATACACGGCGTGACGTATAACTTATGCTTTTTTTTCTATATCTTAAAATATTTGAACATTTATCATGAGGAATCTTTTTTATCTATTGTGTAGTGCTTTTTTGCTAACTGTATTGCTTACTATATTAGAATATAGTAATGCAAAAATTGCAGTACCTAAATACTGGTAGGTACCTACCTGTGCCTCCAAGCAATAGTTTCAACTAAGAATCAGTGACTTAGTAACTTAGGCCGTGTCAAATGGTTTCTTGGTTTTGTTAGAAGTTTTGATTAGATGGATTTTATGTATCCCTGTAATCTAAATGTCGCTTTATAATGTCGTCCTATTCGTCGTTGTCTAGCATAGAAAATGATGCAAGTATATATTAATTAATAGCAGTTATTGTTATAAATAGAAAAGAAATCTAGTGTACATATTTTAACTTATTACAGTGGAAGATTTATTCTGCAGTAGGTACTTAGTAAACGTGGTTTACCTTTCATTATCATGACAGGCTAGGATTCATCAGTTCATAACGAATTTCCCTAATAAATTATTATTAGTATGCTATCTTTACGCACGCAAATGCATTAATTATAGCCAAATTGTTTACGCTTGCTATGCTATTCATCAGTATATTACCTATTCACAATCATTTATAAAGTTCGTACACAAAATTAACTTGCGCTAGTCGAGTTTAATAGCCGAATTACATGATTCGCTCTAATAAAGAGCTGTCATAAAATCGTAGATATGCAAATGTCTAGATGCTATTCAAATCTCTTCGGTTCTCAATCGTTTAGTTCTCGATGCGCTACCGACGCTAGCTTGCGTGCGCTCACTGTCGTGTTTTGTGGTTTACTAATAAAGATAAATTAGGTTGCTTTTTAAAAATGTTGAAAGCAATGGTCAAGAGAGCGCTGCATGTTGACGATAACAAAGATATTTTAACTAAAACGCTTCAGTTGTTGGATGTATGTTATAGATGCTTATGTTTTATCGTAAAAGCATGTTAAATCGTGTCATCGCTTAGTAGAATATCTTGGAAAAAAGTAACTCTTTCTGATTTTTTTCAAAAAAGAACCTAATAAAATCCCTATCCAATTTTCTACCACTTATTTCGTAGCGAATTATTTTGCTATGAATCCTTATTTAAGATGGCTTACTAAGGTATTTACTACAATCTTTTTTTTTACTTTACCAGAAAGAAACATCGGGGAAGTCGCGTTCAAATCTCGTTGAAGATGACGCTCTCGATTGGCTGAAGCCTCGAGCTCTCATGAAACCTGATGACCAAGAGGAAGTTCCAGACGCTGTAAGAAATTATCAAACTTGAGCTGATTTTTCAATTCTGAGATAGAACTCAATTAAAATCTAAGTACAAATGGAACAAGTTTTGTATAGACTATTAGACGAATAAGTAAACTTTATTTGATGATTGAAAAATCGGCCCTCATAATCAATTTATCGTTACTTCTTATAACTAATACATATCATATATTTTGTGCTTATTGAGAATTGCGTGCGTGTAAAATAAAATGACATCAGAATAATGTTCTATAAGAATAATTCTGATGAAAATGTAGAGTGTAGAGTTATGACAAAAATATTATCCTGTAACATATTATAGCCTATAGGCATCATGATCGTTGCTTGACTTATTATAAGTTTATTAATAACTAGCTGTTTCCCACAGTTTCACCCGTGTTAATTTCAAAGTTCCCGAGGGGATTCCGAGATAAACAGTACCCTATGTCCTTCTCTATACTCTTGATAATGCGTTAACAAAATTTCATGATGATCGGTTGAGCCGTTAAGCCGTAAAAGCGTAACAAACAAATAAACAAACAAACTCACTTCTGCATTCATAATAGTACCTAAAGATTTACTATAATAATAGATAACATAATTTAACATATATAAACAATTCAAAAACTATAGTAAAAAAAATTGTCTAAATAAAATAATTTTCTTACGGCGAATGTGAGCTTTTAGCAACGAAAAATAAATCTAAATCTACTAAAATAGACGAATTTCATATTTCATCTACACTTAGATGTTTATAAATAAAGCTTAGGTTCGGTAGGCAGGTTAGATTTTTAAAGTTTCACCTATTTCAGGATTTAGAAGAAGAAGTGGGACGGGTCTTGACCACGATCAATCCTCAATGGGTGCTAGACGAAGTGGCATACCATTATGGTCAAGGGAAATTCGTGGTGAAACCTAAGCCAACTTTCGGTAAAGCGTACCCGCTTTATTTATTCCAAGGAACGGCAATACGAAAAGATTCTGACGAAGCTAAAGCTCAGATAGCGGCTGGATACGGTTTGTAGAGATTTCTTTGTCATCCGATGATTAGATACACACTATTATCGCAGGAGCTTCTTTCATCAATATGTGTTTCGTGGGTCTCTTGACTTTTGGATACGATATAAAGTCAGCCGACCTCTAAAATTAATAAAAATATGGGATTCCTAAAATAAGAAAAATTGCGTGAGGCTTGACCCACAGAGAAAATAAATTAACTAGAGATGACATGTAGGCGGGGCAGGCGCGCCACGGTTGCAAAGGAAGTTAGAGCAAATATTCTAACTTGCCCAAAACTTCTTTAAAGAGTATCCGAGGTATATTTTCCCCAATATTCCCAAGACTGTGAATTTTGAAAACAGTGACTAAGTAAAAACGTAGCTAAAAAGTGTTTAATACATTTCTTTACGTTAATTGTACGTGATAAATAGTTTTCTGTGCGAAAATCACCCGGCGACATTGGTTTTCACCTGTTTTCATACTAAACCAAGTTGATGTCCCTTCTATCAGTTTTCTGTACTGTGGGTTGAATGCTGGGCCCTAATTAAAAAAAAAAAAATTTCAGACGTATAAGTCCATAGTGTGTTTGTTAGTAGGTACAATTTTTACTTATTACTATTGTTAATGGACAATTGATTCTCGCGAAAAAACCACGTGTTTGACTCAGAGAGCAAAACACCGTTCGACATTCTTTTGTGAAATTAAGGCGCAACTAATATACAAAAAAAGGAGAAAAAAAACGTGCCTTTATTTTCTTTATTTGTAAAAATGAATATGAATTAGAAAGAAGACGTCCATAAAAAGGGAAATATCAGTGAACGATAAGAATTGATACTTGGTATCAAGAGCGATTAAAAACAAGCGGAGCTCAATAGTTAAACCTTCTAAGATAAAGATGCGATCAGTACATTATGTATGTACTTACCATGAATATTTTGAAAAATAACTTATGTTTCCATAGTTAATTAAATCTCGAGTTATAATTATCTAGCTAAAACCAAAATCAAGCAATTCAAACTTAATTAAGCTTAAACTGAGTCTCAACTTTAATTTTACTGGAATGAGTTTCAATTTTAGACTATATTTGAATCTAACCTTCCACAAATCGAGGCAGTTTGATTAGTCTTGAAGAGACCTCCAAAAGGAATTTTTCTCAGGTATGGTCGGTTTCGATGACGCTGGCCCGAAACGAGCGAAAGTCAAGAAATCAGCAGCCGACGAAGAGGAAGAAGAAGAACCCGAACCAGAGCCGACTGCTCCAGCCGAGGAGGCGAAGGCGGAAGGTAAATGTTGGCTGCGATGTAAGCAATTCGACTCTATTTTTTTTTCTATATATGTACCTATGTTCAATTGTTCACCGATTACTCGAAGACGGTTGGACCGATTTGGAAAATTCTTTTTTTGTTTGAAAGGTATACTTACTCCCAATTAGTTCCCATTAACACCAAGTCGGGATCTGATTATAGGATCTTGGAGAAATCGAGGGAACGCTTCAAAAAATAACATTTAAAATTCGAAGGAAACCAGTTCGAATCCCTAAAAAACAAACTGCCTACTTTTTGTATCAATAATAATTAATTATCTATCTCCGCCTTTTGCTCTGTCTTATCTTTTTAACCAACTTCCAAAAAGGAGGAGGTTATGCATTCGGATGTATATATGTTCTTTTTTGTCTTAGTTTTATTATCTCTTTTGAGGCAATAAAGTATATTTGAATTTGAATGTCTACCTAATAAGTTTTTGGCGTTAGAGAAAACTCCACCTAGCTTAAAGCTTTTACAATCTACATATTTTGTTGACAGCAATTTTATATTAAAAAGTAACGGCGTAATGGCTGTTGAAATCAAAGTTATAAATTACTAGGTTTCAACCGCGTCAATTTCGGAGATCCCACGGGAATTCCAAGATAAAAGTACCCTACATACTTTTCTGTACCCCTGACAACGTTTGCGTTTGCGTGTGTGTAAAACAAAATGACATCAGAATAATGTTCTGTAACAATCTTTCTGACGAAAATGTAGAGTTAGGACAAAAATATTATCCTATGATATTTATAGGTATCGTGATCGTTGCTTGGCTTATTATACGTTTATTATTAGATAACTAGCTGTAAAAAGTACCCTATGTCCTTGTCTATATCTACCCCTGACAACACGTAAAATTTCATGAGGATCGGTTGAGCAGTTAAGGCGTAAAAGCGTAACAAACAAACAAGCAAACTCACTTTCGCATTTATACCTAGTAGGTAAGGGTTATTATTAACCAAACATACGTATAGACTATTATACGTATAGTTTAATAAATTAATGTTAATTGGCATTTAACTAATTAAGTTACATCTCATTAAATGCCAAATGACATTAATTTACTGAACGTCTCTGATTGCGGCAGTTTTGTTTTAAAAATCTATACTTAACTAAGTAATCAATAAAGTCGACTCTGAGTGCGGCGGTTAGAGAGCAAATTATTATAGCTGTATCAACGGGAAAAGTTTGCCAAACTATTTTGGTTGTATATAGCGATAGGTCAATAGGTAGGTACTACACGAAATAAACTTATTGTTCAATTCTTCTTATTAGCCTTTTATACTTTGTTTTAATAGAGGATGTGGCAGACGAAGAAAAACCAGCTGAAGAAGCCCCGCCACCAGAACCTGTTGAAGTTGGGGAAGAGGGAGAGAAGGTGGCGGGTGAAGGGGGAGAGGAAGCGGAACCGGAGGAAAGTAAGAAATAAATGAGTTATAAAGTAGCATTATTAATTACTATTTACCTATCATCTCTCGGCTCTTTATTTTTGATCACTCAAATATAGGTACGTATATACCTAATACCTATAGATTTAATATAAATAGGATCTTATATTCTTACATAAATGCCTTTTTTTCAAATGTAAATAAAACGTACGTTATGGGTTTCACTAAAATAAAAACCTTTTTATTGTTCCAACAAGGCGTGACAATTTTAAATACTAGCCGAAAATAATATGAAACCTAAAGTCCGGGCTAAGTATATACCTGCCTATATACCACTTCATTTTTATATTTTCCATAATTATATTCAACTATAAAAATGTCAGATGTATGCGTTCGCCGTTCAGTGAAACATGAATGTGAATGGGAAATTCGAAATAGCAGCCTACTTAATAGATCCTATAAATTACTAATATGTAGATTATAGATATAAGATGTAACTTTATTGAAATACACTTCATCACTATAACAGTCTTTTGTTGTAATGATTGGTTTGATTATATTGTATTAGAAGCAGAAGAGCCCCAAGCTGATACTGGTGCTGAAGAAATACTTGATATCAAGCCACGAGTTAAGAAACTGGCCAATCAGTTCAACTTCTGCGAGCGCGCAGCTCTCACGTACAATAATCCACGACGAGTAACTAATCACTTTTCTTAATTCTCCTTTAAAATCTCTCTGTTAGTTGAAGTCCTATAAAACTTAATTTCATTGTCACAGTCGGTTGATACACAAACGATACCGCCTGCCAGGGCAAATTATGGAGCCACTTGCCTGCAGTGCATCATTTTCGACTACTATCAAGAAGATTACGCTAGGAAACTTCGTGAAAAAGAGGAGGAAAAACCGAAGAGAGTAAGTTGAAACGTGGCTACAAAAGAGAAAGTGGTTTTCAAGATTCGATTATTTGCATTTCGATTATGCTTTAATTATTTTTTCCCAACAGTTACGCAAAAAAGCTACTAAACGAGCGAAATCCGAACAAGAAATACACGACGAGAAATTGGCTCAGCGTATTCGCGAAGCTTGGGCTATCCTCGAGCGATTGGTAAACCAGAATATTTACGATGACATTGGTTAGTCAAATCTGTCTATATTTTTCATAGTGTGAGAAAATCCGTATTTTCAGTACCTAGTTGTATATTCTCTATTGACCAGCCCAAGACTACCGCTACTGGGACGATCCGTCGGATGAATTCCGCGAGGGTATGGGCTCACTGCTGCCGCTGTGGAAGTTCCAGTACTCGCCCATGCGAAGCCACGCTGTCTGCGACCTGCAGTGGAATCCGCACTACCAGGATCTGTTTGCGGTCGCTTACGGATCACGTCTGTATTCTTGATGTAGATTCTAGAGTATTGTATTCAACTTTTTAACCCCAGTTTTAGAATTTCAAAAAGTATTGTTTGTCCTTTTCTGTTACCCTTACAATGTATTTACAAAATTTTATGATGATCATTTGATCATTTGAGTAGTAATGACGTAAAGACAACGTTATTTTTTACATCAATGCGCGTGAGCCTCACAATGAAATAAATAAACGAACATTCTCATATATAATGTAAGTTAGGATATTATATAGATGTTATTGGGTACTATAGCGTGCATAAACAACAGTTTAACACACTTAGATTAAAAAAAATTAAATAACTTTAGACTGTAGTAGCTTAAATCTGTTTCCAATTGCTTGTGAATCGGTTTGCTCTTTTTTTGTTAGTGGACTTCATGAATCAGCAGAAAGAAGGTTGTCTGTGTCTATACAGCATCAAGAACCCTGCGTTTCCGGAGTACGCGGTGATCACGGAATCACCGGTAATATGCCTCGATGTCTTCAAGGAAATACCTTACCTCATTTGTGTTGGTACGCTATTTTTTACAGCTCTGTAACGTTCATCCATCTCAAAGCTCTATGAAATATGGTTAAATAAATCTTGCGCTAAAAACTTTTCTTATAATATCTTTTAGGACTTTTTGACGGCAACGTGTGTGTTTACAACGCTCAGTTGACATTGGAATCCACTTATCAATTCAAATCGGACTCCGTGCGAGATAAACACAGCAACATCGTTTGGGAGGTGAACGAAATCTTTATTTTTATTTTGGTGGTGGAAAATATTTTACCTTACGGCCGCGATCTTTTAAAATAAGAAATGGCTACTTAACAAAAAAATTTTTTTTAGTCCGTCGTGTAGATTAGTAAAAAATATTGGACACGTATTTTTTCTTTTTTTACGTACTCAAAAAATAACAGAGATACATTGAGTTGAAATTTCGCGTGACGTCACAATTCAGTGCGGTTTGTATGGCGCTTATAATGAATATTGACGTCACGAGCCCCCCACCCTAAACTTTAATGCGCTTTATCTATGTTGATTTTCATTAAATTGGAAAAGCAAAAAATACGTGTCTATTATTTTTTTATTTTCTAACTGACGGACTAATTAGAATTTTGATATTCATACCTTGGAGAATACCCAATTAGGTTTACCTTTAAATTCCGCTATAACACACTGGAGGCCATGATGACTGGCTTTTTCAGGTGCGCTGGGGTCCGCGTCTCATAGACGGTGAGGCGTCTTTCTTCTCGATATCTGGCGACGGCCGCATAGTGCAGTGGGCGGTGATGCCCGGGGAGCTCCAAGCGACCACCATCATCACGCTCTCCTCCAATGTGCCCCCGATACCGGGCCCCGACGGCACCGTCATCAGCGTCAATAGTAAATAGACATTTAATTCACCATCCATTTTTTTTTATACTGTAACACAAGTTGATTTCCGTAATTTAGACGCATCACGCACTGCATTTGAACCTCAAGCCCATCAACTACGTATTTCCCTTCAGTCAGCATGACGTTGATTGGTTTCCGCTGTCGTGAAATAAGTTGCGTTGTTGTCTAGCTAACTGTAAGCGAATTGCAAGGGCATCAGATGCAGTTAGGTATATCAACTGCCTTGGAAATGTAAAATAGATCTATAAGTAATAGTTATTACCCAATGGCCTTGAAAACTTGATTGTATTGCTGGATTCTGAGTAGGTATGCGGCACAGGTACCTAGTGCAATGTTGCTCCTCGCTCTGTGCTTGTGACATAAGTTTTTTAGTTTGTTTATCAATTTTTTTGCATGGAATGTGAATTTCGTATCTACTTCTAAATTCCCACTTTGTCCAAAGCTTGACTGGTAGCGAATGCCTCAGGGACTAAGCCCGTGTTGGTAATATTTTTGCAATAAAGTTCTTTAATAAGGTATTCGACGTTTAATTGTTTCTACGACCATCAGGCTGCGGCAGCTGCATCTGCTTCCACCCGGAGAAGGCGGACATCTTCATGGTGGGCACGGAGGACGGCATGATCCACACGTGCTCGCTCAAGTACAACCGGAACTACGTGCGGTCGGTGCAGGGCCACCACATGCCCGTGTACAGGATACACTACAACAACTTCAACAACAGCATCTACGCGTCGTGCGCCGGCGACTGGCGGGTCAAGATATGGGAGGACGGACGGGAGTTAGTTCAATTGTTGATTATTTATAGGACTAATCGGCACTATTTCGTCTATACCTAGTACTAATAATAAAAAGAGTTAAAGTTTGTGAATTGTGAGTTTGTGACGTTGTAGGAGGTAATTTTCCTTCATGCAGACGGAGATCTTAACCACAATGGCGTGTGTTGTTGTGGCGAGGTGGTCGTTAACAGTCTTTTTTTATTTATTATATTTTTGTACTATTATTTAGTTCTGTGGTAATATTGGAAAATACTATTTTATTATTCTATTTATTTCTTAATTTAGTTTCATTGTATTAAAAGTATTGTATTATAATTATTGTATTATAAGTAGTGTATTACAGATCTTACAGTATTTATAATGTTTAAGTACTTTGTATGTATTGTTTATTTCAGTAAGAATTATTTACTTGTATTTTTTTTTTTATATTATTTATCTTTTATATTTTTATGTTTAGTTGGTGTACTTTTATTTATATGTATAGTATCATTTTTTTTTCTCTATACCTCGTCTTTTGTTATCACCGTCCGTGCGCGACAGCGGGCTGCCAACTGAAAACCAGCGCTAGGTGTTCCCGCACCTAGCTAATGCTGAGTTGGTGACCCTTTCGGCAGAGCATGCAAGAGATATTATCTATGTTTCTTTAGACTAGGCACTGTTGATGTTTATTTCTTTTTCTTGTGTGTTGTGCTGAAATAAATGTATTTTCTTTCTTTCTTTCTAATTTCTGGATCTACTGAAAATCTTCTTTCTAAGCTATACTATAGTCCTGAATGACAGTCACATAGGGTACTTTTTATCCCGAAGTTCCCACGGGAACTCCGATATTACCGCGGTTGAAACTGCGGGGGACAGCTAATTTTAAATAAAGACTGCCTACTTGAATCGAAATCACAATAATCACTAAGTGTGTAGGTTTCTGATACTCTTACACGCGTCACGTGCGTCTCACGTCGTCTTAACACATTCACGTGATTATTTCGAATATAATATCGCGGGCGAAGTTCGAGCGAGTTCAAATTAAAAATAAGATAAAAAACGATGAAATTTTAATGACATAATTATTGTTTTTATTCTTGCGTTTGAAACCACAGGGGAAACAGCTAGAAACTTTATCTGGTTGTGCCTATAACTTATTTGTTATTGCGGCGTAATGTAGGTATCGAAGAACTTTTAAAAAGATTCATACGAACGAGTGAAATTGCAGAAGCTAGTTGGTCATATTTTATCAAGAAAATAATTCTTATGCCTACAGCGAGCCACTGTTCATGTTCGAACTGGGATCCCCGGTGGGCGACGTCAAGTGGGCACCCTACTCGAGCACTGTGTTCGCGGCGTGCACTGCCGACGGAAAGGTGAAAACACTGCCCCTTAGCCAAGTTGAAAATTGATCTTTTGATAGGACAATTTTTTGTGACAACGTGACAGGATTATGACGATCAGTTCCTAAATTTTCGTTTGCGATAACTATTATAGATTGTCAACTTGGCTAAGAAGGCAGAATAAAGAGACAATATCAGCTCAATTTAGTATGAAAAGAAATGACTATAGGTAGATACTAAATTCTACTAATAATCTACAAATTTTCGCGCCCTATAGGTACCTACCAAAATTCGTCCCGCACACATTAAAGTAACGAAATGTTTTAAACTCCATTTTAATAACGTTTTTACCTTACTTAAGTACTTAAGCTGTTTTCTAAACTAACAGTGCGTGAAATATTGTAGGACATATTATGTATATTTCGGATGTCAGCAAAAAAGTTTTGGAAAAGTCACTATGAGCAATCATTGGCCCCGCCTACATTGCCAGTGCCACTCACACACAACGGTACCGTTTGCCCGTGTTATTAACCAATCCTACTACCAGTGATAATGCCGTTATACCTACTCGTAGATAAATTGTAAGAAGGGATGTTTTAAAGTAATATCTAGGTACTTGTGTCCCACGAAACTTTATATGGACATAGATAAGCAATAGTGTGTTAACCCACACTGGAGAAATTTGGAGTAAATCGTGTTTTAAAAGTAGGACCGCCATTTTGTGTCAACATTTTTTATGTTCAATATTTAGTTACATATTTAAGCCTTGTAATAAGGTAAACATATAACTAAAAAACGTTCCCTAACTCTCAATAAATCGTTCTGAATCAATAACTTAATTTTGTGGGTTAACATGTTATTGCTTATCTGCGTCCACATACAACTAAACGCCGTCATTTTTTCTGCGTTTGTCGTCATCGGGCCTAGTTCATTAATATGTTATCTACATACCTACCTATGTCACAGGTGTACGTGTACGATTTAAACGTGAACAAATACCAGCCGATCTGCGTGCAGGCGGTCGTCTCCAAGAAGACAAAGAAGTTAACCAGGATCGATTTCAATCCGCGTCTACCCGTCATAGTGTGCGGCGACACCAAGTAACTACCTGCCTAATTATCTAAATTCTAACGCTATAGGTACTTACCACAGCTTCAACAATTCAATCCCGATATTAGGTATGTTCAAATTCAAAATATGCACAATCCCTAATAACAGGTATAGGTAATAAATATAAAACGCTTTGTCCTGAATCAACGCACAGCCTAAACCGCTCATCGTAGAGACCTGAGAACTTGGTGGAAACCTATGTTCTTTGTATGACGTAGGCATCCGATAAGAAAGGATTTTTGAAAATTCAACCCCTAAGGGGACTAAACGGGGTTGCAAAGTTTGTATGGAACAATTCCGCGAGAACTTCGAAATTATCGCGGGTGAAACCGCGCGGGACAGCTAGTAATATTATAAATGCGAAAGTAGGTAACTCTGTCTATCTGTTACGCTTTCACGCCTTAACGACTGAACCTATCATCATGAAATTTTTGTCAGAGGTACAAAGAAGGATATAGGGTACTTTGTATCGCGGGATTCCTGCGAGATCCCCGAAATTTCCGCAGGTGAAACCGTGGGGAATAGCTAGTTTATCATTCAAGGCAATCTGAGTTACATAGAGTCAAACATAAAAACTCAAGGTAGTCTCACCTTATTAAATTAAGCTCTACTCCACCTTTACCCAGTAGCATTTGAAAGAGAAAAACAATTTCTGAAGCATAATATTATTATGGCAAGTAATGGTTGTAAAATTAAATGACGATTGTGTGAAAAAAGTAGTTTAAATCAGTGATATACCTATTTCGTATCGTTTTCCGTAGCCTCCATAGCTCAGGGGTTAGAGCACTGGTCTTGTAAACCAGGGGTCGAGAGTTCAAATCTCTCTGGGGGCAAGTTCGAAATTAACTTTTTGTGATTCAGATCACATTTTTTATTACGGTTTTTTTCTAGGGGAACGTGTCACGTTTTGAAATTATCACCTAACTTGCGAGTAATGTGTAAGCCGCCGAAAAAAGCCCAAGGAGCGACTGATCAGAGGACTCTACAGGTGAATTAGTGTTTGACAAAATGGTGCCTATCAGAATTGATTATATTTTTAAAAGCTTTTTAATTTTTAACCGTCATTGAAAACAATCATGTTTGTTTTTCCTTAATTTTTATGTATGTACGATCGTAATTTTTCAGAAACTACAACCGGTTTTTATGTAGATATCCTAGACCAACTGAATAGCGCAAAATTAACGTTATGGTTTGATTTGATTTATAATAAATTCTGAATAATATATTATTATTACTAAACCAGCTGTTCTTACAGTTGCTTCGACTCCTAGGCGTATATAAGGCCCAGCTTTGTGGGCCGTGCCCACCTCAGAATGGTCTAGTACCCATTCCAGGATGCTGGGCTACTGATTCGAAATTCTATAATACTGATTTACTAACTTTAGAAAACCTCTTCAAAATAGACTTAATATTTAAAAGTTTGCACCCGCGACTCCCCGAGTATTATTATATATTTTTCAACGAAGCTTGTATTGTTAGTACCACCTACAGAATTTCGCATCGGCCATAACATGTCAGGGGCCAGGCCCCCCCCTGAAAAATAACCATAGATACGCCTATGCTTCGACTGCATAAATTTTGGGATTACCTTGGGAACAGTCTTCATTTAACTTTAACTCAATTCAGTACGAAAGTGAATTTTAAATTTCTTGCAATGGTAAATTTGTTTTGTTTCTCAGATAATGAAACTGGACAAGCTACTGACGCTGGTCCGCGATCCGCCTTACAAAGTGGGGGTTGTCGACGAGAAATTTGAAGACGACTGAGTGTTATTTAACTACAGCACTCTGCTTTTCGTTATTTATGTACCATTTGATAATAATTTATTTTTAATACTTTATTATGGTTATAAATAAAGAAAACAATTTGTTTAGTTGTTTATTATATCATGGTTTATTGCAAGTAAATCTTTGAACTAATTTTTTTTTTAGTTATTATTTTTATAGGTAACTTATCTAAAGGTAAACTAGTAGATACATAATTTTCAATAAACTCTAAAAACAAAACAATATTTTCGTTAATCAGCTACATAACAATAGTTATAACTACAAATTAATAATATTATACGTAATTTGATATTATTATTATTATGACTAGAACAAATTATTATATTGGAGAAATAAAAATAAATAGTATTGTATCTTATTACGGTATAAAATACTGGGAGAGATTCTGTCTGTCACTTTCTAAACCTAAAACTCGACATATCAGTACTGAAATCTAATTTCATTTGATTCAGAGATCATTCATGATAAACTTCCGCATTTTTCACTAAACACATTTTTTTTAAACTTTATTTACTTACTTGAATTTGGTATAAATAAATAATATCAATATCTAAAATAATAAATAACAAATTTTGTTTCAATTTGTGAATTAATATTAAAAACATCTATAATTAATAGTACCTACCTACCCTACATTTATTGAGATTCGCAACAATCAAACAATTCGAAACAAATTGCTTATTAATATTCCAGTTATTGCCTACGCGTCCATAACATTGACGCTACAATAATTATTTATATGTAGGATCTAATATTTAATGTAAGATAATATTATAATAGCTTAAGGGGATTACGTAGCCCAATGTCCTTAATGATTAAACTCTCTACTTGTATTTCGTCCTGAGTATGTGCCATAGTGTTGAAGTATTTAATCATGGAGGGGGGTTTTCGATTTTCAAGCTTTTTGTTTATAATTTCAATTAATAATTATTAAAGGAACAAGGAAAAAATTATACCATTTTCTCTCTAATGTCATTAAATTTTTGACGCATTATACCATCTCAGAGAGAATTTACAAATTAAGTTGAAAAGTACCTATATTTTGTACCAATGCGCAAAAGGATTAATTTACATTCATTTAATCTAAGATTTTTTTGATATTCGAGCGATATAATCCCCTTAACCGAGCTTACACTTCGATCGACTATTTTTAACAGTAAAAAAAAATCTTTGAAAGCCGAACTGTACTTATTTCATGGACTTAAAAAAAGTGTATATTTTTTATATGTAAAAACATGCAATAAAATAAAACGACGCGAGTTTCATTGAAATCCGTCAAGTAGATTTCACTCATTCCACTTCCCAACAAAGAGACTAAGTTTAGGAGAAGGTTTATTAGGTTTACCTGGGTATAAATAAAGAGTATAAAATTAATAAGTAGAGGGAGATTCTATATATAAGCTGTGATAGGATTAGCTAGAAATATTTACAGGGTTGAAAGCATGTTCATAAAATAAAAAACAAAAAAAAATCAAACAAATTAATCTATCAAATATAAATTAACCTGTAAAGGCGCTCGCCACTCAATCGCTTTACACCTTTTACACACACATCGCCGCGCGCCGGTTTCAAGATCAATGACCTCGACCGTCCGTTACTCGATCGAGCTGACCAGCTCGCTGTGTGTGTGGCGCGTGCCTTGTATACGTATTAGTGAGCTACATGTATTGTGTACCTTGTGAATGTAATTGTTATGTTTTTTCAATGAATTTATTTACCTCATATTCTAAAAAACTACCTAATCCTATCCTGTTTGTTATAACGTTTACTTTCAGCCCTGTAAATACATATTTCCAGCTAATTTTCCCACATCTTATATATTACTTATTATAATAGAAATTATAATTTTCATTCAACGAGTTGTAACTACAGTTACAACTAATGTCCGGTTACAAGCACAAATATAGTTCAGCCCCCCTAGCCAAATTGACATTCCACAATTGTTAACACATAGAAAACTAAGTAAGTTGTCATGTCTCTTGGTCAGCCAATCAAAACTCTAGTTTTTACGTGGTCACGGAAACCCAAAATTTTGATTGGTTGACCAAGTGACATGACGATTCGTCACTTAGTTTTCTATACGTTAACGACTGTAGAATATCAATTTGGCTAGGGGGCTGAAGTAGAATAGAAGTTTATTTGGTACCAACATACACTGCATATTAAACAATTTTAAAAATAGGCCAGGTACCAAAATAGCTAAAAGTCTCTGTACTTTAAAACACAGCTTACATGTATAATAAAAAACATGTATTCAATTATATCTGTCCAATGACTATTTTAAAATCTTTGACTCGATACTATGTTTTTAACATCTCTAATAAATTAGGTATTCATCGTTCGCAAGACAAATTACACTGATTAGCGTTAATCTAAGCCTCCAGGTTTTACTATTTGTGAAAAATTAAGGATACAGAAAATTGGCGCCACCCTTTTCACTTTTCTCGACGGCGCCTGCGCCCAATTTAATGTCCAGAAAAGCTCGCGCGTCGTTGGGTGCCGGCGCTTGGTGACCGGCGAATTGGATCTGTGAAAAGAGCAGTATAAAATATTATACAAGACTCGTCCAAGCTATCAAAGAATTAATCATATTAGACTTCTTTCATTGAAATTACAAAGTTTACGTTTTTTGTGCCCATACAACCCAATTACCTTCTCGAGTAAAAAAATTGTCAATTATACCTTTTTTTAATAAGTATAGCGGAGCAAGTCCCTGCAGGCCACAGGGTAAATTCAACTACCTACCATTTTCTATTTCTTGCCATGATACGAAAACGAAACTTCGTATTTACTGTTCATTTTCATAACTGCAAAACTGCTTTTATAAATATTCTCACATTTAAAGTTTGTTCCGTCTTATAGATTAATAAAAAATATTAGAATGTCGCGTGACGTCACGCCGTGCTACAGTTTATAACACGTGGTATTGATATAATTAATTACATAATTAAGAAATACGTGTCTAATATTTTTTCTTCTTCTTCTTTAATAATGGCGTCTATAATTATAATTTGCCAATGACAATGTTTCTTAATAATAAAAATCTCTTCATCTACTTCTTCAATTATGGAGAAACGCCAATGACAATGTTAGATTGTTCCCCAAGTTAAAACATAGCTCTCTTGAAAGCCAGTTTCCTGCTCAGGGTCCAAAATAGATGCTGTAAAGTGACTGAAATAACGAAGACCAACGTGGCACGCGTGTTTTCGGTACGGCTTTCACTCGTCAACTACCCCAATATTTACAGACTAAAAATAAAAATTTGATTGACAAGCCCATTGCAAAGATTTGACGTACTTACCAAAGAGTATACATATAACCACTACGTTTTGTACCTACCTAGGTACAACATAAAGTTAATGTTTTCACCTGTGCAAGTGGATGCAGATGTCTCTCTGGGAATTCCTTCTGATGCGCCAACACCCAGTCGGCGGGCCACATGGTGCCGTTGCGCGCCGTGAACGGCAACACCAGCACGTACACCCTATTGGCATGAAGCTGTATTAGGAGTTTTGGTGGGAACCCAAGGCGTCGGATGTTTTGTTGTTATTTCCGGTGCCGTACTGGGCCAATAAACCTATTGATGTTTTTTTTTTTGTGTAGGTACTTGAAGACATACATATAATGATCTAGAGAACCGAGAAACATTTTGCAATCTATAGCACCATAAATTGCAATTTCAATTATGTACAATTACACCGCTAGAAACATGAGTTCCACTTGAAACTGGCTGAATGCATTATTATGCGAAAGTACATCTTTATAAATAAAAATGAATGTTTGTCCTCTATGCGTTGCTAAACCATTGGGCCGATTGTGATGAAACATTAGCGGGTTGTTCTGCCTGCGTCCGCAAAGGTTTCTGATATAAGGAGATCCTGCGCGAATTCCGAAATTCACGCGGATGAATTTTCGTAACGGTTGGATCAATTTTGACGGGATTTTCACTGGTACTTAGCAGGGCCCTTATTCACTATGACCAACAACATTCCTTGCCCATAACGCGCGTCCCAAAAACGCATTTCCAAACGTTCTAGATGCCAGGTATTAGAAATTATTATTCTTTATGTCATAAGAAACATTGTAAATGTATTTTTTTGCAGTAAAACTTATTTGATTACGAGGGAAAGACAGTTTTTGGGACGTCTTATCTTAGCGCGGCGTGTTATGGTCATAGTGAATAAGGGCCCTGATGTTATAAGTAGTAAATTAGGCTACTTTGGAGTTCCTGCGGGAATTCCGAAACTCACGCGGGTGAAACCGCGGGGCACAGCTAGTTAGAAATAAAAGAAAAGAAATCCTTGCCTATTGGTGGGCGAGTAAGCGACCCTGTAGTAGTGGCCCTTCGTTGCCCGCTCCCAAACGAAGCCGTCGGCATCGGCGCCGCCGCGCTGTAGCCACGACACGCGCGGCACGTCGGCCGCGTGGATGCCCACCTCGGCGTACTCCGCCCAAGGCAGGATATCGCCGCTGTTACCATCGTTATAAATCATAAACAATCTCGATGATCGAATAGGACATGTATTTATAGAGCATCATCCATCATTTTGAAATGAAACGAATTTATCTTAATTTGTTGATACCCTTGCGGAAAAAATTCTCTGAAATAACTGTAAAACTCTTCATTTGACTTAAGAAGTCAGACTTTTTTGGGCTCTTCCAGAAGTGTCATTCTGAGTTAGTGAAACTTTCTTACACAAATTGTGACTATGTAAAAAACACAATTCAAGTGCCAGTAGGTACGGGCTCTCACCCCAAAGTCTATCAATGTACACTGTACAGTCAGACTCACACGGCCCTCCACTGAATTGAATATTTTTTTTTTAGTCTGTGTTGTAGATTAAACATGCATTTTTAAATTTTTTACGTAATCACACAAATTTAGGTTTATAAGTTGTAAAAAAAATGTACACTAATTTTGTCAACTTTCTGTGTATGTGTGTGTGTCTGTTGTGCAATAAAAATATTTGAAAAGGCAAAAAATACGTGTCTTTTGTTTTTTTATTTCCTAACTGACGGACTAATTAGAATGTTGACTTTTAAAAGTCGTCAACATCCTGGACGCTAGTAAGTTCTAAAAAATTGTAATGACTAATGAATTGATGTTGTATTTAATACCGTGCGACGGCACCAAGCAGCGAGGTGGTCTCGAGCCAGCAGCGCGCGCCCGCCTGCAGCAGCGCCCGCAGCACGTGTGCGGCCGTGCGGCGCAGGTTGCGGCGGCAGCACGGCGGCGTGTGGCGCCCGGACAGCACGTACGACGGTGTGCCCAGCACGGACGGGAAACAACGCTGCAAAACGTTATAAACTCACTAACATATTTAATGTACTCATTGTGTATGGTTGCAGTCACAATCCTCCATGACAAGTTATTAAATTATTTGGTAATATTTAAAAAAAAATTATCCTTACTTCTATGATAAATGTGAAAGTTTATGTATGGATAGATGTTTGTTATTCTTTCATGCAAAAACTACTAAATGGGTTTTAATGAAACTTTACAGTAAAAATATAGCTCATACATCAGAATAACACAAAGGGTACTTTTTAATAATTTGACTGCTATTCTATCTGTCACAGGTTTAATGCCTCAACAGGGTAAATATTTATTTATGTGATGAACATTACATACAAAAATGTTCATCACATAAATAAATACTTACCCTGTTGAGGCATTAAACCTTTGACAGCTAGAATAGCAGTCAATTTTGCTAACTAGACCATCAATGCTATCATTATGCATGCTCTTTTTTCTACTAGTTACATAAAAAATAATTACCCACCTGAGTTTCTCTTTTGCACCCGAACCACTGTATTCGTCCATCTTCCCTAATGACTGCTTTGACACCCAACTTTTTATAAAGAGCTATTTTATTATCTCGCAAGTGTCGGGTTGCTCTCTGTTTAGCCAATGCCGTTTTCAACACACTGCGGCCTGCTCCTAACTTTCCATCTATTAACTGTACCTAAAATTACATTATTTAATATAATTTTTAGTGGTTTTTTTTGGCAGTATCAAAAATATGTTTCTTACCAACCTTTATATTCTTAACTGTGGTCTGTAAATATAAAGCTTCAGGAAATGGTAAACTGAATGGTTGGGGAAGAGTGTGCAACAGGGAAGTTTTAATAAGCAGAGCATGTGGACCATGAATGGCATCACACAGCTGTCCTGAAGAATCTTTACTGTATTGCAATGTCCAATCAGCATAATCCCATATTACTTGCTGGCATATCGTACGAGAGTTGCCAATTTTAACTGCAATAGCATTGCTTGAAGATGTTGATGTTGCTGCTGATGCTACCTGTTGAAGCACACGGCGAGACACTCTCACAGAATCCGGGACGAAAAGAATGTATTCAGTGAATATGTAAGTAAGGGGGTTCAGGTCACGCGGCGATGCGTCCAGTTTCAACTCCAAAGACACTACTCTTACGTTTCGAAGTGTCTCGTTAGTGTCGGAAAATGGAAACGGTGGGTACGGCTCTCTGTCGCACACAACCACCACCGGCATGTTTGGATAGGCCGATACGAAGCTCTGTACGCTGTCGGCGATGTCATTTTCATAATCTTCAAACTGACGGAAAACTACAGTGAATAATTTAGACAAATGCCTCGTTGCTCGCGAATGTAATGAGCTAGGTGGGAATGTTACAGGAGCAATAGGATTCAATTTAAAACTCGGAAACAAATATCCACATAACGAAAGAATAAAACCAACAGTCACTATAACGTATAGCTTAAATGTGAGACGACCACGAAACAGGCGAAAAAGCATTATTTCTATTCATAAATGGCCGTATTCCATTCATAATTTAAATGAAAAAACATTAAAAATCGGTTCGGCCGAAGTTAAAAATTTATAATGGTATGACAACTCGACAATGATGACAATCAATTGACATTTGACAATATTGACAATCTTATACTACTTACTTATCTTTTGGACCCTCTTCACAAATGGACCATGATGGCCCATCAAATCATCGCCGCCATGATGGCAACTCTCTTCACAATGGGCCATGATGGCCAATGAAAGATAAAGCCTACACCGCACCCGTACCCGAGACTGCGATTCGATTGTGTGGACACGCACAGGCCAACGACACATATTACGCGTCTCTCACTCTAGTAATGTCATTACTTTCGCTCAGAATAAGCCTGAATAAGCTCACAACGCCCCATATTATAAAAGAGGTGGGTCACGAACACGATCAATAGATGTTGATGGACTATCGGTGATTGGTAGACATAACATTGAGATGGCAAACGAAGAATTACGTTGTTTGATATCCTTAGTAATATTATAAATGCGAAAGTGAGTTTGTTTGTTTGTTGGTTTGTTTGTTTGTTACGTTTTCACGCCTTAACGGCTCAACCGATCATCATGAAATTTTGCATGCACGTAGTCAGGGGTTCAGAGAAGGACATAGGGTACTTTTTATCCCGCAATTCCCGCGGGAACTCTGAAATTATCACGGGTGAAACCTCAGGAAACAGCTAGTTTATTATATTTTTAAACACTATTGAAAATATATTTCTTCTACGAAAAATTGATCTTTTTTGCAGACATTATTTTTTTATAAGTATTCGAAATGTATCAAAGAACCGCTACCATCTTACCTCTACTTAAATATTAAGTGATTCTGAAAATTTCGATTTCGATCATGATGATTCTAGTAAAAAAGAAACTTTTGAAGACTGAAGATACCTAAACCTCAGAAGGTATAAACTATAACTAAACTAGACATCAGAGAGAAGGTTTGCTAGACATAATAACAACTCATAAATTCGAGAAAATGCCACTGAGTAAAATTGAATTGTACATAACATAATCCTCAAACAGCGTTTACACTCGCGCCTCGTACCTGGCCACAAGACGAAGCACAAGGCGAGGAACGAGGCGCGAGTGTAAATCCCGTATCAGACGAAATAAAAAGTTTTTAATTCGTCAGACGCACACTAGAGGCGCGTTCCGTGAATTCGCACGAATGCACTCGAGCGCGCTCGAGCGCGCTCTGTACCCGTTCTGTGGCTTGGTGAAATTTTACTTTGACAGCTGTCAGAGTGTAGTTTCACCCATTCCGTGGCTCAGAGTGCAGCAACCAAACAACCACCTCCAAAGCAGGTTAATTTTCACTCTGACAGCTATGTATTGTTTAAGAAGTGTCAAAGTTTGCGCCAAAAACCGGATTCGTCGAAAAAGAAATCAATCGGAGTTCTTACAAACAAAGGGGAGGTGTCGTAGTCACAAAAAGTTTATAATTGGATGAAAAACAGTATTTTTTACAATGTGAGTTGAGAGAAAACAAATAGCGCCTGAAATTTCAGATATTTTGAGGTTATAAAAACAACTCGATCGTTCTGTGGCTTGGTTGCAACTCAAACGAGTGAAATTTTAACCGAACAACTGCGCCCAAATCCACGGAACGCACATTAGTGCGTAGACGCTACGAAGCCGACGAATGACGACCTAAATTGACTGACATCTGTCATGCGCGTTGAAACTGTTGAAAGATTCTCAAGTCGTTTCTCTTCTGGTGTTTTGTTGTCCTCTTTCCACGTGATTTGTGGAATTTTATAAGTATTTATTAAAAAATCACATTAATCACTTTATTTCTTTTAATTCAAGTGCAAACTGTAACAGAGTGGAGTTTATAATTTCTAAATAAGGCTATGGATACCAACGAACTAGACCCACTAGAACCTTCGCTGAAAAATGTTGTTGAACAGAAATCTTTAAGATGGATTTTTGTCGGAGGGAAAGGTGGTGTTGGAAAAACTACTTGCAGGTAATAAGTTACGTGCTTTACACAAAAAAACAAAATTATAATTGTTAAAAGATATTGTTGCCTAAGACAATTCTGTTCTCACAGTTGCAGCCTGGCTGTGCAACTTTCAAAAGTTCGTGAATCAGTGCTGATAATTTCCACGGATCCAGCCCATAACATATCTGATGCATTCGATCAGAAGTTTTCAAAGGTGATTTATAGTAATCATGTTATTACCAAATAACAAAGATTACTTTTATTGTTAATATTGTTTGCTAATTATTATAAAGCTAAAGCAGAAAGAACTGAGTACCCTATTCCAATATTACCTATGTTACATTAGTGTAATGATATAATGATGACCTCTTAATGTTATAAAAAAATCAGAAGTTTGCCTAAATCATTGTAACTGGTAAGTAAAAAAAAAATAAAACAGTGCCTTACAATGTCTTGATTTCAGGTACCAACAAAAGTGAAAGGGTTTGATAACTTATTCGCAATGGAGATTGACCCTAATGTGGGACTGACAGAACTGCCTGAAGAATACTTTGAAGGGGAGACTGAAGCTATGAGACTTGGCAAAGGGGTAATGCAGGAAATTGTTGGAGCCTTTCCAGGAATTGATGAGGCCATGAGCTATGCCGAGGTAGATTGGGTTTTACATTTATACAATAAAATTTGTGTGGATTGGAGCATACATTGAATACCTGTGTAGTGTTGTATTCTCAATATTTTATTCTGAAGGATTACATACTGCTGTACTGTTATGTTAACAAGTAAAATTAATAATAAATAATCTCAATATTATTTATCATTATTTATTTATAATTCAGGCAGGCAGTTGGAGCAATTGATGGGTGCCTGTATCCAGTTATTCATTTTTTTTTATCTTTTAATTGTTTTAAATATTTATCCAGTCTGATGGCTGTTTTTCACATAAAAATATTTTAAGAATCAGAGTCCATTTATATCTACAGACATTGAGCATGCCAGACACATCTCAAGAAAAAAACGTGTGGGAAAATCAACATTCACCATTAATTTACAAAAGGCATCAGCACGGTTCCGATGCTCTATTCACCCTGCTCGACATGTATCCACGGACACATACAGAAATAAACCTCAAGACATAAATAGCATGCTAGGAGATTGCAAGTCTGTCCCAATGCAAGCAGGGAGGGTTTAAAGGTTTGAGTTGCATTATTCAAGCATGGGCCTCTCTTCGTGTTCCAGGTGATGAAACTGGTGAAGGGTATGAACTTCAGTGCTGTAGTATTTGATACAGCACCCACAGGACATACTTTGCGTCTGCTATCGTTTCCGCAAGTCGTCGAGAGAGGTCTCGGAAAACTTATGCGTTTGAAAACAAAGGTTTACAACTTGCATATGTTTTATTTTATTTATATTTATTCTCCTTTTTCAAGCATGCGTTCGGTCCAGGGACCATAAGTTTTGCATGCTCTAGTATCCACGCAATAGGCATTCCAATGATGGTTGACTATGCCTCAAATGCAATTATCATATTTGTTTCATAAAACGATGTTTTATTTTCTTTATATTATTGTTTTTGAACATCACCAGGTGGCTCCATTCATCAATCAAGTTGCTACACTTTTCGGCCTAGCTGAGTTCAATTCGGACATGTTTAGCAATAAAATGGATGAAATGCTCTCCATAATACGACAGGTCAACGCTCAGTTTAAGGATCCCAATCAGACTACGTTTGTCTGTGTATGCATCGCTGAGTTCTTGTCTTTGTATGAGACCGAGCGCCTCGTACAAGAGCTCACACGCTGTGGCATTGACACACACAATATAATTGTCAACCAGCTGTTACTGCGAACTTCTGCGCCCTGCGAGCTCTGCGCGGCTCGGCACAAAGTGCAAGAGAAATATCTAGAACAAATAGCCGATTTATACGAAGATTTCCATGTAACTAAGTTACCATTGTTAGATAAAGAGGTCCGCGGAGCTGACGCTGTGAAAGCGTTTTCTGAGTACCTTTTAAAACCCTATATGCCGCCGGGCAGTGACCAGCAGACATAGGATTTAATATATTTAATATTGTTATACATATTCATTACTTGTTTATGGGAATTGTAATACTGTCCTTATTTCTAATATCTTATTTGTATAAAATTTAATTGAAAAAATAAACAGCAATCTTAATATAATAAACCACAGCAGAAATTGTATGGCGATAATATTATTGTTTTTTCTTTAAGTCAGGGCATAAGCTACCTATTACTCCTATCATTTAAATCTGTTCTTAATTTCATTCAAATGACCATGTCCCGACGCCATATTTTCTCCAGTTGTATAGAAGATGAAACTCCAAGCACCTTGCTTGGATCTTCGGTACCTTTCGGATCGCTTTTATGTTAAAAAGAAGGGGAGGCAGCAGAGGTATCTGCGTCGGGGCAGAGCTCCCTGCAGTGGGCAATCCCACGCTGTCCGCTACTACGGACAGGAACTGGGGGGCGGTCTAGAGACCGCGTGGGTCGTCGGGGCGGAGCCGACGCCGTCCGTCAGGGCGGCGTCCAGGCTCCGTCAGCCAAGCTGGGTTGGCTGCGTTGGCTCGTCATCGCGAGCGATAAGCTCGCGCGGGTATCGACGACTAGATCATAGCAAATGCAGTCTAAAATATTACTAAAACACTTTAAACGCATTTTAATGAAAAACAAGACCTCTAAAGCAAAAGAGATACAAGAATATAAATAATGATTCTATTTATAGTATCCAAGAACTACAACATGTAGGTAGTCCATATAAAAAAATATTTTAAAAATTTTAAAATAAAAAACAGCATAATTATGAAACTTTTATTCAATTTTGACTATCCCATTATTTATAACAAATTTAAAAAAAAACTGAAAAATACTATTGGTGTTTATAATAAAATTAAAATCTTCTATCTTACAAACAAATCCTTATCATTCGCGGGCCTGAGTCCTGACACTGCGTTAAGCGTCCGGCAAAACCAGGTAGGAAACTAATAGGAGGCCGTCCATAGATTTAATAGGCATAGGACGGTATTCAACGCACAGTCATAGAACTGATAGTTTGGTGGAACAACTAGAGACGTGACTACGTGTTTTGGCGCGTACCTACATAATTTCGTGTTATTCCGTGATTTGTACTTTAATTCCGAACAGAATTTTAAATCATGTGCAGTATTATATCTCTATGAGATTGGGTATTACCTCTGTAACTACGTAGTTTGCCCACAGGCTGTACATATAAACTCGATTGACTCGAAATAACACGATTATAACAATTCTCCGAAGCGCTCAGCAGCACCAAGAGTCAAGACGTCTGCACGTCTATGTAACAACTTAATTACAAATTGTAAAGCTAGGAACAACTACATTCATATTAATCTCCAAATTACAACCTACTGAGTAAATCTTACTATCAATAGTCAATACTGATTGTGAGATAGCAATGAGCTATTTCGGAAATAAATAAACAAACCTTGTTATAAACATTGTGTAGCCTAAAATATTGGAAGCTATGTACCTACCACATTACACTACTGTAATGTCATCACAGTGATATTCTAACTGCATAGTCGGTTGAGTTCAAACCCGAAAACGGCAGGTTTTTATCGGGTTTAATCCCCTCAATGCTCATGTATACTTGTAACACATTAAAATTGGTATCGGACGTTTAAAACGAAATAAGCCATTACAAAGATTCGATCTTGCAAACACGACTTAAATGCAACGGTATCGATAATTTTAATATATTATAATACTAGTCGTTTCTCACGGTTTCAATCGCGTTATTTTCCTGAAGGAATTCCGGCATAAAAAGTACCCTATGTCACACAGGAACACTAGCCTTCTAGAAGTGAAAGAATTTTTAAAATAGGTTAAGTAGTTTTTGAGTTTATTCATTACATACAAACATGCAAAAAATAAAATATTTTCTCTTTATAATATTGGTAAAGATAATGAAAGAAATAAGCCCTTACCTGCAGTTTACAGCAGTGACGCTAACTCCACCTAGATATAATATTTTCTAAGTAATTTCATTAAAAATTATTTATAGGAAAAAGAATAAATACTAATTTTTGAATCGAACCGCGTAACGCGTAATGCAAAACGCGTAACTTAATGTTAGTTGTTACTAAATAACCTAATAATAATGGGCACATACATCATTAAAAAAAAATCTGGATCCCATAATGGCAGTGTCGGTGATAAATGCATGTGTGTATGTATTGACGATCATTGTATATCGACAGTGGTAGATTCAATCGCAACGTTTCTGTCAACTGGTTCGTTGGTGAGCGCCGGTGGGCAAGTGCCAGGCGGTGAGCGCCGCGCCCAGCGAAGCGCCCAGCAAGGCGGCGGCGCACGACGCGCCCTCGAACAGCAACTTCGGTGTGAACACACCCCACACCATGAGGTGGCGGCAGTGGATCGTCGCCGAAATCGCGCACACGAACGACTGGTGGCAATCGTATGAAAAATGTGTTTATTTGGTTCGTAACGTACCTCTACTTAGACCATAGATAGGCCTAGACCGTGGAAGAAAATCACTTGTAAAAAAACGTAAACAAACAAACTTTGGTGATAGTATGTATTATTACGTATATGTATTTTACCAACAAATACAAAATATCGATAACTCGAGGTTTTTCTTTGAAATTCTATAATTTTCTTCTATTTCGCGTAGCTCAGAAGCGATGCGGGCGGCGGTAAGTCACTGCTAAGGGTCTACGCGCGCCACCAGCTACGAGTTGGCTACGGGCGTAGCGATAAGCCCCGCCCCCTAGGCCTTAGCCCTACACAAGCGGCGTGCGACCCGATAGAACACGCGGCCGGCGGCACGCACTATCGGCGCGTTGTTGCGAGCGGATAGTGGTTTTGAATTTTTTTGAGCGCGTAATTATTTATAATAGAGGATAATCCTGGATATGAAATTTAAAATTCTATTACGTCCGTCATTTAGATGATAAAAAAAATAGACACGTATTTTTTCCTTCTCCGAATTATTGAAAAATTACTAGATACGATTAGGTACTATAAAACGCATTAAAGTTTAGTAGTGGGAGGTCGCGACGTCATGTAGGTAAAAACCACGTATAAACTGTACCTACCCAGTACCCACTTATGACGTCACGCGACATTTTGCCTAAAAATTATCTCCGTTATTTTTTGATTACGTAAAAAATTCAAAAATACCTGTCCAATATTTTTTTACTAATCTACAAGACGGAATAAAAACTAAAATTTAGGATTAGGATTAATCTCTGTTCACGAAGAAATCTGTAACATCTAGCTCGAGAAACTCCTCATAGATATTCTGATATGTTACGCACGCACAGACGTCTCTTATATTCTACATTTGGGACGGCCGGTTTTTACCCACAGTAGATAGGTAATCCTTTCAATCTCGTTGATGCCGAGTAGTTTCAGTTCACCCACAAAAATCCCTATCACCTCACCAGTAAGTGAGTATAATGAAAGGATCAATATTCACCCTGAGCGCGTAGCAGAGCGCGAACTTGTGGCACAGCGCGAACACGGCGCTGAGCTGCGCGCGCGCACTGGCCGCGCCCGCGTCGCGCCCCCACAGCGCCAGCAGCGGCACCGTGCACCCGAACAGCAGCGGCATGCCTGCCGCATACCATACATTATCAACAAAGACACCTAATAATTATAATCACTGATCACTGATGATAAAAAAACGCAAAATTTCATGACGTTCGGTTGTGTAGTTTAGGTGTGAAAGCGCAACAAACAAATGATTACCTAATATATTAAGATTACTAAGCTATTGATAAAACGAGAAATACACTATAAGGCGCGACGTACGGTCGCGGCTTGATTTAAACATTTGATTTATTTATAAGGTACAAAACAGTGCAACCTTAACAAATACGAAATAGGTATAGCAAATACTTATTAATATTACAAACGCAAAAGTAACTGTGTCTGTCTGTCTGTCTGTTACGCTTTGACGCCCTAACGGTTCAACTGAGCACCAATTTTGCATACTTGTGTCAGGGGTACAGAGGACATAGGGTACTTTTTGTCCCGGAATTCCCGCGGGAATTTCGAAATTAACGCGGGTGAAACTGCGGGGAACAGCTAATTAGATATTAACTGAAGTTCCCTATATTTACTGAAGTTTATTTGTCAGAGGTACAGAAAAGGACGAAAGGCACATTTTATCCCGGAATCCCCGCGGCTAGAACAGCTGGTATACAACACGACTTTTAATTTGAAAAAAAAAAGTTAAAACATAAGGTCGCTTATTTTTTTTTCTTAATTCTCCTCACCGAACAGTTCCAACGAGACTAGAGCGGCGGTGAGCGGGCCGCTCACTGCCAGCGGCAGGTAGTTGGGGTCACCGGCGTGGAAGGCGGGCGCCCAGCGGATGTGGCCGATGGTGGCGTGGTGGCCCGTGCCGTAGAAGTGGTACGAGCCGAGCAGCGCCCACAGGCACGCCGCGCTGGTGCTGCCGCGCGACGACAGCGCTGGTTCGAAGGGCAAAATAAGATAAAAAATAGAATAGAGCGCAAACACTCGCAGTTAGAACCTTACAGTGGCGAAGCGGGTGACATCCGCTATGAAAAATAAAACTCGTATTTCTAAGCGTCAATAGAGTATAAATCTCAGGTATAAATAGAGTATTGCTTGACAAATAAATCTACAGCATTGGAACTTGATATCAAAAACTATCATAGAAATAGGAAGTTCACAAAACGGCTAACTTTGGCAGTTTTTCAATTATTATTAATTAATACAAATCAAAATCAATATAACATAATATTCACTATTAACAAAGGGCGGCCTAATTACTCAAGAACAATTTATTCCAGGAAACCATAACTAAAACAAAACAAAAAAGTTACTATAGGATACTTATAATTAGTGTAAGTAGTGAGTACTATTATAGAAAACAAAAGGCAACTTACAAAATTTATTATTTCCGTCGCTCTTATTCAACGAGACAACGTATAGCGCCAGCACGCCGGAGAGCAGCGCGAGCGCGGCGGGCGGCGCGTACGCGGCCCCCAGCACCAGCGAGTTGGCCATGAACAGCAGCAGCCCGCACACCGCCACCGGCAGCGCGGCGCCGCGCCCCGCCCGCCCGTCCCGCCGCCACAGCAGCGCGAACATCACGCCCAGCGCCAGCCAGGCGGCGCGCGCTAGCTGCCGCGCGCGGCCCGGCGAGCCCAGCGCGCCCCAACCCACCGCCCAGTGGGCCCCGATCAGCAGCCCCACGACGGCCAGTCCGTAGCCGCGCCAGCCCACGGCGCGCCGCGCCACCGACACCACCGTGGCCATCGATCCCAGCGCCAACACGAGCGCCGCCCGCGACGCCTGGCCCGACGGCGCGCTGCCGCCCTGCGTCCAGCACTCCCCCTGCTCCTCTCTGCAGCCACGGTACGGCCGCGTCGCCGCCAGCGCGGCCGCGCAGCACACCCACAGCGCTAGAGCCTTCAACGTGCCTCGGTTCCACGCTATCGCGGCTAACACGGATATAGATAGGAACGAGAGCGTGACCCCCTCTTCTATGACGTAACTGTTGGTGACGAGCACCGCCGCCGACGCGACCAGCGCCGCGCGGGCGAAGCGCTCGTAGAACTGCGACCGGCCCTCGTACCATCGCTGCGCGATGCCGTCCCAATGCATGATCACCAGGGTGCAAGTGATCGCGCCCGATACCAGGCCGGTGCTTAATATGATAGCGTGCCCGACGTCCTCGAGTGCTCTGAAGTAAAACGCTGTGTAGCACAACGCTACGCATACGGCCATCGACGCGAGACCGGTTGGGACGAAGGAGCTGGCGAATATTAACGGAACACGATCCAACGGGAGCCCTTCCGTTATCAACCAGTTGCAAAATATCACTAAAACGAGCAGCAACAGTGCTCTCAGCATCGACAGTGAGTCGAATTCGACCCACACTTCGCGGAAGATGCTGCGCGTGTTGTCTATCAAGGAACTGCAACGAAATTTTTAATTAAGATTGAAGATTAAACGAAACCCGTAAATGATATAAAACAATGCTTTGCAACTGTAACTAATAAAAATACACATAAAAAAATAACTAAAGGGTGTCTATGTGAGGTCATTTACATTTTACGCTGATGAATATACTTTAGATATGATTCAATAATGTTCATTCAAGCCGATGCTTCCACGCTTGGTGTCCATGAATAATGTGTTTTATTTTAATATATACCTTGGAAATTAACTTTATACTACCTATGTATTTAACCCAACACCTAGTATAAAAATTTCATACTTCATGCCAATGTACACAGAAAATAATCTCTTACTTAAAATCACCTATGTATTGGTTAAGTTCATCATCAGATTTCACACTTGCTGCATTCTCAAGCTGGGCTCTTGTTGCATTGACGAAATGTGCTAACTTGTCAAGTGACACTTGTTGCGATTCCTCTCCATAGCGTATTAAATACTGCATCAACTGTAATCAAATTAATTTTATGATGTGAGATGAAAATGTAATTTTTGGTGCTTTCACTTGCACCAAAATAAGGTCGAAACTTCAAAAGAGAAATTTTTATGCAAGGTTAAAATATCATTGTTAAATAGATATCTGCAATCTAATATTTGTATGATTTTTGTTACATGGAAAATTACTATGGGCGCGACAAACACTACGGTAACGTAGCCGCAAGAAGTGTATAACTAACCTGTTTCATATTATTAGTGACATGCAGCATGATAAGAGGCACACTCATATTCTTCAATACAGGTGTTAGAACATTTCCTAGAGAGGGTGCAGGCGGTGGCCGCCCTAGTGCTGCACACAATGTCGGCGCGAAGTCAGTCTGCTGTACCTCTATGCCAATGCCACCATCTCTACTACCACCAAAGAAACCACCACCACTATATGCAAAAAATGCTGCAGAACGTTCTAATTTGCTTTCCCCACCATGATCACCTGATAAACAATTAACCCAATTAAACTTCATCACACTACTAGAACACTGTTCAAATATTTATTTATTTATTTATAATTCAAATAACAGCATATCAGGCAGTAATCACTCCAATTTCTAGGGCAATTGGAAAGTTATTAGGTTTTGAGCTCTTGAGTGCTTGTAAAAGTAGACATTTAAAATTTGTCAGTTGATATTAAATAAATAGAAATAAGGATATGATTAAAAACAGTATTTTATATATTTTTGAGAAACTTTTTGTACGCTTGTTACCATTTATCTGTGTTAAGCCTGAACAGATTTAATTTTAATATTACCTGTTTCAGTCATGCCATGATCTCCAATCACATAAAGCAGTACATCAGATGGTAGCATGTCTATAATTTTCTGTAATCTAGTATTTGTCTCGTTTAATTTCCTGGTCATTTCAGGGTGATTCGGTCCATATCGATGACCGGCATGGTCTACACCCAAGTAATGTGCCACCAGTAGATCCCAATCATCTTTCTTTAGCTCATCATAAATCTTGGAGTCCACTTCTGTAAATTACATAATTATGTATATTTAAGAGTTTTATTAAACTTGTATGGGTTGGTGCTTAATAATATTTTTTGTAATATTGTACCTGTATCAACAGTGTCTAGGTCCCAAGTATGAAATGAGTATAGAGCGTGTGAGCGCATCCATTTCCCAGGCATAAGACGTGCCCATGTTTCATCACCTAACAGAACAACACGACCCCCACCAATGCTTACCTGTTTTTTAAAAACCAAATATATACGTAAAAAATTAAATTGTAGAATAGGTATTATTATTTACATATTCATATATACAATATATCTATTTTATATACAAATATGTAATTTTTAAGTTATAATACAGTATACCTGGTTTATAATATTATCTTCTTGCAGTTCCATTGCCGCAAAATTAGATGTCACATCAATAAAAGTTGGAAGAGAACCAGTGATGAGTGCCTTTACACGCTGCAGAGTGGTTGTAGGTGGGTCTGCCATGAAACGGAAAAGCCTTGCACGATCTGGCCATTTTGCCAAAGTCTCCCGCACCACAGGGAGACGATTTTGATATGGCGCAGGCTTCTCAATGCTAGGTTCATAATCAGTGAAGTCATAGCGCAAAGCGTCAACTAAAACTAACGCTACTCTACTCTGAACCGGTGCACATATAATCGGAGCACCGGGGTTAGACAAAATTTTAGTGATTTTCTCGTTACTGGTACACGTAGTCCTTTCGTTCAAATTTTCTTTATTTCTTCCACTACAACTAAAATCATCAAGTGGAACACATTCACTAACATCATTCAAAGTCTTACGAGATAGTAAAAATCCATGTCCAAACATAATTATCGCAGATAAAATCAAATAAGAAAACCACAGTAAGAATAAAATTAAACCCCATTTTTCTTTCATTATTAATTTTCTAACCAAGTTTATCTGTACGAATTAAAGATACTTTGTGATTCACAAAAAAAAAAGAAAAAATACTAGAAACAAAAGTAAATATGTATGTGTAAAGTATTAACGTAGGAGTTTCTTTCATATATTATTTTATTTGATAAAGCTTATTTCCAAATTTTCACGAGTTTTTCCACAAATTAACTAGACTTATAGTTTTTCTAATTTTCCGCAACCGCAAACTCAACAATTCAACTCAACCAAAGAGTTTCTTTGTTTTTTTTTTCGTCATAGGCACAGACGAATAAGAGAACATACTGGTCATAGGGGGAAGACCTTCTCTCTGGAAGCTAAGTCCATTCTTTTGTTTTTCTCAGAAGTTATTTAAGTACTTACTTACATTGAAACACATGAGATGCATTTCGATGCCTTACAATTGAACCTTCACAATTGAACTTTAATGGGATGCTTAGTAGGAAGTAATATAGTAAAACGATAACCTCCCAGTGAACACCTCATTTTATCTTATTTCACTGTTTCCACACCTTGTTCACCACGAATGGAACACTTTTATACAAGTTTCTCTACCTTTACATAATATTATCCACGATAAACCAATTTGCTTAACAAAGAAATAAAACTGATGTCCGTCACTGCTAAAATCCCGCCAATCGAAATACATCTTCGATATAAGTAAGTAAGTAAATAACTTCAAAAGAAGAAAAATACAACTGAATTGGCTGTATGGACTCACTTCCTTTGCCTTTCTTATTGGGGTAAATTTAACAAAAAAATGTTATTGGCCAAAAGAAGAAAAGAGTACTTTTTTTCCAACCAGTAACCACTAACCTAAGTCTAGTTAATTTGTGCCACTAACCACATTCTTTGTTTATTTAAAATTGAAAATTTTCAGGATTTTCAGCAATTTTAGTTTTAACATGGCTTCACTAATCGCTGTATTTTTGTGATTCTGATATGTTTTGATTTATCTAATTAAGTCCTCTGAAAACAAATATTTACAATATTTTTTTTGCTAATTGTCAAATTAAAATTCCTAGATTAATTAATGTGTATGATCAAATTGCAACAGATGAATACCTTGATGGAAATCATTAAACTACCTTTGATTAAAATGGAATATAAATATTAATCATAAATATTGTTAGCTAAATTCAATAGCGCATCCGAACTTTGATGGTAGTATGTTGTGTACGAAGGAAATACAAAAATGTCTTTACCCTCAAAAGTTAGTAAGGAAAACTTTCGACTCCTTGACTTATCCAGTAATGAAGATTCTGAAGACTTTCAGCTAGAAATAATACCCAGCAGGAAAAAGAAAGTAATCAGGTACCTACTGCCTATAAAAAACTTTTTTGCCAATACACAAAATTAGTCACCAGATCTAAAGTCATCATATTTAAATTACCTGTTAATCTGAACATTGTTAGTAATATCAATTTCAAAACATAAAAATCATTCCAGTTATTGTCTTGTATCTTTATCCGTTAGTATAATTATAACTTTTTATTGTATTGTATATCTAGAAGAGACCGAAGCAAAACTGCTACACCAAGAAGGTCAAATTCTAATGTAGAAACAGATGTGCGATGTGCTGTACGATGGGCACTACAAGGGACAGTGCTGCTGTGGCTGTTAATGCTGACATGGATATGTTCTTCTCTCTACGATCAAATGTCCGTCATGAAAACAAACATCACCAGAGGTGAGTGAAATTTTTTTAAGGTTTTGTCTATTATACATATTGTTATTGTTCCACATACCAATATTATTTAATTTTCATTGAAATTGACTACACATTTACAAGCTCAAACCTGTCTCCTGAAGAGGTAGATACATAGACAGAGACCATGAACCTCCATTTGCTCCAATACCCACCACCTGCACATTCATAATTTATTGTATTGTATACATGCTGAGTACACTATAATGATTTAAACATTAAAGCTTGAATAATTGCTAGAGTAAATAAGTTAGTGAAGTGATGAAGTCATAGCTCAGCCATAATCAGTTAATATCGTAAAAAATGTAGTCCTCACTCCTCAGTTTTGTCTCTATTCATAGTTTTATTATTACAACCTTTTTTTTTAATCTAACTCCAATTTGTTGATACACTGTACTTCTTTTGTGTACAAAATTTGCAATATTTTTTTAGATCCAGTTTATAACCATTATTTTACTACTATCTGACGGCTTATATTATGTAATACCATCTCTTCACTTGCTCTTAGGGTTGCCACCCATACTATATTATATAATATTGTACTATATGTATTTCAGTCAATTGTACTATATATTATAGAAAAATAATATAGTACGAAAAATACTATACTTTTATCCCTAATTCAACCTTCGCGCTTTTATATATTAACTGTGACTGGTCTGGAATGTACCTGTAGCGCAGCACGAGGAATTTCAGAACTAAACTCATACTCAGCAATAAAACGTCAACTGTCAAACTAGCAATAATTTGTAGATGAATGCTACCCAATACATAATGATTAGAAATAAATATGTACTATTTTTTCCCTGCATTTTCCAAAAGTACTATATTTTTGCATCTTTTTTCGGAAAATACTATATTTTTTCCAAAAAAGGTGGCAACCCTACTTGCTCTTAAGATGTTGAATGTGACAGATGGTTTGCCTGCTGTTAAATAAGAAGTAACAGAACCACAAGTTTTTGATAAAGTTAAACAACCGTCAAACTATGTTTATTTATTAGTATGTGCACACCTAGCATGGCCCTAGCATGCCGACACCACAGAGAAAGAAAAATGTTAACTAGAGAGGCCCTGTACCTAAATAGTGCAGGCACTTCACGGTTGCCAAGTTAGAGCAAACACTGTAACTTTCCCAAAACTTCCTTTGCTGGACTCCCAAGTATAAAAAAACAGTGACTAATTTGTAGGTATAGATGGCCAATCAACCCGAGTTTAAACCCGAAAATGGGGTTTGGCAGCCTTTTATCGGGTTTAATCCCAATAGCTAGGTTGATTGCCCATCTATAATTTGTAAGGAAACATGTTACCAAAAAGCATTTCAACACATTTGTTATGTTAATGATAAATGAATGTTTTGTTTGTGCATTTGTCTTCCCTATGCACCCTACGGTTGTCTGGAACAGATCGCTTTGAGCGATAAGACTGCCTATATTGTCACACTTCATTGTAAAATTATTTTTTATTTGATTGTTTATTGTGTTTCAATAAGGCCCTTCGTCCACGCGTCGACCAGTCGCAGTCGCAGACGCGTTGGATACCAGTTGCGCGCGATTTGGTTTGCTACTCGCGTGGAATTAGAGTATCATACGAATGACGTTATGACGTTCCGTTATATATATACTGATAGCACTGGCCCACTCCTCGCAGTGACGAGAAATTCGTTCCGATATAACTTTCAGTATACTGCCGCAGTATCCGCAGTAGGCGCTAGGCGGTATGACGTCATAATCGTCGCCATTTTTGTACTGTGAGCACTGGCGCTTTCGAACTATGGTGCTCGCAGTGGTTTGATCACGTGATCAACCTCGAATCAATGATTGGTCAATTGCGTTCCATTTTAAACAGTAACCAGTATACCTCAATATAGCTAACTTTATAGGAACGGCTTCGCAATAATATACTGAACTGACATCATACCTTACAGTGTTTGCAGTGCATTTCGGAACATACTGAAAGTAAAATGTCTTTGGTTGAGTCTGAGCGAGTCGACGCTTGGACGAGTGTAGGTCTAATATCTCCCGGCTCTAGTTTTCATTTATTTTGTTTTACTTGTCTTGAGTGTCACCCGCAGGGTTGACATTCAAAACAAAGAAACCGATTTCACTCCTTACTACTACTACAAGCGACCGGCTTATGTGCACATGTACTGTTTTGTGCGTGTAGGTACGTTTGTCGTAGGGCTCGCGCCGGGTTGCGGAAACCGACGAAGTGAGTTCGAAATTCAACACACTCTCGGCAGTTACAGCCCTTACCGCTATCACCTCTAGGCTTGCCACTTGGATCGCGGGGAAGCACGAAGGGGCGGAGAGTGTCGCGTCTTTAACCGACTTCCAAAAAGGAGGAGGTTCTATGTTCGATTGTATGTATTTTTTTTACGTAGTAATAGTTACACTCGTGCACTCTTTGGTGGCAATATTTTGTTGAGTTTCGTCGATTTATTCTGTGGTTTCGTTGCCGACGGTAGATAGATACTCGTTATTGTTTACCCCTTTTATTATCCGGGGAATATGGACCCCGCATGCGCAACGCCGCGCCTACGTGACGTCACTCCGGAGCTACTCCAGTGCTCCCGCTGACTGCCTCGGCAACCCCTGTGTTCGTCCTCTAAACAACAGTATACACCCAGTTATTTTTGTTCTTGAACGTGCAGTCCAATAATTTAAAGTTGCATATCGTATCAGTGGTATTTGTGCGATAATAAAAGTTTTTTTTAGTTCTCATTAGTGATGAAATAATAACAAAATACGTATAAGTACTCGGCACCCAACTTATAACAAGTAATAGGATTGAATTTTTTATTTGATTTGTAATTAATCAAAGCTCTATTTGTGTAGTGTTTATTATATGTGGTTTTTTATGATTCGACGTACTTTACCTTATGTAATTTTTTTTATATACATACCTACTCTAAAGAAACGTTAAACATTTTATCTTATCTATACTTAATCATGATGATATAATCATTCAATCTATTTTTGGTAAAATCCATTAACAACTCGTTATTTTTTTCTCGGCACAAAAAGTAATCCGTGATTTTGTACCTATCGTAGGTAAGTCGTAACTCACGAAAAAATTAAGCAACACAAAACGTGCGAGTAACAGCTCATAGTGTGTGCTTCTAGATACTAGAATATTAACAAAAAATACAAAATACACAATTTCACACTCTACGCTGCTCAAGTTAAAGTCCAAATTAGCATTTTATACGAACAATAGGGTGTGAAAAACTATTTAGTTAGCTACTAGCAAATATTTGACACTGGCTCGTTAGCGTTACGCAGTTGTTGTTCTTGATTGTTATCAATAGAGACATCTCTGCGTACACATTCTGTGCGCATGCGTTAAATATTTCATTCAACCGAGTTTCGTTTAAGGTCGATAATAGCGTAGTGTGTGAAACCATATTACCATAATATTGCGATTTGTGATAATATTATCAGTCGGCGACTGGTCGGTAAAGCCGACTATCCGTGCACTTTTGTAGTTGGTGACTACCTAATCGGCGACTAGTCGGCAAAGAGCACCGAATATCCGGTTTCTCACTTTGTACTATGTATTTCTCAACTAGCTGACCCCCGCGGTTTCACCCGCGGGAATTCCGGAGTAAAAAGTACCCTATGCCACTCAAAATCACTTTAGCTTCCTATAAGTGAAAGAATTTTGAAAATTGGTTCATTAAATCTAGAGTTTACAACCTCACAAACTCCGGAGTTCCCGCGGGAACTCCGGGATAAAAAGTACCCTATGTCACTCAGGATCACTGTAGCTTCCTCTAAGTGAAATAATATCCTAAATCGGTTCAGTAGATCCAGCGATCACCCCCTAAAACGTCACAAACTCACAATTTCCGGAGTTCCCACGGGAATTCCGGGACAAAAAGAACCTTAAGTTACTTAGAATCATTGTAGCTTTCGATAAGTGAAAGAATTTTCAAAATCGGTTCAGTAGATTACCCCCTACAACGTCACAAACTCACAAACTTTTGCTCTTTATAATATTAGTATAGATAAAATGATTGTAGGGGGAATAACATTAAATAAATTCATAATAATAACGGGAACCATTGTCTGATTGATCAAAAACAACATTACAGACAAGAAAACAGTAAAACTAGACTGATCATCTTCAGACAATTTTTTTTTTTCACAAAAACACCGCTCTGGCGGCTCATACAAAATGCAAAAATCAAGAAACAATGTGAAGTAAATGAAACAGTCCCCCTAGCCAAATCGACATTCTACTAGCGTTAATGCATAGAAAACCAAGTAACGAAACTTCATGTCACTTGATCAGTCAATTAAAACCTTAGTTTGAACGATTTGTTGGTAATTGTTAGAATGTCGATTTGGCCAGGGGGGGCTGGTTCCGACACGCTCGTAGGCGGCAGCTGCGTCTTGCGCGTAAATCAGCTGTAAACGAAGCGGAATCGGCTTGGCCGACTAGTCTGCCGACTAATCGGTCTCTTTTCAACCGACTAATCGGCTAGTCGGCCAAAGTTAAGATCTCCAAATCTCTAATGACTAGCTGTTCCCCGTGGTTTCACTTGCGTTATTTCGGAGTACCTGCAGGAATTCAGGGATAAAAAGTACTCTATATATTATGTACTTATCTTTAAATAGTATAAAATGAAGTCGCTTCCGCGGTCGCGATAAACTTTTTCGCTGTTTTTGCGATTTTCACCAATAGATAGAGTGATTCATGAGGAAGGTTTATATAGGTACCTATCTATAGTTTATTCTGGGATTCCCGCGGGAACTCTGAAATTACCGCAGGTGAAACCGTGGAGGACAGCTAGTTGTATACTATATTATATTTATTTTTACCGCTGACAACGCGTATATGCCAAATTTCATGTTAATTGGTTGAGTAATAAAAGCGTGATAAGGTATAACAGACATACAAACAGAGTTACTTTCGCATTTATAATATTAGTATGAATTACTATTGCGTATAACTGTAGTCTGTATTAGTAAAGATAGTCAAATTTAAGGCCGCCTTAAAAGTCAACCTAAAATCTAATCTCGATTCAATAATTATGAGAAAAAAAAATCGAATACTTAATCAAGTATACCTAGGGGTTGTAACGGAACGATTGACGATCAAATTTTAGCCCAATTATACGGCAGTAGGTATTATTGATTAATCGACAGTCGACACGGTGGAATGGATAGATGACTGAATAACATTCTTTTCACACCACATGCTCGACAATGCCGAATTATATGTCATGTAAACCTTACCGAAAGCAAGACATTATATCTCTTGGCTTTAGCCGGGTTATAATGTTCTATTGAATTTCATTATAACCCGCTGGTCAATAATGTGATTTTCACTTTCATAATTCTTATTGCTATGTCCATAACGTCTCATTTCGCTAAACAGAATGTGTTCTCAGCGGGCGCGGCCAACTCGATTTTCGAAGACCGAAGCCGTGGCCCACTAGATTCGCAGTGAGACGAACTTCATTTGTTTGTCAAATCGAGTAGGCCACGCCAGCTGAAAGAAGTGGCTATATAGGATCTACTAAGCCTGGTTTTTTATTGTCTCGCATTATGTGAGAAAAGTAGAGTATACACCACAGGGATAAAACTGTTTTTTTCTTGGGCGCTTGAATCCCTCACTGCACTCAGGACTCAATCTTAATTCCCTCCCTTTGGTCGGGAATTAACTTATAACACCCTCGCTGCGCTCGGGAGTTAAATTTGGAGTCCTTCGTTATGTTCAGGATTCAATGTAGCGCCCGTGACATAAAACAGTGCTTTATCCCCTTGGTGTATAATCTACTATTTCACACCACATGCTCGACAATGCCGAATTATATGTCATGTAAACCTTACCGAAAGCAAGACATTATATCTCTTGGCTTTAGCCGGGTTATAATGTTCTATTGAATTTCATTATAACCCGCTGGTCAATAATGTGATTTTCACTTTCATAATTCTTATTGCTATGTCCATAACGTCTCATTTCGCTAAACAGAATGTGTTCTCAGCGGGCGCGGCCAACTCGATTTTCGAAGACCGAAGCCGTGGCCCACTAGATTCGCAGTGAGACGAACTTCATTTGTTTGTCAAATCGAGTAGGCCACGCCAGCTGAAAGAAGTGGCTATATAGGATCTACTAAGCCTGGTTTTTTATTGTCTCGCATTATGTGAGAAAAGTAGAGTATACACCACAGGGATAAAACTGTTTTTTTCTTGGGCGCTTGAATCCCTCACTGCACTCAGGACTCAATCTTAATTCCCTCCCTTTGGTCGGGAATTAACTTATAACACCCTCGCTGCGCTCGGGAGTTAAATTTGGAGTCCTTCGTTATGTTCAGGATTCAATGTAGCGCCCGTGACATAAAACAGTGCTTTATCCCCTTGGTGTATAATCTACTATAAATCGTCCGTGATCGGAGGCATAATATAGTAGTAATAATCATATCGGTACTTTATAACAATTTCCTTATTATTATTTTTTTGGGCCTTGGAGTTGGGATGCCTGTGTTCCTAATATTTTCGAAAAGAATCCCGATATTAGCTCAACAATCTAAGTAGGTACCTCTATACTTAGCTTCAAATAAAAATGTAAGTTTTTGTTTGATCGAAATCTTAAAACTCCGAAAGTTCTTCACCGATTGTTTCAAAAGTTTGACAGGTTTTTTAATGTTAGCTGCCTATGCTGAATGCATTGCAATTTTTTTTTTATTTATGCGATTTTCATTGAACTTAAGTCGTCGTTTAATACTCATAATATCCTTTAGTAAAGTAGAACGTGCGTTTACTTTTACTTATCTCAGAAAGTTCCATAAAACGGTACAATTAGCGTCCCGCACACCTCATTGACGGGACGCATCACTGCATCCTCTAAGGATTTATAAATGGGACGTCCTACTTTTCGCGGGGTGGATGGCAAATTGCAACCAACTTGTTACAAAAATTCATTTCAAACGCCACGCTCTTAATCCCAATGTTTAGTATTAAGCGGGAGATCGTGTACTGTGGCGTGCCCTTGGGGAGGCCTACGTCCAGCAGTAGACTGCAATAGGCTGATTAGATAGATAGATAGGTAGATAGTAGAGATGCGCCGAGTACTCGGTTACTACTCGGTACTCGGTGTATTCGGCGTTTTTTTTATACTCGTGCTCGGCCGAATAACTCGGTTCAATTGCCGAGTATTCATTTTAAATAAAGTGTTAGAGTTAGGTTGTCATAGTAAATCAATATCGTATCAATATCGTATCTATTCATTTAGAAAGTCAACTCGACATCGAGGCTTCATTTTTTTTTTCTTTCTTTTTTAAGTATTGAAACAGTATATTCGTAGTAACTCGTAAAATACCTATTATAGTAGCTGTACCCCGCGGTTTCACCCGCGGTAATTTCAGAGTTCCCGTGGTAAATCTGGGATAAAAAGTACCCTATGTCCTTCTCTGTACCCCTGGCAACGTGCATGCCAAATTTCATCCAAATCCGTTCAGTCGTTTTTGCGTGATTGAGTAACAAACATCCAAACATCTAAACATCCACACTTACACATTTATAATATTAGTAGGGTTAAATGATTGTCCACTACTTTTCATTATGTCGATCAGTTTTAAATAGGGTTTGAAGCAAAAGTAATAACTTATGACATAAAACTATCAGAAAGAACAAGAAAAATTTTCGCGTCAATAAACTGGCAATCTGTTAATGACTCAACCGAGTCATTCGGCCGAGTACTCGGTTTGACAAATTGAAAACCGAATAATACTCGGTACTCGGTCACTCGCTAAATCTGGGACTCGGCCCATCACTAGTAGATAGTATTAACACAGATAATATAATACTATATAGGTAGTATAGTAGTATTAATGTGCAATTCATAATTTCATATATATTTAATTCTTTTTTGTTAAACATGTTTGTATAAAATAATAATTGTAATAATATAATTGTGTTGTCTCTGTTTCCAAATAAATGCCTTTTCTTTCTTTCTTTCTTTTTTTCAATTATTTATTATACATATTATTCAGACTTTTAAGTAGGTAAAAATACTCGTATCGATAGGCTTAACATATACCTTGGAGATTGATATTTTAAACATCGCGTTTTATTTCCTGGCTAATTAATTATTTCCTTCCATTGAATAAATAATTCTTCCGTTCATATGTATTAAAATTAGTTGAACCTTAACAGGGTCCGGTATGTTATATTTATCTATCATCACTTTCAATAGGGTATTACACCTTTTTTGAAACCTGTTTTAAATTAATCCTGAGATCGTCATGAACCAGTGGAAATTTTATTTCAATTTTATAAAACCGGAAAATGCCTTAAAAACGATATTTTATTTATGATTTTGAATTTACGCGCAGAAGCGCTAGCCGCCATGCTTTCAGCTTGTGACGTCACTCTGATAGTAAACAATACGAGCCAGGCTTATGACTCTACACAGTACACACCCTAACTTTACAAGGCCTAACTTCTTAAAGTCTACACCTTAGACACAATATGTGGCTTGGCCATTTCGCTCCATACACATGAGCGTAAGGTGAAAAATTTATCCACTTTTAATGACTTTTCTGTTATACAAAGGTTCTTGCAGTAACGAAACGGCCAAGCCACTTATTCTGACTAAGGCGTAGAGTTTGTGAAGTTAGGCCTTGTAGAGTTAAGGTTTGTAGAGTCATAAGCTTGGCCCTACATGAGATCTGATAACTTTTTGACAGTGCCCGTCATATGGACTCGTCTTGGCATCATTTACATGAAAATGTTTTTGGTGGGATTTCATTTCTTTTTGTAAGTCAAAATTGCGGAATTCTCATACAAACTTCCATCCCCTAGTTTAAGGGGTTGGGGGATAAAAGTTAGAAGTTTTATATTTTTTTGTTGTTTGTATACTAATACTAGCTTACATGTCAAATTTCAGCTTTCTAAGACATTAGGAAATACCCAAAGAATTTTGACGATCATCAGTGAGTCTGTGAAGAAATCAAGGTTTTTTATATATCAATAAAATCTAAAGTATAAGAGCTATGCAATTAAAACTTTTTATGTTTGATTAGTCCGCTATTGACAACATATCCCGAGAATTTCGTGTATCTGGTATAATCCAAACCCAAGTTATAAGGGTTCAAAGAAACGACGAAGCGCTTCGAGAAAAGATAGGTAGTGCTCCCGGTTTTCTTGACTCATCTTGGCGGGGGCACTGCCGTGCCCCCAGATATGAAAGAAGATTGAACTTTTGGAGTTCCGGCGGGGATTCCGAAACTCACGCATCTGAAACCGCAGGGCACGACTAGTTAAAGATAAAAAGATAAAAACATGAACGTATGAACCCATTGGCATCGTCGGACGTCAAATATCGTTAAAATATTAATGTCGCGTTTGCATAATAACATCGCGTCGCGTCGATTTCGACAATCGGCCCGTGGAACTACGAAATATTCCAGCAATAACTTTAATATTATAGTCGATTATGCATCACACATCTAATAACATAGTAAAGGTCGTGCAGTCGTAGGACATAGGGCAGGTTTTCAATGTTAACTTGTTGGTGTACCTATATGTTGCAGGCAATTTATATAATTCATCCATTTACAAACATTGAACTATGCCGCGGACAAAATATGACCCCCAGTGCTTGCGTATCAGAATGTCGAGCGCCCTATTTATAACGATATTACCAAAACTAAATCGCGTGAAATGTCACATAATTTGTTTTTGGATTTCTTTAAGTCCAGCGCTCGTTCAAGTTCGGTGAAAGGTTAATTAAGTAATAATATTACCTTCAAATTATGAATTGAAGCGTCATTTTTAAAATAATAATAATCAACGCGATACCAAATTGCATAAAATATGATTTTAATATTTAACGTTTTAAAGTATAATTTTGAGCAAGCGCGAGCGCGATCGGCCGCGGCCCCTACAATTCGGTATCACTTCGCTCTGTTGTGGCTACCGGTCTAACTTATCTCCTCGTATGGGTACCTACCTAAAACGTCGATGTGCTTGCAATTGCAATTACAAAATATCTAGCGTTTGTACACTGACGAGTTATATTGTAACTTACGAAGCCATAAGGCTTAGATAACTAAACGGAAAAATTATAGAATTCACCTGCGACCAAAATGACCTCTTGAATTATAAATATTTTATGCCATAATAATGGCTCACCAGCTATTCCTTAAACGTTCTATTTCAAGTTAACTTCAAGAGTCACGTACGCACTCAACTTGTTTGCCTTAACTAGAGGTAGGAGTATTTTTGAAGTCGCATAACAAACTATGCTTCTTTGTAGTCTAGACTCTTGACTCTACGCGTCTTCATGCTTGTGTGTATTAGTGCGGTATAGATAAATTGAGAGACAAGACAAGTAAACGTAAAGATTATTTTAAAATACCTAAACATTTTAAAATATTACTTATGTAATCGCTGTGTTATTAGATCTTGTAATAAACAGACTGATACTTAGCTATTTTATAATTATCGCGTTTGCGGTTTGAGAAACAATCGAGTTGTTGTAAATCGCGTAGTTGATTGTCATTGCAATAATACATCATTAGGTGACCAACTCCTTCGTTTATTCCTCAGACGTCATTCGTTGTACTTATGTATGTAATATTTACATATTAGTTATATGTTGCACACAGCACAAAGTGGCTACAAGTAATTGCCTACACGCGTGTAAACAAACATTCACTCGCAAATCTTACGCCGCAGCGTGGGCACGCGTGCGCTCCACTTCTATGCGTTCGAATTTGTAAACTTGAAGTGTAAGTGACAGTATAAAGTGATAAAGCTGTGCGAGCGTAGTGCGGATGCGGTAGCGCCTATACACGCGTAATGGAGAGCTCGGTGCACGCGGCCGTGCCGCTGCGGGTGGGGAAGAAGATGAGGAAGAGGCGGGAGCTGGACGCTCTGGTGGGCGGCGGGGGCGGGCGGGGTGGTGGCGGGCGGCTGCTGTCGGGCTCCAGCGACGAGGGCGAGCCGTGGGGCCGGCGGGCCGCGCGCCGCCGCCGCTCCCGCCCGCTCGTGCGGCTCGCCGCCGCGCTGGCGCTGTGCGTGTGCGCCGTCACCGCCGCCACCGTGCTGTGGCTGTTCGTCGACGTGCGCCGCCAGATTGTCTCGTTGCGTAACGAAATGGACAGAGGTTCGTCATGCAGTAACACACGAAAATCAATAACTGTGTGTGAACAACCTTTTCAAAAATTAATACTAAGGCATAATTATTACAGTCACATTTAATATCATCATTTTACGATAATACTACGTAGGTAAATGTGGAGAGTTACTCTTGTTCCGCAAAATCACGTAGCGTCCCCTATCACAACCACACAGCACGGACTACTCGAGGTCACAGAAATAAAAGGGACATCAACTCAGTTTAGAATGAAAACAAATGAAAACTATGTATTGTCGCCGGGTGATTTATGTCTACCAAACAATTCGTTCCGCACAAAACATAACGAAATGTATTAAATGCAATATTTGTATCTACTGAGTCACTGTTTTCAAAATTCACAGTTTTGGGAACAGGATAATATATTAAGTATATACTTATGAGTTAAGATGCAAGCAAAGTTTTGGGAGAATTAGAGCATTTGCTCTAACTTCCTTTGCAACCAAGACGCGCCTGCCCCGCCTACATTGCCTCTTCACATACCTATTATTTTCTCTGTGTAGTGTGTACGTCACCATAAGGTTCACTTCTTTAATTCTGGCTTCTATTGTGACTTGCACAACTATAATAATGTCAACTTGTGACAGGGGAGATTTATACATTACAGGGGAGAGTTGTAATTTTGAAGTCTAAAGATAAGGCACAAAGTTATTGTTAGTTTTTATACTTTACGTTATTTAAAGCACAATTACTTGTTACCAAATATACGAACATTTTGACCGCTTGGGTTTAATTTATTATTTAATGACAGTAGCCGTGCCTCTATATAGTGCTCGGTTCGTACGTATAAACCTTGCCTTTTATAGTAAATACGAGTACCTATATTTATTATCGAAAAAACATTGCCATTGCTAGAATTATTAACAACTTGCTTTTCCCCGCGTTTATTTCAGAGTTCACGCCAGAACTCTGGCTAGCAAGAATATTATTTAGTGTGTGGGTTGAGTGAAAACGAGAAAGCGCAAAACAAACTCACATTCTCATATTTTATAATAGTTAGGATAGACGCCGTAATTGAAGAAGGATAGACACGTATACGATTTTTTGCAACAAGGATATAAACTTAAACGGTTATGCTATAAATTAAATTGTATTTTGTTTTGAATAATATAATTATTTATTTTTAGATAGGTACTCGTATACAACGTGACCACGTTACGCTTTCTGATCATCATGAAGTTTTGCATGTACCTAAATGTTTTCAGGAATATATAGGGTAAACAGTGAGGTACAGCTTGTAGATAAAAATTATTTATTTCGGAAAAAACAACACATTGTATAATTTCGACTGGACCTAACTAGGTCAACTGCTGGTTGGTCTTTTCAACAAAAGTTACGGCCCCGCTGCATGCGTTAGCGTAGTTGTTATTAAAAATTCAAAAACAAACAGCCCGCTTATCAATGTTTGCGTTTTTTTTATCTGCACAATGAGCTGGTTTTACATAGTTCAGATAATGAGGGAGTTAGAATATGTCTTTGTGCGTAAATCTCACAGTCCCCTATTGATGGCGTCTTCGAAAATTCGATCACATTTTTTTTTTCTACCATCCAACACGTTGATGGGTGTGGTCATCAGCGATACTTAAGGTAGTTGGCATTTGGCACCTATATGTATATTATGAACGTTTTTAATTTGAACAATGTTGAGATAAACAAGTCCTGTAGCAAGTGAAGATCGTGAAATGTGAGTCTATCTATGCAGAATATTCCAATATTCCACGTTAAACTTAATCCGGGAAAATAGATTTGAGAAAAGCGAACTAAAATAATTAGTTATCCACGCTGCGTCGTCCTTGAAGTTCTCTGGCGGCTACTACTTACCAGAATATATACAGGATGTGCGTATTTCAATTTGTCCACAGTATCGACGAGCAGCGACAGCGTAGGTGATTCGCTCCAGTTGTGCCATACGGCGGCGAAAGAGTTGAGAGGGAACGTGACCGAGCTGAAGTCTCGTCTCGCCGCCCTCGAACAGAACCACACGCAGCTGACGCAGCGCGTGGAGCAGGCGGCCCGGGAGCTGGCGGCGGTGACCGAACAGCTCGCCGCCGCGCCCAAGTTGGTCGACATGCCGCAACGGCTCGCCGAACTTCAACACACGGTCGCCGGTTTCGGCTCGCAGGTGAGGCTCTAATGACATCAGCCGCGAACACAAGAGAGAGTTGGTTTGTTACAATAAGTATATATATTATATACTAGCTGGGCCCCCCGGTTTCACCGCGATAAGTTCGGAGTTCCCGCGGGAATTCCGGGATAAAAATTACCGCATGTCCTTCCCTGTACCTACCCCTGACAACATGTATGCAAAATTTCATGATGATCGGTTGAGCCGTTAAGGCGTGAAAGCTTAACAAACAAACAAACTCACTTTCGCATTTATAATACTAGTGAGGATGTTACGGTTAACGACGAAGTCGGTGATAGTGATAATTTTTTCACATTCATGTGGTCATGGTTGACTCCATAAATGAGATGCAAAGCACCTCGAGGGAATAGATAAGGTTAAGGTAACACTGGACTGACTTTTATGAGAAAGCCAAGCTTGCCAAACGAAGGTCCTATTTCTGGGTAAACCATTTGTATTTATAGTTTTAAGAACTTGCTGACGATTATAAGAGATTGAAACAACCAATCCAAAGCAATAAATAACTTTTGATTTTGATTTTTGTATTTGTCATCGGGGTCAGCTGCAGTACAAACAAAAACATATAGGAAGGAACTTATTGAAGGAACTGTTCAGTTCTAATCTATTCTGAATATGTTCTATAAATGAACGTAATTTCTGACGTTATCTATAAGTACTAATCTATACTTCTATACTAATATTATAAAGAGATAATATTTGTTTTGTTTTTTTTGTGTGTTTGTTACGATTTAACTCAAAAACTACTGGACTGATTTCAAAAATTCTTTCACCATTAGAAAGCTACATTATACCTGAGTAACATAGGCTATATTGTAATCTGGAATTCCTGCGGGAACAATGAAATTATCGTGGGTGAAACCGCGCGGGACAGCTAGTTATCAAATAAAATACATTATTTATGGAAACTTGAATTGCAAGAATGTTTTTTGCTTGCAAACGATAGGTACCCCGATGCGCGGATAGATTGTACCTACTCTTGGAAATGACCTTTAGGTGTGATCCGTTGGTGCATTGACCGCTCCTTGAACCCAACTCGGTCAACGCGTTCCAAGTTCCAACTGAAGCAAGAAGGTTGTTAGATAATTGTAGCGGTTTCTTTGTTTGTCGGTTTACCATTGATCAAGATATAAGATACCCCTTTTATCCGGAAATATAAAATATTCCCGCGGAAATCTTATAACTCCCACAGGTGTATCATGTACCTAGTATTTGAACAATATTATTTTATTGCACCGACGGATTTGACGGGCGGACTGTTAAATAAAAGCGAAAAGGTTTTCTTAAACCTTAAGATTTCAATCTTTTGAAAGCTTTCAATATCCGTATCGTTAGAACTTGTCATTGCTGGTATGAAATAACGACCTTCGTATGTTTAAGGTTATCGGAATCGATACCATTCCTTTGTAGGTACTTTACTATTAAACTGACCGTTTACTTACCTACCACTAAACTATAATAAGTGTTATCATTTTATTTTTATTATTACCTGTCCGCTGCTTATGAATACATTAATTAGTTCAGGCTGAGTCTATAAAACTTGATGCCTTCTTCACATCAAGTTTCGTATTTACGAAACTTGATGTGAAGAAGGCACTAATTCTACACAATCTATCATCTTTATCTTACCATATATGCCAAACTAATATAAGAAATGCAAAAGTTTGTTTGTTTGTGTTTCTTTCAAATCGTAGTGTAGCATAGAAATGATGTGATTTTTGCAACAGAGATAATTGTCCGGAAATTGACAAAAAGCTACTTTTGCGCTGCAAGTGTTGGCGTCAAGCGATAAAAGCAAAATTAATGTGTGCATTCTTATCTAAAAGTCACGAAACAGCGCTGCAAACTGCATAGTGTTAGCGTACTATTATATAGATATGATATTTTTCAAGTATCACACAATATCATATTGTAACGTTATTTAACACCGGTATCCCTACGACACCACTGCTCACTCCTGCTCCTGCTGCTCCTTCCCTCCCACAAAAACACTACCTATTCACAATGGATACGCCCTAGAAGTCTTACCGCCGCACTCAGAGTCGAGTTTAATGATTACTTAGTTAAGTATAGATTTTTAAAACAAAACTGCCGCAATCAGACAAGTTTAATAAATGATGTTAATTGGCATTTAACTAATTAAGTTACATCTCATTAAATGCGAATTAACATTAATTTACTGAATGTCTCTGATTGCGGCAGTTTTGTTTTAAAAATCTATACTTAACTAATTAATCATTAAAGTCGACTCTGAGTCTGTCTTCGTCATTTTCCATGGCAATAAGCGAGGCAGATATTATCTTGAGAGGTGACCAGCTCTTCTGTAGCGTTTTAATACGAGTTCTAGAGGTTGCGAGCGAACATTTGAACTTCGTGACCTTGCTTTGACGTTCAGTGATGAGTGATGACGCATTTAGATTTTAGATTCAATGGAAATCGTACGGCCATGCCATAACATAAGTATTACAAACTCGTGCTTGTGCTTAGGTTTTAATATAACGTAAGATAATAATATTAAAAACACTTCACAACACAGATCTACTTGATCCCACAGTAAGCTATAATTTTGTCACGGAAACCACGCAAACATGATAATATATACAAATATATTATTGTATATTATACTATAGATATAATTATATGCCTCCGACAACTAGGATCCCCTTTTTGGATCCATTGAAGGATTTTTCTCCACATGGATCTCATAATATCAAAGATGATTCACTAAAAATTTCCAAACTAGAATTGGGAACCAAAATACACCGAGAATCAAACGCGGAACCTCTTGATCAGCGGAAGGGCACGATCACCAATGCGCCAACTCGTTCGTCGGTTGAGTCAAAGAATACAACTATTACTGATTAAAGAAGCGACACTCCGCTCCCCGCCAACTTTGTGCGTCTCCCCGCCCCGTCTCACAAGGTAGTGGTGAGCCCAGAGGTGATAGGGGTCTAGGATGTCGTTGCTGTGTGTGTGTCTTGAATTTTATAATCTCTCCGCCGCGAGCCCTACGCCACACGCACACACCTTGAACGCGTGCACACGAGCCGGCAGCCTGTAGTAGCAGTAGGTAGTTAAATTGGTTTGCTTGTGTGAAATTTCACGGTTTTGGTTGAGTCGTATTAAGTTTTAAGACTGCTGCAGCTCTATCCGGTCCAGATAAACAGGTTCGACAGCAAATCGGTTTGCTTGTAACGAGTGTCCTAGCTGTGGTTGAGTGGCACAAAGCTCTTGGGCTGCTCTATTCGGTTTAGATAAACGAGTCCAACAGCTAATCGACTCGCTTGTATGGAGTGTCACGAGTGTAGTTGAGTGGCACAAAGCTCTTGGGCTGCTCTATCCGGTTTAGATAAACGGGTCCGACAGCTAATCGGTTCGCTCGTATGGAGTGTCACGGGTTTGCTTGAGTGGTATTAAGTTCTAAGTCTGCTTTTTCCGGTCCAGATAAACGGGTTCGACAGCGGGCTAGACTCGGCGCGCCGGTTAGCGGTCACCGCGAACACCGGGTTGGAGGAGGTGCGCGCGTCGCTGCACCAGCTGGAGGCGAGGGCCAACGAGACCGCCGCCAACGTGACCGCCGGCGCGAGGCGGGACGAGGAGCTGCGGCTGCAAGTGGCCGCCGTCAACACCACACTCGCGGTCAAAGTGGACGCGTTGCAGGCGAAACTGCAGGAAGCCACTGTGAGTGCTCAAATAAAAAATGTTGTAACTCTCTATGTAAAGGTCGTCAATTCTTTGACAAAGTGGAACGCGGCCTTGCTTCGCTCTTATTCCTATAAGGATCTCCGCATGTGTAACAATAATAATAATAATGCTTGGACATTATCACACAGCGCCATTTAATCTAAAACCAAGAAGGGCTAGTAATGACTAATATTATGGCGATTTATATTATAGGTAATTCTTTTTATACTTTACTAATACTATTTTTTTTTCTAAAAACATATTCATACACCCAGACTCAGAATAAACACTGATGTTCATCACTGGGAGAATCGAACCCGCGATGCCTGGCGTAGCATTTAGCTTTGCTTACCACTACACCAACGGTGCTTATTAATATTAAAATTAGCATTATTATTATAGTTAGGATCTTAATGTGTCTGGTTGCTATTCCAGAAGCCAGCGAGCACGTCAGCCCCGCCGCCGCTAGCGCTGGTCGCGGCGTCGACCCAGGCGCCAGGCTCCACCGCCACCGCCACCACCACTACCACGACGACGGCGCCACCTGGTGTGTAGATCCGCTGTTTATTTATTAACGGGTTTCTAAAGATAAATCGCAATTGTTGCTTTGTTATTTAATATTTTGAAAATACAAACAGTATTAATATATGGATTTAATAATGGTGATAGTAGATACATCGTGCCATAAGAGTTAGTGTGATCCTTTACGAAAACTGATAGGTCAGCTCACTACTCACTGGAATATGTAAACATATGACCCCTCTATACATACAAAATTACATAACATATATAATCACAGACTCACAGACAGATTCATCAACGCTCAGACAAAACCGCCTGGAAACTTGAATTTTTTCACTAGGACCTTTTATAATGTAATAGTCAAGTAATGAGAAAGGTACCTGATGTCAAAGTTAGTTTTGAAGTAAATCTTCAACTTGCCGCCTATTCTCAGTAAACGTAATCTCGGCAGAGCAGACGGGCTCGTCCACGCCGCTTCACGCTGCGTTGGGCGACCCAAATATCACTTGGTGGAACCGACATTGCGTTGCGATTCATTGACGAGTCGGTCAGTTTAGCACAGACTTTGTACCGCCACATAGTGAGATAGATGTACGATTACAAGCAAAAAGCATGGCACATACTTACAATCACTGAACAGTCACCACGAATAGACTGCAACCACTATATCGATCGACGGAGTTTATACTTCTTTTGACGTGTTGAGACTATTTTAGAAGACAACGGAAGTGACGCGAACGATTTACGACAATTCATGCCAAGAAAAGTATAACTTTAGACGACAATATGTACACATATCACTTTTTTTTGCTGAAATTGTAAGCACATCATAATATTGTTTTTTCTTACAGGAGCACCCGTGAAACGAAACGTATTGCCACTGGGTCAATGAGGGAACAAAGAGCAATATATTTATATTTTTTAATGCGGATACGTTTAAGAGGACCGTAATGGAAGTGTTTGCTCACATGTAAATGATCTCACGACAACGTCCACACGACAAATATACATACAAATAATATACGAACGTAGACATTTTACGAGAGATTTTTATGTAGGGAAATGAGAATGTGCCCTCCAAAGATATTTTAAGAGTAATAATGATTATTTAGGACACGGTACAGGCCGCCTCTGAAAATAGCATATTAATACACTTTTTTAACTTTGTTGCAATAACAGGGTGTAAGGTTAAACGAGGGATATATGGAAGAAGGGTGCTTTTTTAATTAATGATTTGATTAATATTTTACATTATTCACGACAACTTAGCACTCAAGAAGTGCGCCGAACGAACATACCTTAACGGGTAATTCAACGTTTCTTCTCTTTTAATGCCGATAAGCCAACCAGTCATATTATCATGTAAAGGTCGCCGGTCGTATGAACTCGCATTTTTCGCTAAGGATTTCTCTGTGATTTTTCAGTGTTTTTCTTTATGTATATTTTCATCTATTACACGGAAGCATAGATTGTCAACAACTTGAATATATCCCTCGTTTAAATTTAACATAGTGTATAATAATAAAGTTCAACAACAGCTATCCAATCTGTAATGCAGACCGTACTTTATTGTAATAGTATTTTCTCTATGAAATGAAATGTAAGTAAAGAATGGGACGCAATCGCGATATCAGATTCTGTGCGCAAAGGAATCTAATTAATTTAGGATCGGTTTCGAATACATTTCAATGAATACGTTAATAATGGACTGAATATTAAAATTGTAACAGTTTTGTGACACGCACAGCATTCCATGTAGAATTATTATGTTTCAACTAAACTGGGCTGATTATTATCGAATGTCGATATAAGTAACGTGTGAAGGCTGTTGGTATTATACATAACTAGCTGCTGCCCGCAATAATTTCGGAGATCCTGCGTAAATCCCGGGATAAAAAGTACCTTATGTACTTCTCTGTACCTCTGACAACGTAAAGTATGCAATAATTCAATTTCACCCGCGTTAATTTCAGAGTTCCCGCGGGAGTTCTGGGATAAAAACTACCCTATGTGTTATTCTGATGCACATAAAAGCTATATTATTGTAAAGTTCATTAAAATTAATTCCGTAGTTTTTGCGTGAAAAGTAACAAACATCCATACATAAAAACTTTCGCGTTTATACCTAATATTAGAAGGATGCCACTCGACAACAGTACCTAATTTATGTAAATTTCACTTTCATCCCAACTAACAAACGGGTTAATTTGTTATAGTTTTAAAATATAATTTTAAAGTTCAACTGTATTCACTGATTTAAATAGTCGTCCGCCTAAATATACGTAGTGTACAAAAATGAAATGGTGCACTCACTTCACTTTTAACAGCCGTAAGTCGTGGCTTTTATGTTCAAATAGTTTGCCTGGGGGACTGGGGACTGACTGGAGAAGGAGAAAATTTTAAATATGCACAGAGAAAAAACATACATGCAGCCGAATGCAGAACCTTCTCTTTTTTGGAAGTCGGTTAAGAATCTGTAGGTTTTTGACAGGTGAAAGCCTTACCGAACACACTCGTCTTCGTTATTTCAGTCACCATTCAGCATCTATTTTGGGCCTGGGCATGAAACTGGTTTTCGAGAGAACCAAGTTTTAACTTGAGGTTTAATCTAACATAGCCATTGGCGTTTCGCTATAACTGAAGAAGAAGAAGTGATTTTTATTACTAAGTTACATTGTCATTGGCAAATTATAATTATTGACGCCATCATGATTTTGTAATGTTGTGACGTAAAATGTGACGTACAAATGAAACCTTTTGTAATTTATAAACCGACACTTTTATTTTATCTGCGAATTGTGAATGAGGCTCTGGATATTGTAAATAGGCTGTGGTTCTATGTGGGAGTAATTTATAGTAAGCATAGTTTTGCCTTAATATTTGTTCTTACCTTGTATTGATTAACTATTTAATATTATTAACATTTAGTGTTGCCATAATTCAATGTGTGTTGCCAATTTGTATGAGAGGTTTTGGGCCACTATATTTATTTTATTGTTCTGACAATTTATCTATTACTTTTAATTAAACATAATAATATATATACCTAGATATTCTGTATTATTTGATTAAACTAAGCAATATTTCGTTAAATAGTAATATTATTATGTAATTTACGAAATAGATAGTAAAGAACTTTTTAGAAGATGTAAAACAATTTTTTATACAATGACAGCACAGTAAGCTCGTGTACATGATGTTTACCATGTTTCGAGTTGTATAATATTTTATTCAAATCATTTTTTTTGTTATTATAATGAACTTTTGTCAATGAATAAAATGTGAGTTTTTATCAACTGTATAAATTATTGTTATTAGAATAATTATAATAATTATTACAAATTTTTGTTTAATTTTTCGCCCCGACACCACAAATAAAAATACACACAAAATATTATGTAGTAACATTTATTATCTTTAAAATAACCATTGCAGCTTGAACCGCTTTCAACATAGTTTCTTTGATCGGAACGAGACCACATTAAATTTTAATTATTTTCGAAGGTCGGTAATTCTCTACTGTATAAGGACTGCCGATTAAATATATAAATTACAATAGAGCGTTACGCCATAACTATCTGTTGCCCACGGTTTCACCCGCGCTAATTTCGAAGATCCCGTGGGAATCCCGGGATAAAAGTAACCTATGTCCTTCTCTGTCCCCTGACAACGTGTATACATTTCATGATGATCGGTTGAGTCGTGAAAGCGAAACAAACAAACTCGCTTTTGCATAATTTTCTAACATTAGTTAGGATTACAGATATAAAGCGAATAGACACATCTTGCGGTTAGTTGACCTTTTAAAACATAAAACGTGTCGAAGCAAAACGGTCTTAATCATCAGTCTGATAGGGTTTAGTTCATTTCTTCAGAATGCCGACGTTTTTGGCGACATCCGCGAAGGTCTCGACCGCCAGCGCGATGTCCTCCGGCGTGTGCGCAGCGCTGAGTTGTACGCGCACTCTCGCGCTCCCCTTCGGCACTACTGGGTAGCTGAACGACACTACGTAGATACCGCGCTCTGAGAACGAGAGAACGAACGAAACTATTAATGAGTGTGAGGACCACAGAACACTAATACTCCTGGTGAGGACGATGACCGCTTTAGCGATAGATACGTAAGTAAGTAGGTCACGGTAGAGGACAACACTGGTATCAATTTCTATTTTCAGATTTTGCACGGAATCCATAATATTTTGATCATGATCTAGGTACATTCTACATGATCTATATTGCATCGTTATAAAAAGGTCAGGGCATATCCCGTCGATCATTATAGGGTCGAGGGGTTATGCTATAATGTACCTAACTATACTTTACTACCTACAATTTGTAAGTAGTTCGGTAGTAGTAGTTAACTGTGTTCTAAAGTGGATTATAAAAGCAAAAAAAAATCTTAGTTCTGCATCCCAACAGATCAAAATTAGATTTACGAAGCAACACATCTACCAAATATTAATACTTATAAGTTTGAGTAAATATATTTTTTTTTAGGCAATGGTTGCCCAGTGACGCTCGCGGAGCCTCTTAGTAAGCGAAATTTAACCCATGGCGTAGGTGTAATAAAATAATTTTCACAACTTTCTAATAGTTGCCGTAAGTTAACAAATATGACGTCAAAAACGGACCAAATAAGGGAGAGGAAAATTGATTAGATTTTGGTAGCAAGAGACACAGATAATATAATACGAGAGTACCAACCAATGTACGTATGGTTATATACTTTTTTGAGGGTACTACTGATTCTTTGAGTTTGGTCTTACCTAGCATCCCGGAAGCGAGTTCGGCGGCAAGCGGCGCCTCCCCCACCATGACTGGGCAGATGGGGTGGTCGTCGCCGGCGACGGACAGGCCAGTCGCCTTGATGCCGTCGCGGAACGCGCGCGTGTTCTCACGCAACCGCTGTCGCAGTTCGCTGCTGCCCTCTATGATATCCAGTGACTGGAAAACATGTAGGTATGCCTATGATGAATACCCTTTGAATAATAATGATGCGAGTTTCAGCTACGTATATTTGTGTAAAATGCATTCTTTGTTGATTGGGGAACGCAAATATGTACCTACACTGATGGATTTTCAATAAATTATGTCTATCTATAGGTAAATCTTACATGATAAAGTTTTGTGACGAGCATGCATTCAGTCGAAACTGTGAGTTACCTTTTAAAAACGTATATAGGTACCCAAAGAGTATATAGTAGGTACCTAACTAAGTCACACATTTTTCCTTTAAGTCTCCCGTCGGCGAGCGACGATATGGACCAAAAAGGTACCTAACTTACCTTCAAAGAAGCGGCGACGACAGGCGGTGGTGGCGCATTGGAGAACAGATATGGCCTGGAGACGTTTCTGAGCAAATCCACTAACTCCTTGGGGCCGGTGGTGTAGCCGCCGGCGGCGCCGCCCAGCGCTTTGCCTAGTGTCGAGCAGATTATATCCGCTGCTCCCAACACACCGCAGTACTCCTCCGTACCACTGGAAAAGCCATAGCATTTAGTTTGACTGGAAGAACGAGTCCTGGTGCAGGTGGATTTCGGCGGGTGTCAATTAATCTCTAACGACTCTCACATTACACAAGGTAAGTTAGGTAAGAAGATAAAGACTTAATATACGATCTTTTTGGTCATACCGGCCAGTGTCACCGAAGAAGCCAGTGGCATGGCTGTCGTCAACTGCGAGCAGTGCTCTGTACTTATCGGCGAGCTCTCTGAGACCTTTGATCGGCGCCACGTTACCGTCCATAGAGAACACACCGTCCGTGACGATTAGCTTCATTCGAGCTTCGCTGTGGGCCAGCAGGTGTTCCAACTCTAAGGTATTTGAAAGAGTAAAAGAACAAAATATATTTATTTATTTATTTAAACTTTATGCAAATCATGGTACAAAAGGCGGACTTAATGTCACAGTGGCATTCTCTAACAGTCAACCTTCAGATAGTACCGAGAGCTCACGTGGCCCACTTTATGTGTACGTATATTATATGGTAACAAAATATATCTAAATGATGTTTCAAGTATTTCTCGATTTGGAATTCTTTGCTTCCAGCAGTGATAACCTATCTTTCACAAATATTGCGTTGCTAAAGATATACACATCAAAACTAGTCAGGCCCTATTACCACCATCTAAGATGGTGATAGAGGGGCTGACATAAAATAAGGTCGTGCTCGCCTCTGGAAGGTATGGTAATGGGAGTGCTAAGTTGACACTTGACACAATCCTTGCTCTATCTTTTCGCATCACTCACTTTCATAAGTCCTTCACACACTAGTCCAAAAACTTCTTCTGTTTGTTCGTTAGCATTCGCTCAACATTTATAAAGATGACTCGATTGGAAAGGCTTGTGGCTTATTTACATATATGAACCATTAATTACCATTCAGGTCTCTATGTGGGTAGCGGAACTTCTGTGCCTTGCAGAGGCGTATGCCGTCGATGATGGATGCATGGTTGAGAGCGTCCGAGAAGACAGCGTCCTCTGCCGTCAACAGGGATTCGAAGAGGCCCGCGTTGGCGTCAAAACACGAAGCGTATAAAATCGCATCTTCGCGCCCATGAAACTGGGCGAGGCGGTCTTCCAGATCCTGTTGGGAGGGCAAGTTATAAATATCACAATAAACAAGGTCCTGTCAATAACTACCGTCTGCAGTTCTCCTTTTCATTATGTACCTACCACAGACATCAGCCCCCTCGACCAAGTTGGAAACCTATAATCGTTATCGCTACAGAAAACTAATCAACATAGTAATTAAGTATAGTCATTAGTCATGTCATGTAGTCACGAAAAATTTAACTTTGATTGGATGATTTTTCGTGACCACGTGATATGACGATGATTAATTCCTTAATAAAATTATAGTCCTTAGAAGCTGTTCCATAGATAAAACCAGCCTCCTTAGCCTAGTTTAAAATCTACAATCGTTATCGCTATAGAAAATAGCCCGACAACTTGAATAGAATTCATTCTGATACAATGATATTATAAGTACCTACTTATTCCATTTTCTGAAGTAGGTATTTATGTCGATGGGTTTTATTTTCTTTCACTGCATCTACTATAAGCATCTGAACTATATTTGACAACAAAAATCGAGTCTTCTGCTAGAGATTGCCCTGAGTTAATGCCTAATTAAATACATGCTGCTTTTAAGATAAGATAAAAAACGTATCTTCGTCATTAAAATTATGTTTACCTTGTGTAAAGCCTGTGTTCCACAAATGAATCTAACCGAACTGACACCGGCGCCATACTTGGCTAGGGATTCTCTTGCTGCTTCGACTACTTCAGTGTTATTCTAACGGCAAAGAAAAAACATAATATATTTATACATATAAATAAAATAATTAAAGTGTCTGTTTGTAATTCCAAATTAACAGCTTTTCACTAAATGCATATAAAATTATATACCTACTTACGTACCTACTTACATTAAAAAAAATCATTTTTTATAATTTTGTTTGTCTGTCTGTCTGTTTATTCCGGCTAATTCGATGGACCGATTTTAGCGGGACCTTCACTGGCAGATAACTGATGTTATAAGGAGTAACTAAGTTTAAAAAAAAAAATAGTTCCTGCAGGAATAGGGTACTTGCATGAAATTTATAATAAGAAATTGTGTCAATATTTCAAAAATAGAGCCTTAGAAAAGCGTTATCGTGAAAGATTTACTAAAAAAATTTCAATAGTTTCCAAAATATTCAACTTTTCATTTTGTGAAACGGAACGTTGCAACGAAACACCAATCACAGCCAAGCTTGACACATGACGTCACTTTTATTTTTTTACGAAACATTTACCTCTTTCAGAGAGGGCAAAAGAAACTAAATGCATACAGTCAACGCATATTTTCCATTTTGTAAAGTTTTTTACATTAAAATGCATCGGTAAGATGCATTTCGATTCTTTACTGGAACTTTTGGAAGTAAATCGACACAGTTCAACCTTAATTTCGCTTTTGGATATTGAAGTTATCTGTCTGTCAGTGTCACATGACCCTGTCAATACGACAGTGACATTTCTATCACAGATTAATAAGGCGTAATTTTGAACAAGTGACGTCATTCCGCGTTTCGGCGGTAAAGTCCAAAGTAAGAACTTTGAAACGCTCTATTTAATTAATTTATGCATATTTTTTTTTCTTTTTCTTGCTTTGTTTAAGTAGGCCATATATCTTTAAAATAGACTGAAAAAAAAATTCATGCAAGTACCCTATTCCGAAACTCACGCTAGTGAAACCGCGGTCCGCGGGGCACAGCTAGATAAATAAATAATATTAAACGTATGACTATTTAACAATAAGTCAAATTACGAGACTTTTGCTGTCTCAAAATTGGTCTCAAATAATTAAAATTAAAAGTAGGTAACAAACAGGCGACCGCTTAGTGATGAAATTAAGTGAAATGAAACCTTGATAAATTTTAATGTGAAAGTGTGGATGTTTGGATGTTTGTTACTCAATCACGCAAAAACGGCCGAACGGATTTGGATGAAATTTGGCATGCACGTTGTCGTTTAAGTTAATAAATTACATATCAAAACAAATTTACATATTCGTATGTATTTTTATTATTATTCCTTGGCCTGTGGCCATTATGACACAGAGCCGTCTGGTCCCTAACTAAGCAATTAGGCTATATCATATATCTTATCTTTATTGTTTTGAACAAGTATGATTTTACTTACCGATAATCCCAAGTAATTATTTGCGCAGAAGTTTAACAGCTGGCCGTTCACTCCCTGTACATTCACCTGTGGAGTATTGAAAAACGAAAATACAATTTGCCTTTGCCATTTGCGATTCCACTCGACTCTGTCACAGCTGATAAGCAATAGTTTGTTAACCCAAACTGGAGAAATTTCGAGTAAATCGTGTTTTAAAATTATAGCACCATTTTGTCTCATAATTTTTTTATGTTCAACATTTATATAATAAGGTAAACACGTAAATTAAAAAAGGCCCTAAAACTCTCAATAAAGCGTTATCAACAATTTTGTGGGTTAACACATTAGGTATTGCTTATCGGCGTCCAGTTATGTAGATACAAAATGCCAACCATTTGTAAACGGGAGATTTATTTTAATACTAGCTGTTCCCCGACTTCCCCGCGATAATTTCCAAAAAAAAGAGTAAAGAGTACTCTATTTCCTTTTTTGTACCCCTGACAACGTGTAGTAGATACTTATGCAAAATTTCACCTGGTTGAGTAGTTAACGCATGTCAGCGTAAATTCAAACAAACTCATATTCGCATTTATTAACCGACTTCAAAAAAGGACGAGGTTCTATGTTTGGCTGTATGTTTTAATAGTAAGGATTCGGCTGCGACATCTAGATTGCTAAATACTGATAGATGCTAAATACTGGTAGGTAGTTCGAATGTTAATAAATCAAAATCTCAACCAATCTGAGTTGGTGCAATTGTTTTGAAAATGATAATGTGTCCTCTCCTATTAGTGGCCAGTTAAATATTTTGTACCTACTGCAGTTAGGTATAGCATTGTGCACAATAGTAGATTATACACCAAGGGGATAAAGCACTGTTTTATGTCACGGGCGCTACATTGAATCCTGAACATAACGAAGGACTCCAAATTTAACTCCCGAGCGCAGCGAGGGTGTTATAAGTTAATTCCCGACCAAAGGGAGGGAATTAAGATTGAGTCCTGAGTGCAGTGAGGGATTCAAGCGCCCAAGAAAAAAACAGTTTTATCCCTGTGGTGTATACTCTACTTTTCTCACATAATGCGAGACAATAAAAAACTAGGCTTAGTAGATCCTATATAGCCACTTCTTTCAGCTGGCGTGGCCTACTCGATTTGACAAACAAATGAAGTTCGTCTCACTGCGAATCTAGTGGGCCACGGCTTCGGTCTTCGAAAATCGAGTTGGCCGCGCCCGCTGAGAACACATTCTGTTTAGCGAAATGAGACGTTATGGACATAGCAATAAGAATTATGAAAGTGAAAATCACATTATTGACCAGCGGGTTATAATGAAATTCAATAGAACATTATAACCCGGCTAAAGCCAAGAGATATAATGTCTTGCTTTCGGTAAGGTTTACATGACATATAATTCGGCATTGTCGAGCATGTGGTGTGAAAATAAAAATAGACCGCGGGCGTATTATAATAAATGGCGTCATTTACCTACTTATCTGGATATGTTGTAATTCCCCGCATGTGAAGCACAAACTGAGTAGGTACCCAAGTATAAGAACGCATAGCACGTATCTAATATTGTAATAATTACTATGTACATTCGTATACTGGGAGGTACTTATTAAGTACTTCTATTAATTGTTAACCTTACGCTCCCCAGAAAGAATTTTTATAGATATACCAGGATATTCCTACTGCTATTATGACCACAAACAAGTTATATAATATGTAGCTTTATTGCTCTAAATAGATAAGCTGATTTCATTTTTCGTTTAGCTATACAAATCGACACACAAAATATCCAAATTATTGTAACGGTGAAGACGCATATATTTTGCAACCTCCCCAATTAAATTAATGCACTTATCAATGAACTAGCTGTAAAGTATAGTATTATAATATATGTGCTATAACTATACGTAAACCTATACCTACTTACTCCACTTTTGATTTCTTTACCTTAAATTCACTTTAGAACTGCAGGGCAAATAGCGATTTTGTAATTAATTAAGTAATGATGTTTAGACAGCTTTAACTTTTGAAGTATGTTTATTTTGGTTGATTGCTAAATATTGTAGGTGTCAAAACGTGCTTAGTATTGTAATCGCAAAACGGCCCTGTTTTTTGCAACCGAAAAATTATAGAAATAAAAGTTACATAATAGCCTCTCTGAATTATTATTCTTGAAAACCTATACTTTTGAGTTTTGGAACCGACTCTATAATTTTTTCATCAAAGCATGTAACATCTTCAATTAGCAGCAATTAGTTTCAGCTACTCTGAAAGTATCACCGCAATCACATAAATACGCATGATATTTGAGTTGTCTGATCAATTGATTTATTCTTCTTCTAACACCTCTTTATCTATAAAGGTACCTACAAATGTTGAGATAGATGAAAATATCTCATATAAGGTATAAAAAATTATACTGTTCAATAAGTGATCCTAGGCAAAGATCAAATCCTGTGGTACATTTATGACTTTTGCTTACCTTCGTATCTTGAGGTGTCGTAATGACTCTTTCATATTTCCATGTCCTCGCCTTCTTGATCTCTCTCAGCCGGTCGTCCAGGACCTCTCGGAGTTTAGCCACACCGGCGCGCTCCTTTTTGTGCTTCAACTCGTGCAGTTGCCGAAGTTGGTTTCCATTCTTTACTGAAATATAATACGTGTCATATTGTAATTATTGTTGTATAGAATGACGAGGATTTAATCTATGCCTGTATTTAGATATAAGGTGGAATATTGAAAAATGTACAGTCATAATATGAGCATTGACGTATGTACGATACTTCTGTAAATACTTGTCTTGTTGTGTGTACTTGTAAAACTGGCAGTCAATTAATATTATTATTATTACATGTATATACATATAATATTTATTTATTTATTCATTTATTCAGCCAACTGAAATACACCAGCTTACAAATTACAACGTACAAATCCATGGAAAACATTGCTAGGGTATTTCCTATAATAAAATATATCATAAATATATTAAGTATACATATATTGACGCAGTTGGATAGTAATTTGAGTGGGACTGTTTCCTGTGGTGTGTGAGGAAACCATAGCAAGAAGCCGTCATCGCTGCAACGGTTCTCACTTTCTTATGTCCTGTACCTATGTAGGTATCTTAAATTACCAACCGGTATAGTCAATATTGAAATCATCGAACATACCTGTTTTCTGTTTACACACACGTACATACATTTGTAAGCATTAAAAAGTATGTATTTTAATTTATTTTTAAACGAATTCAAAAAAGAGTAAAGAGGGCACAAATCGTCTGTACCTATTTTTTAATGTAAGCAAAACGTAAGTACCTTAAGTTGGGCCTGTATCTCCGTCAGTTAGGAACCAATTTATAATTAAAATATGAGAGGTACTTATTGAAATTTTGTGATTTAAAAAAATTGTATTATTTAGGTAAATATTTCGTTACATAATTAAATAATTCCTATTCCCCTTACATAGTTCCTACATAGGTAAGTACAATAATTCCAATTTATACGTAAGGTCATTTCCCTTATATTTTTGTTCACATGTTTAAGTCTTTATCTATACAGGGCCACGTCATTAAATATTCCGAGTCGAGACCGTTTTAGGTAAAAATTCCTTCGACAGCTTTTTTTCTGTATTTGTTTTACTATCCTGCAGGTAGATAGTCTGGAAACAGATTTTATCTTTGATCTACAAGAATTTATAAGACTATCTATAGAGGTCCGAAGTAAATTGTGAAATAACTGAGGGGTGTGTTGCGCACCTTCTATCCAGCCATAGCACTACGAAGCTGCAAAGGAAGACGTTTTATATGTAGGTCCTATGCGTGCTCTCCTTTAATCCTTAAGATTGTTGGTGCTATCATAATTATTGTAATTTTAGTAACGTGATGTGTGGCATTTGATGAATTTTGAATAATAGAACATGGTTACTTTAATTTTTAAGTTTCTAATTTTCATAAGTCCTCTTTCCGAGAACCGATTGCGATGAATCAACTGTGAAAACCTCGCTATCCGCGTACCTACTACCGCGTACCGCGTACGCGTTATTATAATATATAAAGCTGGATTGCCACTCACTCATTGACATAATTGTTCTCCCAGAAGGAGCATCTCTAGGTTGATACAATGTATGGAACATGTACCACGTTTCGGTGATTATGGGAAAACCTCGACATCTTCGATTCCTGCTTCTCATCAGGTAGCGAGTCGACTGCCCGCCGAAACTATCCATCGAAAGTGAAAACGTTTCTAACTAAATTTCATCCACACCTTGGGCAAATTTCAATAGTGTAACTTTTTTTCAAAATGGCGGAAAAAAACATGGCCGCCGAACAAAATTCAAACTCGATTATCTCCGAAACTAAAAGAGTCAGGTAGGGGGTGCTCAAACAAATGTCATAGAGGTCAATGGGGGGCAACCGCCTGGCGTGGTAAAAATCCAAAATGGCGGATTCAAAATGGCGGCCGAAAAAAAAGTTGATCCGATCCGCGTGAGGTTCGGCATCCGGGGGTTTTTGGGGTCGCTGATGCCGAATATCGAATCAGTTTTTCGATTGCGTCATTTTTCAAGATGGCCGCCGAACATTAGTCGTTTGTATGGGGAAATTGTTTCGGCCCTGGCTCGGAAACTATCGGCCGTGGGTATTGAAAAAAAATTTGTACAGTTGGTGGTGCACTATCTTCTTCTATCGGGATATAAATAATTCCAAGATGGCGGACGGATTCGAAATGGCTGGCGAAAAAAAGTTAAGCATAATTGTTCTCCCAGAAGGAGCATCTCTAGGTCGATATAATGTATTTAAGATGTGGAAAGGAGGTTTCTGTGATTGTGGGAAAACCTTGACATCTTCGATTCCTGCTCCTCATCAGGTAGTGAGTTGACTGCCCGCCGAAACTATCCATCAAAAGTAAAACTGTTACTTACAAAGTTTGATCCACACCTTGGGCAAATTTCAATAGTGAAACTTTTTTTTCAAAATGGCGGAAAAAATTATGGCCGCCGAACAAAATTCAAACTCGATTATCTCCGAAACTATAGGAGTCTGATGGGGGGTGCTCGAACAAATAGAGGTCAATGGGGGGCAACCGCCTGGCGTGGTAAAAATCCAAAATGGCGGATTCAAAATGGCGGCCGAAAAAAAAGTTGATCCGATCCGGATGAGGTTCGGCATCCGGGGGTTTTTGGGGTCGCTGATGCCGAATATCGAATCAGTTTTTCGATTGCGTCATTTTTCAAGATGGCCGCCAAACATTAGTTGTTTGTATGGGGAAATTGTTTCGGCCCTGGCTCGGAAACGCGAGCTGCTCGCAGCTCGCGCACAGGGCGAATCTAGTTATAATATATAAAGCTGGATTACCACTCACTCATTGACATAATTGTTCTCCCAGAAGGAGCATCTCTAGGTTGATATAATGTATGGAACATGTAGAGGGGACGTTTCGGTGATTATGGGAAAACCTCGACATCTTCGATTCCTGCTTCTCATCAGGTAGTGAGTCGACTGCCCGCCGAAACTATCCATCGAAAGTGAAAACGTTTCTAACTAAATTTCATCCACACTTTGGGCAAATTTCAATAGTGTAACTTTTTTTTCAAAATGGCGGAAAAAAACATGGCCGCCGAACAAAATTCAAACTCGATTATCTCCGAAACTAAAAGAGTCAGGTAGGGGGTGCTCAAACAAATGTCATAGAGGTCGATGGGGGGCAACCGCCTGGCGTGGTAAAAATCCAAAATGACGGATTCAAAATGGCGGCCAAAAAAAAAGTTGATCCGATCCGGGTGAGGTTCGGCATCCGGGGGTTTTTGGGGTCGCTGATGCCGAATATCGAATCAGTTTTTCGATTGCGTCATTTTTCAAGATGGCCGCCGAACATTAGTTGTTTGTATGGGGAAATTGTTTCGGCCCTGGCTCGGAAACTATCGGCCGTGGGTATTGAAAAAAAATTTGTACAGTTGGTGGTGCACTATCTTCTTCTATCGGGATATAAATAATTCCAAGATGGCGGACGGATTCGAAATGGCTGGCGAAAAAAAGTTAAGCATAATTGTTCTCCCAGAAGGAGCATCTCTAGGTCGAAAGGAGGTTTCTGTGATTGTGGGAAAACCTTGACATCTTCGATTCCTGCTCCTCATCAGGTAGTGAGTTGACTGCCCGCCGAAACTATCCATCAAAAGTAAAACTGTTACTTACAAAGTTTGATCCACACCTTGGGCAAATTTCAATAGTGAAACTTTTTTTTCAAAATGGCGGAAAAATCATGGCCGCCGAACAAAATTCAAACTCGATTATCTCCGAAACTAAAAGAGTCAGGTGCTCGAACAAATAGAGGTCAATGGGGGGCAACCGGGCACAGGGCGACCAAGCTTCGCGAGCTGCTCGCAGCTCGCGCACAGGGCGAATCTAGTTGTTATCTATACAGGTAGAGAGAAATTAAAAAAAAAATTGAGTTCATTCAGATAATAAATAGGCTGTTAGTTATATTAAGACATTATTTTGTCTTAAATAGGTTCAATAAATGACACGTGATGATGACGTGATGTTATGAATTTCATACCGTTGAAGACTGACACAAAAGAGCATTGATATAATACCTACCAAGATATACAATCAGAGACGTACAAACGTCCTCGTAAAAATACTTGCAAAATAGGATTGTAGTGGACTTGGACGTCATCAAATTAATGTTCGTTTTCCTCTTCTGTCAATCTTTTAAAATTGCTTTGAAACGTATGTTGTAGCCAGTAGGTACGAATTTTGTTTGTTTATTCAATCGAAAAAGTTATATTCATCAACGTCACTTTTTGTAACATTTGCATGAACTGTGGATCCCAGGCGCGGTCCGGGGGAGGGGGGGGGGGGGTCACGGGCGACATGACCCCCCCCCAAAATCCATTTTTTTCATAATGGGTGCAATAAAATTGTGTACCTATTGTGCAATAAAGTCTAATTTACTTGACATATTATACACACATCAACAAAATCTAGGGATATTTTATATTTCTTCAAATATCTAAAAATCTAAGAAGAATTTTCTGACATAGTAAATGGAAGAATGATAGGTTATTTTAAGGTCTTTAATAAAAAATAAAAAACATTTCGTAATTTTTTTGTTTTAAATAAAAATGTTAATTTTTATAATTGCCGTAGAAAATTGGTATGATAAAAAATTTCATTTCTTCTCATAAAAGTTTAAATTTTAAATAAAAATGAAAGAATCTAATAAAATCTAATTATTAATAATCAGTATTGCCACCTCTTACATTAATTACACATCGACATCGATTGTTCATACTTAAAATTAAATTGTCAATGTCTATCTGCGGTATGAGGTCCCATGTTCTTTGCAAGTCTTCGTAAAGTTGTTGTTCCGTTGTCAAATTTGGCGGGAAATCTTCCAAAGACTTCCGTTGTAACATGTCCCAGGCATGCTCGATAGGGTTTAAGTCGGGCGACTGTGCAGGCCAATCCAAAACTTGAATATCGTGGTCTCGGAGAGCGGCCGCCACCAGCCGCGCCGTATGGGAAGGAGCATTATCGTGCATGAGTAGAAATTCCTGGCCCATTTGGATTCTGTGCGGGACAAGAACAGGCTCTACTACCTCCTCGTGGTATTTTTGTGCAGTCATGCTGCCTTGGATCCAAACGAGCTGGGTTCGTCCGCCAAGACGAATTCCTGCCCACACCATGATTGTCCCGCCTTGGTATGAGTGGACTTCCTGAGGGTGCCATAAACGGCTAACTCTTCCTGGCGTTCTCCAAACGCGTGTTCTTCGTGAATCCGGATGAAACCCAAACCGGGACTCATCGGTGAACAGCACCAAAGACCATTGTTCGTCACTCCATGGTAAATGCTCCCGAGCCCACGAAAGCCGCCGACCGCGATTGCCACGTCGCAATGCTGGAACACGTAGTGGTCTTCTAGCATGAAGGCCAACTTCATGCAACCTTCTTCGCACGGTTTGGCCGCTTACCATCAGCTGGTGGTCCTCCTGGAGCCTTCGGACTAGTTGCATCGCTGTGACATTGGGTTGTCTTCTGGCGGTCATTTGGAGAAATCGATCCTGTCTCTGCGTAGTAACACGATACCTACCGGTGTGCTGTTCAGCCACATCCCCAGCACTGCGATAACGTGACCACAACCTTGATATCACGTTTTGGCTGGTGTGTAGGGCCTCAGCAACGACGCGTTGAATAGCACCATTTTCTAACATGCCCACGGCTCGTAACATTTCATCTCGACTCAAATGACGACGTGACATGACTCTTAAAGCTCACTCGGCCCGATTAATTAAAAAATAAATACAATCTGATCTCTTTTCATTAATTAATATCAATAAAACAATCTAAATTTTCCTTATTGTAACAAGTAGTAATGACAATTTTGCCGCCGTATAGTTTTTCTTTTGTTTTTTTTTATTTAGGTTTTTAAATTTCGAAAATAAAATTTTACCTTTCGAAAAGAGGTTTCAATCTGTATATAAACTTTTTATGGAAACTAAAAAGATTTTAAACTATAAAGTCGTAAATAATTTAGGATTAAGGTATCCCTAGATTCTGTTGATGTGTGTATTATTAGTGACCCCCCCCCAAAATTTCAGCCTGCTACAGCGCCTGGTGGATCCATCTACTAAGACCTGTTATAAAAGCGAAAGTACTCTGTTTGTCTGCCTTTCTCTAATCTTTTCACGCCTTAACTACTCAACCGATCATCTTGAAATGTTGCATACATATATACACGTTATCAAGGGTAGGTACAGAAAAGGACAGCGACATATTTTGCAACCGTGGGTAACAGAGGCAACAGATACATAATTAACATAATTAATTTTTAACATCAATGCAAAAAAGAAATAAAATGGCCGTCCTGTACTATATTAGTATTGAATAAGTACCTACTTATCCAATGTCATGTAACGGATAATACCCGTCAATTCATTGACAGGCTATATATAGGTACGTAGCTGCAAATGATTAGATAGCATAATATTACTCTTATACTATGTATTGCACAGTACACACATATAACATAATTTTATCATTGATTGCATACCTAAACTTTTCCGAATACATTTTAACTTTGCATATTAAACTCGTATAAGCTCTGAGCTCAAACAGACCAATATTTTTAGTAGATGTGTCTAATCGGCCCTAACTAACTTTGGGCATGAATGCATGACGATATATTATATAATTTGTATGGCAAATACACAAAACATAGGTATTCCTTAAGTATGTAGTAAGATTTTAGGTATGCCAAGTCGCAACAAACACACTTTTTAAACAACAAGGTCAATTGCGAATCCGTGAAAAATGACTACTAGTTGTAATTAGTGAACAAATTATTTACTAACTATCGATATTTTAACTGTTTCGGTGACGATTAACTTCACTGACTTATTATTATTATTCTTGAAAAATAAGGAAAAATGTTAAAAATAATACACTAACCTGTGCGCAGGAGTTGCGAGCTGCGTAGAGCCATGTCGTGGAATGGAGGCGCGGCCCGGCTCGAGCCGTGAACGGAACACAAACAAACCAACTATAATATGAATACCAGTCATGCAGGTTTGTGTTTATACCACAGTTTATACTCTATATGCATGTACCTACCTACATATAGTAACTATGATATTATGTTCGTTCCATATCAGCAACGAAACGAACCCATCCATGCTGCATGAGTTCGTTTTGTTTTTTAACCGACTTCCAAAAAGGAGGAGGTTCTATGTTCGATTGTATGTATGTTTTTTTTTTTTTTTATGTATGTTCACCGATTACTCGAATACGGTTGGACCGATTTGAAAAATTCTTTTTTTGTTTGAAAGGGTATACTCCCAATTAGGTCCCATTGCCACCAAGTCGGGATCTGATGATGGGATCTTGGAGAAATCGCTTCAAAAATTTTAGGCACACCTATAGCGATTTGGGTATTTTTTATAGTAAATCGTTCATTTGCTTTTGGAAAGCAAAATTTGAGGAAGTGGCACTGATGATGAAGACCACGGATGGTCATCAGAACTACTTAACAATAATACCTATTTCACGGATTCCGATTGGAGCGATTTCAAAAATTGCTTTTTTGTTTGAAAGGGGATACTCCCAAATCGATTCCATTGTCACCAAATTGAGATCTGATGATGGGATCTTGGAGTAATCGAGAGAACTCTTCAAAAATTATAGGTACAGTGATTTTTAGATTTTTTATAGTAAATCGTTTATTTGCTTTCGGAAAGCAAAATTTGAAGAAGTGGAACTGATGATGAAGACCACAGATGGTCATCGGAACTACTCAATAATAGGTATTTCACGGGTTCTGAATCGTTAATTTTAATATGGTTTTTAACAATTTATGCCCGTCACAATGTATATGGTAAAGTGGAACTGATGGTGATGCACTAGGAGAACTCCTCAACAATTAACGTCCCTGCGTCGGGAAAAGTAATATTTTGTAAAAGGTGATGAGCAGTTGACATTAGGCTATTGTAACTTAGAGAAATTACCAACTAAGTCACTTAAAAGCGAAAAATAAACAAAAATTTTTAACAAAAAAATTAAAACCGACTTCCAAAAACACAAAACTGAAAAGCTAAAAATAAAATGCTAAAATTAACAAAATACCGATTTAATCCAAAAGACAAAAACACACATAATATTATTATTGGTTTGTGCTACCACTGATCGGTTTGAATTCGGTGACAAGCCAAATATGGAGGGGGTAGATGGGCTAAGTCGACTCCCGCCACCAGCTCTCCGTGAGCAGAACAACCTAAGTGGGCAGACACCAGCGGGCTTGTCACCGAATTCAAACCGATCAGTGGTAGCACAAACCAATAATAATATTAAGTGTGTTTTTGTCTTTTGGATTAAATCGGTATTTTGTTAATTTTAGCATTTTATTTTTAGCTTTTCAGTTTTGTGTTTTTGGAAGTCAGTTTTAATCAAACGATAAAAAGGGTGTTATCTACATTATTATTGACCTTTTTAAATCTCACGTATTTCATAAAAGATAAAATGAGCATTTTAGTTTTTCTTAGTTCTCGTGTAGTACAGAGTTATACCTAGACAAAATAGGTGACACCTCATCGATGATGATTTCATACTTCAATGCCTTTTCAGTTAAGTTTTCATGTACCTACCTACCTTGTGTAGTAAATTTATACCTATTTATTAACATACAATTTTATTTTATTACAATCAAATAAATTGTTAGTCGCATGACTCATAAAAAAAAAGTTTGTCTCCAAGACCAAATAAAAACTAAAGACGGAACGCGTAGAACAAACAAGTGAAGCCCGGAAAAAGACACCATCGCCGTGCACGTACACGCAGTACGCACACACACACGAGAAAAAGACACCATACATTTTAGTTTGAGCTTCTCCCGCTAATGGAGGTGACGCAACAATTAAGTAAAATGCCATATTGTGTCGTCAACGTTTGCAAAATCACACGTCAAAAAATAAAAAAAACAGCATGGAATGAGGAATCACTTATCACCAGTAAGTAAACTTAGCAAATCCATACACTTTCCTAATCACTACATGCATACGCAACCGGCTTCACTTCGTTGTTCGAGACGTTCCGTCTTTAGTTTTTATTTGGTCTGAGGTTTGTCTCATAAAAATTATTATTATCGAAGAACCTAATGCCGTACAAGCGCTTGCAGCATCATTACTAATCTCATCTCGGATAAGTGGGTGAAATTAATAATAATAATAATATGAAACATTTATTCCCAGTCAAAATGACTAAAACTACTTATACAGAGTTACTTATTTAGTACACGTATTCTGAATGTAGAAAAGCCAAAGTGAGAGAGCGGAATCCGTGCTAGGATATCCTGTGTTACGGATTCCGGCCCCCATCCTCAGACCAATGGTTAAAGTAAAAAATAAAAATAGAATAAAATAAAGCTAAAATAAATAAATCACTTAGACCATTTGGTACTACTTATTATAATTAGGGTATGTATCTAGTATAGGTATATTAGCAAAATATGTGGAAGAATATAATTATTTATCTACTTAGTACTTATGTATTAGTGAAACAGATAAAATTTAAATGTGAATTACACAAAATTCTGACGTTACTCACTGAGTAGGTAGCTATAGGTAAAACAAAACGAAGTTCTTGTACACAAGACAAAATTCGAAATGATATTATTGTTAAGTGTATAAATAAATTATTATCTCCATTTTGGACGAACTATTTTTTAACTTCACCAGCCTCTCGTGATTTACGTACTTGGCACCATAATCTGAAAACCAACACAGATTTCATTTCAATTTACTTGAAATTTAATGTTAAACTTGGAAATCGTTTTAGTAAATCAATGATGGAAAAATAAAAAAAAAACAGTATCGGTTAACACTGATAGAGGAGTTATTAGAGAACGAAGTTCTTAATAGAGGTAAAAATTCATTTTCCGTCACGGCGTCATACGGTTGCAAAACAAAGTCCTCCGCCGCCGCGTCTGTCTACACGTTGTCAGGGGTAGAGAGAAGGAAGTTTTTATTCCGAAATTTCGCGGGAAATTACCGCGGGTGAATCCGCTGGGCACAGCTAATATGTAGCATGGACCAATTAAACTAGTATAGTTTAAATTGGTCCATGTATGTATGTAAATATTGTAATTACGCGACGCTTAGGTACGCTTACCTACATCGATTGGATTTGTGCTTCAATAGGCATGTTGCCGGGGTATAAAAATAAAAATGTATTCACCGTTATTTTTTTAAATATAAATTACGTGTCCAGTACCTACGTAATTTTACAGATATTATAAAAACTAGAATTTTATTCAAATGGCCTATAATGGCCTATTTCGAACGGTAAGTTGAAATGTGCAATATCCCTATTGCTCAGAATAAGCTTGCCGTATGGTGAAATAGTAGAATATCTCGACGAGGCTCAAGATGGAGAAGCCCATGAACAGGCCCATGATGCCGCCGCAGTTGGCGAGGAAGTCCACGCCGCCGTAGATCTCGGAGCGGCGGAGGGAAGTGAACATCTCCTCCGCGAAGTACACCACCAGGCCGGACGGGAGGCGCCTGGAACGCAATCGTTGGGCTTTAGAAAAAAAAAAAACTTTTAAAATATGAGGCACGATGACGTTACAGGCATGGCCTAGACCTAGAATGAAGTGGATACCTGATACCTTCCATCGCATACAACGACAAACACAAAAGAGATAATAATATTATTATGAACTTTCTAGCATACCACCGATTCACAGGGAACACGGAGCAGTGCCAGGTGTCGCAATTTCTATACCTAATAATTATTATTTATGTGTTTAGTCTAGTTTGTATCATACTTATTACGTATTTTAAAAAAAACATAAGTGTTAGGTATATCAGTTGTTTGGTACTCATAGGTTCTGCTTAGTTTGAACCAGGAGGCGCTCTATGACAATGTCCACGCACTATTATAACTTTAGTACCAATGTTTTAAATAGAAAACGACCACTTTTGATAGTTTTTATTTGACTTAATGTTTTTGTTTTATGTATGTTAGGTACAATCCTGCCGAATTACCGTAAACTGTTCATACGTCTCCGTTGTCCTTGCCGAATCTGAAGGTACCTACACCACAAAAGTAAAGCTGCACTCACCTAGGCGCGGATCTAGGATTTGGTTGGGCACTTTTGTTTGCCACACAATTTTTTTTAGAATTGACAGGGTCAGAGATTTTTTGAAGTTCTGATTAAAGTACCTACCTAATTTAGTCCTCAGGGGTGGAGGGGAATGAATCCACTCCCCGTGGATCCACGCCTGCACTCACCATCCTTTTGCAATATCAGGTCGTTCCAACTTGTACGCTGTGAGGTCGTACACAGCTTGTGACACTTCAGCGTCGTACTTCAGTTCAGTACAAGCCTGCAGACAATCGCACACGTGCGCGGGCTTGCGTCTCTTGACCTTCAGCGATGATTTTGACAACGATAAGTCTTCTACGGAAATATAATGAATAGTTTATTAAAGAAAATTTGTCATTCTTTGCATCTTATTCGATTGAATAAGTAATATTTTAATGAAGGTGTTTTCCGTTATTTCAGGCTAGATCCTTCAATACGTGCTTCATTGAACTTTAGGCAATAGGCAGTATACCTAGATGTTTCTTTCTTTATTTCTTGTAAATGCATGTGAAATCTTACTTAATAGGTATGTGTGAAACAAAAACAAAAAAACACTTGCCGAATGCCTCTAGGATACACGCGTCACTTCCTCCTCCGCAAACTTTCGTGTCTGGGCCATCTGTGGAAAAGTTAAAAAAAAAAACATTGAAAACCTGTAAAACTAATAACTACATCTAAAAAGTAAATAACCATAAAGAATGTAGGTATAGGTAGGTAATATGTCCACGGTAGAATTGTAAAAATGCTGATGACTGATTATATTATTGTGTTGTGGTAGGTAGGTGCTTTAACATGAGCTGCAGTCAGCAGTAGGTATGTACCTTATAATGACTCTGTTGTGATCCTATCGTTTGACTCCTACCGTGTCGGGGTGATGCCAACCGTTTACAAAATAACGGTTTTTACAAAATTTCGGTGACATGTACACATAATATGGGTAATGTTATTAATTAATATCTTACGAGGCATGTAGAACGGCACGCAGCCACAAAACATGGCGGTGTGGTTGGACGCGCACTCCAGTTCGCAATTCCTCTGAGTGTAAGTGCGGAAGAAACTCAAATACCTCTCTTCGGGAAAGTAACATTGACGACTATGAAAATAATAAGAAAACGTTTTTATAAAATAGAAATAGAACACAATATAGGTAGGTAACTAACATACATCGAATCACTATATGTATATCTACAAGGTATAAGGTTGAACGAGGGACTAATTCAAACTCTCGATAACTTTCGCTTAATTACACGCAACTAAAAAAATATAAATGAATAAAATACAAATGAAAACCCTTAAATAAAAATGTGAATTCATGCGGGTGAATGACTTTCAGCAGCAATAGATACAAAGGACAGAGTTGAAAATCTTACGGAATTCTTTTACTTCGAAAATTATGTAATTTGAGGTTTTCTTTTAGATATTTAACTCGAGTATCTGTTTTACACTACTAGATACATTCTACGTTTGGTGCCACCAATACAAAAAGAAAAACAAATGAAATTAAAACATACCTACATACAATCGAACATAGAACCTCCTCCTTTTTGGAAGTCGGTAAAAAATGAATCAATTTTTATTTGCCGCCACGGCAGGTTTGTACATGATTAAAAATTCTAAATAAAACAGTATCTACAGTATCTCTAACAACCGTTTACAGAAAATACTAGCTGTGCCTTGCGTTAAATTCGGAGTTCACGCGAGAATTCCGGGACAAAAGTAGCCCATGTCCTTCTGTGATCCAGTTCAGTGTCAGTTCAGTAGATCCAGAGATTACTCTGATCCCCTACAACGTCACAAACTCACAAACTTTAGCTCTTAATAATATTAGTAAGTATGGAATAGTAACTAGCAAGGATTAGAAGAAAAGAAAAACAGCAGTAGGTAATTTATGTTACTAACTCGTGAGGTGGATAGTTTATTAGGCCTTCTGAGGTATCTGTGACGCGCGGGGCCACTGCGGCTGTGAGTTGGTAAGAAATCGGTAACCTAAAGAAGTTCTGCCCCATGTTGGGCAGCTCCGCTGGGTTGTGGATCCAAACCTGGCATAAAATAATTATTTATAATAATAATAATAACATTTCACACCTTTTGAGGTAGGCATGGTGACCTACTGCGTCAATCCGGTCGTAGAAGTTTTAAAAGTTTATTTTATGAAATATCTTACTTTGAACCCTTGTACAGGCCCCCGACAAACTTGATCCAAATCACGAACGTCGGTCAATAAAATCACTTCAAATTCATTGCCACCATAACTCTGGAATAAAAATAGTTATAAGCGATATCCGGCTCGAAGGACCATATGCAAAAAGTTTCAGTTCCGCCAAAATGGAAAGGTAATTGTAACCCTTGAAAATAAAAACAATAGGCACATAACAATATCTCGCCTTCCACACTTACTGGCCCTCTCAAAGGATATGTGTCCACGGTGGTGTCAGGGGGATAGCCCTTTGACAATTTCCACTCGCTCTTGTTCTGACCAGCCACGTGAATGTAATCTTTGTGAAGACTGCAATAATGTACATTCGATTATTTATAGTATACTTAATTCTATACAGCCACGTGAATGTTTGTAATCTTTGTCAGACTTTATGAAGAATACAGTCACGCACATACATTTTATTTTATTGTATAACTAGCTGTTCCTTGCGGTTTCACCCGCGTTAATTTCGGAGATCCGGTGGGAATCCCGGGATAAAAGCACTATATATCCTTTAACGTGTACCTATATGCAAAAATTTAATGCATTTTCACTCGCGTTAATTTTGGAGTTCCCGCTGGAATTCCGATGTAAAAAGTACCCTATGTTCTTTTTTGTACCCCTGAAAACGAGTATGCTAAATTTCATGATGATTAGTTGAGCCGTTAAGGCGTGACAGCATAACAAACAAACAAACAAACTCAATTTCGCATTTATAATAAGGATTCACTCATTGTAGATATAATTGCAGTTTAAATTGATACTTTATGTTTATTAATTTAATCTTTAAAATGCTTGTAGGTTGAACCTGTCAGTGAAAGTAATAATATGTCGACTTAAGCGTGGTTTTATAGTCTTTGACTTAAGCTTATAGGTACCTACTTTTCAATTCGTCCAATGTTTGCGTGATGATGCATAATGACGTGCAAGCAAACGTAGACATAGGTACAAAGAGTTTTACAAAATTTTTGTAGGTTTAATCTATTGTGCAATCTTACTTTTCAGTTCTAAACATTTCATCGTTAGAAAGCATGTTGAAAGTGAAACAATAGCCGTCCTTAGTCAAGGTGCTGTGAAACATGTCGTCGCAATCCAAGTAGTCCCATAAACACTCCATGAACAAATCGTCACGAGTCGGCGCTAACTGGACAGGAACGTTAAGAAATACATTAGGTACTTACCTACTTAAGTTTATTCTGTCAAAAAAGAATCTGAAAGAGCTGAAAATAGATGAATGTTTTTACCATATCTACCTACTGATGAGAAGTTTGAGCGCCATTTATCATATTATAATTAGGTAGATATATGGTTTTTTTACAGCAGTGTTCAATATTGTAGGTAGGTACCTACTACGCAGTATTTCTATTTGGTAAAAACCATCGAACAAATACATCCAAACGTCCACACTTTCACATTTATAATATTAGTAGGACTAGCTGTGCCCCGTGGTTTCACCCGCGGTAATTTCGGAGTTCCCGCGGGAATTCCGGGATGTACTTAACTTGTCTGAAACTTTGTATCGCAAATGTAATTTTGATTTTATTTATCGCGGTGTTGTGCTCAGAAAGGTAAAACGGTTAATAAAAATATTATCTGTTGAATTTGAAAGAGCAAAATCGTTGAAAAGGCCAGGATTTATGGAAAAGAAAACTCTGGGACCTTCCCTCTTACAGGAATTCCGAGCGCAACATGTCATGAGATGGTGCATCCATTTGGTGTAAAATCCTAAATTTTCTTTCCAGCGCGGATCTAGGATTTGAATGAGGGGGGGCGGACAATTTTGGTTGCAGCACGAAGTTTTTAGAATTTAGGTACCACAGAGGAATTTACAGGGTCACAGATTTTCATAAATAAATTAAAGTAGGTACATAATTTTGTAATCAGGGGGGCAAATGCACCCACGTTTGTTTCCAATAACTTCCCTTTTTCATCAATTTGTTTTTTTATTACTTTTATTACATGCAAGCACAGGCTTAAATCACCTTACCGTCCTTACAACCTGGACATAATACATGAATTAAATAATACTTACCCTTTGCAAGGTCTCCATGGATTTTGTATCCGCAAATTTTGGACCATCATTTTTTTTATTCTCGCACAAAAGTAACAGGTCATCGTGAGTATTTAAACTAGAATAAGTAAATATTTGTATAAGTTATGTCATGCACAACTTAAAGAAGGATAAAAGTATTTTCAAACATTTTTCACAACACTATTTCCTAATAGGTATCTATCTTATTGGGAATATCGATGGGAGAATATGTCGCACCGTTAGAATAATATTGACCTAACTCAAAATTCCCGATTTCCTCAAAGCCAAATCATTTTCGTAGATCGCGCTTATTAGCTACTGACAGAAACTTTCTTGCTCATTTCCCAAACATTAGCATTTTTGAGTTAGGATACTTTCAATTATGAGGGTGCGATGTAAATAGGGAGATCATAGATATGATGCTGTTTTATAGCCGGTCGTGCTATTGAATCGTAGGAGCTGTATTTGAAGTCCCGGCTAAAGAAAAAGATGCTACTCGAGAAAAGAGAAATGTATCAAATAACGAGATCAATTATAGAGTAGGGGTAGGGTTATTTTACGTACTCCTCAGCGCTGATCGTGGGTGGCTTACAGCCACGTTCCAAAGTTGCTTTTGTAAAATTAAAAACTCTCTGCGGCGACTTGATCTCGCTGCAAATTGTCACTGCGGGAAAAGGAATCTGAAAGACAATTTTAGCAATATTTTGTAATGTTTCACTAATTTGTCTCTTGAACATTATACCACTAGTTCCCTTGTGTGACCGTACGAGCTAGGTAGGTATAGGCAGTAGGTACTCACATGCCAAATGGAGTTGGAAGTGTCTGCAAAGCTGACGATGACAGGATTTTCGTCCCATTTTATCCAAACCTCACGTATGAAAAAGGCGCATACGATTATACTGCAGGAAACCATTACTATCCACCATATTCTAAAAGGAAGAAACTCTATAAAAATACTACTTACTTATCTACGTCTTACCTACCGTTGCACTGTGAAAAATTACTTTTACATTTCTATTACCAAATAATATCAAATATTTGGAAATGAAACTGCTAAAGAAATCATTCAATGTCTCTTTGGTCTCTAAGGATACCCGCACTGAGATTTTAACGACTACTTTGAAAATCGAACTGTTTATTTAGGTACAAGTAATTTTATCATTGTCTTTGAGTGCAGTTAGTAGTTTTTACAAATTGATGCAAGCATAAGCATAATATAAAGTTTCCGCTCACCCTATTCGAAACAGGCGGAAGTGAGTCATAAGACTTAAAAGTATGGTTTCACATAAAATCAAAACTTCTGCTAGCGTATTCTATTCGTACAAAGATTAATTTTCTTCGATTTTCCGACATTACACAGGTCCTACTCTAGTCTTAACTCTAGTCAAAAACATTTGTTTGAACTAGTAGCTGTTCCCCGCGATATTACCCGCGTTAATTCCGGAGTTCCCGCGGGAATTCCGGGATAAAAATAAAACAATGTTGTGTAGTTAAGGCGTGAAAGCGTAGCAAACAAATAATCTCACATTCGCATTTAAATGGAGAAGATTAGTCGATATGGAAAATTACGGACACCGTTTCAATCAGAATCATCTCACTTTTCAATCCAGGACAAGTTCTCGTCCAGCAGGAAACGGAATCCGTGCAGAGTGGTGTTGGACATGTAGTCGCGAAGGTTGTCGGCGAACGGTCCGCATCTCTTGTAGGTGGCCATCGGTGTCGGAACGGCGAACTGTTCTTGCATACATTTACAGTTGCAGTGCTTAACTTCCCCAGTTCCTGGAAGCAGCGGCGAGGGTACGCTGCCGCGACAGTGATCATAAGGTATTTTTTATTTTGTGCACTTATTTTACTCAACCAACAGCAGGAGGAGGGAGATAGGTAATGTGATCCAAGTTTATTCACACCAGGCTCACAGATAATAAATAGATACCTACTAATTAGATAATAAAATTATTTTTGTTACTACAATCATCGAAACCAAAGAAAATAACTTAAAAATGTACCGTAATCCCAAATTGCATACGTAGTTAAAGCTATAAACATGTTACATGCATGTGTAAAATTACATGATACCTAATTAGTTCATATGAAAAATTATAGTAAAATACACATCGACGCGTCTTGACGGTTACATGTACTTTTACTCAGTATTTATTGGGATTTTTTTTTCCTTTAAAAAATAAATAAAATATTTTTAAATCACTCTCCCGCAACTTGCATTTTTTGTCGCTTAAATGAAATAGCCTTTCAACCGTTGATATTATAATTTACCTGTACACTTTGTCCGTCATATTATATTAATTACCTAGCTACTTATCTTTTTTTAAAAAAAATTATACTTATATAAGTTTTACTTTAGAAATTAAAAAAAAAATAGTAATATGCAGGTATATTGTCCCTGTGCACCTCCACTCCCTGGCTCTGACCGTCACCTGTAAGGTATTATCGTCGACAGACGACTATAGATAGGTAGTTACGGAAATGTAACTAATTAATTGGAATGTTAAAAGCAGTGGTTAATTTGCGGAATTACTTAGATATTACACATTCAATAATTAAAGAGTGTCTGTATGATAACTTCAATTAACTTTGTGCTTAATTTATTGTCTATACTAATAGCTTTAAGTGTAATGCTACTGCTCCACCTGCGTTAACGTTAACGTTGATTTTAATGTCCAACTACGCGTTAATTAAGACATTAAAATACGTGCTGGCTACATTTAATTTGCAACGTGCCGTTAAGCGTTATTTTCTAGTGAAATAACGAGTTAACACAAAATGGAGGTCGAAGCTTCAAACTGCTGTTTTTTGCAATGGAGGTAGAAGCAGCTGAAATTTTAGACCATTCCATTGTCGTATTTTTATTGTTCCCGCCAAAACAAAGTAAATACGGTCATCTTGCTCCGCGCGTGCGCCACGCAGAACTAAATAACGCGCTAAAACCCTTTGATGTGCCCAAAAAACCGACACCCGAGCTATCGCTTAACGTTTAACGTCATTAGTAATGTCGTTAGTAAGTTAACCCGTTAAAATGTTCGCCACATCTACGTAATGCCTTAATTAGTGCACTAATTTACGCGTTAACACGCAGGTGTAGCAGTAGCATAACCGCGTTAGTTTGGGAGTTCCCGCGGTAACTCCCTGATACCGTTCTTAGCTGACGCCTCTTGTTAATAAACCATAGTAGTATACCAGTTGTTTAGCTTATAAGTAGTTTTCAAGATTTCGTGTACCTATATACGCAATATTCCTTTGTTTTTTAAATGAAAAAAATTCGTAAGAAGTAATAATATTTAATGGTGACGAGCAAATCGCGGGCAAAGCTAAACAAGTTAAAATCTCTAGAGACTACAGAGAATATTATATCACAACGCGTCAACGCATCGCGCCGGCGCTCCCTATTTAATTAACCTAGGTAGGTACGTAATACTTTATGAATTAATTTAACTAAGTAGCTGCTGTAGTAAATTATTTTAGGATTTTAAGTAGGTACCTATTAGCAAAACAAACTCTAAATCCCAGGTAATAAATTATCATAAATTTTTCTGATTATTTAACATTAATTGTCGCCTAATGATATTTTATTATAATGTCTTTATTGTCGCCACACCGCGCGAGTTCGTCCTCGTGAATTACGGGATTCACAAAGACATTGCGATAAAAATAAATTATTACTATGTAAATATATAATCCAAGATATATTCATCACCTGTGTGCCCAATTTCATCCAAATCCCTTCAGCCGTTAACACTCTTTATAATAATAATAATTCATTTATTAACATGAATAAGGTACATAAAACGGTGTTACATTAAAATTAATCCAACATAATTATTGTTCTGCCGTTTCCGGCGAGCAAATATCATCTTATTATAAACTAGCTGTGCCCCGCGGTTTCACCCTCGCGAGTTTCGAAGTTCCCGAGTATTTTTTATCTAAAATAAAAGTAGTCTAAGTTACTCCATATAACATCAGCTATATGCCAGTGGCCAGTCACCAGGGCTCTCCAGGCAGCCCTATTCTCCGCCTGGCGCATGGATGCCTGAATGTTGCACTTCATGGCCGCCTTCACCATGTCCATCCATCGCGATGGCGATCTTCCGCGGCCCCTCTTGCCCTCAACGTCCCCGACAACAATCATTCTCTCCAGGCTGTCAGGTTCTCGTCTGGTCACGTGACCAAAGTACTGTAGGACTTGAATTTGAACTTACAATCACTTCAATTTTATTTATATGTGTAGAGTATAGTGATGTACTTAATTACTTACCTACCTATAGATAAAGATCATCACTAATAGGTACCTACCTAACTAGTCGATTCCTAATGATTTTGATCTCGTTTATTTTGGATTTCCCGTGGAAACCCCGGATAAAAAGTACCATAATATATCTTATCTTATCTTAGACAATGGGGTGGGCAAGTAAAGCCTCGGTACTTCGACCCATGGGATCTTTTGTACCATCCCCATCCTGTGCTCCTCCCTCTACTCCCTGAAAACCTCGGCGGCGAAGGCTAGTGTGCAGTGGAGGGGTAAGAGCCTAAAGTCCTCTGGTTCTGGGTAGGCCGTCCCCAGAAGGTATAATATGTCACTCAGGAAGTCAGGAACACTGTAGCTTCCTATATGTAGTAATAGGTAGAATTTTTTTAAATCGTTTACTTACTCATTTTTTGAATTTATCCATTACAAACAAACAACATACAAAAATCTTTTCTGTTTAAAATATTAGTAGTTATATCTACTATCTACCTATAGGTAGATAAAGTAGAATGATTATTTTAGCAAAAAATAAACAAACCATGCGAAGTTTATTTAAAACATTTTATACTAGCTGTGCCCCACGGATTTACCCGCGTGAGTTTCAGAATTCCCGCAGGAACTCCAAAGTAGCCTTAAACCTTCCCTGAACTTCCACAAATATTTCAAGATCAAAATGGTCCAGCCACTCTCGAGTTTTAGCGAGACAAACGAACAGCAATTATTTTTTATATATAAAGAAGAATTAGGTATTAAATATATAAAATTAAACCAATCACCCACTTAAATTTGCCGCGAAAATTGTTACTAAACTTCTCCGACGATTCTTTTGTCTTGCGTAACGTTACACAGCCTACTTCAAACTCAAAACTAGTTACTTACGTAGGTAATGTTATATATAAATTACAAAATAATTTACAACAAAATAATTAATGTTTTAGATAATATAGGTAGGTACTTATAGCTTGGGAGCTGGTGGCAATTTAGGTATATGATTTCATCGTCGTTGATACTAAGACGTAATGTAGTCTGGACTTATATTAACTAGACAAAATAGGTGGCGAGCTCAGGTAGCTCTGATTTTTTTTATAAATAATTTTGAAATAGTAAAAAAAAAATACTGTCATAAATTATATCATCGTTTCTGTCGTCAATTACATCTTATTAAATACATTTCATAGATAGTGAAATTAAAGCTGGCAGAAGTCAGGATGGTAGGAGGTTTTATAAAAATAATTATTAAACTGTAAAAAAAATAAGCTATGCTATATCATTCCATCGTCTTTTCATGAATTATTTTTATGTTTTGTAAAGTATTTTTAAATATAAGAAAAAGGTGGCAGACGTCTACATCTCTGATTTAACTTATAATATAAAAAACAATTATGACATATTAGGTCGGCAGCAAAGTCTTCTCGCATAGGTATGTGTGGCGTTTCGTCTTACACAGGTTTCTTTTCCATGGAAACCAATACCCAAATAATATTAGTGAGTGTATATTTGTACTCTCTTGCAGCTATCCGAAGTTACTAAAATTGTTCTGCCTTCGAAAAGGCAGTGTCGATTTTCTCTGCCTTTTTTATTTTTAAGGCAGAAACGATGTATTAATTTCTTGTTAATTTTTTTTTTCACATTTTTTCGATTATACAGATTATTAATACAGCATCATCATGGTGACACAAGTATTTTTTTTATTTCTTTTAATATAATTTCAATAATAATTCTATTCTGCCTGACCATGGTTTGTGTTATTTTTTTATATATCATAATAATTAGAAAAAAAATCATTACTCTAAAACACAGCAGGAAAAACTTGTGCCACTAGTATTAATATTTTTTTTATATTAAATATAATTTATTAAAACTATCGACAGAAGCGACGATATCGTATAAGACACCTATTTTTTTCACCATTTTTGCAAGCTCTTATTTGATATTGCAGCAATTAATGAGTGGCAGAAATTGATTAAAATTATTATTTTACTTAGTACTCAACCTGGCAGAGACGATGAAATCATATAAAAATTACTGCCACCAGCTCCCTAGCTATTAGAGTGCACTGGCAATACTGACCGTGACTCATTCATTTCATCAGGTGTGCGTTCCGTGGGTTTGGGTGCGTTGTTTGGTTAAAATTTCACTCGTTTGAGTTGCAACCAAGCCACAGAACGATCGAGTTGTTTTTATAACCTCAAAATATTTGAAATTTCAGGCGCCATTTGTTTTCTCTCAACTCACATTGCAAATAAGACTGTTTTACATCCAATTATAAACTTTTTGTGACTACGACACCTCCCCTTTGTTTGTAAGAACTCCGATTAATTTCTTTTTCAACGAATCCGGTTTTTGGCGCAAACTTTGACACTTCTTTAACAATACATAGCTGTCAGAGTGAAAATTAACCTGCTTCGGAGATGGTTGTTTGGTTGCTGCACTCCGAGCCACGGAACGGGTGAAACTACGCTCTGACAGTTGTCAGAGTAAAATTTCACCAAGCCACAGAACGGGTTCAGAGCGCGCTCGAGCGCGTTCGAGTGCATTCGTGCGAAGCCACGGAACGCACACCTGTCATTCTCATTCATCTTCACTCTTTAGTCTTTGACAAACACTGACTTGTGTTGCGCGCACGCACGTAAATTATTTCACTCGAGATTTTTATAAATTTAATCGTAAATTGAATAAAAACAGTAAACTTTGCTCATTTATGTATAATAAATTTTATTAAATAACCAAATTGTCAATATATAGGTCCATATTTTCGTCATTTACGCATTTCAACACTGTTTACGGAAAGTGTTTCTTAGAATTCTTGTTTAATAATGGCTTGTAAATTATACTTGTTTGCGGCACTGGTTTGCGTTATTCCTATAGTATACGCTTGTAACGAAGCTATATGTGCTAGTGTGGTGTCGAAATGTATGCTTACACAGTCTTGCAAATGTGATCTGAAGGGCTGCTCCTGCTGCAAGGACTGTTACAACTGCCTCAGCTATTTGTACAGTGAGTGCTGCAGTTGTGTTGGTAAGTTAAACCTTAGTCTTAACTTTAATCAAACTGAACAGGTCTGATGAAGCCATCAGACCTGTTCATTGCAATGCCCATTGCAACAGGGGATGGTTTTAAATTGCAACAGGAGATTGCCCATCTATAATTAATTGAGGTCGAGAGCCACTCCAGTTGACATTATACAGTTTAACCTTTACTCACTTTATACTTAGTTTCACATTTCATCAATATGTTTTGGCTCACGTCAAGCTCTAGTCTACTAGTCCACAGTGATTAGGACAGGGAGCAGCCTCATTCTCAAGCCCCCTGTCTCTGCAGGTCTGTATTAACACTCAGTGCAGCTTTTCGAAATCTTTCCATATTGAAATGTCATTGCTGGCAGGCTTATGTTTGCAAAATAGATTGTAAATTGATTATTATAGAATTTGTTTACTAACCAACACAACTGCAAAAAGTTCCAGTCTTAAAACTAAGTCTTATATTTTCTCTGAAATTGTAAATTTTTGTTACATTCAGAAAAAAAGCATTTGCACTTTGTGATAAAACAACACTCCATTGCAGGATTACAAAATAAATTGCAGTTAAGCTTAATATTATATTGTAAGTCAATCTGCCTCTGTTCTTTCTTTCTTTCCTTCAAAAAACTTACAATACCTGTTAAAAAATATTATTTTTAATCATAGACCCCCTATGATTAAAAATAGTTGTAGATCACTTAGTAACTGCCTAATTTGTTCTTGTGGATTTGAATTTTTTCTGAAGAGTGGATCCTTCAACTTTAAGAATGTTAATTTTGATAAAGTTGATTTCTCCTAATTTTAATAATTTATATTAAACTCCTTAGATAGTTTATTGACCTTGTCTTATTAGGATGTGTCATATGTTTTATTTGCTTAATAAAAAAAAAATTGTTACAGACATGTGCCCAAAGCCGAATGACACCCAAACTCCACTATCCAGAACATCATACATAGAAGACCTTCCTGACGGAGTCCCTGGGCTGTTCAGTGCTCTCACTAGCGAGCCTGATCCCCAGGAGCGTTGGTTACCTATCACATACCCTGTGGATAATGATTTGTCTGCATTTAAACCAGAGATACAAACAATATATCATTTACGTAAGTATTTTCTTTTGGGGAATGTTCCAACTGATGGCGATCTTGATAATTTTTTTACCACAGTTCAGTGACAAAACTCCAAAATATCTTGTTGTGTACCTAGACTTTAATGATGCTGGTAACAAATAGTACTACTATTATTATAAAACAACATTTATATTTCATAAATTCAAAATGGTCCCTTGTGACTTGTGAGTTGTGTAGGTACTATATTTTATTTTATTTATTTATTTAATCCTTTATTGCACATAAAATAACAATGTTACAGTACCTAAAGAAAAAGGAGAAAGCAAATGGCGGTCTTATCGCATAGTTGCGATCTCTTCCAGACAACCAATTATGCAAAAGGAAAAACAAAAATACTTATACTACTATATCGTGCACTCTTATGTTTTAAAGCATTTTAAATTGTGTGTATAAATTGTTAAAAGTAGCTGACATCATATTCAAATAAAACAAATCTTGGAAACTTGATGTTCAGAAATTAAAAGGATCCCATAAAGAGATGTTTGTTGAATGAGTCATCACTCTGGAATTAAATAATAGTGTATACCTGCTTCAAGAGTGTTAAAAAAAAACTAGAATCTCTGAATCATCTCATTTTGTCTGTATTAACTTTGTAGAAAGTGTATCGTGACGAAATTGTTACTTATGTAACACTAGCTGTGCCCCGCGGTTTCACCCGCGGTAATTTTGGAGTTCCCGCGAGAATTCCGGAATAAAAAGTACTCTATGTCCTTCTCTGTACCCCTGAAAACGTGCATGCCAAATTTCATACAAATCCGTTCAGCCATCTTTGCGTGATTGAGTAACAAACATCCAAACATTCACACTTTCACGTTTATAATATTAGTAGAATAAATCTATACATAAAATAAATAAAATTGAACTTCGAAGTGTCTCTTTATAATCTCAACATAACAGCATTTTACTAAATGTGTGTGTGTACGTCACCTATATAAAAGAAAATACGTTCTTAAAAATTTTGTGTGTCTGTCTTTTCCGGCTAATCTCTGCAACTGTTGGACCGACTTTGCCTGGGCTTTCACTGGCAGATGGTTGATGTTGTAAAAAGTAACTTAGGCTATTATGTATTATCAGAGTTCCCGAGGAAACCCCAAAACTTACGTGGGTAAAATCGCGAGGCATCGCTAGTTCTAAGACATGAAAAAGTTATAATATCATAGTTTCTTTTTTAGCTCAATCTGAAAGATTACTTCACATTCAAATTTCAGGAAACCAATATAAGAACAGAATTTTTTTCTTTTCCTAACCTTTAAATTTCACAACCAATAAATCACAAACAACTATAAAATGTTTTAAAACTTAAATATTTGTATAATATGAAGTTTATCTATAAATATTGTGTATTTTTTTAGTTCATAATAGATAAATACAACTACTTAAACGATTTTATAATTATTTCACTTATAAAAAACTACAAAAACTTCAGTGTTCCTGAGTGACATAGGGTACTTTTATCCCGTAATCCTCATGGGAACTCCAAAATTAATGCGATTGAAACCATGAGGGGTCGAATAATTAAATAGAAGTTTTAAAAATGGGATACTTCTTACAGAGAGTGTGGAACAAGTGTCCCCGCCGGTGGACCGCAATATCGTCACATTCAACTGCACTGTTGCTTTCATGTCTCAGTGTATGTCCTCGGATAAATGCAGACTCTCCTGCCAATCGATGGGCGCTAGCAGCTTAAGGTACGCCTGCCGCCAACTCAGCAAAGAGAACAAAATGTATTTTCAAAAAATATTTTAGTACAAAAAAATTAATGTGCAGCTCTTTCATTCTTTAAAGATGGAAAGAGTCACTCTCCAAATCCAAATTACCGGCAGAAATCAAATTCAAATTGAGAATAATAATTTTTTATTCCGTCCAGAACTTAAAACTCGTTCGTCTAAGAAATTTTGGACTACCTAAATTGTTTCCAATATTCCGCATAAAAAATTAGCGAATAAATTCGTGTAGTAAATATGAGGAAGATTTAAAGAAAAACTCATTTTTATTTCAGTAATTACTGATTTGTGAAGATTATAAACCTAAAGGTTTAAAGGTTTATATAAATTTTGCCACCACTGATTAGTTTAATGCTATACTAGTTCGATTTGCAATGAAATATTTCCAATTTTCTCATATTACAGATGGTTTCATGACGGTTGCTGTGAATGTGTTGGTGACAAATGCCTAAGGAATGGTATTAACGAGAGCAGGTGAGATTTGATTAGAAACTCTCCAATTACTATATTCGGCTACTGTAGCTCACCGCTGTACTGTAAATATTCAGTGACGACCGAGTAAGTAATTAAGTACCTACCCATACTGTAGGTTCCTTAAAATATGAAGTAATTAGCCTATCTTTACGGGCACGTATTTGTGACATAGGAAAACAATATCACTCTGACATCTGCTTTTAAATTGATTATGTATTTTTTTCAATCTTGTACCAATTGAAAAATATCACGACGGAGTTCACATTTAAGTTTGAACACTATCCCAATAACTCGTACTAACGCTTAAATTTTTTAACACGATTAATGCTGTGTTGATTGTTGTGTGTTTAACTTTTAAAGTTTTGCAATATTTCGAAGCGAAAATAAAAATATACATATTATTTAATTGACTTATTATGCGAGTGAAAATTTCTTGTCGAATTCGCATCGGATTGCACAGTCCTTTACATTGCGCGGTACTTGTTGCGTAAATAAAGGTGTCAATGGATACAGGCCAAAACTTATGGATTGAAACCACTTGTAAACAAACCGGGATTTTAAACAGATACCTATTACCTAGTTATTGTTTCTGATTTAATTACGTTTTACTTTCATAATATTAGTTATTTAAACTATGAAAATAATAATATTTACCTACTTATCTAATTATAGTTTACACTTAAGGTAAAATTAGTAGGTATGTTCCCCTTCTTTTTACCCCGTAAAAACTAAACAACAACACAAATAATTCATATCGACTAGGTTTTTTTATAACAATGCTCGTGGTAAGATATTTTTCAGAAAGTTTTGTAGGTATAATAGTACAATATTATAGTACAATGGATATCTCCAATATCTATTATTAAGTTATAATAATAAATTATAGATTCGTATAAACCGTTGGAACTTGGAAGGCATGGTATAGGTAGGTACTTCGCAAACACGATTGCACACCTAACACCTGCGTGCAAGGCCGTCCTCTCGTGGAAATATTATAATAATATTCCTCTTATCTGCGCGCACGCGTCTATAGGTACGAATCACATGATGGTCCTCAATAAAATAAATATCATAAAATGCCAAATAATCGACAGTCGGTTGCCACTATTTACATACGATTCTTATGTAAATAATTATCCATTAATCATCCTGAATAATAAACCTACGAATAAAATATAGGTAGGTCTAGGTAGGTACTGTAACTGAGACGTCTCTTCAAACAAAAAAGACACACCGACAATTTGTCTACGTTTTACGCGACTTGTGTTTTACGTGGGATGTAAACCGATTAAAAAAAAAGCAAATAAAAAGTTTACCTACAACAATAAAAACCTAAAATTGTCAAAGCTCTAGAGCTTTGGCACAATAGTGGTATTAAAGCTACGATATTACACGCTTTGTTAATGGTCCATTAAGTATTAATATGTATTTACTAAGTTGATTGACGCAGCGCGGCGTTATCATTATCACACTTATCACAGATAAAAACAATTGCTTTTCATTGCTCATGCCGGTAAAGTTCTTTTTATTATGCCCTTGATGTAGAATCTACTATTTGTGCTAAGGCGGCGGCGCTTGTCACCAAAATATTTACAAAATGCGTATACAATATTCCAGATGTCTCGCCTGTCCCATTGACAAGTTGAAGACTGTCAGTGGGAACTCCATCGACGATGACCTCTCGTACGGCGAGCTGGACTACGGAGAAGAAGTGGACGCAAAGTCAATCTAATTGACATATCAATTCTATATAGCTCGTCTCGTTGAGAAAGAACAAATCTAGGTAATAATGATTAATTGTCTATATTTTTACTCTGCCATAGAAGTGTTAGTAAACGTTAGTACGTATCCTAGAACATTTTAACAAGTGACCATGAGATTGTTCCAAAACTAAAAAACAAGGCACATCTTTCTACATTCACACACATGCAGGTGACCTGACCACATTTAATGTGCCACGACATTAACTAATAGGACATACTTTGAAGAAACGGTTTAATGCTCTAAGGATAGAACTATAGTTCAATAAGTACCTAACTGGTGCTGGCGGCTTCGCTCATGTTAATGCAAATTTTGTCAATCAAGTCCTTTTGTTTGGATTATTTCGTTTCCCCTGACAACATGAATGCGAAATTTCATGATGGTCGGTTGACGGTTTATAAGAAACCAAAATACTGAAATTCGCGTTTATAATATTAGGTTTAAACTAATTTCTTAATCAGTTAAAAGTCCCAAGAGATATTATTAATATGACTTAGCAGTTAGCAGTAACTAAAGTTTGACTCAGAAAAATGTAGTTTTGGGGTCTAATAGCACCAACTGCACCAACTCATATTTTCAGTAGGTACCCAAGAAAGATGACCAACAATTTTTTTAACTAGATTTTTAAACTAACACATAACTAAATTCTTTACAATTATAATTAATAACCTAAAATTCATAATGTGCCAAGAAAAATAACGTGACCACAGGTGACCACAAACACGCCGTGCCACGTTTGTGACGTCATTAGGGAACCATAGTGTTACGTTGAAAATGATAGTTTGGGACTAGTATAGTATTATATTATCTGTGGTTTGGGTTAACACAGAAGTGATGGTTGCATTCTATGGATAGTTTAGAACAGTTAAACAAGTGCGTGTCGGACTTCGCACATTTAGGGTTCCGTACCTAATATTTTTAACCGCAAAATAAAGTTGGTTTAACAAAGAAAATTATAGAATTTCAAAACATTGAGTTATCAATACGTTGGTATTTTTTTGGTAAAATATGCGTTACGCAATAACAAATATTATAACCAAGTTTTAAGTTCATGGACCAATCCAGCCGTTCTCGCGTGATGTCCTGACCAAGTGAAATAGGGATTCATTTTTATATAGGTATACTAGCTGTTCCCCGCGGTTTCATCCGCGGTGATTTCGGAATTTCCGCGGGAATTCCGGAATGAAAAGTACCCTATATCCTTAACTACTCATCCGATCATCATCAGATTTTGCATACACGTTGTCAGGGATATAGAAAAAGATATTAGATACTTTTGTTCCAGAATTCCCGCGGCATATCGGAAATTATCGCAGGTGAAACTACGGGGAACAGCTAGTATATAACCATAGACATATCTTTATTCGGCATCACAGAAAACCTATTAGGTTCTATAATAAAAGAGTAAAATCCGCGATTCTGTACATTGAATATTTTTACCTAAAATTGAGAGGGGTGATAAAAGAAGAGTAACCAACCACAAAAAAGTTTTTAAAATTCTTTTCTGTCTGTCTGTTCGCGATAATCTCCGAATCTACTGAACGGATTGACATGCGGTTTTACAGGTAGATTAAGCTAAACTTGGAGCTACATATAGGCTTTGTTTCATTGAAATCGGATGTCGGGAAAAAAGTTGTTTTATAAAAATCTTTCGCGCGGGTGAAACCGCGGGGCACAGCTAGTTAAAAAATATGTGACAAGATACATACATACATATATATACATTACTAGCTGACCCGCGCAGTTTCACCTGCGGTAATTTCGGAGTTCCCGCGGGAATTCCATGATGAAATATAGTTATAAACCTTTCTGATGAATCCCTCTATTGGTCAAAACTGCATCAAAATCTGCTGTGTAGTTTTAAAGATTTTAGCATACATAGGGATATAGGGACAGAGAAAGCGACTTTGTTTTACACTGTGTAGTGATAGATAAGTAATTATGTCTAACTCACAGACATGCTGACATTTATTTTTAACATAGGGCTCTTTTGCCAACTGGGACCGCACGAAACTGGGACCGCAGTCCCAATTAACCAAGCCACATTTTGAATTGTGTGACTAGGACCGGTCAGTAGGTTCGGTAAATTGTACAGTCACTTAGGAAAAAAAACAAATAAATAAAAGTATTTAAAACCGAACCAATCCGAATAGTGAAAATTGTATCAAAACTACTAGCAACAGTTTCCTGACGACAGACTCTTAAGGAGTTGAAAATCGAGATTTATAATTTGAGATAATATTATTTATTTATGTATTTCTATTTTCTTCCGTCCATATTAATAATTCTTATACATTATTTAGATACCTACTTATTCGGAAATATTTTTTCATTGATAGGATACTGTTCTTTTGAATTACTAACTTGAATAGGAATCTTTTTGATTGTGGGTTAACGTATGAATACAATACATTACAATATACTTTATTGCACCAAATGATTTTTACAATATTAAGTTTTAATATTTAATGAAAATTGTTAAGAATTAAATTTAACAGAATGGTTATTTCCTGTCTATAAATATCAGAATAAAAACGGTTTCAGGATAACAAGACGTATATTATTATTAATACCTGTTTCTTTTTAGCAAGTAGTATATTTTTATAGATTTTAATTTAAGTAATTTTAATTTAGGTGACAACTATCATTTTGGTTGAAGTTTTAAAATCTCCATGTGCCAAAATATTTTCTACGAAGTGCCACTCTTACAACACTCTTTCTACTTTTTAAAGATAGTTTTGTATCCCATTACAGCTGTAATATAATAAAATTTATTGACCTGAATCTCGGATATATTTGCCATACAATTATATAGATCTTAAGTGCTTATTATAGAATTGCCTGTATTATACGTAGGTATAAGAGATATGTAAGTATTTTTTATAAACTTTATTACATTGTACATTAGACTTAAATACTTTTTTAAAATAAAAATATTTGTAAAATTTGGTTTATCTTTGCGCTTCAGTGTGTTTTCACCACGACCTGCCGTAGGTAAAATGTAATTATTATAGTCAATTTCCATTCAGAAGAAAAAATGAAGTTACTTTCGTAATAAGTTTAGACAAAAACGATGATTATTTTTGCTTAGGAAATCAAGTTTATTTTCAAATAAATTCCTCGCTTTCACTGATAGGAAGCTGGTATAGCCCCTAAATTAGGTACCTACTACCTACACAGAATATTTTTGTCACAGAACAAATGAATACCTAGCTATTTGGTGCTACTGCTCCACCTGCGTTAACGTTAACGTTGATGTTAATGTCCTCCTACGCGTTAATTAAGGCATTAAAATACGTGCTGGCTACATTTAGTTTGCAACGTGCCGTTAAGCGTTTCTAGTGAAATAACGGGTTAACACAAAATGGAGGTCGAAGCTTCAAACAGCTGTTTTTTTGCAATGGAGGTAGAAGCAGCTAAAATTTTAGACCATTCCATTGTCGTATTTTTATTGTTCCCGCCAAAACAAAGTAAATACGGTCATCTTGCTCCGCGCGTGCGCCACGCAGAATGAGAAGGCGTTAATGTAGCCAACACCGCTTAGTGCGCTAAATAACGCGCTAAAACCCTTTGAAGTGTCCACAAAACCGACACCCGAGCTATCGCTTACGTTTAACGTCATTAGTAATGCCGTTAATAAGTTAACCTGTTAAATGTTGGCCACATCTACGTAATGCCTTAATTAGCGCACTAATTTACGCGTTAACACGCAGGTGTAGCAGTAGCATAAGAGTCATTTAGGCCTAGCTAAACCTTGTTTTAGCGATATCTATATTAGAATCGCACAGTTAATTTTTTACCCACTTCTATACGTCTGAATATTGCAAACGTAACAACTGGCATTAATTTCATGACTATTGGTTCGTCAGTTCATTATTTCAATGGTTTTCCGACAGATGGTGGATGGTTGGATGGTGATTGCTTTTTATTCGTGCAATTCCGCACTTTATACGTATTTAGTGAATATATTTGCCTTGTTTTACAATCCTCTCTATACATAAGACTGATGAATGCTGACCCGCACCGACAAGCGGGTCCCAACTTGACATAATGATAACGTGTCCTCGGGCCTCAGTGTCAATATCATAGATATACCACACCAAAATCAATGGTCAATATGCTAAGGGGCACCTACGCACCTATTATAGGTTATCAATGTACCTATATATGAATACAGTTTTATACGGGATTTACACTCGCGCCTCGTTCCTCGCCTCGTGGTTCGTCTTGTGGCCAGGTACGAGGCGCGAGTGTAAACGCTGTTTTATCGGCGTTTACACTCGCACCTCGTTCCTCGTCTTGTGCTTCGTTTCGTGGTGGGGTACGAGGTGCGAGTGTAAACGCTGCCTCGTCCCGTCGCTCGTGCGTGCGACCGCGACCGCACGATCGATGGAAAAGAGACAAAAGAGCTGCGGCCTGCAGTGCGTTCAGTTCAGTTGTCTTTGAGGTAGCAACAAGGGAGGATGTCGAAGTGTTAGCGGCAACAAGACGACTTTGCTTACTGAGCTTTTACTACTACTCGATTAATTTTAATAAATGAAATCCTTACTTATTATTCTAAAAATCTTTATATTATAAAGTTTGTATGGATGTTTGTTACGTTTTCACGCAAAAACTACTGAATGGATTTCAACTTTACAATATTTGAAACAATATTTGAAACTTTACAATAAAACAGCTATAAAAATATCAAAAAATAATAATAATAGCTATAGATTCCTATTATCATATTATATATCTACTGTCTGCTATCTGGTCTATAGGATTTTTTACCAAGCTTGGCTAATAATTATTGTATTAATATTGCGCCATCTATGTATTGCTAACAAAAGTTTTTTGAAATTTGAACTGTCCTGTGCCTGTATGTGCGTGATACAGGTTCTCGACGGTTAAAATTTCATTTATTCCTGAAATAATCAAGAGATGTCGTTAACCATTATTTTGTAAACGTCGAAAATTAAATGCATGTATAGGCTAATATTTTGATCTTGCTTCAAGTAGAAGCAATTCAGAATAACAGATAGGGTACTTTTTATCCTGGAATTCCCGCAGGATCTTTGAAATTAACGCGGATGACACCGCGGGGAAACGCTAGAATATAATAGCTAGTAAAATAAATAAATTAAATAAATAATTAAACTTTAAATAAATAATTTAAAAAAATTAAATAAATAAAATTGTCAATATCATCTTCTTCTGCGCCGGGTGTCATCGACTGTTTTTTGCGCAGGAGATGCTGTCGAAAGGTTTATTGTTTAGTGCGGTTGGAGGTCTACATATCTATCTATAAAAGATAGAAAGAATCCGCGATTCTGTACATTGAATATTTTTAACAAAAACTGACAGGGGACGGAACGGAGCGGACGGACGGGGGGGGAAGAGTAACCAAGCACAAAAAAAGGGTTTTTAAAAATCTTTTCTGTCTTTCTGTCTGTTCACGATAATCTCCGAATCTACTGAACGGATTGTCATGCGGTTTAGGATTAAGCTTAACCTGGAGTTACATAGGCTTTGTTTCATTGAAATCGGATGTCGGGAAAAGAAGTTGTTGTATAAAAAGAAGTTGTTGTATAGAAACTTTTCACGCGGGTGAAACCGCGGGGCACAGCTAGTACTAATATAATAAAAGAGTAGAATCCGCGATTCTGTACATTGAATATTTTTAACAAAAATTGACAGGGGACGATAAACGAAGAGTAACCAACTATAAAAAAAGGGGTTTTAAAAAATCTTTTCTGTCTGTCTGTCTCTCAGTTCGCGATAATCTCTGAATCTACTGAACGGATTGTCATGCGGTTTTCGCAGGTAGATTAAGCTTAGCCTGGATCTACATATAGGCTTTGTTTCATTCAAATCGGATGTCAAGAAAAAAAAGTTGTTACATAAAAACTTTTCACGCGGGTGAAACCGCGGGGTACAGCTAGTTTCTTAATAAAATCTAGTCCATATAACGTTTACTTTTTGGTTATTTTTGTGGAATCTATGTTTGGGATCCCAAATTATCGGTTTCTTTTAAAATAATTCTAGAAACCAAAACGTTTCTTGTTGCAAGTTACAACCAATCCAATTATGCAGTTTAAAAGCACACAACCATCGCGGCCCAAAGTTGAAACCCGACTGAAGCGAGAACGCGAGTGTAAACACCACGCTCGCTTTGACGCGAGGTCCTTTGACTCGTGACCAAAAAACCGCTCCGGAAGCGAGCGGTGCAAGTGACGAGGCGAGGAACGCGGCGAGCCCCTAGCGTCTGTTCACACTCGCGCCTCGTCCCTCGCCCCGCGCCTCTTGCTCCTTTTTCGTCCCTTTGACTCGTGACAAAAAAGCCGCTCCGGGGGACGCGAGCGGCACGAGCGGCGAGGCGAACCACGCGGCGAGCGACGAAGCGCGAATGTAAACAGTCGCTCGGGGCTCGCCGCGTGGTTCGCCTCGTTGCTCGTACGCGAGTGTAAATGACGCTTTAGAAGATGCTTGTGCAAAGTTTCGCTCCTAAAATTATCCTAAAACCGTATAACTTGTGCCCCCAAATTACTAAACCGTATATCTTGTGCATAATATACTTAATAATATTATGTGGACGCCGATTAAGCAACTACATGTTAACCCACAAAATTAAGTTATTGATACAGCACGCTTTATTGAGTGTTAGAGAACGTTTTTTTAATAATGTGTTGACCTCATTTCATTTTAAATACCAACAAAATGTTGAACATAAAAAATGATAACACAAAATAGCGCTATATATAATTTTAAAACGCAAATTAACACATAATTTCTCCAGTGTGGATTAACAGCCTATTGCTTATCTATGTCTATGTATAAACTGATAGTAGGCTTATTTTTTTTACTTTTTTAAAATTTATATAATTACAATATAATTCCTGAAAATTCTGGCAAATCAGCGGGCAGCTAATGTGTAGAAGGGTGCCCGCTCTCGTCCACATAGAAACACGTCAACAAGGTCGTTGGTGGACCTTAAAGCCTTAATAAACGACGACCCGATTGGCGCAATGGTCACCATGCCTGCCCGCTAATCAAGGGGTTCCGGGTTCGATTCCCGGTGGGGGTGGACTTTGTGTGATAAACACAGGGTTCCATTTTCCAGTCTGGGTGTGTTTATATATCTATAGTATAATATATAAGTAATTCTATGTAGTATATACCACGTTTTCTTGGTTTCCACGACACAAGCTAATAATAGCTTACTGTGGGATCAAGTAGATCTGTGTGTTGTGATGTGGATTATTATTATTATTATTATTATTATTAATAAAACCGAATATCATTAGTAAGTAGCCTTATTGTTTCTACGCATTGTACATTTTTTTGTGCGTAAAATTTAACAACTGCACTTAGAACTTAGAAGGCGATTGTTCCCCCCCTTCCCCCCTCTCCTGTACATTTTCCTGGAAGCTCGAAGTGAAAGCTTGAAATGCTTGAAACAGACTTATTTATTCTGAGGTACACGTATTCTGTTTTTGAGCATATCCATCTTATTATGAAAAATGGGTAGATTTATCATTGTAGTATCGCTAATATTATCTGAATATGAGAGTTACAACTATTATAATTTCAGTTGCTTTTCGGATGCGTTTCTTTCACTCCCAAAGTTTGAAGGTTAGTATCAGTAACTAATACAATATTCACAGAAGTCCATTGATCTTTGACACAACTTTCCGTTTAAATTTTATACGACGCATAAATTAAAATACAAATAGGTATATTTTAGTTATGCATAGGTTCAGAAAGCGATTTCATTACAATGTCGTTAAAATAAATTCTCTATACTGTCTATTATGTAGTATGGAGTACTAGCTGTTCACGGCGGTTTCACCCGCGTTAGATTCGGAGATCCCGCGGGTATTCCGAGATAAAAGTACTTACTAGTTACTACCCTATATTTTTTCTGTACCTACCTACCTACCCTTGACAACGTGTAGGTTAAGTTTCTTCCGCGCTAATTTCAGAGTTCCCGTGGGAATTCCGGGATAAAAAGTAGCCTATGTCCTTCTCTGTACCCCTGACAACGTGTATTCAAAATTTCGTGGTGATCGGTTGAGCCGTTTAGCCGTGAAATCGTACCTACCTAACAAACCATTAACAAACAAACCAACTCACTTTCGCATTTATAATATTAGTAAGGATTTAACTCCATATTTCATAACCTTACCTTTCTTTTATCTTACTAATACGACCTCTTCTAGTTTGCATTAGGATAGCGTATCGTATAGGTAGGTATATGTTTATGATAAAATTGATAATTTTAAATAGTACACGGTTGTTATCAAAAAATTAGCTTTACTTGGATATTTTTTATGACACAAAATTTGAGTACGTGTTTGTCGCTTTTGTTGGATTAATATATTATTATCTATGCGCTTGTTATCACGGCCACGCCTAGCGACGCTTTTGAGTTCTGACACGCTCCGCTCTAAACCTAAAATCCTCGACTTATCTGTATCTACTGAATTGAAAATTCGAAAAAAGAAATTACCGCTACGGTCTTTGCCTCGTTGGCAGTGTTAGATATGCTCGTGGAACAATAGTTTCACATAATAATGTGACATGATATTGAAGTCTATAACGAATTAGTTTGCGCGAAAATCAAGAAACGTCCAAGCAATACCTTTGTATCAAGATGAAGAGTTTCTAGAGTCAGAACTAGTGGTATAGTCAGAGAGCTTCAGGCTACGTGGGCTATGATGCGCAGAACAAACAGGACTTAGAAAAAAGCTTGGCTCTACAAGAGATCTCTTAACTTTTTAACTGTGAAAGCATTATGAACTTATGACTGAGTCTTGGCAACCAACTTGACACGAAATATTTTTGGTGATTTTCTATAGTTGTCCATGTGTTTTTTTGTTGTTTTTAAACCGCACCGCAACCATGTAAAATGTACATACATAAACTATACCTAATTTGTGTCATATCAGTTTATGTTAAGCTCTGCAGTTTAGCCATTAAGTAATTTATCGTAAAAAATTTTAAGTTGGCACCTGGCTCCATGTAATCCTTATCCTTCCTTACTAAAGTTATTAATGTGAAAGTGTGTTTGTTTTTCCTGGAATTTTCTTCGTAACAGAGTAATACAATTTTGGCCTGGGCTTTGGTTCACAATGACCAACCACAATCCTTGTCCGTAACAAGCCTGCCTTAAAACAATCCCAAAGGCTCTACATTGAAAAATCTAAAATTATTATTTTGTACACCTAGGTATGCTATGACACGAGTCTATGATTGTTTTCTATGCTCAAACTTCTCTGGGGCACGTGGAGAAAACCATGGAAAAACTATTTTTTGGTGCTTTATCGTGACGCGGCGTGCTATGGTCGGGTCGTCGTAGTGAATCAGGATTGTTATAAACTGCAACATATTATAGAGCCTGGCCAAATCATGAAAAGCGACAGGTGAAACCGCGGACACAGATAATATAATACCTACTATACTAACCACAGACGACTGCAGTTGGTAAGTATTTATTATATTACTAGCTGTGCCCCGCGGTGATTCCCGCGGAAATTCCGGGATAAGGACATAGTCCATGTCATTTTCTGTACCCCTGACAACGTGCATGCCAAATTTCATCCAAATCCGTTCAGCCATTTTTGTGTGATTGAGTCACAAACATCCAAACATCCACACTTTCACATTTATAATATTAGTAGGATTACTAAAAAATACCAAATAAAAGCAGGGTTGTAAATTAATGTTGGAACACACCATGACAACCACCATTCGGAACCGTCTACCCCCTCTCGCACCCAAGGCCTGGCCAACAGGGCCGACCGTTGTCACCTCCGCGTTTTCATAACATTCCCAATGCGACTACATGAGTGAGGGTAGATCAACCTACGTGAGGTATCTAATAGGTACCTATTTTTCGGAATTTCGAATAGATCCCTAATACCCAGGCACGGATCTACGAGGGGGGCAGTGGGTGCACCCAGCTGTTGTCCCCTGAGGACTAAATTAGGTACTTTAACAAAACTTATAAAAATCTCTGACCCTATAAATTAAAAAAAAAATCGTGTTGCTAGGCAACCAAAAGTGAAATCCTAAATCCGCGCCTGCTAATACCTAACATAAAACAAAAATACCAGACTGAAGCGGATAGTTTACAGACAGTTGGAACTTTGTAGGTACAATGCCTAGGAGAGAAAATGCCACTGTGATGTAGTTGTAGGTATTTATTCAGAGATGTTAATCGGGGACATTTGTGACTGCACAGGTATCTACCACACGAGCGTCCTATCAGTCCTATCGTTCAGTTAATATGGTTAGATACGTATATTAGTTAGATATATCTACGAAGTTATCTATGAACGCGGTGAATGAATGATCAGCGAGTGATGGGAACGCAAACCGCAGTTTCGGTACGTATAAACATAGGCCATCGTTGGCCCCGTTAAACAGCATCCAAATGATTCTGTATATTATTTATAGTGAACGGACCAGCTGAGGCTGCGACAGCTGACATGTGCCCGCTCGAGTAGGTATGCGCGCCACGCATCGATGGCACGCGTGGTGAGGCCGGTGAGCGATACCAGTGACAACCCTAGCCACTCGACTACATTAAATTATCTACACTTTATCGTACAAAATTAACTACACGTGAAGAGACGGATACGATGACTTGCTTACGCCACTCCGCGCCTTCGACACACGACTCGACGAATAAAACTTACATTATTTATCAACTTTTGTCATAAGAAAATTATTTCTGGCGCGCATACACACAAACCGACATCCGTTGGTGTTTATATACTAAATATTGTATGTATCAACTTAATAATTCAGTTGTTATATAATTCCGTGCAATCATTATTTACCTTGCAGTTTTATAATTATGTTTATAACTATTTTAAGTGTAGGTAGTGTATAATGACAGTGTATTTGTTTGAAAACAGAGATATTATATTTTTTATGTGGCGATTAAATCTCTTTGAATTGTGAGTGTTAAAGTGGAAACATGAGGAGCGACATACTAGCGCCCAGCGAGCTCGAGGGGACGGACTACCTCCTCTCGTCCACGATGAGGCTTGAGGATAGCTTTCTCCAAATACTGGGTAAGTTACGAACTCATGATTATGATCATCTACAATATTATTTCTTGAACATAAATACTGTAATGTTAATGTATATGGTATTTAAAAGTTACCATTGTGGAGCGAGTTCAAAGCGCCGTCAGTGATTATATGTATAGGTACTCTTTGGCGCCGTCTAGCAAGTACCTGTTGCACTCAGTAAGGTCACAATGACATGTACACTTCCATTATGTCAATTGTAGAGTTCAAACAAAAGGAAATCTGTGTTACATACCATTAACTACATGGTAACTACATTCGTAACGATATCTCGGGGTCGTTTCTACCCTCTTGCAAGGTCTTTGTTTCCACCCATGAGGTTTTTTTTGTACCTATTCTTTCCGTCACATATTTACACTACCTGTTTCCCTACGGCTCCACCCTCGGGAACTCTTAACATAGCTACGAACTTTCGTTTCGACAAAACAGTCTTAAAAATAAAAAAACAATTTTATATGTAGGGCTATCTTTTCGTAGGACCTACATACAACCGCTTCGGCCGCTATTGAAACTAGGTTTTCGTAATTAGTTTCAAAGGCGGATTTTTATTCCTTATGTGTCTCCTACTTTTTACTTCTATTCTATTCTAAACTGCACGTTAGTCTGTGATGTGCGAGGGGCCTTATGTTTGGTTGTTATTCAACAGCGGACTAATTAAGCGATATAACTATTTAATACTATTTGGAAGTGAAATAATATGAACAGGCACTGAACACAAGTTTAATTTTCCATAGGAATATTAAGTAGGTAGGTATAATCAAGGTTTTTGCATAATTAAATAAGCGTTTTTTCTAACAATAAAATTGTTTTGGTGCGTCTTTATTACTTGCCTTTTTATATATTTAATTTGCAATTCAAGTATGTTGCTTATATAGTCAGAAAGAGGGTACCAAGCCGAAAGGGTACCAAAGTGTCTTTTGCTTAGTTTTTTTGTATAAGGCGCAGGCCACATAAATAAATGGCGTCGGGCGCGGACATGGCACGGGCGGCTTCCTATTTCATTTAAATTTTATGCAAAATGCATGGGAAATAAAGCACAATTCAGGAATATGTATAATAATAAATAACCACATCTGAGCAATGACATATTATCGTGTGTCCTCAATTGTGCTTTATCGAATTTTCGATGCATTTTGTATGAAATTTAAATGGAATAGGCAGCCGTCCGTGCCATGTCCGCGGCCGACGCCATATAAATGTGGCCTGCGCCTAAGTCTACCCCAGAAAAAAACACCATTTTAGAGATTTAAAAAATACTGTTCTTCTACCCTGTCATTTACTGCGTCTGTGTTTAACTTGGGATCGTATATTACGCGTCATTTCTAAACGAAAAAAATTCACGATCTAATAAGTCTTTTTAATGTTAGCACAGGCCTACACTGAGACTGTAGGTACTGTGAGTATGTAGGTACCTACATCATGCAGTCTCATTAAATTTCAAATTTTTCCTAATACCTTCGTGTTTCCACACGATATCTTCTTTCTACATAGCTGTAGATTATTTAACCAACAGGCAACAAGAGATGCCATGGGCGCATGGTACGGTCTACGTCCTCATTGTCAGAGTTACGATAAAGTGTTCCCGGCTCAGTACCTTCTACTCAACTATGTATTATTATGATTAGACAAAATCAGTAAAGTGTAACAGCTGTTAATTTCGGTAATAAGTATTGTCCATTCATGGTCCAAGAAACAAAGAGTGTATTGCCCTTGATATTAAATTATTTGCTAAACTTACCTATTAATACCTATTATATACTTAGATGAAAAATATAATTAATCAGATCAATTTGAATGTGTACCTTTATATCTGGATACTTGAATTGCCTTGCTACTTTTGATGCTGACTGTACAACTTCTAGTACGGAATCGACACTGAAAAAATAAATCCACTAGTTTTAATAGCCGCACAGGTTTCATTCGCATTAATTTCGAAATTCCCGCGGTAATTCCAGGATAAAAAGTAGGTACCTTAGATATGTCTTTTTCTGTACCCCTGACCACGTGTATGCAAAATTTCATGACAATCGGTTTTGTTGGGAAGCCCTGAAAGCGTAACAAACAAAACAACAAGTAAACTCACATTTGCATGGAAGGATGTTCCTATCCTACCTTTATGGTTCATAGTTTGTGTGGAAGAGTAGATATACTATAGGTAGGTACCTATTTTTACCCCATTAATTTAAAAAGCGTATTTAGTAAACAGCCAAAATGTGATTTTATAGCAAGATGAAGATTCATTTTGTTTTTTTCTACTATCGTATAGGCTGAAGAAGACGCCATCACTGACGTTTATTAGGTATGCGTTTATTTAAATATCCCAAGGCAAACTTTATAAATAGAATTAATAACTTGTGTTTATTTAGTTATACAACTAGTAATATATGCTGGTAATACTGTTTGCAAAAAATATGTTACATGTATTTACGTTGACCATACCTATAGCCATGTGTTATACGTTGATAACTAGTAACTAGTTGCAATACATTTTTTCGATGACCTTCCCTGACTTGCAAAATTGGATGCGTGAGGCGTTTATCCACCTAATATACTAAATAACTAACGATCATCTTTTTTAAAGAATTATCCACAGTCGCGATGGACATTATTATCGATGTGGAGGCCAAAATAGCAATTATTTTTACTTGTCTTTCCGTATCCGTTTGTGTTGGGCTCACATCGTTGTACAACGACGGAGGTTAATACGGCCGAGGTTTGTATGAAAGGGATTATGGCTGCTTTAAAACTACGCTATAATATAGCAAATATAGCATAACAATATCGCTCAGCAATCAGCATAAATTTAATACGAAGACGTTCACACTATATCAGTATTGGCTTACGATTAGTGTGAAAATGTACAAGTGACCGAGTTTGATTCCCGGTGGGTGTGGACTTTGTATGATCAACACAGGGTTGTCTTTGTAACGAGGCGGCTATATGTATTGTATATGCCACTCGTTATGATATCCCGCCTCATTTCTATACTTTTTTATCTGTTCTTTTTATATTTAAAAAATTAATGTGGACTCTTTGAAAGTTCAGGATGGAATTTAAAGATTACACAAACTAAATTACAAAAAATAATCTTTTACTATTATTATTGAGCTAGCCGAAGGCTTACACCACCCTTACTATTAAAAACCCCACAATTGGCGCTCAACGTGGGGTAAATTTCCAGTCTGGGTGTGTTTATATTATCTAGTAGTTGTGCCCCGCGGTTTCACCCGCGTTAATTTCAGAGTTCCCGTGGGAATTCCGGGATAAAAAGCACCCTATGTGTTTATCTGATGTATAAGCTATATTATTGTAAGGTTTCATTTAAATCCATCCATCCACCCATCCATACATAGGTACTTACAAACTTTCGCGTTTATAATATTAGTAGGATAGCATAAATTATAAATATACTAGCTGTGCCTCGCAGTTTCACCCGCGTGAGTTTCGGAATTCCCGCAGGAACTCCAAAGTATTCTAATTTACTCCTTATAACATCAGATAATAAAATTTGCAGTGAGAGTCCTGTACTCCTGTCCAAGTCGGTCCTACCGTTTTGGAGATTCACCCTCGTGAGTTTCGGAATTCCCGCACGTGGTATCAAGTAGATATTTGTGTGTTGTGAAGTGGATTATTATTATTATTTACTTATTTATTATTTATTGCACAGTATATGTACAAATGGCAAAAAATCGAAGAAAAAAAAATACACAGTAAAACAAATTATGTTTCAACAATCGCAGTTGATATAAATTTTTAGATGCTTAAATAATTAAGAGTAAAATTAACAAAATCAAGTACCTTTTTTTATTTTGTTCCTGATAATCATTATTTTAATTAATATCACCTAGGTTCGCCTTTTAATTTTACTGATACAGCAACTTATCTCTTGTGTGAGTTTTATTGCCCTTTTACACACTAAATATAAAACAAAAGTGGTATCTTTGTAATCCTACCGTAGATAATGTTTATGAATAATAAATAGTTACATACTTTGATAAAAATTATTATTATTTATCGCACTGTTTTTGAAACTGTAGCTATGGCTCTTCTAAGATATGCGAAGCCGGTCGGTGATCGGAAAGTTGTGGTATTTGTTTTATATAGAACCAGTTTATGTTAAACTTGTACTATCTACGTTAATTTTTTAATAACATTCTACTAAATAATTAAGTTATGCATTTAACACGTCAGTGGTGGATTTACACATTTGTCGGCAGTAAGCTATTCAAATTTTGCCGCCCCTACCCCGGTTCAAAATCACGTTAATTGCAATTTTTTTATCAATTAAATTGTAACATGATATGTGTAGGTACTAGTGGATCAATGTGTCATTCCTAGATTTTTTTGACAACCCAACGATTTAGTTACAACTAGCGACTGCACAAGAAATAGCTTTTTGGTAAAATTTTGGCCCCGCCGCCCCTAAAATCTGCCGCCCTTAAGCGCTTATTACACCTTGCAATTTCAAGACACCAATTTAGTGCTCTAAATCTGATACAATTTAGGGTCGGTGAGTGAGAGAGAGGGGGCGAGTAATCACACTACTGTATTGTACCCTATTGTATTGTATTGTACACTATTGTACCCTAAATCGAGTGCTGTAGGGTCCATTTTAATGTAATGAAAATGTAACCTAGAGTAGTCGATTTAGGGTACAATTTAGTGTAGTGTGATTACTCGCTCTCTCTCTCTCAGAAAGAGAAAGCTCACAGAGAGAGCGAGTGATCACCCTACATTAAAATGTACCCTACAGCACTCGATTTAGGGTACAATTTAGTGTAGTGTGATTACTCACTCTCTCTCTCTCTCACTCACCGACCCTAAATTGTATCCGATTTAGAGCACTAAATTGGTGTCTTGAAATTGCAAGGTGTAATAAGCGCTTAATAAGCGCCTTAGCTTGACTTCAGCCTATTCAGCCTGCTCGGAACTCCGCCACTGGAACACGCCTATACCTACATGTATACGAATAAGCTGCACTTGTAACTAACAACAATGTACTTAATAAAATGTAAGAACTCAAGTCAATTTTAAACATCGAAATGAAACTTACTACGGAGGATAATACAAAATACCTATTATTGTTAGAAAATAATACTCGATTAATACATTAAGCAGCTCTTTTAATTACTTTTTCACCAAAGGGCGCGAGTGCCATGCACTCCCGCCAATTTCCCAAACTCACAATGCCAATCTCACTCACCGTTGACAGCTTCTATGCCTGACACCTGTCACATGACGTTTATGTCATCTGTGACTGTCAGTGCCAGCGATATTAAAAATGCAGACGCTAACAGTCGGCCATTCTGACATTTGTCTGACCCCAGACAACCATCAACAATGTTTGAGGAAAATTAAGAAGGGTGTGATGTGACCATCACTCCTCTAGACTTTTATACAAAATATAATGATTCGTCTAATTCTCAGTACAGGAGAGAAACGACTTTTGAGGATAAAATTTCTTTAAAAGTACAATATAAAAGGAAAAATTAAATATAACATAAACTAAGTACCTAAATATTTTTAAATAAACAAAAGTATTGCAAGAACTACATATCTATCGACACATGATACTAAAATTCATCTTATATTCAGAAATTGTAAGCAACAAAACTATTTGAAAAACTCCGTTATACAATATAAAAACACTCAGTTAATAATTCGTCAGATTTTTATAGAAAAACGAATGATCAGGATAAAATTACTTTAAAACATAAACAAAGTAATGCAACTAAAACTAAGAACCTTAAACTTTTAAAATATATACTTTTAACAATAATATTGGAAGAAGCACATACACGTGATTCTGAGATCTTGTATCGTATTTAGAAGAAAATTTAAAAAGCAAGACTATTTGAATAACTCAGTTAAGTTTACAAAAAAGAACAGTTAACATTTCGGCCATCCTGTGATAAGATAGAATGTCCTCATTCTACCATGAGTATTTTTTGTATAAGTATATTTTAAATCATGCTCTATGCAAGCAATGTCATCTTTACTACCGCAGTTCATTTTTGATTTGGATTCAATGTCCGCTCCAACGTCCTGTCATCACAATATATAGCGCGCTTGCTCCAATGATGATCGGTGCAGCGGCAGCGTGCTTATTCTGGTACTAATACAGGTAGCCATCAGCCGCACGCTTGCTCCGAGGTCTACTATTTAACATTCAGGCAGCGCGCTCACTCCGGTATTCACACAGGTAGCCATCGGCCGCACGCTCGCTCCGAGGTCTACTATTTAACATTCAGGCAGCGCGCTCGCTCCGGTAGCCTTCGGCCGCACGCTCGCTCCGAGGTCTACTATTTAACATTCAGGCAGCGCGCTCACTCCGGTATTCACACAGGTAGCCATCGGCCGCACGCTCGCTCCGAGGTCTACTATTTAACATTCAGGCAGCGCGCTCGCTCCGGTATTCACACAGGTTGCCTTCGGCCGCACGCTCGCTCCGAGGTCTACTATTTAACATTCAGGCAGCGCGCTCACTCCGGTATTCACACAGGTAGCCATCGGCCGCACGCTCGCTCCGAGGTTTATTATTTCATGTTTAACAAGTAAAAACCAGATTACTGATCAATAATGAGGATTTGGAAATGGTCGATGAAACTGTCTTTCTAGGTATAACATTAGATGCAAAATTACAATGGGGCCTACATATAAAAAAAAGTTATCAGGTAGATTAAGCTCGGCTCGATTCTGTATTCGTGTTGCAGAAACGAGCCATTCGCGCAATCTATAAGTTGGGCCCTCGGGATTCACTGAGAACTAAATTCAGCGAGTTTAAAATAATGACTGTACATTCTCAGTATATATACGAGAACTTATTATATGTTCACAAAAATTTAGGCAACTTTAAGAAAAACAGTGATTTACATAATCTAAGCTTAAGAAATAAAGATAAACTCGCTGTGCCTAAGACTAGGCTCCATAAAATTTCTAAGTCATTTAAAGGACAATGTATACGCTTTTACAACAAACTCCCAAACGATGTAACTAATTTGTCAATTAATAAATTCAAGACGCTTATTAAGCACAGATTATGCGATAAAGCATATTATAGTGCAGTAGACTATTTAAATGATACAGACGTCTGGGAATGAATTGCTCTATCCAATTACTATTTTTTGTTCTCCTAGTTTATAAGTAAGATCATTTAAAGACAGCCCTGCTGAGTTTCTTGTCAGTTCTTCTCAGCAGAGGGCGTATTCCGAACTGACGGTAATTTATAGTTCTAAGAACCTGCTGACGATTACAAGTGATTGTAACCAATCCTAAGTAATAAATAGCTTTTGAATTTAGAATTTTTGGCAGCGTGCTTATTCCGGTACTAATACAGGTAGCCATCGGCCGCACGCTTGCTCCGAGGTCTACTATTTAACATTCAGGCAGCGCGCTCACTCTGGTATTCGCACAGGTAGCCATCGGCCGCATGCTTGCTCCGAGGTTTACTATTTAACATTCAGGCAGCGCGCTCACTCCAATATTCGTACAGGTAGCCATCGGCAGCACGCTCGCCCCACGGTCTGAACCTTAAACAACAAGAAAAATATCCAAAGCAATACCAATTCATTGGCTCGTTGCCTCGGCTATCGGTATATAAAATAAATTACATAGTTCTACTTGTGAAAAGTACTTCAAGGGTCAGTTCCACAACAAACCCTTCAACTTTATTACTGTTAGACTTTTACTTTACTATTTTCTTACTTTATTACTTATTAGAGAATATTTTCGGGGTTTAATTTTGTCCGAGTTTAATGAAATCACTAGTTCAGTCTCTTTAGACTTTGACTACTCTTTGCCCCAATATAAGGAATTAGTATTGCAATTAAATAACTCGGCAGAGTTGTTAAATTCTGACCGTAAACCTTTTACCACAGAATAGATAGAAGAAGCATCAACTCTGTTTAATATGAAAACTAGTGTCGCTGGGTGACTCCCGGACACGAACCCATAATGCACAAATACATTTACTGGCATAATGGAATGTGGGTATTAAACGCCGCCATTCGGTTAGGTTTCTACCCAGTAACTGTTACACAAATTCGGTTTTGGGAATATTATGGGAAACACATTCGAGATGCCAGCAATGGAAGTTTCGGTAAAGCTAGAGTAATTGCTTCATAGCAACCGTGGTGCGCCTGCACCGCCTACATGGTTGCCAGTTATTATACTATTTTCTCTGTGTCTTTTACTATCAAGATTATGAATGAGGCTGAATAATGAGGACTTATTCTCTTTTTACTAAAATTCGCCATCACGAAGAGACTAGGTTTAAAGTTACATAATACGGTTTATTGATAATAGTCAGAGATCAAACTTTGAAGCATAATCCAATACTACTAATCTCGATATTTTATGTTTCTGATTAATTTTCTAGATTAGCCTATTTCAAGTTAGCGATATACTCTCCTTTATTTTCTCACTGTAGGTACCTACTTTTTAGTAGGTACATATTCCAACACTATCGTCGTAGCAGATTCTATTTAAACAACTAGTCTAAGTCTAAAGGTTAAATTTCTTACTGTATTAAAACGAACGGAGCACCTGAACACTCTCATGCTATCTGTAAAAGGGTCCAAAATCTTTCATTACTGGAAGTCAAAACGTTTGGCATTGATATCCATTTACTTGAGCCTACGTTTCTATGCTTCTTTGTACTAATAGCTTCTACTAATGTTACTTATCACGAATATGTTCGCGTTCTGCAAAACGGAATGTTTTAACCGAGAGATGGTTATACAAAATATCTTTGATAGCCAAGAAGGATCTAACGATACTACGATTTTCGATTTTCTACGAAATCCAGTGACATGATTTATTTTAGAAGGCATCATAGATTATGAAGTCGTTCATATCTACAAGTTTCCGCTTAGGGAGGCCTTTACAAGATACAAAGTGTTCAACAGGGCAACAACGTCATTTTGCTAGTGGATCATAAACACATAAGGTATCATAATAATGCAATCAAACCTGCCACACCCTAATCAACTCTTATATTTTATATTTGGTATTATCTATTATATTATTACAAGGCTTTGTCTCGTTCAGTTTATTTTAACATATTTTTAATGTCACTTACTGGTGTGATAATGATTCCTATCTTGGATAATTAACGCTTTGCGAAGATAAGTTTTTCTAGAATAAACTCAGAGTCCTTTTCATTTATCTTAGTATTGTTTAGTGTATTAGTTTCTCTAAACCGATATCTCTAATATCTATGCAAAGATAATCTATAAAGTTATGGAATATAGTCGAAGAATACTTAAGCTGATAACTTATTTGGTCATCTTTGTAATATGTCTGTCACTACTCACTACTCATTACGCGTTCACTGAATACGGCTCTATTATCTAGTTTGCAATTTATTGGACACCATACTAATGCCATATTATTTTTCAAGGTAAACAAATATTCTTCACCCTAGCGTAATACTCTAACAGACCTGTATAAAGAGTTGAAGAAGAATAGCATGGATATTTAAAAGATGATTAATTATTAGACAAAAAGTCTACTTGGATCTTCACAATATTCATCTTATGGGTAATTGATGTATATATTATCAATTTACTGTTAGTTCTTGTTACTATGAGAGTATCTTTGGATTCATTCTGAGACTTACTTTTATAACGATTAACAAATTCATTGTTTATAAGAGTGTACCATAGCAGGCTCGGCAAAGTGATACTAACATGAAACCACACGCAAAATAGGCACCCAGTCGTCGAATTGCGGAAACCAGCCCGTTTCCAAATACTAACATGAAATCTTTCGCATCAATACGACATTCTAATACCTTTATTTACATTAAATGAAAACGGAATATTGGGCAATTTCAAAGACTGTGAGAGAATTAATTGTGACTACTCTATCCGTGAGTTCACTTTTATGTAGTTACTATTTTGGTTTAGGTAATCCTCGTTGTGAATCTAAGTGGTGAACTGAAACTGTACTGTATTCTTCTTTAACTATGGCGAAACGCCGACGACAATACTACACTGATCCCTACGTCAAGACACGGTTAACGGTTAAGTAGTATCTCCAAAACCACCAGCTCAGAGTTCAAAACAAATGAGTTCAAAGTAGGTGACTGACATAACGAAGATTAACGCGACACGCGGTTTTCGGTAACTACGGCTTTCAACAACCTATAATAACACATACGTATAATATTGTAATTTTATATTTTAGACCTCGATATTGACGTTTAGGCAATGCATTAATAATGAATGGATATAATATTTTAACTTTAATCACATGTTAATAAATCAACGACTACATGTGGTGATGACGCAATTAAATAATTATCCTATTGTAGGAACAGGGATTGTACAAGTATCCGAGAGCCATGTAGTGATTTTTTTAAGGAAGATTCAATTAACACCTTCAGGCGCTTTCTCTCATACGCTGAAATCTTTCTCAGAGATTTAGTTGGTATATGAAATGATGACTGCTGAGGCAAGGTAATCCAACGAAACTACTAACTACATAGTGTAGTAATATAATCTGTAATAAAACATTGTTTCGTTTGTCTCCCATTACTTTGGTCTAAGAGTTTATTCTTTAAATATACAAGTTTAAATGAATGAGAATTAAAACGAGTTAACTTTCACAAAGTCAATCACATTTTAATATAGATTAGCTAAAACTGCTAGAAAAAAGCTATGTCTGATGCTAAATTGTCATCATAATTTGTAATGGTGAGGTGTTATCTTAATCTTGCTATAATCAGGCTGTTTCCGTAAGGTTTTGGTGGTGTTTAAGGTTATTCATGTGATCATGCCCGTTACGTTATACATATAGGCAGGATAGTCAAACAACGGACCACTCTATATACGTTATATTGTACCTAGAGTACAGTCTTGACCTAGTCACCTTGATTACACCTCATAATTTTTATATAACATGAGCTTAATTACGTCCTATTCAGATCGTACGGATTGAGAAACAACAAAAGGATTTATTTAATTTAAATGGGGGTGTCGAGAAAAGAAAACTTGTTACAAAACGAATTTCGCACAGGTGAAACCGGGCACAGCTAGCGTCAAACGGCTTTCTACTACAAGATGCGTTGTATCTATTATCTACGTTTAACAAAAGATGTTTTTTTAAATTTTTGTGTTCCGACTAATCTTTGAGGCAGTTACACCGAAGCACGTTAAAACATTTGTTACAAGTGGATAACTGATGTTATAATAGTACATTGTGTTACATTTGGACGACGATAAGCAATAACATGTTAATCCACTAAATTAAGTTATTGATACAAAACTTTTTATCGAGAGTTATAGATCGTTTTTCAATGATGTGTTTAGCTTATCTATTACATTGTTTAAATATCAACAAAATGTTGAACCCAAAAGAATTGATACAAAAAGGCGCTACAATTTTAAGATACAATTTACTCAAACTTTTGCCAGTGTGGGTTAACGCACCATTGCCTATACCTATTATAAGATTTTGTATTCTAATGTCATTCTTTTTATAAATTCATTTTATATTCTGATTTTGTATTTTCGTTGTGTTTTGATGGACTTAGGAGTCCTAATTTAGATCTAGAACCATTCACATCAAAATTATTGTACCTGATAAAATATATTTTTGTAGGGTTTTCCTCAAATTAACACAGGAGAAACCGCAGAGTACTGCTAGTTTTTCAATAGACTCAAAAGACTGTAAGTAGTAAGTAGATAGGAATTTTTCTTATCAATAGATATTTGAAACCCTTGCTTTTTTTTTACAGCTTTAATGATTTTCTTTTGAATTTATTTAGTTTTTCTTGCTAGTCTCATTTTATTACTGCATTTTGAGAGTCTAACTACATCTCCTAGGGATAAAAGCTCAAGCCCCTACTAGGGTGTTCCAACCTTAGTCACTAAGCGATACTTATTTGCTACTTAGATACAACTGATTGACTCTTTACTAAGTTATTTAAGTAGCTGCGTTTTCAAAATTTGTCTAATTCACCAAATATTTTCTTATTAAAACTAACCACAGTAAAGTTAGATCTTGACTTCAGATAGGAGCAGTACCCATATTAGAAACATGGGAAAGGCACTGTAATGAATTATGAGTGAATACTTCGGTCACAAGACTGATGTTCTATTTTGTTTAAAGGTAGTCAGTCACTAATATTAGTCTTTCATTATAAGAAGAATAAAGAATGATTTCTAAAGCACAGGTACAATATTATTACACTAGACTGCAAGATTAGACAATTCTTTAATCAAAATGTCATTACTGCATCCACAGATTTATGCTAAATGATTCAATAAAACTTTTCCTATCTGCATGATTATTAGGTACTTTATTCAAGTAACAGGTAGGTATGCTAACAGAATTAACTATAGGGTATCAGAGCTGGCAAAGTGCTATCAGCCTGAGGGCCATAAGCACAAGAGAAAACTAACATTTAGTAATAGGGTAATAATTCTGTTGCCGAACTATTCAGTTACATGTTAACTCAAAAAATAACTGTAACAAATCCTCAAAATTCAAACTATTAACTTGCACCATGACTTTCAGAAAAAGGAAAAGTTCAACATTTATATCAGTAAACACTGCTATATGGGTAGGTATCAATTTTAACTATATACTTAATGTCTGAAACTCATACTGTATGACTACTAAAAGAGAGAATAATCCAGCGTTTACATATTTTGTAAATACCGCTATGTATCAATAAATTTAACTGTGCATACTGTGTAAGCATATAAAGTTTGTATCAAGAATCGAGAACAAAGACTCATCCAGCGTTTACATGTTCAGTAAATACCGCTGTATAGATATGTTAGATAAGTACATACCAGATTAACTTGGTTTTCCGGTCGTAAGTTTTATTAGTAAACACTGCTATGTGGGTAGGTATCAATTTTAACTATATACTTAATGTCTGAAACTCATACTGTATGACTACTAAAAGAGGGAATAATCCAGCGTTTACATATTCTGTAAATACCGCTATGTATCAATAAATTTAATTGTGCATACTGTGTAAGCATATAAAGTTTGTATCAAGAATCGAGAACAAAGACTCATCCAGCGTTTACATGTTCAGTAAATACCGCTGTATAGATATGTTAGATAAGTACATACCAGATTAACTTGGTTTTCCGGTCGTATGTTTTATTAGTAAACACTGCTATGTGGGTAGGTATCAATTTTAACTATATACTTAGTGTCTGAAACTTATACTGAATGACTACTAAAAAGAAGGAATAATCCAGCGTTTACATATTCAGTAAATACCGCTATGTATCAATAAATTTAACTGTGCATACTGTGTAAGCATATAAAGTTTGTATCAAAAATCGAGCACAAAGACTCATCCAGCGTTTACATATTCAGTAAATACCGCTGTATAGATATGTTAGATAAGTACATACCAGATTAACTTGGTTTTCCGGTCGTATGTTATGTCGTTAGACCGCACCTTGAGAATCTAGATGCGCTGGGCAGCACCGTCGCTACCACGGTCTGCGCCTGGCGCCTTGAGAACCTAGATGTGCTGGGGAGCACCTTCGCAACCACTGTCTGCGCCTGGCGCCTGTGTGTGATGCACAAGCACAAATTGCACAGGAGCGCCTTAGTCCTGACCATGGGTGTTTGGTTCCTTTATCGCACTTCTGAAATGTTAGAAAATAATACTCGATTAATACATTAAGCAGCTCTTTTAATTACTTTTTCACCAAAGGGCGCGAGTGCCATGCACTCCCGCCAATTTCCCAAACTCACAATGCCAATCTCACTCACCGTTGACAGCTTCTATGCCTGACACCTGTCACATGACGTTTATGTCATCTGTGACTGTCAGTGCCAGCGATATTAAAAATGCAGACGCTAACATTATTATGTAATAGGATGATGGAGTCGAAAAGTGAATGGCGATAATTTCACTCCTCTAGTCCTGCCGAGATAAGATGCGCAACACGATAAAATTTTATCGAGCCATTTTATCGATTCTCGTTGACATATTGTATGGCTTTGTCGACGAGAATCGATAAAATGACTTGATAAAATTTTATCGTGTTGCACATCTTAACCCTGCTAGATTAAAATACGAAAAAACCTGAAAATTCATATTTTTTTACCCAACAAATTCAGTTTTGTTTTTGAAGCCGGAGGCAGAGGTACCTATCTAGCCTACCTAGTAGGTAATTTCTGTTTTTTTTTCAAGGCGTTCTCCAAATTGATATATTTCTCAATGTAATATTTGTGTATGCGTGCCTAAACAATCGGATATTTCTATTCTAATAATGCTGAATTTATTGGACCAAATCCAAACTGCGTCCGTCAGAGTGATACTTACTACCAGAATCACCTACGTTTAGGGTTGCCAGGTTAAAAAATACAAAAGCTGGACTCGGCGCTTAATTTGGCCGGACATTTTATCCTACCTTTTTTTTAATAGCTAATTATAACTTTTTATTTATTATTTATTGTATATTTATTGTATATGTTGCCCTCAGCGAAAGCCGGGTGTCGAGCCGAATATTTAAATTTGAATTGTTAAAATTTAAATAGCGGCTCCGGCTAATTTATATAACCGTGTTGGTTTTTATTTTTTATTTTAATCTAAAACTACAAGCACGTAAGTAGTCTGCGACTTTGCATCTTAAGTCCTAGAGTTAATTGCCTCGATTGTAAATACCTACGGACACACCAGGAAAAAAGCATTTTTTTAAACTTTTATGTAGTACCTACTAGCTGTGCCCCGCGGTTTCACCCACGTGGGTTTGGGAATTCTCGCAGGAAATCCAAGGTAGCCGAATTTATTCCTTCCTAGCTGTGCCCCGCGGTGTCACCCGCGTGACTTTCGGAATTCCAGCAGGTACCTAGTCCAAGGTAGCCTAATTTACTCTTTATTACATCAGGTAATATAATAAGCAGTGAAAGTCCAGTCAAAATCGGTCCAACCGTTTCGGAGATTCACCGCGTGAGTTTCTTAATTCCCGCAGAAACTCCAATTATTTTTTCATACTTATAGAAAAATATCTCTTTACAAAAGCAAACACAACAAAAAAAGAATTAGTTGAAATTGGTCCAGCCGTTCACGCGTGATGCCCTGACCAAACGAAATAGGGATTCATTTTATTTTTATAGGTATACTAGCTGACCCTGCGGTTTCACCCGCGGTAATTTCGGAGTTCCCGCGAGAGTTCTGGGATAAAAAGTACCCTATGTCACTCAGGATCACTGTAGCTGTATCGGTTCACTAGATCCAGAGATTACCCCCTACAACGTCACAAACTCACAAACTTTTGCTCTTTATAATATTAGTATAGGTAGACAGACAACATGAGCTAATTAGCAGTTAAAGTCCCATCAAAATTGGTCTATCCACAGAGCAAATAAATTAACTAGAGATGACGTGTAGGCGGGCAGCGCGCGCTACTTTTGGAAAGGAAGTTAGAGCGAACGCTCTAACTTGCCCAAAACTTCTTTTGCTGGCGTCCCAACTCCCAAGAAAATTTACCACAATAAGTATTTCCAAAACTGTGAATTTTGAAAACAGTGACTAAGTAAAACATAACCATAAAGCGTTCAATACATTTCTTTACGTTAATGAATGTTTTAGTGCGCGATGAATAGTTTTGTGTGCGAAAATCACCCAGTGACACTGGTTTTCATCTATTTTCATACTAAACTAAGTTGATGTCCCTTCTATTTGTTATTTTCTGTTCTGTGGGTTCCAGCCGTTTCGGAGATTCACCCGCATGAGTTAAAGAATTCCCGCAGGATCTCTTAATATCAGGAACCTTTGCAGACGCAGGCAGAACAACCGCCAAAGTTTCATCACTATCGGATCAACGGTTTAGAAACGCATGGAGGACAAACATACAAACATTCATTTTTATTTATAAAGACTAGCTGTGGCCCGCGGTTTCACCCGCGTTAGTTTCGGAATTCTCGCAGGAACTCCAAGGTAGCCGAATTTATTCCTTATAACATCAGCTAATTAGCAGTGAAAGTGCCGTCAAAATTGGTCCAACCGTTTCGGTGATTCACCCGCGTGAGTTTTAGAATCCCCTCTATAAATCAGGAACCTTTGCGGACGCAGGCAGAACAACCCGCCAAAGTTTCATCGCTATCGGACCAACGGTTTAGAAGCCCATAGAGGACAAACGGATGCAGATAAGCAATAACATGTTAACCCACAAAATGAAGTTATTGATTCAGAACGATTTATTGAGAGTTAAGGAACGTTTTTTAATTATGTGTTTACCTTATTACATTGCTTAAATATGTAACTAAATATTGAACATAAAAAATGTAGACACAAATGGCGCTCCTACTTTTAAAACACGATTTACTCAAAATTTCTCCAGTGTGGGTTAACACACTATTGCTTATCTATGTCCAAACATACAATCATTCATTTTTATTTATAAAGAAGATTATCAGGTAAATAATAAATGTGAGAAAACTTGAACTTTACTGAAAAGTTTTAAACAATATCTAGATCTCGCCGACCTAGGTACTTAGCTGCAGGATTAAGCCATTTTCAGTTTTTTGGGTGCTGTTTTTATTCGTCTGCTATTGTCTTCTTCAAAAGTTAATCTTATGTTATATTATATAATCTTACTAATATTATAAATGTGAAAGTGTGGATGTTTGGATGTTTGTTACTCAATCACGCAAAAACGGCAGAACGAATTTGGATGAAATGTGGCCTGCACGTTGTCAGGGGTAGGTACAGAGAAGGAAATAGGGTTCTTTTTATCCCGGAATTCCCGCAGGAACTCCGAAATTACCGCGGGTGAAACCGCGGGGCACAGCTAGTATAATATATAATATATAATGAATTCGTCCATAATCATATTTATTTAGTTGTTATTGTAAAATACCTGAAATTGTGTTGCATCGACAATCAAGACCATCTAGTGCCAACTAGACTGACTGTGTCCGCTATCTTGTACAAAACGTAATTCAAGGTAAACGTGTTTGTTTTTATGTGGTTTTTATGATCATTTATGATTTTGTTTTAGATCGTAGGTTCTACCTACTTCTGCTGATCACACACCGCCGCACTCAGAGTCGACTTTAATGATTACTTAGTTAAGTATAGATTTTTAAATAAAACTGCCGCAATCAGACAATATTATTAATATTATTATCAATATTAATATTATTATTATTGGTTTGCCCGCGTGTGTCTGCCCACTTGTGTTTACTATGCTCACGACGAGCTCGTGGCGTCAGTGGACGTAGACCATGTACCCACTCCCTATTTGGCTTGTCGCCGACTTCAAATCGATCAGTGCAGTGGTAGCACAAACCTAATAATATTTTGTAATAAATTGGTATTTTATATAAATCTATAGATACCTAAATGAATCGCCAAATGTGTTGCTAAGCGCATAACTTCCAAACGACCGCACCAAATTGGATAATTGTTTTTTTTTGTGTTCGTTATTGTCAGGGCAAGGTTTATATAATAACTAGCTGTCTCCCGCGATTTCATCCGCGGTAATTTTGGAGTTCCCGCGGGAATTGCGGGATTAAAACTATCCTATCTCTTAAGTTGGACCAAATACAACATAGTGACCAAATTTCATCATGATCGATTCAGTAGTTTCGGAGTCCATCGCGGACAAACAACGTGACACGTGATTTATATATATTATAGCTGTCCCCCGCGATTTCATCCGCGGTAATTTCGGAGTTCCCGCGGAGGTTGCGGGAAAAAAGTACTCTATGTCCTTCAGTTCCCGAGGGTATTCCGGGATAAAAACTATCCTATGTTTTAAGTTGGACCATATTATAAATGGTTGCAAAATTTTATCAAAATGCGTTCTGTAGTTTCGGAGTCCATCGCGGACAAACAACGTGACACGTGATTTATATATATTAGATAGATAGATAATAATAAAATTGGAGTTCCTGCGGGACTTAACTGAAACTCACGCGGGTGAATCTCCAAAACGGTTGGACCGATATTGACGGGACTTTCACTGCTAATTAGCTGATGTTATAAGGAATACATTAAGCTACTTTGTAGTTCCTGCGTGAATTCTTCAACTCACGCGTGTGGAACCGCGGGGCACAGCTACTAATATTATAAACAGCAAAAATTTGTGAGTTTGTGACGTTGTAGGGAGTAGGTAATCTCTGGATCTACGGAATTGATTTTGAAAATTCATTCACTTATAGGAAGCTAGAGTGATTCTGAGTGTCATAGGGTACTTTTTATTCCGGAATTCCCTCGGGAACTCCGAATTTCCCGTATTATTCTCAAAAAAGATAAAAATCGCTTACATGAGAATATTAATAAAAGTCTGTCATTAACAAAGTCGTCACATGAGTAATTGATAAGAATTTCATTAACGTATACTAGCTCAGCCAAACAGCGCCTGATTTTTTCAAACATATTGTGACAATGTTTTTTGAATACGTTAAATGAGTTTACATTTTTTATATCAGCAGGTAGTTGTAAAGTTGTGCTCTCTCATAGGTTAGGTATATTCTTTTTACCGTAGTTTGTGCGAATCTTTGGCAGAGCAAGTAAACTTACTCGTCTAGTGCCTCAGACGAAATAACAAGTCGTCTGAGTCTACTGCTGCGTTTACCTGTTTGTGATATTTTTAGTAAATTTAGATTAGAATGGATTGTTTTGTTTATGATCTTCCTAATTAATATGCAAGTAGTAAACACATATAGTTGTTGAATTGTCATTATTTTTGTTTCTTCGTAGATCTTAGGTATAAGACCCTGTTAAAAAAGGGTACCCGAATAGCGTTTTTATTATTTTATTTTGGGTTCTTTGCAGTTGACGAATTTTTGTTTTTGATGCACTGCCCCATATTTCAATTAGATACAGTAAATGTGATTTGACTAGAGAATTATAGATTGTGAAACGCATTGATCGAGGAATACATTGGTGTGTATTGCGAAGTGAACCCATTAAAGAAGAAATTTTACTTTTAATGTGGTTTATCTGGGTGTTCCAACTTAAGTCGCTAGTTATTCTCAAGCCAAGATATTTTTCGTTGTACTTTTGCTCCACAGGAATCATATTTATTTTTAAGGGGTCATGGGGTGGAATCTGTTTATTTTTTGGTTTAAAGATTAAGTAATTGGTTTTGTTTATAGTTAAAAGATTTTTCTGGAACCATTCTGAGAGCTTATCCAACACTTCTTGTGCTTGTAATATTAAATCGTGTATATTTAATCCAAAATAAGACAAACATGTATCATCAGCATACAAAGTTACATTACATCATTACCATTAAGACTGTTTAAGAAACAATAGGGGGCCTAAAATTGATCCCTGTGGGACACCAAAAGACACTGGCAATGAGTTACTCTCCTCATTCTCTAACTTTACTACTTGATACCTATTTCTTAAATATGGTTTTAGGATTTTGAGAGCAGTTTCTTTGATACCAATGTTTTCTAACTTATTGATTAGAAGTTTATGGCTTACAGTATCGAAAGCTTTTTTTAGATCTATAAATATATCCAAGACCAGTTTTTTTTTATCAATACTAGTTTTGATTTTTGTAATGAGATCTATGGCTGCCACTGAGCATATAACCACTAGAGAGCGTATACGCCGATTTCTTCTAAGTACACGACTCACTGCCGCGGGCCGGGGGACGAAGGAGAATGCCCGGCTGTAATTGGTCAGTTCAAGGTCAAGTTGCGTATGTATGCCAGGTAGGGACAATATAGGTACAAGTAACATCACAGATTTTTACGATAAAAATACAAAGGGAAAGAAAGAGATAGAAGGATTAGAATTTCCTAATGGAAGAAAGGGACTTTTCCAAAAGACATAAACGCGCTGTACTTATCCTTTTGCTGTCACCAAACCACCATTTTAAGAAGACCCCTGCCGTGGCTCGTAATCTGATTAAATCAAACATAATTTTCGTAGTATTTACTTACCGATGAAAAGTTATGCCATCCTTTTTGTAACTAGATGTCTTGGAATGTTTCCCGCACCACTTTACTGCGCATGAAGGCATTTTTATGCGTTATAAATTGTAAACAAAACCAAAAATTTTTTAAATAATTTAGCGTGCACACAGGTCTGGAACTTGGTCACAACTAAAATGGTTACTAGTACCGTAGTCTATACATAGGCGACAAAATACTAATAGTTTTCGAGCGTCGGGGCACTGTATGCGCAGTCAAGTGGTTTTATAGTCTTTGATGGCTGCAGCAGTGGTATTACTTTGAGCTCTAAATCCGTATTGTTGTATTGATATGAAGTTAAATGAGTTAAAATAATTTATAAGACGTTTAAATATGATTTTTTCAAAAATGTTTGAGAGAACTGGTAACACTGAGATGGGTCGATAGTTTCCTGGGTCTGTTTTTGGTTCTGACTTGTAAATTGGTGTAACCTTGGCAACTTTTAAGGAATCCGGAAACTCACCACTCTTTATAAATTTGTTGAAACAAAGGGTCAGACTGTCAGATATTAAATTTTGTAAACATTTTATTGCTTTTGTGCTAATCTTATCTAAGCCTGTGCTTGAATTTGGGTCTAGTTTACTTATGATCTTACTGACTTCATCGCTACTACATGGCTCTAATCTATTTAAGTCGGGATGAACCGGTTCTCTCACAGCAGATTTATTTACAGATAAATGGCTAATACTGTGGTGTTTATTATATGACCTATTGTCGAAAAGTATTCATATTTCGTTTGCCTGTGTTATCGACCTAGAATGTAAAATAAGCTTGGAAGGAGCACAACTCCGCTGTGCTTTATTATTAGCTAGACTATTTATAAAGGAGCATGTTTTTTTAGGGTTATTGATACAATTTTTAAATAATTTACAATAGTACTAGCTGCGCCCCGCGGTTTCACCCGCGTGAGTTTCGGAATTCCTGCAGGAACTCCCTTTAGGGGGATGAAAAATAGATAGTAGCCGATTCTCAGACCTACTGAATATGCATATAAAATTTCATGAGAATCGGTCAAGCCGTTTCGGAGGAGTATGGGAACGAACATTGTGACGCAAGAATTTTATACATTAGATGAATTCTTCGTATCATCAATAAGTTTTGCCACAGTGTTCCGTTTCTGTATGAAATCATTTTTTAGAGCTTCGTCGTTAGGGTTTCTTTTGTGTTGCATCCACAAATTATTTCTCTGGCCAATTTTAGTAATAATTTCATGATTAATCCAATCCTTTTGGGGTGGGTTGAGTACCTTAACTTTTTTCAATTAATTCAATTCCCGCGGAAACTCCGAATTTCCCATGGGTAAAACCACGGGGGAACAGCTATTAATATGTAGGTTCACGCAGTCAAAAGATATGAGGTAACAAACATAAAAAAACATAGGCGTCGAATTGAGAACCTCCTCCTTTTTGGGAAGTCGTTTAAAAAGGAAAAGTACGTGTCCAACATTTTTAACCGACGGATCCGACCGATCTACACAACGGACTAAAAACTAAGTCATCTAGCCCATTAGGTACTGTTTATATCGGGAAAGAAGGTATCTGCCAAGTACCTGCCTTATCGGCTGCTCTACGGAAAAACAAAGCAACTGTCATTTTTCTCGAAATAGGTTTTTTTTTGTATTTTTGACGCTTTTCACGCATAACTATGGAAGGTTTGAAATAAAGCGATTTCCAGTTTTTGCTTCTGTAAAGTTTATTCCGTTGCAATTAATACTTTGTTGCGCCACCACTATTTGATGCTTTTCGAATCTCGATGGACACTTTTCATACACAGAAATGGTCTCCTTGTCTCTACACTCCTTAACCCCTTACCTTCCTCAACTCCTACTGACAAATGACAATAAAGGGTAGGTACATATTAAATTATATTCCATTTGGCTGTATGGATAAACAGCTCTTGCATGTCCCAGAAGGGGCGAAGATAAAAAACAACAACTCGGTATGTTCCGATTTGTACTGCGAGCACTGTAAGATATGACGTCAATTTAGTATACTGCGATCATAGACGGAGAATGGAATAGACGAGGTATTCGCGAATAGCGTAAGAGAAAATGATATTCTTCCTATGCACACATGTAAACTACCAGTATTACTACTAAATAACTTATTCCCAATTTCCAAGGAGTTTTAGCTGGTTTGGTGATGAAAAAGCTATGGGAAGTAAAATGTAGTTTTATAGGATAGATAGGTTGTTTTGTATATAAACTATAAATCATCGATTCCTGAAGGTGTCAAGGGGATTTATAATTTAAACGGGGCAAGTGAAATGAAAACTATGTAGGTGCAAATAACGTTTTATTGGAACTTAAGTTCCTTAGCGCACGGCACGGATGAGACAAACCAGCTTATTTCTCGTCACGGCATCATAAAAGTTGCGCGCTTGGTTTATGGTTTTTGAAACGATTATTATTGCTTGCTTATTGGTTCGCGCTAGCTGCTCTCATTGTCAGTAAGGTTAGTTTTTCGAAAGAAACTGCTTGGGAAATGCTTGAAATGAATCCTTGAATAGCTATTTGGTTTCCAATTTACACGACCAGTGCTTGCTATCCAGTTAATAAGAGTAGCCGATTTATAAGGACATCTGAAAAAGAAAAAAAAATATATAGAATACAAACTGTATTAACATGAAAAATTAAAAAATAATATGACGTGGACAATCATGTCCACGTCATATTATTTCATCAGGCCCAATATTCTAAAATTTCCAAATCGAATCGAATATAAAATTGTTTATTTCATACACTACTCATACAGTCAACATGCAAGCTTTTCAGCTTAGACTCACTTTGCACCAGTCTTACACACGAACACAACTTACAGTACACGTGATTCTCTTGACGGTCAAATTGAACTTATTCAATTCGATACCGAAGTTTTAAAATACAGCGTCTGAGAGATAGTTGACTAGAATCTTTAAGTATTTTGTCCCACGTTGAAAAGAAAAACAAATGATGGAAACGATTGGCACTTGGTAGAGATAATTTTATTACACCTCATAGGTACCTACTAATATTATAAAAAATTGGGAAATTAATCTGGGTAAGCTAGAAACCTTTGTTGTAGTATAACCCGACATATTACGGAAAGCATGGTAACGACATAGTCGCCATTATGGAATAAGGACTAGTACGTAATTTGGCAAGATTATACATTAAAATAAGAATGCAAATTAATGTTGATTTTTTTGTTATATTTATACGATTTATACCACAAATCATATTTGCTATTTTGCACAAACAAAACACATTTACATGAATACCGATGAAATATTACATTCTCCGTTTTCCTTTCATTACGGCCCGTACAACCTAAAATACAACATCACTATGTCCACAACAAAAATAAACACTTTAAACACGATATGAAAGTCTATTTAGCTTTCAATAATTGAAAAAACAACGTTTTTTATCAACATAAACAAAGAGCAATGTAGATGTCTACCTACAACTCACATGTAGGCAAACAAAAATAAACTATACGCAAGAAAGAGACCAAAAATAATTGTTTCGTCCAGCTCGCACCTACATATTTAGCATTCGCACTTTCTCACTCTTGTAATTATTATAATTTTAGCAGCTCGTCCATTCTATTCTCCGTCCACGTGCCAATGACAACGTGTGACTTGATAGACAAAGCAACGCGATTGAAGTAAAAAAAAACACGATATATTTTGAAATCATGAGATTTCAAAAAATAAATAAAGAACTAAGCAATTAAAAAATATTTACACACCTATGACCTATCTACTATAATCAACAATATACAACCAACAACTTTACAAATTATACAAAGGAACTTTCTCCTCCGTAAGAGCACTGAACAGTACTCGCAGTATATATCGGAACACACCCAAAATGACTTCTGTCAACTGTCATTTATCACATTGACAATTTTCAATCTGCATCATCTGCATGCATTTTCTGGCTTCTGCAGTTTCCAAACTTTTGTAATGTCCGTGTGTACAGAAAGTAATATTAACAATAATCTCGAAGATGGTCGAATTGGGAATGGTGGAAAGATAAACAAAGTTAACTTCAGCGAGGACATGGGCCTCTGCGATGAAGGTATTTAGTGGTTATACATGTTCTGCTAATATAAATCATTCCAAGTAGGTACGACGAAAGTAAACAAAGTAATTAGTGGCATACCAATATGATTGTATCTATTGCTTCTTGTTTTTTTAATTGCTTAAGTGCTAATGTTAATTTTTGGGTCTCAACAAGTATTTTGTCAATATGCTATAGCTCAACCATAACGACGGCAAAGTTATTAAAGTGTAGGAACTTATATACCTGTTTTAAGTTGTGTAACAAGTTGGTAATATTGTTTATTAATACATAAATTGTAGGTTAGCCGTGTGTTCTCTTGCTCTTCAGGGAACTGGTAACTTCAAACAAACTCAGTCAATAACTCATTTGACCTCTAAAGTAATTTATTCAATGATTACATATATTACTTACTTATCATAAAAGGGTTATCTTGTATTTTGGTCACTTGTGTTGTGGATGTATAAAAATGTTTTGTCATCATATTTTATATTATTTTACACACATTTATATTATTTTACATCAGTATCTAAGTAAATAATTTTTTAACATTATTCCATTTATAAAAACAAAACATCTTTTTTTTTTCAGTTAACTAAAAGTAAATGTAAATCGAATTTCGGGTGTGGTATGTCTGTTGTATTTTATTAAACACAGCAACCACAACACCCACATTAAATACTAAAGTACATACTTTTACTATTCCTTAAAAATTCTAGGATATAGTTCTATCTGTCAATGCAAAACACATTCTCTGTAGGTACCATATTTCATGTCAAACATCTAAACATCTTCCTAAACGTTGACTTAGTCTTGTATATAAAAATGTACTGCTGTTCGTTTGTCTTGCTAAAACTTGAGAATGACTTGACCGATTTTACCCATTTATTCTCATAGCTCTTGAGGTTTGGCTTTTTTGAGATATCCTCTACCTATATGTACTCCTCGGATGACCTCTTCTGACACAATATCCTTTTACAGTTGCAGCTTGCTCTATTTACTAAGTAACTCTACTTTCATTCCATTCATTCCTTAGATGTTAACACTTAGCAAATTGACCAAATTGTCTAAAATGGGCATGATGACTATATTTTAATTTTTAGTCCAACTTGAAGATAAATAAAAAGATATTGGACAATGAACATGTAATTTTAATTTTTTTACGTAATCAAAAAATAATGGCGATACTTTATACATAGTTATGCCGTCGCCACCTCCCACTCCTAAACTTTAATTTGTTTTATCTAAGCATTATTTCAGTAATTCTAAAGCAAAAAATAAGTGTCAATTTTTTTTTACAATATGAATATGACTGATGGACTAAATACAATTTTGATTTGTATACCTTGTCATCATGCCCAAGTAAAGTACAAAAACCTATTATATTGGCTAGTTGAAACATAAAATTCCGATACAGTGAAAATATTCTTATTCATAAATCATAATATGTTACAATATCAATGGGAATATATTAGATACTCTTAGTGGCAAATTCTGTAATTGCAGTCACGGTTGCATATTGTGCAATGAGCTTCATGTACAGTCCACCAATTCAATTTGGGATACAATTGTAAATTGTTTGAGAGCACCAAATCCCAGAGTTTCTCAGTTATAAATGAGAAACATTAGTATATAGTATAGTATCATATTATCGGTGGAGAGACTATGTCATAGGTGGCAATGATGTGCCAAAGTATGTATTTTATGTACATAATATTACATAATATTGACAAAAAAAAATTCATTTAAATTAAATCGCTTGTCTGACTCCTTCCATGGTACAAGCTCTGCTTGTTTTGTTAAACTAGTAGTTTCGATCAAGTGGCGTTTTTTTTTCTCTACTTCGGCAAGTGTATATTATCTGCCTCGTTTCGTAACTTGTGCCTATTTTTCAATAGTTGACTGTACCTACTCAGCGTCGGCAGTCAAAGGACCCAATTAGTTTCAATTGCGCCCGCCCTGCCCTGCCGTGCCGTTGCGCTACGCGACGGCCATGGCGCTACACTTGATTCGTACAAGATGTACTACCAGTCAATAGTAGGTATACTACACTGTAAACACACGCGCAAGCATCACTGCAACTTATTCACTTCTGCTTATGACTTTCACTCAATTTCGCGCTTTCCAATCCAAATTCCAAAGTCTCATTTAGGATGCTCAGTGCGCGCGTACTTTGTGTTTATTTATTTATTTTTGTCCAAGGAATCATATTATGACCTACCTACCTATGTAGGTACGCCCACAATTCGGTGCACAGCGCTTTCGGCTGAAAACCAGCGCTACCTCGTTAAATAGTACCTGGATGACCAAGCTTTGCTCAATATTTTTATGGTAAATCGTGTTTTTTAAAACCAAACACTCATTAGCTTATAATCCAGCCATCTTATTAAGTTCACTTCGGAATTTGAGATACCCAGCTATAAACGTATAAACTTATTTTCAAAGAAGACATAGCCATAGACATAGACAATAGAAAATTAGTTAGTGAAGCCTAGGCAAAATACAATTTCAGCTTGAAGTAGCTGGTAACATAATAAAATATTAATAAAACTAAACGGAAGAAGACCCAAGAAGAAAATAAATTTATTTGCCAACACATTATGTTAAACAGTCGATAAAATGGTCCCGGCTCAGCAAGATGTTCGACTGTTTAACATGACTGTATGTACCTACAATGTTTTATGTTTCCAGCTACTTCAAGCTGAAATTACATTTTGCCTAGGCTATACTAATTTAAAATTTTACCTTAGAGCCTTCTTTGCCAATAACTTGCTAGTACGGGCGTATGATCACAATCACAAGAAAAGTTTCTTGTAATCATACACGCTACAGTTTTTGCCGCGCCTACGTTAATTCGGGGGTTCCCGCGGAAAATCTGTGAAATCAATTCTTTGCTGATATCTCCTACCTAAAAACTATCTGCCTGTCAATTTTTAACTTCATAGATGAAGTAGTTTTCGATATTTCGTGTTTAGTCAGTGACTTTTTGCTTTTATAGTAGAATAGTTGTGCCCCGCGGTTTCACCCGCGTTAATTTCAGAGTTCCCGCGGGAATTCCGGGATAAAAAGTACCCTATGTGTTATTCTGATGTATAAGCTATATTATTGTAAAGTTTCATTTAAATCCATCCAGTAGTTTTTGCGTGAAAGAGTAACCAACATCCATCCATCCATCCATACATTCTTACAAACTTTCGCGTTTATAATATTAGTAGGATGAATAGGTAGCGGATAGAGGCGGTGCTTCGTCGATTTAATCGATAAAATGGTCGATACTAATAAAGTGGGCATATAGGCAAAACTAGTTAAGCTTGAAATCGGGTCGGTAATATTTACGTACCTACGTTATGTATTATTATTATATGTGAAGTTTGACGTATAAAAAGTAATTCAAAAAGAGTTTTGCAGCATCAACTTGTGTGCAGTGGCTCATAAATCAGTTCAGCTTTTTCCGATAAAAAGTCGGCTATCGGTTTTGTGTCAGCTCGCAATAACTATACGAACTTTATACCACAGAACAGAAAATAACAGATAGAAGGGACAGCAATTTAGTTCTCCGCACACAAAACTATTCATCACGCACTAAAACATTCATCAACGTAAAGAAATGTGTTAAACGCTTTATGGTTATGTTTTTACTTAGTCACTGTTTTCAAAATTCACAGTTTTGGGAATATTGTGGTAGATAGTTAGAGCATATTTTACTGTAAGTTCCTTTGCAACGGTAGCGCGCCTGCTCCGCCTACATATCCTTTCTAGTCAATTTATTTGCTCTGTTCTTTATACTATGTGTACCTACTAATTAAATGACTGTAGTTAAATTCCTCTTAGTCACTGCTGTTAGTGTTATGCTACTGTTCCACCTGCGTGTTAACGCGTAAATTAGTGCGCTAATTTAGATGTGGCCAACATTTTAACGCGTTAACTTACTAACATTACCACGTTAGACATTAACTTCAACGTTAACGTTAACGCAGATGGAGCAGTAGCATTAGAAATAATAATGACTTAATAAGTTCGATTCCGTGAATTCATGAGGAATTACATTTTAATATAATTACATTTAATTTCTATCTAGCTAGAACACATGGGTTTCTTCATTTTATTATATTCAATTTATAACAAGTACCTAAGTACTACGAGTATTTTAAGTTTGGATCTAATGTAGGGGATAATCTATGAAACTACTGAACCGATCCAAAAAAATTTTTCACCGAGTGACAGAGAAATCTTTTTATCTCGGATCGAACAGTTCCCGCGGGAATATCGAAATTAATGCAGGTGAAATCGTGAGGGGAACACCTATTTTCCTAAATATTCAACTTTGAAATGGAACCTTGCAAACACCAATCAAACCACACCTGCGCCACTTTTATTTTTTTGGGGATAATTTGCCTTTTTCAGGGAAGGTTAAAGAAACTAATTGTACCTGTACATTCAACAGTCAACACATATTTTACTTTTTGCGAAGTTTTTTTTTACATTAAAATAATTTCGATGCTTTATTGGAACTTTTGGAAGGAACTAGACACAGTTGAACCTTAATTTCCCTTTTGGATATTGAGATTACTTATCTGTCAGTGTCACATGACCCTGTCAACATGACGATGACATCTTTATCACAAACTAGCTGTTGCCGGCGGTTTCACCCGTGGTACTTTCGGAATTCTCGCGGGAATACCGGGTTACAATATAACCTATATAACTCACGGATAATGTAGCTTTCTAATGGTCCAAGAATTTTGAAATCGATCCCGTAGTTTTTGAGTTAAATCGTAACAAACAAACAAAAATACAAAATTAATCTTTTTTTGTAACATCAGTACAGACAATACAGATTAGTAAGGTGAGTACGAGTAATGCCGTAATTTCCATCTGGTGATTTCATTCTGCGTTTTGGCGGTGAGGTAAAAGTAGGAACGCTCTATTTAATTAATATATGCGTTTTTTTTCTTGTTTTTTTTAAGTAGGTAGGTAGGTATATTTTTGAAATAACCTTGAAAAAAATTCATGCAAGTTCCCCATTATGACGTATCGTATCGTACAAACTCTTTACAAACAACTTCGAAGAAATTCGCATTTATTAGAGTAGAGAGACTTTGGACTCTACTACGTTTATGCCAAAGTGGTTCTCAAAGTAAGCCAAAGTAATTAAAACAACAAATTTAAATTGTAATCTTGCTGTATAATCGTACATTGTTATCCTAGGGGTGAAAGTAACTTATTTAGTCCCGAGACGGGGTTTGGCGCCCGAGCGTAGCGAGGGTGCCAACAGATCGAGGGCTCGCGCATCGCGAGGCATCGCGCTGGCTGTATAGAAAGTTGGAACATGGTTCAATAGAAATGTCAAAATAGACCTAGTTTTTTTTTAATAATTTGACAGTTGTCAGTTGAAAGCGATTCTCCCTAGGGCTGAAAAGGGTTACTTTCAACCCGCTTCTCAGGTAACTTCAGACCTACTTTCCGAGTATGAGTAATGAAAAATTGTTTAAGTATTCTAAAATTCCATACACGAAATCTAATAATAATTTCTTACAAAAGCTTTTCCAAAAATTTATAAAATAACGGGTGGAGGGAAGCGGCAAGAAGTGAAACAACAAAACAACTATCCATGACCGACAATCTTTGCCCTGTCCCAATTGTGCAAAAATTTCATACATAAATGCACTTTCAATTTTTCCGGGCCTTTGTTTTTTGTTGTTGATTTGTTAATTAGAGAACATAGATATACAATTATAATTATATATCTATGTTAGGTTGGCGAGACGTACAACAACAAATACAACGTGTTTAAATTAACCAAAAACCTGATACATCCCATTTAAGAAAATAAACAATAATATGATTGAAATTAAATTTATTTCAAAAAAATTAAAAGTTGAAAAGTTATTCAACCATAGTTTGGAGGCATTTGGAGGTGACCGATCTACGAAATTTAAAGCGCTACGCCCGCACCTACGCGTCAATGACCCATTCGATATTTTTCTACGGGCGGCGTACGCGCTAATTATTGTATTATAAATAATTTAGACATGGGCTCGTAAAAATGAAAAAATATAACCTATATTAAAACATAGTGCGATCGATTCGTAAGTCGATTCTGAGCAAACTACTTTCTAGTTTTCAGTTAATTCATTAACACCTCGGGACTCTTAATTTGACCACAGAGCAAAGTTTGGGAAGCTCAGTCATGGGTATTGATTCAGTACAAAGTCCAATTATACGATATTAATAATAAAAATGAACTCTAACGTTCTTCTGTATAAGATCATCTTTTGCACAAGTCGTAAAGATAGTGCGATAGTTTTGTTCACGTAGTAATAAGCAATTTTCAGACTCAATAAATATTAGCAAATAACCTGACGTAATAATTATATTTAAATAACTATGTAAATGTAAACATAGTTTGCACCGTGGACTTTTTAGTCATATTTTGTTAGTTAGTTAATAATTTTGCAATAGGTTCTAAGTTACTCGTCAAATTATACTTTAGGTAAAATATTAATAACATCTAACGGCCGCACTCAGTCTTAAATAAATTTAACTTAATTTAATTTAACTACTCTGAGTGCGACCGTAAGTATATTTCTACATGATGTCTCTCCATGAAACTACTTATACATACTATTATAATAATACGTAGATTGCTAACTAGGTAATTATATCACTTTATCTTTATTTATTACAATTTTTCAAAGTAATTGACGACCCGATTGGCGCAGAGGTCACCATGCCTACTCGCAATCAAGGGGTTCCAGGTTCGATTCCCGGTGGGGGTGGACTTTGTGTGATGAACACAGGGTTCCATTTTCCAGTCTGGGTGTTTTTATATATCTATAGTATAATATATTCTATGTAGTATATATACCACGTTTGCTTGGTTTCCACGACACAAGCTAATAATAGCTTACTCTGGGATCAAGTAGATCTGTGTGTTGTGATGTGGGAAAAAAAATCCACAAACTTCAAAATTTATTTCTCATTCTCATTCATTATTACCAGACTAGGCAATTTTTTGTCGTTTAATTGATTTTTCATAATAATTGGAAGGAGACCGAAGTCAGACAGGTCTAGGTCGGGACTTTATGGGGGATGTTCAATCAATTTTATTCCAGTTTTACTGTAAAAAATCGAAAGTCACGTCTAACATTTATTATCATTGCGAAAATGCCATGTGTCTCGAGTTTGGACTAAGTTGTTGAAGCTTAAAGATGACACGAGGCGAGCATTCATCTCATTTTTAAATCACATCATCTTGAGGAAACCTCCAACCGTATTATCTATACATAAATGCTTTGTCCTGAATGACTGACTGACGTTCAACGCACAGACTAAACCGCTGATCGTAGAGACCTGAAACTTGGAGGGTTTGTTCTTTGTATGGAGTGCCTATCCGATAAGAAAGGATGTTCCGAAATTCTACCCCTAAGGGCACCGCCACCGCCGCCGCCGTGACTGTGGCCAAGGGGTAAGGGGATGAACAAGATGGGCAAAGTTTGTGTGGAACAATTCCGCGGGAACTTCGAAATTATGCGCGTCCCATCCTAGCCCGACAAAGTACAGCGTTGTATTTAGATTATCAAAAGAACGTACCACCTCCTGGGGCCTTAGCACCATGCAAGGCCCCACGTTACAAACTTGTATCATCAAAACCACAGATATAAACGTCAAGGCCGAATGCTGGGGACGTCATACCACTTATAGCGTATAGGTAACTGGCCAGCTAGACGGATAATTTATTTAATCACAAATCAACACGTTTTTTTTCCTTTTTATACGCTTCTAGTGTTTGCGTCACAACAGACACCAATAATTTATATTACTATAATAGCTGTCCCGCGCGGTTTCACCCACGATAATTTCGAAGTTCCCGCGGAATTGTTCCATACAAACTTTGCAATCCCTTTACATCCCCTTAGGGGTAGAATTTTCAAAAATCCTTTCTTATCGGATACCTACGTCATACAAAGAAAACACCCTCAAAGTTTTAGGTTTCTACGATCAGCGGTTTAGGCTGTGCGTTGATCCAGGGTTGAATTTTCAAAAATCCTTTCTTATCGGATGCATACGTCATACAAAGAACACACCCTCCAAGTTTCAGGTCTCTACGATCAGTTATTTAGACTGTGCGTTAATCCATCAGTCATTCAGGCAAAGCATTTTATATGTATGTATAGTTTATGAATTTATGATAAAACTTAAAATAAAATATTAAAAAATTTACGATGATTGTCACGTGTTTTTGTGTTATTTTGCTTTGATTTCTGCAGGATCCCATTATCAAATCCTGACTTGTTGCCAATGGGACCAACTTGGGAGTAGGTATACCCTTTCAAACAAAAAAATAATTTTCCAAATCGGTCCAACCGTCGTCGAGTAATCAGGGAACATACATAAAAAAAGCATAATTATATACAGCCGAACACAGAACCTCCTCCTTTTTGGGAGTCGGTTAAAAATGACTTGTAGGCTGCAAGTGTTGCATGGCCTAAATCGATATATTCGATAGAATGGTTCGGCGTTCGTCGCAAAATCGTAGTCGGTCATTGGCGATAACGGTGACCCCGGACGGGCCAGGACCCGTCTACTGGCGCTGATACGGCACTACATCCTACTCGACGCTTGTTTTACAAAACATTGGAATATTTACACGTCAACAAGCCGTGTTTCACCATGAAAAAAAATTGACGTGAAACTTCTATCTGCCCGGCATGGCGGGAGAAAAATGTCAAGTACCTAACTCGTTTAAAAACGTATAGGTTTTTGTAACTTATTCAGCAGTTATGGTTGAATGGTTAGAAGTGAACCGCTCGGGTGCCGTGCCGGTTCGAATCACGATTTCTACAAGAACTTTTTGTTTTTTTCTTCTATGTATTCTAATAAACATCTTTTTTTTCTTCTTTCATCACGTCAATCTCAAACATTTTATATGTATCAGTACGTTCAAACCGGTATTTTGATAAACGTTAAGAACAGAAAATGGTGGAGACTTTTTGGGTAGTTATTGTATAAATATACATATAAAAATCAAAGTTTGATTGTTATTATTTTATGCTCTACCGTACTACCGTTCATCAGATTCCGATAAATTTGTGATTTCAACTTATTACTTGCACTTGCGTATAGGTTATAGGCATAGTTGCGGGAATTACAAATTTTATGCGTGTGAAACCGTAGGCACAGCTAGTTTACTATTTAAGCTGTGATTAAAAGAGTTGTCGAAATGAAAACTTTCCGTTCGTAAATTAACTTTAAATATTCTCTATTATTATTATTTTATTACACAACTGTGACTGATAATGCTGTGTTAATCTTCCACTGATTGGCCGTTAGGTACCTAGCCAGTAAGTAGCCACGATGAAGATAGTGGCGCTGCTTCTCATGTTCCACATAGTTAAAAGGAAACGGTTGGCGATTGGCGACAAAGGAACAAAGAGACAGTGCGTGATAATCGATTAGTCATAATAATGCGATTGTTTTGGTCCAGTTAATGTGCTGTTTATGGCAAAAGCTTGTGTTCGTCAGCTGCGACGGGTGACTCGCGCTTTGTCGTGCGTTCGATTCCACATCCGTTTCATTTCCGATAACACAGTGAGTCAGCCGGGCCGGCCGGCACCGCGGCGCGCCGCGGCGCAGCCACGATTGGCGCAGCACTGCCCCCTTAACCAATTTGACAATCTATAATCGTTATCGCTAAAGAAACCAAGCAACGTATCGTCATGGCAACGTGTCGTCAAAATCGTCCAATCAAAAATTAAATTTTTTCAACTTGGCTTAGAGGGCTGAACAGAAATTGCACTCCCGGACACTAGAATAGCATAGCATTAGCCTAATTGCATTCTTATTGTTGACGTTCTCATAAAGAAAAACGTTTGAATATGGTACACTGCACACTTTTAATATGCTCTCGTTCTTAATTTGGTATTCTCCAGGGTATGAAAATCAAAATTCTAATTAGTCCGTCAGTTAGAAAATAAAAAATAACATACACGTATTTTTTGCTTTTTCCAATTAATAAAAATAAACATACTCGTAACGTCATTATTCAGTATAAGCCCCGTACAAACTGCACCGGATTGTGACGTCACGCTTTTCAACTTAATGTATCGCCTTTATTTTTTGATTACGTAAAAAAAGAAAAAAACATCTACACGACACGGACTAAAAAAAATTTTAGTTAAGTAGCCAATTCAGTGATAAGTTGGATCAAGCTTTTAAAAGCAAAAATTATAAACTCACTTCCTTTTCCCAAACGAAGCTTTGCCTTACCTACCCATTTAAAACAATACACGCGAAACAACCAGAATTAAACAGTTGAAATAATTAACCAACTTTATTAATTTTTACCGACTTCCAAAAAGGAGGAGGTGTTCTATATTCGGCCGTATGTTTTTTTTTCTTGGATTTTTTTTTACTCACCTATCAGACCTTTTAACTCAAAAATACAAGGTGATCCGTTCCAGGTGTCCCGAAGTGCATTCGACAGCTCATTCATACCCATTAATTAAGTCGATTGTAATAATCAATGGCGTTTGCGGTTTTTAGCTATGCCAAACGGATGTTTTGATGTTTATACGAGTACAACACGCACACGTTAGAGCCCATTACTGGGTAGTCGCAACGACGACGCGGTCACGAGGTGTCGTATATTCCGTGTTCTCATCTCGAGTCGCACTTACTAATTATTATCGGGTGACTAATTTGTGTACAACGTTGTGATAAGAAATAATTAAAGCGAACATTTCAGTTTGCCGTTCGAATTAAAATATTTACTAATTAAAACTATAAGTGATCACTTGTGTACATTATTAAAGATGATTTACGAGTAAGTAAATCGTTTTGTTTTCTTCGCGGGCACATTATGTACGTATGTGTCAACAGTGATAAGCGAGTGATACGGATCCAATAGGGTGTTGTTACATCACCTGCCAACAAATTAATTGGTCGCTTTAATATCATATATTTTATCGTTGTGTCGAATCCTTGTGATGTTGTGATCAGTGTCGGCTTAGAGTCGCGAAGGGGTGCGCAAAGTGTAGTTGTCGGAAGATGCACGTGCTCGGATACGAGATGATGGCGTCACGCGAGATGCGACCGGCGGTGTACAATCCGACGCCGGGGTACCCGAGCTTGCCGACGAACCAGAACGTTGTGTGGGACAAGCCTTACAACCACACTTACAATGGCTTCACGCACAGGAGTCTCGTTGGACATACGCAACACGTCAACATGCAATGTAGCTCTGAAGGTTTGTTTATCTCATGTTGGTATATATGTAATATGTAGGTATAGTTTGGCGTCTCTGAATGGCTGTATACAGTATTTTTACTCGTATATATGCAATGTCTTTCGAACAGCGGTTTTAAGTATGAAGACATTAAGGACGGCATGGCGTTATCTTCCTCAATATACCCTTCTGTATGTACGATATGATAACGATAACGTTGCATCGGGCTTTGCGTTTTGGTTTTCAAAGCGTGATCAATTCTATTACAAGTAAACACCTTGATTTTTTCCACGTTTTTGACTGATGTTGCAATTTTTATGTTTGTAATTTGGCACATTATTACTCACTCGAGTTTTTGTAACAAACATTAGTCGACCTCTTTATATGACACACTTGTCAACCGATTACTTGTGAATCAATTATTATATTTGTAATACAATTTACATCCTTCTGCTTCGTCGTAGGTATTTGGAAAATGTGTAGCTACTGATTGACATCACAGTTGTGGTTACAACGAAGTTGAATTTTACACAAATTGTGTAATTTTTTCACAACAGCGCAATTGCTACAATATTTTATACAATTTCAGTTACCGTATCGTTTTAGTCTAACGGCTAGTAGATTGTAATATTTATCTAATGCAATGACATTATAAGTATCAATTGATCTAATATCTTTTTTTGATTCGGATACCTTATACGTTATAGTTAATAGATTTGTGATTTTATCTATATAAATACTGAATTTTAATTATCTAAATAAAAAAATCTATATAAAATTATTAATTCATTCATTTCAATAAACATGTTTTGTGTTTTAGAATTACATATTATCAAAATCGGCTGTATAATGACAAAAATTTTGTAAGTCGTAAAATTGTTATTAATACTGTTAAGTTGAAGATGGATGTAGATCTATAGGTAGGTACTTAGTGGGTACATTCATTGGTACATTGTTTAAATATAAGTTAAACTTAAATACTGCAAGTTGGCAACGCTGGTTTCTAAAACAGGTTGTCCTACATGCCCACCTTAGTCATGTTGACAATCTTTAACCTTTATCGCCATAGAAAACTAAGGAACTTACCGTCGCATCGTGTCACGTGATGGGAGCAACACGACGACTGATTGGACGAGTTTACGTGACCACGTGGCATGACGATATTATGTTCTTAGTTTTCTATAGCGACAATAATTAAAGATTGTCAACTTAACCGACGGGGCTGAAGACCAGCAGCTCATTGTATTAAAATTAATGAAGTTTTTCAATTAATTTATATAATTCATAATTTTTTCATTTAAATTTCATACTTTGTATTATGTAGAATTAATGAAGTAGGAAGAAAGTGTCTCGGAGGGTATCAAACGGATCAACTAGTTGATTCGTTTAGTTGAACGGAATGGAAAAAGGGGTTTTGAAGTAGAATCAATGAGTTTTCCATTTCAATAAACATTATGTGTGTGTTTTGTTACAGACAGCGACATGCAATTGGAGACGAGCAGCAGCGAGGCGAGCGCGGCGGGGTCGGCGGCGCTGGCGCAGCACTGCGCCATCTGCGGGGACCGCGCCACCGGCAAGCACTACGGCGCCTCGTCCTGCGACGGCTGCAAGGGCTTCTTCCGGCGCAGCGTCAGGAAGAACCACGTATACACGTGCAGGTGCTCAAAACTAAGGATGTTACAGAACTTCGATAACTTAGAACTTCCAATTGATCCGACTTCGGCTCCGACCCTTATAAATCGGAGGATTATGCATGACGTTCGGGAAACTCCTCCCAACGTGCTTTTTTTCGTCGATTACTCTGACTTTGTTTACAAATTTTCCAAGCTGCATCGCATTGGCATGATCTGATTTTCATTATTTTTTTTCTATAGCCCATAAATTTTGATAATTGGCTCAGTGTCCATGTTAGCGGAAACACGATGTTTTGGTTTACTGGCTAACTGGATACCCAGGCTTCGTATTGTACACAATTTGTCACATCTCGTGTGTCCTCACCATCTTGTGCCAGAGGAGGTAAAGTAAATGCATTTTCCGATTCCGACACTTGTGTACCCCTTCGTGACTCTTAGCTGACACTGATATAGAAAACGTCATCAACGGATTTTGAACAATTTTATTATATTGGTTGGTAGATGACGTAATAACACCGAATCGACATCTCAACGATTTTCGGTCTAGCAGAGTTCGTTGCTCTGCTACGAAGTATAAAAAAATTATAATAATAAAATTGTTCGTAATACGTATAATTTACTTTTAAAATTTAATTTCGTACACAACAAATAGTGTATTGGAAGCTTATGCTTATCTCTATAGAACCATTTCATATAAGTATTTCTGTAAGGCCTAAAAGTATTTCTGTACGGAAAAGTATTCAGGTGAAAAATTATCGTCATTTAGGGACGTTTACGCAGGCAGCTAGTTTGTAATAAAAATTAAAAAAAAAAATAGCTTTAAACTAATTTTATCATGTGACTCGTAGTTGCTGGCCGATAGAACTTGAACTATTTCCTTGAAACAGCGATAAGATTATTCCCGGATTGTTTACGACAACTATCTCACTATATACTAGATAACACCATTATTTGCTAACGTCGATGCTGTCATGATCAGGTTAACAAGTTTTTATAATATTTGTAGAAAAAAATTTAAACTCATCATTGACACTGAATTTCCAAGTGCTTTATTGCCATGCGATATTAAGCTTCATTGAGTGTACATAAGTTACATTATCGTGCCGGCTCTTAAGTTAGATTGATAAGTTTACATAATACTTACATGTTTATTTAGCATCTTTTAGTTTACATAATCAACAATAAATACTGAATGTGTACTCAATGGTATGTAAATGTTTAGTTTGGAACATGGATTTTTATATAGGTATAAAATGTTTAAAAAACTTTTAAATTTTTTATTCACGACTAATTTTTTTGTTAATATCAATTTTTTTTTTATATATGTTATTTTTATTTTGTATTTTTTGTACCGTTTGTTTCCTGAACAAATAAATAAATAAATAATAATTACGTTTGATTTCAGTGATCAATTTGGAAGATTTTTAATATCCATAATATCTATAGTATCTATTTCTGAAATGTTATCTGATAATTATTAAAAACATTTTCGAAATCGATTTAGAATTTTGACGATTATATTCATTAATATTTGAGATCGAGACATACTAAATGAAATATTAACTGATGTATTTGGGATTTCAGATTCAGCAGGAACTGTGTGGTGGACAAAGACAAGCGGAATCAATGCAGATACTGCAGACTGAGGAAGTGTTTTAAGGCCGGCATGAAAAAAGAAGGTAAGCCACTTAGTAGAGCGGCGAACTGAGAAAATTCCTTCTCTAAACCGAATCTCGTCGGTATCTCTTATGTATACCTACAACAGGTATGGATGTGTTCAGGGCGTTGTGTAGATTACGAAACTGCTTGTTGTAATGTTTTTTAGTGGTGGAGGGGATAGCAGTGACGTCATAAACATGGCCACCAACGGTTTTTGTTTTTGTTAATTACATCGCACCTATTAGGTCTATCTGATTGTGTATGGTGTCATTTGAAAGCTTATTAAATGTTCTTTAATTTATTTCCCGACATCTAAAGCGTATCTATTATATTTAAAAAAATATTTGACAAAATATGATTTTTTTTTAAGCGATTTCAAAAATATTCTCTTTTTACTGAGAAACCGCTACACTTACGGTAAATTTGTTTAATATAAAAATTAAGTAAAATTTTATTACCTATTTAAAAATGCCAGTTTCATTAAAATAGGACTTAAAACAACTGAAATATGTCTCATTTTGTGGCGCAAGGAGCAAGATTTTGTATCGTAATCTTATAGAACTGCTGTTAGTTTGTCGCGCTAAAACTCGCAAATGGCTCGACCGACGTGAATATTTCTTTTTTATTGGGTTTTTAACTACCAGGAGAAGGTTTGTGTTAAAGAAAATTGGGAGTTCCTGCGGGAATTCCGAAATTCACGGGGGTGAAACCATGGGGCACAGCTAATGTAATGTAATGTAAAAATATGTCACATAAATCTTACTATATCATGCTGTTAACCAAACGTGCTTTCTTCATAATGCTGCCCTAAATCCTCACTATAAATGCGAAAGTGAGTTTGTGTGTTTGTTTGTTTGTTACGCTTTCACGCCATAACGGCTCAACCAATAACCACGAAATTTTGCATACACGTTTTAAGGGGTACATTTTATTGCGGAATTCCCCTGGGAACTCCGAAATTACCGCGAGTGAAACCGCTAACCGGGAGCAGATAGTAAATTATTAAATACCTACGTATAAGTTGCGTGTGTGCTATGTCAAGACTGAACAGTCAAAACAATAAGTTAGGTACTGTTATAAAAATATAAGCCAAAACTTATTATTTAATCATCACAAAATGGACGAAACCTGGACCTGAAAACAATTTTGAAAAATTAGTTAAGGGATTCGCCCACTGCTCTATTCAATACGAAATTCCGAACGGATGGCTTCGACAATGCACAAACTCAGTTTTAGCTTATTTTACACGAGAAGGGAGAAACACTGAGTTCTTTGGATTCTGGATCCTCTAAGCCCAAAACTGCAAAATTAATTGACGGTCAGGCGCTAATTCAAAATATACTCGTAGGTAAACCAAAAACTACCAAAAATTTTGATGGATTTGTGAAAATTTTTTTAAGAACAATCGCAATCAAAACGACATAAATGTGAAAACCGCATGTGCTTTTTGAACATACATAAAATCCGGGATAAGAGACAAGAGGAGTCCGTCTATTACTCCTGTGGAATATAAGATAACGGGCGCTACTACTCCTTTTCCAACGAAATGGGACTAGTGTCGGCAACCTGAAGCGAGCTTATTATTATATCAACCAGAGTACCAGGGGCGTAAAATTATCAGTTAACCATTACTTATTGCAGGATTATGACTATTTAGACATATTCTAGTTCTAGTTCTAGTTAGTTTTTGTCATAAATGTGTACGATCATACGAGGCACAAATTATCGTATGTTAACGATAGTAATTATCGTACGGTTACGAATATCTTTATATTTTTCGGTCAATAAATTAAATCTTAATGAATTTCTTTCATAACATATTTCCGATCAAGCGGCAAAAGTTAGTAAAGTTAGTGAAGAAACAGAAACAATCTTCTAATGGTCACAAAACAACGCTTAGGGGATCCCGTAAACGTATGGGATGTCGGTGAAAACAGTAATTAGTGCTGGTTGTCGTACAGCAAAATGCGGCTGTATGTCAGGAAGGAACAGGAATGTTTGCAAGTCCTTTTGGAGATGAGATTTGTTTCAATCAATACAATTTTTGTGTTCGAGATAGTTAAATAATGAATTTTAGCTTATTTTAACCCTATTATCATAATTGCCTGATACTAACAAATATTATATAAAATGCCTGCCATGTCCTAAATGATTGACTGACGGATCAACGCAAAGCCTGAACCGCTGATAGTAGAGACCTGAAACTTGGAAGGTGTGTTCTTTTTACGACATAGGCATTCGATAACAAAGGATTTTTAAAAATTTGAACCCTAGGGGGACTAAAAGGGGTTGCAAAATTTGTATGAAACAATTCCGCGGGAATTTCGGAGTTCTCGCGGGTGCAGTGTGACCACGTGGGACAGCTATTATTTTATAACAGTACTTATTGTTTTGATTGTTCACTATTAACACAGCACAATTGTAACTACAATTTATAATTTATTTAAGGCAGTACTATGAAGAAAGCACTTCTGGTTAAGAGCATGAATTAGTAATATTTATGTGACGTAACTAGCTGTGCCCCACGGTTTCAGATTCGGAATTCCCGCAGGAACTCCCAATTTTCTTTAATACAAACCTTTTCCTGGTAGTTAAAAACCCAATAAAAAAAGAAATATTCACGTCGGTCGAGCCATTTACGAGTTTTAGCGCGACAAACGCACAGCAGTTCTATAAGATTACGATACAAAACCTTGCTCCTTGCGCCACAAAATGAGACATATCTCAGTTGTTTTAAGTCCTATTTTAATGAAACTGGCATTTTCAAATAGGTGATAAAATTCTACTTAATTTTTATATTAAACAAATTTATCGTAAGTGTAGCGGTTTCTCAGTAAAAAGAGAATATTTTTGAAATCGCTTAAAAAAAAATCATATTTTGTCAAATATTTTTTTAAATATAATAGATACGCTTTAGATGTCGGGAAATAAATTAAAGAACATTTAATAAGCTTTCAAATGACACCATACACAATCAGATAGACCTAATAGGTGCGATGTAATTAACAAAAACAAAAACCGTTGGCGGCCATGTTTATGACGTCACTGCTATCCCCTCCACCACTAAAAAACATTACAACAAGCAGTTTCGTAATCTACACAACGCCCTGAACACATCCATACCTGTTGTAGGTATACATAAGAGATACCGACGAGATTTTACAAAATCTGATCTCCGCCGCTCTACTAACTAGGTAGTACACCCGCACCAAGTAAGGGTGTTTAACCCAAGCACCGGGCTTAAACCCGGTTCATTGTCATCTATGTCGTGCCCCACAACCGAGCAAAGAATTTGGCTTAAAATTTAGAACTTAACCAACCTATTGGTTTTTATTTTGTGCTTCTTTATTTTTTGTTATAATAGCATAACTATATATATAATTTCGGACCCCACATGACACGCACTTCGAAATACTCATGGTCGCTCACACACAATCATTATGTACAGCTGTTGTTCCTGTAATTAAATATGAAATCATATTTACTTCTTTCCTTGTTCAATTCAGTATTAAAATTCCGTAATTCACCTTATTACTACAAACATGATGCCTGTGTTTACTACACATTCGATTATTGTACGATTTCTTAGTAAAAATAAAAGTGCATACGTAAGTTTATAAGAGTTTTAAATTTATTACCACCGTGGCGTGTGGCTTATTTTATATTTGTAATTTGTGACGTCAATGTGCTTCATACGTATAGCACAAAATGCGTAATTATTTAATTTAATATTTGAACAGAATAAGCGATTGACATATGCTATGAGGGACAATCGAGCCTAGTTTACAGTGAGCATATACAGCAAGCGAAACAAGCTTTTCTTGTTACCGTACTTTTAGGCTACCTATATTGTACCCCGGAATTCCCGCGGAACCTCCGAAATTACTGCGAGTGAAACCGCGGGGTAACACCTAGTCTGTTATAAAAGATGAAGAAAACGATTTGTTAAATTGGTATGTGGTTTAAAGAAAGAAAGTGAAAGATTACCTCAAACTCATATACTATATTATATGAGTCTTTCACTTTATTATAGGCTATATCTTCTGTTTTCATTGCTTACTGGGATTCTGTCTTTGTTTAGACAGTTACATGTTAGCGGGGAAACTATTGTGTGGAAAAGATCCGCTTTCTTTTTGCTTACACCGTTAAAGCTTGAATGACTGGACTAATACAGTACAGGGCCCTTATTCACTATGACCAACAGCAGTCCTTGTACATAACTTGCGTTGCAAAACACAATCCTAAACGCTCCAGATGCCAATATATTAGAAATTAGTACTCTGTATGCCATAAGACGTCTACGTTGTAAATGCATTTTACAACGTGTCAATTTGAGCACAAGGGAAAAATAATTTTGATGGCGCGCTATCATAGCGCAACGTGTAATGGCCATAGTGAACAAGGGCCCTGTATTGACGTGCGCGTGCGTCCCCAGCCGTGCAGAACGAGCGGGACCGCATCAACTGCAGGCGGCCGTCGTACGAGGAGCCGGCGCAGGCCAACGGGCTCTCCGTGGTGTCGCTGCTCAACGCCGAGCTGCTCAGCAGGAAGGTCATCGACGAGGTCGGTCGCTACTCACATTCAATCCCTATATTGAACTAGCTGTGCCCCGCGATTCCACCCGCGTGAGTTTCGGAATTTCTGCCGAATTTACTCCTTATAACATAAACTAATCAGCAGTGAAAGTCCCGTCAAAATCGATCCAACCGTTTCGGAAATTCGCCCGCGTGAGTTTCGGAATTCCCGCAGGAACTCCAAACTTCTTTCATATTCTCCTTCTCCATACAATAACAAACACAACAAAAAAAATTTTAGCGAAAGTGGTCCAGCCGTTCACGCGTGATGCCTTTAATCAAGTTGACGATCTATAATCGTTATCGTCATGTCACGTGGTCACGAAAAACTGGACTTTTGCTTGGACGATACGTACCCTACTTTTCTATAGCGATAACGATTAATTATTTATGGATTGTCAACTTGGCTAAGGAAAGTTTTTCTGCCATAAAGTGCAGATCTCGTTAATGTTTGCTAGTTAAGAAATTTTGTAAACGAATTCATATTATGTTATCATCCATCAACAATGTTTGCTGATATTTGATTACGTGTTTACTGAGGGTGTGAAATTGATTTTGGGAAGTTACGAGCATTCGGTCATAATTGCGATCTTACCCCTCTGGTTAACATATTATTACCTCTGCGGTCCAGACCAACAACGCGACCGATGCGGAGATCAACAGCCGCAAGCTGGCGAAGATCAACGATGTGTGCGACTCTATCAAGCAACAGCTGCTAATTCTGGTGGAGTGGGCCAAGTACATACCCGCCTTCACCGAGCTGCACCTGGACGACCAGGTCGGTGCCAACGTCCCCCCACCACCTAGTACCTACCTACCTATGCCATTATCAGCCTTTTCACTTCTCAAAGCTCTAAAATTTTCGTGCTAAGTGAAAACGGCATTTTATGCACGTGTTCATAACACAAATTGTTGGCATGCAGAGATGTGCAAAATAGGTTATAAAATGTATTTAAATGCAAAATGCAAATACTTTTTGTATTTTGTTATTTCAAATACAAAATACAAAATAGTTTTTAATTTTATATTTAAAATACTAAATGCAAAATACGTATTTACAAAATGCTTTATTAAAATAAAATACTTTTAGTTTTAAATTATCTTTATTTTGTTGAAAAGTTTATTTATTTTTTGGTTTCGTTATTATTTTATCGGAAAGCAAGATAACTTTATTAAAAGTGTAAAAAGAGATAATTCGTTCGTTCGGTTCAACACATTTGGCAACCTAAGTGGCTTGCACAGATTACTACTATTAGCGTTTTCGGGAACGAAAACTCACCGCACGGTAAGGTGACCGAATAATCCCGAATTCATACTAAAGAGTCGATAATAAACGAAGCTGATCAGACCAAGTTACATTACATAGTGTTTTATTTACAGTGCTCTTTTATTGTAACAAGATTTTAATTGAAGATTGTAACACATTAATTATTAATTCTTCGATGTTTACAAAACTTAGCAAAAAGTATTTTGCATTTTGCAAATACAAAATATGTCCTAAAAGGTATTTCAAATAAAATATAAAATGCTTTTCTAAAAAAAGTATTTAAATACAAAATGGAAATAGGTATTTTGTATTTTGTATTTTGCATTTCAAATACTGTTATTTTTAAAATGTCACATCTCTGTTGGCATGACAAGGTTAAAATGTTGAATTTAAAAAACCGTCTTCGCTTTTCCATTCATGGGCTTACATGAAACAAAAAAACTTCAAATAGGTAAGTAGGTTAATCCGGAAATTAGTTAACTGTTAACTGTAAATTTCAAGAGCATTAGTAGGCAAGGGCAACTACAAACCTGATGGGTGGAGGTTTTGGCGGGAATCCAAGATGGCGGTTCCGTCTTTTATTTTTGTGTTGATAAAAATTGTTAAAAGTGGATTTTGTTATGTTTTATGGACAATAAATTTCACAGTAATGGTTTTTTATGTACTCAAGAAGATAAATTCACATTTCGAGCTGATTTCTTAGGTATCCTCTAAGAACTCAAAGTTCTTGCAATCTATAGTATTCGTACAACGAAGCATGTTAATAGATAGTACAGTCATATTTTATCTAATTTATTTCACTTGAAACTGGCTAATTGCAATCCATGAAAGAGAAGAAAAAAACCTGATGGGCAATGATAAAAAAAACTGCATTGTTTTGATCAATGGACGATTGGAGCATGCGAATAGTTTTGTTCGCTGCGAGTTGATGGTGTGTGTGTGTGTGCGCGCGGGTGCAGGTGGCGCTGCTGCGCGCGCACGCGGGCGAGCACCTGCTGCTGGGCTGCGCGCGCCGCTCGCTGCACCTCAGCGACGTGCTGCTGCTGGGGAACAACTGCATCATCACCAAGCACAACATCGGTGAGTGCACCCCGCACACGCCCAGCCCACTCTATAGTACTAGCCTTCAGCCGCGCCGCAGTGGCGAAGGGTGAAATATTGAGAGAGGCAACCCGGAAATCTATTTGGTACCTACTATAAATACGTAATTTCAACTATCTACTTACCGCAAATACCTAATTTCAACGTACGTCTCCGTAACTGCTTTCACTATCATTACACACAACAAAAAAAAATCCAATTATAATACTAATCAGTAATCACTATTTAATACCAAGTAATAAATTCTAACACGTGACACTAACTAATAAATTCTAATACCTATAAATTTTCAATTTTTTCATTATAAATTCAAGTTGTCTGTCAACAGTCAACACAGAATGTCCGCTTCGTTTCGAATTTCTAGGACCAATAAGGATATTTGATGAGACAGTAATAGAAAATGCGTGCGCGTGAGCAAGACGGAGGGAGTAACTCGATTTGCAGCGGCTTGCCATAGTAGCTACTTTAGCCGGCTGCCTGCGACCTTGATGTGACGTCACGGCATTATTTTGTATGGAAGTTTAACTGCCAAAAAGCCGATCTTGCCACCGGCTTATTTTATAACAATTTGTTGTTGAAGAGCAATTTTGTTGATAGTTTAGGCGTTTTGTAATATTTTCTACTCAGTAGAGATAATTTTTGTAGTATTTCAGTAGATTCTACTGAAATCCTTCCTACAAAAATTACTAATTGTGCTATTTCTAAATTACGGCAAAGAGAGTGATTGTGTTCCCAACTTAATTCTGAAGGGAAGCCGGTGGGAATCGGCTTATATGGTACCTTCGCCACTGAGCCGCGGTAATTTCGGAGTTCTCGTGGGAATTTCAGGATAAAAGGTACCCTATGTCCTTCTCTGTACCCCTGACAACGTGTATGCTAAATTTAAGACGTAAAAGCGTAACAAACAGACAGAGTTACTTTCGAATTTATAATATTGGTAGGGACTAGCCGTTCCTCGCTGTTTCACCCGCGCTAACTTCGGAGTTTCCGCACAAATTCCCCGAATTTCCGGGAAAATGCGAATATAAATATTTGTTACTGTGAGTTGTTACTTGTTACGCTTAACGCTTTCACGCCTTAACTACACAACCGATCATCATGGGCATACACGTTGTCGGCGGGTACAGAATAGGACTCTTTGTCCCGGAATTCCTGCCGGAACTCCGATTAACACGAACAGCTTGTAAAACCATAATCCGAAGTTACCTGTTTATATTAATATAATATTTAAAATGCATTGACTGCTTTCATAGATATTGAAAAAAAAAAGTTACTTTTGTTTTTTTTTTTTCTTACTGGCCAGTTGTGTTACAAGGAAGCAAAATATATTTATTTTTACGGCGAGGATGTTGAGCGTGCCGGTGGATTCAATTTACGCCACCCGAGGTAATAAATTCAATGCGTATTGCAGATGGTCGGATGGACATAGACATCAGCATGATCGGCATGCGCGTCATCGACGAGATCGTGAAGCCGCTCAGGGAGATCGACATCGACGAAACGGAGTTCTCGTGCCTCAAGGCGATCGTATTCTTTGATCCCAGTGAGTACACATTTATAGTTAAGTTTCGTATACAAAGTTAGCCGAAAGTGTACGTGAGATTGTTGAAAAACTATCCAAAAGCCGACATTCGACAGGTTTTAGAAAGAAAATTGGATTCTTGCCCATCTATACTGTTTACCTATTACCTTTTTAGCAACAAAAAACACGACACGGACAAAATGCATTCTGTATGAAGTCCGTTAAAAGAAAAGAAAGATGCAACCACCATTGGTGTGAATGATCTTTAAAGTTTGTATAGAAAAATTCCGAGGGAACTCCGAAATTACCGCGGGTGAAACCGCGCGGGGGGGTACAGCTAGTAATAAATAAATCGTTCCGCAGACGCGAAGGGCCTGTCCCAGCCGCAGAAGATCAAGCAGCTGCGCTACCAGATCCAGATCAACCTGGAGGACTACATCAGCGACCGGCAGTACGACGGGCGCGGCCGCTTCGGCGAGCTGCTGCTGTGCCTGCCGCCGCTGCAGAGCATCACGTGGCAGATGATCGAGCAGATCCAGTTCGCCAAGCTGTTCGGCGTCGCGCACATCGACAGCCTGCTGCAGGAGATGCTGCTGGGCGGTGAGCGCCGCGCCTCAAGTTGCTCCGCATTAATAACCGCACAATCCAATAAGAAAATTATTTTATAAAAACAAAACAAAAAATGTCCATACAATCCGCCGGCGTTTTGTGTAGTGACTAATGACGAAGATAGATAAGCAAAATTTTAACAAAATAATTCAACCGACTCCAAGAGTTCCGTTGTCTGTCTCCGAAACTCATCATCAGATCTTTATGAAATTTAAATGGAATCATCTCGGAATAAACCCATTTCGAACAAAAAAAAATTGTAAATCCGTTTATATGACGGAGTCATTTCATTCATTTTACGTTAATCGTGTAGTAGTTTTACAGTATGTTTTTTCTTGCAACTGTTTTATATAATGAAAATCACAAACAGACAATGTACATAATATGTACATCAAAAGGCATTCATTAACGTCTTTCTGACGTCGCGCTTTTTTAAAACAGTGATTTCAAAATTTTGGATTGTGCGGGGTTATTCATGCAAGGCAGCGATTCAGTGTGACCGGACCGGCAGCTATTATAGCGCCTACTACAGTGCTTTTCGTTCGTTAAGCTTTTACGCCTTAACAACTCAACCGATCACCAAAAAATTTCACTTACACGTTGTCAGGGATGCAAAATCTAGTAGACAATTAAGCGAGAAACGGCAACTTACGGTCCCGATATAATGATTATATAGGTATACTTGACAACGCTAAGGTCACCCTACAAAGAGCTTCGCTTATTGCTAAGAGCCAAGCTACTCGCCGAGTGACTTAGCATAGTGAATAGACATGTTGCATACAATCGCAGCGAGCCTTGCTAGTTGATAATGTGGCCAGCTGCGATAGTATGCGATAGGTAGGTGTCTGTTCACTAGGATTAGTCTTTCACGATCATAATAAGTCGTCCGGTAGTGTAGGTATGTTCGTAAGAAAGGTTATCTGACCACGCTTCGCTTCTATACAGGCGCGTCTGCGGAGTCGACGGCGGAGGAGCCGGCGGCGGCGGCGGGCGGGGACGCGGCCGCGGCTCCCTTGCCGCTCTCGCCGCAGCTGGCGGCGCCCTTCAAGCAGGAGCCGAGCATGTAAAGCGCTCCGCACGCCTCCGCCGCCCCCTAAATAGGAGCCCTACGCGTACGGGGCGCCCCGCACGCCTTCGCCGCGCCCTGAACGGGAGCCCTACGCGTGGGGGGCGCCCCGCACGCCTTCGCCGCGCCCTGAACGGGAGCCCTACGCGTGGGGGGCGCCCCGCATGCCTTCGCCGCGCCCTGAACGGGAGCCCTACACGTGGGGGGCGCCCCGCACGCCTTCGCCGCGCCCTGGACGGGAGCCCTACGCGTGGGGGGCGCCCCGCACGCCTTCGCCGCGCCCTGAACGGGAGCCCTACGGATGGGGGGCGCCCCGCACGCCTTCGCTGTGCCCTGAACGGGAGCCCTACGCGTGGGGGCCGCCCCGCACGCCTTCGCTGCGCCCTGAACGGGAGCCCTACGCGTGGGGGGCGCCCCGCACGCTTTCGCCGCACCCTGAACGGGAGCCCTACGCGTGGGGAGCGCTTCGCACGCCGTACCTACACCACGAGTAGAAGACGCGTTCAGGAATAAGCTTCAAGAGCCATATGTTAGGACATAGTCATAGGATACCGACAGGTATGTTGAAAGCCGTCGTGGGATCCTAGTTTCGAATGCGTTTGCTTGGTGCGTTCGCGTTCCTTTTTGTATGTGTAGTAGATAATAACTGATGATCAGTTTTCTAAAGATTAAATGGAAAGTTTTATATCTATATATTTTTTTTCTATATAGGTAGGTACATTGTTTTGTATGATCGGAAATCGAAACAAAATGTTATTTTTTTTTACAATAATTTTATTGGCATTGGCCTTAAGTTAACCGACCAAACGAATTTCATACGAAGTCGGAATGCCCGACTGCGTGTTATTAAGGTTTCGTAATCAGTTGATAGATCTCATGTGAGTATTTTTTTTTTATAGAAGAACAGATAAATATGTATATATATTTATGCTGTAACATTATTCGCGCGTCTATACAGCCGATGTTACGTAACGATGTGCCTTTGACATTTAGAAATATCAATTTACTGGGCTAATGCGATGTTTCGCTGCAGACTGTCTGCTTTATTGTATTGTATTTCACAGCAATTTTTCTCCATGCTGTTGAAACCGATAAGTTTTGTATGTTCTCGATAAATAAATTATTAATATTATGGTCGTGTATATATGGTATTTATAGATTTTATGCTATTATTTACAGCAAGTTGAAGTTGAACTTGCTAAAGTGTATTTTTATATTATTTAATGTGGATCGTCAGGACTAGTTTTCGTACAAAAAAATTCAATTAGTATTTTCTTAAACTGTAGCTGCTTTTATTCCTGATCCTATTCACCTGCCTAATTAATGAAATACTAAATTTTTTGCGAAATCGCCAACACGAAATTTACGCGGAAAAAACGTCATCGCCATCGTCATTTTGAAATAATTTTGTCACATTTTATTATTCTCGTGATACGAAAAAAATATCTCGAGTATAATGATAAAATTAAAGTCGTATGAGTACTAGCCCTGATCCCCCTGACCACCCCTGCGGATGGATATTACGTATGTGTTTTTCTGTAAAAAAATTTGGCAAAGACAATATTGTAAAATTTAAAATTTTAAAAGAACGCTCACATTCAGAAACTATCAGTTTACAAACTCGTGTCTTACAACGTCGCACGCAATAACATCTAGGTACATGTCAAACGATGTGAATGTGGTCGCAAATGGTATAATTAGTCCTCAGTCAGACAAATACAGCATGTTGTTTTTTCAAACACCGACATGCTAGATTTAAACCGTGACCACTACAGTCAAATGGTACGCGTAAAGTAGAAAACAGCTGCATTTGTTTGTCTTGGCAATGTAGCCTGTAAACGGACTAAATATGAAAATTGCATGCGACATGTAATTCCATATTAAATATAATTACTATAGACTTTGAGTGTGTAGTTTAAAAATGTAGATAATGAAACAAAAACCGTTTTACCGTGACGTATATTTTATATGATATATAGTGATTTATATATTTTTAGTGTTTTAATTGTTATAGTCAATAATTAAAGATGATATAGGTGACGTGCTCAATACAAGTTCCCATAGCTTAGGAAGTGATTTTTGGTACAGATTTTTAAATTGTGCGGTGAAAGTATAGTTACTTTATTAGGTATGTATAGGGATAAATTGGTGTATTGTTGAGGGTTAGCAGGTGGTAAGACTATAAACGTAATAAGGTGCCTTATAGTACTATTGAGGTGTACTGTTAATTAGTTACATACTATGTTATGAAATTTTTATTGAAAATATATATTACCTACTTTAATAAATAACGTGTTAAACCGATATAAAAGGTTTTTTATTTATTAATATAGGCTGCATTGTAGTTTATGGTGCATTCACTAGTAAATGAGACTTATAGTTAGTAAAAAAATATTGTAATGCAGGTCGATACTTAACCTAGCTTTGAACACTATGTTATAAAAAGTGGTAGGTATAGAAAAATACAAGAAATTTAATTTAAAAAAATATAGCATTTAATTCACTGTAAGAGTCAATAAAAGATAAAATCCGTCATACACTTGTAAATAGCTATGAAACATAACAATAAGATATTACATATAATATATTATTTAGGGCTTCTCTTTAACGTCCATGTAACCTTTCCTGCACTCGCTTCGGTTCTTGCAGTACAGGAAGAGCACCGATATGGCTGACACAGCAGACATCGCGAGCAGTGGCAGACAAACTGACAGCATACCTGTTGTATGCATTCGATAGGGGGGAAATGCCACAATTTATTTAGTAGTTTCGATATGTTAGGTATATAAATATATTCGATTAACGATTTAGATTGCAAAATTATTGATCGTACTGACAGAATTATAATTAGTCGTCTGAATGTCAATAAAGACAGTTTGACTTGAGCAAAGAGTATAATGTTATTGTTCTGAAAATACAACCAATACGACTTGAGTTTGACGAAGTCATATTTCTCATAGAGTAATAAATGTTTCTTTTTCTATCAGTGTTCGCCGATTAGAATGTCCGTGGGTCTTTGGTATATTGAATAATCCTAATATTGGACAGAGAACACAATCAAGTTTACTGTCCGACTGAAGACAAGCCAACATCCAATCCATTAAATTTAATAATGGTACGTATAATTATGTGAAGCGACGTGCTTGTACAAATTTCATATTCAAATACGTCTCATGTTCCATGCAAATTGGACGGATAACCCTTGTGTGTGCGGCCTTATCAAAATCAAATTTAACATTATGTTATCCTTAATTATACCAGTATAAAGCAATAATATTTATTACTTAGAAAATCATTGGTATGAAGGGATACATCGCATAACGACAGATCAGGACCCTTATTCACTATGACCATAACACGCTGCGTTAAAATAACGCGTCACAAAAATTGTCTTTTCCTCGTGCTTAAAGAAAATTCACTTCAAAAAAACACATTTACAACGTATCTTATGGCATGCAAAATATTAATTTATAATATTTTAGCATCTGGAGCGTTTGGGATTGTGTTTTTGAGACACGCGTTATGGACAAGGAATCTTATTGGTCATAGTGAATGCCTGCTATGTGATCAACCTCCTTAATCATTAATGTTTGAATAAAGATTTGCTTTAATTGCTTTTCTATTCTAGTCATTAATTATGTACTGACTTCGTGTCAACTGAAATGTATTTTCATTTTACATTATTGAGGACGAACCCCAAACAGTTAATCGAGTTTATGAGATTCAAACAAGTCTCAAGAGCAATTAACAGAATTGTTGCATGCTTTAACAACACAAGCAATTCCATAAACATCAAAGACATTCTATATAAACATCATTGATCAACATCAAAGACATCGGATACAGTAAGCAAAAAAATTCATTATGTTTAAGGATAAATTTAACCCAGAAACCACATCGATGGATAATTTGATCGAACTGAACTCAAAGATTTCCTATTCAAGTACCGGAATACTCCACACAACACTATATCAAAATCGCCACCGTTTATGATGTTTGGCAGATAACTTAATTGTATATTAGACAATGCACGTCCTAATACTCGAAAAAAAAAATTAAAATTTTTTGTCTGTCTGTCTGCCTGTTTGTTCCAGCTAATCTCTGAAACGGCTGGACCGATTTTAACGGGACTTTCACTGGCAGATAGCTGATGTTATAAGAAGTAACTTGGGCTACTTTTATTTAAGAAAAAAAGTTTCTGCGGGAATTCCGAATCTCACGCGGGTGAAATCGCGGGGAAGAGCTTTCTGTATATTACGTTGGTCCTCTTAATGCTATTGGTAACACAGCTAGGTATAGCTTGTCTAAACTAAAATGACGCGCCCCTCAATCGGGCATACGCACACGCACAACCGTTAAAATATCGATACAACACATAAATCTGGTCTGTCTGTTCATCACAAGTGCGCAATACTGTCGCCGCACTCACCTAATCAATACATGATCTCGCACATCTATAACTGCTAACTAAGCAGTGGGCCGCGTCATTTTAGTTTAGACAAGCTATACCACAATTACTATACATAATTACGTTTTTCTGATATCAAAAAAAGCGCGTGCTGAAATTCATTTAGAGAACACAAATTAATTCAGCAACTCATACGGCATATCTTTTTTCTCTCTCCCTCTTGTGCCTATTTCCCATCTTTTTGCCCCATTCGACATCGAAATTTTACCCAGATTACGTTCAAAGAAGTTTCGCTTAAAAAAATTCTAGTGCATCGCTCGAAAACTGGCTTTCATCTTGGTTATCGTGCGCGTCGCCCCCCCGGGCGGGGCGGGGGGCGGCAGGGGCGGCTCGCGCCCTCGGCCTGGTGGTGTTGGCGCCGATGTAACAAAACTCCGCCTCAATGCCGTTCTCGCGCAGGTAACGAAGCCACTGCAGTTGTTTCACAGAAGGTTTGTCTGTGTCGGTTTTAACTTCGACAAATTTTATCTAAAAAAAAAAATACAAGTGAAATAAATGTATTTCTATTGGCATTGTAATACCTACTGTTTTAAATAGCAATTTATGGTCGTTTTGATTTCGAATCGATTGCAAAATCTTTCTCGGAGCTCACGGCGAACAACAAAGTAACTAGCTCGAAACGTTATATCTCCTATATGCGCACATAAAAAACACACAAAATGCACCCACATTTAACAAAAAAAATTATCGACACAAAATTAAATGGCCGAACCGTCATCTCTGATTCCCGCCAAAATTTCCATCTATAGGTTCTTAGTAAAATAGAATGTCCATAATATCTCGTCATACCTTTTTGGTGTCAGCGTTCCACAGCGTGAGGTCGGGGAAGCCGCTGCGCGCGTACGCGTAGTCGGTGGCGAAGCGGCGGCACACGGCGGCCGCGGCGGCCGGCGCCAGGCACGCGCCCAGCGCCCGCAGCGCCTCCACGCCCACCCGCCGGGATATGCCCGACACCTCGCCTGCGAACAGCCGCTAGGGGTCAGCCATCAACGTGCGTCACACTAATACCTCCCTTCTTGTCACAGGTGGTCACATTTGTGAGACCCCCCGCCTCCATAGTGTGACTTCACATATTTTGCAATTTTACACATCTAGAAATGATGGAATTATTACAGCAGTTCCGACAAAACAATTTAAACTTTAGTTCACCGACAAGACAATTTAAACCTTATGATTAAACTGATAGAGTTGGAAATATTTTTAAGGTTTTCGTTAATATTATCGTTCTTTGCCATTTTAACACTTATCATTAAATGTATAGGATTTTTTGACGTTACGAAACTTAGGACCTTTCCCACACCATGTCACACTTCGTCGCCCCCCCCCCCCCCCCCCCACCCCCTCAACGCCCCTCAACGTTGCAACAAATGCATTAAAAATCACTACTCACTCGACGGTCTTTTGTCCCAAGTGTCCAGCATCATGCTCAACATTTCGGTTTCGCTGCACTCTTTTATTTTCTTCAGCCTGTTCTCTACGAGCGCCCGCCGGTTGAGGTAGAAGCTCTCCGAGTGCAGGTCCAGCGGGTGCGTTTGATAATGCGACATGAACACGTCGCGCACCGCCGGCAGCGGCGAGTAAATTATGTCCCAGAACAACAGGAAAAACATGGTCGCCACCACGTCGCCCTCCCAATGTTCGCCTACGAATTAAAAAAAAAAAACACTTAAGAATCTGTCTACACAAACGGCATCCAAGATGGGAGTTTCTGAACAGAAACATCGTTTGGTTTTAGTGTAAATTTTTCTTATAAATAAAATCAAATAAAGTTAGGTCAGGGCAATTTACGTCAAGTTTTAGTGTAATTACAGTGTAGTTATATAAAATACTAGCTGAACCGCGCGGTTTCACCCGCGGTAATTCCAGGATAAAGTATAGTTATAAACCTTCCTCATGAATCACTCTATTGGTGAAAACCGCATCATTATCCGTTGCGTAGTTTTAAAGATTTTAAGAATACATAGGGATATAGGGACAGAGAAAGCGACTTTGTTTTATACTAGGATGTAGTGATACTTTTCACTTCTCATGCTCTGAAAGTGCTTGTTTGTGCAGGATATAGGCTGCACAAAATCGAATTTTGTGCACAAGTGCATTAACGTATCTACTCATAAATGTATCTATATTAAAGTAAAGGAAATGAGCCATACAGCCAAATACAATAAGAAGTTCATAGATAGAATTAATATATACTTTAATTTATTTGCCTTATGTGTTTTTTAAGACATAAATACCGTTAATATGGGAAAAACAATTTCAAAACTGTACTAATTTTACTTTGAATTTTAATTACAGAAGTGTTATGTTATACTACTGTTTTATTTCCTCGCAATCTAAGTGAAAAACAGAGTTTATAACTCGTCCACAAAACCATTTTATCCTCGACATTACTATCAGCCCTCCCCTTCGGCTTGGGCTGCTAAAAGTCTCGGATAAAAATGGTTCGATTTGTGCACTTCTTGTAAAATCTACTATTTTACAAGCACAAAAAAATTTATTTGGTGGATTTTATAAAGTGGTATGCACACGATCGTGTACGAAAATTTGCAACTTTTGTGTTTGTAAATTTTAAATTGGATAATTATTAATCAATCAAAGGGGACAAAAAGTTTTATCGTACCAAATAAGTGGGAAGACCTAAAAAAGCCACCGTTTATAAGAGTAACGTGTAATCACCGTTTGTGTAACCAAAATTGTCGATATAATAGCTGATGCAGGCCCTCTCTGCGTGCTCTACAGTCCTGCCCTCTGTGGAACGAGTTTGAAACCGTACCCTGCCCCTGCCCTGCGAGCTGAAAAAAAAAACAACCTGTATCAACTATACCTAAAAGGCCATTAGGGTTGCTGGTAAAAATAGCACTAACAAACTGTTTAGCTCAAGGTGTTGGCCCGTGATCGGCGATTCCCCTTTTTTTGATTAATCGACTGAATATATATCGCAAGATAATGACTTCTTCGGTACACGATCATTTCGTTATCTACAAATTAATAAATAAATAAATAAATAATAAATAAATAATAAATAAGTAATAAATAAATAAATAAATAAATAATGTCGGTTTAAAATTTTATTAGATAACTCGATATGATAACAGTTGCTCCCTAAGCTAAATAAGCCAGCTTTCTCGGGATATACAAAATGGCGGCTACTGGAGTGCGCTCGCTACTACCTCTTCTACGTGTTTTCTACCTAACTGGCTGTAACTAGTCAACGTATCTACAAAAAGTCTTGATCTGTAAAATAAATATTAAACAAAAAGTGATCTTACTCCATTGGCTGTCGGAATACATGCGGTCCTGTAAAGTGTTTCTCCAATAATTCTGCTTTGGTCGAGTAGTCCAAGAGATCCTTCTTCAAGTCACTATCGAGTGTTATGTTCTTCTGATTCGCAAGAATTAGGGCGCGCTTGCATAAATGGTCCTTATGTCTCTCTGACATATCGGATTTAAATCCTTCCAATAACACTTCGGCTGCCTGAAATCAAGAATTATAACTCAGTTTTAACCTTCCCACGACCGAGTCGATAAAATGTTATTTTTTAGAAGTAAAACTTTTTTGGACCCAAAATAAAACAAAACCGTTACGTTACGTATTACGATTAAGATACATATTTCGATTCTTTTTTAATTGTTAACTGATGATATTAATTCACATTTAACATTTTGATGTGTTTTGAATTCTAATTTTTAGTATTAATTGTGCATCTTTCGCCAAAGTTTAAATACACCTTTGGCGATTTTCTATTCAAAGAAATATATATTAAACCGAATTATTATTAAAAAAAAATTGGCTTTACCAGATTTTACATAATTCTCCTATGTGTAGATTTTTTTTTCTTGCGAAATATCAGATATTATGTTTAAATAGATAAATATATAACAGATATTTTCTTTTAGCGGGTGGCGCGAGAGTGACGTTGACGGACGCTTTAAATCCATTTGCTCATTTATTAGCAGGTGGTAAAACAAAAAAAAATTTTACCTTCCCGATAAGGGGTAAAACAAAAAAAAAACAACAAATTAAACTTCTCGCGCGTATACAAATATACATACGCAACCCTATTTTTTTTTACCTTATTGAAGCATTGGTCGTCCACGTGATAGTGCTTGTGCAATATCAGCGCTTTCTCAGCGTACCATTCGTGCTTGGAGTGCTGCATGAACGTGTTCTGCGATATGAGCGCACTCAGGACGTCCAGGGCGAGGCGGTAGCGCTCGTCCGTCCCCGACTGCTTCAACTTCTTAACGCCGCTGTCCAATATTTTGACGAAGCAGTGTGCCGGAGTGAACCGTCGCAACCAATCCGGCAGCGACGCGTAACTGCGAACGATTTAGAGATGAAACGGATAGTGGTTTGGCTGAATACCGGATATTCGGCAAGCTACAAAGCTAGAGCGCCGGATATCCGGCTACCGGTTATTCGGCCCTTTCTTCTTTATCGCGTTACATGACGCGATCAGTTTGATTTGAATATAGTATAATAAAATAAATAAAATAAAAAGCCTTTTATTTCTTACATAGAAAAGAATAAAACAATAAAGCTGGTTAGTATAAAAAAGAAAACTTAGTTTAACTTACATACTATTGTTAATTCTTATAATACTTAATTATTAATAATCTGGTCTGTAAGAACCCCTGGGCGGGTAAAGGCCTCCTCCAAAGATGACCATGTTTCCCTGTCCTGTGCCACGTCGATCCAGTTCGGTCCGGCAGTCCTCTTTATTTCGTCAGCCCAACGTGTCGTAGGTCTACCCCTATTTCTGTTGCCTGAAGGGCCGGGCCATAGAGTCACTCTTAATGTCCATCTCTGATCTTCCAGTCTCGCTACATGGCCAGCCCATTTCCACTTTAATTTTTGGGCATGGATGAGAGCGTTTTTTGCCTTTGTTATGGCTCTTATTTTAGTATGTCGTATTTTGTCCACTTTCTTTATGTTGAGCATACTGCGCTCTATTCCTCGTTGGCAGATGTTAATTTTATGCTTTATTTTGGATGTGAATTTCCACGTTTGGCAGCCATATGTTAGGCACGGTAAGAGGCTGGAATTAAAAACTTTAGTTTTGATTGATACTGGTAGGCGGCTTTTAAATATTTCTTTTAAACCCCAGTACTTATTCCAGGTTGTTTGTATTCTCCGGTCTATTTCTAGTTCGTTATTTTGTTTATCAAAACTAATTCTTTTGCCGAGATAGATATAGCTGTCTGTATATTCTAGTTGGTTATCGTCTAATTTTATTGGTCTTTTCAGGGCGTTTGTCATAGCCATAGTCTTGCTTAGGTTCATTTTCAATCCTACTTGCATACTTGATAAATGGAGGGATTCGATCATGCGATTCAACTGCGAGCTTGTCTCTGACAGTAACACCAGGTCGTCTGCAAATCTCAAATGACTTAGACGCGTGCCGTTTATATCTAGTCCCAGGCCTTGCCAATCAAGTTTGCTGAAGATAGATTCGAGGATAGCGATAAATAATATTGGTGATAACGGATCGCCTTGTCTTACTCCCCTTTTAATAGGGAAGCTTGGTCCAAGTGATTCGAGCTTTATTCGGCTGGTGCTGGTTTTATATATATTTTTTATTGTATTTATGTAATTGTGTTCTACTCCTTGATCTATTAGGACTTCCCATAAACGCTTATGTGAGACCGTGTCGAAAGCTTTCTGGTAGTCAATGAAGGCTATGTAAAGATGTCTCTGCTGTTCTTGGTATTTTTCTATTATCAATTCCAGCGTGTGGATGTGGTCAATTGTAGAGAAGCCTTTTCTGAAACCTGCTTGCTCTGTGGGTTGTCTTGATTCCAATACACTGCTTATTCTCTTATTAACAATGGAGGAGAATAATTTGTAGAGGCTCGGAAGCAGGCTTATTGGCCGATAGTTGGTAATATCTTTTGGCTCGCCTTTTTTATAGATGAGTATGATATTTGATTGTGACCATTGCAGTGGGGTAACGGTAGTTTGTAAAATCAGGTTAAACAGTTTGCTTAGTGGTCCAGCCAAAATCAAGTGAGCCGATTTTAAGGCCTCGTTCGTGATGTTATCTGAACTCGGGCTTTTATCTAGCTTCAATTTTTTTATGGCCTCTATAACTTCTCTCTCGTCGATTGGGGTAATGGGACTCAGGCAGGCAGTCTCGTCGGTAAGAGTCGGTGTAGAAGTAGTATCAACTTTATCACAGTATAGGCTGTTGTAGAATTCAGTTGCCACGTTAATTAGGTCTTCGCGGTGGTAGAGTTCTTTGCCAGTAGACTCCAATCCTTCAATCCACGATTTTTTGGTGCTAAGTTGTTTGTAGGCCTTTTTTATACCTCCTGATTTCTCTACATACCTTTCTATTATATTTAGTCTGTATTTTGCGTAGTCGTTTTTTATATATTTGTTGACAAGTTTGTAGAGTGCCGAGATTTCGTTCCTCATAGAACGGGTTTTGTTTTTAGTTTTTTGCAGATCACTCCTTCTTTGTAAGAGCTTCACGGTGCGTGTTGACAGTATTTTATGAGTATTATAGTTTTGTTTAGTTCCTTTGGCATGACGTGTACTTTGGTCGATGGCATTTATTATATTGTCGTAGTAAGACTGTACTGATGTGGGTTCTTGTAGATCGGAGACATCATTTAGTAAGTACGAAAGTTTCTCTTTGTACTTGGTTATCTCCTCTTCGCTGTTTAGTGTGCTTTTGCGGTTATTATTGAATTTGGCCCTACTAATCTTTTGTTTGGATAGTTTAATTGTTGCTCGAAGTGGTCGGTGGTCTGACGGGTAGTTAAGGTTCAATGTCTCTATGTTCTGAAATATCCCTGGTCGATTAGATAGAACAAAGTCAATTTCATTTTTATGTTGTCCATTTGGCGATCGCCAGGTCCACCTGCGGTTGGGCTTTTTCTTGAAACATGTATTGATAATAGTTAGTTTATTTTCTAGTGCGAAGTCTATTAATGTCTGCCCTCTACCGTTTCTTTTGCCGTATCCGTATTGATTCATTACTAAATACTCTTCTCGTCGTGGGGTTCCAATTTTCGCATTGAAATCACCCATTAGTATTATATTTTTATGTGCTGAATCCATTGACTTGTTAACTGTCGCATAGAAGTCATTTATCTCCTCTTCGCTTGCTGCTTCCGTTGGTGCGTAGGCTTGTATGAGCGTTACTTTGTAACCTTCGATATTTAAATTCAGTGACGCTACCCGTTCTGTAGCTCCTATAAAGCACTCTATGTATTTTTTTAGAAATTTATTTATGATAAAGCCTACGCCGTATTTTCCTGGAGTGCTTCCTACATAGCATAGAATAAATGGTTCATATTCTTCAATTTTGGTGCCTTGTCTTCTCATTTCCGATATCCCTATTATATCATATTTTATTGATTTTATTGCTTGTTCAAGTTCAATTAGCCGTTCATGAGATGATAAAGTTCGGACGTTATATGTTACAATATATAGCTGGTTAATAATATGTTTTTCTGGTATGTTGCTGTCTGGGGATGTTATTTTCTTTGGAGGGTTATGGTCATGATCTTCCACGGTGACCAACCGGCTTGGAAGATAAGTATCGTGGGTTACTTTAGGCTTGCTTTTGTAAGTCGTTTTGAGGGGGGGCCGCGCTGCTCGTTGCTATTGCGTATCGTCACTTGTCGTAGGCTGAATAATTAGTTGTGATGGGCGTAGGTAATTTGTTATCTCTTGAGTTTTGGTCTTCTTAGGTAGTTGCTTCGATTTTTTCTCGTGAGATGTGTCGATAATTACCTCTGAATCCTCAATGGCTTCAGGAGATTCGGATAGAAATCGTTTGCTAGAACTTTTTTCGGTAGGGGTTTGGTTTTCCGGCTTTTTTGTTTTTAATTGTATTATTTTATCGTTATGTAGAGCTACCCTTTTTCCTGACTCCCACTCTCGTTTCAGTTCATTTTGCATTTCTTTTCTTTTTTCTAGAATGGTTGAAAATAATGGCAAGATAAGACCAGTAGTCGTAACTATTTCAACGATGGGCCGAAAACTAGAGCTCCTGAGAAATAAAAAAGAGGTTGGAAAACACGGAAATTTACATAAAACAGGATTATTCACCAACCATTCTTGAATATAGTATGAGATCGTAAATATTCTGGCGCATTCGGGTGTTATCACACGTGTCAGTTTGTGTTTAGATCTCAGTTCATTTGTTTATTTCATTGTTTCTTCACTTTTATTTGAATTGTACTATCCGGTGAATTACTTATACCGGTAATTCGGTACCCGGCCGGATAGTTACCGCATATTCGTTTCATCTCTGATTATTTTATTATTCTGTATAACTCCGTTCGCGTCCATTTAAGAATTCTCTCGGGAACTATTCGTATAAGAATATAAAGTCCTCTTTATTCTATTTTAAGAACTTAAAAGAAAATTATTCGTATACATAATATACAAAAATGCCAAACAGCCACTTTTGGCATTTTTCTATGTTGTTGTGACAAGTTTAAATAAAAACATTATGAAAATTACCGTCTCATATCCTCTTCATCTATTGCATTATACATTTGATAAGTTTCTTTGATGATGTCACAAAGTTCCTCCAACTCCACTTGATTAATCTTATCTTTAAGTGCCTTTTTCAAATAATCTTCATAATAGCGACGAGCATTCCAGTAACTAGAATAGTTAATAGACATTATAACAATTTTTATAATTCTGGCATCAAATCAGAAATACTAAATTTGTCCTTAGGATATCTTCTAAAAACAATAATAGCATTAAGGTTGCAAATCAAATACCTACCTTTCAAATTGTTTGGAATTCTCAAAAATTATGCTAGCATTGTCCACTTTAATAGATTTGTCAATGGGGAATGTCTCTATGCCACTTTTGTCGTTGATGAGCATCAGCTCTAGCTTCGCGTCGCGGATGTAACTGTGTGCAACACCTAAATACATTAGCTCATACAGCTTTGATAGCGCTGTCTGTGCTAACACCGAAAGGTGATAGCAAGTACCTGCCTTGGCACTCATTCTGAAATATAGATAGATACATAACACTTTATTGTACACCAAACAAAAAAAAAATTGTTAGAAATTTTCTTAAATTTAACTTAACACACAAAGGATCTACAAAGGATCGCCTGGCCCTTTTCGCTTAAAGTATAAAATAATCTAAGATCGAGACTTTCAAAATTAATGAGTAACAGATACTAGTATACTATTTTTTCTGTGGATCTTTTTTTTCTGAAGATCTTTTTTTGTCAAATTTATTACCACTGGCTTAATGGTTAAGAAAAACATTGTGAGGAAAACTGCACATGTATTAGAAGCAATTTAATGAGTCTGTGGGGTCCATCAATCAGCACTGGACCCGCATGCCACACACCTTGAGCATCAAAAAGGCCTACACCCCAGCAGTCTGTACATACATGTTACATTCTAATTAATTAAATATATATGATCTTGGTAAAAAGTAAAAATATTCATGCATTCTACTAACATTTTCAAGACTTTTTGAGAATTATCTCCAATATTTTTGCTAAAGAAACTTGTAATAGGTTTTTGATGACTAAATAACTCTAAAGCTGTTATTGCATCCATTTTATTTTGCACTGGTAACTTAAAATATTTACATATTTCTTTTATTTCATCTCTCGATAATATTTCAACATAGTCCCTGAATGTCATAACAGTTTTACCTGAAAAGATGAACAAAATTTATCATGAGGATAATATTAATAGGACATTAAAAGTAACGTGGAACCCACTCTTGATACAAAATATCTGGGTTATTTAGACCCGAAAACTAAAAAGCCATTACAGTTCAAAAGAAAAGAGTCGAATTTTCATTGCTTGTGCTTTTTTTTTGGGTTTGATAATTAGTAATCACTAAGCTCCTCCAACTATAATTTACCTTAACTTCATTTTATAGCACACGAGATACAAGAAACAACTTCATTTGATTCAAACTTACCCTGAGATGACATAATAAGAAATCCATTGCTTATTAAAGAATCCAAGATTTTCTGTACATCTTTTTCTGTTGCAATACTAGATTCTTTTATTACAATTTCAGATATTTTACAAAATTTATACCAAATCCTCTTACGCCAGAAAAGTCTACAAACTAGCCCCATTCCAGGCTTGACCAATTGGAAACTTTTCGACAATAACTCCTGTGATTCTTCATCGAGCAGCCTTCTTAATGAATTGTCTTTGAGATAGCTGTTGATAAGCTTTAACAGAAATACAGCTGGAACAACCAAACCAAGACAGCATTATGTACCACATCTGTAGGTGGGTCTGTGTTCACTGATGTGAAAAGGGTTTTCATGAGAGTTTGAGATTTAACTAAAAATTTCTTCTCTCTTCTTCGTTCTTTATAATATAGGTGACTAAACAATAGCTCAATAAACATACAATATTAAAGGATAACAGAATTTAATTTTCACAACTTTTTCAAAAATTTGTTGATTATATTTGTTGGTTTGTTTGAACATGCACTTTTAAAGCTTGCTGGTCAGTTGTAACTTGACATGCCACTTATGTCCTAAAATTTGGGATACATTTCATCCCCATACAACAAAGAGTTCCTGAAGAAATTACAAAATTCATGTGGGTGAAACTGCAGGGTAAAATTAATACCAAATAGCCTTACTTTTATCTGTAGATTGTTCACAAGCCTGTTCAAAATCCTTATTGGCATCTCCGTTAGATACTGCTGGTCTAATATCAAATATTCTATTTAAATTTCTTTTTACGGTTGAATGTTTAGATAATACTTTATGTTTTGTTGGAGAATAATATTTGTTTTTCCTTTGGCTCGACCAACTTGCATGTGGTGAGGGTTGGATCATGCTCTGGGATGTGCTTGGTGTTAAGGAATAGATTACAGTACTAACTGAGGAGTTCGTGTCTTCATGATTTTCAATCAATGATGACCTACTTAATTCTGATGTTTTGGGTGTTGTTGAAAAGTTATCCTCATCATCACTGATTTCAATGACATCATCTAGCAATAGATATTCTGTCTCAGTTATATTGTTCTTTTTTATGTCACTTTTTAATGTCTCAACTCTATCAGCACTGTTGCTTAAAGTGGCTTGATCAAGTGATGGATGAATTCCTTCAAGTTTATTCACTGTGTCATCATCAGATAAATTTTCTGATAGAACACCAAAATTATTTTGTTTTTCAAAATGTATATTGAATGATTTATGTGACCTACTTGTGATATCACTACTCAGCAAGGTTATTATAACTGAACTGCTAACACTATAATTTATTTTTAATGGGTCATCTTTTACATTTGATTGTAAAATTGGCGATTGTTTGATTTTCCTAGTACTTGTAACAATTGAAGCATCTTTCTTACTAGAAGTTGGGGTATCGAAAAGAGCTTTTGACTTAGATTCTGAACCACTTGAACAACTCTTTATTACTGAAGAGTGATTTGTATCGTAAGATAGGGAGCCTTCATTTTTGTCTTGTGTTCCATTTTTAGCAACTTTGTTTGATTTAACTGACCTCTTCAGACTTAAATTGGGTCTTTTGAGTGTTTTATTGAGTGCACTTTGCTCCATTGGGTTGGAATAACTTGAATTGATGTCATTGTTTACAAAGTTTTGTGAGGACTCCAAGGGACCACTTATAACCTTCCCTGAGTTTCCCGTCACTTTGAAGAAAGTATTTATCGTCGACTGTTTCATAATGTAATAGCAGTGCAAACATTAACATAGCGCTTATCATAATCAAACATGTACAGAAATAATAAAACACGATTCACAAAATTTTTTTTTTGGTAAAGTTTACCCCTTTCGGGGAAGGCAAAGGAAACGTAGTCCATGCAGCCATACGATTCACAAAATATGTAAAATGGTTCGTTTTTTTTTTTGTGAAGTTTACGGTTTACCCCTCTCGGGGAAGGCAGAAGGAAATTTAGTCCATATAGCCAATTCAGTAGTATATTTCTTCTTCTGAAGTTTATTACATCGAAATGCTGTGGCCACTAATTATCATGCATTGGTGAGATACATTTCGATACTTTACCGGAACTTTTGGCAGCAAATCTTCGCAGTTGAACTATGATAGGACGCTCTGTGGGAAGTTGTATAGTAAAACGAAAACCTCGCGATGAACGCCCTATTTCATCTTATTTCACTGTTTCCGCACATTATTCATCACTAATGGATCACTATTATACAAAATCCACCATATTCACACAATATTAATCACGATAAACTAATTTGCAAAACAAAGCTATAAAACTGACATCCACTCTGCTAGAAATCCCGCCAAAAGACCCTAAAATGGTTCGGTCCGAATTGCGCTTTTCGTACTCGTGTGCGCAATTTTTTTTTTATATTCATGCAAACAACTGGGATGCCCAAAAAATATCGATATTCGATAATTATTTCCAATTATCGATATTTTTTTTAGGAGCTCAGTACATTCATATTGTACCTACTTTTGTTTGTATTTTTTAAGTACCTATTTTATTATTGTGATTTTTATACTTTAATAGTTATATTGACGAAGTACACGCGGAGGTCTCATGATGTCATTCGTGTACAATACAATAACATCTTTCGGCAATTAATGGGACTACCTCCTTGGTCTAGTGCCTCAGGTATGTTTTTTGATGCCAGGGTAAACACGTTTAACGCCATTGTGAGACGTAGAATTGCGTCTTTTTTGGATAGAGTTGGCGCGTGTAACCAGAGAGAAGGTAATCACTACGTGCGTGTAACAACGTCATAATAAGAGAGCTGTACGCTAGACTACACTTGACTGACATTTTCAAGCGTTGGCTACAAATCGCTGCCTAGAGTATCTGCCGGGGTGTGTGTGACCACCATCTTATAACAATTAACATCATGAATGTTTTTCGCTAAGTTTATTAGACAAAACTTATTTTTTTTAACTTGAAAAATTGTAAATGGATCTTGTTAAACAATAAACAAAATTATTATTATTATTATTATTATTATTATATTATGTATCGTGTGTGGTGTATGTACTAATAATTATTGACTTGTATGTAATATTTTACATGTAGTAACTTAGTAAGTACATATTTTTGTATATTATAATATTGTATAAGATTAAATTTATTTATGGAGTTTATCCTAAATCCGAAATTCAAAATCATCATCAATCATTATTTCTTTCAATGTATTAGTTATTTGTGAAACTCTTTTGGCTAATTTATTGCTGTATACTCCTTTTAGGCAAAACACGTAATTTTTTGTTTGGGGTAAAAATATCAATATATGGATTCGATTATAGATACACGATTTTTCACTTTACACATAGATATTGATATCGATACTAAACATTATTTTTCTAAAATACTGAAACGATAATAATACAATATCGATACTTTTTTTATTTTGCCCATCCCATCGAGATTCGCGAATCGCGTTTCGAAGAAGGCTAAGGAATCATTGCCCATACAGCCTTGTCAGACGTTTTTATTTTTTTATGTTGTTTACAATCCATTGGTGAGATCCATTTCGATGCTTTACTGGAACTTTTAGCAACAACTTTTCATAGCTGAAACTTAAGGAGACGCTCTTTGGGAAGTAAAACCACGATTTCCCAGCGAGCGGCCCATTTCGATATTTAAATTTCCACACACTCGACATCACTTATGAATAAATATAATCCGAATTCCAATAGTGATTCATTAGTGATGAAATATGAATTATGATGAAATGGGGCGTTCATCGGGAGGTTGTCGTATTACTATACAACTTCCCACAGAGCGTCCTATTAAGGCTCAAGTTTGTCAATTGTTTGTTTCAGCTGAGATGGTGCTCAAAGAGTATAAAACCACTAAGTAATTCTTTAGGTACACATTACACCTTATTAAAACTGTTGCTAATAGGGTACTTGCATGAAAGTTATCATAAGAAATTGTGTTAATATTTAAAAAATAGACCATTATCGTGAAAGATTTACTAAAAAATTGTCAATAGTTTCCGAGATATTTAACTTTTAATTTTGTAAAAAGGAACATTGCCACGAAACACCAATCACAGCCACGTTTAACACAAAGATCATATAATCACTACGTTTTACATGTGAAGTCACTTTTATTTTTTTGGAAACATTTACCTCTTTTAAGGAAGGCAAAAGAAACAAAGTGCATACAGTCAACACATATTTTTTCTTTTTTCTGAAGTTTTTTACTTGAAAATGTATCGGTAAGATGCATAATATTGATTCTTAATTGAAACTTTTGGAAGTAATTTGACACAGTTCAACCTTAATTTCGCTTTTGGGTATTGAAGTTATCGGTCTGTCAGTGTCACCTGACCCTGTCAATACGACAGTGACATCTCTATCACAGATTAATAAGGCATAATTTTTAACCAGTGACGGCTTTTCGTGTTTTGGCGGTAAAGTCAAAAGTAGGAACTTTGAAACGCTCTATTTCACTAATTTATGCATATAAGTATATTTTTTCTTTTTCTTTCTTTGTTTAAGTAGGCCATATATAGACTGAAAAAAAATAATTCATGCAAGTACCCTATTATGTTGGTTTTTTCTCAGTCTTTAATTTTTTTACCTCTATTTTCGCCGTTCGTTGTAAGAACCCCGTTGCATCAATTTCATTAGCAACAGTGATTACCTTCTCTCTGTTAGCAACTTAACCATGTACCTACCTACAGTTATTCTTCTGAGCTACCTACCTATCATAGTCACCTACCTACACGATCACGTCTACCAAAAAGTTTTCTTTAAAATGTAGGTATAATTATGTAGTTACCGAACTACCTACCAGCAGTTAATTTGTCACACAGACCAGGACCACAGTTAATTTAAAAAGTAATCTAATTATGTAGGTACCTATACCTAATCGAAAACTTATAAAATCTAGTGGGTAGATAATAATATGTGATACCTACAGGTGTATAATAATAAGTACCTACCTATTTATGATGAGTAGTGAGCTTCTGAGGTAGTGAATAGATACATGACCTACTTGACTTGTTTGAAATTGACTTACACTGATACTGATTTATAAATAATGTCCAAAGAATATAGAAGATTCTCATTTCGTAAAAAAAATGATTTGCGTCGATCGTTGACTAAACAAAAACCGGTAGGTTGTTTAAAAGATTAGAAATTAGTTTTGGCGGTTGTGTATATAGTTATCATGCATTCATGTTTTCATTAGATGTTAGCCCTAATGTTTACCTAGGTAATATATTAATCCTTAGTATAAATGCGAAAATGAGTTTTTTTGTTTGTTTGTTTGTTACGCTTTCACGTTTTCAAGGGTACAAAGAAGGACATAGGGTAGGTACTTTTCATCTCGAAATTCCCACGGGAACTCCGAAATTAAAGTACCCGAAAGTACATAATTTTGCATAGGGTATAATAACTTACTAGGTAGGTATTATCTTGGAATGGGTACGTGGGGTCTCCGAAATTAACGCGAGTGAAACCGCGGGGAACAGCTAATCAACTAATAAAATGATGATTATTATTATCAATAATAATAATAAAAGTTTATTTCGACACAAACAATACTATCTATGATCAATAATTAAATTACCTATACAACAGTATAAGTACCTACGAGAATTTTTATAATTTTCATAATTTTTCGGATAACATTGTTTACTTAGACAATTTAAAGATTTAGTAAGTACTAGCTGCTCCCCGCGATTTCACCCCCGTTAATTTCAGAGATCCCGCGGGACGGGAATTCCGGGATAAAAAGTATACCCTATGTCCTTTTCTGTACCCCTGACGTGTATGCAAAATTTCATGACGATCGGTTGAGCCATATACATAGTTCCGTGGTTGGGCCGTTAGGCGTGAAAGCGTCAGGCGCAGTCGCAGGCTGAAATTTTGGGGGGGTATCACTAATATGTATGTAATATGTCGAGTAAATTAGACTATTGCACAATACACAATTTTATTGCATATATCATGAAAAAAATGGATTTGGGGGGAGGGTCATGTCCTCCGTGACCCCCCCCCCCCCCCCCCTCCGGACCGCACTTGGAAAGCGTAACAGACAGACAGACAGCCAGACTGACAGAAAGACAGACAGAGTTAAGTAGGTACTTTCGCATTTATAATATTATTAAGAATTTCTAGCTATTCCAGTATCCAAATAATTACTACGGTATTGAAGCGTTGTAGGTTACCTTGTTACCGAAGGTACGTAGGTATTGATTAAACAAGAAAAGCAACTAAATAAAGTACCTACCTACAATTGTAACTTTAGCAACTAATAATAATGTCTGATACTGTACCGCCCACTAAACAGGTCCGGATTTATCAGCCGACATACCAATTAAACCCTCGCAAAGCCTTCGACGCCGACAAAGTGCTGCAAATACTGCAACGCCTGGTGAATTCTGAGTTGGAGGAAATCGAATATAGTGAGAAAGCAATACCAGAACTGTGCATCAGTCTCACCGAGGCCATACGTTTGGCCGTCAGGGAAGAAAACTACGATAGGTTAGTAAATACCACTCAGTAAGTTCAGTAACAAAGCAATAATCAATTTACAAAGAGGCAGTTATCTATTTGCAACAAAATATTGGGTTATTGCCTTTTTTAACCGACTTCAATTTTTTTATGTATGTATGTTCGGGCATACCCAAGTACGTCTTATAGGATTTGCAAAATTCTTTGTTTGTTCAAAAGGGGTTTATTCCGAAATGGTCCCATTTAAATTGATGATGAGTTTCGGAGACAACGGAACACTTGAAGTCGGTTTAATTTTTTTTGTTATATAATAAAAAGATGACATAAGAACTGACCAAAATAACGCTTTATAACTACTATAGTGCAAGTGGTCTCACATTTTGCGCAATAGTTTATTGACGCCATTTGATGTTCATTATCTACTATTTTAAATTTTTCGTTTACTTACTTTGCTACATTTTTACAAATTACCCACATAAAGGCCGCTTTGTATAAAACGTAGTGATTATTTGCTCAGTGATTGCGATTTGCGAGCGGACTGGGTTCCATATTCGCATACCAACCTATAAGTATGCATACATTTGTGCTTTTACCCATCTTAGAGACAAGTGGAACGAGTGCGAATTTAGACTCTAAATTCATTTGGAAAGTAACTACGCAGTCTCACTTTACCCTAGGGCCGCGTTGCAGTTACCGGGAACAATTGGGTATTTTCCAGGGTATGAAAATCAAAATTCTAATTAGTCCGTCAGTGACAAAATAAAAAATAATAGACACGTATTTTTCGCTTTTTCAAATTAATGAAAATAAACATAGATAAAGCGCATTAAAGTTTAAGGTGGGGGAATTGTGACGTCGTTATTCGGTATAAGCGCCGCGTTGTGACGTCACTCGGAACTCAATGTATTGCCGTTATTTTTTGATTACGTAAAAAAAGAAAAAATATGTGTCTCATATTTTTTATTAATCTTCAAATCAGTCAAGTAGCCAATTTTATCTAATTTATGCGGGAGACTGAAAGCAAGAGGTTCAGTAATAAACGATTATCTGCCTAGTGCCTAAAGTTGAACGACAATTAATGTGGATCTTACTTATGTACGTATTACAGGTACAGAATAATAGTGATGGTGAGCATTGGACAGCGCAGACAGCAGGGCATGACGGTGTTCCACTCGTTTCTATGGGACCACGAACGGGACAGTTTTGCAGCTCACAATTTCGAGAACAGCCATATCTTTGCTAATGTCGTCGTTTACGGAGTATATCTGGATTAGTATATCTACTGATAAGTATACTTGGTTTTTCACTATAGCAACTATTTAACAATCAAGTACCCATCGATCCAACAGACGAATATAAATACTTATATTTTATGAGCGCTCTGTATTTTATCCTATAAACTAAGCAGTAGTAGTCGATTCATTTAATAAATTAGTTTTTCATCTTTTACGTACCTAGTATCCGGTTCGAAGGACCAGCATTTATTATGTTCAAAATTGATAATAAAGCGCTTAATAAAAAGGTACAAGGTGTATTGAAATGAAAGAATCCTGTAAGCATTTTTACAGATCGTACATATTTATTTACCCATTTCATAGTATAGATATCACACTGGCCCGCCCTTACAAAAATAAATAGTAATACAATAAGGAGCCAGCCTCGTAAAGAGAGCGCCGGCGTGACCGCGCGACTTCCTAAACAATCATAAACACTGGAGCAACCTCGACGGCTCCACATTGGCATCAATTCAGTACATACCTAATAACCTACAACAATTTGGACACATCAGTTAACAGCGCGGTCACCCCAGCTCGCTAAATTACATTTGAATGTCAGTTATCCTTACAGTGGAAATTTCAGTGATAATTCTAAACCATTATATTAAGTTAAGGTCGATTATTATTACACAAGGGTTAATACACATATTAGATTTCCATAACAAGAAAATCGCACGTATTTGACACAAAAGCGACGAATAATTAAGAAGATAGATTTGGTCCGAGACACTGAAGCAATTTGTATTCGCGTAATATGTAGGTACAAAACTAGCACCAAGCCACCGTACAAAAACTAAAGGAGCTCATCAACTCTTTCGCCTCTCGTGGTACTACACAATTTGGGTACAAAAGCTATATAAGAATTTGAGTCAGTCATTGTGGAATGCAGTCTGACAGTATGGTATCTTTCTAACATCACAACCAAATGCAGGCGTTCACTTTAATGATGTACGAAAAAGTAGAGTAGAAAATTAGTGTAAAATATGCAAGTATCAAAGATCCTCATTTCGTGCACTATGGGCATTTTTTAAAAAGCCTGGACCAATTTTACCAAAATTTCAATATTTGTAAAGTCTGTTGAATAATATGAGTAAAAGTGGACTAAAATACCGTTTTCGTGCATCATTGGAACTTAGCAGGCATATAAATAGTTGAGATTAGGTACACCCCAAGAGCTTTCATAAACGGCATGAGTTTCATCCTAATTGATCAATGTTAGTAAAACTGGGTTAGTAAATGACGCATTCAAATATTCGTTTAAGTAACGTCGCAAAGAAGAGCTTAATAAATACAGCAAGTGGTTGTGCTGTTATCATAACATTAGGCGTTTCTACCAAATAACTATTTCGTTAACCGATGATATGTGATTGCAGATAACACTTTATGTGGTACTGATTACAATATATCAAATACATTGAACCATACTGTACATTACGGTAGTTAAACATCATTTACAACCTTACAACAAATATTTTAGATAAATATAGTGAGTATCAAAAAGAAATGCAATTAATATGGTTATCAAAATATTACTTTACTCCTAATATATTTCTACATTATGTGAAGTGTGTGTATGCATGAGTAGATATGTGATATTTGTGTGTTTGACATACAAAATAAAGCTTCATACATCTAGATGGGGCTTTTTCTTATCTTTGGATTATAAAAATATCACCTACGCTCTATGGAAATCAACTATATATTCATCTTACAGATAGCCACAAAAATACTTAGATTTCGTTCTTTTTAAGCTCGCCCTGTGTTTTACTTTAACTAAATTTGAAAAAATCTCTATTTTCCATACCACTAACTGTTAACAAGAAAATATTGTTCACCATAAATAGGTATGTGAATATCACTTTTTGCCAATTAAGCAGTGAGCCAATGATAATACAATAAGACGGGTAGATACGCCCATGACGTTGATATAGTTTGTCAGCAAAACTACAAATAAGCTCACTTTAAAGTACACTGGGCGAGAGAGTGCTAGAACGTATTCAATTTTCACTTGTGGCCAGTTTTTACCTACGAATGACTACAAACAACTTGGCTGGGCTACGTCTTTGTTATTGTAATATCATTGCCGGAAGCATTATATGTACGAATATATATCAGAAAGATGATGTACAAGTATCAAAAACTTGAGCCATACTCGGACTTTAAGTAGCTATTTTATTTCAATACTAGACTATGACTGGTGCCTCAATAACGCACATTGAAATGCTATACAAAATAATAATGAAATGCAATAGTAGAAGATCAAAAATTTAAAATACAATAGGTATAGTTAATGTTGACAGTTTAGTAATATCGCAAAAACATCTAGCATACTATAAAAATATCACACCCAATAATAATATGGTATATTCGTTTGTTAGTTGTTAGGGAAGGGAATGCGAAAAGAGTGGAGCGGGCGCGGGCGCGGGCGGAGCGAGGCGCGGCCCAGCCGGGACGGGTGGGTCACCGGGGCCGAATTATACATTCACTAATAAAATATTAAAGCTTAACATACATAAAGATTAAGCATCTCTGTACCTTACATATAATAGCCATCCAAAATAACTGCAGATTAAAATATCATCTCATCTTAAAAAATAAGTCTTAAACATTAATTAAACTATAAGATTGAAAGTCTCGAAACAATACGGATGTAACTTAAGAAAAAAAATTATACATTAAAAAAATATTTTATTGAGATACAAATTCATTGTTCACTTCGCTGTTGCACCGAACTTAAAAAAATAAAATCTATTCACTTATTTATAACTAGCAAAAAATATGATGATAGAATGTAAATAAGTAAAATTATGATTGACTGAAAACTAAACACATAAGTAAGTATGTATACGATTTTGTTCGATGGGTATAGTGGGTAGAGTAAATTATTAGATTTAATAGAATTTCTACTACATACCTATATTTTTTTTCTTTTATAATTTACGTAAATATTAGATAATATACCTAGATAGAATTAGTTATATCGAACAATTTCGTATTCAGACTACAGAAGAAATTTCATAATATTAATTAAATTAATTTTATGTATAATTAACGAGAGGCAACACAAAATATGTATATGGCAGCGGCGGTGTGGCGAGCACGAGCGATGCGCCTGCCGGCGTTGGCCTGTGTCCTTAGCACGAACTACTCTGGACAAACTATTCGAAGTCTCACGCGAGCTATTTGTGTGATTTTATCTCGTACAATTCGCTTATGTGACGCTACAAATAATTTGCCGAAAGCCATTTGTGCTTAGGCAACTGGGACGAATAGCTTCGACTCTAAATAAATCAGTTGGCGGTGGTTTGTCTGGTCCTGCGCTCAGGGGAAACGATTCAGCTAGACTCCTTCTCCTTGTCTTTCGACTCTGAAATACCAAGATCCAAATTTAAATCAGTGTTAATCTTAAATGACAGCAAAGTTTAAACTGTATCTAGGTAAGCCATTTTGAGCTTTATGCTTGCGTACTATTTTATAATGGCATTGATGCATTTAAAGCTTCTGTATCTATAAGTTCGTTCATGCGCATGAACGTACATTTTGTAAAGAGCCGTTCCACATCAATAAAACTGCTTTGCGGTTGCATACAACGATAATAATTAATATAAGTATCATTGGTTTTTTACAAAAAAATATACGTATAAACTCGGTTATATTAGGCACTACATTGTATACGGGAAGAGCCAAATTTTTGTTGATATGGATACGGTACTTATTATGAAATATAGCGTGTAGGTCTGCGGACCCGACTTCATGACCAAGCTGGCAAAATTCATAATCGTGTATGTATCTGCCTCGCTGCAGGCAGTGACTAATAATAGGCATCGATAGAATAAAAACTGGTATAACGCGTTTTACGGTGATAAAATAAGCCATGAATGCACTAAATGTCCACAGGAGATAACAACAATAAATATGTATGTAATATATAATAATACTTTTTATGATTCTAAATACTATGTGGACTTGTACCTTAGAGATTGCGTCAAAATAAATCTGTTATGCCATTTATCCACAAATATGTGCGTAGGTAGTAATTTCACTGAGTAAATAGAAAAGCCAAAATACTAAATAGTGTCAATGGTACCGGTTCTAGCGCACGTCTTCATACTTCATTTGACAAACCTAAATCTTCATGTTCCTATCCCTGCAGGCCTAGCACGGATATTTGAAAACATAATTATAATATGTCGTGAACTTTGTCAATTTTTGTATCTATGATAAAATCGACAAAATCGGCGACAAATCCCAACACTTCTATCACTACTCAAGACAATGTCTGTCTCTCTCACGATGCTAGAAAAATTAAGAAGACAAACTTATATTAGATTTGAGAGTGTATAAAAGTTATAGAGTTGTCAAACTAAGTCTTTATAGATCGATGCGCTGAATATGGCTCAAATATTATGTATATTTATATGCAAGTACATATATAAAATATATCGCCGTAAAGCGTCTACGCGTCTACGCATGCCTGGTCACAATAGTTCGAGACTGACCTTCATCGCTGTTACCATTAGACAGCGGCTCCTCACCATTATTCTCCCCGTTCTCCGCTGGCTTTTTCTCTTCTTCTTTTACTTCCTTCTCCTTCTTCTCCTCGGAGCTCTCCTTGGCCGGTTTCTTCTCTTTGCCAGACTTGCCCTTGGCGGGCGTCGCGGGTTTCGGTTTCGGCTCGAGCGACGGGTCCAACACTAGCTTGCCGATATTCTTGCGATCGTGCATCTTCTGCATGGCTTCAGCGACCTGTTACAATGTACTTATCGTTATTGAAAGATCCTCACTACTACTACTGACGGCCGGCTTGCGTGCAGTGTGTGCGTGTATCGTAGGGCTCGACGAAGAGAGGGGTTTCGAATTTTGGACAATCTATAATCGTAACGCATAGAAAACTTTAAGAACGAATCGTCATATCACGTGATCACGCAAAACCGAATTTTTGATTGGACGATTGTTCGAGACCACGTGACATGATGATTCGTTCCCTAGTTTTAGTATGCGTTAACGAGTAGGTATAGATTGTTAACTTGACTAAGGACTTGGCTGTAAAATTATTTAAAGAAATAAAAAAGTAGGTATATTAAAACGGTAGAGTGTTAGCTTACGTCCTCCAGCGCCCACGTGGAGTCGACGAGCGGGGTGACCTTGCCCTGCGCCCACAGCGCGAACACGCGCTCGACCGCGTGGCGCACGTAGCCGGCGCGCCCGTGCTGGAACAGCAGGTGCCGCAGGTTCAGCCCCGCCAGGCTCTTGTTCTCGTCGAACAGCTTGATCGGCGACACCTTGTCCACTTGCCACCACTAAAAACAGCACACATTTAAAAATCTGACCCTCACAATGTACTGAAAATAATTTAAAAAACGTCTTAATATACTCACAGCACGCGCAGCGCTAAAGAAACTCTTGGTTTCGCCGGTGACGATGTTGGACGATCCTGCAAAAATACCGCTGCTCTTTATTCAGGTCATTACAAAAGAACATAAAGCTAAAACTGTAATAAAAATGCATAAACTGCTATAGATAATATTTTTATGGACACTGAAGTGGTTTTAAAAAGAAAAAAGAAGAACGAATTTTTACGAGCTCCGGGAATATGCCAAATCGGTTAGACACTAGATCGATTTATTTTATTGCGGGTAATAATATATTTTTCACACCACATGCTCGACAATGCCGAATTATATGTCATGTAAACCTTACCGAAAGCAAGACATTATATCTCTTGGCTTTAGCCGGGTTATAATGTTCTATTGAATTTCATTATAACCCGCTGGTCAATAATGTGATTTTCACTTTCATAATTCTTATTGCTATGTCCATAACGTCTCATTTCGCTAAACAGAATGTGTTCTCAGCGGGCGCGGCCAACTCGATTTTCGAAGACTGAAGCCGTGGCCCACTAGATTCGCAGTGAGACGAACTTCATTTGTTTGTCAAATCGAGTAGGCCACGCCAGCTGAATGAAGTGGCTATATAGGATCTACTAAGCCTGGTTTTTTATTGTCTCGCATTATGTGAGAAAAGTAGAGTATACACCACAGGGATAAAACTGTTTTTTTCTTGGGCGCTTGAATCCCTCACTGCACTCAGGACTCAATCTTAATTCCCTCCCTTTGGTCGGGAATTAACTTATAACACCCTCGTTGCGCTCGGGAGTTAAATTTGGAGTCCTTCGTTATGTTCAGGATTCAATGTAGCGCCCGTGACATAAAACAGTGCTTTATCCCCTTGGTGTATAATCTACTATTATTTCTAGCATAGGTACCGTATAGAATGTATCGGCCCATCGGTTTGAGGAGTGAGTAGCCGCGGTTGCATTCCTCGCCGCAGAGGCAGTCCAACACAATGTCCACACCGTCAGGGGAGGTCCTTGGAAACAAATAACATATTATATAACATTAAAATAAATTCAAAGATAAGTATTTTGCATAATAATATTTAGTACAATATTAACACTAGGAATTTTTCATTAACTTTTCCTGTTCGTTTGTCCTACTTTTCACCACCGCTTATATAAAGATAATAATAACCGAGTGAGTAGTGCGTATTATAAGCCAAAAGAAACCTTTGAAAATACCAAAGTGCTTGAAATTATTTCATAATGGGTGAGCCGTTACTTACACGAACTTTTAATTTCATCTCAGTAGATATGTTTGCTTACATTAGAGTTCGGCGTGTTTACGCTGAAGTGCCCAACGAATATAAAAATATCTTTGTCTATTTACGATAATTAAATGGCCCGCTTGTTACGAAGCAGCTGCCGGGCCCTAAGCGGCGCGTTATAAACGGAACAATTAACTTGTACAGTGATTATTAAGAGTGACCAACATAAACTGGACCTTCAGTTCACTCAGGGTTACACTTGCGACAAGAAATAAAGAATCAGAAGCGGGATAGCTTCGTATTTTTGTCGGTGTTATTACATATTTTAGTATGATTCGAGCCGGCCTGCGACTGAAATACGAAATAATAAAATCAATTAACGAAGCTCGGGAATGGGGGCAGTACCTACCACTTATTTGCTTTGTGACTAGTCGCAAAGAATAGCTAACTATTACTACGCGCTATGTAAAGAAGCGACACTTTCCGCCCCCGCCACAACCAGTGCTGGCAAATCTTGATAGCGGCGGCGGCGGCGCGGTGTAGGCTGTTACTGCTGTGTTTGTAGGACAATATCGACTGGAATTTCATTCTATTGGTTGTTTGATTCGTAGTTTCAATAAAGCATTGCTATTATATAAATCAGGTATACAAAAAAAAACTTTGATCACCTTATATGTAGTATCGTAATTCGTAGGCGCACGAATGCGTGAATGGACTCGCTGCATGCTTTAATTTGTTTGCATTTTGTTTTTAAAAATATTTACCATTCATTATAGGTACCTTTTCAGCAATACTATAGTTATGTACTTATGCTGTTACTATTAACTGTTCCGTTGCGATTTCACGCGCGTGAAATTCGATGTTCCCGCAGAGACTCTTTGTTCCGGGACTTACTGTAGCTACCACTGCTACCAGTGAAAGAACTTTTAGAATCGGTTTAGTAGTAGGTGGTAGGTATCAAAGATTATCCCCTACATTAGAACTCACAATTAGGGTTATATATTTTTAAATATATGTATAACACAACCTACTTGGTACGGTAGTCGTCCGGAAATGTTTTCTCTAATAGTATTCGTTATCTCGGCATCGAAAGGTCATTGCCACCATTTACAATTTCTTAATGAACGCGACTATTTTACGAGTTCACTGATCACTTAACGGGAGTTGATGATTTCTATTCAGGAAGCTGTTAATAGACAATCAATAAAATTAATACGCCCGCGTGCTGTTTATTACATCTGCATATACTTACATGTCTATACTACAATAACATGTAAGTATATATACACGTTTGTATCACCTGCTTTACAATAATGATTATTATGATTTTGATGATGAATTAAATGTTTTTACGTAGGTAGGTATATCTACCTATATGTACCTAACAATACCGGCTCAATTTCCTTTCCTTATAATATTATTAAATAATTAATTTTTATAACTTCTATAAGTATTATTATGAGTAATTCCCAGCAAACGATGTAATTTTTTTTTACAACTTTTTGTGGTTACTACCAGCGTCGGCGCGCGCACAAAAGTCCACAATGTTTTATCTTAATCGGATGAACGGAACGTACACAAAACAAATGCCAATATATAAATTAATTAATTTACATAATTATTATAAGCTTGGTTTCCGTGACACATGCTTATAGCTTAGTGTGGGGTCAAGTAGATCGGTGTTGTGAAGTGGATTATTATTATTATTCATTTATTTATCCTAAAAGGTTTTATACAGTATTATTATTATTATCTATTAGTTTACATATTATATTTCGCTTGGTAACGACACTGAACGATACGCGTGAACGGCTTGACCGATCATCATTCAATTTTGCATAGGTATATGACGTTATCAGGGGTACAGAAAAGGACATAGGATAGGTACTTTAACTACTTTATATCCCGGAATTCCCGCGAGAAGTCTGAAATTGCCGCGGGTGCAGTGGAACTGCAGGGTAGCTATCTAGACACGCGGCAGCGTGTTAAGCCAAGTTCAAGCAAAGGAACTGGCTAGCCAGCGTCGAGTGTAATATTACACAAACCACTTGGTGCCACTTTTGACCCTTCTATTAATAGATATTTATAACAAGGACACGGGTCTCACGTACGCGGTACGCGGTCGCAGGTTGCGACTGCGCTCGCTGATCTGGTTTAGTAAGCAACTGCTCGCAAAATATAATCTTGGTGAGTCTGAGTCTTAATTTACGGAGAAAAGACTTGCACCAGAAGTGACAAAACTTTTTCATCGGCAGCTTCTGATCTATTCGCCTTCGTCACCTTCAACATAGATAATCTATGAAATAACTAAAACCTGACCTATGTGAGCAAAAACCAATCCTACTTTATAAAATGCGATGAGGATACTTACTTCCTGACCTCGCTGGTGTAGTCGCTTCCCCTCTCCAGCAGGTGGTCGATGTTATTGTTGTTTGCTTTCAGCGCCTCGTGCTTGCTCTTGGAGCAGACCCCGAACACAGTCACGTTGTCCACGGTTTTGGCTAGCTGAGCCACCGCTTGACCCTGAAAAAAAAATATTATTACGGCATATTGACACTGGAAAAGAGACGTACGAATATAGTTACGTATTAAGCTCTGATATCGGTCATTTTATTATGTATTTACCGCACATATCTAGAATACGAGTGATTGTGATACCATAAAGGAGAAACTGACTGATTGATATAATATATCAACGCTGCGCCAACGCAGGACCGCAACACCCGCTCAATATTAACTGCCTGGATATTATTATAATCACGAATTATTAGGTATATTAATTTAAAAAACTAAAATAATTTATAACTTAAGTGAATTTGTAAAAACTTTTTTTGTTTGGTGTACAATAAAGAGTTATCTATCTATCTATAATATTGCAGCTTGCGACTAGTTATAAACACGTGACTAATGTTTGTTAGCACGTGAGTGAAATCTCTAGAAAGCGCTAAAAATATGATATCATAAAGAAAAATCACTTAAGTGGTATTATTTTTTTATAGCCAGACCATAATAACTGGAATCTCACATCTCAATACAATAACCTACTGCCATATTTCGATTACACTATTGTATTGTGTTGTATTGAGGGTCGTTCGTTGGATTGCATTTTCGTGTCAGCCCTTATAAACGAGCGAGAAAGTGCTCGGTGGTTTCACGACTGCCAACGACTGAGGTGATTATAGGAACCTTCCATTGCTTCCAGATATAGGTAGGATTTAGGTATTTAATTTGTTAATCTAATTTGCTAGGGACAAAGAGTTTAGCCACCCCTAAACACAAACTATAGTCAAATTTGTTCCAATTAAAGATCATTGACATTTAAGGCACGTCGTGCCATGTCACAAACGGAAACAAAAAAATTCCATAGCGCTTATTCTCACCCAATTATTAGCCAGAGCCAATTAGCCAGCTCATAACATTGTTTGCCCACTCGTTATGAAGCGCACTTAGATACCGTGCATCGCGATGAATGTTCAAAGCATCGGATGCAGGCATATTAACAGTGCAGCAGGGTCAATGCTACTAAAGTTATTTATAACATTGTACTACATATTATTAGGTATACGTAGGTACTTACACACTGAAGCTTTCAAAGAATAATATTCAAACAAGGATCCTGAGAATACGGTGTGGTCATAAAAACCGGTCATTTTTTGCAGTAGGTAGTGTTTTCAGGAAGAAATTTAATCAAGTATCTACCTATATTTACTTATAATTCGTTATCATAAATTATATTTATTATTTATCTACTTACGATCCGTTTTAAAAATAAATATAAAGTGAACATTTAATTGGCGTAACCGATGCTTAAATTGGCGAAACGAAACCGCGTATTTAATTTCTGAAAGTAGTGAAATCCTGTTGTCATTTTTCACAATTTCAACCAACTCACCACGCCTCCGCCAGCCGAGTGCACCAGTAGACTCTTGCCAGGGGTCAAATTGGCCAGTTCGAAGAGCAGTAAATAAGCCACCACGTAGTTGGTTGTGATTGCGACGGCGTCCAAGGCGGACATGCCCGATGGCAGGGCGTACACATATTGAGCCGGTACCGAGACCAGTTCAGCCCACGCCTTGTACTCGGGGAGGGCCACCACTTGGTCGCCGACCTGGGAACAGTTCAAGTATTATAGTAACGGAAAGATATAGCACGACACGACATTCGAACAGATGCCGGCCGGTGCCATCTTTGTTACATACCTATACGGCAAATATACTTAATATGAAGATAGTATTTAAGTACCTACAGGTAGGTACAGTATAGGTACCCTATACAGAGTCAAAAGTTAACTATCCGCCTTTGTAAGGCTGTTTAGCCACTTACCTACCAAAAGAAAACAAAATTAGGTAGGTACTAAAAAAGCTTGCTGAATTTGCAATGAAGTGTTCTTGATCAATCGCGAATTTAACGCTCTTTGGACACTATTTTTGCGTTAATTGGGAAACTCAAAATAATAAATCTATACACAAAAAAAAACTTATTAATATTTAACTTAACAGCTATGCACCAGCAAAGTTAGCTCTGTAAGACAATATTTTTTATAAAATTTTGAATACTAAATATTTTATGAAGACAATTGAAGACATGTAGGTATGTACAAGAGAATTATATCTTAGAAATGAATTTAAGTAGGTACATGTTCATAATTAATACGATTCTTACCTTGAAGTTGGTGACTCCCTCGCCGACCTGTTCGATCTCTCCGGCACATTCGAAGCCGAGGATGAACGGTGTTTTGGGCGGCGAGTCGATGGCGCCCTGACGCACTATCAAATCCTGGAAATTGAGTCCGCTGCAAAGAAATTTAACATTACTGTCAGTACAATGCTACATAATAACATAACTACAAGAAAATACCTATTGATTTATATTAAAACTAACCCTGAGGACGATTCACCTTAAATAGCCCTACAATTAGATAGAGACTCCGAGAACTTACATAGACAATGGGACGTACCTAACAATTTAATAATTTTTTATTCAGATCAATGAAAAAAAATCGATACCACCGATTATTTTTTTAAAAATTCTAGCTTCTTGCGACGTCTGTACACTAATAATGCAATTCATCAGTTAATAGCTCAAGTACCTATACAATGTCTGATATCGTCGTAACCGTTTAATGAAGAGTTAATTAAAATACTGGGGCAAGGAATGCGGCAGACATTTTGTAATAACGTAGACCGTACTGGAGACATAGCTGGCATATAGAGTGGATTTCATTATTCATATTCGTCAACACGCGCCTGTCAATCGGCGTTAGTTCATGCAAAACTTCTTCCATTTTTAACCGACTTCCAAAAAGGAGGAGGTTCTGCATTCGGCTCTATGTATGTTTTTTTTTATCTTATCCTCTGGTTAGCAAGTTTATCTGTGACTTAGTTATCCGAGGCCTAAATATGTCTCTTAAATGGACATAGATAAGCAATAGTGTGTTAACCCCTCAGAACAATAAGTTATTCTTCTGAGTCCATTCTGTGATGCCGAGGAAAGTGTCGTTTTGTGTTTGCGAGCACCTCGAAGTCTTTGACCACAACAGAGTCAAATGGCACCTACTTCCCTCCTACCTCCGTAATCCGATGCGCGAGCATCCACCACAACGCATTGTCTATCCTCGACATAATACAAAATGGTTTTCGTTTGTAAATTGGCGAATTCTGAAATGAGACAACGACAGAACACTATTATAGCGATCGTCTCTACGTGGCATGAATATTGACCCATAAACTAATCTATACTGGTTAAAAGAACATACTTAGCATAGCGTATAACAGTAGAAGATAATAAATGTGGGCAGCTATTGTTTTAATAAAGTAAACAATAAGCGAACTTATTGCTCCAATTAAACGTATAAGTACACAGTAAAGTAATACACATTCTATATTCTATTCTTGGATCGTATTGAATTAATCTATATGCAAGGAAATGTTACGAATTACGATCTAAGCCAAACAATGTCCAAAATAGCCTGCGCGTTATAACAACCAAGTTGAGGCAACGAGTCAGGTTAATTGTACGGTTTTCCCCAATTTTAATCGTAAATTCATTAGTTTATAATGCAATCACATTTTGATAACAATTATTGGCAAAATCCAAATTTAATAAGGTACCTACAGATTTCATTCTAAACCACGTTAAACTTGTTGAGTCAAGTTCGATTTGTAAATTTTCACTTATAATTTTTCTATGCTTTCGTAAAACAGCCAAACAAGTTTTTATGAAACTTAAAAAAAGGTTTGCTCAAGACATCAGAAAGACGTATCCATACTAATATTATAAAGAGCTAAAGTTTGTGAGTTTGTGACGTGGTAGAGGGTAATTTCTAGATCTACTGAACCGATTTTGAAAATTCTTTCACTTAGGAAGCTACGGTAGTTCTTAGTGACATAAGGTAGGTACCTTTTATCCCGAGATTCCCATGGGAACTGCGAAATTACCGCGGGTGAAACCGCGGGGGTCAGCTATAGTAAGTAGGTATTAAAAAAACAATTTTACAGCACTGGTTTAAAATTAAAACAATAGGTACCTACCTAGATACTTTTTATCTACGCTTATTAAAGAAATCCAACAAACATAACTGGAAATAAATTTATATCAATTTGACTTTTTCGTTCCATTATAATAATTTATTTCATTATAATGTTATTATTCTATTTGTGTAACATTGAGAAATGATACATATTCATGCACGCACGAGTGCTCACACACGGGGCATAGTGCTGAGGGTCAGAAAGACCCCTCTCACCCGACACGTCACCCTACACACACACAAACACACATGGCGGGCGTAACGACGTCACCACAGTGTCAATATAAACACGTACTTTCGCCCTCTTGCTTTAGAATCCTGAATAACTACAACACGAGCTGAACGCTCCAAGTTCCACCGACGACGCGATGGCCAAACAACGCGCCCGCATACATTTTATTGGATAAATTAGGTGCGTCCCTATCTTTGTATGATCAAAAAATAATTCCACATTGACATTGTATCTTAACACGCATAGGGTTGGTAGGTATATGGTCGCCCGCGCCGATAGGAATTTTAAGCCGAGATAATCTCTAGCTGTGACGACTCTCGCGGTATTAAATTTTCACTCTATAGGTCGGTACCTGGGATCGTTTATTCAACAGTGAGGGAATAATTGTATGGCTTCCTTTACATCAATAGTTTATAATGCGCGTTTCATGCACAGGTAGAAAACTGGTTCGATCAATCTGTGATATAGATACGTTTAGAAAACAATTAGTTGGTTAGACAACTATAGTAATTTTTACTTACCTACAATTTAATTAGGGGGAAAATGTAATTATTATTATTATATTGGCTGAATTTAAAAAAGGATGGCTGGATTTAACGTTGCTGGCCTACCCCCGATGTCGCCTGTCGGCAATTGCGTGCCTGAAGCCCTCCCACGAGGTCGACAACACCAGTCCTTCCTACCAAACGTTAAATAAGCTACCTCAGTCGAGCCGACAACCTTGTCCCCGTTTTTATTATCCTAATTACCAACCAACGATAAGTGGAATTTAAAATACTTACCATGTTTTTTCGTGCCTACATATTCTGTTTCCTCAGCCGTCAAACAAATTGTAGGTAACGAAAAACCAAATAAATACCTACATTGATCGAGTCTGCATGACAAGTGAGAAATCGAAACGAAAAATTCTAAATTTGAATTAAGTTTTATTAAAGAAACCATTCAGGGGAAATAATAAATTGGTTTGCCACATTGGATTGCCGTTCACCCCTCGCCTCGTGGCACAAATGTGCAAGTATTGCTATTTAAAACAAACGATCACCCTAACTTCAGGGTAATTGTAAATTGCAACGGGGTTGGATATGGCGCGACAGTCCGGCGACGGTGAGGCGCCGCGGCGCGTCGAGCTGGCGGCGTACCACCACCAAGTGGTGGCGTGATGGTGGGCCGACACGACCCCACACACCACAGGCACACAATTCCAACCACCGGCCGTATAGCGCGTTAGAACAATAGAAATCGATGGTTATATTTACCGACAGCGACATACCGATATCGATCAACACGATGACGCACGTAAAATATACGTACATTACGCTGAAAAAGTCACATACTTATCCCACATCAAACAAAATACTCCAGCAGCAAGCTATATGGATGTTAATAGTATATTGACTTCCCACCCACATAACTACATAAGTAAGTAAATACATAATATAAATATACCTTTTGCCATTTTTCCACCCCATGTCACTAAAACCAGTCAGGAATTAAAATGACACTATGTATATTATCAGCATCGTTCGATCTAACTAAGCCTTCACCTATACGGGTAGGTACATCGAATAAACTTGCATAAGTTGAACATCAGGCGTCACGTTTCAATGCTCTTCGGCGAAATCCTACCCCAGCATTCGGACGTAAGCGCTGTCTCGAAAATCGAAATACATTAAAATTGAGGTTTTGAAGATCAGTTATTTTGCCAGAAAGATTTCCAAACAACTAATTTGACATGAAGGCGACTGATCATCAAAGAAACTAAAGAAAACGTTTGTCAAAATTTTCTATTTCCGAAACCACGAAACGCCAGACCTCATTGCGATGCGGAGGGCGTGCCTTGATAATACAGCTTATACACTATACACTCCTTCCGTCGTCGGGGGTCGCAACACTCCGCTAGAGAAGACGTGATGATAATAATTATTTGTGCGTGAAAAGAATTTACAGAAAAATTCTATTAAAACTGTGTTTCTAAGTTCTTAAATCGGCAATATAATAAATAAGTAGTAGAGCAGTAAGTAGTTACGTAGTAATTAGTAAATAATATCATAATAGGTAATACTAATTATAAAAAAAAAAACAATTAAATAAAAAAGGACGCTTGCAACTTAGTTTACGCATAGTATAAATATTCTGTGGTTTACGTGACCGAAGAAATGAACCTCTGTGCCAAAATACCTAGTTTCGTTAAAAACTTCTAAATTGTAAAAAAACAAGTCACAACCAAACCTAAATTACGACTAAAGAATTAAGATTTTACCAACGCGAAACGTATTACGTACGAATTAGGAAGCACCTTGGTATTATTAGGCACAGATAATATAATACTGATTTAGGTTTGGTTTTCGTAAGTAGAAGCTTCAAGCTCTGCCTATTTCAAACTCAATGAAAAAACTCCTGAAACAATAGTTTTCTCTAATTCTAATAAATTTATACTAGCTGTGCCCCGTGGTTTCACCCGCGTGAGTTTCGGGATTCCCGCACGAACTCCAAAGTAGTCTAATTTACTTCAAACCTTCCACAAATATTTCAAGATCAAAATTAACTAAACAAATCGGTCCAGCCATTCTCGAAGTTTAGCGAGACAAACGAACAGCAATTCATTTTTGTATATTATACAGATGAGTGCTGAAAGAATGAATTTTCAGTGAAATTTTAATAAAAAACTAGCAATTATGTTTGCGGCAACCTGCGGCAACGAACTCTTTAGTCAGGGTTGCCAACCTAAGTGCACGGATTTCCGGAAAAGCTTAGTTTAGAAATATAGTGTTAGAAATTAGATTTAGCTTCCTAATTAAAAACAGTTTTATTGATTAATAACTGTGCCTGTACCGAATGTGTTGAAATTATTATTTTTTTATTTACTTTTCCTTTTGCACGCAAAATGCCCAATCAAAGTTTCATTGCAATCGGAAAAAAAACATTGGTGTTCGTTTACGAGATTATACGAGATTTACACTCGAGTAATATAAAATGGGCGTTTACTTTTACTTCTTTTGGCCGTATATAAAACTTTATGAAGGAATGGTGAAGGGGCCACGAACTACGAAGTGCACCATCCAGGTATCCATGCGCCAGGCAGAGAATAGGGCTGTCTGGAGCCCTGGTGAAACGTGTCCATAATAGTCACGACCCTCAGTCATGAGGAAAGGACTAAGAAGAAGATAAAACTATATAAACGGTAGGTAAATGAAGTCCCGCGGCACAATTGAAAACCCTAGCTGTTGCTGTACCATTCACATTAATTAGTTACGTTGTTTGATTCTTTGTTTGACACGCCAGTAATCTCGCAATGGATCTATCACACTCAGGTAACTATGCACACAGCATCCTTTTCATTTGTTACAAATACTATAAGAGGGGAATTTAATGTTTACCACATTAGGTAGGTATACAAACTAACCGTTCACGCGAGTTACAACTCGCGTGAATTTACCTCGGGAACTCCTATTACAACGTACGTAAATCTGTCAATGAAAGTAAAAACTGCATCAAAATCCGTAGCGTCAGAAGTTTAGAAGCACTAAAGGGTTCGCCCCACACATAAACAGTTCGCCTGCAATCTCTGGTCCTATCGGTTGGCCTGCCGTTCATGGTTTGCGATTACTGCCTGCCGACAATGGTCGAATACCGGCTTTCAGTCTACACACTAGCAGGTGGCAATCGACAGTTTCACCCGCGCCAGCAGCGGCCTGAATAGCGGCTGTCCGGCCGATACCTGTCGACGCAGGCCTGTGACGGCAAGCAGCCACACACTCTGGGTTCGCATTGGCCATCAGTCCAAAACCTTCGGGGGAACTGCGAGTCTATGTCTGAGTCTACTTATACTAATATTACAAAGAGCTAGGTATTTTTCATGGATTTAGATTGTAGGGGTAATCTCTAGAACTTTAGAACAGAGTGTCATAGGATATCTTTTCCCGAGGGAGCCTTGAAATTCGAGGGGGGGGGGGGGGGACAGCTAATAAGTACACACATGAATATGATTTACATCCTACATTTTTTAATATGTAGGTATTTTATAAGAATGTATGAAGGAAGGAAAACAGTCTTAGGACTAATGGAACGCTATAGTGAGTGTGACTCAGTGTAGTAATAAAACTTAATATTGGTAACAAGTGATGAATTTAAATGTTGATGTAAAGAGCGAGTAGGAAACGTACTATACGTATACAGTATAGTGAGCTACACACGCATTGAATGGAATTTCATACTTTGCGTACATCAGTCCGTTTCATTAGTATTCCGCATCAAATGCGATATATCTATCTGTTTAGGTATAAGATAGACTGGCTATGGTGAATCGTAGGGCACAGATAATAATTATAATACTATCGTCGGGGCTTGTCTTCATACGAATGTTCATAGAAATTTTCTTAGATTATGACTGCTTATATTTACTCATTAATAAAATAAGTACTTACTACATAATTTTTTTTATGTACATACAGTATAATATTTATGTATTCTTACCTAATTACTTAAATACGTTTTTTATATTATTTGCGAGTTAAGAAAATGGTTCGTCACATTCGGTTTATGACAAAGATAAATAAGTAAGACAAGCGTAAATTAAAACTATGGTCGTGACATCGACAGTGATGCCAGCTCACTTTCATTCAACATGCGAGCGAAGCCGCGGGAAATAAATTGGGTTATGAGTATTTCGAGTAGTCGATACAGGAAGGATCTTCATAGAACGATAGATAATATAATAATACTATACTAATATAGCTTTGACGTTTCTATTGTAGTTTAGTTACAGGAATTTGTACATCAATAAATAATATGAATCAGTTAGTAGGTACCTACCATGGACCAATTATCTAGTTTCATTAGCAGCCTACCTACCTATTAGCAATATTTATTGTGAGCAAAGGTTATAAACATAATATTGACAGTTGTGACTAATAATAAGGATTCTAGGTAATGTTTTTACAGAAATATTGTAATTCAGAGATCCCACTTCGCAATCGGTTAGTACCTACCTATTGAATTCAACTTCAACTTGACCGCGAAGAATAACTATGCAACTTCTGCCGATCTGATTATGTAGGTACACAAAGCAGTTTTACATACAAAGAATCATTGCATAGAAATGCATTTTTAACCGGCTTTAAAAAATGAGGAGGATTCGACGCGTATGTTTTTATTTTTTATATCGATTAATTTTTTTGGGAATGCGAAGTATGTGACTGATCGCGTGATGAACGAAACTGTGCTGCAGCTATAGTGTCACTGCTTCTATCATTGGTGTAAAAAAACTTTTTACGTTTTTCCAATGAAGCGTGACTGGCTGAATGCGGCGGACGCCGGGTTAAAACAACAATCGTGTATAATATTATATGCACAAAGTTACATTCTTGCACGCGTTAAACAAATAAAGATAAACCATACCTAGATAAACAATTTTTTTTAAAATTCATATTTGTAATGCATGCCTTTTACTTTTGCATCTCTATTCTCTGCTTGAATAAACACAATAAAAGATACTTATACTGGATGCAACAAATGAAAACTATACGTATTCTAAATATGTAGATACTCTATGACCCAAGTGGTCAAGCTTATTTATTAAAGCTCATCGCAGACGTAATCACAATAAATTGTTTCAACGGACATTTACATCATGTGAATCGGGCGAAACCGCGGGGAACAGCCAGTGTAGTAAGAGTAACTACATATTTATAGCAAAGTATGATCGTGAATCGTGGACGTCAAATTCACTTCTCATCACACCCACGTTCCGTATGCGTCGGCTACATGAAAACGAGACCTATGCCTAATTCCTGTTAATATCCGGCTAGCGGCTCAACCGGCGACGGCGACCGGTGTGAATACAAACAATGCGTATGACACGCGTGACGGCTCTCCACTTCCGATCTGTGATAGGTACAGTGACGGTAATTACATTTTACAGCTCACTCGCCTGTAGCCGGCGGCCGCGTCACGCGTGACGCATTGCTCGGTGACTGTACTAAAACTAACCTATATTTATCACCATTTATCACACTAACGACTTTATTAACTTCGAAAATAATGTTGGATGTAAACAAAGCAAATCCTATTAAATATTTACTCGTTCTCACCACAATTTAAATTGTGTAGGTATTTGCATAACAGAAAATGCAGTATTGTAAACGCATGATAAGCTATTATTGTACTTCTTATCGCTGTTTGACTAATATTTTCTAGAAATAAAAAAATGATACTTAATAATAAACTTACGTAAGTCATAACAAAAGTTTATATCTTATTTTCGTAAGAAATCTACTCGATGGATCGATCAAAACAAGATAATATAATTACACTGTAATAAGTATTTATAATTGCCTATATACATATACCAGTAGAACTAGTAACCTAGTAAATTAGTCAGCCCCCTCATGATGGCTTCGCCAAGAACGCGAACGGTCACTGTCAAGTGTCATCCGGGAAATGAACTTGCAATGCATTCCACAGATCGCTGCACACAGCATTGACAGCACTCCAACTTTAGGGTGACTAACGGCCGCACTCAGAGTCGACTTTAATGATTACTTAGTTAAGTATAGATTTTTAAAACTAAACTGCCGCAATCAGACAAGTTTAATAAATTAATGTTAATTGGCATTTAACTAATTAAGTTTCATCTCATTAAATGCCAATTAACATTAATTTACTGAACGTCTCTGATTGCGGCAGTTTTGTTTTAAAAATCTATACTTAACTAAGTAATCATTAAAGTCGGCCGTTACATTATAATATCGGAACTGACGTTAACCGCGACCCCCATAGTCCCATCGAACAATGAACAAGAAGAGCTTGATTCTGAACAGAACTTATAACGAATACACAAATTATCGCCTCTAAAAGCCGGCTCGAACGCAATACATGTTAATAGCCCTCGATTTCGTATTCGAAACCTTTTCAATTAATAGATACAAGTGCCCACTCTTTATCCATTAACAAAATTTATTAACAAACAATTCAACTAATTAAGACCGTGGAGAGAAGCTTAATTTGCCTGTAATTAATTTAACATTTATCTTCGTCTATACAAAAACAACAGGATACCTATTGCGAGTGAAACGAAGGTTTTTGGATTAGTTAATGGAAATGCAGCCTAATCAGAGTAAATTAGATAGGTACTTATTACACTTAAATTATGAATGAGTTAAACTTGCAGAATGATGACTGTACAGTACCGAGACTATCAAACTTCTATTTTTTTTTACACAAAATAAATATAGGTAACCTATTATGAATAATAGCCGACGTAATTTTCAATGTGACTTCTGCAATGACCGGAAAATACGACATTATCCTAAATCAACGAAGCTGGCATCCTAGGCCTCGACCTCGTGCCCACATGCGGGCGAAGAAAAAAAACAACGGTGCCGTCTCGAGGCAATAAATGGTATACGCCCGCCCGAATGTAAAGGCAAAAAATTGTTACTTCATAAATTCATAGTAGGTACGTTGGAATTTGAATCCCTCGGAACGCGTTACGATTGCAACATAACGTTATTATTAATTGTAAGCGGAAATTAAGACATTCATCCGAAAGCAAAACAGGTTAAGGATTTTATGCTGTTACAGTACCTACCTTAGTCACCTGCCCCACTAAATCCGTCTAAATTGTTATCATATACATAATAAATATACTATTATTTAAATACTAAATAGGCTATTAGGTACTTAAAATTTTTAAGTGGGAGGCCCGGGGCTCTATGTATATGATACAAGTTCGCTTAGTTTAGAGCGAACTTATAATAAGAAAAAGGCGCATGGTTCGTATCGTTCGAAAAAACGAAGTAACGGAACGTAAGGAATAAGTCTACTACTATTATAAGAATAGTGAACGCCTCTCTAACTAAATATAGTTCGTTCTTTCAGTACCTATCGGAATCTGTAGTATAAACACTCCTGTTTACACGGTGCCTAATAAGTAGGTATTTCCCGAACTTGCCGAAATAAACGCCTATATGACGCATCATCATATCACAATATGTATTTTTTACTAGCTGTTCCCCGCGGTTAAACCTGCTCGCGGCGTTAATTTCGGTATTCCCGCGGGAATTTCAAGATAAAAAGTACCGTATATGATTATATCTACTTTCTATAAGTACCCCTGACAACGTGTATGCAAATTTTCATGATCGGTTGAGCCGTTAGGGCGTAAAAGCGTAACAAACAAACAAACTCACTTTCGAACGCAACAACGCGCGTGCAACGTGCACCGTGATAAGTTTTTCATTACTAAAACGTTCTGAAACCCATCAGATTACAACGCTTGTTTTGCTATGATGGTTTAAAAGCTTACGTGAGCCGCCTATATCGTAGCCTAGAGGCAATGATATTATTATAAGTTGACTAGACAGCCGTCTTGTCTAGACTGATCGAAACACGATCGAAACAAATCACGATCAATACCTGCAATACTACTAAAAATGGGAAAGTCTGTCTGTTGTGTTTTGACGCCTTACCTTCTCAATCGATCATCAGGAAATTATGCATTCACGTTGTCAAAAGTACAGAGAAGGAAATAGGGTACTTTTTATCCCGGAATTCCCACGACTAAACTCAGAAATTAACGTGAGTGAAACCGCGGGGAACAACTAGTTTGCTATAAAAAACCTTTACAAATAAGGGACTGACAAAATTGGCTAGTTTATTATTGCCTGTGTGTGATGGCAAAACCATCAATGTTTAAACGAAAAACAATTCGAGTAGGTAATTAAATATAGTTAGTCACATTATTGACGAGCATAACTTTATATAACTTTTTTAATGTAGTGATGTTGAATGCGATGTTCAACTAAAGCTCCGCGAAATAATCTGTTCTAGCTAACTAGCTGGCTATAAATGTAAAAATTGCGTACTGTAAACGGACAAAATATAACATGACCACATAAAAGAAATGAGAGTAAATTAATTGCAGAGCAAAAATATTATTTACCTACCTACTCGATATTATTGTGGTTTTCTGCATCGATGCATGTGAGAAAAAGTAGGGTGTCCGTACTCGCAAATTTTTTTAGGATAAATTCATCTAAATTTAACCTATACGCAAAAATATTTACGTTAACAACATAGAGGCGTTTGTATGATATTTGATATTTGTATTTGCAGTTTGTATGTGAAAAGCTACAAGAAATCCACCACAGTAAAAAAAAACTCTAACACTGTAACACATGCTTCTATTCATTTATCGGAGAGCATGGTTAATGGGTGTGCTATAAAAAACGAGCATTGGCGTGGAAAGATGTAGGGCCTGCGGAGATTGGTTAGGCGGTGAGGAAGGGCACGAGGGGGGGACGCGCCGTATTGATCCAGCTCTCGCCTCAGACCCCCCTCCTGCCCACCGCCCGCGCCCCGCAGCTCTGAGCCTCGCCAGACGTACAGAAGCAATCGCACCCTTCACCCCCGTACGAACGACGCACACCACCTAGTCGCCACCCGGGCATAACGCTACCACACCCCTTTTTCATGCCACTATCGAGTCACGGGATTTTCCAATTCGATATAGCCTACCCGGCAGGCTAGCAAGAAAAATCGATGGACTATAATTAGAACGCAATAGCCACGTAAAATACAAACACAAAGACAATTCAAACACGCTATAACGCCTTTAATTTTTTATCAGCGCATTTCATCATTATTGTATTATTCATCATCCGAACAACGTTTCAAATTAATATATTCTCGGTTGAAGTAAGAAAATCGTGGTTGACACTTTTGTGATTTGTGGTCCTCGGGCGGATTCGTTTGACAAAAAAGATTGGAGAATGCAACTTGTTTATTGCCATATATGTATGTATGGTGAGCTGATTCGATTATGGGCACAATAAGCGAAAGAACATTTTCGTAAGTTCATTGACTCTGGTAACAATGTGTCCGCGGAGTGCGCGGCGGCCGGGCCGGGGCGACACGCACACGACCCCGCCAGCCGCATCTGCTGCGCGACGAGAGATTTTATAGATACAGCACATGTCCTCCAGCTTCCGACTAAGGGCCTTTAATGTACCCTTCGACGATCAGACATGATACAGTATACTGTCACGACAGCATAAAATTTTAAAGCTCAACAAAACGTAAAACGCAAAAGCAATAAAATGTAACTGATATCCTACTACTCTATTTCAATACATTATTATTTAAATAAACCCGTTCTAAATTCCAATACAAAAAACGCTTAAGGGTTTCATAGAGTAAGATTCGACCGTCTAGGTATAGATAAATGTTTTGGATATTTAGTTTAAAATGCTTTTTTTCAATAGATAGAGGATAGAATTCGGGGTTTTAACTTTTTAGCATTGTAGGTAAGGTACATGTATATATTAAAAGGTGGATATTACGGATACCAAAAATTTAAGATTAGGATATCGTATGATAAATAATTTCCAAGAGCTGAACTACCGACAGTTTGAATCATCGTGTTTGTGGCAAAAATATGGTCGTTATACACAAACACACTAATTTTGCTAATGGCTAATTCGTTTTAACCAGCTTCATTGTGAAAATGTAGTGCAAATTAAATGTTGAAACAGCTGAACAGTTAAGTTTTATTTATTAATTTATAATTCAGGCGCCTACCTAGTTTAAGTAACTGATAGGTGCCTGTATCCAGTTATTAATTAATTAATTTATATATTTTTTATAGATGATTACATTGATAACTGATACCACAGAATGATCCTAGCTAAAGTGGTTACCCAGGAAAAGATATCCAACCACAATAGTATCTACATTTTATTTATATCTACACTAACACTCAATATGTATGTATACGTAGGTAGTGCAAAATAATCTTACTGTCACCTACATAATTGTTAACTCTAAGTGCAAGCCTTTTAATACGACTGAGGTTATTAAAAACTAACCACAGTCCAATATTTTTTTTAAATAAGTGAAGATGAGAATTGTTAAGTTATTCAAATTATGTATACTTTACTATGGATTTTTATTTTGTAATAATGAATCACATTATGTAAAATATCAACCAGTCCAATGAGTAGAGAAATTCAGAAACTGGAAACGTTATGGTTAATAAACTCAACATTATAGATACATGAGATGGTATTAACGCGACGTGCAATATTGCAATGGCTATACCTCACCCACTCAGTCTATGTACTGACTCTTCAGTACACGGGCTAGCAAGTTATTTGAATCGAGTTAGCATAAGAACATAACTTTCTAGTGACTCATAGGAAGAGAGCTATCACGCGCAGACGCTCTCAATAAGGAAGAGGGTAATAAACAAATTCATCTCTCCCATCTTATGTGGCTTCGGAGACCATTAAAATGCACAATACTGCACTTTATAACACAGTAGTGTCCCCTGCGGCCGGCACTTGTTATTTTTAGTATTAAAATTGACATAACAAAAAGAAAGGATGTAAGCAATTAAAAGCACTTTCGTTCAAAAAAGGATCAAATATGTACCTACCTACGACAAGTCTCTCGTTGCTAATACAGTCTACAATCTAGATTATAAAACTTAGTATGTACTGCGATGCGAATATGCGATGCATAAAGTCAGACGTTCAACTACGATAAGCGTAAATTTAAAAATAAGTTACGAGCATAGAAGTTAGTATTATTATCGGGTACCTACATATTTCTTACAATCATTAAAAAAGTGGGTCGATCGTTCTAAACACAGTCATGTCCAGTCAAGAAACGCCCGAACATGACATTTCCCGTCTCTCAACTTAGCGAAGTGATGTGACTTCACCTATAATTAAGCACTCTGAATCAAAATGAAAGTCACTTAGGAGATCGATTGATCTCGACTCGGAAGACGCGTGTTATACTGACGCTGACTTGACCTACTTGGGAATAATGGTACATTATACGTGGAGTTCTCATCTCTTCGTGTGTTCAGATGAAATATTAGCAGCCAATGATATAATAAATAAAGTATTAATAAGTAAAGTAAGTAAATAAAGTATTATAAGTAAATAAATAAATAAAGCGGTACAGTGAACAGAAACACCGACTTATACTTAAAATTTTAATGGAATCGTATTAAATTCACAATTATTATTTGAATTAGTAGGTATCTACGTCTTCGTCTTTAACAACATTTTCCGCATAATGTAAGTAATAGTTCCTAAATTCGTTCGGTGATGCGTAATACATAAAACAATTTCTAAAAGTCTACATATTTTATTGGACATACAAAACAACTTGATTATAGCACAAATTATTTTTTCTGCCTTGTGTGTAGGTTGATTAATTGTAGGATGTTTTAATTACCTACGTATTATTTATATGGTTTCAGTAATTTAAAGTGTTCCAGAAGTAATGTTAACCAACAAACATCAAAAAACATAATTATCGTATTAAATAAATCTACTTGACGCGCTTTATTGTTTTAATGATCAAATGCTTTCCGTTAAAAAACACAAATCGTCTTGAGTGCGGATGGACTGATTTAATACAAATTTGATATAGAATATATTATGGTATTAGGGAAAGAAAAATTGAAAATGTTCTCTGGTAAATTAGAAAATTCGGGAAATCGGAAATTGTGAAATCTGAAATTGTGAAAGTGTTTTTTGCTAAGGAGTTTTCATATACATTTAGGGAAACTCGAACAAGTTAACGTCTGTTGGCTCCTTTTTTAAATAAAACTTTGTCTTATCTTAACGTACCTATGTGGTAAAATTTGTTTTAGCTAAATCATATACATATGTGTAAAAAATGTGGAACATTCTTTGACCGGGTACAATCATGGTCATCGTAACGCAATCGCGGCTCGTGGGGCAGGTAAGTAAGTATAGGCAGTAGGTACTCCATTGGAACATTTGGTAACTTATATAACGACTATTTAATCGGGGTTCAACAGCCGCTGAGATATGCCTCGGTTATAATAGCTAGACAATCTATCCGAGGTGACTAGAGCGCGTTCACGATCTTTGGTCAACCTTGAACCTGATATTGAAGCTGCTCCCAAACACGACACGCTTAATACTAATACAATACATGAAAAGAAGCCATTGCCTGATTATGCTATTCAATACGATTTCGATAAATTGCTCCAGGGTATAAAAGCGTTACAGAATTCACTGCGAAGCTGAATTGATGTGGGCGGAACTCACACGTTTTTGCAAGTCTAGAGAGCAAACTCGTATCTGGTACCGGTTAAGTTCCAACCAGTCCATATTTTCGCGGCAGCTGGCGTCGAGCATGTCGCGGTCATTTACATAGTTAAGTCGACGATAAGCACGCTATATTTAGCGCGGGATGCGCCCTTCATACCATCAGTATATGATTTGCCACAGAACCAACTTACGACTCGAATCACCCCAGCGCCTTTTCTACCCTAGATCTTCATCGGATCCTTGTACCTAATCATTTACTACCCACCCACTATAAATTACAATTGCAATACAATACTATAAATTATAATTACAAACACCGTGCGTCCTATAGATAGTAGGTAGGTATGCAGCGTTATTAATTCTCGTGAACGTTACGGAGAGAATCGAGAACAAATAAGAAGGGAACGTAACAAATCACTCTCGCTTACGTGAGGACTTTATTAAAACTCTAACGACGAAACTCAACAAGAAAAGTGGCGGATAACTGTCGTACCGACATAATAACTTATTGCAGTGGCGCGTCGTAAGTAGGTATGCTGTTGACATGTCTCGTCTACTGAATTATCTAAAGCACTGGAGCGATAAAAACGAACAAAGAACAATGTCAGGCGACTCTCAATTCACTTTCGCACAAATGCGCCTCAAGACACGGCTTCGTATGACAAAATAACATCAATTTTATATTGACAAAGCTGCGCCTGAGGTGGCCTGCGGTTACGAATCGGCGCGGCGGTCGATACCCAACGCAATATATGCCTACCTACCTACCTGAAATAACGCTAAATGAATGAATCAGTTTCAAGAATGTTTGTTAAATCGTATATGCAAAGTTTTGTGACTCGCCGCCAGCACCGGCAGATGTGAATCAGCAATGTTAATGAGTCTGACGAGGTGCAGGGGTCGGGTGGCCTCGCCTTGCACGGATCGGATGTAGGTATGGCGCTCACTGCCATCATCCATGTTTATTAACAATCCTCTCCCTTGTGAGGTAGATTTTAGATTTCAAAATAAAATCCCGCGCATGTAACGAATACATGGCCACCAAATAATAATGAAATACAGGTAGCTTCTTTTTTAAGTTTTATTTTGTAGAATTCGGTAAAAAATTTGAGTGCAGACTGCAGTATAAAATTAAAACTAGCAGTTTATTAAAAAAAAAAATATAATTAAGGACTCACCAAGCTTTAACGCGAATAAGGACCTCTCCTTCGCCGACGGTGGGTTCTGGCTTCTTTAGAATTTTGACAGTTTTGAGTCCACCGAAGCCGGTGAGCACCACCGCGCGCATCTCCTTGGGCGGCGGAGTTTCCTTTTCCTTTTCTTTCTCCTCGGTCGCTTTCTCTGGAGCCTCCTCTGGGGGTGTTTCGGTGCTTCCATTCTCAGTCGGGGTCTTTTCGGGCGCGGCGGCGGCCGGGGCGTCGGTGCTTTCCGTCATCTCTGATTGTCGTATGGAGTTGTATGTATGAAGTATCGGTCGAAGCGGTGCGGCTAACGGTCGCGGTCGGAATGGCTCTGAGCGAGTGTACGTAGGACGAAGGCCGGCCGGCGAGACGACGCGTCGCGGAACGAATGAGTCTAGGGAAAGCAGAAGCGCGCGCAGCGAGGGTGGCGACTGGCGCGTCGCGGCGTGGGGAGCAGCGGGCGGCGGGGCGCGGAGGTGCACAGCGCACCCTGCCCCTGCTGCCGCACCCGCGCCCCGCACCGCGACAGGTGGCTGCCGGCCGGCTAGGCTCCTCGCTCCCCGTATTCACTCCCCACTACAACTTAATATCATGAATTCACGAAAGACCTACCTACGTAACCCGCCTAGATTAACTTTACTAACTTTACTCGCCAAATCAATTTCCTGTAAATAAAGCTTAATATAGTCGTAGATCCCGTCATCGATACGTCCATTCAGGTTAGCATTATTTTGTAATGGGTAACGCCTGGGGCGTCCGAAATTTTACGTCGAACGTGACTTGGCATCGCGATCGATACAGATCGCTCTAACATGTTGCTTTAAGTACAGTAACAGAATAATGGAGCGAATTGTGACTAACTGCATTAAAATTTATATTTATATCTCCATACGAGTCGCCCTCTTTAACAACTAACAATGTCAAATGATAGGACAAAAATGCTTTCTTTAAAAAACTGACCCTACTACAAATTAGGTGGCTACACATAAAAGAATGATTCATACAACATTGTTTTGCAAAGACTCTCGTTTTCAGATAACATTAATGAGTGTCACAAAAGGTGTTTTTTTTTTTATACTATCATCTGTCCGTCTCGACCGCAGCAAAAAACATTGTAACCACTTGATAACCTAATAGTATACGTAATAACGCGTTAAGAAATCAATGATTCAAATAAATTGATGACTAATACGTGTACATACGAGAGTATATGTGTAGCTTCATCAGACTTCATCAGAGAATATATGGACGCAGATAAGCAATAACATGTTAACCCACAAAATTAAGTTACCTATTCAGAACGATTTATTGAGAGTTAGGGAACGTTTTTTAATTACGTGTTCACCTTATTACATTGTTGAAGTATGTAATAAAATATTGAACATAAAAAATGTTGACACAAAATGGCGCTATAATTTTAAAACACGATTTACTCAAAATTTCTCCAGTGTGGGTTAACACACTAACCGCCGCACTCAGAGTCGACTTTAATGATTACTTAGTTAAGTATAGATTTTTAAAACAAAACTGCCGCAATCAGACAAGTTTAATAAATTAATGTTAGTTGGCATTTAACTAATTAAGTTACATCTCATTAAATGCCAATTAATACTAATTTACTGAACGTCTCTGTTTGCGGCAATTTTGTTTTAAAAATCTATATTTAACTAAGTAATCATTAAAGTCGACTCTGAGTGCGGCGGTAAACTCTAGATTAAAAACGAAGTATTACTTATTAGAATTAAATAGAAGAAGAATCATTTCAGTGGTAGTCAGTATACTTACTTACTATTGATACAGAGCGGAATACTGTTGTCACTGCTCGAATATTATACCCGCGGGTCCGGCTGTCGACCAATATTCAATCTTATACCTATTCATACCTCAGACGAAATAAAAAGTTTTTATTTTGTCTGAGATTCATACTAGCTGTTCCCCGCGGTTTCACTCGCGGTAATTTCGGAATTTCGAAAACTTTTTTAAATTTTTCAAGCCTAAAAAGATTGAAGTTTGACTAGTATTTACTAACGCGCGCTTTTGACTTGAAAACAGTGTAATTTTTTTATCGAAAGGCGGATCTTTTACGTGGTACTAACGAAACAGTAAACTCATACCCTTCTCCAAGAGGGGTAAGCGGAGACCATACTAATTTGGTAGCTAGCACACAACTTTGTCACTCCTCCATCTGTAGATACTTAGCTTGACATTTTCAGAATTTCATTCGCCCGATTGGGAAATCTACTCCTTGGACTAACTCTCTCACTATCACCGTTTTATTATTTCAGTCTTCAGTATACATAGGTACATGGATCTATGATATATTATATATTGTGATGTTATAGTAAATACTATAGAAGTATAGGTGAGCACGCTCCGGTTAAATAACCGACGGCCGCACTCAGAGTAGTTTTAATGATTAATTAAACTAAGTAAACTGGGTAATCATTAAAACGACTTTGAGCGCGGCCCTTAGACCGCCACCGGTCTAATTAATTAATTGACTAATTAATTTTAGTCCGTCTTATAGATTAATAAAAAATATTGGACACGTATTTTTTATTTTTTTACGTAATCAAAAAATAACCGCGATACATTGAGTTGAAATTTCGCGTGACGTCAGAACCCGGTGCAGTTTGTATGGGGCTTATACTGAATAATGACGTCACGAGTCCCCCACCCTAAACTTTAATGCTCTTTATCTATGTTTATTTTCATTTATTTGAACAAGCAAAAAGTACGTGTCTATTATTATTTTTTATTTTCTTTCTGATGGACTAATTAGAATTTTGATTTTTATACATGGAAAATACCCAATTAACATTAATGAACGTCTCTGAGTGCGGCAGTTTTGTTTTTGAAATCTTTACTTTATATTAAGTAACTATTAAAACGACTCTGAGGGCGGCCGTAAAACTATTAATCATAGGCTTAACTTTGTTTTAACGTTTATTTAGTCTTGTATCTAATACGAAACTACCTTAATACCACTACAGCAATATTTTTAACTTAGTGAAGGGTGCTTATTGTTATCGGCGCCTGCCTCGTGCCTCTCGTAGTAGCTTGCATCATCTTCGTAGCCTTCATCGTCGTCATCGTAGGGCACCTCTTCATTTTCGTCATCACTGGACTCGTCCGGCAACAGACAGTCTAATTTGTCGTTCAGCATTTGCTTGCGAAGTTTGTTTTGTTGAATCTGGAACGCAATTTGAAGATTACGAATACGCTTCAACGAACATAGATTCTATTAATATTTGTACTATATTCTAATAAATGTATAATAATAATTAACAAACTCGTCTGGCAAGCCGCGTACAACCCGAAGAAATTATGTAGGAGGCTTCCTATTATATTAATGTGCCATAGTGAATAAGGGCCGTGTTGATAAAATTTGTTTTTTTTTTTTTGCACGAGTACACGACTAAAGGAGTAGGATGCTGATTAAAGGACAACAATTTTTTTAGTTAAACCAATGTTTTGCAATATTGGGGTGAACTTGCTAATAGTGATAGTAAATGTTATCTGCGTGGTAATGCCGATAAAATGAATATAAACAAAAATAAGTATAAACAAATTCAGTAAAGATTTTTGGTCATGATATTTTTTATTTACTTACATTCCTTATAAGCATTAAAGTAACATCCGTAAATTTGGCGAGTAAACAACTACCGAAATAGGCAAGATTGATTCAGAACTACCTCAGAAATACTCAGAAATAAACCTCAGAAGGTATGCAGTGATTGTAATATCACTGCATACCTTCTGAGGTAGACTTTTTTTGTAGATTGAAGAGATTAGATTAATATGATTAAAGTTGGGGGATCCCACAATTACTGGGGGCTACCTTATGCGGGCTTATTCTCCAATCACTATCGATTCATGCTTAATAGACATGAATGAAACTGTAACTAAAAGCGAAATATGTGAGCCTTGTAAACATTTATGAGAAAAAATTCACTATAAGAAAAATGTAAATATTAAGGGCCGACCGAAATTTCGGTTTCGTTTATGGTTTCGGCTAGTTTCGGCCAAAAATTCTATTTTCGGCCTATATTCGGTTTCTGCTAATTTCTGATCGAAACTCAGTTTTCATGAATTGTCGTGCGTCGTTATCGAGGTTATGTTTTGCACATAAATGATTAGGTATGTGTTTTTTTACTGTTAATATTATTTCATTTCAATGAAAATTAATAAGTTCAATGAAATGAATCTTATTTTCAAGAGTAAGTACCTATATATCGTTTTATACGTTTATTTTTCTTTATCTGTATGTATGTGCAAAAAATGTGTGAAAAATAAACTAGATTTCAATATACAATAGAAAGTTTAAGTTAGTTTCGGTTTTGGTTTCGGCTGCAACTAAGACTATGACCGAAAGTTCGGTTTCGGTTTCTGTTTCGGCTGAAAAATCTGTTTCGCTAGGCCATTAGTAAATATAGAATTGTTTCTAATGCCTACTTTCTAATGACAATGAAATTGTTTCTAATGACTTCATAGAATAAGTGAACTGATTTAATTCTCTACTACTTACTACTATTAATTAAATACTACAACTACTCTAGTCTGGCGGGCGGCCTGTATATACTTTCATATTATGCTGTATGCATTTAGTGAAAAGCTATTAAGTTATTTAGAATTATCAAACATGACACTTCATTGATTTTTATATGTATAGATGTAAAACTGAAAAGATTCGTGCGATGTGTGCGTCAGTGGCGCCGATCGCACGGTTGCATTTTCAAATACATATATAATACCATCCAAATACATAATACCACCCGAGCGAAGACGCGTGCCCCGCCTATAATATAATAGTACGGGCGCCCAAGAGGGGATTTGTGGATTAGTTAAAGCGCGTCAGATGAACATAAGGGGGGAGGTGTTGAGTACCTCCACCAAATATAGGCCCTCTACACTGGTGGATGCGTCTAGAATAATCGATCAGATTAGTAAAAAAAAATCGATAACTCGAAATACTCGTAAGATATGGTGGGTTAATTACATGCTGAGAAGTGTGTATATGAATAATCTGACAATTTGAAAGTGACGTAAGGGAGTTAGAGGATCACAAACTTGCAAAAAAAAACGCAACCTCGACATTCTCGAGCGCGGTTGATTTATTTTTTATTTTAAAGTAAATAACTCAAGGATAGCGGGAAAAATATAATCTGCCGATTTTCATAAGCCGAAGAAACAAAAATCGTCTTTAAAGTTTAGAACGAGCAGCTGCAGTGAAACATGTACCTATTCATATCTCTGTCTTTCTTTCCCTTTTGCTTTTTCTCTATCTCTCACTCTCTCGCACCGTCCTCACACTACTTTCCGTCGCCATAACGTCATCACAACGTATCACGGCGCTAAACGTGTCGAATTTTAACTTTTTTTAGTGACTTGGTAACTTTTTTGGTAGGTTAAAATACATATTAAAATAAGTTAAGGTATTACATCAAACTATAGGTTATACCTATAACCTTTCACTTTAATGTAATTTTTAACCGACTTCTAAAAAGTAGCGGTAAAGGAATGTGTATTACTCCGCTCCGCGCCACTCTCTCCCTTTCACTGTTTGTGTATCTCTGACCCTCTCACACCATTCCCACGCTGCTGTCCGTCGCCATGACGCCATTTTACTTTACAGCTCATCACAAAACAACGCGTTCACGTTACTATATAAGACGCTCTGGCTTGTTTGTGCTTTAGTTAGTTTTGTGAATAATATTTTGTGAGCTTTTACATATTTCATAGAAATATAAAGTGTGTTTTTTGTGAACAAGAAATAGCTCATAAAGTTATTAAACTTACGTCAGAAATAAAAAAAAATCTTAAAAATAAATCATAATTTTTGTTTCTAGCAGTCAGATTAATAATATCCCTCAAAATTATTGTCAGATTTTAAGCCAACATAACTTGGACTGCAAGCTGAACCTTCTGTAAAATAATCTGACACGCTCGAGTATTTCAAAATTCAGATTTTTTTTTGCATTTTCAAAAATTCGCTACTACCTTGCGTCACTTCCAAATCGGCAGATTTTCAAAGGGGAGCATTTTTAGGGTTCACTTAACATCCCCTTTGAATATCTGACGCGCTGGAGTAAATTTTTTTTTTTTTCATTTTCTCCCCTTCCGGATGGCCACCCCCACCACGCAAATCGGCAGATGAATATATTTTCGTTATCAGAGATACCTTGGAGTATCTAAATTACAATATCTGACGCGCTCGAGTATTTCCATTTTACTATTTTTTTTTACATTTTTGAAAGCCTGTAGAAGCTAAACCCACCGGTGAATGAAACAACATCATATAACCTTATTTTGTTTATATCTCCTAATCTTCAAAACCCAATAGGTCCCAACGACGCTCGAGTAAATCCCGAATTAGCATCGGTATCTCCCGTACTATAACAACAGTGAACTCGACGCGAAAGGTCACGGGTTCGAGGCGCACCCCGCACGAGTGACAAAAAGTTGGGAATGATATTGGTAGGTAGTAGGTACAGCAAAAGTTCCAATTGGGGCATTAAATTTGCTTAGGTTACTTTGTCTAGACGGCACCGGCACCGCACAGGTCGCAGGGGCAGGGGCGGATCCAGGGGGGGGCACTGGGGGCAATTGCCCCCCCTGAAGACCTAAATAGGTACCTACTTTAATTAGACCTTAGAAAAATCTTCGCAAGGTTGTGGCTTTTCACCAAAGTTTCATCGTAATTTGAATAGAAATATACGAATGAACCTGAATGAACGAACAAATATTCATTTTTAAAACTCTATAAATTATTAGTTCGTAACGAACCCCTATGGAAGTTTGTATCTATTATTGTAAAACAAACACAAAATCTGTCAATTCTTTCTCGTTAAAACAAATTTTCTGTTTTGAAACTACGTGCCGTATGGTATATTTCTCATTTAAAAGGAGAAGTTTCTGTGTTTGGCTGTATATATGTTTTTACAATTATCCTTATATATGTAGTTTCTCTATCCCTTTTCTTTAACTTCATCCAACATCCTTGAGACTTGGAAGTAAGCTATTGTGATTTCACTTCCCAAAACTAGTCGGTACCTAACTCTTCTACTTTTTCCACGTTCAAAGCAAATCTATCCATATTATTTATTTATATTATGTTATATGTAACTGACGAACTAAATGGAATTAATAGAATTTCGATTTTTATTCCCCGTCATATTGTACCTCTGTGCTCAAAAAATAGTCGGCGACTTTTATCACGTGCGGTGCGCGATGAATTCGGATTTGGAAAAAAATTTGCGCAAATTTCCAAAATTTATCAAATTTTTCTTCTGTTGACTGTAAATTTTAAAATCTTCTATGGTCAAAACATCTTTTTGTTTCAATAGTACCTATTTTTCCGTATCTCGTCATATGGACGAAAATTATTCACTTCTCTGAGTTTTCTGCGTTATTTCCCAAATTTTCTCCTCATTTTACTAATCCAAGGAGTAACCTTCTCCTTTTTGTTTACGCCGATGTGTGCTGTATGAATCTGACAGAAGAGTAATTGAAATTGAAAATTGAAATTGAAAAAACTTTATTTGACACAACACAAAGATTTACAGCATACATATTCGCCAGGCGCACTACACATATTCTTTGTACCATCTTTAAAGTGCTGAGGGATCCCAAATCACCGACTTACTTCAAAGAAAGTTTCAGATTGCTTTATGTCGGCCGTGAAGCTACGTCAGGTAGTTAGGTAGTTCTTTGTTCTTCTGATCACGAAACACGTTTTTATCACATCACATGTGCACCTCTGATGGTATTTTTTCTCAGTTTAGTAAAAAAATCGCTATTAACCATAACACTTCATCACGTTATAGATACAAACCTACAAAATTTTAATTTAAAGTTGTTAATTCAGGTCAGATTCGCTGGAACGTAAATTTTTCATTTTTTACTTTTATCTGTTGTAGCTTCCATGTAGATTATTTTATGCATGAAAGTACAAGTTTGTAAATAATGAAATACTAAAAAAAACTTTGATTTTACAGAGAATCGTACTCAAAAACCGCTATACCTACCTAAGCTCTATCGTTTTCGACACCACATTTTTTTAAATATGAAAAACATAAAACTAAAAAGCTAAAAATAACAAAATACCGACTTAATCCATCAGACAAAAATACATGTAATACTATTGTTGGTTTGTGCTACCACTTTTTGATTTAAATTCGATGCCAAGCCCGCTTACGTCTACCCACTTGGGTTGTTCAGCTCACAACGAACTCGTGGCGGGACTGGACTTAGCCCATGTACCTACGCCATATTTGGCTTGTCACCGACTTCAAATAATAATAGTAGTCAAGTGGTAGAATAAACCAATAATAACTACTGGTACTGGTATAATAACTACTGGTAATAAGTACCAAAAATAAACTTACGTGTATTTTTGTCTGTTGGATAAAATCGATATTTTGTTATTTTTAGCTTTTTAGTTTTGTGTTGTTGGAAGTCGGTTTTAATTTTTTTGTTAAAATTTTGTTTATTTCTTGCTTTCAAGTGAGTCCGTTTGTAAATTTATCTAAGTTACAATAGCCTAATGTCAATTGCTCATCGCCTTTTACAAAATACTGCTTTTACCGACGGGACGACAGGGACGTTGATTGTTGAGGAGTTCTCCTGGTACGTCATCATCAGTTCCACTTTACCATATACATTGTGACGAGCATAAATTATTCAGGAACCATATTAAAGTTAACGAATCGGAACTCGTGAAATACCTTTTATAGAGTAGTTCCGATGACCATCTGTGGTCTTCATCATCAGTTTCACTTCTTCAAATTTTGCTTTCCAAAAGCAAATAAACGATTTACTATAAAAAATCCAAAAATCGCTATAGGTGTGTCTGTAATTTTTGAAGAGTTCTCTTGATTTCTCCATGATTCCATCATCTCTATTCCATATTCCATCGTTCTCGATTTGGTGACAATGGGATCAATTTGGGAGTATACCCTTTCAAACAACAAAATCAATTTTCTAAATCGGTCCAATCGAAACCCGTGAAATACTTATTATTGTTGAGTAGTTCCGATGAACACTTGTGGTCTTCATGATCAGTTCCACTTCTTCAAATTTTGCTTTCCGAAAGCAAATGAACGATTTACTATAAAATATACCCAAATCGCTATAGGTTTGCCTATTATTTTTGAAGAGTTCCCACGATTTCCCCAAGATCTTTTGAGGATAATAAAGATTCTTAAACCATAAGATCCCATCATCAGATCCCACTTGGTGGCAATAGGACCTAATTGGGAATATACGCTTTCAAACAAAAAATGAATTTTCGAAATCGTTCCAACCCTAGCTTCGAGTAATATAAAAAAAAAAAAAACATACAGCCGAATGCGTAACCTCCTCCTTTTTGGAAGTCGGTTAAAAAATCGCGAAACATACACACAGATAATATAATACATACATAAGCTCAATTCAGATGCTCTCAATATGAAGCACTTAAATTTTATTAATGGACTTTTTTGTCTATCCTGTTAATTCAAAAAATTTCATGGTGCAACCAAATTGCCCCTCCCTCAACCAAATCCTGGATCCGCCCCTGCGCAGGGGATACTTTTAAACATGCTGTGCGCAAATCTTACCCAAATAGATATTCATAGCGAACAATCGAGGGCGTTGCTAGTGAACTATAAAATCAAATAAGTATTCCATACGACTTAGATATTACCTACTGTTAAAATTAAAGTTAAAATCTACAAATAAATAATGCTTGTAAAGTGATTTTATAATTAGGGCTCTGTACCCAAAGGGTAAAACGGGACCCTATTATTTAGAATCCGCTGTCCGTCCGTCCGTCTTTCTGTCCGTATGTCATGAACCGTGATGCTTGGATAGTTGAAATTTTCACAGAATATGATGTAGGTATTTCTGTTGTCGCTATAACAACAAATACTAAAAGATAGAAAAAAAATAATTTGAAATTTTATACAATGTGATATTTTTTTTCAGTTTTTATAGATAATGGTACGGAAGGGTTCTTCGTGCGCGAGTCCGACTCGCACTTGGCCGGTTTTTTTTTTAAGAATATCTATATCAATCTAAAAAACAATTGTGGTGTTTAGTTAAACTAGCAAAATAGATGTTCTTTTTTGGATATTGAACTAAACAATTCATTTTGTTTTTTCGTATTCTCTATAGTTCTACTCCTCATTGTATAGGAACATGCAATTTACTTTAAAACTGCTTGTTAGCACTTATATTCTACTAGGCACCAATATGGAAACTATAATAATAACACAACACACAGACCTACTTAATCCCAAACCCTTGTGTCGTGAAAATAATAATAATAATAATCCACTTCACAACACACATACATACTTGATCCCACACTAAGCTATAAGCTTGTCTCGTGGAAACCAAGCAAACGTGGGGTACACTACATATTATTACATTTATTATATAAGATAACTATATAATTATATTCACACCCAGTACCCACACTAGAAAATGGAACCCTGTGTTCATTGAAGTCCACCCCCAACGGGAATCGAACCCGGAACCTCTTGATTAGCGGGTAGGCATGGTAAACTACTGCGCCAATCGGGTCGTCATATTAATTATTAATTAATCCATCAAGCAAACGCGGTATTACACTACAGTACAGATTTACACAGACTGGAAAGTAATAATCCTGCTACTGAATAGATTTTAATGAAACTCTACAATAATATAGCTTATATAAATCAGAATAACACATAGGGTACTTTTTATCCCGGAATTCCCGCGGAAACTCCGAAATTAATTGTGATGACATTGAATTAATTATGCATAGGTACTACACGTTGTCAGAGGTACAGAAAAGGACACAGGGTACTTTTTATATTGGAATTCACGCGGGATCTCCGAAATTAACGCGGGTGAAACCGCGGGGAACAGCTAGTTAGCTATACATAATCACAACTGCTAAACAAACCTGTCGTTTCAATAAAAATTCGGCCAGCTCCTGACTCTGTTCGGCCACATCGAACTCTTGCACGGCACCGGCGGACGTCTTGTACGATAGTACCGGCGAAGCGGCGTCCTCCCGAAGCCTGATCCAGGCGTCCGCGCTTCGCCTCCTGGCGGCCAGCAGCCTGCCCATCATGGCGGCGTGGTCCAGGCCGAACACGTGATGCGTCATCTCCGGCACAGGATCCTCCATGATCGGCACCTGATCCTCTAGCTGTTTTATTTTAGCCTATAAGCAAACAAAAAAACAACAATATTAAAATACGCTTGTACGCTTGTTTATATCTGATGGTGATCCTATCACTGAAAGATTTTTGGAATCGTTTCAGTAGTTAGATACAGCATTTAATAAATATAATTAAATAAGTTGAAGTTGAAGTTTGAATTCAATTGAAAAAGAGTAAATAAGGCGAGTTGTACAATTTTTTTGAACATTAAATTCTTATTTACATTTTTATTGGAATATCATAGCGCAAAAAAAAGAATTTATTTCAGTGGGAATTACCATCACTTCCTTCGATAATTTCGTGTTTAACGTGAATTCGGATTTTAACAGATGCCCCAGGTCGGTGGGACTATAGTCCTCGCCGTAGTCGGCCACCGCCAAACGCCGGTCTAAATCCACCCGCCTTGCTTCTTGAATGTCTGTCAATAAACAATTCACATTATATGCTGTATGTTATCATCTTTAGTCTATCAAAGGCGATGAACCTTCTTAGTACTGATGAACCACAAAGAGAGTAAACTGCCGGCTATTGGAACATTAGTTCTAAATTGGAGGGAAAAGAGAAAAAATCTTTACTCACTCCACATCCAGATTTAAGTAAGCCCAGCATCCTACTGCTGAGAAATAAAGGTGGCAAAAAGTATGGCTATTATGGCATTGCCTAAACATATGTCTTAACCTGTTAACTGTGTGGGACGGACGCAGCATATTATAACGGGCGCGAATTCTTTCACTACAGAACGTAATTTCATATTTTATAATTTCATATTTGGACATAGATAAGCAATAGTGTGTTAACCCACACTGGAGAAATTTTGAGTAAATCATGTTTTAAAAGTAGGAGCGCCATTTGTGTCAACATTTTTTATGATCAATATTTAGTTACATATTTAAGCGATCTAATAAGGTAAACACATAATTAAAAAACGTTTCCTAACTCTCAATAAATTGTTCTAAATCAATAACTTAATTTTGTGGGTTAACATGTTATTGCTTATCTGCGTCCATTTATGCTTAAAATAAACAAAATATTACCGAATTTATTTTTTTGTATAATTTAAAGATGTATTCATATATCTTACCCATACCTGATATTGTTTACGTTCAACATCAATAGTGAGTTTTTCAAGTTTACCTTTAACAAACATAATGTAAGGCACTTCCCCCATCAGCCTGAGTGTGGATAGTTCATGTCTGAGAGCGCCTGCTATGCTGTTGAGCAAACTCTCAGTCTCCATATCTGTTGAGTCACCTTTGCACACCCAAAATACATTTACTGTCTGGAAATCTGTCGTTACGTTTACCTTAAACAACATTTACAAAATTATTCCGAAACCACCCACTGTCTGTCTACATGTCATCAATTATTGTCAAAACAATATTTAAGAAAAACTGACTTCTAGTTATGTTAGTAGAGTCTATATTGTATTGTAATATTTTATTTATTTATTTATTAGTACACAATACAGTTTACAACCGAAAATAAAATAAAAAATACATTCACATCAATACAATAAAATATGATGGAAATTCCTTCAATAATAGTAGGACCAATAATGTTTGCATAGCCTCAGTGAGTAATTTCTTTTTGATAAACTACTCAATGAACTTTTAAATTTATATTTTAATTAAAAAACTTTGACAGTCTCTAATTTTTTGTTTGCTTGGCCGAGTGCTAAAATCCCAGCAGGAAAATTCCTATCATAATTCATAGTTATAGCAAGCCTAGATAGGAGGGCATTGGAATGCCTTGGTAGGGTAGGCACTAAGCAGGGTGAAAATAATTGTAGTAGGTAGTTGAATAATGTACATACTTTAGATATTTCTATTCCACGGCCAACAACATCCATTGCTACAGTGCCTGTCGACATGATATCTGTTATGTATTTCATAAACATTTTATTCAGCATGCTCAGCCTTCGTATTCCACGTTTCCCAGGCTCATTTGTTGTTTTAGATAAACTTTTGATACTTGGCATTATATTACAGTTTTCAATATTTTGTGTTGGATACCAATTCCTTAAAATTATAGGGATATTTAAGATAGGTACATATTATATAATGTAAAAGCATTCCTACGTCCTATTTGTCTATCTACAATGAATTCATGCTCATATGGTTAGTACCTACACTAGATCCCAACTTATAATTAAAATTAACAATAAATAAAATTGACCATGTAGACTAGATAGACAGCTCTCACAGTTCTCACCTCTTGCCTTTAGGGTTAAGCATTTTCCATAATTTAACTCCTTGTTTCTTAAAACTGCACGTTACTGATGAAACGTGATAGAGCCGACGAAACATAGCTTTTGATTTTTCTTCTGAGTACCCAAGAATATCTTTGGAGTTTTGGTTTATTTATATTCTAAACCATGGATTATTGGTCCATGTTCTAAACGTACACAAATTGGACTATCACGGTGTTCAGTCAGTTTTACGTCACAACCAAGTCACAACTGTATAAAAATTAATATAAATTAAAGTAATTTAATAAAATACAAAAAATATTGAAATTTGCCTGGATTTTTCTGTGGATTTTTTTTTATTGTCTTTTTTATTTTTTTTATTTACCCCCAAAAATGGGGAAGGCAAAGGAAGCTAAGTGCATACAGCCAATTCAGTTGTATTTTTCTTCTGAATTTATTTACTTACATCGAAATGCATTGGTAAGATGGACCGGATGGACCGGAAGTTTTGGCAACAACTCTTCATAGAGAGGACGATCTGTGGAAAGTTGTATAGTAAAACGACAAACTCTCGATGAACGCCCCATTTCATCTTATTTTACTAATGGATCAATTTAATGCAAAATCCATCACATTCACACTATATTAATCATTATTATACTAATTTGCAAAACAAAGAAATAAAACTGACGACCGTCACTGCTAAAATCCTGCCAAAAGCCCCGGTTTTTATTTTATTGATTTTTTTTATAAATTTACCGAAGGCAAAAAAAGATAAGTCCATACAGCCAATTCAGTTGTATTTTTCTTCTTCTGAAGTTAATTACATCGAAATGCATTGGTGAGATGCATTTAAGTATGTAAATAACTTCAGAAGAAAAAAATACCACTGAATTGGTTGTATGGACTTAGCTTCCTTTGCCTTTCCCATTAGGGTAAATTTAAAAAAAAAATCCCACTTCCCGCCAACAAGCTGTCAAAGATGCCAAATTGACGAAATTTACTGCGATCTTTATTTTGTATCATCAAATTTATTAAATTATCTAAAAATATGTCTAAATCAGAGGAAGCTGAAGAAAATTGGTGTACAAAAATGGATGATATATGTTTTAAATTAAACGTCGATGCTGTAGCAGCCAAAAAATCCAAAGAAGCTTTTGGAGAAATACAACAGAACTTCACGTTAGAAGTACGTATCATTCGATTAAAATATTCCAAAAATCAGATACTTGTAGCAAAAACCGACGATTAGTATGTTAGTTAATAGTTGGTTAGGTTAAGCTCCTGATTTTCTACAGAATAAGATAACTTGGAAAGTGCATTGGTGGCCAATTTTTACACTGGTTTCTACAAAAAAAAAGGTTATTTTAAGTTTGAAATCATCACCAGATTAGTTATTGTTTTAGGCGCTCCTGCGTGATCTAACAAAATGCTATCATCATTCACTAGAGTTTATGACTACTACATTTTAAGATCCTGTATTTATTTTTATAAAATTATTTACATCAGACATTCCTGACAAGCCCTAAAAATTGATTGTTTTAACGTCTCCCTGGCATTTAGACAAGGAAACAAAGATTGGCTTGGTCTACTTCACTTAAAATCAACACACTATTTTATCCTCTGTAGATAGGAAACCCACGACCCCTTTGCTGTGAAAGTGATAAAATTAAATATCAGTCTTAAGAAACTTTGCTTGCAGTATTCACTTCCATCCTTTTTATGCTCTTGATTTCATATTACAAAGTAATTCAATTGTTTTCTGGTCTTATTTTTGTAGGGTGATCCACAGCACTGGATGGCATGTGCTTTGTATGTAGCATGTAGGACATCCATTACACCCACTGTGCAAACTTTCACAGCAGTTGAAGGCAACTGTGTTAGTCTTACTAGACTACTGAGGCTCTGCAATTTAAGGTACATTGTTAATATTATTTAAATTCATAAAATTGATGAACAAATAATGATAAAATACCAACTTTTATCTTAATCTGTACAAATGTGAACAGAGAGAGAAAATATGTCTATTTGGCTAATTTAATGGGATATTTCCAACATTGATTTCTTTTTTATTTCAGTATAATACAGTTTTTTATAAAGATTAAACAATGGTCGGAAATGGCATCACTATCAAACGAGTTTAGAGACAGAATATCTCGTTTAGAAAAGAAATTTGCAGTGTCAACAGTGTTGTTTAGAAAGTTCCAACCAATATTCCAGGAAATTTTCTCTGGATTGACCAATGAACCTGTAAAGAACAATACTAAAAGTAAAAAACCTAAGTGAGTTAAAAAGTTGAAATTTACGCATTATGAAATTATCATCATTATACCAGGCAATGGATAATATCTCCTGCTGGTAAAACCCCAAGGATCATCGAAATGACTCAACTCCTGCACCAGTCTTATCCTTCTGTTAGCTAGTAATTTTTTCCTTCCTCTGACCTATTTTTGGATTGCTAATTGTTTTAATTTATACATAATATGTAGTTGTAACTAAAGAATGAAATTCTTCTATAATACTGGATTACTGGATATTTAGAATACTTGATACTGGACATTAAACAGTCACTTTTTGCATTTGTCTGTCAGTTTATTATATTTAAACTATGCAATGCTTTATGATGCAATTTTCACTATTTCCAAATTTCCAATCAATCCAATTGTTCCCATAAGGCTTGTTTATGTGTATAAGGAAAAGTTTCAAGAGAATCCTGAAATTCACACAAAAACAAACTTCACTAGTAATTGATATGATTGATGATGATTTGTTTTTAGGTTGCAGAAATGCACCACAAATGCACTCTTTGAGTTTACATGGTGCCTGTATGTATGTGTCAAAGGCGAATTCCACACTCACTCAGCTGATGACCTTGTTGACATGTATCATGCCTTACTGTCATGCCTTGACTTTGTGTTCGCCAATGCTTTCATGTCACGTAGGACTGATTTGATAAATCCTTCTTTCAAAGGTATGTTCTTTAATTCTACCATATATGGCATAGACCTAGCATTGCTAGTCTGCTAATTTTATTTTCAAAATATAAAAGATAAAATAAAAAGATAAGAAAAAAATAAAGATATATAAGATAAAATAATATGTTTTAAGAGATATGATAAAATTATTATCATTAATTCAATATGAAAGTTCTTTCTAACGTGCATTTTATTAGGTATTATTACTGTACAGGTCTTCCTGCAAATTGGTGGAAAGATGACTTTGAACTGCCAAAAAAGCCACCATGTATTATATCAACTTTGTGTGAACTGAAAGATGGGCTTGTAGTGGAAGCTGCTGCTATGAAACAATACAGTTGGAAACCTGTTATCAAATCATTTTTCGAAAAAGGAGTATGTTTATACCATAAATCTATGAAAATGACTTTTTTCTGAATATTATTGGTTGTTTCACTAAGTAAATTGTTTATTATTGTTTATTATTTTAGATATTAAAAGGAAATGATGATCAGTTAACGGGCCTTTTAGAAATTGGAAATTTTGAAATAAATCTAAAATCATTAAATAATTTATATGAAACTTATGTACTTAGTGTTGGAGAATTTGATGAAAGAATATTTTTGGGTGAGTCCAAAGAGTTTTCCTTACATGATATTGCTTATAGCTGGCCACTAAGACTTGGAAGTTTTAGAAAAAGAAAATAAAAAAATCATATTTAAAATAAGATTGTCAGGTTTAGTCTCTTTGGATTTCATTGATGACAAAGTATTAACCGTTCTGTTTGAAGATATTTCAAAAAAATGGCGATGTTTGGGTGCTTTTTAAGTTCTATTTTAGACTGTCTGGTTGATTATGAAGGTGTATCTTTGCATTTTTCTTGATTTTATTTAATTACATATTTTATTCACATATTTCCGTATCTATGTAAGTTTTGTCTACGTGTTTATATAAACCAATTTATTTTTGCAGGAGAACATGCTAATGAACAGATTGGTACAAAAAAGGTATCTGGAGATGAGATATCTAAAGTTATAGCAACTTTTGGACCTGTGAGTTGATTATATAGTTTACTTGGGTATTGTTATTAAATCCAAACTATGCATTAAATATGGAATGTCATCATTCAGTTAAGCCAGTTCAAAATGAAACTTGACCGCGCGGTTTCACCCGCGATAATTTCGGAGTTCCCGCGGAATTGTTCCATACAAACTTTGCAAAAATCTTTTCTTATTGGATGCTTATGTCATACAAAGAATACACCCTCTAAGTTTCAGGTCTCTACGATCAGCGGTTTAGGCTGTGCGATCAGCGGTTTAGGCTGTGCGTTGATCCATCAGTCATTTAGGACAAAGCATTTTATAGATATAGATATATAGATAATAAAGAGGTAAAGTTTGTGATTTAGGGGGTAATCTTTGAATTTACCGAACCGATTTTGAAAATTCTTTCACTGATAGGGAGCTACGTAGTCCTGAGTGACACAGGGAACTTACTTTTAATCCCGAAATCTTACGGTCGCCACTGATGGGCATTGAAAATCAGCGTCGTGGGACTTAGTTCCACGGCACATTATGCTAAGTGGCCGCCATTTTGGTATCAGATATTCTTCGTTAGTTTAAAACACACGTTTTTATTCATTTTATTTATCTTTTATCAAGTAAACTTTTTTTCTATTCTATTCTAAATTCCCGCAGAGCTCGCGCGCGTGCCCCGACACGCCGCTGACGGGGCGCCGCTACCTGGCCAGCCGCGAGCCGCTTACGCCCGTGTCCGAGGCCACCGTCAACCGCGAGCGGCTCAACGCCTACCTGCGCCTCGCCCAGCCTCAGCCCTCGGCGCCGCTGCGGAGATTGTTCGCGTAAGTTACGCCACACCAGACACTATTCACTTGCTGTTTTTGCGACGGTTTCGCTCGGCATCATTTGGAAACTTGTTGGAGAAATTTTATATCGGTATGAAAGTACTCATTTTCTATTCCATGACCTGCATTACTCGTAACCGTAAACAAAATAGCTGTTCCCCGCCGTTCTTCTCTTATTGATTTCACGAATCCCTCGGGAATTTTTTTTGTTACAGACTTTAGCATAATACATAGATTTAGCCAGTTTCTTTGGTTTGTATGATATGAAATTACAAACCATGGTGTTAATACATATAGGTAGTTAAGTATATTATAATTTTCAAAATCTTTCTCGGAGCTCTTGGACGACACTGAACAAAGCCATACGTCTTATATCTTTAGGCGCACAAAAACCCTCACTGCGACAATTATTGTCCCATAGAGCATCTCATACATCCACTTTTATTAAAGTTATCGATTCGAAATCAATGCCGGAACCGCCGTCGTCGATTCACGTTAAAAACTCTTAAGACCTCTTTATTGCAAGATGACCATGCGAAAATTTAGCTAGCGATAGAACTCTCGCCTTTTATTCAGTATGTAAGGGTCCGATCCCGGACCTTTACTTATGGGTCTAATCTATGTATTGGTTAAAAATATTGCCAAAGACGTCCAGGTAAAAAAATACATCATAAGGAAACCACATGTGTTAGAAACAATTCGAAAACGTGTCTGAAGTCCAATACTCCACAATGTTAAGGCTGGCCTGTTCTCCAACAATGGAGACATTAAAGACTGATTATTATTTATTTATTTATTACGAAATTTTTTTTACTGCAGAGAATGTGGTGTGAGTGAAGAGACTATAGAAGAGAATGTGGTTCAGCCGTGCAACAAGTGGAGTGGGCAGTTGCATGGGAGCCTGAGTGAGCTGCACTTCAGCGAGGACATGGTTACATACCGCTGCAACATGGTGACGTGCCTCTACTACAAGGTGTTTGAGCAAATCATTCGAGAGGAGCACAGGAAGAAGCCTCAGGTCTCTCTGCAGGTGAGTGACATGATGAAAAATAACACAGCTCATACCTCAAATTTCAAGTTCCTAGAGGAAGGTGTGAAAAGTTGCAACCACAGAACAATTAGAAGAGGTATCAACTTAGTTTAGTATGAAAACCACTGTCGCCGGGTGAATAACTCTTCACTCACACAGCACACTACCCACTCATAAAATCATTAACATTACGAAATGTACTTTTTACTTGGCCTTTTTTAAGAAGTCACAGTTTTAGAAATATTGTGCAAAATATACTTGAGAAGTTAACTTCCTCTGCATCTATGGCTATGTGTAATATTTGGTCTGCGGACCCAATGACCGGCAGATGCTGGCGAGGCAGGAGGGCTACCAGCTGGCGCTGTACGCGTGCTGCACGGAGGTGATCCTGCACGCGTACGGCATCAACGCGCTGCGGTTCCCGCGCGTGCTGCGCGTGTACGGGCTGAGCGCGCTGCACTTCTACAAGATCATCGAGCTGGCGGTGCAGGCGCTCGTCGACAAGCTCAGCCGGGACCTCATCAAGCATCTCAACGCTGTGAGTGGCACAAAGCCACGGCGTGTGATTCAATCTACTCTTTAGTTTTGGGTTGATTTCATGAGTGCATGTATTTATGTATGTTAGTCCGCATATTTCTAAAACTAAAAGTCGGATTGCAATAATGTGTTTTTATGAAGTAAGTAAGAGGGAAGCGTAAGTTTTGTCGAAATGATTCACAAGTTATCAAGATAGCGTGTTAAAAGCATAAACCGTATTAAATATGCAAGGCAATATAAGAGTAATTTAAAAAAAAAAATCAGACTTCAAAACAACTGAAAAGGCAAAAATATTTAACAGTGTAGGTACTCTATTTTTTTAAATTGATGCCAGTCCTTTATAAAACTAACTTTACTCCTACAAAAAGTTAAATTATCATTGTCATTTAGGTGGAAGAAGAGGTACTGGAGTCACTGGTGTGGACGTCGGACAGCCCCCTCTGGGAGTACCTCAGCCGAGCCAGCGTGCCGGCCTCCACTGACGTCTCCATCCAAGAGTCTCCCCATTTTCGACGACACCAGAGTTCGTATTTTGTTCTCGAGCTTTGTCCACCTTTTTCTATAAAACAACAGACTTGATTGTACTTAGTCACCAGACCAGTGGGCCAGGGCCACCAACATCAATGGTTAGCTTTTTGTATCTGCAGTTCTCCTATGACACTGGCCTGTCCTCTAGCTAAGTTGATAATCTATAGTCGTTACCGCTATAGAAAACTCTCGAACTATAGTTGGGCAATCACCCTGGTGCTTGGCTTTGAACCCAAAAAAGTCAGCCTTTTACGGTCTTTTATCGGGTTCTAACCCAAGAACAGCAGACTTTTATGGGGTTTAATGCCAAACATTGGGTTGATTGCCCATCTATATCTGAAAAAAAAAATCTTCCAATCCAAAATCCAATTTTTCGTGACCACGTGACATTATGATAAGTTCCTTAGGTGTCCATAGCGATAATGATTACAAATTGTTAACTTGGCTGGGATCGATCGATCGATCGATCGATCCCGGCCGCGAGTGTTTTGGCTCACTGTATCCTTGTTTGACAATAATTGATGAAAAGTCAAATGAAACGCGAATGGAATGAGATTATAACTATTTATTACTATAATTTACAGTTGGGTTCCAGTCACCCATTTCGCACGCAGGAGACCGTCACGTCACGTCGCCGGCCGACCAGGCCAGGAAACAGCTGTTCAAAGACAACATCAAGCCTGGACAGTCGCTATTAGGTAAAGGCTTTGTTTGAACATTAAAACTAATCATATTGGTGTGGAATGTGCTGATCTCTTTGTCTAACCGTTGTGCTCCTCTCCCAGTAGCCCCGACGAGCGTCACAGTCAAGCCGGAACCGAACGCGCCGCCAAGTTCGTGCTCGGACACGACGCCTGCATCGACGCCTAGAAGAGCTAATAATTCTTTAGCGCTGTTCTTCAGAAAGGTATTAGATCATGATGTATAAAATAAAGTTATGTAGAGTTTATTTTTTACATTGCATGATTTATGACAAGTGGTTACCGTTCAGTCAAATGATTTATTTACCGAAAAATAGTCATTTTGATGATTTAATAAGTTACTATATTGTTTGTGACATTTAAGAATTGATGAATAAACCAGCTGTTCTCCGCGGTTTCATTCGCGTTAATTTCGGAGTTCCCGCGGGAATTTCCGTCCATTTCTGTACTCCTGACAATGTGTATGCAAAATTTCATTAATTTCGGTCGCGTAGGTAAACCGTGACAGCATAACAAACACAAACAAACTCACATTCGCCCGCCCTCACTCCAAAATCTCTAACAAACACTTGCGTTTGCGGTCGTACAGTTTTACAGTCTAGCGGTGGTGCGCATGAACGACCTGTGCACGCGGCTCCGCCTGGTGGACGAGGAGCTGAAGCGCAAGATCTGGACCTGCCTGGAGCACTCGATCATGCACCAGACGCACCTCATGCGAGACCGCCACCTCGACCAGGTCCTCATGTGCGCCGTCTATGTCATATGCAAGGTGAGCACTCACCAGAACAGACCTGTGTGATTATTGTACGTTTACGCATTTATAATCGTTGTTATCGCCTTTAAAAGGATAACATTTCAAACAACATATATGAACGATATGTCAAAAATGAACGTTTTGCTGTAGAATATGGTTTCACCTCTTCTTTGCTTATTTATAATGTCTAGTCTATGGCTTTGAGACCCTATAATATTATGCTACTCAAGAACCGGTAAAGACGTTGACTGCCTCACTCATTGTGCTGAAAAATGAAAAAGACAAATTAACACTCGAGAGTGTATTTAGTTTGAGTACCATTTAAACGTTGGGCTTAAACGTGTCAACTTTGGTGACATGAACAATTCCTTAGAAAAATAGCGAGATACTGCTTTATTACATTAAAAAAAAAAACTAAATAAATTACATTTCAACCATTGTAGTGGATGAAAATAATCATGTCCTGAATAAGTATGTGGAATCGTTTGAGTGTTGCATCTTGCCGCTTCAGGTGTCGAACAGCGCCAGCAACCAAGTGGAGCGCTCGTTCGCGGACATCATGCGCTGCTACCGGCAGCGGCCGCTCGCCGACAGCCACGTCTACAGGTCGGTGCTGATCAAGCAGAGCGACGGGCAAGGTGAGCCTTCAACATGCTTTCAATCTTAATTCACTTGTTAGGGGGCATCCATTAATTAGGTGAGGCGATATTGGTGGTATTCTCCCCCCCCCGCCCCTGGTGAGATGTGAATTTTTCTCGACCCCCTTCCCGCTCCCCTAATCTCATGTGTGATTTTTCAAAATGCGAGAGAGCATTTAGTGGAAAAATATATTTTTTTATTCGCCTAATCTTTCTTCTTCTTCTTTATGTGTTTCGAAACCATTGGTCTGATTGCGATGAAACTTTGGCGGGTTGTTCTGCCTGCGTCCGCTAAGGTTCCTGATCCCAAAACTCACGCGGGTGAAACCGCGGGGCACAGCTAGTCCGTAATAAAATCTTAAAAGGAAATTTTAACTGCTGTGACTGCACAGTGGGCAAATAGTTGCAGATATGCGGCTGGTACTGCATTAGCACCGTTTGTTGCTTTTTTAACAAGTGTCACTGATTGAATATAATTTTGTATTAGGTATCTACAATTCTACATACATGCGTCCGTTTTTTCCGTGAATTTAGAATTAACTATTTAGTAAGTTGATGACCGTCGTTTGAGCCATCAAAGGTGGACCGATCTTATTGCTTGCATTTGTTAAATGTTTGTGTTGACGCAGAATCACCGGAGCGCGGCGACTTGATCAACTTCTACAACCAGGTGTACGTGCAGTGCATGCAAAACTTCGCGCTCCGGTTCACCGGCAGGCACAGAGATGTAAGCGTTTTGTGACATATTATCTTAATATATATAAATCACATGTCACGTTGTTAGTCCGCGATGGACTCCGAAACTACTGAACGGATTTTGAGAAAATTTTGCAACCATTTATAATATGGTCCAACTTAAAAGATAGGATAGTTTTTATCCCGGAATAGGCTAGTTTCCTAAATTTTCTTTTTTAGTCCGTTTTGTAGATTATTAAAAAATATTGGACACGTATTTTTTTATTTTTTATGTAACCTTAAAATAATGGAGATATATCAAGTCGAAATTTCACATGACGTCACGCCTCGCTACAGTTTGTTCGCACGTTATAGCGAGCTGTGACATCACGAGTCCCCCACCCTAAACTTTAATGCGCTTTATCTATGCATATTTCCATTATTTTAAAAAAGCAAAAAATACGTGTCTTTTATTTTTTTATTATCTAACTGACGGACTAAATAGAATTTTGATTTTTTTACCCAGGAAACTAGCCTATTCCCGCGGGAACTCCGAAATTACCGCGGATGAAATCGCAGGGGACAGCTAGTTTATCTATATTTGTTTCACTTCTCATGCACTCGAGAGGAATTGTTTTTATTATCTAAAATTATCTAACTAATATTATAAAGAGGAAAGATTTTTATGTTTGTAACGTATAAACTCAAAAACTACTGGACCGATTTCAAAAATTCTTTCACTTACAGGGACCTACACGTAAACTAATATTATAATACCTATACTAATATTATTATAAATGTGAAAGTGTGGATGGATGTTTGTTACTCAATCACGCTGGAACGGCTGAACGTATTTGAATGGAATTTGGCACAGTACAGAGATAGATTCAGTCTGAAATAGGACATAGAGCACTTTTAACCTGGAATTCCCAAGGAAACTCCCGAATTGCCGTGGGGAACAGCAATAGGGTACTTGCATGAATTTTTTTTTTCAGTCTATTTTAAAGATATAAGGCCTACTTAAACAAAGCAAGAAAAAGAAAAAAAATATATGCATAAATTAATGAAATAGAGCATTTCAAAGTTCCTACTTTAAACCTTACCGCCGAAACGCGGAATGACGTCACTTGTTCAAAATTACGCCTTATTAATCTGTGATAGAAATGTCACTGTCGTATTGACAGGGTCATGTGACATTGACAGACAGATAACTTCAATATCCAAAAGCGAAATTAAGGTTGAACTGTGTCGATTTACTTCCAAAAGTTCCAGTAAAGAATCGAAATACATGTTACCGATACATTTTAAAGTAAAAAAACTTCAGAAAATGGAAAATATGCGTTGACTGTATGCACTTAGTTCCTTTTGCCTTCTCTGAAAGAGGTAAACGTTTCCTAAAAAAATAAAAGTGACGTCATGTGTTAAGCTTGGCTGTGATTGGTGTTTCGTTGCAACGTTCCGTTTCACAAAATTAAAAGTTGAATATTTTGGAAACGATTGAAAATTTTTTAGTAAATCTTTCACGATAACGCTTTTCTAAGGCTCTATTTTTGAAATATTGACACAATTTCTTATAATGAATTTCATGCAAGTACCCTATTGCATTGTAATAGTAGATTATGCACCGAGGGAGTAAAGCACTGTCTTACGTCACCGGCGGCATATTAAACCCTGAGCGTAACGACGCGATGGACTCTAGGGTTAATTCCCGAGCGTAGCGAGGGCATTTAAAATATAACTCCCGAGCGAATCGAGGGATTTATGTAGTACTGAGTGAAGCGAGGGGTTTAAGCTGCCCGTGACGAAGACAGGCTTTATCCTCAAGGTGCATACTCTACTTTTCATACCTACTGCAAGACAAACCCTCTCTACACGGGCAGACGGTTTATTCGAAAATGGAACTGGCCACCACAGGCAGATTACCTAAAAAGAAAACAAAACGCTAAGAGTTTTCCTACAAATAACATTCCAAACTCAAATCACTTTACTCCCTTGGGAGTTTCATACAACATTACCTCCCTCTCTTGGGTTGGGATGTAATGCCTTGCTTTACGTTGAGATTGCGTGATATGTAATTGGACATTATCGAGCAGGTGGTATGAAAATGATGTTTTACTATATAAATATTATAATGAGGTAAAGTTTGTGAGTTTGTAAGGGGTAAACTCTGGATCTACTGAACCGATTTTGAAAATTCTTATACCAATAGAATGCTTAAGTGTTCCTGAGTGTCATAGGGTAGTTGTTATCCCGGAACTCCAACGGGAACTTTTAAATTACTGCAGGTGAAACCGTGCGGGAACAGCTTGTCAATACTAATATTAGAAGAGGTAAAGTTTGTGACGTTGTAGGGGGTGATCTCTGGATCCACTGAACGGATTTTGAAAATTCATACACTTATAGGAAGCTACGGTAGTCCTGAGTGACATAGGATACTTTTTATGCCGGAATTACCGCGGTTGAAACCGCGGGGGTCAGCTCGTGTAAGACAAACTGAATGTGAAGACGTGCGCTGCGCAGGAGTGCAGCCTGTCGCCGCTGCCGGCGGCGCGCGGCGAGGCGGGCTTCTCGCCGGGCGGGCCGGGGCAGCGCGTGTCGGAGCGCCACCAGCTGTACGTGAAGCCGCTGGCGGACGCGCCGCCCGCGCTCGCGCCGCCGCTCCACAACCTCACCTACCGCTTCAGCCGCAGCCCCGCCAAGGTGAGGGTGGCTTCTAGCCGACACCTACAAATAAGTACCTGCAATCTTGGAAATGCAGGCATTGGTGCTAGGACCATCCTAAAGTATGTCACATGTTTAGGGGGGGAAGGGGGTCGATGAAGTGTGACAAGGGGTGGGATAGGTCCTAAAGTTTTGTGAAGCCACATTTCAAAATCTTATACATCTACACAAGTGTTAAAATGCCAAATTTAAAAGTTTAACAAAAAACTTATGATTTAATTCGGCTACTAACTTGTTTTTACTAGGAAACTTCAATCCGTCAACAACTGCCAAGTTATAATAATAATCCACTTCACAACACACAGATCTACATGATCCACAGTAAGCTATTATTAGCTTGTGTTGTGGAAACCAAGCAAATGTGGTATATACTACATAGAATTACATATATATTATACTATAGATACAACATAGACACACCCAAACTGGAAAGTGGAACCCTGTGTTCATCACACAAAGTGCACCCCCACCGGGACTTGAACCCGGAACCTCTAGATTAGTGGGCAGGCATGGTGACCTACTGCGCTAATCGGGTCGTCAAACCATACCATACCCTTTGTCTACACCAGCGCCATTCTAGGCGGTTTTTTTAAACTATTTTTTATAGCATACAGCTGGACACTTTCAAATTTTCTCCCTTTCAAGAGATGGTTCTCCTTGCCTCTACCCTCCATATTGCATGTTACATACTCTATGGCAAGGGCTTTTGGTGACATTTGAGCAAAATGGACATCAGTTTTATTGCTTGGTTTTGCAAATTAATTTATCGTAGTCAATATTGTATAAACGTGGTAGAATTTGCATAATAGTGATCCATTAGCGATTGACAGTGTGTGGAAACAGGGACAAAAGATGAAATGGGGTGTTCACTGAGAGGTTATCGTTTTACTATATCATTTTCTAAGTTCTTACAGAGCATCCCATTGAGGTCCAATTGTGAAGAATTGCTTCTAAAAGTTCCGATAAAGCATTGAAATGCATGTCACCAATACATTTCAATGTAAATAACTTCAGAAAAGAAAGACATCTGAACTAGCTGTATAGACTTAGATTCCTTTGCCAAAAAGGGTAAATTCAACACCAAAAAAACTCTGGCAGGACTTGCAAGCGATCAACACGATGGTGTCGTGCGAGGTGGGCGGCGTGAAGCGCGCGGCGGGCGCCGCGGCGGGCGGCGGCGGGGAGGTGGTGAAGCGCGCGCGGTACGCGGCCGCGGGCGGCGTGGCGCGCAAGCTGCAGGGGCTCATGTCCGACCGGCAGGCCGTCTAGGCGGGCCCCAGCTCCCCCAGCTAAGTCGGCAATCTTTAACCGTAAAGATTTAAAAAATAATAATCCTTTCCACAAAAGACGTGCTCCTGGCGCCAGACACGTAATATTCTGTTACTAACAAACCACTGCACTTTTTTTAATTTTTTTAAACGATATGATCAATTTTACTTGACCGGTGACCATAAACGTGAAATGGTTGCATATGATAGGCCACATCATGAAAATATCGGTTGTATGATCTGGCCACGACATAATATAACGTCGTGCACCTACCACCCGGTTTTCGTTTCTGTGGCTGGCTTCTTTTTATTTGTATAATTTTTAGTGCTTTTTTGGGCAATAAAATATATTTGAATTTGAACTTGTCGTCATGTCACCACGTGATCACGTGACCACGAGTTGTCAGTTTTCTATAGCGATAACGATTAAGGATTGTGAACTTGGCTAAGGGGGCAGACATACACGGGCTGCGGGGAACGCGACGGCGGTACTGTGATTGGCTATTTCAGAGTTTCGATTTCAAGAATGCGGAATGTATAGAGCACAATCCATAGACCACAAGCCTGCTAACATCTTCAGACCCGCGTCCTGTTGTTCAAAAACGGTGGTCGCACGTTATCAGAAGAGATTTAAACATTTGGACCTCTATAAACCGTCCGGCGGCGTTCTAAATGAAAACAGAAATGGCGGCAATAAATTAATATTAATGTATCGTGAAATGTCACTTTTCGAAACTGTCTTATTAATTTCGGATAATATGCGACCGCTCGTGGACGTTTCTGTCGTTTACCGCTCCATACGCGCCTCGCTGACATAGATACACACGATATAATGTTGGTTGTGTTCATAGTTATATGAATTAGTCGGTACCAAAAATGTATTGTTTTAGCTCTCTAGCTAGCCGTCAACGATTCTTTTAACTATGACGCAGAGTAAAATATTTGAAATTTGATTAATACTAACACAATTGAATTGGTTTTAACGTTGGTCCCTATAAAGGAATACAATATTTTGTATAATTCGATTTGGATTGGTGCTATGCTGACAAATGTATCATGTGGATGGAGAATGTAGTACTCACAATGGTAAAGCATATTGATCTCATATCTTATTTATAACGAATGTGAATAGCATTAATATGCCATAATCTGAAATTGCTCACGAGCTAACGTTAGTATTTTCATTTTTCCATGTTTCATGGTAATTTATAATCATAAGATTATGTTATTGTATGTTTAAGTTCACTGCGATAATCGAGAGCATAACAATCCAATCGGTGCGGAAGACTTGTGGATGAGTTGAAAGAAGCCAATAGTTCATTTTATAATACGCCAATATTTTTCCAGTATTTCGAATGTATGTATTTACATTTACCATTGTAATGAATTACTATTGTAATTCACTCCATTTCTCCTCTAATCTGTTATGAAATCACAACTACAGAACACGGACGTAAATGAAATATTAGTTATTACCGTTTGCTTGGCTTTTTTCACTGATGTGCTATCGATTAAGGCTGTGTCACGTTCAGTTTGTTCTCATATTATCACAACACATGCGAGAATAAATTCGATTATATTATTTTATCTTAGATTTATAAGCTTACTAAAACGACATTGTATTCCACTTATCATAAATTATATTTTTTTTTGTCTTATCATGATTGCTAGTTTTCATAGATTCATTAAACAGACTACGGTCAATAGCCTAAAGAGCGAAGTGTCTGTGTGTTAATTGCACACGTCTATGTATTGTCGAGGGACATAATCAAGCTTTCGTTAATTAATAGCGTACATGTAACTAATAGGATTGCACGTCAAAAACAAAACCTCTATGACATGGGTTTCTGGTTTTAAATGGCCTTTAGATTTCTTGGCGCATGTGACAATATAAAGTGGCGTAACTTGCGCGCTGTTTTTGAGTATTTTAAACTTTAATTACAGATAACTGATATATTTTTATTGAATTATTACGTTAATTTCTTTTTATTTTTAAAACGAGAATCTAAATACTGAATACGCTCCTTCAATATGTCCCTCGTTTAATCATACATCTTGTATATTATTGAGAAACACGTTCCTTTGATGTTTTTTCGTTGATTCTATGGAATCTTTTTATTTGCTTCCAATTTTTTTTACTATAAATCTTAGTTCGTAGTTAGAGGACACATTATAATTAAATCAATTTTTGTTTTAACCCTTCTTGAAATCATTTATTATATTCTTCAAGCATATTTCGACCCAACTAATATTATCATGCATTGTATGTAGATGTTTCTTTTTTAGGATAAATAAAAGATTATATTATTACTTTTTATTTGTGATTTTATTAGTCAACATTATTTGGTTACAATGTAAAGAAACAAAGAGATGTAAATAAAAAATAATTAAAACTAGCAATTAAAATTTCTATCATTTACACTAAATGTAAAATTTATGCTAGGTAGATGAATTATGTCAATATTTAAATAGAGATCAGAAGACTAATGGTTTAAGTCTTACGAATATTTTATCCGAAAAGAGACGCCACGGTCCACTTTGCTGATCTACTGCATTACACATTACGCGCGTGGCTGTAATAGGTACCTACCTACATTCCAAACCACAATTGGAGGCCGATAAGCAATGACATGTTAAACCACAACGTTAAGGGTGAGCGCCAATCGCAAAAAACAAACTTTATGTAGTGCTAAATACTTTTATATATATTGCAAAAATGCTAGAAAAAGTACACGTTTTACCATACCTCATTTCCTTTTCTGTCCATTGATTTCTTTCTAACCGACTTCAAAAGGCGGTTTTAAATGTTTTTTTAAGCGAATGGCGCTAGTCTGGCGTGGCCACTACTGAAACATCCGATTTTACTGTCTAACGGGAATGTTACCAAGGACTACGTCATACCCCAATCAAAGTCAAAATTATAGATGTCGAATTCACAAAACAAGATTGAACATACTGGAATAGTAAAAGATTCGTATCGTAAATCGATTCTTTACTTTCACACGATTGGACAATTTGCGATATATAAAAGCACGCCATGTATTCAAACTATTGTAAGCATCAGTATCCACTAAACATCAAATATATCTAAACAAATCTTCACAATTAACTACTTTATCAACTGAAGTAATATGGCTTGTAAAAATGTATCCCAACAAAAACATTTTCATGTAAAATGTTGCCAAGACGAGACCATATACCAGCACTTTCAAAAAAATATCAGCGGAGCTAAGATGCGGCACATGACAAAATTTTATCGAGCCCTTTTATCGATTCTCGTCGACAAACTCGTACTTATATCGTTTTGTCTACCAGTGGTAACATGGCAGCAAAAAATGTTTGTATGGCAGAAAACGATATATGATAAAATTGTCGACAATCCCTAACATGCGGCACTTTTGAATGTATTTTTGTCTACTTTGTCGTTGTTTTCTCACATTTTTATCGTCGACGATTGGTGAGCGCGATAAAATGAAAATTCGTTCTTAATTGCGAATAACATGGTATTACTTTATTATAATTCAATCAGAATTCAATATTAGTAATATATATAATATTAATAATACGAAAATATTAGAAATACGAGGAATGAAAGGCGAAAAAAATGCAAAGTAGTAGTATTAAATTAAATTAAAATTCATTTATATAAGGAAAATAACCCATAAAATTTAACAAAAAGTAAATTAAATAAATTAAATTCAGTAAATTAAATTAGATTAAACAAATTAAATTAGATTAAATAAATTAAATTAAATAAATTAATTGCATCAAATAAATTAAATAAAATAAATAAATTATATTAAATAAATAAAATAAAATAAATAAATTATATTAAATAAATAAAATTAAATAAATAAATTATATTAAATAAATTAAATTCAAAAAGTAAAATCTTCAAATTGATATTCTTAAAATCTATAAATTTCCAATTATCCCTGAGTAATATTAAACTGATATATAATATCTACTAATATATTATATTAAATTTAATTATTTGAATTTCAATTAATATTAATTTAATGAACGTCTCTGAAAGAGTGCGGTAGATTTGTTTTTAAAATCTTTACTTAAAATCAAGTAATCATTGAAACGACTCTGAGTACGGCCGTTAGAATAGGAAATAGGATTTTCCTCCTGACACGAAGAGTTCCTGCGGGAACCCCGAAATTGATTCGTGTAATATAACAGGGGGACCATCAAAGTAGGTAGTTTATAAATTCTTCCCATTTATCTTATCTGCTAAAGCAATCAAACTTTAGTGTAAATTTTTTGTATATGTATAGGTATTTTTTATTTATTTACCTACTTGCGACTGCCATATGGCGTCTATCGCGGTTAGAAAAGGATTTTAGAACTTTTCTAAAATTGGTTGGGAACTATTAACTTTTAAGAAATAACCCGCACTGCGAAAATTATTGTTCATAAGCACAACAGAATCTACTTTTAAAATTGTTTTAATCGCCACGAAAATAAATGATAAAACCGCCATCTATGGATCCTGCCAAAAACTAAATTTTTGTCATTTCTTGTCACGGTGATAAACGTGGGCGTACAAGCAAAAAGGCTCCTTCTTCCGAGATATAAGACTTTTGTAAAGTTGAGTGAAAAAAATACTTCCGCGATTTTAATTGATTATATTAATAAATGCTCAATTATTTACAATTTCATAAAATACCTTAATCTACAATAATATATAAAAATAAAGATTATTCCAGAATCACATGCCTAATAAAAAATATGTGCCAGTTTTTGAATATTTTTTAAATTTTTACTATCAATTGATTATTCTAGATACCGAATCTAGTCTTAACTCAATACCCCACTATTGAACCTTTTTGCTTGGACGCCCACAAATATTTGTCGTATCGACAATTTTATCTTCCGTGTGATAAATATATCGTGGCACGCATCCTAGCGCCACAGATCTTATATAGAGCCAAGCTTCTAACTCTACACGCCCTAACTTCACAAACTCTACACCTTAGTCAAAATATGTGGCTTGGTTGGTCATTTCGCTACATTTACATGGGCCTAAGAGGTGAAAAATTGATCCATTGTTCATTACTTTTCTGTTATATACACACCGGCAGAATTAGCGGAAAATAAAAAGGCAGAGTATAGAAATAATTACGTATATATATTAAAACAAATAATAATTAGACGTGAAGTAATAAATTAATATACATCTTTTAACACTTTAAAAGTTTGTAATTAAATTATTAAATTTTATTTAAAATAATAATAAAAAAAACACTTTTTCTCTAATTTGTGGGCACACAAATAATGTTGCAAATTAAAGATTACTGTGATTTGAACACTAAATAAATGAACGATTAATAACGTGTGTTTCCCCTTCGTGATTTAACTTTTATTTGCAACATTGTCTGTGTTCTCACAAACTACAGATTCTTTTTATTTTTTTTAATTTTGATAATTTTTAATAAAATTTAACTAAAAACTTCTTAAAGTCGATGTTAAAAGATGTATATTAGTTTATTACTTCATGCCTGATAATAATTTGTTTTAATATATATACGTAATTATTTCTATACTCTGCCTTTTTATGTTCCGCGAATTCTGCCGGTGTGTATACAGGCTGTTGTTTTGGTCAGCAACGCGCGTAACGGAGGTAGTAATATAACTAATATGGGTTCTAAAAAAAATATAAAAAAAATATATTTTTTATAATTCGGAACATTATTTAAAAGAAAATCTCTGCACAAGATATCTAAAAATGTTTACATTAAATGGTAATTGGTAAAGCCTTAGCGCGTAGACTAGAGCTACGACATCATAGATTCTACGCGCTACGAGCAGCTACATCGCGCGTCTCGTCGTCGTCGGTACCTACCTACCTACTACCTACCTACCTACTTTTGCACAAACGTTTTACCTATTTAGATCACGGTAAGTAAACAAAACATTTTAGACTCTCTTTCCCTCCATACTTTACTGGGCTTAGGACCGGCAAAGGAACTGAATAATTTAGAAATTATTAAATTAGAAATGACATTTTTATCCATTAATAATATCCATTAAAGTTCTATGGCGCTGTTATTAAGTACCTTTGGCGTATTTAAAAAGGTGAACGAACTTATTTACAATCATTAAACGTGATTTACAAATTATTGATTACACAAAACACGAAGTCTTCTAAAAGTTTTTTTTATTTACACTGATTTTACGTTAACGGTTTATCTGTTCAGTGTCTACCGCGTTGCGCGATGCAAACAGAAGCACGACATCGCAAATTGTCTTTTAATCGCGATAAAACAGTTTAATTGTTCGTAATCACTTCTAAAGCGTTCAGTATCTCTTGTTTTAATGTGTCGGCGTATTCGTCATGCGTACCACTTTACGTCACCCCACAAATAAAAGTCCAATTGAGTTAGATCGGGTGAACGTGGTGGCCACGGTATGGGTCCACCTCTTCCTATCCAACGATCACCAAACTCCGATGTTAAATGGTCAATGCCAAAGCTTCGCCCAGCATCCCAGGTAGGTAGGTATTCGCGCGCGGCTGCGCACGAAAGTAGGTATTCAAGGACTGCATCTTGAACATTAACAGGGAGCCCAGATTGACCTTTAGGTACCTGTTGTGTGACGAGGTGTAGCGAATGTTACCCATTCCCTGAGACTAAAAACAACAGTCCTTATGGTGTAACGAGTTAAACTTGGACGAGTTGAAAACGTCGCACTCCACTCGGCTACACTATTCGCTTCATCTTCGCTGTTACTAAATACTCAATAAATTTCACTATTGGTTAATCCTGCGAACGACCGAGCCATTTTAGCACAGAAACAACGCACGCGCAATAGCCGCGGCTGTGGAAGGCAGACTAGCTGGCGCCTGGCGCTGGCCGCTGGCGCTAGCGCCGGCGGGCGGGGGTGGCACATCGCCGCGCCCCCCGGCCCCCGCCGCCCTGCCGCCCCGCCGCATTCGCCCGCGTTCCCACCGAGGCGGGGTGTATGTAGGTACTATGTACGTAGGTATTATTGCATGCCGTATGATGCGCGCCGCGCCGCGCGGTCAACGACCGGTAGCGTAGGCTCGCCCGCTTGTATAAACAAAATAAATAATTTTTTCGGATTTTCCTTGAAAAAATAATTAATTTTTTTTATATTTTTTTTGACATCAGTATCGTTAGTACAACCACCTCTGTGACGGGCGTTGTTGACCAAAACAACAGCCTGTATAATAGTTCTTTGTAGAGGTGTAGAGTTTGTGAAGTTAGACCTTGTAGAGTTAGAAGCTTGGCTCTAGTCAAAATTCTAGTCAAGTCAAAATTGCGGAAGTCTCATACAAACTTCCATCCCCTAATTTAAGGGGTTGGGGGATAAAAGTTACAAGTTTTATAATTTTTTGTTGTTTGTGTACTAACACTAGCTTACATACCAAATTTCAGCTTTCATCATCAGTGAGTCAGTGACGAAATCGGGGTTTTTTAGATATCAATAAAATCTAAAGTATGAGAGCTATGCAATTAAAACTTTATATATTTAATAAGTCTTCTATTCACAACATATCCCGAAAATTTTGTTTATCTGGTGTAATTGGACTTGGAATTGGAATATGGACCCAATTTTCAAGGGTTCAAAAAAACGACGAAGCGCTTCGAGAAAAGATAGGTAGTGCCCTTGCGCTTCGCTGGCTCGTCTTGGCTGGGCACTACCGTGCCCCCAAATACAAAAGATTCGGTTCGGTTTGTTATATTTGACAATGTGTGCCTGAGTACTCACAACAATCAGAACGTAGATGGTTTTGATAAGATTGAATGTGTAGCACTCATTATGTTAGCTACTTCATGGCGCAAGGGGTGCGGGTTCAATTTCCTACTTCTGTTTTTAATGCCCTAACGTGTAGTCAGCACCAAAACTATGTAAGCACTCGCAGTCGTTGCACTTTATTACTATCGCAATACGCAAAGAATAGAGATTATATAAAGAAGCGACACTCTGCGTCTCCCGCCAGTATCATGCCTCCTCATATCCAGCGAAAGTTTTTGGAAATTCCGAGGAAAGTTTGACACAGTCATGTCAACTGTCAACCTTACGATGCGCACACGCGCACAACACGTGCACGTCCAGCCACGTGCAATAACTACTCGCTGCTTTGCATGAATAACCGCACAATCCAAAATTTTGAAATTACTGTTTTAAAAGAAGCGCGACGTTGTCGACGCGACGATGTCAGAAAGACGTTAATGAATGCCCTTTTGGTGATCACATTGTTTGTTTGTAAATTGTAATCTTCAATATACATAAAAAGGTGCAAGAAAAAAACATACTGTAATACGACTACACAGCGCTAAATGTAAAATTAGCTTTTATTAGATTGTGTGATTATTTATTTTTACAACTTAAATGTAAGCAGCGCGTGCGCGGGCGTGCGGCGCTAGTCGGCGGGCGTGGCGGCGCGCTCGGGCGGCGCGGGGCACGGCTCCCGGGGTCAGGTGGCGCGCCCCTTGCCTTCCTTGATGGCGATCACGTAGCGCTGCGCCACGCGCTCCGGCGGCGAGTACCCGTCCGCGTACGAAGAGTCCTGCCGCGCAAAATAACACCAACATAAACACTTTATCGCTAACAGAGTGGTTTCACCTCGGAATGGGCTAGAAGAAGTGGTCTTGGCGCCTAACCTTAAAAAAACAAATTGGATAAATATTTACAACCAAAGAAAAGTAATGAATAACTCGATACAGTAGGAGTACTTATCTACATCAAAAAATCAATTTTTTTTTTCTCTGTCTGTCTGTTTGTTCCGGCTAATCTATGAAACGGCAGGACCGATTTTAACGATACTCTCACTGACAGATAGCTGATGGTATAAGGAATAACTTAGGCTACTTTTATTTTAAAAAATTGTTACCGCGGTAATTCCGAAACTCCCGCGGGGGAAACTGCGGAGCACAGCTAGTATAAATAAAATACCACATTCGACTAATCCCAGTACATAAACCCTTTGAAGGGTCAATAGTTTTTCGAAGTGGCGGTTTTTGTGCACGCAAAAAGATATATTATGACGTTTTGAGCTGATTTCTAGTGATAGTTTGCAATTTCAAATCATACAGGAGGCAGTTAATAGGTAGAGCGTTAGTTTCATTCAAACTTTCGCTCGAAGTCGAAGCTGAAAACCAATCGATGCGCTGAGCATCGAATAATTACATTCGCGCACTGACGTGGTAAGCTGTCTCCCTTTCCACCATACTTGAAATCCTGCGACTACGCGCGCGTGCATTGGGCGTATAAATTGTGAGTAGGTATAACGGCCCACCTCGAACAGAACCTCGTAGGGGTCGGCCGCGTGCGCGGGCAGCCGGTTGACGACGGCGCGGTAGAAGCACGTGGTCTGCGGGTACAGCGCCATGACCACGGCGCCCTTGGGGAACAGCGCGTGGTCGGCGGTGCGCGGGTCGGCGCGCATCAGCGGCAGCGGCACCACGCGCCGCTTGCTCAGCACGTGCCGATTCTTCTGCTCCTCGTCGATGTCGTCCACTTCGTACTTGCCCTGGGCCGGCAGCCAGCTCACCACCTGTTCCGACAGGGTAAAGTCCAGTATTATAAATATACGTATTAATTATTGTAACACCGATGTTATCCTACTCTTGTTTGTTATTATTGTAACCTCATTAAACTAGTGATTTTGCCTACTGAGCGGCATAGTCGCATAATGTGATTAAGCTCAGTAAAAAAAGAGAAAAAAAAAAAAAACGTAAGTTATCTACTTGTAACACTTTTTGAATCTTATTAAAATAGCAATAAAGTTCAGCAACTGGTCAGAGTTTTTTTTTCAATTCTGACTGCATCCGGTGGTGTATACTTTATCTGTCTCCATAATGGATGTTTGTCAGCAGCCAAGTTCCGGGAATAAAAGTGAATTTGAGAATTTGGAATTTGTAGATGACCTAAGAGAGACAGTAGTGAAGAGTTGCTTTGTATTTTGCACATTGTCCTAACTGATGATGTTATGTGTGTGTGTAACAAGTTAAAATACAGTTTCGGAAGACAAATTTTAGTTAATGAAGTCTCAGAGAACCTAAGCTGGCATGCAATAAAAAAAACAACTCACGCACCTCAGCTAGTATCCAGTTTTCCTCCTTTTCGGAGACGCGCACCAGGGCCGCGACGGCGTCGCCCGCGCGTGCCACGTGCCCCGCGTCCGCCGGCACCGCGCCGCACAGTGGGGGCGCACGCTCGCCCACGCGGCCCACGTGCAGGGGCAGCGTCTGCGCCGCGCTCAGCAACATCTTCATCAGCGCGCCGCACCCGATCGTCTCCTTGTTGCCCGCGTGCCGCGCCTGACCAAGACAAGACACGTAAGTCACCCACCGCCGAATAGTAAGCACGGAATGACGAACCAACAATCCAGTGTCCATGTCCACCGCGACTGTTCGATGCATTATCACCACAAGAACCAATGTCTACACTCCTACTTCAGTAATTTTATTACACAGAAAAATGAGAATGATATTATAAATGAGAAAGAAGTTATGTAATTGTTATATCAGGTTTAATCTTATAATCTTCTCATGTGCTTGGATGTACAATGTACATATCAAGAACTAACCTGAATGCGTCTTTCGTTCCTGATCGCACGTATCTCGTAGATGCGCGCTAGTGCCGCACGTAGCTTCTTCTCTTCATTTTCTGAGGCTGTCAGTGCAGTTCTATACAAACTCTTCAACTGCATCTGCTGCAAAAATTACAGATCATTTTACATTACCTTTTTAAAGGGTTATGTTTCAATTTCACATGAAAAAAATATCTTGTAAGAGATTAATACAATATTTTTATAATACTGCTGCAGCATTTGAATAGGTACACTAAACTTTACAAATCAATGGGTGCATTCACATCTAGTAAATGCACATGTTTGTAGTGCAAACTGCTGTTGCCATAACTGTTTGTTATACTCCACAACAAGTAATGAGGATTTCTTCAGCCTTTTGAAGCAGGTATTGTATGGGTAATAAGTTTTGCCATATTTGTACATCACAATAGCAGAATGAGGGTAGGATAATGGTGGAACTAGACAGCAGTGTGGGCTGTGTGGGGTTATTAAAATGACTATCATTTTGGTTACACTAATGTAATTAAAATATTGAAAGCTTGCCTGCTGTGAAGAACCTGATGAGCCTTCATCATTGGAAGGTGATGACTCTGCTGCTTTTTCAGCTTTTAATATAGCCTCAATGCATTGTTCATTATGAACCCTTTCACCTTCAATGTCATGTGTCAAGCGATGTAGAGATCTTAAACGCTCCTAAACGGAATACAATTTATCATTAATAAAATACATAGTTTTTTTCTTTTTATAGTGACATCTGCACAGTTGGATTCTACTTTGTTGGTTTGTGCTACTAAAAAAGACATGTCCCATACCATAGGTACCTACTTGTAAATTAATACCAATAATATCATAACAATAATTAATTATAATATCATATTGAGATAGTTATTAAATAACCATTGATATTAATAAATTAAATTAACCATGGGTATTAAAACATTAGAAATAGAGCAGCAAAATAACATAAATTAATGTAAAATAAAGACATACCTGCACCTGTTGTGCAGCAGCATCAGGGGTTAGAGGCATCTTGTAATAATGCACCAGAGACCTTCCAACTCAAATAAGCAACATGTACCCAGGAAATGATGACAAATATCTGAATAATAAAACCAATGTAAAGTATTATTTACAATTCTATGATATAAGAATGTCTAGGTACACAAGTTCGTAAATTAAACTACGCAAGCCAATGATGTTTTTATTATATAGAATTAGAATGTCTTTGAAGCAAGCTTAATTTTTCTTCTAGGTTATTCAAACTTATAAACAAACATCTCCACTACTACACTTTGACCTTAGCCAAAAGGCCGAGAAGCGATGAAAACAAACATCTCAAAAACTAGAGTTACAGACGTACCGCAATAATGAAATAGCACCACCGATCGCTGTTAATCATGGAACCACATGGAACCACAGACGAATAAGAGAACATGCATGGAACTCTTCTGAGATGGAACTATTTATCAAAAATCGTCAAAAATCAAAATTCAATATTGAATAGTAATAAATATTGACTTATGGAGGGTACCAGAGAGAAGGTAATCACTACGTTTGAGGGTACTAGGGTAGAAGCACAAAGAGATATTTGTATTCGTCTGAGTATCTATGCTTATGAGTTATGTCTAAAGAGGGTAGAAGTCATAGAGTAACTTATATACTACTGAGACTGAGATAGAGTTATCAGTAAAAAAAACGACTAGACGCCATCTAACGCTAATGAACTTCAACTTTTTCTACTTTTACTAGCGAAGTACGATAAACCGTTGACTGAGAATCAGGCGGCCCAGGTTCGATCCCCGTGTAATAAAATAATTACCTAGGTACATACCTCAGGTATATACTTTTTTTTTTAAAACCCCAATAGGGAAGGCAAAGGAATTAGGAAGCTAAGTCCATACAGCCAATTCAGTGGTATATTTCTTTTTCTGAAGTTATTTAAAGCATCGAAATGCATCTCATCAATGTATTTCGATGTTTTACCGGAACTTTTGGCAGCAAATCTTCACAGTTGAACCTCAATAGGACGCTCTGTGGGAAGTTGTATAGTAAACCAAAACCTCCCGATGAACGCATTATTTACCACATTTACACAATATTAATCACGATAAACTAATTTGTAAAACAAAGAAATTAAGTTGACGTACATTTCTGCTCTAATCCCACCCAAAGTCCCACCAAAGATATAATATTATTATGTATTGGGTTTGTTCCGTTTTGTACAGGGCCCAGTGCTCGCAGTGCCCCTGAAATTCATTTGACTATTAATACTGCTGCTGCCAGTGACCGCAGTAGGTGGTATGACGTCATAATCATCGCCATTTTTGTACTGTGAGCACTCTGCACTGGCGCTTTCGAGGTACGGTGCTCTCAGTGGTTTGAACTTTGATCACGTGATCGACCTCGGACCACCGATTTGTCAGTTGATATTGGCAGCGTACTGCATTCAGTATAGCAAACTAAAGGAATGGCTTCGCAGTATACTAAATTGACGTCATACTTTACAGTACTCGCAGTGCACATCGGAATATACCCAATACCCATAATTATGCATGAGTCCACAACTGACACATGGAGAAATTTTTAAATCTTTTTTATTTTTATTTTTTCGAGGAAGGCAAAGGAAACTTAGTCCATATAGTAAATTCCTACCACATTCACACAATATTAATCACGATAAATTAATTTATAAAACAAAGTTATAGAACTCACGTCTATTTGTGCTCAAATTCCGCCAAAGTCCCTTACATTTAACTGAAACCGGAAAATGACATAAAATGTAAAGATCAAGATTTCTTTGCCTTTTTCCAAAGGCGATAATAAAAAAAATATCTATGGATTTTTGAGATGGCGGCCATTATTTTGACTTGACGTTTATCTGTTTTCGTTTTCCAGAAATAGTGGATTGTGAGTTCGTGCATCGAACTAAATCTTAATTTATCGTAATAATAACGTGGTTATTTTAAATAGTATCGTCTAATAGTTAAATAACGTTCTTTATAGCAATATACAACAGTAGTATTTTTAAATTAGGTCATAAGCTTCGTTACGGATTTGGTTACCGGTGAACGGAGGAAGGTAAAACCAAGCTTCCCCTAAAAAATCAGAGAATTGTTTATGTTCAAAAAAGTTCTGAAATTTATTATTGTTTCCAGATAACCATTACTGACATAAAACTTTGTAATTAATGCTAGAAGCTGTACGTGGACATGGCAGAAAATGATGATTATTTAGATACAATTGACAACAATCATTTGGACGGAACTAACGGCTCCCTGAATATGACTGACAATAGTATGGGGGTAAGTGAACCACAATACTTAATTAGTACTGTTATTGAAAGTGAACCAGAATCAGAAATAAATTTTTGACCAATACTTTTAACTACTGCTTCTAAGTTGATCACTCATTTATGTATCTTAAATAATGACATTGTATCTATGTAATAGCCAGATTTTATTTTTGATTCAGCGCTCATAGGTAGTGATAGTAAATAATACCATGTAGAAAATAATACCACAACTAACATTCTTAGCTCCATATTATGAGAGACCTCAATATATGGATTATACTACTACAAGAAAATGTGACCAATGACCAATGTATTTTACCAACAAATACTAACATAATAATATTGAAAACTTGATGTTTTTCTTTGAAATTCTATAATCCTGCATTTAGTAAGGAACCCTAAATGTGCGAAGTCCGGACATGCACTTGGCCAGTTTTAATCTACATTGTAGATATAATGTAGAAGAATTGCTATAATGTAGAAGATGATAAACATGCTAACACTATTACTATTTCTTATATAATAAGTTTTAACTCTCTGGCTTTCACTTTGCAATGAATGAATGTATTTTTTTGTCCATCCATAAGAGACCTGGGAAGTGTCATTTAATATCTTTATCCTGGTGTATAATTCTTTAAGGAATCTTAAAACTCTACTTCTAAAATAACAGCTATCTCTTACAACTTTAAAACATTGTAATGTTTGTTCCTTACTACACATAATATTTATTTAATGCTAACACATACAATAAGCTAGTACAATATAAACCGATTACAGTGGTTAACAGATACTAGCTGTAGGCCTTATATACAACTCCTCACACAAATCTTCAAACAGACAAAAGTTTCATTCATTCATCATCACAAATCACTTACAGGGCCCTCAGAACTGTGTAGTGTGTGCTGTAAAAATTACTGATGTCACCCACTGGTGTTGCTTCCATACAAGCCCAAAAGCCCGGTCTGCCTAGGCAAAACAGGCTTATGGGTGTGTATGGAACCGCCACTGACATCACCAAAGAATTGAAAGTTGGTTTACGTCTGACATGATCATAAAATCACACATCAATCACACATCTCCAAAAGTCTACTATTCTCTAATATTTACAAGTTGCAACTACTTCTATAGAAAATCAATGATAAAGTTTTACTTAGCATATAAAAGTTGAGTGGTGAATTTTTAATACCTCGTTTGAATATCTACATCTACACTAACATTATAAATATGAAGAGTTGGTTTGTTTGTTTGAATGTGCTAACTCTGAAACTACTAGTTTAAATTGAAAAATTCTTTTTATGTTTGATATTCCATTTATCGGGGAAGGCTTTAGACTATATAACATCACGTTACGACCAATAGGAGCAGAGCAGCGATGAAAAATGGTTGCAAAAAATGGGAAAATTATTACTTTCCAGAGTTTCGGTTGCATATGCTGCATAGACGGCTAGCTGTGGAATATATTTTAGTAGGTTTTTTTCTCAAATTAATGTGGGTGAAAACACAGGGCACAGCTAGTATCTTATATTATTAGGAGTTGGTTACTAGTCTAAACTAACAATGGGAAGCAAATTGAAATTATTTTATACAAATTTTGTACTGTGATATTTGTTTTGATAGTTTTATTTAACATGTTAAGGGTGGTGAAGAAGCTGCAGCCACTGATGTTCCTGATTTGGCAGTTATAAAAGCTCGTGTCAAGGAAATGGAAGAGGAAGCTGAAAAGCTAAAGCAAATGCATACAGAAGTTGACAAGCAGATGAGTTTAGGCAGTCTACCTGGACTAAGTGAGTTTTATTTATTCCTGATTAATTCTTTTTTTTTGGGTAATCTTAGTTTTCAATGTGTTGTACCGTAATTAAGCGCAAAAAGTACCTACTAGTTGCATGATGCTTGAAAGTGCACTGGTACACTTCCACACAGGCAATAGCTATTGGCTAGTTGACTATTATAGATTAATAAAACATATTGGACACATATTTTTTCTTTTTTTACAAAATAAAAAAATAACGGCGATACATTCAGTTGAAATTTCGCATGACATCACTATCCAGTGCAGTTTGTATGAGGGCTTATCACGACTCACGAATCCCCACCTTTAACTTTAATGTGCTTTATCTCTGTATATTTTCATTAATTTGAAAAGGCAAAAAATACGTGTCTCTTGCTTTTTTGTTTTCTAACTGATGAACTAATTAGAATTTTGATTTGCAAAAGTCCTCAACAGTAATACATATAAAAGAAATTACCCACACATTGTTTTATTTATGCAGCGAGTCCGCTAAACATGTCATTAGAAGAGAAGATGGAAGCAGACAATAGATCAGTATATGTTGGCAATGTTGATTACGGGGCCACTGCTGAGGAGCTGGAGCAACATTTTCATGGATGTGGCTCTATTAACAGGTTTGTTTAAAATTTCCATTGTTAATGAAAATAGCCACACTACATATTTCAGCAACTTGATTTATACACTTATTTACTTTTTGAGCAAACATAAATATATATATCTGTTTTGGTTTTGTATACGTAACACATTAGTAAAGGGAAAAAAAATCCTTTTGTAGGTAAATTTAATTTCTACAAATAATACGTTCTGAAACAAAATTTGTTTATATCAGGTACTTATTTATATATGTGTATATATATGTATGTATGTATTTTATTGTATAGGTATGTGTAGGATATGCATGTGTTATTTATTGTGAGTAAATTGCGTCTTTATGTTTTAGTTATTAATTATTAGTATCTTGTATTAAGTATTTTATATATTGTTTTGTTTGCACACCCCATCTTCTATATCTCTCCGTCTACCCAATGGTTAACTGGTAGAGAATGCCGCAAGGCATTAAGTTCGCTATTTGTACTTACTGTGCAATAAAGAATAAATAAATAAAAATAAATAAAATAAATTATTAAAAAAAAAAATTTGCAAGTGGTTAACTGGAAGGAATAGCTGTAAGTTGTAACAGATAACTTAGGCTCATATCTATAAACACTTATACGCATTGAATATTATGTTCTCAAGTCTTACGGCCGCTCTCAGTCGTTTTCATGATTACTTAATTTTAAGTAAACAACTGCCGCACTCAGGGACGTTCATTAAATTAATGTTAATTGGCATTCAACTAAATTTAACTTAATTAGTTCAATGCCAATTAACATTAATTTAATCATGGACCAATTAAACTATTTAATGAACATCCCTGAGTGAGATATCCTTACTTAAAATGAAGCAATCATTAAAACGACTCTGAGTGCGACTGTTAGTTTGTCTTGTTCATTTTCCAGCTAGACAGACAATACTTAGAGACATGACTCTTGACTAGTATTAATACAGTTTTTAAATCATATTACGGGTGCGACGGCGACGCCGCGCGCGCCAGCGCACTTTCAAGTCGAGTGAGCGGAGCCACAGGCAACAAACAGATAGTGCTTCTATAAATTTCGTACCAAAAATATTTATGTGGAAAGTAAAGCAATGATCCATCATGCAACCCAAAAAGTTTAGGAATAGTGAAACTGAAATGATGGCCAAGTCTGATTTTAATCTGATAGTAGTAATATATTTTCTCTCCTTTTCAGGGTTACTATTCTATGCAATAAGTTTGATGGTCACCCAAAAGGTTTCGCGTACATAGAGTTCAGCGACAAAGATAGTGTACAGACTGCTATGGCGATGGACGAGTCTCTGTTCAGAGGACGGCAAATTAAGGTAATAACATTTTTAAGCCACATGAAAAATGGTGGAGTGACATCATGTATTTAGAAGTTTTTTTTCAGTTTTCGACGAAACATCAAAACGGATGTCGCATAATAACTGTATCACTGCAGTGTTCGCTTAGTTAGTGTCCTTCTCTGTGGCCCTTACAACGCCTAAGCAAAATTTCACGCTGATTGGTTGAATTGCCGTGAAAGCGTAACAAACAAACAAATAAAGCTACATTCGCATTTAGAATTTATTTAACAACTAGCTGTTTCCCGCGGTTTCATCCGCGTTCTTCCGTCAAAGTTCCCGCGGGATTTATTTAACAGTCAATGCACACAAGGACAACATCAAAAGAAAGAAATTGGTATAAAAGTAAACATGTAAAAGGGTACCCTTGTAAATACATGATTATGTACTTTTATACCAATTTTTTATTCCATATAAGTGGAATTTATAATAATATTAGTTAGGAACTAGTATAGTATTATATGACGGGTGGAAAACTATGTATCAACCAACCAAGGTACAAGTGACAAAACTGGAATATGATGATTGATTTTCTTTTTCCATTTGTTTAATGGTAAAATAAATATTGTGTAACAATTTTGTACTCAATGCATTGTGATACTAAATAGTAAATACATGATGTGTTTTATTTGTAAATTTAACATCAAAGCCTCCAGAGTCATTTACATAAACAGTTTTTCTTCATTTCTTAAAGGTGTCACTTGTACCACTATAGTTTTCAGCCCGTCATATTGTCAGTGGTTGGGATTGCTCTGTGCTGCTAACGTGTGGTTGTGCGCACGCGCAGGTGATGCCGAAGCGCACCAACAAGCCGGGCCTGTCGTCCACCAACCGGCCGCCGCGCGGCGCGCGCGGGCGCGGCCGCTCCTTCCGCGGCGGGTTCACACCCTACTACTCGGGCTACCGGCCCGTGCGGCGCGGCAGGTACAACCCTTACTAACTGTTGTCGTCTATGTTTATTTTCACTGTCGTATGAGTATGGGCATGATGACGAGGTATAAGAATCAAAATTTTATTTAGTCGCGACGTCATAACTAAGGATAAAATGTACTTAAGTGTGACGTCACACGGAATTTTAACTCAATGTATCGCCTTTATATTTTGATTATATAAAAAGAAAAATGCGTGTCCAATATTTTTTATTAATCTACAAGACGGACTAAAAATAAAAATTTTGACATCATGCCTATTGTGGTGACGGCTTAGAGTATTCCAAACGAGGGAAGCCGAAAACTCATTCAGTAAGTTTCAATTTGTTTGAGGCGCGAGGTACAGTCGGCAGCAAAAGACCAACGTAACGGTTCCCGGCTTATGCTAAGCTGGTTGTGATTTTGTTGTGACACAGTTTGGTTACTTTCTCTTATTGTATATTATTTACTGTAACGAATAAGGATAATTTAATTCATAAACACTTGCGTCTGTCGTTAAACTATTGCTATAAGATTTCTATCAAGAGTGTTTACACATTCTGCTGCTGCCTGTACCCACGTACAGCATACATTGACACATACTCAAAATCTTTTAATTACACGCGCGCAACTGAACAGTGGGGTCTTGGTGAACTAGTTTTTTTGAAATGACTCGAACTCGCAAGATTTATACTTTGGCGAAAGGGGGTGTGTAAAGCCTACTTCCGTTTTGAACGCTCTAAAAGTAACGGCTGTGTCGTAGCAGTTCGAACTGCTAGGGTTTCCTAGGATGTCGCTTTACTGTATTGTGGGCGTAACGGTGAATAACTTCACCATTACGTTGTCTATGTAAACTACGGTGTATTATAACGCAACGATAACCTAGGAAGCCGTGGCTTAACGTACCAAGTAGGATTGACGTGACTTGATTTTTCTTCATGTACACAAAGGTGATTAGCAAATTTTACTCAAAGGAATTTATAAAATTATATAATATGTAATTTTATTAACTTTTTGAAATTGTTGCAGTTTCCATTCCTTGAACCATTACAAAATATAGTATATTACTTAGTATAGTACTTTACAACTCATGTATGAATTAAAACAATCAAAAGCAACAATCGTCAAGGGGCATAACTTTTTACGCCATTAAGCGTTAGACGCCACGCTCATGATTTGACCTATAGGCTCATTAACCCTTTCATCGCCATTTTCTTGGTAGCCTTAACTTACCTCCATCGCCACACGCTTGAGGCATGATTTCTTTTTGTGTTGGGAATGCTTCAAATTGATAATTAAATCTAATAAATATAAAACTACAAAGACTGTGTGTGTACATAAGTACACGTAGTCTAAGTTGTGTACTTTATAAATAAATAAATAAGAGTGCAGTGTTTGTTAGTAACGGAATATTACGTTTCTGGCGCCAGAAGCACGTCTTTCGTAGATCATGATATAACAGGGATGGTGGTGAAAGAATTACGATCTAGGGCCGTATTTTTGAATCGCTCGAATTAATTTCGCACACAGAATCGCAAGATTCACACGCGAATCTTTAAGAAATATTTAAGAATGTCAATGGGTTACTGTTTGATTTACAGTTTTGCAAAATTTCTATGCAAAAACGAGTGAGAAAATTTATTTTTATAACAGACATGCTACCACTGAGTAATATTTGCTATTACCAATATTTGAACACTTCCCATTTCCAGAATCCTCTTTTCCCACATTTTATACATAACACTGCTAAACTTCAGTTGCAAGTTCCATCGACTTAGTTTGCTCAGCCGCCGTAGACCACTATACGTAGCATAGTATGTATAGTATATATCGTTTATCGCTTAATTCTTATCTACCATGGCACTGTTGATTTACTTTCCGATTGAGTTGACTTATCTTCTGTTATATGCACACAACCGTTTACCACTCTAAAAGCATCATAGCAAAAAATAATAATCTGCCTGTACTGAAAAGGAGTGTGAGTTTTATAAGAATATATTTTGTTATAAATTTTGGAAATTGAAGATGAACGCAAAATATCGTAACTATAGAAGATACCAAATTTTAACAAAAGAAAACTCATTTAATTTCATCGTATTTTAAATTAAATTATGACCATGAAATTAGTTATGAATGCAGTTATTTCTCTAACCGTGGTTTATAATTTCCATTCTGTATATTCAAGTACTACTAGCTAAGTTCTGTATAATGGGCCAACCCATCAATAGGATTCTGAGGAGTATTATCTTTTATATTTGTAGTATAACTATGTACTGTTTTGGTACTTTATATTATTGTATAAAAATATGTCATTGAAAATACTACCATTTAAAAATAGCTCCTCCAATTAATATTGTTTCGATTCTAATGGTGATCACGGGTGGTAAATGGCCGCTTTAACAAATCTTATATTTATCATACTTATATAATATTTTAGGTACTTATTTGAGTATTTGCTCTTGTCATTTTAAGTTGCATATTGATGTTTAGAACTTTGCTCTTTTTTATGATGACAACCCTATAATTATAAAAAGGAAATGTTTGTATGATAGGTCTATCTATTGAAGTTTATAAAAAAATATGTTATCCATCTTTGAAAAAATGTGACAGCAAATCTATTTATAAATTGGCATTTTTATAAAATAAAATGATTGAGATGGAAAAATAAAGTATTTTCAATGTGAGCTCCTGCCCCCCTAGCCAAATTGAATTTGGCTAGGGGGGCTGAAGTAGTCACGCCTCTTCCCGTTACTAGTTGCATGCATGATTGTCGTTTGCATGCTGAGTAGCGCAGTTCCGCCGACTGTCGCTTGCCACCAGTCGCACATACCGTATGACCGCACCATCACGAGTTTTAGACATGGATGGGGCATAGAAAAAAGCGCCATTTATATTTTTGGTTCTATTAGGCAGTGAGCAATGAGTCTAGGAAATCTTGTATCGTTCTTTGAAATGATACTATTGAAAGTTTTCTTCATCGAATCACACAATTTTCTTCAACAGTCTAACAACAATGTACAGGATGAATTTTTGAGACGGGACAGTAAGGGCAGGTTAACCGTTATCCATAAATTATTAAGATATTCTGAACTGCATTTACAGATTTTGCAAAAAATTTACTGTTAGTGTAAAATGACCATTTTCTTGCTGACTGTACATTTTTTGCAAAATCTATAAATTTAAAATATCTTAAAAATTTATGGATAGTCTCCTTAAAGCGTTTTCCTGTAACTATAGCCTTTACTGCCCCGTCTCAAAAATTCCGTAACAAAATAACATCGATATTATAAACTCATAATAATATTATTAATATGTTATAACGTTTTGTCACATTCGATGTGGGAGCACAAACGAAACAAATATATCGTTTTAAAAATTTTCAAAATGTTATACGTATAACACTGGTGCGGGATCACTTCATACAAAAGGCAAAAAAAAACCGGGCGGAGTAGGTGTAAACAAAAAGAAATACGGTCACGGCGTTAATGTATTATAATTTGATGCTCCATCCATGTCGAACACTCTTCCACCGTCGCGTCGAGTCGCACAGAGTAGTTAGTGATTAATGGTGTGCATTGTTCGCAGAGGATACAGGCGAGGCATGTATTACTCTCCGTACTGAGTGCGGTAGAGGGGGAGGACGCCCCCGCCGCGGCCGCGTTATCCCTAACTGCCAGTGTGTGTGTGCGGTGTAGCTATATGTTGTGCGCGCGGCGTGACGCGACGCGACGCCCGCCGCCCCGACCCGCCCCGCGCCGCGCCGCGCTGCCGGACTCTACGTTAAAAACCCTTTAAACTGTGTACATTTTGATAGTCCCGATTTAGGTAAGAAGTAGGTATTATCCGAGGGCTAATTATTATGCTCACACAAAACCGCATCGCTCCCCCGTCTATAAGGGTGACCTCATATACCCCCGTCGCGACGGCATCAGCTTAATTTGAGTAAGCTTGTATCGATATAATGTGTGGACTATGGGGGGACCCTTGTCGAGTCAAGAGGGCTGCGTATTTGTGTTTTGCATAACCAGAATCCCCTCTGGTTTGGAGACACACCGCTGTGTTATTAACCCCTGGGCCGCACTAGTCGCGACGACGCGAATTTTCGACGTTGTATCACTTTCTTACATTCCTTGTAAGAAAGAGAAATAATATGGGTGCGGCCGAGATAGAATACGAATCACATTCAACTATAGTTGGATAGGTACCGTTTTAATGATTATTTTTTTGTCTAAGATTGATTTGTGAATGAACTGTGGGGCATTGTTTATGTACACTAATTTTATAATTTAACAGTAATTAAAATTTATCGTAAATACTTATAGGAATTGTAAACCAGTTTAATGGAGCACACTAAACTGAATTTGTCGCAACTATTTTTGTTTATACACGAAGTATTGGATTGAAACAAATCTTCATCCATTGTTGTTATTAGGCTTTTCAAACTTAGAATGAAATTGTAGAGCTAAGATAATTCTACTAATTATGTTTAAAATGTAGTAATAACATAATGACTTTGTGATCTGATGACGCATTTCTTTCACTATGTATTATTAATTTACCAATATGAATTCGGATTAAATGAGTTGCGCTGTGATGGTGGTGGTGGTGAACCGAACAGTTGATGGCAAAGCTACGGAATAAGGTATTAGGTAATACGAGTTGCATTTCACGGTAACGATGCTATTTATTATTTATTGGTATTAAGAATAATTATCTACATTTTTTATATTAAATTCTTCGAAGAAAATAAATGGCATAAGAGACTAATTTCTTATGTCTGCGCATAATTTAGCTCATAAATTAGCTCGGCTGCCTAATCGAACGCGATAATGCGAAGAATTATGTCATACGAGCGCGATATTTTATAAAATTTACAGATGTGCTCTGTGGCGCGTATCGCCGAAGTCAACGCGAACTAGGCCGCCCAATAACATTACATTCTGCATAATAGGCAGCATTCCAATATCTGCGGTGTGTCAGCTTGCTGCTGTGCATCCAAATTACCGACAACGTGCTGTGCATCAACACGCGCTGTGTAATGTATGGACACTTTGATGATGATCGCGTTCTATTAGGACCGAAGCTTAGTGCGTGTTCATAGTATCTTGTAAATATCAAAACCAAGATCCCTGTGCAAGTTCCATATTGAATAAGATTTTTTTATGGCATTTCACCATAACGTGCTCTTTTCCTAATATGTCAAATTGGGCACATCCGCTAGGTTTACTTTCGACTGTTACAAAACACCTTCTTGAAACACTACCTGCTCATCGTTAGGTCTGAACACGCACATATTATGTTAATTCTTCAAGCCAGAATCATATTTTGTTATAATATGATAATTGATATACAAAGACCCAAGATGTACAGTTCTTTGCAAATAGCAATAAAAAGATAAGATCGGACGCTAGCCAAAAAAACAAAGCCAAAAGACCACAAAGGCCGATTAGGTAAATACAAATCCGATCTTTTTCACACGACATAAAGTTGATTTTTAAAGGTAACAGCCCGTTCCCACTTGTCGGACGTTGGATCCGGATTTTAATCGGATGTCAGCGCCTCAGTTCACACTTGTCGGCTGTCGGACACGGTCGAAGCTGGCGCCAACAAAACAACTGCTTGCGCGCCGCGATCTGTATAATAGTTATGGCGCGCAATCGCAGTGACGCGACGCATGCACGGGCGCCGCCGCCGGGCGGAACAAGGGGTAGCGGGGAGAGGATTGTCGATCCCGACATCCGACAAATGTGAGCAGCGCCATACTAACTCATAGGCGAGCGAGATCCGACACGATCTTTTTCCGGGTGTAGAGGGCTCGCAAAACAGCCGACATTTCTTGTCGGCGACGACACAAAATCTCTCCGACAAGTATGAATAGCTCCATATAAAATGAGCCTATGAGCATCCGATAAAAATCCGGGCCCGACACCCGACAAGTGTGAACGGGGTGTTGCGATACCCAATAACTATCGGACTTATCGTTAGATCTGAGCTCTCGATTTAAAATGTTGCGCTCCTTTTGGGTACTTGATCCGATGGCCGAAGATATTGTGTTTCTTGAGTTTTTAGTATGTTTTCGGCACACGATGATTTTTACCAGTTTGAAAGTGGAGATGAGTGGAGACTATGAACTAAAATTAACACCATCGAATAACACCATCAGCTTACCTTATATCGGCAAGGCTATTATGTAACTTTTGTTGCTATCATATTTCAGTTTCAATCAGATAAATTGCGATTTTGTGATCAATTAAACATGTTTAGACAGCTTCAACTTTTGAAGTATGTTTATTTTGGTTGATTGCTAGATATTGTAGATGTCAAAAAGTACATTTTTTAATCGCAAAACCGCCATGTTTTTGATTGCAACTGTAAAATTATAGAAACAAAAGTTACGTAATAGCCCCTGCTTTATTGACTTAGGATTTCTGAATTATACTTAAATACGATTTTGTGCCGTGAAGAACTAAAAGTAAGGTCGATTCGCATTCAAAAAGGAGTTGAGTTGAATCATGAGGAAGTTTTTATCTGATATTATGTCTCTTTTATTATGAAAACATCGTAATCAGAATCGACTCTAATCCTGACAGTTACGATATTATGTACCTACCTATCATCTCTATTGTACCTACAAGTATTGTACGTTGTATTTTTTTGCTATGTCTGCCTAATTGTTATACAATAGTACTATTTCTTGGTTATTTTTCTTTACAAGAAATATAAAATGCCAGTACCTACCTACCTACTAAAAAGTAAATAAACCTAAGTTAATAAGAAAAACAATTTAAAAAAAAGATGTGCTGGTAAGAATAATTTTAAGATGAAATCAGATTTTTATTTTTAAACAAATCCCTTCTGCTTTAAATTCCAATCTCAACCGAATGGGCATGATGACAAGGTATAAAAATTAAAATTCTATATAGTCCGTCAGATAATAAAAAAAAATGGACACTTATATTTTGCTTTTTCGAATTATTGAATAAAAAAATTAAGTTAAAACCATAAAACGTCACGAAATAAAAAAAGGAAAAAATAAGTGTCCAATATTTTTTATTAATCTACAAGACGGCTTAAAAATTTAAATTTAGTCATCATGCCCATTGATCCTTAACCCTGGTCCCAGTAACCAGAGTCCAGATACGTAAAGCTGATCGCCGCTCACGGCCAGAGAGAGAAGGTAATCACTACGTGCTCACGGCCGAAGTAGGTACCTACCTGTGCCCCGTAAATGCTACTCGGACTCCATAGTAGGTAATTATTTTGCATATTGCGCTGAAAAATTCAGAAAACAAAGTGAAGCTATTGCTTAGAGCTTGTCCAGAAAGGGCGAATTCGTCGCGATTCTCTCGCGCGTATTACGCGCGACAGTTGCGTCCACAAGGTGCGTACCAACGCGCGATTCTGTGTCAAAATTTTGGCGCTCCATGTCCCTCGATACGTGCACTCGCTCTAGAGTTCACTTCACGCGTTAACTGGACGCAACAAGGCGTCCCTAGTATCTCGAATCGCGCGCAATACGCGCGAGTCGAGAGTCTGGCGTAGTGCACGCGATTTACGCGCGTATTTTGAATTCGCGCGATGCTTCTGGACGCGATGTATCGGTGCCTAGTATCTCACTAACGCGCGTATGAATTCGCGCGATACGATTCGCGACGAATTCGCCCTTTCTGGACAAGCTCTTATTTCAAGTATAAACACCGAGTACCTAAGGTTCGTATTAATAGTCAGTTCTCAAGTACAAGCTCAAGTACATGACTACTTGATACCGTCTTGAGACGTGAGAACATGTGCTAATTAATAAAGCTATCTTGGGGCGGTCTCATTTGAGATTGTCATTCGCCATCTCATTTGAGACCGACTCAACAAACGTCAAAATAGATTGAATTCGTTCCGTTACAGCTACTGCACAAAATGCAATGTTTTAATTGAAATTGCACTTCTACCAATGATTATGTCATAAAAAAATTTTAAAACATAAAATATTTAAATTCTGCATTAAATTCTGTATAGAAAATTTAATTTTACTTCAAATATGGTAAAAAGGAAATGAATTGCAATAGACAAGGCTGTATACGGCTGCTGTATGCGAGCTAAAAAATAATAGCTATTGGCGCGCGAAATTCTAAAGTTTTTCACTTTTCGTTTTGTCCGAATTAATTTTTTCCGAATATAACGTATATGATGGCACATATATTTTCTTGCTTATAAAAAAAGATATTCTTGAAAAAATATTCGAATATAATTGAAAATAAGGATCCCTAATGTACGTTTTTGGTAAACGATACGTCCAGAATAAATCCTTGATCAATAACATCGTAGTGCCCAATATTATTCAAAATAATTTCAAAATCCATTTTGATTCAACAACGTTAATAGTAGCACAAACTCAAGATGATCTCAAGTCCGTGTTTTACTTGACTCAGTTGATCCAGACTTATCAAACGTCAAATGATGATCTTGAGTTTGGAGTTTCGTCTATTAATACGTGCGGTACTCACTTGAGATCGTCTACTCAAGATGATGACCAGTTTTATACTCAAGTAACGTTTATTAATTAGAACACCATCTCACCGATGTTCTCAAGTGAGTACGTCAACTTGAGAACAGGACTATTAATACGAACCTAAGTCTTATATGGTCTTATTCATGCTCAGACCAGACCAAATAAGTTGTGAAGTTGCACATTATGTAGGTAGGTACTTCAATCAGCGTTTTCTATGGTAGAATGTACATTGTACCAGGATAAATATCTACTACTAGCTGTTGTGTAAGCCCATCGAAATGCATTTCGATGTAAATAACTTCAGGAAAAGAAATATACCACTGAATTGGCTATATGGGCTAAGTTTCCTTCTGCCTTCCCCGAAAGGGGTAAACTTCACAAAAAAAAAAGGAAACATCTCTAAAAATCGTACTCCGTCTACGCTAAAAATAAACTCATCTCGAAAAAAAAACTAATGTCAAAGTTGAGAAGAAAACTCAGAACAATAACAGGAAGAAAACATACGGGGTACGTAGACGGAGAATGAATTCATTCTCTATCTACGATACGGTAGTATCTCTAAGTAGTTTGTGAAGAAAACGAACTAAACATAGTAGACATAAGTCTAGACATGGACCAATTAAATTGGTCCATGGTCTAGTTAATTTTTGGTATCTCTAAGTAGTTTGTCTTTGTGAGTCGGACAGTCAGAGTGAAGGTAATTTTCTTCCCCTCAAGGGAGAAAACCAGTCTAGTTGATTTGTGAGAAAACGTAGTGATTATATTTTGCTCAGTAGTGCCCACTCTTAAAACGTAGTGATTATTTGCTGCTCAGTGTATACAAAACTCGACTCGACAAAATCTCGCTTTTAGAAAACTATAGCTTTTACGCTATAAAAGTGAAAACAATAAACATGTCTACATCAGACCAAGAGTTTACTAACTTCATCAAAATGTTGGAAGTCAATGGAGATAAGTTGCCACCTTCCTATTCATTGGAACCGCCGCTCCAATTCGAATTTAACGTGAGTAAAGTAGTTAGTACTTAGTACGAAGTTTTTAGATGATCAATTTAACTTTTATCTTTGTATTTGTTGCTTTACAGAACTCTACATGTTACGTGTGCAATGGGTATTATGGTCCAAGTTTCGGGGAACCAGTATGTGTCGTATGTCACACGTTCGTCTTCCCCGATTTCCCTTCATACTTGCCGAATTCCTACTTCTGTAGTGAGAAGACTGATGATGGTGACTCTGGCAATGACGAACCTTCAGATATGAACTTCTCTGACCGTAGAATGAACAGATATCCGGTGGTCCTATGGTACCACTATTATATTGTAAGTACCTACTGTATTAAAATGAATCATTATCACTCTAAAAGTAGGAACACTTTATCTTTACTATAGACTCCCACAGTGAATTTTGCTAGCCTCTATTTGCAATAAGTATGTAGGGAAAATAATATAGGAACTGATTGGATAGATCGCTAAATGAAGATATAAAACAGCAGATAGGTATTTGTTTTGTAAACGGCCTGGTTTCTGCAATTTGACAACTAGGTGCCTATTTTGCATGTGGTGGGAATTGTGGTGTTTAGTCGTGCCAATGCCATTCATAACAGATAGGCAAATGATGATGATATTATAAGGGACGGGCATGACCGAGACTATTAGCTGAGCGACACATCTACAGAAAGAACAAGAAACCATTATATTCCAATTATATTTATTTATTTAAAATTTAGGCAGGCAGTTGAAGTAACTGATAGGTGTCTGTATCCAGTTATTCATTATTTTTTTATTATATCAACATATAAATTATACAGCATGCCAGATATCCATAGGGAACAGGAGCATTGCCTGGGACTTGCAACCCAGGTTTAAGTTTAATAAGGCTCCTGTACAATGCATGAACACTCACCTCCATTGCTTGTTCCCCAACATATTATCCAAATATCTGGAAACACCCGTTAATTAATTAAAGCACACAGAATAACTATAGTCTCTATAGATCGAAATGACAATAAACTGCTCTGAACCAAAGACAAAGTAACGATGCCATGTTGCTTATGCATACCCGCCTACCATTGAGAAAATCTTTACCGTCCAAAATAGCACCATACTTATTAAACAACAAAGTACATTTAACTATATTTTATGAGCACTGAAAACAAAAAACATACATACAGATGAATGCAGAACCTCCTCCTTTTTGGAAGTCGATTAAAAATTAAAATAAAAGATTAAAAAGTGTATGTTTATGGTTCTTGCTGAAAACTGCAAAATATTTTATTCCCCATAAGTGCCTAATACCTGCACCAGCCAGATATTATTATTTATTAGTAAAAGAAAATCTGTCTTAGATGATTTTATCCCACCAAAAAAGAAATGAGTAAAAGAGCCAATTTCAATAAAAACTAACATGCAAGACTTTCAATAAAAGAACTATAGGATATCAAGTTCTATAGAAGTTCTGTCCACTTTAGGTGTGACTTTGTTAAGTCACAGTTTTTTTACATAACTATTTTTATCAATTTTAGATTTTTTTGGTTTATGTCGTTATGTTATTGCAGTTGTACTGTTTTCTGTTAGGAATTATTATTTTCTATTTAGTTATGTACGTAATTGACTAAAATCTTATCTTACTTAAAATAAAAACCTTAATATGTTATCTTTTCCTTTGTGGTACACTTCCACTGCTGTGTCTACTGTCTAGTTTATGCTACATGATTGTCTATACATATACTAACATTATAAAGAGGAAAGATTTGATTTTTTGTTTGTTACAATTTAAATAAAAGACTACTGTACCGATTTCCAAAATTCTTTCACCATTAGAAAGCTACATTATCCGTGAGTAACATAAGCTATATTGTAATCCAGAATTCCCGCGGGAACTCCGAAATCACCACGGGTGAAACCGTGAGGTATTATATGATGTACAGCTATTATATATGATAACCTAGAAAGAAGTCATCCATGTAAAGATTTGAAACAGAGCTCATATTACGGCTCAATCTCCTTTGCAAGATCCTTTCCTTTCTCTCTTTTTACAAGTTGTCAGGGGTACAGAGGATGACTTAGAGCCAAGCCACACAGTGCGGCGCAGCTCAGGTACGTCGCCTGAGCGGCGCCGCTGCGGTATATTACATACAAAAATGCGTTGTGGCTCCGGCGCCGCGCCGCGCTCGCATCGGAGTAGAGACGAGGCGGGGAGGGGAGTAAGCGGCTCGCTGTTGTTTGTCCTGTTCTGTCACGTAGCGATGGGCATGCCTACTCTTTGTCGCCGCTGCGATGCCCTGCGATGCCCGTGTGGTCGCTAGTACGGCGAAAGGGCTTGTACTGTGGCGCCGCACCGCATCGTGTGGATTGACACATAGAGTACTTTTTGTTCCGGAATTGCCGCGGGACCTCCGAAATTAACGCGGGTGAAACTGCAGGGAACAGCTAGTCATATAAAGTAGGTAGATTAGATAATTAATAGGTAATGTAATGTAATAGGTAAGATAATGGAATTTTTACTTTATTGTTTTAATAAAGTGAATTATGTGGGTTGTTAAGGATTGTGTGTGTGTGTGTGTGTGTGTGTGTGACATGACCTACTTTTCAGTCAGCTACCTAGCTTAATACATCTCTTGAAATTACTCATGAGTTTTATTTCACATATTATAATATTAATGACTTTTTGAATATTAATATTAATTTAAATCGGCATTTTAGAACTCCCTAGACAATCCAACTAGCCCAGAAGATGAAGAGAGCCCTCCTGCTATCTCTGCACTACGTGAATCAATTCTTCGCTGGAGAGACGACAGTGGTTCCTGTCCTGGAGCACCCGGTGCATTACGAGAGGGGAGAGCTGTCCCTGAAATACCTAATGCTTCGCAGGAGAGGAGAGCCAGTCCTGAACCACCCAGTGCTCTACAGGAGGGAAGAGCTGGGCAAGAAGTGAGATCTGACAGTGGCTCCAGCCCAGAACCTTCCTATGCTTGTCAAAACAAGAAAGATAGTACAGAACCACCTATTGCTGGGCAGGAAAGGAAAACCGGCCTTGTAGCACTTAGTGGTATGCAGGAGGGGAGAGCCACCCCTGGAGCATCTAGTGCTCGGTGGGAAGAAAGAGCCAGTCCTGAAGCAACCAGTGCTCTGCGAGAGGGGAAATCCTGCCCTGAAGCAACCAATGCACGGCAGGAGAGAGATGGATGGTACAACCATGAAATATTAATGAATGCGGAATATCAAGCAATGGTAGGCAGTGGATCCATCCCTAAAGCAGCTGGTGCTCAGCATCAGGGGAGAGCCTACAGTACATCTGAATTTGAGAGACTTTGTGCTTGGCGACAGGGTAAAGCTGTCAGTGAATCCGGTCATGCAGCACCTATTGCTCCTCTGAAGTGGAAAGGAGACCGTGCTCCCATCCCAAACCCACTTGGTGCCCAGCAGGACGGTATGGAGAACTTTGCAGGCCAAGGCCCCCCTCCACAGCCTCCCTGCCTTGCTCGTTACCTGCAAGCCCTCTCCACACCAAGGCTACCTGATAATCTAGCACCGGGTCTTGTCGAGCAGTTACCATCAGAAGGTTTGTTTAGACTGTTCTTAATACGTCTATATATCTTTTTATTTTATTTTTTTATGTTTTCAGTAAAATTTATAATCTATAAACTGTCCATGCATCCCTATAGCGATTTAGTCTCTTTACGAAAACATTATCTTAGGCGCCGTCGCGTCGGTTCAAACCTCAAAGTAGTCAAAGTTGAGAAAAGACGATACACAGGTTTTTTCTTGATTTACGCACAGTGCTGCTGTGCATATTCAGCTACCTGGACGACCTGTCGCTGTGCGCGTGCGCGGTGGTGTGCGAGCGCTGGTGGCGGCTGGTGCGCGCGCGCGTGGCGCCGCCGCGCTGGGCCGCCTTCGTCGCGCGCCGCTGGCCGCTCTACCGGCCGCTGCTCCGCGATATAGACTGGCACAAGGTCAGATAGAAGGAACATCAAGTTAGTTTAGTATGAAAACAGATAAAAACCAGTGTCGCCGGATGATTCTCGCACACAAAAACATTCATTTAAGTTAAGAAATGTATTAAACGCTTTATGGTTATGTTTTTACTTTTTACTTAGTCACTATTTTCAAAATTAACAGTTTTGGGAATATTGTAAATATACTTAGGATGGCAGCAAAAGAAGCAAGTTTGGGGCAAGTTAGAGCATTTGTTGTAACTTGGCCCCCCACGTGTGACGTACCTTATGAATGATCCGTAATGGATATGCCTGAAATAAACAATTATGTATGATTGTTGTAAAAAAAATGGCTACTCGTCTTCGGTAGTGGTTAGCCGAGGATTTTAGGTTCAGTTTAGAGAGTGATGACCGGTATCGTTCCCAATATGTGCAGAAATACCAGTCGCTGGTTGAGTCATGCTTCTGCCGCAACTGCTTGGTGAAGATGTGCGTGCAGGCGCAGCCCGCGGGCGAGGAGAACGCGTGGCGCCGCAACCGGCTGCGCATCGAGCTCAAGGTGACTCCTTAGCTCATATTTCAGGGTCCGTTCACATTGAGCAGAAAGATGATCTTCTTTTTTCTATATTACTGTATGAAGAACTGTAATATTTATTTATGTAAAGTGCAAATCCCAACGCGTACATCAAGTGTCTTCATAAGTCAGATTTTGTTCAATTTTGGACATGACAGTTTAGTTTTAACTATGTCAAGAAAATCTTGGTAAATGGGACAAAATTGCATTAAACACTGTTAAGTTATACAAAAAATTCTTTAACTATCACATTTAATGCTACAATTTTTTCTTTGTAACTTTTTAGCAGACTTTCAATACAGAAGGAGGTTCTCAATTCAACTTTTTTTTATTTTTTGTATGTTTCTCAGCCCGCTCGTGTCTGCCCACTTGGGTTGTTTTGTTCACGATGACACGCTCACAGGCTTGCAATGTGGTGGAAGCGGACTTGTCTATCTACCCATTAGGCTTGGTACCGACTTCGAACCGATCCGTAGGTAGCACATACCAATAATAGTATTAAGTGCATTTTTGTCTTTCGGTTTAAATCGGTATTTTGTTATTAACTATTTAGCGTAGTGCATTTTTATGTGTTCGAAGTCGGTTTTTAATAATTTTCGGTCGGTTTTTTTTTAAAATACCTAACTCACCTGGCGACTCTACGCAGATGTTGCGTAGCGACCCGCCCGAGGGCATCGCCGCCACGCCGCTGGACCTCGCAGAGTGCTGCCACTGGCAGGCCAGCATCACGGGGCCCGTCGGCTCGCCCTACGAGGGCGGCATCTTCTACCTGTACATACAAGTACCTTACTCGTGAGTACCGCCCTCCCAAACAACTCCATACAAATGAACTGATTCGATTCTCGGCGGGGGGGGGGGATTTTGTGTGATGAGCATAAGCCATTGCGCCAAGACAGTTGAAAGCGAAGCGAGAGCTGTGGCGTATTGGCGTTGCGTTCGTTAACGCATTCAATTACTTAAGTTGAATAAAAAGATGAAAGACGAAAGTTGAACAAAAGAAGGCACAGTATAGCTATAGGGTTGCACTTTCCAGTCTAAGTGTGTTTATATGTATATCTATAGGGTGTCCAAGCTAAAAGGTACCAGTTCTCGGCATTTAGTTTCCGAGATATAAGAGGTTTTGTAAAATTGGGTAAAAAAAATTGCGTCCGTGATTTTAATTGATTATCTATATACTTATAATAAAACTGTAGAGAGGTCAATTCTGTACATTGAATATATATTAAAAATTAATATTGGAGGATGAATGGCGATCGATACTGATGCCAAAAATGCAATCAGTAAATTTTTTGTCTGTCTGTAACCAGTACGATTGTAGTCCATACTCCTGAGCAGGTTATTGGCAAGGTGCAAAGCGGGTGGAGGGAGTAGCCAAAACGATCACAGCGCTCGCTACGGCTAAAATTGACATTTTCGTCGCCGACTAGAGCTGTCAAATCCATATTGCAGTGAACATTTTCTAATCGTTTTTGAGATAAATTTAATATGGTCCTAGTAAGATGTGTTATTGTGAATTGTAATAACACCAAGAAGTATAGCGACTAAATTTTACCAATTTCCAAGACCCTGGTGGAAACGAGACCAAAGAAATAAGTGGATAATTACCGTAAAAAAAAAAGTAAGCCAAAGTGGGCTCATTTCTCCTGAAAACAACAATTTGTATGTTATTGGTAATAATGTTACTGACTACCAGCGTCCAAAATTCTCTAATATAGTAAAATAACACAAGATTTCACTATTATTTTTCACAATATTTACTTACTAGCTGTGCCCCGCGGTTTCACCCGCGGTAATTTCGCAGTTTTCGCGGGAATTCCGGGATAAAAAATACCCTATGTACTTCTCTGTATCCCTGACAACGTGTATGCCAAATTCCATCCAAATCCGTTCTGCCGTTTATGCGTGATTGAGTAACAAACATCCAAACATCCACACTTTCACATTTATAATACATAGTAGGATTCTCGCTTGACTTGAATATTTTCCATAATGGCCACCTGTTATGTGGCGCTGCGTCGCGCACGGTCCCAATAGGCGGCTATATAACATAACGCTAAGACACATAGGAGCAGAGCAGTGACGATAAATTTGAAGCAAGTCGGATGAAATGCGCTTTAGAGCTCTTATTCTCGCATACGTTTACTCAATCACGCAAAAACGGCGGAACGGATTTGGATGAAATTTGGCTTGCATGTTGTCAGGGGTACAGAGAAGGACATAGGGTACTTTTTATCCCGGAATTCCCGCGGGAACTCCGAAATTACCGCGGGTGAAATCGCGGGGCACAGCTAGTTATTAATAAATGCACAATTTTCTACAATTTCATAGAGATATTATCTACAATAACATATAGAAATCTATGTAACAAGCAAGTAGAAGTGTGTTTTTGCTTTTTACTCAAACTTTTATGCTTTTTCTCAAATCAAGCTTTTTCAGAATTTCAACTTGAAATGTCTGATAAAAAAAAACTGTGCTAGTTTTTGAATATTTTTTCAATCCTTACTATCAATAGACTAGGTATTCTAGATACCGAATCTAGTATTAACTCAATACCCCACTACTGGTACCTTTTTGCTTGGACGCCCACATAGTATAATGTTTATGTAGTTATATTATGTTACCACGTTTGCTTGGTTACCGCCACACAAGCTTACAGCTTACCGCCGCACTCAGAGTCGACTTTAATGATTACTTAGTTAAGTATAGATTTTTAAAACAAAACTGCCGCAATCAGACAAGTTTAATAAATTAATGTTAGTTGGCATTTAACTAATTAAGTAAATCTCATTAAATGCCAATTAACATTAATTTACTGAACGTCTCTGATTGCGGCAGTTTTGTTTTAAAAATCTATACTTCACTAAGTAATCATTAAAGCCGACTCTGAGTGCGGCCGTTAGTATGGGATCGAGTAGATCTGCGTGCTGTGAAGTGGATTATTATTATTATTTATAATAGTTGTGATACAAAGCGCGGTGTCGGCCAGGTACCCCATGAGCCCGCCGGTGGTGCGCTTCCTGACGCGCATCCTGCACCCGAACGTGTCGCGGCACGGCGACGTGGGCATCGACTCGGTGCACCACAACTGGTCGCTGGCGCTCACCATCAGCAAAGTGCTCATCTCCATACAGAGCCTGCTCACGGACCCCTACACAGCCGTGAGTAGCGAGTTAGCGACGCCCACATCGGCCATTTTTTATCGTGGCACCCCGCGATTACCCATGCGAAAAGTCTAAACACACTTGTTACCGTTCGATCACATCATGAATTGATCAATTATATTATTATTATTATTTCTTTTTTATATTTATTTATTTTATTTCAAGTAACAGAGACTCCTTTTGGTTAGTATTACGAACTTAAAAACTATGTGTTATTATTATTAGATGTGGCCACTGCATAATGATTACAATATATAATATGTATGCTTTTACAAAATATATAAATTCAAATATACTTTATTGTCCCGAAAAGAAACCCTCTGGTCGTTTAATGCAGTTTTGCTTATATTTAGAAATGTCATAGAACATTCTCTTATAGCTTCGAAGTTCTCCACACTGAACTGATCTTTCTGTATCTCTCTATTCCCGCCCACCGGCAGGTGTGCATGGAGCCGGAGGTGGGCGAGATGTACGAGCGCGACCGGGCGCGGTTCGAGGCGCTCGCGCGCGCCTGGACGTGGCGCTACGCGATGCTCGACGTGCTGCCCTAGCTCACTCGCCGCGCGCCGCGCGCCGTCACCGCACCCTCGGGGACAGAACACTGTTGTATTCCAAGAGTATCGCCGTTTTTGACACGTAATAACAAAAAAAAATTATTAGGAGATACGATGTTTGGCGAGCCGCCACTCGGTTTAAGACCGGACAAAAAGTGCCGCGCCCAGGGCTGCGCCGAGCACGCCAATAGGCATGTTGCTTATGAAAATCAAAATTCTATTTAGTCCGTCAGTTAGAAAATTCAAATATAATAGACACGTATATTTTGCTTTTCAAACTAATGAATGTATGTTTATACATAGATAAAGCGCATTAAAGTTTAGGGTGGGGGACTCGTGACGTCATTAACCGGTATAAACTGCACCGGATAGTAACGGCACGCGAATTTTCAAATCGATGTATGGCCGTTATTTTTTTATTACGTAAAAAAAGAAAAAATACGTGTCCAATATTTTTTATTAATCTACCCAATGGACTAAAAACTAAAATTTAGTCAACTAGCCTAGTACGAAGGCAATTTTGTTGAAGTAAAACTTAAGACCGGGATTGTAATAAAGGGAGGTAAGAAGCTGCGTCTACTTAAAAATTGTCGCTGAGTCATGTGTGAACCATGCCGGATGGTGTACCTAGTAGGTAATATTGTGATGAAATAGTATAAAATAGCTGTTACTTCGTTAGTGTGTATGTAATACGTGTGAGGAGCTTAAAAATATAAATGTTATTGTTACTCATTTTGCTAGTGATATAATGGTGAAATTAGTATTATAAAAAACAAAAATATAATTACTATGAATCTTTAATTGTATCTACTTTAATAAACTTATTTAATAACTTTTTGTTTCTTTTCAATTTCCTTCAGTTTATTCCATATCTCCATGAGCTTATCGCAGTTACACAGTAGAGGCAGACAGGTCCCGCTGCCCGGAGCCCTGCAATACCCTGGGAAAGGCGCCTCCCCTTTTTGCAGCCATCTTCTAGAGTTTTCTAGAAACTGAGCCGGTACAGACTCTTCTATAAGGTTCTTTAGTTTATAGATACTTATACTATGAATACCGGGTTGGAATATCAATTGATCCGGTACAAAATACTGCACGTAAACTGCAACTGATAGGTAACCCTGCAATTTAACCATTAAATTGATTTACACGAATTTTAACCATTAAACTGGATTACACAAAAAACTTACAACTATACCTTACAGTGCAGTTAAGCAAGTTACAGTATCTACTATCAAAAGTTAAGAAATAAATTGTGAGCGTCCAAAAAAATACCGAGGGTATTAAAACGTATTTTTTTCCAAAAATATTGACATGACGAACACCTGTGGTAAACTTTTGTACGTACAAACACACATTGTATAATATAGTCATTTACTATATTATGAAAATTGTGGATAATTGAGCATTTATTAATAAACAATTAAAATCGCGAAATGCAATTTCTTTACCCAATTTCACAAAACTTCTCATCTCTGAATCTAAATGCCGAGAAAGGATTAAGGACCTTTTTGCTTGGACGCCCACCGGGGTTAAATCATTTTGATTTAAATCATAAGTTGATTTGAATCAAATGATTTAAATCACGATTTAAATCAAATTATTTAAATCAAATGATTTAAAAATTCAAAATCAATGATTTAATAAAAATGTTTAATTTCACTTTCTTTCACAGAAATCAACAACGCATATATCTATATTAAAAAAAAACATGAATAATAAAACTAGTTTTCCAGCCTTTTCAATTCCCAATCGATTTCTTAGTTTACTTTGAACAATTCCAAAAGTGGAAAAACACTCTTTGTATTGATGTTTGTTATTCTTTCACACAAAAATTACTAAATAGATTTTAATGAAACTATACAATTATATAGCTTAAGCATTGGAATATCATATAGGGTACCTAGGTGCTGTTTATACCGGAATTCCCGCGGGATTTCCGAAATTAACGCGGATAAAACCGCAGGGAACAGCTAGTCAGATAATAAAATGAACAAATCAAAAAAATCGCAATCAATTAGGATTTTTTTAAATTACGTGCTCTATTTGATTTAAAAAAAGCATGATTTTTTCCAACCCTGACGCCCACATTTATTAATCATAAAATGCCAAAAAAATATATAATATTACAACTTAAAACTAACGTAGTGTGCTTACTTGAATGTTAACTTTATCAGTGTGTATTACGTACATGTTTTTTTCATAGTGCAAGAAGTAATTGGTTATTACTTTGGTAAAAAAGATTTTTCACGGTTATTTAATTTACACAGTAATCCGATATAAGGTAAAGGTATAAAATAGTAAATATAAAAATATTATACATAGGTATATAGGATCATAGACAAGTTTAAGTAATATTTATATGTAAATACTTGTCTGTGATAGCATATTATCTTTTGATTTCTTCCAGATATTTCCCAAAACTGACCTTTTATCTGTCACAGCATTTGGACGAATCGACAATCATGGTTGATTCTTCCAAGCAAGATCTTCATATTCATCTGGATCTACTTAGATCTTACCCTGGATCTATCTCTCGATCTTTCCCTAGATCTGCCTCTAGATCTACCCCTGGATCTGCCTCTAGATCTTCCCCTGGATCTCTCTCTAGACCTTCCCCTGGATCTGCCTCTAGATCTTCCCCTGGATCTGTCTCTAGATCTTCCCCTGGATCTGTCTCTAGATCTTCCCCTGGATCTGTCTCTAGATCTTCCCCTGGATCTGCCTCTAGATCTTCCCCTGGATCTGCCTCTAGATCTTCCCCTGGATCTGCCTCTAGATCTTCCCCTAGATCTATCTCTAGATCTTCCCCTGGATCTGCCTCTAGATCTTTCCCTGGATCTGCCTCTAGATCTTCCCCTGGATCTGCCTCTAGATCTTCCCCTGGATCTGTCTCTCGATCTTTCCCTGGATCTGCCTCTAGATCTTTCCCTTGATCTGCCTCTAGATCTTTCTCTGGAGCTTGATCTCTTGTTCCTTCCTCTTGAACTGCTTCGCGAGATCGATCTTAATCCTCTAGTTCCATCTATAACTGCACTTGTATTATTTTTTGAAATTTGGGACCAGTCTTCAGTAGTGATTATTGCTAGAATCTCACCTTGATATCCCACTTGTGCGTGTACGGACACCGTCTCTTGACTCAGAATGTTCGGCTCAATGATTAAAGACAAAGGCATTTTCATATCGGAGTTTACACGAAATAAACGAATTTATATCATTGCAATGAACTGACAAACTTTTCTCTTCATGTAATAAAGTTCACTTCAAAAATAAAACTTTGACACTTACTTCTTTTGCCTACTTTTTTTTTGCAGGCTGCAGTGTATGTATTGTCCTTTGATGAACCGCTGCACTGCGCGCTGTGTAGAAACTATTTCGCAATTTTGATTTACTGGCTATTTATGCTTCGTAGTTTGTTACTACTATCTTACATGATATTGTGAAAACGTTCACGGTTTGTTTTTGTATTACTCATAGATAGTTGTGTGTCATATTTTATAGATACATTTATTATCTTTACGTATATTTATTACTTTGAGTCTTTACTAATGTATATAGGGTATATGTGTAAGGTTCGTCAAACGTGTGGCGTATTGAAGTCCTCGATATTAAAATCAAATAAAAATCACAAAGAAAATCTTAAATAACAACGTGGGCTTACGCGGGTGAATGACATTAATATTTAATTTCGCGGCGATAAAAAGGAAGTTGAATGTCCCTGGATATCCGTTGGCGGATCGGCAACTTGTGTGCTCAAGTTTGAAAGGGTATACTGCCTAAGTCTAGTTAATTTGTGTGTGTGGGATATTGGAGTAATCGAGGGAACTCTTCAAAAATTATATTATTATTTATATTATATTTTTGATTGCAACCGAAAAATGATAGAAATAAAAATTTTAAAGATACATTACACCGAGTATGAACAGATTGCAATTATGTTTCGCAAGATTTCACCATATTTCGCAAGAAGAGAAACACAGGAATTATTACAAATTTTCATTTAATCCTAAATTAAAGACACCGTTAGATATAATTAAGATGACAATGTAATGGGTTTGGTGAATAAATTTTAATTTTTAGTCCGTCATGTAGATTAATAATCCTTTTTTACGTAATCAAAAAATTACGGCGAAATATTTAGTTGAAATTCCGTGTGACATCACACCTACATAGGTACACTTTATACTTACTTAGTTATGAACTTATGACCTTCCACTCCTAAATAGTGATGCGTTTTATCTAAGTAGTTTTTCAATAATTCTAAAATGCAAAAAATACGACGCGTCTATGATTTTTTTACTATGTACCTGATGAACTAAATAGAATTTTGACTTTTAAACCTTGCCATCATGCCTATTGAGACCGAAAATAAAACACATAAATTCACATTTAAGGAGAATTCGAAATATCCATATTATCTGGGGAGTTCTTTTCTTCAATTATTTCCGCGGGTTTATTATCCACCGCAACAGACTTGCTTTTCTCCTCTATCGTAGGTAATTTAGGACTACGATCCCGTGATTTCCTATCGTGAGGTGTTTTAGAGTCCCTGTGAGAGCGGCTCTTTCGACTGCCGGAGCGGGAGCGTTTTCGATCGCGAGAGCGCGACCGTTTCCTGTCTCTGGACCTGGAGCGCTTTCTGTCCCTAGATCTGGACCTTTTGCGGTCTCTGGACCGAGAGCGCTTCCTGTCGCGCGACTTGGAGCGCTTGCGGTCCCTGGAGCGCGACCGCTTCTTCTCCCTGGAGCGGGACCGCTTCTTCTCCCTGGAGCGGGACCGCTTTTTCTCCCTGGAGCGGGACCGCTTCTTCTCCCTGGAGCGGGACCGCTTGCGCGACCGCGAGCGCTTCCTCCTAGAGCGCGACCGCGAGCGGCGCCTCGAGCGAGAACGGTCGCGTTTCCTGTCGCGAGACCTGGATCTGTCTTTTTTCTTTGACGGCGATCTTTCCTTTGCTTTTTCCTTTTCCTTATCTTTCTCCTTTTCTTTATCTTTGTCCTTTTCTTTTTCCTTTTCTTCAGCCGGTGTGTGAGCTCGTGCCTTCACGTCCGAACTGCCTGTTCCGTTCGCTTCCACCACTTCGGGTTTGGTTTCCTCCTTTTCAGTTTTCTCGACATTTTTTGCGGGGGACTCGGATTTGTCTTTTTTGCTCTTATCTTTATCGGACGAGTCCTTCTTGTCCTTACGGTCGCGGTCCCGGGAGCGATCCCTTTTGGACTTCGAGCTGCGATGCCGGGAGCGCGAGCGCGAGCGGCGAGAGCTGCGGTGGCGCGAGCGCGACCTACAACAATGATAATATGTGATTTATTAGTTTTTTTTTATGTCATAGGGGGCAAACAGGCAAGTGGTAAACCTGGTGGTAAGTGATTACCGCCGTCCATGGACATCGGCAACACCAGAAGGCTTGCAGGCTTTCAAGTGAGCCACCAACCACTGAGCTATCATCGCTGTTAGTGAAGTTAAAACAACAATATATTATTTTAAACTATACATATGAAGTCCATGAAGTCCAAAAAAGTGAATGTTATGATTATCGCGAAAATACTCTCAATTACGAGAAATAAAAGGGAAGGACAACAAGTTACGATACTATCATTCCTTTTTTTAGTCAGGAGGAATCCCGGCCGAAAACTGTGCCAAAACGAACAAATCGATTCTGGACCATCTAATCAAAATCTGGTTCCCTCAACAAGGTGAAGACAGTCACGTGTAGTAGCAGCTTGTCAACAGTTCCATTTAGGTTTTAGAACGACCTTCCGTGATAAAGAGAATCAAACATCAAAAACTGGGGGACTTTGATGTTTCATTGTTCCAGGTTCTGGGAATTCCATCCAGTGTCCTTAGCCAAGTTGACAATCTACAATCATTAACGCGCGCGCATTTAAACCGCGCGGGTCAGCTAGTTAATAAATAAATGAATAAATTATAATTATAAATTCACCTGGTGCGGTGGCGGTGCCTGGAGCGAGAGCGTCGCGACCGGTGGCGCGAGCGCGACCGCGACCGCTTGCTGCGGTGGCGCGACCTGGAGCGGCGGCGCGACCGCGACCTAGAGCGGCGGCGCGACCGCGACCTGGACCGCGTTCTGTAAACACGATATCAGTATCACCAAATGCACTCGGTAACATCTATATAAAAACCTAAATTGTATTTAGTCCGTAATTTCTAGATAGTAAAAAATAAAAATATAATAGACACGTATTTTTTGTCTTTCCGAATTAATCAAAAAACCATATAACGTAAATAAAGAGCATTAAAGTTAATTAAACTTTATTACTATTGCAATAAGTTTCAATGACTGTCAAGAGTGTTAATGTCAAATTTCTACTGCTAGTTGTACACATCAACGAGTGCAAAGTTCTGCACCTAGGGACTAAAATTTTAACCCCAGTTAACCCTCATGCTTTAGATGAGCTAGATTAAGTTTTAAATCACCACTATTTTATACTAGGTATGTTAACATTATTTTAATGATCATCTCAGAGTGTGGCAATTTTATTTTTAACTGACTTCCAAAAACCGACTTTCAAAACAGTTTGCATGTTGTCTAAGTCCCATTTTATTAGTTCAAAGATCAAAAATAGTAATAATAAAATTAAAGCCACATGGAAAGTAATTAATGAAGAAACTGGTAAAGCTAAATCCGGTGACACTAACTTTAAGCTATGTGTTAATGGTAAAATCATTCAGTCAGATTTGGAAGTCGCGAATGAGTTTGAAAGCTTCTTCACTAAAATACCCGTTTCTTTAACCAGCACTTTAGGCTCTTCTACCCCCGTTGCAGAGTCACTTCTTAAGGAAAATGTTCCAGAATGTTCTAATGAATTCAGTGTGTATGATATCTTCAAGGTGTTTAAGACAATAAATCTTAAAAAAACAGCTGATCTGTGGGGGATCTCTGTTACTATTATAAGTTCATTAATTGATATTATTGCACTAGATTTAGTTGATATATTAAATAAATGTATAGACTGTGGTGTGTTTCCTGACCAAATAAAATATAGTAAAATAACAGCATTGTTTAAAGCAGGTAGTACAACAGACCCTACTAACTTTAGACCAATTTCAGTACTACCCACATTTAGTAAAATATTTTTAAAGCTTATACTTAGCCAACTACTCACATCTACATATATAAAAGAAAGTCGAGTTAGTTACTCCACTTATAACTCAATAACGGCTGAACCGATTTGGCTGAAAATTGGTGGGGAGGTAGCTTAGAACCAGGAAACGGACATAGGATACTTTTTATCCCGGAATTCCCGCAGGAACTCCGGTCGGTGAAATCTCATGAAATTTTGCATACTTAGGTACACATTGTCAGGGGTACAGAGAAGGACATAGGGTAGGTACTTTGCATTCCGGAATTCCTGCGGGATCTCCGAAATTTCCGCGGGTAACACCGCAGGGCACAGCTTCTCATGAAATTTTGCATACTTAGGTACACATTGTCAGGGGTACAGAGAAGGACATAGGGTAGGTACTTTGCATTCCGGAATTCCTGCGGGATCTCCGAAATTTCCGCGGGTAACACCGCGGGGCCCAGCTTCTCATGAAATTTTGCATACTTAGGTACACATTGTCAGGGGTACAGAGAAGGACATAGGGTAGGTACTTTGCATTCCGGAATTCCTGCGGGATCTCCGAAATTTCCGCGGGTAACACCGCGGGGCACAGCTAGTACTTTAATAAAAACGACTTGCTGCATCATAAACAGTTCGGTTTTACTCGTGGTCGCTCTACAACTGATGCAGGAATTAAATTAATTGAAAATATTTTTGAAGCCTGGGAGGAGTCACGTGATGCTTATGGAGTGTTTGGTGATTTATCCAAGGCCTTTGATTGTGTTGAGCATACAACTTTGGTCAGGAAACTACACTGCAATGTAGGAGTACACACATGCAATGTACTCCTACATTGACTAGTTGCAGATAATGTGTAGAGATAAAGAAATCACAGTAAATATTATAAAGATTGATTTTTACCTTCTTTTATCCTTGGAAAGCAGTCCAATGACGGGATCAATGGCAGCAGATATCAAGTTCTGCGCCTCCTTCACACGGCACATTGCCTCTTCTATCTCACGCTGAGCAGCCTCATTGCTCTTGGTTTGCGGCTTAGAAATTGCTTGGGTCGCATGATGTACCTGTTGAAAAATAATTGTTTTTGCTATAATAACAGTTAATTATTGTTTAATTAGCATTCAGTTAATGGGGATGGGGAAAGATGCCTGAATAGACCATATTATTATGCTGATAAATGTTGTTTGAATGAACATTATCCTATCTATCTATCCTATTATCATCATATATCCATTGTGTTCAATGGGCTATTTGACTAATTTTTTTTTGTCCGTCTTGTAGATTATTAAAAAATATTGGACACATATTTTTTTCTTTTTTTATTTTATTTTATTTTATTTTATTTATTAATTCAGACACAAAACAAGTTACAGTCACATAGATAATTAATTATAAAGTAAATTTGTAGGGCTCTAGGCTGTAACTCAAAACTTGTGCCCACAGCGGGGTTATGATGTGTACAATCACACAATAAACTTAAACTTAAATTAGGATCACAGGAACAAATAATTAATTAACTAAAAAAAATTATTAATCAGTAAAAAACTTTACTCTATGGTTGAAGAACACGCCTGGAGACATTTAATGGAGAAGCGCTTAAAGTTAAAGAAGTTAGAGTCGAATATATCGAAGCGACGACGCATCTCTTTTAGATCATCTGCCCCGTCATCCCCGCCCGCATCCGCCTCATTAATGCTGTCATTCAATTTAGAAGTTAGTTCGTTATATAAACGCCTCATTCTTACTACAGGATTGAAAAAAGAAGTGTTATTCCTGTATACCTGCAGAGTGAAAGTAGGGAGTAAGCGTCGGGGATTGTATTTAGTATTGAAACTGATATTGGCAAGCAAAGGTGGACAATCAATGGACGAATGAATAATTTTGTGTAGGTAATAAAGATCCTGCCGCTGTCTGCGCTGGTGTAGTGATGTCATAGAAAACTCACCCAGTCTAGCCTGGTAACTTCTCAACTCACGTGGACGCCTGTACCTGAAGGATAGCACTTTCAAAAACCTCCTCTGAACCGCCTCAATGCAATTAACATGGATAGAATAATTTGGAGACCAGACTACACTGCCATACTCCAACAGACTCCGAACTAGACTACAATAAAGTATTATGAGGCTAATTGGCTCTCTGAAATCCTTTGTGTTACGAAAAGTGAATCCTAGCATCTTATTGCTTCTCATTACGATATTTTCGTAATGTGGCTTGAAAGAAAGTTTCTCGTCAAACAGGACGCCTAGATCTTTAGCTATAGAATTCCTAATCAACACCTTCGACTCGAGAATGTAGTTGTATACCGTTACTTTGTATTTTTTTGTAAAAGAAACCACAAAGCACTTATCCGCATTTAGTGTCATCTTGTTTGATTTACTCCATGATGCTATAGTACTGAGGTCTCGCTGCAACCTCTCGCAGTCAGCAAGGCCGTTGACAGTTGTAAAAATCTTCAAATCATCAGCGTATAAAAGGGACTCACATGAAAGACGTTCAATCAGATCATTTATGAACATTACGAAAAACAGCGGGCCCAGATGTGACCCCTGCGGCACACCAGAGTGTATAGGCGATGGAAGCGACACAAAGCCTTTCAAAGCAACTAACTGACTTCTATTATTCAAGTAAGACTCCACCCATCTTAAAAGATTGCCACACACCCCATAAGCAGAAAGTTTTTGACAAAGAAGATAATGGTTTACCTTGTCAAAGGCCTTGGAGAAGTCTGTATAGATAGAATCTACTTGCGAACTTTGGGAGAAAGCATTACAAAGAAAATTTTTGTATACCAGCAAGTTACTAACTGTTGATCTGTTTCTTACGAATCCATGTTGCCTGTAAGATATCATGGGTTTAAAATGAAAGTAAAGACAATCGTACACCAGACTTTCGAAGATCTTCGCAGCACAAGACAATATACTTATTGGCCGGTAATTACTACATTGTGATCTATCACCCGCTTTGAATACAGGAACAATGAAAGCCGTCTTCCAATAAGAAGGAAAAATACCCGTACTTACACTTTCACTATAAATAATACTCAAAGGCACAGATACCTCATCAACACATCTCCTAAGAAATACCGATGGGATACCGTCTGGTCCAGCACTCTTGTTCACATCCAACCTCTTGATCTTATTGATAATTTCTTCCGCGGTAAACTGTATTCCTGATATAACTCGCGAGGATTTAATATCCTCACCTATAACCATGCACTGCCCCAAGGAGGTACTGTCCTTTACAAATACTGAACCAAAGTATTCGGAAAATAAGTTAGCGATTTCGAATCCGTCTGATGATGACCTGTTTTCGTGGCACATAGTCGTTGGTATACTGGAATGGCCCCTTTTACTATGAAAAAAACGCCAAAAACCTTTTGTATTGGAAGCTAAAGAATTCTCCACAGAGACAATAAAATCTCTGTAACAGCTTTTCATGAGAGACTTGCACCGAGCACGGAGTAAGGAAAATGTATCATAGTCACGCGGGTTACCGTACTTTTTATATCTACGATGGAACCTGTTCTTCTCTTTCAAACATCGTATCACAGCACCTGTGAACCATAAAGGGTATTTACTCTCGTTACCTTTGGAAACAGGAGTATGTTTCTGGATAATCTTGTTAATAGTACTGTAGAAGGTTTCAACTTTTGATTCCAAATCCAGCCCGGAAAACAATTCAGACCAGTTTAACAACACTAACTCGGACCGGATCGCTGTATAGTCAGCTTTAAATAAATTTGGTCGTTTAGAGTTTAATCGTTTTAGAGATTCACTACCGTCATTAAAAGAGACATAAGTCTTAATAGGAGGATGATATCGGTCCACTCTACTTAAAGGAAATGCGTTGCTCACTACAATCTCATCCGACGTTGAAAACGCGAGATCTAAGAGACCATCCGCCTGATTCAGAACATGATTGAACTGATTCAAAGAACAGATGGAAACAGTTTCAAGAAGCAATTTACCTCTTCGATCTGCTACATCACTTGGTCTAAGGTATGAGACGCCATTGCACTTATTCCAAGCAATAGAGGGTACATTGAAATCCCCTAGTAAAATAAAATCATCTTGATTAGTCGTTTTTTACGTAGTTTTTTACGTAATCAACATAAAAAAATACGATTTTTAAATTTTTTGTCTGAAACGGCTAAGCTGATTTTAACGGGACGAGAAAATGTTATAAGGAGTAACTCAGGAGGAGGAGGAGTTTCACATGAGTTGGCATATTTACAACTACATGACAACAATTAAGAAAAAAATTAGCTAAATAAATGTCTTTTTTAAAGACCTACCAATTTTACTTACTTTTAATGTTTGTCCCTCAAGAATTGTCCCATTCATCTGTAGAGCTTTGATCACACTCTCTTGTTCGGACATCTCAATCAGAGCATACCGCAGCTTGTCAGCATCTCGATCACAGAAACGCAAGTACCTCACCTCCCCCGCCTGACAGAAAGCATCAATCAACTGCTGATAGCTTAATGCTCCAATGTCTGCTACCAGGACAGTCCGCCGGATTTCTTCGATTTTCCTCGAATCATAGGCAGCTGGCAATGGTGGGTACGGGGGTAACCCGGCTGCTGTCATTTTAGGGTCGTATGTTTGGATAACCTGGTTCGGTGGCGCTCCTTCTAAACTGTTGACGACGTGCGCGGGCAGCCGCGGCTCTACACTGCTGAGACCCGGCACCAGGGTGCCGTTGCTAGACATTTCCAAAGCTTTGTGCTCATCCGGTATCTCGCCAGACTGCATGGGAATAACGATCAAGGCTCGATCGATGAACACCGTGTTCGTCATGTGCTGCGCAACGTTCACCGTCGCCGAGTCGTAATATTTCACGTAACATATTCTCGACTGAACAGGACAAGAAACATCTCTTATCGTAGGATACAGTCGTATATCATCTATTTTACCCAAATAACCAAACAACGTTTGCATTTGATCTTTGGTCGCTTGGGGAGCGATGTTGGTGACTTGTATCACCCTCGTACTCCCGGAAACCATTTTGGAAGATTTACACATTAAGATGTTATTAGTCTCCGCGTTTAAATAAAACGTACAATCTACATCCCGAAATTAGCACTAAACATCACACACCGCAGACTTGCTTATCACCAAAGAGTATATAACCCACATATAATAACCACTACGCTTGTCACAAAAATTAAAATGGAAGTAAAATAAAAATGCGACACCGACAACGACACTTCCGTTTGTCTCTGTTCATAGAGCCCAGAGGGATTGAAAAAATCGTGAAAAAATAATATTAGATTTTTTTCTTATATTTCGTATAAAAATCGATTATTATCGTTTTTTTTTTTAAATCAGTCGAAGTCGGTTTAAATTTTTTTATTATAACTTTGTTTATTTCTCCAAGAGACAAAAATACACGTAATACCTAATATTATTGGTTTGTGCTACCACTTTTCGATTTGAATTCGGTGCCAAGCCCGCTAACGTCTACCCACTTGGGTTGTTCAGTTCACGACGACGAGCTCGTGGCGGGAGTGGACTTATGCCCGTTTTCACTAACGACAAACAAGGCATCGCCTAAGTAACGCCTAATGTCAGGAGATACCTAAGCAATAACTTCAGTTTCACGAGAGTTTCACCATTCGTTTTTTGCTAGGCGACTCCTAAGTTTAGAAATGCCTAAGTTTATGACTTTTGTCTGTGGTTTCTATCGAGTTTGCGTTTGACAGTTATGAATTGTCGTAGATCGTGGTATTTTTAGACTATTTCACAAATATAATCTAGTTTTATTTACTTATATTTTCCTATTATTCTTCGTTATTTTAATAATAATAAAATGTCTGCTGATAGATGTAAACGTGCGATCAACTTTAGTGAAGATGAGAAAATGAGGTTTCTTCGCATTTTGCAAAGAAAAGGCAAAACTATTATATCCAAAGTTATCTCGCACGATTTACAAACAAATCGTTTAAAAGAAGAAATTTATTTGATGTAATATTATTAAAACTGTGTTCTTTGACATCCTGTATCTTTTTTTAAAGTCTAAATCATCATAATTATGGAAATTATTAGTTCCAGGTCGAATCAATCATGGTCTAATATTGGTACGCAAATTCATATCAGTCAAATTGTCTAAAAACTGCAAAAAACTCTAGTAAATCTTCAATACTCATAGTAAAAAGTACGAATTCTATGTTTGTAACCTTAAAAACCAATGATGTCCTTTATTACATGGCACGTCTTTGTTAAAAACAATAATAATGAACACTGCAAGAACTGTCAAATTTGATATTTTTTGTACTTTAGGGGTTGCCTAAGCGTTACGCATCACCGAATCGGTGACGTAACTTTAGGCGGTCTCTTAGTTCCTTAAGTATCGCCTAACGGTTGGTGAAACGTTTTTTCTCTAGGCAGATACTTAATATTTAGGCACCACATTTAGGACACTCCTTGTGTTAGTGAAAACGGGCATTAGCCCATCTATCTACCTACTCCGTACTTGGCTTGTCACCGACTTTATATCGAAAAGTGGTAGCACAAACCAATAATAGTAGGTATTACGTGTATTTTTATACCGATATTATTAATATATTACCGTATATTATTAAACCGATATTTTGTTATTTTTAGCTTTTTAGTTTTGTGTTTTTTGGAAGTCGGTTTTAATTTTTTTACTATAACTTTGTTTATTTCTCGCTTTTAAGTGAGTCGGTTTGTAATTTATCTAAGTTACAATAGCCTAATGTCAACTGCTCTTCACCTTTTACAAAATATTGCTTTTCCCGGTGAGGAGTTCTCCTGGCACATCACCATCAGTTCCACTTCACCATAATATACCTACATTGTGACGACCATAAATTGTTTAGAAACCATATTGAAGTTAACGAATCGGTACCCGTGAAATACCTATTACTAATAGAGTAGTTCCGATGAACATCTGTGGTCTTCATCATCAGTTCCACTTCTTCAAATTTTTCATTCGAAAGCAAATAAAACTATTTACTATTAAAAAAAACTAAAATCGCTATAAGTGTGCCTATAATTTTGCACACTTATAGCGATTTTAGGTGTGCCTCCTCGATTTCTCCAAGATCCCGACTTGGTGGTAATGGCAATGGCAATGGTATACCCTTTCAAACAAAAAAAGAATTTTACAAATCGGTCCAACCATCTTCGAGTTATCGGTGAACATACATAAAAAAAAACACATACAGCCAAATTCAGTACTTCCTCCTTTTTGGAAGTGGGTTAAAAGCAGATTTCTAAGTTATCGATTATTATTGAGAAAAGTCGATTTTTAAATAATCGTTTTTATTTCTCTGTCACATGCCTACTCACAGATTGTGTAGAGTGGGGACTATCATGGAGACCGCAGGGAGACTTTTCCCGGCATTTTAGCAAAACGAAAGTCAGTTTTATTAAAAAAATTCAAACTGGCTGTATGGACTTATATTTCTTTGCCTACCTCATAAGAGGTAAATTTAGCAAAAAAAATTTTAATAAAATACGCGCTAAATTTCAAAATAACCGGCTAATGTAGGTACCTACTTACCTATTTAGCTGACAGACTAGTTATGTAGTAGTACCCAAAGATCATATAATCACTACGTGGTAGTACCTACCCATACCTATTCTAATTTCTATGTAGGTACTAGGTATAAGTTTTATCTTGTATACCTGTAGCGCCTTGACCTTTAACAGTAAACAATTTAAAATACATATTTAAAAATAGCATTAAAAAAATTCGGGATGTCGCATCGAAACGATCAAAGTAATCTGGAAAGTTCAAAATTGAAATTGAAATCTAGTAAGCATACATTAAGCATAGTATAAGATCACATCCATTAGAGAGAAAATGTCTTTCTTTTCAATGTATTGTATGGTACCTGCAGCACCATGCAGTACATATATAAAATATCAATGTTTCTTTAGCTTGTTACTTTTGTTGCAAAAAAGATGATCGTGCAACATGTAAATAGGTACTAAAATTATCTTAAATCTCAATTTTAGCATAGCCTCAGAGTAAGCTAATATAATAAATTCTGGTAAAACGTTTTTTTAATTTAAACTTGAAGCAATCCTAAAAAAATTGGGTTGTGTGTAAAATAGGTAGGGACCTTCACTAATGGATTCAGAATCTTTTCTTCTTGAACTTTATCAAAATGGGCGATTAACGTCTATAATATTAAAAACACCTATCTATACGTAGCTGCCGGTCTATTATAAGTATAGCATTTTTTAATTACAGTGCTTAGAATTAAACATTGTTTACAAAAAGATGTGATCATTCTTAACAACGAAGCGACGTCTCTCAGTAGTAAAATAACAAATGCTAGATATCAAATCGAAGGTCTATCTGCAGAATTAGAGGTAAGAATGTAGGTAGATCTGGGGGCACGGCAGTGCCCCCGCCAAGTCGAGCAACAAAAGCGGCACGGCCGTACTATATCCTTTTCTCGAAGCAATTCAGGCCATTTTCGACCCCCTATAACTTCGTTGTGGATAAAACTAGAAGCCTGAATTTTTAGTAAACAAGCAGGTATTGTATAAAGACGGTATAATTTAAATTTCATTCGATTTGAACCAGTAGTTTAAGAATTATAACTAGTCAAAGTTTCTTAATTTTGTAGGTCACTCACTCAGTCACTCACTCACTCACTGACCGATCATCAAAACTCTAAGGCACTTTTAGCAGACATAGAAGTTTGAAATTTAGAATACAATTAGTGTTTATTGTATAAATCAAGGAAAAACTAAAATATTTTGCAATTTCGGTCCAGTTTTCTAGATACACCAACTGCATAAATAACTTTGTAATCCCATATAAATGTATGGAATTACAAAGTTATATATGCAGTTATATGTACCAACTGCACAAATAACTCCCATATAAAAATATGAGACTAACTGTTCCCCGCGGTTTCACCCGCGTTAATTTCGGAGATCCCGCGGGAATTCAGAGATGCAAAGTAGTTAGTACCCTATATCCCTAGGTTTTCTTTACACCTGACAACGTGCATGCAAAATTTCATAAGATTTCACCAGCGTTAATTTCGGAGATCCTTCGGGAATTCCGAGATAAAATTACCCTAATCTGAATGCTCCAACGATTTTCATGAAATTTTGTATACAGGGGATTTCGGGGGCCATAAATCGATCTAGCTAGGATTCATTTCTGGAATTCCCGCGCGACCTCTGATATCAACGCGGGTGAATTAATTATTGCATACTACACGTTGTCAAGGGTACAGGAAAGGTCATAGGGTAGTACTTTTATCTCAGAATACCCGCGGAATCTCCGAAGTTAACGTGGGTTAAACCGCAGGGAACAGCTATTTAAGCCCAGTTGCCCAGATATTAATAAATAATAATAATAAGTGTAGCTAGTTACCTACCTAAATATAAAGTGTAGATACATAGTTACCTAGACATAATTATGTTCAAAGGTACAATGGTCAACGGAATGAAAAAGCAAGAATGGGGCATGAGTTTATATTATAAAGTTGTACCAAAATCTTTCAAGTTATTAAAGTAGACTAAATTGCTCAAAATTGCCATGAACGAAAGAACACTATGTATAACATCAAAACCGCGGCCGGCGGAGGTGGCTTGCCCCCGCCGCGACTTCTAGCTTTCTGTCCGTATATGAAAGTATATACTAGATATCCCATATACAAAAAGAAATGAGATCCCATCAAAAACAAACTTGTAAAAAAGTCCCAAGTCTCGCAACTCAGTTCTTCTACAGTAAAAAGTTGTGAGATCAATGTAATACCAAGTCGGTTAATTTATTCAGTGCCTACTTAAGGGTCCTTATGTCTAAAGTTATCATGTTATAAGCTAATCTAATAACATTTTATAGTGACCATATCAAATTTAAAAATCTTTTATGTTTTAAATAGATTGATTGGCTTGGCGATCACGTGAAAACACAATGTATCTCACAAGTAATACATATTATAATTAAATTAGATTGTTTAGAACCATAATTATGTATTACATGTGAGATATATTGTGTTTTCACGTGATTGCCAAGCCAATCAATCTATTTAAAACATAAAAGATTTTTAAATTTGATATGGTCACTATAAAATGTTATTAGATTAGCTTATAACATGATAACTTTAGACATAAGGACCCTTAAGTAGGCACTGAATAAATTAACCGACTTGGTATTACATTGATCTCACAACTTTTTACTGTAGAAGAACTGAGTTGCGAGACTTGGGACTTTTTTACAAGTTTGTTTTTGATGGGATGGAATTTAGACGTGGCATCAATATCAGTAGCCACGATAGTAGGTCGTATTTAAACTGGGTGCAACTCAGGAACTCTATAATACGTAAATTAAAAAATACCTATATATCAAAATTATTTAGTTTATTTTTTGTTTTACTGTATTTTTTTTATCATGAGCCCTCTCTACGGGAGTGATTGGAAACCAGTGCTGCTCGGGACCTAGGTTATGAGCAGCTTATACTGAATTACTTCCTTTTGCCTATAATATGTTAAGTTTCGTATTTTTTTGTACCACAGCTTTGATGGCAATATTCAATTTTACTATTAGAGATACATAATTAATCAATTTTAAACACCATCAATGTTTTAACTGATTTGTTTAAAATAACCATCATGAATTTCAGGCACTGCAAAAGCAAATCTCGGAAATGCATCATCACAATACATTGATTGAAATTTGTGAAACTTCTGAAAAATCAAAGATTGACGCTCACATGACGAATTTAAATTGTTACAGCACCAGTTTTGAAGAAATGTTTCAAAAAGGTAGGGCAATGTTGCTATCATATTTCGGTGTCCATCAGAAAAACAGCGATTTTGTGATTAATTAATCATGTTTAGACAGCTTCAATTTTTGGAGTATATTTTCGTTGATTGCTAGATATTGTAGGTGTCAAAACGTGCATGTAAGGTAATCGCAAAACCGCCATGTTTTTGATTGAAACCGAAAAGTGATAGAAACAAAAGTTACATAATAGACGATTATTTATGTAAGTATAGTAAAACCATGGACCAATAAAACTTGTTTTATTGAACAAAAAAGAGGTGGGTGCAGGTCGGTTCGGTATAGGTGTAGGTACCTCATCAAAAATGTTAATATTCCTTTACACTAGATGACAGTTTATGGTTTATTTCACACAAGAAAGGATAGTCTATAGTATTCGTCCCCCCCGTATAATTGAGTTAAATTGCTTCATTTTTTCACAACTGTATTATGCGGAACCGTCATTGCAAAGAGTTCCAACTGTCAACCCTCACCTTCAGCTGCGCTTCGGCTCGGGTAGACATATTTTTTCGAGAGTCGGGACTCTTTGCAATGACAGGCTTTCCGCACTCGTAATGAAACAATACTATTTTTAGTAATCTTCTTTATAACATCCCAACATAGAAACTTCGTACATTAAAAACTTAACACCTAAGTACCACCTAGGTACCATTGACTGAAATTATTTTAGACGTTTTATTTGTCAGAAAAAAATTCTTACGACGCGAAAATTAAGGAATTGAAAGAAAAAGAGCACGAGGTACATGATGCCGAGATGACGAAGCAAATGCATATTTCTGAAAAAACCCAACAAATCGAAAATGAAGCTTCAGCTATCGAGAACGAAGCTAAAGTTATTGAAAGTCAATGTACTGTATTAAAGGTTTGTTTAATTACATAAAATGTTAACTTAATTTATAATTTATAATTAAAAAAAACTTTATTTTCAGAAGAGAAATAATGCTTTAATGTTAAAGTTGAGACGAAAATTAGTTGAAACAGAAGAAGCTAGACGCGAGTTGGTTCAAAAGAAAAAAAGACTAAATTGATATTTTGTCCTTTTACCTTTAAATGTACCTATCTACTTTGAGAATTTCATTAATTTTATTTATTATTAACTTGTGAAATAAATACAAAAATTTACTAATTCAGTAATGTTATGATTTATTAACAATTAATAAATACTGAATAATAAATTATAAAAGACAATATGCACCCACCCAACAAATATAACTATAATATACTTACAAAGCTTTGACAAAATATAAAAACAAGTTAGTTAGGATTATTACCAAACAATACCAGATGGGTTACGATTTAAACGATTAGGTATTATAAATACGACGATAATTAATAGGGTACTTGCATGAAATTTTTTTTTCAGTCTATTTTAAAGATATATGGCCTACTTAAACAAAGCAGAAAAAGAAATAAAATATATGCATAAATTAATTAAATAGAGCGTTTCAAAGTTCCCACTTTAGACTTTACCGCCAAAACGCGGAATGACGTCACTAGTTCAAAATTACGCCTTATTAATCTGTGATAGAAATGTCACTGTCGTATTGACAGGGTCACGTCACACTGACAGACAGATAACTTCAATATCCAAAAACGAAATTATGGTTGAACTGTGTCGAGTTACTTCCAAAAGTTCCAGTAAAGAATCGAAATGCATCTTACCGATGCATTATAAAAAGTAAAAACTTCAGAAAATCACAAAATTAAAAGTTGAATATTTTACAAACTGTTGAAATTTTTTTAGTAAATCTTTCACGATAACGCTTTTCTATGGCTCTATTTTTGAAATATTGACACTATTTCTCATAATAAATTTCATGCAAGTACCCTATTGTATCTAACTGTAGAGGTTATTAGCACACATATAGAGCGATAGTGATATATAAACAGACTGGAAAGTGGAACCCTGCGTTCATCACACAAAGTTCACCCCCACCGGGAATCGACCCGGAACCTCTTGATTAGCGGGTAGGCATGGTGACGGGTCGGGTCGTCATAAAAGTGCGTGAGCGGCGCGGCGCGGCGTAACACTACGTTCCCGTCGATAGACTATCATAGTGATCTCTAGTTCAACCACACCTTAGTTCCATGATACTGCGTAGTTGAATGCCGTTCTATGTTCGAAATCTTTCTTCTCTCGCTTCCGTAATCGTATTTAATGCTCCAATACAATGAAACTCTAATGTTATTACCCACCCCTATTAACTACCTACGATCATCTATTAATCAGTACCTAAATTCAATTCCAGAATTCAAGGTTAAATTATGGACTAATTGTCTAATTGGAGCAACAAGGCAACACTACGTTTGATCCAGTGGGCGGAAGGTTTATCTGAAGGCAAGTAAAAAGCCAATACGAAGTTAGACGAATGACCAGTGGTTGCTAACACACCTTTCCTTTCTAAAGTCTTGTACAAAGGACAACGATACCTCGTCCCCTCTTCAAATTCCGTTTTTATTTTTGGGTATAACCATAAAACTGGCATGTTGTCATTGAGTATTTTTGGATATTGTTCGCCTATGGCGTACTTTTCACGATCCCACCGACCTCCATCCATGAAAAGACCCAAGACGTATACACCCCACTCAGGTGGAGTAGTTTCATAATCAACCTTTCGAACTTCAAAATCAAAGGTAAGTAAGTCAATAGGAATTTTTTTAGCTCTGGCAAAATTTTGAACAGAGCCTGTTAAAAATGCTTGTGTAAAAAAGAATCCAGACAACCAAAAAGTTGGAGGTTTACCATTTTGATACCAATCTTCTAACATAGCTAACCGTTCAACGAAGTCTGCAATATAACTTGGCAACGGTTTTAAACTTGGATAAGAAAATTTACGCCATTTGTCAGGTATTCTACCCAAAAGCATGGCGTTCGACTGCATATCTAAAGCGGGTGACATGACAATTAGTCCTTTTACAGCTTTTTGCAAATCTATTAACGATGATCTTATTTCATTTAACAATTTGTTAAATCGCTCCATTTCTTGAACCAGAACCGTATTCATTGACTCATTGTAATCGACAGGATATTTTTTCTGAGCTATTTCAGTATCAAATTTTGGCGGTAGTTTTGATAATATTTCAGCTGCCATTTGTACTAATAATATTTCAGTATTGCCTCCTTCACCTCCACTGCCTGTACCTTCAACGAGAACTAGAGCTGCTGTAAGTGCCATGGAAATAGAGTAATCTCTTGTTATTCCAGCATTCATGTGTAAACCAAATACTTCAGGCGGTGGATTAACAGGAACGCCTTCAATATGCTTTAGATAATCTTGATATTCACAGCGACGGGGCAAACCATACTGGCTTCCTAGGTCGCAAAACAAATAGTTCGGATCATCAACAACACCAGGATTTACAAAGTTATCTAATATTGTAACAATAAGTCTTCTGTCCCAGTCATCTGTAACTCTGCCACCATAATTACATTCACCTGTCAAATATCTTATAGCCACGTACTGAATTTCTTCATATTGGTTTAAAAACATCTGTAATTGCATCACAGATATCTGGAAGTCTGAATCATTAAATCCATATTGTATATTCCAACCTAATGGACCAAATTTTTTTCTTTCCTGTACGACAGCGTGGAAAAAACTTATACCATATAGAAGTTTACTAAAAGCTCTATCTTTACCAGGACAACCCTCATAAAAATCTTGTTCTTTAAGAGGTTCAGAAATATAAGACCTATTTAAATTATGCTGAAGACCTGTTGGTGGTTCATTAGTCATTTTCACTCCAACTTGTAACACAGATTGCGGAAATTTATCAGAAGGATAGCTAGTCAACCATAATCTAAAACTAAGGTCTGTGTTGGTTAGATCAAAACCTTCAACAATTTTTTCCAGGACTGGAAGCCAAGAAACCGCAAGATGACAGTTTTGTAAACATACCCAGCCACCTTCTAACTGAGCTCGTTCTATCATGGCCCTGGCTATGGGACCTTGGCCCTGTCCTAGTGAAATCGAATTAAATCTGTGGGCATAGCCCATTTTTTCACAATATTTTATAAGGGCACCCATTGGATCTGACCCTGGCGATAAGATAAATATCAAAGGTGCCAAACAATTGGAATCTCCAAAAGATTTTCCAATATCAAAAGGCGGAGGTGTGATAAACTTCACACCCATCTGTTTTTCTACAAAATTCGATATGGCGATAGTTAGTTTGTCCGGTCTTAAAACTCTGACTATCAACAATTTTTGAAACGTAGATAACTTTTCTTCCCATTCTCCCGGTAATGTTTTGTTATGAGGCTCTAAATCGTCATATACCTCTTGCCATTGAACTATTATTTTCAAAAAACTGTCTTTGAAACCTTTATATGAAGGTAAGTCATTAAGTCTGCAAATTTCATCCCACCCTTTATCAGGTAACCATTCGACTGGTTTTTTAAATGGATTCTCCACAGCTATACCTCCGGTTATGAGAAACAGATGTTCATCATGATCCATCTCGCCTGTTGACAACATCATTTTAGAACACATTATAAAAGAAAACATTAACTTATCTTTATCGAAAAGGGATCTACAAACATTACTGTATAGGTTGTAGGTAAAAGTTTCTCTTAAAAATTTCAACCTCTTGTCTAGATCTTTAGATTTATTGGCATTTTCGATTGATATTATATATAAATTAATAAACCATGTTAATGAATATTGATACATAGGATCTACGTTTGGTAATTCAGTTACACAATAATAAAGCACAGCTGAATGAGAAGCTATAGGTCGATACCCAAGTCTGAATTTTTCTATAATGACTTCGGTTTCTAAACTAGCTTCTTGCTTTTTCATAATATCAATTGCTAAGATCTTAGATGAATCTAAAACCTCGATAGCACTTTCATCCTCAAGAATATCTCCTTTAGATTCTTGGAGGGTTCGAAGAATATCATCCTCCACTTGTTTGAGTGCTGCTCTATTGGCTGCACCCTGAACAATTAATTTTTCACGTTTTTCTTGTAAATCTGGTCTTTCTTTAGCTACAACAATTCCTAACAATTGATCCTCTAAACCATCTTTAGTGAGTGCAAAGTTAATCAAAGTGACTTTATTAAAAACTTCAGGCAAATAGTGAGGGTTTCGTAATTTTGTTGTCATGTAAAGTCTAAAATTTGGATGGTATTCAATTACATTATCACCTAGTGCAATATATTCTTTTCCTCCTTGCATGTATGTGTGCTTTAGTAAGACTGGATCTAGTGGTGCCTCTACGTCTTCTAATATGCAATCAATTAAAGCAGGTTTACCGTATTCTAAGCATGTTTCTATAACCTTCATGTAGTTGCCATCTGTAAATTTTAGAACTTGCAAATCATTGGACTTTTCCATAGTTTTTATCCATTTATTTGCCTGGCCTTGTGGATCAACAAGCAATGACCATCTCATTGAGTTATCTTGAATGATACCATTATCTACAGAAAAATTATCTCTCGGCAATCCCGCAATACACCAATTTTGAATTTTTATATCTGTACCTAATATATCTCTAAATACAAATTGTTCTGAATGGGGCATATCTAAATTTATAACAAGATTTCGCCACTTTTCTATAGATTCTGTTCTGACTGGAAATGTATAAGGAGCCAGATACGCTATAATACCACAAGAAACTAAGATATCACCAGCTAAATTATCATACAACTTTTGCAAATTTTCAGCAGCCGCTGTCCATCGCACTTTCTCTCCTCCCAAACCACCAATCAATTTTTCAGCTCTGTAAAGTTTGTCGATACAAAGTTGCACTTCATCTTCTAAAGCTTTCTTTTTGATGTTAGCTTCCTCTAAAGCTTCATTTAATTCTGCTAGTTTGGCTTCCAGACGAGCAACCATTGCTTTCTTTTCTTCTAATATCGCCATGGTTTCGGCAAACTCTTTTTCTGCAGCCTCTAATTTAGCTTTTTTTGGTGCTACCACTTTTGCCACCGCATCATACATATCCATTGCAATAATCCATTTACATAAACCTTCAGCGGCAGCAGAAGCTTTAGCAATAATGTGGGGCTTGAAATCTTTGTTTGACAGATATTCCTTCCTGATTTTTTGCATAGTCGCTATCGGTATATTATCTTTGTCGAAATTTTTCAAAGATTCCAAGAATGACATATCTCCCAGTACTCTTTTGCTAGGTCCCCAGTAGTCAAATATTTTTTTTCCTGGGTTATCGGGGTCAGGTATCTTATCCGGCGGAATACCTTTCATAACACATACAGCAGCCATTACTAATTTTACTGTAGCTGGAGGATTTTTCATTGATTTTACTATAGTGATATCAGCTGGTTTTAAAGTATTTAAAGCTGCGATAGCATCTTCTAAGATAGGCAAAGCCAGAGCTAAATCTGCTTCACAATCTTTTTTCAATTCTTGAGCAGCAGCAGCCTGCACGTTGGCAACTTTTTGATCTTCTCTCACTTGTGCAGCTGCTTTATCAGCAATTGCGGTTTCTACCGCTATCTCTTCCATCATTTTCGTTGATTTTGCGGCCATTATGATGAGTTGTGGTTTTAATGCATTTAAGTCACGTTGCATAATTGCTACCGCATCAGCTGCTTGCCCTAATTTGTCTAAGCCATTCGTATACCGAAGCTTTGCTGCTCTTAGTTCTCTTTGTCTCCTATTAGTTAGCGTAGTAAAAGATTTAATTAAATCTAAATATGAAGCAGATGTTATGTAGGTCTTTCTTCCAAACTGACTAAAAAAATCGGCAGATACAATTCGTGCATCCACATGAAACTGCTTACATGCTACTACTGCCGCTGCTTTTACTTTGTCTGGTACATTAACCTTTACCATATAATGGTGTGCAACCATCTCTAAAGCATCTTCTGGCCAACTATCGTACCAATCAATTGTGCAACAATTTACTAGAGAAGGGTAAAGACGCAATCTTGTTCTAAAAGAACTACCAATAGGACTAAAACACAGAACAATGTGTAATTTGGCTTTGCAACGTCCAACAAAAAAAGCTAAGATTTGAAGTGGACTAATATCAAGATTTCTATTACCGCCTTGGGCTGCCAGACGTACTAATTCCAGAATTTCTTGCTTTTCGTCTAAACCGTAGAGATTTGGAACTTCACCTGAATTCAATAGACTGTCAAGATTTTGTATAAAGGTTTCTAATTTAATTTGACTTTCAGTGAATAAGAATGTGGTATCCTTATTAAGTCCACCAGATTCGCGAAGCACTAATTTCAAATCATCACCCCAGTCTTTGACGCTGTATGACTTAGTGATTTCGGGTTGAAAGACTTGTTGCCCCAATATTGTGCTAGCTAAACGAGTTAGTGATTGACGACCAGAACCACCCACACCAACCAATAAAGCGTTCCCCGAGGGCATAGACAGAAGTCGACAAATTTTAGATAGATGTTCTAGAGCGTAGTCAAAAAGCACTATGTTCATTTTAGCTTTATGCATTGAATTATATTCTGCTAACATAGCAATTGCTACATTAAGAAAAACTTCTTTAGACGGAATCTCATCGTATCGTCTTTCACCTTCCGCACTGTCTGTATCTAAATAACATCCAAACATAAGCCTTTTTATTGTTTCTTGATTAACATCTCCATTCTCATCTTGATACGTATCCAAAGCAGCTTCAAATGTATCTTTCATAAAATCACGTGTAGTTTTCTTGAGAATACCAAAAAACCAAGTGCGGTCCCCATCATCAACGAGTCTATCATAAAAGACACGCAAAATTTCATGAACCCAAACTCGGGTAAAAGTTTTTTTATTTTCAGCCGATTCTTTTCTTAACAATGCACAACCTTGGATGACTCTTGAAAAATCTCTTAGATTAAAAATGTAATGCGATTTGGCGGGGGTCGGACGTAGACCTTCCATGGCTTGTTTGTATATGTCCATTGTCGCAGCTATTATGTTTACAATTACTGATTGAACGTCTTGGCCGAAACCATTTCTACGCCAGCCTAGTTGCAATAATGACATGAATATTTTGTTCATACTATCCGTAGAGAAATCATTGATTGAATAAATATTGTAATGTCTTAACATTCGAGAACATATTAACTGTCTACTCCCACCTACTGGTCCAATTGCTCCGTAAAAAAATGTATCATAAATATATAACTTTTCTGTTGTTTTCAAATCGTACCAATGTTTTTGATCAAAATACAATCTCAATAATTCAATAGCCGGTTGTGCGCCGTATACTTCTTTAGCTGGCATATTCATATCGTCGATAAAAATAACAGCTTGTTTGCCTTTTGTTGGACCGTAATTATTCTTTCTTCTTTTAACCAGTTTAGATATAACTAAATCTTGTGTCTGGTTACAGCTAGTAGTCGTGGTAAACGTAATAAAACCTGGAGTATATTTCTCCATGTCAATGTTGTTCATTAGGAAGCTTTGTACATAAAAGCTTTTGCCCGTTCCAGTAGGTCCAATAAGTAAAACAGGCCTACAAAATTTTGTGTGAATCTTTAACAAAAACATGTATTTTTCCGTTTCTAATGTAGGTATTACGGTCTGTAAAAGATTTATCTGTTCTTTAACAGGAGCCGCTTTAACAGCGTCTGGCCAGGTTTTCCAACATCCTTTACCTTTGTACATGTAGTAATGGTCTATTAACATATTTTCTGATGGAATAGAAACATCGAGTCTATCTATTTCCGGTGGTATACCTTTTTCGCCTCGGAAGTATTCTTTCACTAGTTCATCAAACTTTTCTCGTGAATCAGTATTAAGAATGCCTCCTACTCCCCATACTAATGCTGTCATGAATGAAGCTAAAAACCAAGTTCTGGTGTACCTTGTATCTTCTTCGCCTTCGATTGCGTTATCCATCAACATTTCTATGAGTCGTAAAGTACTAATAACCAAGTTAACTTCACCAGCGGTAACTAGTTGTCCACAAAACTTCCTCACATAGTAAACTAATGGATCAAGTAACCATTCACACATGTTGTAAATATATTCTTCGTTTTCTTCTGTCCATATAGGATTTAATGTATTTAACCATGAAGTATAAAATGGCTTGAATCCCAGGGATGCTGATTCCATATAAATCATTCCACATCGAGATACTGTGGCAGGAGAAGCTTGTGATAAATCCATTACCTCAAAAATCATGGACATAACGTTTGACATAGCCATTACTTCACCAGAAGTTAAACATAGTTTTTTATTATCGTCTAAAACAGTATTCATGTTCTCGATCCAAACCGCGTCTACAGGGCCATCGAAGACTATCCATTTCCTAACGGGCGTATCTTCTGACGCAAAGTCTCGAAACATGGTTGCTACGATTCCATCAGTCCACTCGTACGATATAGGGTCAAATGCACCATAAAGTTGGCCCATAGTCACAGCTTTTGGATTGAGAACTTTGTAGGTACACGCACAACCACCAGTTTGATTTTTCTCTTCCATTAATGTTAGAGCTTCACATAATATTTTTAAAGTCATTGATTTACCAGAAAATGGATCTCCCACTAACATAAAACCATGTCTAACAATCATCATTTCATAGGTTTGGATTACTTTTATTAAAAAACATTCTTCTGCCTGAAGATTATTTTTCACACATGTTTCTTGACAAGCATCTAAGAAATTTTTGTAATCGGGTTTAGGGAGAGTAATTCCTGGAAATAAATCCGATATTATACCTTCAAACAAAGGTACATCAAAAGACAAAAATTTCGGTAAATTTACATCAGTGATTGATCTGAGTAATAATATGCTTTCACTTTCGTTTGGAAAACTCCGTTTTAAATTTCCGGCAGCAGATAAAACAGTTTTTACAGCTCGCATACCATAATCGTAGTGGTTTTGGGAGGATAGTTGTTCTGAACATAAACGATATGTAGTTACAATTTTAATCGATAAACTACGCGCGTCAATGAAACCAAAAGAATACAAAGAAATCTCGCCTATCATCGCATAATCGGGTACCATCATTGCAACAGTTCTAAACAAAACTTTAAGATTATCAGGCAATTCAGAACGTCCAGCATAACCTGGATTCATTGTAATACAAACGTAACAGGCTGGATTTAGTGTCAAAATAGTACCTTCAAAATCAAATGTTTCTAAGTGTTGCCTCACTGCTTGGACTATACAAAGAATTTGCTGTGCTATTACAGATAGTACTTCTACTTCAATTCGATTAAATTCGTCAAAGCACACCCAAGCACCGCATGATGCCAGTCCTTTGAAAAATTTACCCATAGCTTTGTAATCTAAACCATCAGAACAATTAAAGACTACGCACTGTACAGCTAAAGCTTTAGCCAAATCTTTAGTTGTTTCAGTTTTGCCAGTGCCAGCAGGACCTTCTGGTGCGCCATTCAAGTGGAGATAATAAGCACCTATTAATGTACGATAGCATCTATCTGTTAAAGGAGTAATAACCAAGCGATCGGAATTACCTAAATATTCATAAGCATATTTCACAACAGCATTTATTATTTTTACAGCAACTTTATCCTCCTCCCAGTAATAACGAAGCTGGGCTAACCAATTAAAATCTGTAACTTCTATCACATTTTTATCAATCATGTAAGATATAACATCCTTTGCATGTACGTCAATTACAATCAGAGCTTTAACGGTAATGCTGCTAAGTTTTGATAAATCTGTTCTTCGAATCACAGCGACCGTTTCATTTAGTTGTTTGGTCAAACTTACATGAAATGCCTTAAGTTCGCTTAGTTTGTGAGTACTTAGACTTTCATGAACATCTACCGCCCAGTAAATCTGGGAAATAGCTAGGACTACCATACCTTCCCAAGATAATATCCACTCAACACGTCCCATATTAGGATAGTCATAATACGAAAGTTCAGTTTCATTTTTTACAGCTTTCAGCATTTGATCTTCTACTTGGACTAGCCATTTTTCGACAGATCCTCTTGCAGCAGCTACACTAATGGTTTCAAGAAATTCTACTTGTTCGCCTTCCATCGATATCATGGCAGAAATGTTAAATTCTTCATCAAAAACTAATCTGTTTATACCTTCAAAACATTTTTTCAGATGAGGTTGCACCTTGAGAGGATTTTTTGTTTCAGATAATATTTCCAACATTTCGTCGTTAGACAAAAAGAAGAATCTGGGAAAATACAAACGCTTCTTTTCTAAGTAGTTGTTGACACCGTCATTGATTTTTTCTAGAAAAGCTGAAGCTATTCTAAATGATTCTAAAACCCCTGCTCCACCTGCAATTTCAAGAGCATGTGGATCTTTGTCAACAGAGCCCATGTATCTACGGTAAATATTGTTTACTTCGACAAACATTACACCTTCCTCAGGCATCTGCGCTACAATATCTTTTGAAGAAAATATGGGCAATAAATACAACCACTGACTTTGGACTTTACCCCATTCATCGATGGTAGAATTGACTCTCATAATTTTTTCATACCACGCTTTGACTTGCGATTCGAAAGGTTTAACAAATGCAGAACCTCGCATTCCGACTGTTTTGACGATGTGATCATCTAAAACGCTTTGAATGTCATCTAGTCCAGATAAAATAAAAATTCCTGTATCTTTATACGGACTAGTTTTAAAACATATATCAGTCCATTCAGCCATCATTTTGTTCAAATTTGTTATTAAAGCTAACTCTTTTGTAGCTGCTACACTTATTATATCATACTGATCGATCTCGTCCCACAAATTAAAGTTTATTATTTTTCGTAAAGTAGTGCCTGCTGTTGGCGTCAAATCAAAACCGGCTATATTAGACATTTCATCCCAGTGTCGCTGCACTAATGCTCGATTACACATAATATGCGCCATTTGAACATTTGGTCTCCATTCCTTTATTTCAACAACAGCTTGTGCACATAATTTCATTGGCGCCGGTAAGTTATTTACATCAGGATCATCTACTAAACCTTGAAATCTTTTTTCCACACCTTCAGCGATTTGTTGTTTTATTTTATTTCTGTATGTTTTAGAAAGCTTCAAGAATTCTTTGTAGTAAAAATCATGATCCTGTTCAATTTGCTCATGATCCAAATACTCAAATGTCCCATCCATCCAGGTGTAGTAACTTCGTCTCCAGCGGTGGACTAAATAAACAAGATTGTAAAACGGTATTATGTAATCTTTGAGTTCTTCTAGGTCAGCGTAGTGCGTTATAGGAAATTTAAATGTGGCTTCTTCGTTATTAATCCATGTTACTAATTTATCACAATCATCTAAACGATGCACTAACTTACGTAAATACTCAAGATATTCCAGGGTATGGTTGATATCATCCATATTATCTAAAAGCTCTAAGTAGGGAGTCATTTCGAGCACTTCTTTATTGAGGTATGCAATTTTGGATAGCAAGGTTTCTTCCATTTCACCCTTGAAAGCTTCGTATGCTGCTGCGTTTTTATCAAATATAGGTTTGATATCTTTGATCCAATTGACAGTACGAGTATTGGATGCCACATGCTCAGGAGATAAAGAAGTCATTTCGAGAAGATTTGAAATTATATTCACTTGAACAAATATTCTTTCTTTTAAGGCTTCAACTAGAACAGTTTTAGCGTGTAAGATATAAACTCCTTGTTCTATTAATTCTGCTGCATTCTCAGGTTCTTTTAGGGCTTTAGCTGCAATCGTTTCGAATTCTGCACAAATGCTATCGTTTTCTTCCATGTGAGTTTTAACTATACCAGCGATAATATCATTGACAAATTCTGTCGCTTTGCGTTTCAAGCCATCTACCATTCTCAGTTGGCAAACCACTGCGCAATTAAAATATGCATTTTCTAACACCGCAGTTATTTCAGAATCTATACCTTGAAAGTATTTTATCTTATCTCGCCCCACTTCAAATTCATCTGTTTCATCTATAAATTTCTGAAGAGCTGCTTTAGCCGGAGCTCCATACAACATAGCATATTCCGCACGCAGTCGATCCACGTAATTAAGTAGTGGCGCATATACCAAGTCTAGTTGCTGTTGCAACCTTGTATGACCATCTTTTTTTAACCAGTCATTGTATAGAACCGGTAGGGCATCGTGACTGTAAGGGATTCTGAGATACTGTTCGATAGGCATGAGCCGTTGAGCAATACGTGATATCGCATCAGCAATATCATGATAAACATCGCAAATAGTTCTAATCGATGGATCGTAGATAAATTCTCCGTCAAAATCTAGCTCTAAATTCAAAACTGGTACAGATTCAGGATCCTCTAGAGCCTCTATGATAGCGTTAACAGATCTACGCATCAGTTCTTGTATCTGCATTGATATCATCTTAGTAGCGCATCTGACGAAATCAGGAATCTTTTTTGGACGCATTCCTCTAAGACATCTTGGATTTTTCATCCACTGCACGAGGATAGCGTACCATGTGCTAGATACTAAATAATCAGCCCTTTTTATATCTTCCGTCACTTTTGTCTGGAATTCCTGCAAATCTATTGGTCCTTTCGCTCTGTATTTGGCCAAACTAATGATAAATTGCGGAAAAACTTTTTCGGACGACTCAAGGATAAGCCTAATAAAGGGATGTAAGAGCAAAGATCCATCTTGAAGTTTCTTTCGATGTTTCAACATTTTATCATAGTTTTCGGTGACCCCCCTAAATTTAAAGTAAGGTTCTTGATATCTTTTTCGGGATACTCCCGGAACATCTCGGATAACAGTTTTTACTGCAAGCTGTTTGAGGTTTAAGTTCCATTCCCGTTTACTTTCTGCTATTAGTTCATCCATCACGTTTGGAAACGATTGACGAAGTTTTGATGGTACTAAGCCTATTATTTTCCTTTCCCACGATTTGAGCATCGGGGGAGGTTTTACCTGTTGGGCGCACTCTCGAAGAACCGCTATGTGGCGGTCCTGTGTTATTTCAAGTCGTTCTCGTTCACATCGTGGCACAGGCGGACGAGCTATCTCAACCTTTCTTTTTGTAGCTGTCTCTTCAAGGATTTTTCGAAACTCTTTTTGTTTATCCTGTGAACAAATTAGTAATTCTATTTTGTATGAAAGAAGATATTTATCAAATAAAATTAGTCTCAACTCCTTATCAACTCACCTTTATCCGATTATAGGGCGGAAGCGGTATAAACGGCAGTTTATCCATTTTATGAACATCAGGGATAGGCTGCATAACGGGAACACGACAGCCATTCTTCGTTTGCAATAATTTCCTTAATTCACTTTCATTCATCTTGATTACAATCGTACTACACCATATAATAAATAAAAAAATATCGCGAAGAAAACATAATTAACCCAAAATTCTGCACAAAATCTATGTGCCAAATTCGCATTCGATTACAGAAACAAGACGTAAAACTCCATGGCAACCAAAGATAATGAATCACTACACGAGTTACGTTTTGAAAGTTACTTCAAAAATAGGAAAGAAGGAAGGAAGATTGCTGGCCATAATTATTGATAATAATCGTATTTGTATACCTTCTATGGTTGAAACAAAGGTAGACCCTCAGAAGAATTTATTGTTCTGAGGGTAGACCCAAAGACATTCTATATAATAAAATATTATTGGGTAGACCGTAATAATTTTGTTTTACATCAATGTTGAAACCACAGAATTTGGAATTATCTTATAATTATGTAGGTCGAAATAAAGACTTGCTAGTTGCTACGATAGACGGTATAATTTTAAAAAAGTGGGGAAAGTCCGTAGACAGAGGAATGAAAGGAAAGTCGTTGAAACCACTAAAGCTCAGAAGAATAACTAAAGCTCTAAAGTCTATACCACAGATAATATAATAACTATACTAGTATCTATACTAACATAAACAAAATTTTAACAAAAAAAATAAAACCGACTTCCAAAAACACAAAACTAAAAAACTAAAAATAAAAAGCTAAAAATAACAATATACCGATTTAATCCAAAAGACAAAAACACACTAAAAAATATTATTATTGGTTTGTGCTACCACTGATCGGTTTGAATTCGGTGACAAGCCCGCTGGTGTCTGCCCACTTGGGTTGTTCTGCTCACGAAGAGCTGGTGGCGGGAGTCGACTTAACCCATCTTCCCCCTCCATATTTGGCTTGTCACCGACTTCATAGCGATCAGTGGTAGCACAAACCAATAATAATATTTTTTAGTGTGTTTTTGTCTTTTGGATTAAATCGGTATATTGTTATTTTTAGCTTTTTATTTTTAGTTTTTTAGTTTTGTGTTTTTGGAAGTCGGTTTTATTTTTTTTTGTTAAAATTTTGTTTATTTCTCGCTTTTAAGTGAGTTAGTTCGTAATTTCTCTAAGTTACAATAGCCTAAAGTCAACTGCTCATCACCTTTTACAAAATATTGCTTTTCCCGACGCAGGGACGTAAATTGTTGAGGAGTTCTCCTAGTGCATCACCATCAGTTCCACTTCACCATATACATTGTGACGGTCATAAATTGTTTAGAAACCATATTAAAGTTAACGATTCGGATCCCGTGAAATACCCTGCATTATTGAGTAGTTCCGCTGACCATCTGTGGTCTTCATCATCAGTTCCTCTTCTTCAAATTTTGCTTTCCGAAAGCAAAGAAACGTTTTACTATAAAAAATACAAAAATCGCTATAAGTGTTCTCATAATTTTTGAAGAGTTCCCTCGATTACTCCAAGATCCCATCATCAGATCTCGACTTGGTGACAATGGAATCAATTTGGGAGTATCCCCTTTCAAACAAAAAAAACAATTTTCGAAATCGCTTCAATCGGAACCCGTGAAATACGTATTATTTTTGAGTTGTTCCGATGACCACCTGTGGTCTTCATCATCAGTTCCACTTCTTCAAATTTTGCTTTCCGTAAGCAAATGAACGATTTACTATCAAAAATACCCAAATCGCTATAGGTGTGCCTATAATTTTTGAAGAGTTCCCTCGATTTCTCCAAGATTCCATCATCAGATCCCGACTTGGTGGCAATGGGACCTAATTGGGAGTATACCCTTTCAAACAAAAAAAGAATTTTTCAAATCGGTCCAACCGTCTTCGAGTAATCGGTGAACATACATAAAAAAAAAAAAAAAAACATACATACAATCGAACATAGAACCTCCTCCTTTTTGGAAGTCGGTTAAAAATAAAGTTTTGATGGAGAGGGAATCCGGAACCGATTCTAATAATTCTTAAATTCTCGCACTTATAGAAATCCCGCGGAAATTGCGAAATTGACCAGCTTTTATAGTCATCAGTATCGGTGTGCGGCGGCTACAAACACTTTATCTAAATATTTTGTGGCAATATTGGGGTGTTTCACACATTCAAACGCCGTTTTATTTTATTAATTATGTTTTATAATTGCAAAAACAATAAACCAATGCAATATAAACATGTATACATATAATACGTTCTTACATTAAAATTGTCCTCACAAAAGATATCCTTACATTAAGTATGGAATATCTAAGTAGGTACTACATAATAATAGGATCACATTCTCATTTTTTAGACAAATATACGTTTCTGATTACATTAGGAAAATCATCTTCGCATAAATATATACAATGATATTTCTGCTTCTGTACTCGAGTTAAAAAAATGCAATGCATGCGTTATATCTACCTACGTACATAATTATGGTACTGTTTTAATCTTAGACTTACTGTGACACAAAATTAAACTTGATAGATGAGAATGGAATGGCATGGAATGGAATGCTTGGATGAATCTCATTAAGAAATTTATGTGAAAAAGTAGCTGCTGCACGCGGTCACACACATGAATTTCGGGAATCGCTTGGAAACTTACCGCATAAAAAGTGTTAACTGCTTAGAGCAAACTCATACCGCAGTTGCCTTGTGCACAAACAGACCGACAGACAGACAATGTTCGAAAGAAAAAAAAAAACTGTTTTAGCCTCCATCTATCTATCTATATCTTAATCTATCTATCTAATATATATAAATCACGTGTCACGTTGTTTGTCCGCGATGGACTCCGAAACTACTGAACGAATTTTGATAAAATTTTGTAACCATTTATAATATGGCCCAACTTAAAAGACAGGATAGTTTTTATCCCGGAATTCCCGCGGGAACTCCGGCACTAATGCGGGGAACAGCTAATCACCGTAAACTACTGTCAGGGCCGTCAGGGGTACAAAGAAGGACAATTCCCGCGAGAACTCCGAAATTACCGTGGATGAAATCGCGGGGGACAGCTAGTAATATATAAAAATGAATCCCTATTTCCCTTGGTCACGGAATCACGCGTGAACGACTGGACCGATTTCACTAATTCTTTTTTGGTCTGTTTGTTATTGTAAGGAGAAGAAGAGTATGAAAGAATTTTGAAGTTCCTGCGGGAATCCCGAAACTCACGCGAGTGAATCTTCGAAATGGTTGAACTAAAATTGACGGGACTTTTACTGCTAATTAGCTGATGTTATAAAGAGTAAATTAAGCTACTTTGGACTTCCTGCGGGAAGTCACACACGGGGGTGAAACCGCGGGGCACAGCTTGTAACATAATAAATTTATAATGCCCATATTCAGTATATATACAAAGTCCCAATACATCTATATTAATGTTATAAAGAGGAAAGATTTGATTGTTTGTTTGTTACGATTTAACTCAAAAACTATAACTGGATCGATAAAAATTCTTTTATCATTGGAAAGCTACATTATCCCTGAGTAACATAGGCTATATTATAATCCGGTATTCCCGCGGAAACTTCAAAATTACCGCGGTTGAAACCGCGGGGAACAGCTAGTTTTCATTATACAGGACACAGGTGTTTGGCGCGCCGACTAAACCTCTTCATTATACCTCAAATACAGCGACACATGAGGAATGGAATCTAGGAGCGAAAAGAAGGTACAATTCCTTTTTCGAAAACTGTGGGTCAATCACCCTGTCAATCAATACCTAAATAAGTATAATATATAACATAAAAAATATAAAGACGAAAAATTGTTATAAAAATGTTCTTGACTTTATCAGTCTTAATTCGATGTCAAGTACATTTTTCGCAGATTCATTATGGCACTAATATGAGCATAATAATAATAAGGACCTACCTAATAAAACTAACCACAATAACGAACAATAATCCTAAACATCACAAAATATACAAAAATATTATATTGTGATGTTTTAACTCAGTTTTAAACAACAAATCATATTACCTACTTCATAACTACTAGGTTTTGGTAAAACTAGAATAGATTATAGCTGTAAGGTACTCAATATAATTTTATACATATATTAATAAAACTTACAAAATAAAATAACATTTTTATTTTCCAATTCCTTAATTTCAGAGTTCTGAGATATATTTATTTAAATAAGTATGTAGATACATACTTATATCTTGAGAAACCATTGACTTATTGGGACTTTAATACCTACAAGTTCTCGCTGTTATTTTTATAAAAGAAAATGCAAAGAATATGTTATGATAGTTTTATCTAACATTAGCGATTTACTTTCTGCTAGAGAGAATAATCGAGAGAACATTCATCATTTGAGTTTATCACCAATCAAGCCATCACACGCCGCTGGGCGTAGGTTCAAATCCAACGACCAACGCCAACGAGCTTCAGTTGCCAGTAAAGGAAAACATCGTGAGAATACCATAGCATGGTTAGCTTAACGGTGTGTTATGGCAGCCTCACTAAATGCCAGTTCAAAGGAATATCTGCATATTATGTTTTCCGACAGCCGCGACAGAGCATGGTCACCGTAAGTGGGCCTCCACGTAAAAAGATAACAGTAGTGGCAGTATATTTACTCTGAGGTAGTGGGGTATTGAGTTAAGACTAGATTCGGTATCTAGTCAATTGATAGTAAGGATTGAAAAAATTTTCAAAAACTAGCACAGTTTTTTTTACGCAATCGCGGACGCAATTTTTTCACCGAACTTTACAAAACGGCTTATATCTCGGAAACTAAATGCCTAGAACTGGTATCTTATAGCTTGGACGCCCACATATTATGTGCTTCAGTTCGTGATTTTTTTTAAAAAAAGCTTATGTAATAAAATTTCCCGCCGGATGGCTATAAGTTGACTTAGGTACTAAAAGGCTTAGATAACACCATCTGTTGGAAAACAGTGAAAAAAACTTGTACTTGAGATACTACTGGAAAAAATTAAATATAATAATATGTACTAGGTTCTGTTAAATTATATTCATTTATTAGTAAATGTCATCTATAAAATTAAAACAATATCGATTAGTTATTTTCAATTCTATCTAGTATTCGATCATTGTGATGATAAAGTACTCTTAAAATAGTTGCCTGCAATAGCTTTTTAAAGCATAACAATTAAAATCTCTTTTGAACAAACAAAAGTAATCAACGGACGGGATGGTTATAGTATTGTATTGGTTCCGTTACCAATGAAATTCATAGTCTACCTATGTAGTAAAAAAAAAGTTTATATACGTCATTGGCGCTCTCGAAAAATTTTGCTCAGTTAAAAGTTTTTAATAATATTTGTTCGACAAGACGGCTTTATTCTGGTGTGTGGTTAGACACAGACTACACATTAAAAAAACATACGTGTCGAATTGAGAACCTCCTTCTTTTTTCAAGTTGGTTAAAAATCGCGCGATGTGTAAGGACAGGCGGGAAGAAATCGTTCGAATCTTTTTTCAGTAAGGATCCAAGTGGTACTTGGAGTTAAAACACTTACATAATAATGTGTTACATTATTATTTGATAAAAGAATGTAACATTTATATAACAGGTAAGTACAAAACTGTTAACAGTGGTAACAAATAGTGCACATAAAACCGGTGTAGAGCTGAATTAAACATTATTGTCACGTACCTAGAGTGGCTTTTTGTTTAAATGTCTTTTTGGATCGTTCGTTAGCATTATTGTTTATCATGTAATAGGTCTGCATTACTGTTACACCTGTTAACACTTATTAACACAAGGATTTTTCACAATTATTTATTATTAATTATTATTTGTGTTTCTTATAAAACAGTTAAAAACACTTTTCGCAGGCTTTGGTTCACCTACGCCCTTATAACCATGGACCGACCGTAAAATTTTAACCCGTAGCTTGTAAAGAGATTACCGATTGTTAAGCCCGTAGCGCGATCGGCTTGCCGTAAGGTCATACGCTCGCTCCAAGTAAGCGCTCGTCCGCGGACTGCTCCTCTTCCTCGGAGCCAGACTTGTCCTTCTTAATAGATTGATATCGAACCTGGAATGAACATTAAAATTTTCAATTTACCTTCATACAGAGACTATAGTATAGAGCATTGATTCCCAAAGTGGTCCAGGTGGACCCCCAGGGGTCCACGGGAGCCCGACAGGGGTCTACGCTTGCGTGGAAAAAAAAATGGGGGTCCACAACTGTTGGATGAAGACGCTTTTTAGACTGGCCTTGAAACTTAGCTTAAATGACATCCACTCACAGCATATTCAAAGCAATATAAATTCTCACCTTTTTTTGAAAACTTTTAACTCATAGTTGATTGAAAAATAGCCACAACACACATTGCCATAGACATATACTTTTTTCGGGTTTCGGAAGTAAGTTAGTAAATGTAATAGCTGCAGGGGGTCCACCAGATCCAGAAAAATGTTTAAAGTGGTCTATGAGAAAAAAAAGTACGGGAACCTCTGGTATAGAGTCACAGTGTCACACTAGGAAAGATCAATAAATGACACACACTCACATAAATCTTTAAAGATTGTGATTGACGGTTTTGCATTCTATTTTAGCTTTGAGAGCCCTCATTCTAATTCAGGATACAAGTTTACATCTTAATACATATATGATGAAGTAGATCTAGATAATTATGTGTTGCGAAATCAATAGTTTTCGAACGTAATTGTACAATGTGGTGAAAGAAGAAAAATGAAACTCTCACTTCTTTTTCCACTACCCAGTGCATTACTTAAATCAAAAGGCCGCTCCTAAGTTGATTAGAGTTCGACGTGTCTGTTTATTTATCAAGTAGAAGTCCTTAAATTTGTATTTCATTGACAAAAATGGTACTTATAAAGAAAAGACTCACTTTTGTTTTTATCTTGGAACTCACTCCTCGGGGGCGATACATAAGGAAGTTGTCAGTCACCCAAAATATTAAAATCTGAAAGTTACAAATTTGAGTCAATGGAAATCTACAAGTCCATTCATTAAGGTAGGTCAAAAAACTAAAATTACTTCTCATTATTCTTTGGGAACTATTTAATTTAACAATAGGTAAAGAACAGAACGAATTTTGATTTGATTAAATTCAGTTATCCTACATTTACATGCATCTTTGATCTTATACTATAATATATTTTTGTGTTGTTGATTGTCTATATTATTATTATTCGTTATTAAATAAACAAAAAGCACTTGCAACTTTGTACATGTTAAAGAAGTGAAACACTCTTTAAACAATCTTGAAATAATATCCAAAGTAGTTTCGCTTCTATAATTTAGTAGGAACTATGCATAGTTAAAGCAACTCACATTAACAAAGAATGGTATGATAAGCATAACCACAGCAAGCTCTAGTCTCGGATCGGAGACAGGTGATAGTCTCAGTGTTGACAGCACTGCCACCACGGGCGGCAATCGCAAAACTAACGCCAGCACCGATTTAGCAAATGTTGCCAGTGCTGCATACAGCACACATTGGCACATCCATGCTGAACACATAGGAGGTTTACCTGCACATAAGTAATGGAAAGGGTAAAAATATAGCTCATTTAAAAACACTCAGTTCAGTCTAAACAATATTATTGCTTGCTGTACACAACAATATCATAAATAGCAAGGGAATGAGATAATATTGTTATCAGTTTCACACAAATACTTTGGCAACTCTATTATCATTTGAGCATATTATTGTGTGTATAATTGGTATCTGTAATCATTAAATTCACATTAGATCATCATCATCATAACATTAGAGCAGTGGTGGACAAAGTACTGCCCTCGGGTCAATTCAGGGACAGGGCCACAAACAGATTTAATCCAGCCCGTGGCAGTCTTTTGAAATGTTATGTATAGTAATTAAATTTTGATGGTCATGCACGGGTAACGGATCCAGCTAGACTAGTTAAATTGCATAGTCGAGGTGCATTTTTTCTTTGATTATAGCCCTCCTTCGAAAATTCATAAACTTTCTGGCCCTTCATGAAAAATTGTGAATTCACTCCTACCTGTTAACTACCTACCTCCCAAATTTCAACTTCAGAGGTCGAGTTGTTTTGAGATTTCGTGTTTAATTAGTGAGTGACCTTTCGCTTTTATATGTGAACTAGCTGTGCCCGCGGTTTCACCTGCGTGAGTTTCGGAATTCCTACAGGAACTTCCATTTTTTTTGGTTTGTAAACCTTCTCCTGATAATTACGAACCCAACAAAAAAAGAAAAATAAAAAGAATTGTTTAAATCAGTAGAGCCATTCTCAAGTTTTAGTGAGACCAACAAACAGCAATTCATTTTTATAAATAAGACAAGTTGTTCCTGCAGTTTCACCTGTAGTAATTTCGGAATTCCCGCAGGAAAATATAGCCTATTTACTCAGTGATAATGCAGCATTCTAATGGTCCAAGAATTTTTGAAATTAGTCCACTGTCCAGTAGTTTTTGAGTTGTTTGTTACAAACTTACAAATCATTCCTCTTTATAATATAGATATAGAATATTTAAATTTTCAATATCTGCATCAAGGCTCTTGCCTACCTACACCAAATGGTATAAAACTATAAACCATTTATACAAATCTACAACCTTAATGTTCTTTTTAGTAGACAAGATATTCACACTTACCATATTCACCAAAATTTATTAGTGGTATATCATAAACTGTTGCATAGTGTTGGGCGAGTCGGATGCCAGCCCATATTATTAAAAGGCCTAGTGTAGAATCCAGGAGGAAGTTCACTATGTACCTGTTGAAGCAAACATAGTTTTATGTGTATGAAAACTATATTCAGCATGAGAAAATATGAAGACTAATTATTGCATTAAGAAGGAAATATTTGTACTAACCATGTACATGGGTTTCCTGTAAGATGTGGTGATAACCACACATTGGCAGCATGTATGATAAAAGCTCCAAGACCCTGTTTAGAAGTGTCATAGAACCATATCAGCCATGGTCTCCTGGCATATTTTGGCTCACAAAATCTTTTACCTATGAAAAATTTTTATGTAATCAACAGCTTAGTATTCAATTCACGAAAAATGGAAAAATGTTTAAAATCCTTACCTATTAAACATGTAAATGCAAGAATAGCCAAAAGAAATTGCATAAACCAACCATATGTGTCTGTCAAAGCATCTTTTGAGCAATGAAGTTCAGACAAATAAGTATAATTTGAACTACTACTATTCATTTTGCATTTGCAATATACCTTACCAAAAAATGGTTATTATAATAATTAAAATAAAACCGAAAACAAAGTTCTACCGCAACACCAGAACTACGATTTAGAAAAAATATATGTCATTTTAATATTTTGTTACACTGTTAATGTAGATATTTCTTGCAGAGTCAAAATTTTGTGTACATGTACTAATTTTTATTTAACTAAATGTAAATATTGAATAATTTAATAAAAAAATAAAATAACTAAAATATTGCAGTGCATTTAACGCTTCAAACTTGACAGTTGACAGTTCGTTGACACTTGACAGTACTGATCACCAGTATATATAAGTTACTCTATGGTACTGATCAACTATTTTCTTTGGTACTGAGCTCAGAACAATATTATTCTTCTGAGGTACTGAGCTCAGAACAATAACAGTAGCATATTCTTCTGAGGTACTGAGTTGTACACGCCATTATTAAAGAAGAAGAAAAACAAGAAGAGGCGCGTTCCGTGGATTCGCACGAATGCACTCGAGCTGGTTAAATTTTACTCTGACAGTTGTCAGAGCGTAGTTTCACCCGTTCCGTGGCTCAGAGTGCAGCACACTTGGTGTGCGTTCCGTGGGTTTGGGCGCAGTTGTTCGGTTAAAATTTCACTCGTTTGAGTTGCAACCAAGTCACAGAACGATAGAGTTGTTTTTATAACCTCAAAACATTTGAAATTTCAGGCCCCATTTGTTTTCTCTCAACTCACATTACGAATAAGACTGTTTTACATACAATCATAAACTTTTGGTGACTACGACACCTCCCCTTTGTTCGTAAGAACTCCGATTGATTTCTTTTTCGACGAATCCGATTTTTGGTGCAAACTTTGACACTTCTTAAACAATACATAGCTGTCAGAGTGAAAATTAACCTGCTTCGGAGATAGTTGTTTGGTTGCTGCACTTTGAGCCACGGAATGGGTGAACTACACTCTGACAGCTGTCAGAGTAAAATTTAATTTCAATTTTTTTTTTAATTTTTCTGTCTGTTTGTTTGTTCCGGCTAATCCTTGAAACGGCTGGACCAATTTTAACGAGATAGATAGGTGATAGATAGCTGATATAATAAGGAGTAACTTTGGCTACTTTTATTTTAGAAAGAAATAGTTCCTGTGGGAATTCCGAAACTTACGCGAGTGAAACCGTGGGTTACAGCTAGTTGTAAATAAAGAATAGATCTTTTTCTTCTTCTTTAATAATGGCGTCTATAATTATAATCTCAGAACAATAACAGTTATTCTTCTGAGATTATAATTTGCCAATGACAATGTTACAAAAAAATCTCTTCATCTACTTCTTCAATAGGGTACTTGCATGAATTTTTTTTTCAGTCTATTTTAAAGATATATGGCCTACTTAAACAAAGCAAGAAAAAGAAAAAAAAATATATGCATTAATTATTTAAATAGAACGTTTCAAAGTTCCTACTTTAGACTTTACCGCCGAAACGCGGAATGACGTCACTAGTTCAAAATTACGCTGTCGTATGTCGTATTGACAGGGTCATGTGACACTGATAATAGACACATTCACCTCTTTCAGAGAAGGCAAAAGAAACTAAGTGCTTACAGTCAACGCATATTTTCCATATTCTGAAGTTTTTTACTTTAAAATGCATCGGTAACATGCATTTCGATTCTTTACTGGAACTTTTGGAAGTAAATCGACACAGTTCAACCTTAATTTCGCTTTTGGATATTGAAGTTATCTGTCTATCAGTGTCACATGACCCTGTCAATACGACATTGACATTTCTATCACAGATTAATAAGGCATAATTTTGAACAAGTGACGTCATTCCGCGTTTCGGCGGTAAGGTCTAAAGTAGGAACTTTGAAACGCTCTATTTCATTAATTTATGCATATATTTTTTTTATTTTTCTTGCTTTGTTTAAGTAGGCCATATATCTTTAAAACAGACTGAAAAAAAAATTCATGCAAGTACCCATGGCGAAACACCAAATGACAATTCTTTGCCTTTTTATTAAAAAAAACAAACATGTGCCCAGTGTTGCCACTTTGGTGGTTTTCCCACCAGAACTGGTATCACTCAAGGCTTGTAGGGGTATTTTTTCAGTATTTAGAGGTTTTATTTTTTTTTTGTGGTTTATAGCGGTTTTTTAATGTGGAATTTGACAACATATTTTCTCTATGACCGGGGAATTCCTAGGAGCAGTCGTAAGTTACTGTTTCCTTGTCCCGAATTTAGTTCGTATTGTTGCAAAGTCATAAAGTGTGATAAAGTAGCATTTTGTAACAATGTGTGAACTCGAAGCTGTAATCTAATAATGGAAGTTCCACTCAAGAAAAAAAATTACGCACAAAAGTATAGAAAAGATTGAGAATCACTAGATGAATGCCAAAACTGGCTTAAACCTTTACTTGGTGATGATACGAAGGTGTTTTGCTCATTTTGAAAAGCAGAATTACTAGAAAAATTATTACAATTGAGAAGACATGCTGAAACAAAAAAGCACACAAAAAATGCAATTTATATCCGGCAATCAAACGCTTAATTTCACGCCTGGTGAAAAGTTTTTAAACCCAAAATCTCGCAAAGCTGAAGGAATGCTCGCTCTTTACATTACAGAACAGAGCCATTTTGGTACAAGATATATTCTTCTTTACTTTAATACAAAAGTTTGTACTAATTTTATTTTTTGTATCAAATTAACTTTTTTCTATTCTATTCCATTCTAATTAATGAGAACGACCGCCAAATGCTGCTATTTTTAACATCTCACATGTTTGGTTATTTTAAATACATACAAGAGTTTCTTTAGCCTGAGATTTCATGGCGGCATTTGGTGGTTTTTTTTTTAATTAAAGGAGATTGACAGGGTATGGACCAAATGCTGCCCAGGAGTAAGACTACCTTGATTGAGTTCCTTGCATTGTTTTATATTGAAAAAATATTTTTTTTTCAAAATCGGTCCCGGACAAAAAAAATAACGTCAGTTTTGTTTGTACGTTTTATATAGTATGTATGTTCCCCGATTATTCGAAGACGACTGGACCAATTTGGAAAATTCTTTTTTTGGTTGAAAGGGTATACTTCCGAGGTGGTACCACTGTCATAAGGTCAGGATCTGATGATGGGATATTGGAGAAATGGAGGGAACTTATCAAATATTATAGGCACACCTACCAATTTTGGGTATTTTTTGGAATATTTCATGCATTTGCTTTCGGAAAGCACCATTTAGTGAAGTGAAACTAATGATGAAGACAACAGATGACCAGCGGAACTACTTAATAATAGGTATTTCACAGGTTGCGATTCGATTACTTTAAGGTGGTTGCTGAGCAGTTTATGCTCATCACAGTGCATGTGGTGAAGTGGAGCTGATAGTGTGTATCAGTAAAACTCCTCAAAAATATACATCCCTCCATCGGGAAAAGCATTTATTTATTGTTATTGTAATTAAGTATTTATTTTTACCCAATAAATAATACCTTTTTTCCCACGACTCCTAGGATGGAATTAGACGCGCTTTATTTTACTGACTACTACTACTATTAGGAACATAATGTACTATGTCTACATCCTGGGCAGCACTTGGTCCACCTTCCATGAACGTTTATGGTTTCCCAATAAATCTCAACAAAAACTTTTTTTTATCACGACTCCTGGGATGGAATTAGGCGCCCTTTATTTTACAAACTACTACTATTCTAAGGAACATAATGTACTATGTCTACATCCTGGGCAGCACTTAGTCTACCTTCCATGCAAGTTTACTGTTTCGCAATAAATCTCAACAAAAACTTTTTTTTTTCACGACTCCTGGGATAGAATTAGGCGCCCTTTATTTTACAAACTACTACTATCCTAAGGAACATAATGTACTATGTCTACATCCTGGGCAGCACTTGGTCCACCTTCCATGAATGTATATGGTTTCCCAATAAATCTCAACAAAAACTTTTTTTATCACGACTCCTGGGATAGAATTAGGCGCCCTTTATTTTACAAACTACTACTATCCTAAGGAACATAATGTACTATGTCTACATCCTGGGCAGCACTTGGTCTACCTTCCATGCAAGTTTACTGTTTCCCAATAAATCTCAACAAAATCTTTTTTTTTTCACGACTCCTGGGATAGAATTAGATGCGGTTTATTTTACAGACTACTACTACCCTAAGGAACATAATGTACTATGTCTACATCCTGGGCAGCACTTGGTCTACCTTCCATGCAAGTTTATTGTTTCCCAATAAATCTCAACAAAAACTTTTTTTTTCACGACTCCTGGGATAGAATTAGATGCGCTTCATTTTACAGACTACTACTGCCCTAAGGAACATAATGTACTATGACTTTATTCTAGGCAGCACTTGGTCCAATCTTCATACAAAGATTGGCATTGTCCTTTCTGAAAACTGGTGACATTTTTTTTTGACCTGGCGCTTTCAGGCTCCAAAGAGCGAGTACCCAGGGCCGTAAAATTATTAAAAAAAAAAAAGACCTGGCGCTTTAAAAAAATTCAAGGTGGCAACACTGCATGTGCCGCCATTTGACGGGTATCGAAAAAATGCCGCCATATTTTTATTGATTCCTTGCTTTTCGTTTTGTTGTGCGTGTATATTTTTATTTAATTGGTAGTAATCATTAATCACTATCTTAAATAATTTCGAAGAACGTGTAAGAATAACTGCGTAAAATCTAGACAATTCTTGGTAAGTTGGTTTTAAACTTAATATTTTCAGAAACCTCAAAGCTTCGCCTTGTTATTGATTTATCTAGGTACCTACATTGTAACCGGCAATAAATATATTTTTGGCGTTCAATTTACGTAAAACTATATCTTCTGTAGGTCTAAAGTCTCACGTTTTGTTTTCTACAAAACATATTGATTTTGTTATTTCTGACTAAACCAAGTGAATGTTGTGATCATTGATTTTACGAATTGATTGTTTTTTAAGTTCTAATTTCTATAAAAAAACACACTTCAATATGTTTACATCCATAGGAAACGCTGTGCCATAATATTAAGCTTGTTTTAAAAACAATAAGAGGTTACTTTTCCTTTTTTCTGATGTGCACCTGCTGCATGGCCTCTTTATCATTCGTTATGGTTGAGTGTGCCTGAAGCCACTAAGCAAAGAAGAAAAAGGGATATAGCTGCCTGTGTTTGCACAATAGTGACATTTACGTATTTATGAGTGTGTTTACTTTAAAAAAAAATTAAAGTGTTTGAAATCATGTATCTTGACAAAACAATAAAATCTTCAGAGTATTGTGTGAATATGACCTGATATTGGCCAAGTTGTTCATAAGTTGCATGATCATCAACAGATGTAGGTACCAACTATTACAAATATATTTGCTAATGCTAAACTATGGGGACATTCAAAACTTTTAACTTTATAAACTGTGATAGCAATAGGTATATAGGTATTTTTATTTTTCGGTGGAAAGGAAAACATTAACAAGTAACATGAAGCAATCTGACAGGATTGCCAAATCAATTAAGATATATCATCATTATCAAACATCGATTGAATAGAATAGAATCATTTATTACATATTATCAATGCCATAGTTAGGTACATTACTAATAAAAATGTCTTAGGATAATATGAAAATGGAAAATTTATTTATTACCATAACACTCATAACATATGATCATCACTTATAGAATAGTAATAATAAAAGTAATAAAAATGTAATTTAAAATTAAAAAATAGATAAGTCAAAAGAAGTAAACAAAATAAAAATGGAAATCGATTCAATTGAAATTATGCAAATAATAATCTTTTAGACAATGCTTAAAAAGGCATTCCTTAGACAATGAGTAAATTTGCATTAGGGTTGTCATCATATCTAAAGACTAACCACCGCACTCAGAGTCGACTTTAATGATTACTTAGTTAAGTATAGATTTTTAAAACAAAACTGCCGCAATCAGAGACGTTCAGTAAATTAATGTTAATTGGCATTTAATGAGATGTAACTTAATTAGTTAAATGCCAATTAACATTACTCTGAGTGTGGCGGTAAGTGAACCTTTTTTAAATATTTATACATGAAATCACTCTCATGTTTAACTCATTGTGGCTTAGTAAGGATTGCCTTTTAAGTGTCAATACATTCATTCTCTCCCATTCACATTCATTTATTGTATTAACTTCCACAGATTCTGAATTAATTATTAGCCCCAGAAAAAAATTGACCAAATAAAGCTGTTCTTTTCTACTATTGTGATATCAAACATAATTTTCAGATTGAGAAGGTATAGGTACTCCTATGAAACTCTCAGTTATCTATATTACTTAAAAACAGTAGCTCAATAATGAGTCCATAAAGCTCTAACACTGTTTCTTTGTCATGTGAATGGATCTGTGTATTATTCAGGTGGGTGTTGATAGCCACTTAAAATATGTAATGTAATGATTGCCCTTTAAAAACACTAGTATTATCATAGTGGCAATGTATCATGATAAAATGTTTCTTCCATTTTTCTTAGTGCAAGAACCTTGGAACCTTTCTTCTGAAAGGTCTGAAAAGTTTGTGAACGGTTAAAAACTTTAAAGACCGAGATAGCTATCCCCAATTTATTATTTTTGTGTAGTGTCCAGAATAGAAAATCACAAATCTGGATCAAGGATCAAGGTGGCACTTTGGTTAAGTTATTAATCTTTAGTGGTGTGTCTGTTTGTGATCTTGTAGCTACTGAACGAACTGTTGTGCCAAAGCTATTTTCAATTTCATAAATTTAATTTCAATTTTCAAGCAAAAATGTCATACACACGATATGGACTTATTACACTTATTTTTCACTAGCTGTGCCCTGCGGTTTCACCCGCGTGAGTCCTTCCTTATAACATCAGCTATGAATCTGCCAGTGATAGTACCGTTAAGATCGGTCCAGCTGTTTCAGACATTAGTCGTAACAAACAGACAGACCGACAAACATTAATTTTTTTTATTATTTTATGTAAGTGCCGTAGATGTAGGTATAATTTCATATGCATTTAGTGAAAAGCTGTTAATTTGACAGACACAAACAGACATTTTAAGTTTATTTAGGTACATATAGGTATGTATGTACAGATCTACTTATAATCCATTGTTAAATTATAGGATTATACGAATGAATCCCGAAATTTACGCGGTCAAAACCCCGGGCACAGCTAACATATTATTATGGAATAATTGCTTTTTCCTGTTGTGTAATTTGGTCGTATAATATTCTATACATATATAGGTATCTATGTATATACTACATGACCATTATATGAGCATAGGAGGTAAACGGCGGTTTAATTGTTGCCTCATTCCTCCTTGTGTCAGTCTGGGCGCGGTGGTGGCACGCCACCACGGCGGGCGACGGGGGCGTCGCCGATAGCCAACGCAATTGAAAGTAGAACGTAATAATTACTGGTGGTCGGTTCGCCGAGCCAGGGGGGCCGATGGTCGCGGTTCCCGCGGCTCGTCGACCGTCAACAAACCGTCGCACGGCAACTGCTCATGACATATGCATGACCGCGGCACGGACGACGTTGCCCGTTAAATATACAAGGAAGCATCGAGAAATTACGTATACTATTTACTGAAACTTGGCCAGTATACCATATTACGTATAATGTCTAATGTCTAAACCCCTCAGGCGCGAGTTTTACCCGAGAGCTTTTTGTTCTACAGTCTTTAATTACCGTCACGTAACGTCCAAGAAACTTCACTATTAATTATAATATTATCTGTGACCGGGGTAACCTGTACCTATTTACCTACAATATTTATCCAAACTTTGTTAAGTGCGTTTGATATAATGCAATAAGTACCGTACCTTATACATGTATTTTTTTATTTCCCAAATTAACAGAAAATAAAGTTAATAATGACTATCGACCTGTGAACTCATTACTAAATGAGCGTAATATAATTGTATATTCAAAAGTCGTCTTATTGTTATTGCACAGACACTACAGTGTCGTGCAGTTAATAGTGGCCACAAATAGTAGCAGGCCAATATCCTGTGTCCTGTAACGGGAGCCATACCACCCCGGCCCCTGCGTGTTCGTCGGAGTGCCGCAAAGAAGTTATAATCGATCGAATCATCAAATATTCACGCGTATCGCCCGCTCACTGCAAACGGAATTTGTCTGATTGACCGCTAGGGGCGAACTTATGCGAGCTATAATGCAATAGGGTACTTGCATGAAATTTATAATAAGAACTGTCAATATTTTAAAAATAGAGCCTTAGAAAAGCGTTATCGTGAAAGATTTACTAAAAAAATTTCAATAGTGTCCAAAATATTCAACTTTTAATTTTGTGAAACGGAACGTTGCAACGAAACACCAATCACAGCCAAGCTTGACACATGACGTCACTTTTATTTTTTTAGGAAACATTTACCTCTTTCAGAGAAGGCAAAAGAAACTAAGTGCATACAGTCAACGCATATTTTCCATTTTCTGAAGTTTTTTACTTTAAAATGCATCGGTAAGATGCATTTCGATTCTTTACTGGAACTTTTGGAAGTAAATCGACACAGTTCAACCTTAATTTCGTTTTTGGATATTGAGGTTATCTGTTTGTCAGTGTCACATGACCCTGTCAATACGACAGTGACATTTCTATCACAGATTAATAAGGCGTAATTTTGAACAAGTGACTTCATTCCGCGTTTCGGCGGTAAGGTCTAAAGTAGGAACTTTGAAACGCTCTATTTAATTAATTTATGCATTTTTTTTCTTTTTCTTGCTTTAAGTAGGCCATGTATCTATAAAATAGACTGAAAAAAAATTCATGCAAGTACCCTATTTGTATAATAGTATCTAGAGTTCAGATTAATACTTACTAATATGTCTTACAATTACATTTTTATTCTACCACTCAGTTCCGTAACGTTTGAATTTTTTGCGTAAAGACTTGAGGGTACTTTCCATTCCGATAAGAAGAGTTTTAGAGGAAATCCTGAAATCCACGAGAAAAGAAGGAAATGAGTGACTAATAACAGGCGGAAAAAATGCAAAGCTATTTAACATTTAGGGACGTGATTAGTACATTACCGTCGTCGCGCGTCGTAAGTAAGGTAGTAATGCTTCCACGGGTCGTTAGGTTTCATCCTAGAGTTGCCGGGCGCGGGTGCGGGTAGGGTGCGTCGAGCGTGAAATATTCGCGAATTGCTTTACAGGTAAAAAGGCCAAGCGATGACCTCTCGTAAAAAATATCCCACTTAACATGGATCGTTCTTCATTGGTTTATAAATATTGCCTTCAAGTGAAATGAAAATAATGAAAATAATCGTTTATTTGTATGTATATTGATGTTGCTCTGAGTTTTAATAGTTTTACATATCGCGAGATTGTGCTCTAACGAAACCGCGAGGGGGCGGTCCATAGCAAACCCCAAAATTTTAGGTTAGTGTAGGCTTTGATTTCGAGAAATTGTCGAATCGCCTTTCTAGACCCGATTATACCAAAATATCGTTCTTGAGAGTTGAGACCTTGATCAAATTGAATTTATGCTATCAAGTTAAATTTTATCCTCGAAGCTACTAGTCGAAGTCATAGTATTATTTGAATTAATAGCCTGAAAACTACCTACATAGTTTTATTTATAACTAGCTGTGCCCCGCGGTTTCACCTGCATGAGTTTCGGAATTCCTGCGGGAACTATTTTTTTTTTTTCTATAATAAAAGTAGCCTAAGTTACTCCTTGTAATATCAGCTATCTGCCAGTGAAAGTCCCGTTAAAATTAGTCCAGTCGTTTCAGGGATTAGCCGGAACAAACAGAGAAATTTTTCAAAATCGTTATGTATGTAGGTACCGTATATACTTTCATATGCATGTAATAAAAAGCTGTTAATTTGGAGTTACAAACAGACACTTCAATTTTTTATGTGTATAGATGACAGCTGAGTTGCCACCACGCCACGGCGGGTTCTCAAGACGAATGGCGTGCGCGCCACTCGTGTTCCCATAGCTCATTGAATATTTTAGTAGGTTCAGGGGAGCAAATTACAGACCTTCTGCGGCGACTTCCACAATTACCTTAGATATTTAAAATAATATCAGTCTGATATAAAAACGACGACTCCTAATAATTAGGTCATACCGGCCGCCATGATTGTCATCACCTGGTTTTTTTCTCACGCAGTAACTGACACTGCATTGTTGTCAAGCCCCCATGATATTTCGCAGATCGTAACGTGTAATTATTTTTGCCAGTTGGATTGTTGGTATAACTTTATTTTATATAGAACCCTACATGTTTTTGGTATCGCAAAAATGCAATCGAATTCGGTCTTCTGTGTTTATTGGACCACTTAAAGACAAGTGTATTTCTGAAGGTTTTCTTTTGAATTTCATATTTTTGTAAGTAGAATTTTTCAGAAGTACTGTTGAGACAGCTAATATTCGATATCTATACATAATATAAAATTATATGTCCTGTGTGTGTGATTCTATCAAAGCTCAGCCCAAACCACTGATTCAAGACGCTTGTTCTTTTGCACAGGGTATTATTTTTAACCGACTTCCAAAAAGGAAGAGGTTCTGTCTTCGGCTGTATGTATTTTTAACCGACTTCCCAAAAAAGGAGAAGGTTCTATGTTCGATTGTATGTGTTTTTGTTTTTTTTATGTATGTTCACCGATTACTCGAAGACGGTTGGATCGATTTGAAAAATTCCTTTTTTTTTTTGAAAGGGCCATTCCACCATTGCCACCAATTTTGCCACCATTTGGGATCTGATTTATTTATTTATTTATTTATTTAATCCTTTATTGCACATAAAATAACAATGATACAGTACCTAAAGAAAAAGGAGAAAGCAAATGGCGGTCTTATCGCATAGTTGCGATCTCTTCCAGACAACCAATTATGCGAAAGGACAAACAAAAATACATAGACACGGGTGGTTGGGTAAAGCATTTCAAACATTATACTATACATATCATATACCATAATAAATATATACTATGTACTATACAAATACATCAACTACACAATACATGACAATACTTAAACATATAACATCATTACATACCAGTACCTATACTCATGCAGCACATACATTGACATATACATAAATAAATATAACATATTACTAATTATATATACTTAACCAATGTGTAAATATTAAGATAAGAATGTTGATGTTGGGATCTTGGAGAAATCGAGGGAACTCTTCAAAAATTATAAGCACACCTATAGCGATTTGGGTATATTTTATAGTAAATCGTTCATTTGCTTTTGGAAAGCAAAATTTGATGAAGTGGATTATGATGAAGACCACAGATGGTCATTGGAACTACTCAACAATAATACGTATTTCACGGGTTCCGATTGAAGCGATTTCAAAAATGGTTTTTTTGTTTGAAAGGGGATACTCCCAAATTGATTCCATTGTCACCAAGTCGAGATCTGATGATGGGATCTTGGAGTAATCGAGGGAACTCTTCAAAAATTTTAGGTACACCTATAGCGATTTTTGTATTTTTATAGTAAATTGTTTATTTGCTTTCGGAAAGCAAAATTTAAAGAAGTGGAACTGATGATGAAGACCACAGATGGTCATCGGAACTACTCAATAATAGGTATTTCACGGGTTCCGATTCGTTTCTAAATATTTAAACTTTACTATGGTTTCTAAACAATTTATGCTTGTCACAATGTGTATGGTGAAGTGGAACTGATGGTGATGTACCAGGAGAACTCCTCAACAATTAAAGTCCCTGCATCGGGAAAAGCAATATTTTATAAAAAGTGATGAGAAGTTGACATTAGGCTATTGTAATTTAGAGAAATTACCAACTATGTCACTTAAAAGCGAGAAATAAACAAAATTTTAACAAAAAAATTAAAACCGGCTTCTAAAAACACAAAACTAAAAAGCTAATAATGACAAAATACCGATTTACTTAATCCAAAGGACCAAAACACACGTAATATTATTATTGGTTTGTGCTACAACTGATCGGTATGAAGTCGGTGACAAGCCAAATCAGTGGTAGCAATACTTATTACGTGTGTTTTTTTCTTTTGGATTAAATCGGTATTTTGTTATTTATTGCTTTTTATTTTTAGATTTTTAGTTTTGTGTTTTTGGAAGTCGGTTTTAATTTTTTTTTACAATTTTGTTTATTGGAAGTCAGTTTGAATTTTTTTTGTTAAAATTACAGTGTAAGCAAGCACTATAGGAAAAGATTTTTGGTTTAAGGAACTGAGATGGTGGGAAGTCTACGGAAGTGGGTATCGGTTTCGGTAATCAGTTCCATAACTGTTGAGTAATATAAAGTGGAATTTTGGCTTAGTTACAAACTACCTCCGTTTGTAATTTTGATCAGATTTTTAAGGGGTAATTTTTGAAAATACTGAACCGATTTGAGATATTCTTTTAGTGATAAGTTACACTATCCCCGAGTCATATTAGATCTTTTCTTAAATTCCTGAAGGAGTTTCGAAATTAACGGGGGGGGGGGGATAAGACAAGACCGACCACATCGTTGGTGTAGTGCTAACTGACTGCTGTGTCAGGTGTCGCGGGTTCGATCCCCGCATCATGGTAAACGTTGTTGGTGTTTTGGTTTTTACTCTATTAGGTCTAGGTGTTCAATATGTATCATAAGTATGTATTTACTACGAAAAAGTGTATAAGTCAATATTATATAGCAGTTATCTGGTATACCCATAGTACAAGCTCAACTTGGTTTGGGACCAGATGACGCTGGGTGATAATGTCCAAGTATTATCATTAATAGCTAGTTTTCCATAAAGTTACTGGTCATTCGGTAGCTGGTACATATGTATGTAAGTACATAGTAATATATACAATGCACTTTGTTGTCGGTTTCCGTCTCCATGCCGACGATTGTCTTCGACGTCGCCTCATCGGCAGGCCATTAGCTATTGACAAATGCCCAGAGCAGATATGTAGATATCGACATGGGTGGGCACGTAATATGAAATGATGTCCAAACAAAATGTCGTGCGTGTTCAACTTTGTGTTTGATCGTCATTCTAATGATTTAGGTTAACTGATTGATCAGCCTTTATACTATAGTATAGATCATTGTAGTGTAGACATGCCTTTCTTTTCTAACCTGTTTATATTCTTGTTCCAAAAACGGGAGTAGTCTTAGGTCTTTTTTTATTCTAAGCAAGATGTCCTTACTATTTATTATAAATGCGAAGGTGGGTTTGTTTGTTTGTTACGTTTTCACGTCTTAAAGGCCTAAGTCTCAACCGACCATAAGGACATAAAGTACTTTTTTATCCACGAACTCCTGCAGGAACTCGAAATTAGCGCGAGAGAAACCGCGGGGAACAGCTATTTAATAAACAAATAGCGACGTGGCAGAATCCAAAAAACCCCGGGGAATTAGCCTTTATTTTATTTACTTTGCTAAGGGAGATTGGTGTCCCGAAAGAGTGATGTTGCATGCCTGTAGATTTATGGCCACTAGAGATTTCTAGTTTTCAATTTATAAAATATTCACTGAGCTATAATTTTACGATGAATATGTATATCTTTAAGCGTGTCGTGCCGCTTATTAGTTACAATCAAAGTAGCTCTAAGTACGTTGTAAAGAGAAGTCGGATGCGTACAATCAATCACATAATCAGCGACAGGCTGACCGCTAGTCTTCTTAGAATTAAGTGTGGGCAACTTAAAATGTGTAGTTGTTGAGACTGGCCACTAGCCATAGAAGATCATCATTTTACGAAAGAACATTTTCAATGGTTAAGTCTTCCATTTTTTTAGGTGGTTACAATGTGCTTCCTCTCCGGTCCACGATAGGTTGGTTCTTTTTCACAATATAAAAAATTCGACACATTCTTCATCATAAATTTATGATGATTTCTAATGAGCCGATTTACAACAAACCTTGTTGATTGATCTTTAAGAATTGACGGGTGGCATTAGTTCGTTATCGTTTTATTCATCTACATTGTATACTAATTTCGGAATGCTTATATATCAAATATGGTCAATATTGCTTGTAATAACGAATTTGACATCCATTATCTGGTGTTCAATTTGTTAAGTGAAGTCGACGGTGGACATTAGTGGGAGCTAACGACCGTATAGCATGCGACTAGGTTATGGTGCTTATTTAATTAGTCGTGTCTATGTTTTGATCTCCTTGCACGCTGTACTTGCATATAAAAGACCTCGGATTCATGAAACGTTAGGGACGCCCCGGGCAGACATTCGTGTGATGTCATGACAATTTTGTTATATTATTTGGTCTCTGATTGTTGTAACTTATGATTAAAAGTTTCCCGCGGCTTTATTACTGACTAGCTGTCCCCCGCGGTTTCACCCGCGGTAATTTCGAAGTTCCCGTGGGAATTTAGTGATAAAAAGTACCCTATGCCACTCAGGAATACCGTAGCTTCCTATAAGTGAAAGAATTTTCTAAATCGGTTCAGTAGAGAGATTGATTACCCCCTATAACGTCACAAACTCACAATTTACAAACTCACAATTCACAAGCCCCACAAACAAACAGTTTACAAACTCTTTACAATATCATTAGTATAAATTTGGAATTGGGACTCTCCATGCTAAGTTTGATGAGAACCTTTGTTTCACACCTACAAAGTTCCGTTATTGAAATATCCTTTGCTACGACCATTTCAGTAATAAAATCTTATATACATAGTTTTGCCTTGTCGCAGTAATAAGTTCTATCCAACATTAGGTTATTTATTGTATTTCAATATCTTATAGGTATGTATTACTGAAACGCAATAACTTAAGGTTTCATAAAATAAGTTATTTCTGTACTAGTTTATATGTAGGTAGTACATAATATATAAGGACTGTTGAAAACAGACAGATTAATACACATACACAAAATTCCGTTGATAAATCAGTTGTCCATTTTTGTGGTTGCAAATTAGGATTTAATACACGGTGAAATTTTTGTATTTTAATTTACTATGGAAGCATTTTAGAGCCCGTCTTTATGTTACTATAAGAATTTTACTATGGAAATGACAGGCATTTCCATAGCAAAATTGTCAATAGTGTTAGTAAACACGGGCTCTAAAATGAGTCCATAGTTTTCAACAAGAAAATTTCACCGTGTATAGATACAATTTAACTCTTGTGGCCATCGTTCACTCCTGACTTAGCACATCACTTGGGGGTGCTCGCAAATAAAACACAGTGAGCGTTAGCAAAATTTACAATTTGCTCGACTGACGACAATAACTGGATGGATACATGTTTCGTTCACGCACCTTTAAAATCTGTACTAATATTAGTAACTAGTTGTGCCCCGCGGTTTCACCCGCGTTAATTTCGGAGTTCCCGCGGGAATTCCGGGATGAAAAGTACCCTATGTGTTAATCAGATGTATAAGCAATATTATTGTAAAGTTTCATTTAAATCCATTCAATAGTTTTTGCGTGAAAGAGTAACAAACATCCATCCATCCATACATTCTTACAAACTTTCGCGTTTATAATATTAGTAGGAAGTAGGTTATAAAAAGGTAAAGTTTGTGTGATAAGATACAGGGGATAATTTTTTGGAACTACCTACTCAATAGGGATGTTGACGACTTTTGAAAATCAAAATTATAATTAGTCCGTCTTGTAGGTTAATAAAAAATATTGGACACGTATTTTTTTATTTGAAAATATACAGAGATAACGCGCATTAAAGTTTAGGGTGGGGACAAGTGACGTCACTTACCGCTACAAGCCGCCATACAAACTGCACTGGTTAGTGACGTCACGCGAAATTTCAACTCAATGTATCGCCGTTATTTTTTGATTACGTAAAAAAAGAAAAAATATGTGTCCGATATTTTTTATTAATCTACAAGACGAACTAAAAAAAAATAGTCAAATAGCCTATTGATTCCAAAAAAATCCTTCCCTCATTGGAAGCTACAGTCCCTAGTGACATAGATTACTTTATCCCGAAGCAAGGAATTCCCGATGGAATTCCAAACTTGTCGTGGGTGAAACCGCAAAGGGGAACATTAGTGTTGAATATGATTGGCCGCATAAACTTTTGTGAAACTCAACGACACAGAAGCTTCCTATGGCAGGTACCCGAGTCTTGCGGGAAGTGTGGAGCCAAGAGTGGCGCGTGCGAGGATTACGTGACAAGCTTCTCATGCAACACGCTTCAAGTGGCGAAGTGAAGATGTACAGTCACCTTCAGATGTTAACAATTTTGTCAGTCGTTGAACTTTATTACTTGTGCTATGTTCAACATTTTGTTGGTATTTAAATAATGTAATAAGGTAAACACAATTAAAAAACGTTCTATAACTCTCAATAAAGCATTTTGTATCAATAACTAAATTTTGTGGGTTAACATGTTATTGCTTATCGGCATCAATATATTATTATGTTATGATATTGACTGTGACGACGTGATAGGTGATCAGTTATAACACACCGGTCGGGGTAGAGTAATATCTCTTCTGAGAGTAATATTGTTTACCACAGAACAAATAGAAGAGGCATCAACTTAGTTTAGTATGAAACCAGTGTTGCCGAGTATTTTCGTACGCAAAGGTATTCGTCACGTACATGAACATTCACTAACGAAACTAAATGTTCTTAACATCATTTGGCTGCGTATTGGGCAATTGTCGAAATTAACTGTTTTCGAACTAGTATCATCAATGATAATAATAGGTCTACAATGGTAATAGGTAATGGTAATAGGTCTACAATCGTATTAGGTCTGTTTTTTATGGTATATTTAGTGCTTTATTTATTTTGGAATTTTCATGATTTCGAAATATTATTACCTCGAGTGCTTTCACGTCACTCGCGTAGCTTTGTCTACCAAGTCACACACTGTCACTGGCACAATTACTTTAAAAGTTGCCATTTAATAAAAGGAGAGGATGGAGAGGATGCAAGAACTGTATGTAGGTTTTTTAAGAAAACACAATGTGTTTTTAGACGAGAACATTATTCGTGTCCATTAAATTACCTACACGCAAGGATACGATATTTTTGTCGTCTCTATCGGTTCCGTAAAGTATGTATCGGAAGGCAGTGAGTGGTGTGGCCCGTTCGCATCAAGTTGTCGTTTCCGGGCTACAATGAGAGGCTGCGTGTTATCGACGGGGCGGGGACGGGGCGCCGTGCGCATGTGTCGAGGCGGCGCCCCGGAGTCTCGCGGCCGCCGTACTAACGCCCGCACGGAGCCGCACCGCCACCAGTCCACTCCCGCACGCCACCCACGGCGGATGCGGTATGAACCATCCCACATAATAAAATTTAACAAATACAAAATTAAAAATAAAGCGACACACGCGCTCTCAACATCATGCAAACACCGCACATTCTCACCGTTATGTAGGTTTACAAAATATCTCTGGTTGTGGAATTGATTGCCGTTGAGTTCGCTGCACTATTTGTTTCTCATATAAAACACGAAGTCTAATTTTAAAATGTATCTTGTTCTAGGTCTAAACCACCTTAGACTAAACGACCCCTGTGAAATATTCGGTGAGTATTGTTCAATCCTTTCGTAGTTCTGAATTGTCACTTTCATTCTTTGTTAACAAAGGCACATTTCCAGCTGTCGGATATTGGACATAAAACAGACTTTCCTTCACATTCCCTGTATTGTTATTTTGCACAAGTGTGTTTACGAGTGTGTAGATTCTTTTAACTGTATAATATTGCTATTTAACGAGTCTTGTTATTATTTTCTTTTTCGTAAAAGACAAAAATTCCGCGTGTTCATATTTCGATATCCGAAATAAAGGAACGTTTAGGTGAGACTGATATAAAAGGCAGCTGCTGCGACTGTTCGTGCGGCGTGTTTCGTATTTTTTTCCTACTTTTTGCAGCTTTATGCTTAGCGCATCGGGCACCTGCCATCGGTAGCATCGACAGCGGTCGCCGGTCGCTCCGCCGAGCCAGGCGCGCCCCTCGACTCGCGAATGCCCCCTAACTCGAACTCGAACTCGAATCCTCCTAACGTTAACATAATATTCTCGTAAATACCTCGTCGTGAATTCGCCATTAAAACCCTTCGTTTAATAGATTACCATACAAACAATAGTAATTTTGCACTTGTAACGCGCTCGAGTTTAATGCCATGTGTAGTTATGTGTTTTTCATGTATGTACGTGAGTCACGGATTCGCGGAAAGCGAGTTTGAGTTCAGGAAATTGAAGGAAAACTATGCAAAGCTTTGTACTCGTTAAGGCACTGACGGGGTTCGTTCGGCAACCTTATCGCGGCGGCTGGCGGGGCGCGCGAATTCTCGCGATCGGGGTGACTCGCACCTGCGGTGTATGTCACTGACCCTATTCACCTGCTGTCTCACGGATATTTAAAGCAGCGAGGATACCACAAACTACTTTAGACCTGTTTATGCTGGTAGTTTCAGTGTTCACTAAAATGCCCTTAAAGTAATTATTTGAAAATATGGTGTCTTTGTCTTAATAACAGTCTATCTCGATTAGAACTTCTATACTCGATAGAGACGTATGGTGACGTTTGCGTTACGCATACCTACGTAAAAACCCAAGTGCACATGGATGAGCTATGGCTGCTGTGAGCTTAATATTATTCTATGACACTTCTATTACATACGATTCTCCCTCTGGTGCATTATGCGTTTTTCAATTGTTTCATGAGGTTTACTTCTCACTACACTTGCACTGCAGCTGCGAACCCACAATCTTATCAGTTATCAGCTAGTCCAATAACACGTTGCCGTTCAGCGTTTTTTTTTTTCTATTCAAAGCGTAGCAATATTGAGGCCATTCAGAAAAAGGGTCCTTAAGACTTCGACTCTTCGAAAATACTAACATCATTGATTTAAATAGACATACCTAACTTGATAATATTAATATACATATATTGATGCAGGTGTGTAGGATAATTTTTCCACTGTCCTTCATCGCTCTATTGATATTTACATACATGTGTATAAAATGAAATACTAAGTTGAATACTGAGTGGTGGGTCGGCACGAGAGAGCGCCGGCACATCCTGTACCCTGTCTCAAGTACCCAGCATGTGCCCTGTGTCCTAAACCCTTATTATATCCTGAACCCTTATTATCCCTTTCAATATTGTTCGTTTTCTAATGTCACACAATGCTCATGATTAACTACGCCCACACCCTTTATTAATGAGCTCAACTCTAATTGGGCCGTTACATTAATAGCTTGTGCCGTTAAAAAATATTAAACAGTCTCAATGGCTTACCAGAATTTTATTCACCAACATGAACTACAGTATTCCTGCAGGAGCTCTTCGTTCCACCATAAAATATTCTACGTCACTCGGGGATACTGTCGCTTTCTATCACTGAAAGAATCGTTAGAATCGGTTAAGTAGTTTCAGAGATTACCCTCCACTAAGTTTGGACAAACCTAGAATTTACAAACTACCTTTTTGTATATTAGTATAGATTGGCTACTTTGATAACTACCCCAAATATAATCTTTGCATTAAAATATGATTAAAATACTCAATGTGTGAAAGCACTCACCTACATTTTCTAAAATATGCTGATTGGGTCACTAATGAAGGTTCGTTTTGGCTAAGAAACGTGCATAAACAAATATTGAAATATAACCTTAAATAATTCCCTTGGCTATTAAACTGGAATTCCAGATAAGCGTGCCGCAACTTAAGATTCGTACTTGAAAGCGTTTTCAATAACTCATGTTAGGACCTTTCATTCGAAGAGAAAACAATTTGATTATACTAGCCAGAAAGGGGTATCAGCCCGAAAGGGTTTTCATTACGACGAAATGCTTGTGCTTAATTTTTTTTCCATAATGTACGAGTTTAGGTACAATAGGTACTCATTTATATTTATTTACATCATCAGTTGTGCCTATGTCATGTGGGGTACGACGTTCATAGTCTCGTTTAAAAAAGCAACCATCTTTATCCATTGCGACCTTGTACATAAACGATAATATAGGGAAACAAAATTAAATATTTTTTTAAACAACTAAAAAATAAAATAGGTGCACGTTACATCAGTGATATTTCAAGTGCTCGCTGCTTGTCCCATCTAATCCTTTATAATTTCAATTGAACCGTGATGCAGGCAAGTGAAGAATGAAGCGGGACGCATACGGCGACGAGGGTCCAATGCAGAAGCGACAGAGGCAGAATGAGGACGAAGTCACATTCCTGATACCTAGCAAGGTGAGATTGTATTATTTATCGCTCCCCCTCCCTGAGTACCCTGAAAGATTGAGGTGTATGTGTAATGTGTATTACAAATTATAATTTTAATATCTGATCACTCTCAATTGGTATTGTAATTATTTTAGTTAGCTAGTAAAGACCCTTGAAAGCGGTGAAAATAAAAGTTTGAAAAAAGGGGTTACCACTTTAAAAATTCTAAGTAAAATTTTCATATAAAAATCACTTTATACTTTGTATAATACTATGCAGTAGTTGCTATTAAGTCTGCAGCATTCAAACTTTAACATAATCATGTTTTAATAATTACTTAGTTTACAAATTTTGTTATCGATTTCTTTAAATGAAATATCTTGGAATGTTTACCTAGCAATGTTTTTGCCGACAGGTGGCTGGCTCCATCATCGGGAAGGGAGGCTCCAATATATCAAAACTTCGCAACCAGGTCAGTGACATAATCACTTTTATGACTTCGTCGTAAAAAGCTCCGCCTTTATATAAGACAATAGATTTGATCGATATTGAAGTTGTTATGTACTAACATTATTGTTTATTTTAATTCTTATTAGAGTAAATTAAGTTGGTTTTACTTGATCGTAATCTATTGATTTTATTAGTTGTGACAGCTAGCGTAAGTTGTTAAAATATCGTCTATATAGTAGTTAGGTGAAATGTACGTTTTTTTGTTGTTGTAAATCAATAATCTAGTAGGTACCAATAATTATTGTTCGAGACATCGATAGGTATAGCTTGTCTAAACTAAAATGACGCGCCCCTCCAACGGGTTACGGACAAGCATAACCGTTAAAATACCGATACTACATATTATATTAAATCTGGCCTGTCTATCCATCACAAGTGCGCAATACTGTCGCCGCACTCACACTATTAAAGAGATATTGTCAATTAATATCAATACAATATGATCTCGCACATCTAAAACTGCTTAGTAAGTAGTGGGGCGTGTCATTTTAGTTAAGACAAGCTATACAATAAAACATTTGTAACTTTTGATTAATTTATTACTAAAGTTTTACCCTCGCAGGTACCGCACAATTTTTTACGAATGATATATGTATATTATGAACCGTTACAAACCTCCCTCGGGTCGATCGAACCGACAAGCAACCTTCCGATCGGACCTCAACGACGCGTGTCACTCACTGCACGGTGATGTTAGCATTATCAACAGCCTTTTCGTGATACAGAATGCTAACCTCATCGGATCTCGTGTGATGCGATATGGAGATAGCATTGTCATTTTTTTTCTTTCTAATTATGTGTTTTGTGTGTAAAGCAAAGCAAGTATCGGTGGGCGTTTGCGTCCACCGCGCCTTGCGCCAGCGGCCAGTCCGTAGGCTTAGGCAGATCTAACCCCCCGGCAGCCAGTTACAGGTCTTAACGTCCCCGTGACGCCTCTGTGAGGCGAGTAGCGCGGCGCGCCGCCCGCTTCCCTACACGTTCGCCACGCACTATCTCCGTCGTTCATATTATATACCTACTTACTATTTGGCGAGTCGTAATGAGCGATGAGAGTACCGCGATGTGCCGCTGAGAATCAGCTCGCGCGCGGAGATGGTGCGTGCGCGTACGCAGCTCGGAGGCGCGCGGCGCGCCGCTACAACGTTTGTTGGTTGCCGGTCCCGCCCCGCTGGACGCCGCTGCCCCGCACCCGCCGCCCCGCCACGCAGTACAAAGCCTCTATAACAGTCCCAGATTGCCCCGGCCCCGAACGGTAAACTATATCGTCAACATCTACTCTCAACAAACTTAAATAAATGCCCGAGTTGAGCTCTTTATACTCTACTCGTCTCACCTTTAAGCAATATTACTCGTCAACAGTCAGGAGTCGGATCTTGTTTGAGCTGTCATCGGCCCCGATGTTAGCCGCTTCACCCCGTACCTCGGCGACCCGTCCCGTCACGACACCACGTTAGGCTACGCACTCGTTCACTGAACTGTATAACTTTATTTTCTCCGAGACCCTCGTGTCTTCGCCTCTCGCTTTTTAGCCGCTACGGCATCTTCCTTTTAGACTACATTCTATTTCAATTACTTTCTCCGCACTGGAAATTTTCTGAGCTATTTATTTACGCAACGACAAGTCGTGCCGACATCACGTCATCAATATCATCGATTCATGCTTCTGTACAGATTCAGCCCGGCAAACAGACCTCCCTGACCGTTGATTTGTTACCGTTACAAAAAAAATAACAAAACATGTGTTGTGGATTCCTTTTTTTTTACGGAAATTTCTTAATTTCAACTGTCCGTTTGTAACGCATGACTTTGTTTTGCAGAGTACTGTCGATATCGGCATCGGATGTCGAAACCGTATTGGAAATCGTGAAGGAAGTCCTACCGTGCTTGGCAGATGTGAGTATACGATGGCGTTCACTTTGAATTGTAAACACAATCGTTATTGTTGCGAATCAAATATCTACGCAATTAATTGTAGAGTTACTTGCAGAATGGCCAGAAGGGGAAAGAAGAGGACCTGGATGTGCGTCTACTGATCCACCAGAGCCGGGCGGGCTGCGTGATTGGCAAAGCGGGCTCCAAGATCAAGGAGTTGCGAGAGGTAAGCCAGAGAGCGCTTAATTAATAACGCCAGGTTTTGTGCGTCCGCGACGAGCAGATGGCGCCGCATCAGCTGTCGAGCGAACGAAATGTTACTTTAAGAGGTTTTTTTTCCAACTGCATCAAGGTATTCGGGACACAGCACATTGTGGTACAGCGTACAGGGATAAAGGACAGATGCCCGCGCCGGTCGCAGCTGCCACTTGCATCTCGCGGTTTATTTTTATCGGATGATAAAATGATGTTTTAATCTTACATTGCAATATCTGTAAAAATATGTATAATGTACGTACATAAGAAATTACCCACTTATCCCGAGTCCTGACTGATTTGCATGAACGCTCGGCCCAGACCAAACCGCTGGGTCTAAAAACTTGAAACTTTTCACAAAGCTTTCTTTGTATACTTGTTTCTTGGTATGTAAGTTTTTACAGAGGAATTAAGAAATTCAACCCTTAAGAGTGTGAAATTTCAAATCAAATAAATACACAGACAAAAACTGTATGGAAAGTAGGTACCGTTAGTTTTGAAATTTAGACCACGTATTATTTTCAATAGGTAATTCAATATCTGAAATGAATAATGGTGAAAAGTGGATGAAAGAGCTAGTAATTGATAAACATTGTGAGCATAAAATATGTCTCGAACGAACGTTGTCGTTAAAAGTTTTATAGTTCATATTAATAGGTCGGCATCGTATTAATTGCCGTCGGTCAAATTAGTCATAGTAAGTTAGGGGCGGGCTCGGCTCGATTCGGCTCGACGCGCGACGGCACCAACTTTGCAATCTCGGTATTTTGTGTTTCACAACAACTAATCCAGTTAGTGGCGATGCCGTTGCGTCGTTTGCCCGTGGATTCGCCCAACTTTGCGTGCGGTCGATCCGCTACGTATACTTAACTTAGCTACGTACTACTTTTGTTCCACCGAGACCCTGCCTAGTAGTGATTTCATAGTGATTGTCGTTGCGTCGTGCATCGCTTAGCTGTATACAAGGTGTCCCGTAAATCGACGTCAAGCCAGAACCAGGTTATAGGCTAAGTCATAACTTAATAGAAAAACGTAAAAAAATAATTAGTCGGTTCTTTAACTCCTGTTGCTACAAATTCAATTTTCTTCATATTGTGTAATAGTGTTTCTGAAAACTACTGCTTGAAATTGAAGTTTTTGCCAATGAAGTTTTCAAAATTATTGCTTTCGTCAGTTTTTAATTACTCCTTTTTTAAATAGACATAGCAAAGATTTTTATATTTTTCTATTAACAGCTGTTATGACTTAGCCTATCACCTGGTTCTGGCTTGACATCGATTTACGGGACACCCTGTATACCTTATTATTACCTACCTAAATTAGCTTCCTCACTGACTCATCAACGTCTTACGTCCGGTCGAAACTATTGCAGCTGGAAACGTGAAATTTGGACAGTATACTATTCGGGGAATTCAACCTCTGACGCGATCAAAGTTTGTAGTTTTGTAGTAGATTCATAAAAGTCGGTATTTGCACTCGTCTCTTCACATAAAGAAATGCGAATTATAACGCGGATTTGAGTACGCGTAAGTCGTAATCCATCCCGTGAATTACGACTTACGCGTACCGTGCGTACTTGCTAGTTTATATATCTTACCGTTCCCGCGGGAATTCCGGGTTAAAAAGTACCCTATTTTAAAAAAGGATTTTTTATACCCCTGACAACGTGTATGCAAAATTTCATGATGATCGGTTGAGCCGAAGGCGTGTAAGCGTAACAGACAGACAGATAGAGTTACTTTCGCATTTATAATATTAGTAGGGACACAGATAATATTGTCGTAATGGAATTACGGAAAAAAAATATTAAAAATTTAAATTACCTGCACCGGCGACGCGAACCTTTCCGTGAACGTAGGTATATAATTGTTGTTTCGATCAGCTGTTCGCTATACAACGCCAATCTTTTGTGCGCAATCATCGTTCAACTTACCTGAATCTATACACGATTTAGTATTTTCAATATTCGTACCTACAGCTTCATTCTATAAAGAAAATACCTTTGCTTCTCGCAATTCTATCAGTTTTATGCATTTAACTAGCGGTTGCCCGCTACTTCTCGTGTCAGGAAGAGCACTGCTATATCACTGTAATGTGGTGTGTTCATAGTGGATAGTACCTATTACCTATACACTCAAATTATATTGTAACATTAAAAATACGAATGTCAGTTTTATTTTATTTTATTTTTATTTATTGGTCTACCAGTAGTTAATACACCAGAACATCTTATATCTACATTAACAGAAAATAATTTAAATCTAAGTGTACAACTTTTATATTTGTTTGATCATCATGAGATTTTGCATACACGTTGTCTGGGGTACACAAAAGAACATAGCATAGGGCACTTTTTAAATCCGCATAAACTCCAAAATTAACGCTGGCGAAACTGCCAGGGAACAGTTATTTCTGTTATTATTATAGACTAGCTGTGCCCCGCGGTTTCACCTGCGTGAGTTTCGGAATTCCCGCAGGAACAATTTTTTTCTAAAATAAAAATAGCCTAAGCTGTTACTCCTATAACATCAGCTATCTGCCAGTGGAAGTCCCGTTAAAATCGGTCCAGCCGCTTCAGAGATTAGCCGGAACAAACAGACGACAGACACGCCGACTGCAAAAATTTGGAATTACAAACGGACAGTTAAATCTGATTTATATGTATATGTATTTTTCTATATGATCGTTTGGAAAGTGTAGTAGTGGAAGTCCTGTCGTTAGTTCCGTGGTTTGTTCTCGTACGGCGTATCGTAGGCGGTTGTGTTCGGTCGGCGGTCCTTGGTCGGTCGGCGCGGGGCGCGTGCGTGGCGCGGCGCGGGCGGCAGCTGTCGCGCGGCGGGCAGGTGCGCGCGCAGCCGCCGCCGGAAGGCCGCACAAAAAGCGCGTGCGCACCTGGGGCCCGCGCACCTATACCTAACTACCAACCTATACACACACAATGCTCGCTCCGCGGCAGCCCTTACTCTCTCTCTCACACAGTCATAGAAGTTACAAACATATGGCCGCCCGAGTGTCGACGCGACAGCCGCCCTTCGATTATGGTATATCCTATACGCGTTTACCCTTACAGTGCGTCCAGGTAGATAGTTAAGTGAATGTTCGTTTTCGAACTAAATTCTGTAGAAGGTACCTCCTAACCATGAACCTCTACTAACTTTACTACAAACTGCCAGTCCCGTTAGCCAAGTTGAAAATCTATCATCGTTATCGCTATAGAAAACTAAGGAACGTGCCTTCATGTCACGTGGTCACAAAAAAATATTCAATCACAAGTCCAATTGCGTGTGACTAAGAGACATGATACTAATAACGATTATACATTGTCAACTTGACTAAAGAGGCAGCTCTACTAGGGAATTTACTTAACGTTCGATGGCATAGGTGAGGTTTCTTCCGGCGGACGGAGGTGGGTCGGGTTACCCTCGCCGCGCCGCGCCGGTGCGCTCGCGCCGCAAGGCGCACGTGACGCCCCCACTGTTTTTTCTCCTTCCACATCCTTCCCCGTATATCCTATCCGGGAAAGTGGATAAAAAATAATGAAAGAAAAAAGACAAGGGCAGATGTTTTTATCGGTACTTTAGTTTTGAGAGTGTACACTATACATACCTATGTATACTTCGTTTATTGTCGTTTTTTGTTCTTCGTTCGTTCTTTTACTTCACTGCTGTATTATGTTCACTCGTTTCGAATTCCTGCTTTGATAGAGAAAACTAAATTCTTTTCACATGAGAGTAGGAGCAGTAGCCACATGGAACAGGTATGCAATTTTCATGTTAATGGCTAAACTATTAAGTTGCGAGACAAAGGCACTTTATATCAGTCGTGCAGATGTGTGTTCGATATTCGAGTGAAGTGCGCGCGGTTTCAATAACTGGGTATGGTACCGAGGTAGTTCATCGGAGGTGGTGGCAGAAGAGAGAATACTGGTGTTTTCATCATCATTCATAAATCAGCAGTATTGCATGCGATGAAAGAGTAATCGAAGACAAAGCACGTGGGGATGGGGAGGGAGGGGGAGGGGGGTTCCTGGTTTTCCGGAGTCGAAGTCGGAACCGGAGGTGTGTAATATCAATCGGAAGCTCCGACTTATCGGAGTCGGAGTCGAGGCTTGGTAAAATTATAACTAACGGTCAGCGGTTTGCACACGTCCGCAGAGTGAGTGCGTGCAGCGAGCGCAATTACTGGCGTCCATTATACTGTGTGACTACTGAGGGCCGCGGTGACACCGGCAATTAGGCGGCGGCGGCACGCGATGCGACGCGGCCGCTTCCGGCGCCGCGCGGCGCGCCCGGGTACGGCTTCGCACCTCCGCTCCGACGCCATCGACGGCCATTCGCGCCCGCGCTACCGATACCGTTACCGCCATCACTAATCTATAATATCATTGATGCATTACTAATAGTGTACCTACTACGACTCGAGACACTTCGTTATTCGTTGAGGCGCGTTTCGCATTCATTTGAAGTAGGTAACCTGTCTAGATTGGAGTTATGTTAAAAATGAGTTTTGTTTTTTTTTTGTTATTGTGAAACGTTTCCGAAAATAATTGTTTAGCAACGCACACGCTCACCGTTGCGTCGCATATCAATCTTAAGTAATATACGACGTTGGAACGGCGAGATAAGTTTATGATGAATAGGAAGTGTGCGAGGTCCCGAGTTGTCCGCCGGTGCGTCGTGTAGGCGTGGCGCGTGCCGTCTGCCGGGCGGGGCGGGGGGGTGCGGAGCCTCGCAAGTGCAGGGGAGGGGAGGCAGGTGTTGCCGCGACAGCCGTCCTCGCCGCCGCCGCCGCCGGCTGGCTCATTCCACCTTAGCACACCCTCGGGATAGGGTGCCTCGCGCGCGCGCTCCTTCGCCTCGAACGCTTTAAAATTCGATCGTGATTTTTTTTTATCGAATCAAAGTGAATAATGTGGTGTCAGTGGCCTGTATGTCGGCGGTGTCACAGCGTTGTTTGTGCGGGCCACGTGCGGCGCGGCGGGCGCGGGTCGATGTGTCCGCGCGTGCGCCCCGCCCGCCGCCCGCCGCGCGTCAAACGTCAAGCGGTGACCGGCGAGCCCCGTCCGTCCGTCCGTCACCTTATCTAATACTAGTAATTGATGTATCAATCGATCCCGTCGGCCTCGTGTGCGGCCGCTGGGGATAGTTGCGTTGCGTGCCTACACGTCGTTACCTTAACATTTTAGGTAAAAAAAAAAACCTTGTCGTTATGTAATTCTCTTTCGGGTGGTTCTCGCGTCGATTGGATACATATTTTATCATAATATCCGGCATACAGTAACGATCGAGTGAAATAAACGGATGGAACGTTACAGAAAACCGGAGCCCGTCTGAAGATATTCTCCAACCCGGCGCCGCAGAGCACGGAGCGTGTGGTGCAGCTGGTGGGGAAGGCGGACGCGGTCGCCGCCGGCGTCCGGGAGGTGCTCGACCTCGTACGAGACGTAAGCATCCCCGCTATTCATACACTACATACACAGCACACACCATTCACGAACATACGGATGTGCCGAGAGTGCCAGCTGTCGCATGCCACTTGGTCAAATCCAGCGTCGCCTGCCATACTCAATCCACACATACCTACGTTTTAATAGTTAGACGAGTTTAGGGCACTGCTGAAAAGCAGCGCCGAGGTCTTCTATCTCGGCATTATGCTGAGACAGCGTCCTGTTCAGCATCACACCACAGCTCATTCTATATGCATACTGGTACGTTTTGTAGTTATACTAGATGTTTTCCGTGGCAATTCCGGGTTCAATATGGAGTATGTTACTCAGGGGATAATGTAGCATTCTAATGCTGAAACAATTTTTTGAAATTCCCTAAAAATCTATTTTTATTTGTGATTTTGAATTTTCGCGCGACAACACTAGCCGCCATGCTTTCAGCTCGTGACGTTACTTGAATAGTAAACAATACGACAGCGAAAGACAGTGTATGTTCCGATATATACAGCGAGCTGTTCAGTGCTCTGACTGAGGAGAAAAGTGTTCCGTCATTATGCCGTACCTTAGTGCTCGCAGTGCATATCGGAACGTAACCTAGATTGTTTACTAACTAATATTGACGTTTCCTGTTTACTTTGTCCGAAAACCATCATAAACATGCATTTTTATATTTTATCTTACATGATGTATTACATATGGTGTATTGGTCCAGTAGTTTTTGAGTTAAATCGTAACAGACAAACAAAAAATTAAATCTTTCCTCTTTTTTTTTTTTTTTAATTTAAATCTTTGTAATATTAATATAGATATTATTATAATATGATTACCTTATTAGACTAATATTAATTAAGATTATATGCTGTGTTTATCCTGAACAATATTATCTATGTCTATGTCTTACAGGTCCCGATCAAAGGCTCCGTCCAGAACTACGATCCACACAACTACGATGACTTCTACGCGGACGAGTACGGCGGCTTCGGCGGCGGGCAGGGGGGGCGCGCCCCCCGCGCCGGGCCCCCGCGCGGCGGCCCCCCGCGCAGCATGCCGCCCATGGGCCCCGGCGGGCGCGGCCCACCCCCGCCGCGCGGAGGCCCGCCGATGGGCCGCAACGGCCCGCCCGGCCCCAGGGGCGGCTTCAACGACTTCAGCGGGCCCGGCCCTAGGGGCAACTTCAACGGCCCCCCGCGCGGCGGCGGTGGCGGCGCAGGCGGCGGCGCTTTCAACGCCGGCAACTTCGGGGGCAACTTCAACAGCGGTCGCGGGGGGGCCTCAGGCGCCGGGAACTTCGCCAACAACGATGCCGGGAACCAACAGGAAACCACTACACAAGTTACCATCCCCAAAGATGTGAGTTCAATACGCATTCTTAGTTGGATTCTCAATACGCGTGAGTTTCAATCGCTCGTCAAATTGGCAGATAGCTGATGTATAAGGAGTAACTTAGGCTCTACTGACGTTTCAAAGTCCTACCTATTACCTATTTCATTTGGCTTGACGCTGACTTCGAAACGATCAGTAGTAACACATACATAGGTTATTATGAACTTTTTAGTTTAGTGCATATTAATTGTATTTTGAAGTCGGTTTTGTTTTTGTTAAAATTTTGTTTATTTTTTGCTTTTAAGTGGGTTGGTTTATAATTTAATAGAGTGATCTTATATTATCTAATCGAATCGCAAACCATGAAATACTACATATTTGATGAGTTCCCTCGATTTTTCCCAAGATCCCATCATCAGATCCTGACTTCATGACAATGGGACCACCTTGAGAGTCACCTTTCAAACAAAAAAAGAATTTTTCAAATCGATCCAGCCGTCTTCAAGTAATTGCGTAACAAACATACAAAAAAAAATAACATTCAGTCGAATTTAGAACCTCCTCCTTTTTTGGAAGTCGGTTAAAAATAAATATTATGTAACAATTTTGTACTCAATACATATTATGTACTCAATGCATTGTGATACTAAAATACACAGTGTGTTTTATGTAAACTAGCTGTTCTCCCCGCGGTAATTTTGGAGTTCCCGGGGGAATTCCGGGACAAGAAGTACCCTATGACACTCGGGAACACTTCTAGTAGTGTTCTATTTGTAAAAGAATTTTCAAAAATCGGTTCAGTAGATCCAGAGACAACGTCAGACACTCACAACTTTACCTGTTTATAATCTTAGTATAAATTTAAAATCAAAGCCTCCATAATTGTTTTTCTTCAATTCTTAAAGGTGTCACTTTGTACCACTATGGTTTTCAACCCGTTATTCGAAATTTCTAAATCCAAAACAGTGATAATCTTGATAATATGTAATATGATATTGGGTACGTTTGCGGTTTCAGCTGGCGGGCGCTATCATAGGCAAGGCGGGGTCGCGCATCCGCAAGATCCGCGCCGAGAGCGGCGCCGGCATCGAGATCGCGGAGCCGATCGGCGGCTCCAACGACCGCATCATCACCATCACGGGCACGCCGCAGCGCATACAGATGGCGCAGTACTTGCTGCAGCAGAGGTAACTTTACATTACAATAATTATTGTAGCACAAGCTGTTCTCCAAGGTTAATTTCGGAGTTTTTGTAGGTTTTCCCGAATAAAAATTACCTTGTGTCCTTTTCTGTGTTCAGTGTGTACGCAAAATTTCATAACGATCAGTTGAGTAGTTAACACATAAACAAATGAACAAACACTTTCGCATTTATAATAATACTAAGGATTACCAACGATAAACACTAACAAAGAAAGAGAGGAGTTCAATTATCATTTCATTCAGATTTGTTTAATTTAATTGTGGCATGCCAAATGCTAACCTAAAAATTAGTTCAACTTGACATTAAAGGCGATTCGTGGACTAACGTGGTCTCTAAATAAACTTAATAATTTGTATTATTATTATTATGACGCTGACAGTCGCCGATTATCTCCTGCGACGATGGACGGGAAAACTATTTTCTTTCTTCATAAACTTAAAATTTATTTATTTTTTGCATAATCGAACTTTGCGAAATTCTTTAAGCTAAAAATAAGGTGTTGTCATCGTCTTAATAACAATATGCTATCGATAAAAAGAGTATACAACCTTATTTAGGAAAAAGTGCAAGTTTAAGTTTATAGTGAATTAATGCCTTTTTAAATTATATAGGCATTAAAAAAATCATTGCATTACATTTGTATTTAAAATTCTTTTTAATATAACTATACTCATCATTATTATTAAACATAATATTAATATGTAAAATAATATATAATATGATCACATTTATTTACCATTACTAACATGAATGATGTTTTGATAATAGAATGTTTCAAGAGTTCCCTGCCTTGGCACCAAACCATAAGATTTAAGTAACTTTAACTGTGACGCCGATGTTTTCGTGTTCAGGTAAAAATACAGGCAATTTATATGATGGGTATAGTTAGTCTGTAACTATGTAATTAACCTATTGCAGTTTGAAGTATATAGTTTTATTAAATTAGTTATTTTCATGTATTTCTTTCTAGCTGTTGTATTTATACTTTTTGTTACTAATCTTATCTCTTGGGAAATGTAATATTCAAATAAAATTTTAGTATTATTTTTTTAAATAAAGAATCAGTTTGACGCTTTGACACTACTATATAAATTTTTAGAAACAGATTGTGGTTTATTGTTTTCTTACAAAGTATGTACAGGCATTGATTATATTCTCTTTGAGTATTTATTGCTAATATGTAAAATAAGACATTGTTTGGTATTTCTGTGTTTACGAATTATATTTTTACTGACTCGTGTTTGTTGTTCTACTAAACGGACGGCGGCCGGTCGTCGCGTATCGTATGGAAGACTAGTGATTTTGTTGTTTTATTGCATTCGTATAACAAGAAATCACTAATCTCCTTACGAAGCGCTGGCGCACACTTCAGATGAAGATTGTTTCCTGGGTTCTTTATGTCACTAACATGAAAATCGTGCTTTTTTTAAATACGTTTATACTCTGTTGTGTATCTAATGTCGCTTCGTCGCTTCTCTGCTTTGCAGTGTGCACGAGAGCAACCCAAATCTCGGAGGCCGCGGTAACTTCTGATTCCGGTAGCGGTCTGAGCTCGACGAGACACCTATGGCTTGTTTAGCTGACTCCGAATAATTATTGTTATAATAATAGAAATAATGGCAATGCGAGGGCTTCATGACATGTTTTTTTTAAGACTTAACAGAATTTATTCCAAATCATTTGCTATGTTATCGAAAGCCCCGCTCATGTAAACAATCGTTAGAAAGGGCAATAAACTGATTAACTTGTATAAAGCATTAATTTATGTGTAAAATCTTGCAATTGCCGGACATGTGTTAGGTACATAAGTTGTACCGTAATAGATGTTTATGCTTAAGAATGCATTTATCATTACTTAAAGTGATTGTGTCTATAATTTACCGATTTGTTACATCGATCTATTTTTTAAGAAAATAGGATTAGTATTAAAGTATAATAAAAGTATTTTATAATATTTTGTTTTTTATTTGAGATCAAGGTGCAGGCCAAGACATTTTTGCCGCTCTGCATCAGTAGTACTACTGAGTAGTTCAACTGGTAGTACCAATGATATAAAAACTTCATCACTAGAACTACCAATTTAGTAGTAGTATGAGTGACACAGAGTAAAATTTGACTTTCCCGTGTCCTTATTGTTGAAGGGATTTGATGATATGAGCAGTGGAGGACAACTCTTGACTCCTCAAACCTCTCCAGGAGAAAATAAAGTGAACTCTTGGGTTCTCTTACAAACCCACAATAATATGTGGGTGTCCAAGCAAAAAGTACCAGCAGTGGTGTATTGTGTTAAGACTAACTTCAGTATCTAGAATAGTCAATTGATAGTAAGGATTGATTTTTTTTTTTCAAAAACTAGCACAATTTTTTTTATCAGACATTTTGTAGTTGAAATCCTGAAAAAGCTAGATTTGAGAAAAAGCATAAAGTTTGATTGAAAATAAAAAACACACTTCTACTTGCTTGTTACATAGATTTTTATATATTATTGTAGATTAAAGATATATGGAATTGTAGAAAATTGAGCAGTTAAGCAAGTTTCAAATAAAATTGCAGACAAAATTTTTTCACCCAACTTTACAAAACTTATATCTCAGAAACTAAATGTCAAGAACTGGTACATTTTTGCTTGGATGACCATATAATATGGTGATGTATGTCATGAGAAACAATCTGCTTAAGCAACCAATAAATAAAACCTTAGTGTTTTTATTAAAATGATATAATAGAAATCACATCTGCTTAAAATTTTAAATATCTTTTTTATACACAATATATAAAATTGATTTACAAATATCACCACAGTTAAAGCTTTCAGATCAAAAGTCAAAACTTGGTTATGGCTTTAATCTGGATGTTTTGGTGAGTCTAAAATAAACAACACATAAACAATAGGTGCAATAACACCAAGAGAAAGTACAAGACACAATAAATGGAACCATTTCAAACCAAAATCAGCACCGTGAGATGTTAATTCTTTTACAACCACTGTCTCTACAGAAACTTTTTCATTTTTTGGCAAGAGCTGGGTATCTTCTGTCACTGCTTCACATGGTTCTATATCTGAATATGGGATTACAGAGGGGGCCAATGTGCTATTTAACACTACTGCATTACAATCTATTAGAGTACTGTCTCCTATGCTGTCTGTGGCTCTATTTGTTATTGGGCTTTGCTGTTGTATAATTTGTTGGCTGTTACTTTCTTGTTCATTTTCAAAGAGGTTTGTAATTGAATTGCTTGAAGTGGAAGGAATAGGTTCTGTTTGCACTGTTGAGGGTATCAACTCAGTCAGCACCGAGTAGGGTGTGACTGGCACTTTAATAGTCCGCCTTGCAAATATTTCATTATCTTTGTGTATGTGGTTGATCCGCTTTAATTCAGAGATCTGAAATAACAAAATTATTTTAGGTAGACTTCATCTTTGTTCATTTCTTTAAGAATAACACACACCTACCAAGAATTAGATTTTTAATATGTAACATTAGACGTTGTATACTCACAGTACAATAGAATCTTAGAGCAATTGCCTGCAATGTATCACCTTCTTGTACTTGCGCCTCAATATAGTGCTCCTGTGAGCGTATTTTGTGTAATTGTATTTCACTGTGATTTACGTCATCGTCATACTTTTTGCTACTAGTCATCTCGTTCATCAGATCATCTCCGTTTAGCATAGATCGCGACCTGCGAAGAAATCATCTTTGTCTAGGGTACGTACACGTAAACAAAGATCTTCAAACTATACACAGGTTGCAATAAGCTTACCTCTGTTTCATTTTATAAAACAACACTTACACTAATATTATCTAACATGATCCTAATATAAATTGAAACTACCTGCAGTCTCACAACGCGAATTTATATTTTTTATTAGTTTACTCAGAAAAATAGATGCGTAGCAGCTGTGCGTTCCTGCGTTCTTCATTATTCCAATTTCCAATTTCCATGAGCATTGAGCAATTTTGTCACTGTCATTTTTATTGAAAAATGAGTTTGACAGTTGACACCTGTAGGCTAACTGTGTGCTGCTCACGACCACAGTTTTTCTCATTCCACTTGCTTAGAAGCGTTGCAGTCGAAAGCCCGAGTCAGTAAGTCACTATGGCATGGCCCAAGTGGAACGGACTATGAGCGATTTGATGCGAGCGTTTTACCTGTCCATAAACACTTTACACTACAGTTGGACGCAGATAAGCAATAACATGTTAACCCACAATATTAAGTTATTGATTCAAAACGTTTTATTGAGAGTTATAGAGCGTTTTTTAATTGTGTTTACCTTATTGCATTGTTTAAATACCAAAAAACATTTAAACATAAAAAAATGCTGAAACAAATCGACGATATGATTTTAAAACACGATTTATTAAAAATTTCTCCAGTGTGGGTTAACACACTATTGCTTATCTATGTCCAGTTGTCTTAGGATCAATAAAAAGGGTAAGTTTTCGACCGCTTGCCCTGTGGATCTGGTTCATATTATAATTTCGACAGAGGGTAGAAAACAAAAAATTCCAAAATATCGAAATAAAATTTCTGGATATCTTTCATGGGAGGTACATAGTAGGGCAGTGACGCCAGTGACTACTAAAACATATTTTGTGGCAGCTCTATTGTTATCATCACTAATCACCCCTATTTCGTGACTTATCACCCCTTTGCTGCGTCTATTGACAAGATTCGCGTGTCCAATAACCCTGGTGTGTCTATTCCAAGAAGCTTATCTAACGGCCGCACTCAGAGTCAACTTTAATGATTACTTAGTTAAGTATAGATTTTTAAAACAAAACTGCCGCAATCAGACAAGTTTAATAAATTAATGGTAATTGGCATTTAACTAATTAAGTTACATCTCATTAAATGCCAATTAACATTAATTTACTGAACGTCTCCGATTGCGGCAGTTTTGTTTTAAAAATCTATACTTAACTAAGTAATCATTAAAGTCGACTCTGAGTGCGGCCGTTAGACACTATTCGTGCCCAATCACCCCCCCAAAAGTTACAGAAAATACAGCTTACGTTACTTTATACACAGATAATATAATACTATACTAGTACTTTATATAACAAAAAAATATTTTAAAACATAATTATTATTTTTAAACTACATCTGAACCAATAAAACCAATAAACCCAAATTACAGAAGAGCAAACTTTCCCGACCGAATCCGTTCGTTAGTCGTTTTCTTCTCAATCTCGACATTAGTTTTTTTTTATATTTTTAGAGATGTTTCCATATTATAAATGCTGCCAACCTAACAAAGGAAGCTAAGTCCATACAGCCAGTTTAGTAGTTTTTCTTTTCATAAATTATTTATATTGATATACATCAGTGAGATGCATTTCGATGCTTTGCCGGGACTTCTGGAAGCATTTTTTCCCAATCGGACTTAAATAAGGGAATAGGGATAGAGTATTTAGGAAAAAGTCAATCTCGATGCTCGATCTACTTTTTTCGCTATGTCGAGCGAGCCAAAGAAAATATATACATTCAGCCTACAATGCATTTATTTTTTACGAAATTTCAGATTAATATTTGAATTACTTAGGGGCCTCCATCACGTGAGGCTCGAAAAGAGGAAAAATCACGAAATATCACAAGGAGGGATGAGGGGATATAGTGAGATATCACGTGTATTTATTTTTCGTTGAATACATGATTTTTAAACCAAACAGAGCAGCGCGTAGTCTTGATTCACCATAGCCAGGCAATGATTTACAAAATTTAATTTGATGAAAGAGGGGGGGGGGGGGGGGGGTAGTCTCACCGTCACCAAATATCACCAGGGTGGGGGGCGGGGGTACTGTGTACGAATGCTTGCGCCGCATGTGAAGGGCTGTCAGACATTCATTCGCAATGCAAATGGGTTCGCACAGGTACTCAATAGGGTACTTGCATGAAATTTATAATAAGAAATTGTATATTTCAAAAATAGAGCCTTATTAAAGCGTTATCGTGAAAGATTTACTAAAAAAATTTCAATAGTTTCCAAAATATTCAACTTTTAATTTTGTGAAACGGAACGTTGCAACGAGCCACCAATCACAGCCAAGCTGGACACATGACGTCACTTTTATTTTTTTAGGAAACATTTACCTCTTTCAGAGAAGGCAAAAGAAACTAAGTGCATACAGTCAACGCATATTTTTCATTTTCTGAAATTTTTTACTTTAAAATGCATTGGCAAGATGCATTTCGATTCTTTACTGGAACTTTTGAAAGTAAATCGACACAGTTCAACCTTAATTTCGTTTTTGGATATTGAGGTTATCTGTCTGTTAGTGTCACATGACCCTGTCAATACGACAGTGATATTTCTATCAGATTAATAAGGCGTAATTTTGAACTAGTAACGTCATGCCGCGTTTCGGCGGTAAAGTCTAAAGTAGGAACTTTGAAACGCTCTATTTAATTAAGTTATCCATATATATTTTTTCTTTTTCTTGCTTTGTTTAAGTAGGCCATATGTCTTTAGAATAGACTGAAAAAAAAAACATGTAAGTACCCTATAAGTGGAAATCCATGTAAAATATTACATGGATTTCCACGGCTCCCTTTTCCCCTTTTTATACGGCTTCAAAAAAGGAGGAGAATATCTTTGAAATAGATGTTGTACGCGGCTACGTCGCGTATGCCGCGTTAATGAATGGCGCCGGTTGGGCTAGCATGCGCCACATATTAAACTCGATAGCGTGCCAAAGTTAACATATGTATTTACAATTACATGAACACATAGAAATCATACAAAAGTCATGTCATTAAATTTTTAATAACTCCAAGTATTTTATACAACAGTTACAGAATATACCTTTGGTATTGCGCCACGGAGATGTTATTAATTGCACATAGGTAATTAATTTCCTCTAACTACATTTATGTACAAAAAATATATTAATACAAAAACGACTGCGCGCTCGGCGTCCTTCAGGGTAGGTGACGCCAATACAAAGTTTATATTGATTACTTAGTCATAATATGAATTTTAAATTCAATTGTGCTAATTTAGGGGTTATTAATTTGATCAAAATTATTACTAATCTATTTCTACATGGTTTAAATAAAAATCAGTGAACGAAGAGAATACCTGCTATAGAAACCCATCTTTATTTACTTATTTATTTATAAAAGTAACAACTACACTTTTATTTTTTCAAACTTTAGTATGATCATGGACCATGGTCCATGGTATGATGTACCCCCCAATATGTATATTGTATAGGTAGGTAGGTACAGACGGCACTTCAAAATGATAAGAAGTACCTGTAGACCGCTATTTGTGTTGACCTATTCTAGTGCGAAGTGTCAGTTCCTCATTCTCTTCGTTTACTGCTAAAAACCACTCTCGGAATCATACCTACTATGGAGATTTGAGCAAGGGATAGTGTTATTGGAAACAATAGCCTATACCTTTTTATTGAACTCACTGCATATTGAATACCTATATAGTTCCCATGACCAATAAATGGATATCAAATAGCTGTTAATACTGATAAAACAATAATTCAAAAAAAATATCACAGAAAATAAGCGATTATCAGTAGATTAAAAATACCACACAATTCATTATAACCAAAACATCTATTCCTTTCTAGGAAGTTGAACCAGTTTTTGTGTTTGTTTTTTCAGTAGAAAAAAAATCGAATAAGGCAGCTAAAATGCTGTTAGTTTTAACACCTACCTGCGTCCACATAATTTTTATGTCACATAAATAGTGGTCTATGCACTTCAATAAAATTATATAATAATACTTCGAAGTATTAAAAATACATAAAATTCAACTTTAATAAAACTTATACAAATATATTTTTATTGAATATTAATATACAAGAGGAGGTCCACAATTCGAAAGCAATTAATTAATTATCACTGTTACCTACTCAATGTACTTGCTTGCTTGCTAAGTATTTATTGCTTAATAACAGGGCCTTGAATATCAATACAGCCCACTTGAAACTTCAAAAAAAATATTTTATACTCTTTTGACTTGATACTATCTTTTCCAACTTATGCTGTACATTAACAATAGGGTAGTTTACGCCATGTAAGAAAGAATATAAAAATGCATGCTTATGATGCATTTCGGAAAAAGTAAACGGGAAACGTCAATATTTATTCATAAAAATGCAATATAAAAATCGTTTTTTTTTTTCTGTTTTTCGAATGTCTAAAACGCCATTCGCCACAATGTGACGTCACTCCGTTAATAAATAATCTAGGATATGTTCCAATTTACACTGCGAGCACTGTAAGGTATGACATAATATGTATGACGGAACGAATTTCTCCTCAGTAAGAGCACTGAACAGTGCTCGCAGGGTATTTCGGAACATACACTGTCTTTCGCTGTCGTATTGTTTACTAACCGAGTGACGTCACGAGATGAAAGCATGGCGGCTAGCGTTTCGGCGCATAAATTCAAAATCATAAATAAAATATAGTTTTTAAGGCATTTCCCAGTTTCATAAAATTGAAATAAAATTTCATTGAAAACAGTTTTCAAAAAAAGGTGGAATACCCTATTGATATCCTGATAAGTCACAAAAAATATTACAAAATCAATTAGCAGTGAAAACTAGATTATACAAATAATTATCACTTGATGAAGAAATGTTGGTTACAATAATTAATGATTATGTTAATCATAAAACGCCAAATTATAAAAAGTCTAATTGGATACGTGTTTAAAATAAGTTAATTGTTTAGAAATAGAATACTTAATTTTCTACGATTTGTAAAGGGCGTTGCTTAAACATATCACAGGTTGCGATTGGAGGGGGACGTGCGTTGCACTGTGAACTTTACAGGAAATGAGGCTTTCAGTATAAAGCCTCTTTCCAACCCATAGGGCAAACATAATAAGTGGGTGCTGTCAAGCATTACTTGCAGAAGTGTTCTTTACAGGTGGCAAAGTGGCTTTATACTTCTATGCTGGAAAGAAATGCAAATCGTGACTTAAAGTCTCGAAGTCACCGGGAATTATAGTTTCTTTTGACGTACTGATACGAAAACCGAGTATTCAAAATTGACTCCCGGTTTTGGTTAGTAATTGATCGTCCGATGCTAATCCGGTATTTATACACAATATTAATCTTGGTTGGCTTTCGCTACTTGTACGAAATATTTAATCGTGGAAAAAAAAAGTGATTTAATGAATAAGGTCACACTTTAACTTTACCTACTTACGTTAACAAATACATTGATACTAGCTTAATCATATTTTTTGTTTTTTTTTTATACACAAAAGAATCAGTAGCACATAAAGTTTTGTCCCTGCATTACGCAAGGATTGAAAAATCTTTGAATGTGGCAACACCCAGATTAACATTATGACTACCTAACTTCTTTCAAACAATACGTATGTAAGATATTATAATTATAATTAACAGATAATAATTAGTTTCGAATAACAGCACATTTGGATAACACTATATTGGAAATGTTTGTGATGCAAACAAAACGAAATGAGAGAAAAAAAAAAAAACTTTTTTCTATTGCGCTGAATCTACATCGAAGTTCTTGTTGGGCAGTGCGCTGAATCTACTTCGGGACTAGTGACGCTAGATTTCAATATAAATGCTTCATTAATCAATTATAATATGAGATCCATTAAAAATATATCTACCTATACAGTCGTAATGGCAAGTATTTATACATATTATTTAGATAGTATAATTACTAAAGGACGTTCCTCAGTGCATCAAGTGCGTGTATCCGAACGCACCTATAATAAGACTTGTCAATATTCATTCGCGCCGGCCCTCTATATTAATCGAAAGCACTTTTTTTTTTCAAATCGACCCTACGCGTATTTGTTATAAGGTGCAAAATCCAAATCCAATGTTTCTGGGGTATGAAAATCAAAATTCTATTTAATCCGTCAGTTAGATAATAAAAAATACAAAAATGCACTACACTAAAAAGTAAAAAAACAAAATACCGATTTGATCCGAAAGACAAATATGCAAGTACTTAATATTATTATTAGTGGGTATGTGCTGATCGTTTCGAAGTCGGAAAATATTGGACATTTTTGTTTTTCTACATAATCAAAAAATACCGATGATACATTAAGTGAAAAAGTCGCGTAGATACAGTTTATACGGGGTTATGACGACACGAGCCCCTACACTTTGTCTGTATATCTAAATATTTTTTCAATTCGAAGTAGCAAAATACACACTTCTATTATTTTTTGTTCTCTAACTGACGGACTAAATGGAATTTGGTTTTTCGTACCCCCACCATAGTTTCTGTGTGGACTTCACATAAAAGGTCGTGTATATAGATGGACAAGCAACCTAAAAATCGGGTTAAAATCTGATAAAAGCTTGGCCGTTTACGGGCTTTTATCGGGCTTAAACCCAAGCGCCGGGTTTATTAATTCTATAGTCGTGTAGGGAGGGTGACGGGCGCGCCTCACGCGTTCCGGAAGCCGTGGAAGTCGCCGGGCCAGTTGTCGCGGCGCGCCGCCCGGTCGGAGCCGGTGCACGCGAAAAAGTCGTCGTTCTCGAACGGGTCCGATTCGCGCGTGAATATGTTCACGGACTCGGACTTTTTGATGTCGCGGTGCGCTTGCGGGTGGGCGTGGGCGTGGGCGTGGGCGGCGCTGGACCGCAGCGGGGGCAGGTCCGCCTCGTCCTCCTCGGCGATGGAGGCGGTGCGGGCGCGCGGCGTCGACACCTGCGTGAAGTCGTCCTGTAAACAACGACATAATACTTATATTTATTTATTGCAACCTATTTTATGATCAAAATAACGAGGAAGAGTTGTTTGCAATAGGGTTAGTAAGTAGTTATATCACAGACAAAAAAACTAACTACTAAGTTTTCGACGTATAATAAGGAAAGTTTTAGTACAGAACCATAATTAAGCGAGTCTGAATCGGTTTTTATCGCTATGTTTCATTCGCACAAAATGATCATGAACATATTCTGTTCACAATTTCAAGTATTCAAATATACATTATTATATTGTTTACTAGCTGTCCCCCGCGATTTCATCCGCGGTAATTTCGGAGTTCCCGCCGGAATTCCGGGATAAAAACTATCCTATCTTTCAAGTTAGACCATATTATAAATGGTTACAAAATTTTATCAAAATCCGTTCAGTAGTTTCGGAGTCCATCGCGGACAAACAACGTGACACGCGATTTATAGGTATATATTAAGATTAAGCATGCATAAAATTACATCTTTATGGAGAGAGTGGAATTAAAATTTAGTTGCCGGGTGTTGTAAAAATATGACTTACTCGTTAGTAAAATACTAGACATTTAAATTTAATAAATTCTAGTTACATTAATTACATCAGTATAATAATTTACCTCGAACAGCGACCGCGGCGACACCGAGTCGGAGTCGAAGCGGAACCGCGTGGAGACGGAGGCGGCGGAGGCGGAGGGCGAGGCGGAGTCCCGGGCGCGCGCGCCGCCCGCCGGAGGGGACGCGAGCGACTCCTCCGGCTCGAAAGAGAACCTAATAACAAAACATTATAAGCAAAAACTACGGGCAAAAGGTCCCCAGCTCCAGTAGGTACAAAGCGTTGCTAGCACCACAGCGCCGATTTTCAATCGAAGCCAAAAGAACAAAGGAATTAGGGTGCTTTAAATATAGCACCTATATTATTATGGCACACAAATAAACAAATCTACACTAATATTGTAAAGAAAATTTTTTGTTTGTTTGTAAAAAATAAACGCAAAAACTATTGGAGCGATTTCAAAAATTCTTTCACTTATAAAAAAAACAGTATTCCTGAGTGACACAGGGTACTTTTTATCCCGGAATTCCTACGGGAAATTAACGCGGGTGAAACCACGGGGAATATGTAGGATATTTAATAAGAAAACGACAAGAGAATAATTATGTTAGATAGGACTTTTGATGATCTGCATGTAATCGTCTTAACGTTGGCTAAAGAAGGATGGCCAAATCGTACTCGAGACGAAACAATGGTGTCCATGTATGATATATATATGAAAAATACCCTTATTTTTTAAGATCTTAAAAAACACAAAAAGTATCTCTATAGGTAGCCACAAAAAAAAGATATCAATTTATTTTTGTTTTTGTAACTACTACGACATCCATGTATGTGGTTTCAGAACGCACCTTTTGACGATTCATTTCGCGTATGAAATGACTTAGTATTCAAAGACTATAATTATTCACGTTTCTCTGAATAGTTTTACTCGATAAGTATGTAGGCATCAAATCAGACACTGTGTGCATTTTTGTCATAAAAAATAATTATGTAGGTTCATATTAAGTATAAGCATTTTGTTCAATTGCGTACAACGGAACGTCATTTATCCTCGACAAGTTACTTAATCTGTGGTCATCGAACCGCGTCAGTGATTGTCATTGTTACTTTGTTATTTTTTTTTTTTATTGACAATTGACATGACACCCGGCAATCACGCACTCATCTCGCTTCACTTGCTGTTCTATTTTGGATTTTCTTCTTCTCGTATTGACCTAGGCATTTTTTACGGACTGATAACTAGCACTTGTGACTATCGCTATCGCTAACTATATTTTTTCTATGCTTATTTCTATGCTAACTACATTTTTAGGTCGGGTAAAAGGTAGTTGTTGATTCTAACCTAAAATGTATTGTTGATGTTATTTTAAAAAATCGTGGCTATTTAGATATGATTTTTAAACGGAATGGTATTTACAACATAAAAACAAATCAATCTAACTATAGTTTATTTTGGGACATGAAAAATAAAAGTCAAGTCCAGCTCCTATAGTAATTTGGCCATTGTTCTTTACTGAGTGCGTCCTTAAAAAAAAAAAAAACAAAAAAAACACGCGTAAATCACCTGGCCTGGCCCTCGAGGCTGGCGTACGGCGCGGGCGTGCGCTTCTTGCCGGCGGGCGGCGGCGGCGGCGCGGGGGGCGCGGCGGGCGCGGGGGGCGGCGTGTCGTGCCCGTACTCGCGGTCGCGCGGCGAGAAGTCGCTCGAGAAGCGGTAGTCGCGCGCCGGCTGCGGCGGCGGCTGGTGGCGCGGGCGCGGCTCGTCGCGGCGCGAGCGGCGGCGCGCGTCGCGCTCCGGCGAGCGGCGCGCGCCCGCCGCGCCCGCCGCGCCCGCCCGCCGCGCGGACCAGCCCAGCGTCGAGCCGTACCTGCCGGACGACGGTGACAACAAACTCGATTATAGAGAGATCGTGACTGTGTTTAGTTATACTATATCTACACGGTGAAACTTTCGTATTGAAATTTACTATGGAAGCATTTTAGACCCCGTCTTTACTAACACTATTGAGATCTTTGCTATGGCAATGCCTGTCATTTCCATAGTAAAATTCTCAATAGCGTATTCAAGACGGGCTCTCAAATGCGTTCATAGTAAATTTCAATACGAAAATTTCACCGTGAAGCTGTAATCGGATGTTTTCTATACCTATTATGCTTGTGAATAACTTTTAGGTCAGAATAGCCTGGAAAATGGAACACACAAATCCGCCATCCGAGTGGAACCACCGGCAATCGAATCCGAAACCGCATCATAAGCCGATGGCGACTACTGCGCCAGCCCGGTGTTCAGCTCAACTCCTGTGTACATCAAGTTCCTAACCTCCTGTCGGCGACTTCCTCGCCCTGCCTCAGCTCGTGTCTGCGCTTCGTCTCCCGCCAGCCCAGCGAGCCGTAGTTCCTCTCTGAAATTAACAAAGTATCAAAATCATTGAATCCCAGAAAAAGAACACTACCGACTGATTACTACTACGTATAAAAGCGAGACTCTTCATCCCCCGCTAACCTCATGCCTGCCCATAGAGCAGCGGCGAGTCTAGAGACAGCCCGGTGACACTCCGTCTCCATACAAATGAACTGATTCAAGTACTTTCCTACACGTGTTTTGCGCGTGTGCGTATCGTAAGGTTGACAGCGAACTGACAGTAACTGTCAGCTGTCAGTAAACAATTGTGCATGTGCAGATTGTACATATGCCAAACTTTCCTCGGAATTTCCAAGAAAATTTCGCGGGGTATGAGGAGGCATGAAATTGGTGGGAGGCGGATAACTTCGCACCCCCCCGCGCCCCGCGACAAGCAGCGGCATACTTAGAGGTGAGAGCGGTGTAGGCTGTTACTGCTGCGTGTGTCGAACAGTATCAACTAGAATGGGCTAGTTGACTAAATTTTTTTAGTCCGGTTTGTAGATTAATAAAAAATAGTGGGCACGTATTTTTTCTTTTTTTTCGTAATCAAATAATAACGGCGATACATTGAGTTGAAATTTCGCGTGACGTCACTATCCGGTACAGTGTGTATGGGGGCTTACAGCGGTTAATGACGTCACGGGCCTCCCCCCCACCCTAAACTTTAATGCGCTATATTATTATCTATGTTTATTTTCATTAATTTAAAAAAGCTAATAATACGTGTTCATAATTTTTTATTTTCTAACTGAAGGACTAATAAAAGTTTTGATTTTTAACATCGCTATTTAGAGCTAGCTCTCTCTCCGTCGCTCGCTGCGCCCCGGCGTGAGCTCTGTACGTGCTTTTTTGATTCCATGCCTTTGTGACCACAAGTTTTTGAGGTTATAAAGACCCTGTAAATAAGCTTAAAACAAAGAATCTTGGACAGTAAGCTTATTTTTAAAATTTAAACAATAAAATAATACCATGCCATGGTCAGTGTGTCAATGTGTAAATAAATATTTTTCTATATTCTGTAGTACTAACCGTCGCGCCTCCAGCGCTGCTCGGGCCACCTATCGCGCGGAGACGACCGACCTGACCCGCATCCGTCACTGTAACTGCATCACACAACTAATTGTTTTCTGACGTCCTTGAACAGTTGGTCTAGCGATTAGCAAACTTGAATGTTTGTGTGTTTAGTGTGTGTGTGTGTGTGGTTGAAACGATTTACAAGAAGATATCTCTCTATCTATTCACTATTTATAGATGACGCTACTACAACAATATAGGTAGATTCGGTGTTTGGTCATTCGTGTTTTTACATTTCATCATATTTATTACACATCATTTGGAAATGAAATAATATAATTATGTAAGTAGTTATGAATTTTGAATGAAAAAAAAATCAATACTGAACGAAACTCCAAGTAAAATATCTCTGACATGGGGCGCTAAGATGCGCAACACGATAAAATTATATCGAGCCATTTTATCGATTCTCGTCGACATATTGTATGGTTTTGTCGACGAGAATCGATAAAATGGCTCGATATAATTTTATCGTGTTGCGCATCTTAGCCCCAATGGAGATGATATCTGTATGTGTGTGTGTTTGTATGTACGCATATGATATGAAAGTGAGACTAACTCTTCGTCTTCGTCGTACGAGTGCCTCGTGCTCCGGTGCCTGTCCGTGCGCCTGTAGTCGGGCTCCCGGCTGCGCGAGTCCCTGTAGCCGCGCTCCCTGCTGTAGGTCCTGTCCCTGTCCCTGTCCCACGAGTCGTTCTCCCTGTCTCTGCTCCTCCGGTCGCGGCGGCCCCGCCCCTCCCTGAGGTCCCGCTCCTTGCTGAGGTCCCGCCGGTCGCGCCCGCTGCCCGAGTCCCGCCTGTCCCGCTCGCGCGCGCTGCCCGACTCCCTGCTGTCCCTGCCGAGGTCTCTGTCCCTGCTGTCTCTTTTGTCCCTCATTTTCTCCTTCTCCCTCCCGCTGCCGGAATCGAGGCATTCCCTCGAGCCGGACGAATTGTGTCTGTAATGTTTAAAATTCAGCGTTCAAAGAAGTGGTCAGTGCCCGGAGCACGAATTTTTTCGCTCTCGTCCATTCGATATCGAGCGTTTTTTCGTATGGAAAATGAACAACGCCATCTACGTTTCGTGTCGTTCATTTTCCATACAAAAAAAAACGCTTTGACATTATTACGACGAGAGCGCAAAAATTCGTGCTCCCCCTACTGGTCTCTTTCAAAAATAGTTACTGTGCGTGCGTATATGTGGGTCCATTTCCCCTCTTTTCTCTCTGTGTATGCGTGTGGTGCGTGCGCGTTTGCGTGGTGCGTTTAGGTGTGCGCGTGCAGGTATGTGTGTGAGTGCGTGTGTGAGTGCGTGTGTGTGTGTGTGTGTGTGTGTCGTGTGTGTGCGTGCGTGCGCGTGTTGTGTGTGTATGCGTGTTTGTGTGTGTGTGTATTGATCTTTCTCCCCATTTGTCAATCTCTCAGAGACTCTCTTAAGACCGCACTCAGAGTCGACTTTAATGATTACTTAGTTAAGTATAGATTTTTAAAACAAAACTGCCGCAATCAGAGACATTCAGTAAATTAATGTTAGTTGGCATTTAACGAGATGTAACTTAATTAGTTAAATGCCAATTAACATTAATTTATTAAACTTGTCTGATTGCGGCAGTTTTGTTTTAAAAATCTATACTTAACTAAGTAATCATTAAATTCGACTCTGAGTGCGGCGGTTAGTTCGTGTGTACCGTATATACCTGGAGTCCCTGTCGCGGTGGTGCGCGGGCGCGCGCTGCAGCCGCGCCACGGGCAGCGGCGGCTCCTCGTCCCACGGCGACGCGTCGCGCGACGATGATGACGTTTGCACTGCGCAAGCGACGCACACACAACGCATCATAACTCTAGATTCCATCTCTCAACATTATACAATACTAGCTGCTCCCCGCGGTCTCACCCGCGGTAATTTCGGAGTTCCCGCGGGAATTTCGGGATAAAAAGTACCCTATGACACTCAGGACCACTGTAGCTTCTTCTAAGTGAAAGAATTTTCAAAATCGGTTCAGTAGATCCAGAGATTACCCCCTCCAACGCGCAACGTCACAAACTCATAATTCACAAACTTTAGCCCTTTATAATATTAGTATAGAGATATGAAAAATTGATATGGTAAATTGTTTCATTATTTCCATTATTTGCACACCAACAGCATAGCAAATATAGTATTTGTTATATTATTTAAGGTCAGGTGTTCTGGTTTACGCAGATGACTGACCTTCATAAATATGAATGACTATTAAATTAAATTTGTCGGCGCGTTAGCGGCAAAGGAGCTGCATGATCCTTAGGGTATGATCCGTTAGTGTGCCGGCTACTTACGCGCTCAATTTTCATTTGTTATTTTTTTATACACTTTTAGGTTTCTTTTATATAATTAAGACGAGAATTGAATACTGAACACCCTCCTTCAATACGGGCCGGTGTAACCTTACACCCTGTACAAGCATTATAGACAGTCGACATCACAGAACAAAAAATAACAAATAGAAGGGACATAGTTTAGAATGAAAACAGATGAAAACCAGTGTCGCCGGGTGATTTTCGCACACAAAACACAATAAAGTGCGTGATGAAGAGTTTTGTTTTTGTTTTCAAAATGTATTAAATTTCTACTTAGTCACAGTTTTCAAAATTCACAGTTTTGGGAATATTGTGGTAAATATACTCAGTATGGCAATTGGCAGCAAAAGAAGTTTTGGGTAAATTGGTGCATTTGCTTTAACTTCCTTTGTAACGGTGGAGCGCCTGTCCGTATCATGTTTATTTGCTATGTGATCGACACGCTTGGCTTACTACTGTACGCATTATGACTCACCGATAGCGGCCCTGGTGTCGACGGGACTGTGGTGCCCGTGGTGCCCGTGGTGCGCGTGGTGCCCGTGGTGCGCGTGGTGCGCGTGGTGCCGGCGGCGCGCGTGCGGCGCGTGCCACGCGGCCGGCGCGGGCGAGTCGCGCGACTCCCGCGAGTCCGACGACCACGGCGACGCGCCCGCGCCCAGCACCGACCAGCGGCCGGCGCGCGCGCACCCGCCACCGCCCACTGACTTCTCTGCGTGTACAGAGGCACCATCACATAATATATGTCAGCACTTCTGACGGTGATTCAATCTTATAATGCAAAGATAGTGACAAAGTACAACGGAATATATATTTTTACATAATTTTGATGATAAATGTGCATACTAGTAATGTGCCAGATATCCATATCTGTATCTACGGATGTCCGAGGGAGAAGAAAAATCCGTATTTGTATCCGTTAATTTTCTTGGCGGATCTTTTACGAATCTTTTACCTTATTAATTTTCAATACAGTGATTGGGTTGCAAATTCGCAATGAAAAACTATTAAATTCAATTAGGTATAACAATTATATTATGTCTTATGCAAATAAATGATTATTATTATTATTTCCCCCGCAGTTTTACCCGCGGTAATGGGCATGTTGACTAATTTTTATTTTTTAGTCCGTCTTGTAGATTATTAAAAAATATTGGACACGTATTTTTTCTTTTTTTACGTAATCAAAAAATAACGGCGATATATTGAGTTGAAATTTCGCGTGACGCCACTATTCTGACAGTTTGCATGGCTGTTTTGCGGTTAGTGACGTCACGACCTCCTCATCCTAAACTTTAATGCGCTTTATCTCTGTATATTTTAATTTATTTAAAAAAGCAAAAAATACGTGTCTATTGTTTTTTTATTTTCTAACTGACGGACTAATTAGAATTTTGATTTTCAAAAGTAGTCAACATCCCTATTACAGAATTCCCGTGAGAATTTATGGATAAATAGTACCCTACCTCACTCAAGACTACAGGAAAGGACTGGAGGTTCAGTAGATCCAGAGATTACACCTTACAACGTGCAACGTCTCAAACTCACAAATTTTAGCTCTTTATAATATTAGTACCTATGATTAGTATAGATACAAAAGAAAGACCCGCGCAATGCAAGTCGAAACGTCCTGTCACGTAAAGTGTCAAGTGGACTCAATTATTATCGTCTCGATAGAGTATAATAGTTAAGATCTGTATCCGTATCCGCGTATTTTGACACCAAATATCCGTATTCGGATTCGTATCCGCGGATATAAATTTTTTACAATCCGGCACATCACTAGTACATACATCAAATCATTATTCATACATCTCTAAACACTCATAGATATACAAAATGTACCTACCTTTAGCGTCCGGCGACGAGCCGCTCACCACATCACTGATGGAGCCCGTCGACAGCCGCGCGGGGGGCTGCGCCTCCCTGCCCGGGGGCTGCACCTCCCTGGACGGGAGCAACTCCACCGGCGCCTCTTTCGCCTCCACCTTCTGCTCCTCCTTGTCCTTCACCACCGGACTCTTCCTGAACGCGTCCTCCACGTGGGTGAAGGACAGCGAGCTGTTGTCGATGCAGTCGAAGAAGTCGGAGTTGTCGAAGCCGTCTGACTTCTCGTCGGACCTCTTCCGTTCCTTAGGCACTTCCGGCGGCAAAGACTCGAACTCGTCGTGCGGCGGCTCCGTTATCGTGATCTCTCGCAACGCCGCGTACCTGTTTATTTAATTTTTATAATAAATAATTGGACACAAGACGGCCATGTTACTATATAGTGATATTCTCTAACAGTCAACTCAAAGGCACATTTTTAACCGACTTCCAAAAAGGTTGTATGTATGTTTTTTTTTTTGGACCTCAACTTCCTACGATATTTACACATTTGTATTATAAGTTCTCGCAAACATGTTGCTCTGAAAATATTATTTCTAATTTATTCATTTACTTGCTTTCGTCCGCGGCTTCGCTCACGTAATCGCTTATGCAGATTTTTTCATCAATCTTATATCCTTCGGAAACGGTACTTTATTTATTACTAGCTGTGCCCCGTGGTTTCACCCGCGGTAATTTCGGAGTTCCCGCGGGAATTCCGGGATAAAAAGTACCCTATGTCCTTCTCTGTCATCCAATTCCGTTCAGCCGTTTTTGCGTGATTGAGTAACAAACATCCACACTTTCACATTTATAATATTAGTAGGATTATTTAATTTTGTTCTGGGTGGAAGGTGTGCATTTTTTGTACCCCTGAAAATTACTTAGATTTAATCGTCAAGATAATGAAGTAAACTTATATATGGAGTAATACATGCCTATCATTAGCGTCTTCTTCTTTCGCCTCGGACACGTTATTCTCTCTGGGCGACACACTCCGCCTGTTCTGTTCGATTTGCAGATTCTTTATGACAGCCTTGATATCCTCAATTTTAGCATCTATCTGCGTCGGCTTGGGACTGACCGAGTTGCGGAACATATTAAACGTGTCCAAGGTCAGCTCGTCCAGCGTCCTCAGCGGACTCCGGCTGGTCTCTTTGGCCTCCTCCTGCTTCACTCGCAGGTCCTCGATGGCGGTCATTTCGTCCCTCTCGTCCGAGTCGCGTTTGCCGTTCGCGTCGGTGACGTCATCGTCCACCGGATCCAGTATGGACTTCGCTTTGAGCTCTTGCTCCTGTATCTCCCTGAACGCCGCGTACCGATCGTAGCCGGGGTTCACTTTGCTGTCGAAGTCGTCGAAGTTGGCGACGAAAGTGTCGCCGGTTAAGGCGCTCGGTGTGAAGTCGTCTTCGAACTGGGTTTTGAAGTCGCCCGACCCCGCGGCGGGCGCTGACGGCTGTTTGCCCGCTGCGGGTGCCACGGTGTGCGATGTGGGCTTGTCCTTTTCACTTTTCAGAGACGGCTCTACGTGGATGTGCTGTGGACGAGTAACGAAATGCATTTGTGTGTAACGTTTCGGCACTCGGTATACTAGATAGCGTACCCGTTACTCAGTACCGAAAATCACACCCAGCTAAACTCTATGTAATTTGAAACAAGGGACATAATATTCAAGCTCTCCAATTCATACTTTCATGTAAGTAACTAATATGAACATTAATTCATCGCAGTCTTAACCGCGTTAATTGCGGAGTAAAAAGCACTAAGTACCCTAATCCATAGATTAGGCACCTAAAAGGATATGTCTGACAACGTGTATAAAGAATTTCACGATGATCGGCTTACACAACCAAACCTTACCGTTAACTGTTAAGGCGTGAAAAGGTAACAGACAGACAAAGTTACTTTCGCAAATAAATACTTATAATATTAACAGCTCAGAGATCAGTTTTTTGCTAAGAGTAAACAAAAATAGCAAGTGAATGTTGGTTTATAGATTTTTAAATAATAGTTTAGAATTAACGACAGACGTACAGTGTTGTACGAAGGTCTCCCCCGTTTCCATCTACCCTCGTTCAGTTGTTTTGTATGTTTAGTGTACCTAAATAGTACGTAGACATACATACCGCTCTGTCGTTGTCGGCAGCGAGGTACGACCTGAGGTAGTCGGTGAGTTGCGGGAGGGTCATCGACGACAGGGTCGCGGCCGGCACGCGCAGTCTGTAACATTCGAGTTTCGTATAATGGACTGCCGAGTGCCTACCTAAACCACAATATGGATCAGTAATTGATTATGAAAAAAATGTCACTTACATATACATTTACATATACATTTTACATAATATACAATTAGGCTGCAAGGCATCGATATCACAGTTTAGATAGACAGTCCACTGTGCAAAAAAAGGCCCTTAGTGGGTTTTAGGTTCAGCGTGGCGAGCACGGAGTTGGAGTTCGAAACTCAAGTTGATATATTTTTTTTATTTGACTTAGTTAGATAATAAAAACTACGTACGTACGTACTCGACGTACACAATAGAATTTTTGATTTTCATATATTGGCCAGCATGCCTATATTGTTTTTGAGCTTAAATTCAGAACGGTATTTCGAATAAAACTATATCGTTCCACGCCTAAAACTTGCTCTATGGATAACAGCGAGTGCTGTTTGTCGCATAGTAAGTACAGTCAGCATCATCAATATGTCAACACTTCAGGTTCAGTCATTAGATCCAGAGATAATTGTTCCGCCGTGATTTTACCCGCGGGAAATTCGGAGTTTCCGCGGGAATTTCGGAATAAAAGGTACCCTGTGACACTCAGGATCACTGCAGCTTCCTATAAATAAAGGAATTTTCAAAATCGGTTCATTAGATCCAGAGATTATACCCCCTACAACACGAACGTGACAAACTCACAAACCCACAAACTCACAAACTTTTGCTCTTTATAATATTAGTATAGACTAGCTGTGCCCCGCGGTTTCACCCGCGGTAATTTCGGAGTTCCCGCGGGAGTTCCGGAATAAAAAGTACCCTATGTCTTTCTCTGTACCCCTGACGTGCATGCCAAATTTCATCCAAATCCGTTCAGCCGTTTTTGCGTGATTGAGTAAACGTATGCGAGGATAAGAGCTCGAAAGCGCATTTTCATCCGACTTGTTTCAAATTTATCGTCACTGCTCAGTTCCTATGTGTCTTAGTGTTATGTTATATAGCCTATAATCTGCCCAGGAGTATGGACTACAATCGTACCAAGTTTGGTTAAAATCCCTTCAGTAGTTTTTGATCCGTGCGTGCACATACAGACAGACAGACGACAAAAAATTTACTGATTGCATTTTTGGCATCAGTATCGATCACCATTCATGCTCCAATATTAATTTTGAATATATATTCAATGTACAGAATTGACCTCTCAACAGTTTTATTATAAGTATAGATATAGATAAGATACGCACCTGTGCGCGAGCTCGGCCATGGAGCACGTGAGCAGCTGGCTGAGCGTGATGTCGAAGCGGCGCGCGGCCGGCAGCGGCGGCGGCGCCGGCGTCAGGTACTCGTCCTCGCTGCTGTTGCCCCCGCCCCCGCCCGCGCCCCCGCCCGCGGCCGCCGCCGACACGGCCAGCGACGCGCGCGGCTTCGTGCTGCGGTCCGCCTGCAACAGACGCGCCGCGCTCACCGTAATGGGCATGTTGACTAATTTTCAGTGGCGAAGGGTGAAATATTGAGAGAGGCAACCCGGAAATCTATTTGGTACCTACTATAAATAAGTACGTAATTTCAACTATCTACTTACCGCAAATACCTAATTTCAACGTACGTCTGCGTAACTGCTTTCACTATCATTACACACAAAAAAAAAAAAATCCAATTATAATACTAATCAGTAATCACTATTTAATACCAAGTAATAAATTCTAACACGTGACACTAACTAATAAATTCAAATACCTATAAATTTTCAATTTTTTCATCATAAATTCAAGTTGTCTGTCAACAGTCAACACAGAATGTCCGCTTCGTTTCGAATTTCTAGGACCAATAAGGATATTTGATGAGACAGTAATAGAAAATGTGTGCGCATGAGCAAGACGGAGGGAGTAACTCGATTTGCAGCGGCTTGCCATAGTAGCTACTTTAGCCGGCTGCCTGCGACCTTGATGTGACGTCACGGCATTATTTTGTATGGAAGTTTAACTGCCAAAAAGCCGATCGCGCCACCGGCTTATTTTATAACAATTTGTTGTTGAAGAGCAAATTTGTTGATAGTTTAGGCGTTTTGTAATATTTTCTACTCAGTAGAGATAATTTTTATAATATTTCAGTAGATTCTACTGAAATCCTTCCTACTAAAATTACTAATTGTGCTATTTCTAAATTACGACAGAGAGAGTGATTCTGTTCCCAACTTCTGAAGGGAAGCCGGTGGGAATCGGCTTATATGGTACCTTCGCCACTGCTAATTTTTATTTTTTAGTCGGTCTTGTAGATTATTAAAAAATATTTGACACGTATTTTTTCTTTTTTTACGTAATCAAAAAATAACGGCGATATATTGAGTTGAAATTTCGCGTGACGTCACTATTCTGACAGTTTGTATGGCGGTTTTAGCGGTTAGTGACGTCACGACCCCCTCACCCTAAACTTTAATGCGCTTTATCTCTGTATATTGTAATTTATTTAAAAAATACGTGTCTATTGTTTTTTTTTATTTTCTAACTGATGGACTAATTAGAATTTTGATTTTCAGAAGTAGTCCACATCCCCATTGGGATTTACACGTAGGGAGGAGGTCGGAGCCGAATCTCACCCAATCTCACGTGGAGACGGGAGGAATCGGCTAATATCACGTTTTTTATTACACCAAAAATACACATTTGGAGAAATGTCGCTGAAATTAGGGGAGCAAGGATCGAAAAATCTTCATTATCACCTTACGTGATTAATGAACACCTCCGAATCTATTAATTTCGGTGGTACTTACCATAAAAGTAAAATTTTAAGAAAAATAAAATACAATTTTCTTGAAGGATATTCCTTTCTGTTGTGACGCTATTGCATGGTGCAATGGGGATGTTGACTACTTTTGAAAATCAAAATTCTAATTAGTCCGTCAGTTAGAAAATAAAAAAAAACAATAGACACGTATTTTTTTTTTTTTCAAATAAAGTAAAATATACAGAGGTAAAGCGCATTAAAGTTTAGGGTGAGGGGGTCGTGACGTCGCTAACCGCTGTAAGCTCCCATACACACTGCACCGGATAGTGACGTCATGCGAAATTTCAACTCAATGTATCGCCGTTATTATAAGATTACGTAAAAAAAGAAAAAATACTTATCCAATATTTTTTATTAATCTACAAGACGGGCAAAAAAAAATAGTGAACATGCCCATTGTAAGGGGGTTTTAAGATGTGTCAGCTCACCAAGGGTTCCTTCTTCCTGGCGGGGCGCGGCAGCGGCGGGCGCGGCTCGTCGTCGTGCGGCGGGCGCGGCGGCGGCGCCAGGGGCGGCTCGCCCGCCTTCTTGGGCGGCAGCGGCGGCGGTGGGGACACGCCCTCGCCCGCCCTGCCCGCCGTCGCCTGCGGCCGCTGCCGGACCGAGCTCCACTCCGAGCTCTGGCCGACACGACACAATATAGTGATTCGCGACCCTACCCCCTATTATATTATACATAGTTATTTTTTACTAGCGGAAATTCCGGGATAAAAACTACTGACTGATCAGTTGAGCCGTTAAAACGAGAGAGCGTTAATCAGCATTTACAGTTACATACACAAACCAAACCAATAAATAAATAAATATACATAGTTTTACATAAATGGAACAAATAACATCATTTTTTATACCTTTAAACTCCATTACACAACCTTCCGCTGCTTATACACGAATAATTAAATTTCGTATTTACTAGCATCTTTATCTACTTTAGTAACTGCAAACAATGTACGACTTCTGCAAAAAGTTGCCGATAGGATTGGTTGGATTGATTTTTGAATAATCATACAAAAAATTTGCTTAATAATGGGCAAATATAATCATCCAGTAGTAAGAGGGTCAATCATAAAAAAAAATTGTCTACACTCTACTGGGAAGGGTCCCTAAGCAAATAATTACCCGACCGTAAGAGGTCCATCAGTGCCTGTCAATAATACTCTAACGAACACCCACCTGCCTCTGCAGCCGGGGCGACTTGGGCGCCGGCTCCGGCGGCAGCGACACCTGCAGCGGCCCGTTGAACACGTTCCTGTCGCCCTCCCCCGCCGCGCTGTCCTGCCTCCCTAACCCCTCCCTCGCCCTCCGCGCCCGCGGCTCCTCCGCCCGGGGCGCGCTCGGCTTGGGGAACTCGCGCACGCCGGTGAACGGGTCGTCCTTGAACGAGTCCGAGAACGGATCGGCCGCGTCGAACGGGTCCGTCTCCGCGAACGGATCGGAAGCGAAAAAGACCGGCGGCGGCGCAGGTTTCGCGATCGCGACCGTCCCGCCCGAGTGGCGCGTCAGCGACGCCATAGTGGTCGTGTTGGAGTATTGCTCCGTCTTACACTCGGCAGCGGCCGGCACTAGGTCGGTAAGGAGCGTCTGTGCGGTAGGTACGAGGTCTTTGAGCACTTTCTTTGGTGGATTTTTGAGCTCCTGAAAGAAGAGTTTTTTGTCAACGTATGGTCTACTCCGGCCGGTGCCGAGGGGGTCTAGTTCGGTGAATACGTCGCAACCGAGTGACGTCGTCGCGGCGGTGCCGGGCTGGCTCACCTGCAACACAGGCACGCGCGTTACCACACTCCGCTCGCTGCGCTGCTGCGCGGGCGCACACAGGGGACGGGGGCGAGGGGTGCCAGGGCTGCCAGGTGGCCGGGGAAATATTTAGGATATTTATGTATATATTTATATAACCATGTTTAAAGCAAATAATTGAAATCAGGCCGATTGTGCCCGGGTGCGAGCTCCTGTTTTGGGTCCCGGAATAACCAAAGATATATATTTATAAACCGCTTGAACAATAGCGACTCGCGTCTGGCAAGAGAAGTGAGCAAAAAAAATAAATCAAGATAAGAATATTTGAAAATATGGTGAGTTTTTGTGTCCATTCCAGGTTCCAAAATAACTCAACCCAAGGCTGAACGTTTTTTTTTGAAACGTGGAATGGAATTCTGAGCTGCTAGTTATCCAGAATTTTACGCCTGCCAATCTGGCAACCCTACACTGGGGACAGGGGGGACGGGGGCATACAAGCGACACGACATCAGTGTAACATGCTCATTGCTCAGTGATACCGACAAACATTTAAGAGATATTTCTGAAAGTTTTTTTTTGGAAATCCAGCGCGACATTACAGTGCACACGCGCAGTACATGTGAACCAGCCGCTGTGCATTCCGAACGAATTAAAACTTAGGCGCTGCGTAGACGACGGAAAATGCCCACAAACTTTTTAAATTATTTAGAGGTTATCGAGCAAATCGTTTGAAAATATCAAATTCCACTAAAAAGATTCACTCATGCCGTAGCACTGGTAAAGCTTATATACAACAGCAGCAGTTTCTGTTTTATGATAACTGGCGCAGTACAAAATTTTCTTTAAAAGACGCTTGGAAGGAAAACTTGCATTGTTTATGCTTATTATAATTTATAGTATCTGTACTCCATCAGATACCGTACAGTCATAGGACAGAATGGAATACAAATTCGTTACGTCCACTATCCGTCGTCTGCGCAGCGCTTTATTGTCATGCATCATAATATCACGGTTACATTATCATACATATAGGTTGTCATAGCAACCGTAACAAAGTATCCGAAACAATTTATCTAAATCAAGTGTTCTAAGATTTCTAAGAAGAGAAACTAAAGAAAACTGAAAACAATCAAATGGTAAGATGGAGAAATCGTTTCAGATACATAATTCGCACCTTTAGAATTAAAGTGACCTAACTCGAAATTCCTGTAACTTCTGATTTTATTCAAAAACTGACCTTAAAAAGCCTACCCTAAAAGCCTGTGGTGAAAAAGAGCCCGAATTTTTGTTAGTAACCAAGGAACAGCCTATCGGTCCCATTCGTGCTATTCACTTAAGTATGTTATTGCGAAAAGGACTTTCTTGCTCGTTTCAAATTGCAATTTTTGGGTTAGGTCACTTACTTCTAAAGGTGCAATATATACAAGACAAACACTCAAAGCATAGAGAAGAACAGTCCAACACTAAATTGTCGATCTTCTACGTTAACAAGGCCCCAGCCTCTATGCAAATACGATACGGAAGAAATATTTTGAGTACCTAAATCTTGAAATTATTTTAGGTAGTAAGAAAGGGAATACATTTGCCAAAACAATATGCTTCTTTGTTCCTTTAAACTTGATGATCCTTTTTTTTCGTCCTCTAAAACCAATGACGTCGGATAGTGTGAATTAGGACTGGGCCGTGTCATCGTAGAATTACTCTATAAAACTTACTACACAAGTCACATTTGCGTTTGCAGCGTTTTTTGATCAAAGACCACGATCCATTTTGCATATTTTGTATTAAATTCTCCTCCGTAAAAATAAACGTTAGTCAGTATTTTATATTCTTAAATGTAATTAATAAATATTTCATTTATCAAAAAAAAAAACATTTTTCGCCGGAAATGGGTGAGTATTCGAACCCAGACAAATTATGTAGTAAAAATGATTTTAACGTAAAAATATACAGGGTGTAAGGTTAAACGATATCCGTTTCTCATCACAAATATCCAAATATACATAAAATCATTGACGTAGAAAAAAACATTTGGGGAAAATTGAGTATGCAAGTTCCCAACCACGAACCATGTCTGTGTGCCGACGCACTGATGGATCATACCCTAAAGGTTATTCAAGGCCCCTTTGACTTGTACTGCCGGTAGCGCGCCGACAAAGCAATGGAAAGGTAAATCCACGATTTTATTTAAGGTTATTATTAGTGTTATTTTATTTATATTTTTATTGAGGGTTTGAATGAGTTAAAATTCGTTTAAATTTACTCAGGACAGATTGTGTGTGTTTGTTTGTCGTTTAGTTTCACCACGCACATCGAAACCGCAAACGAGAAAAAGTCACGAGCCACAAACGCAAGTGTTGCTTTAACAAGCAACGGACCACACACTATAAAGTTTACCGCGACCAATTAATTATTATTGGCATGAGACAAAGATAGGTAGGACCATACTGAATACTATGACCAACAACATCCCTTTTCCACAAACTATAATTATATTGCGAGGCGCGTGTAATTTATTTGAGATTACCATACCATACCATATATTACAATGGATAGTACACTTTAAGTTAACCCTGATCAGTATTGTAAACACGAAAGGGTGTTTTTTTAACAGTAAACTTATTTGTGTGTGAACCGTTAGGATAAGGTACTCGTAATGGCGAGACGGCACGGCTAAGGATTTTTAGGTGAAAGATAATAAAACTCTGCTGAGCGTTATTTTATTATTTCTTAACTAAAAATCCACTACCGGGCGCGGCGGGAACTCGGGCCTTATGGTTTTAAGCAATGGTATAAAACGCTAGGGGGCGTCCATTAATTCCGTGAGGCATGAGACTAGGAGGGGGGAGGGGGTCGGGCAAAACCTCGCCCAATCTCACGCGGGAGAGAGGGTCGTCTCGGTAAATATCACATAATTTTTTTCCCCAAGAAATCGTCTGAAATTGCAAGAATACACATGTTGAAAAGGGTGGAAGAGATCAAGCAAGATCTCCCGACATCTCACCAAGGGGAGATGGGGGTCAAAAAGCCCCCAAAACTGCCTCACGTAATTATAGGACGCCCGCTTAGCAATGAAATAATATTAATCGTCTCACCATCGCCTCGGGTTGTTTGTCGGGTAGGACGAGCGGCGGGGCGGTGGGCGGCGCGGGGGCGGGCGCCGGCGGGGGCGGCTCGAACTCGGCCGCGACCGAAGCCAGGTCGAACGGCAGCGCGGCGGGGGGCTTGCCGGGGCTGAAAAGGGCGCGCCCCGCCGCCCCCGCCACCCCCGCCACCGGCCCCGCGCCCTGCGCCGCCCCCGCCGGCGCGCTGCGCGTGCGCCCCGCGGCGCCCGACGGCGGCGGCGGCAGCAGGCCCTTCGGCAGGGGCCCGGGCTCGTGCGGCCGGCCGATCTGCGGGGCAGAGAAAATGTACGCACCTATTGTGACTTAGGATATAATACACGTAATACTCCATTTCATTACAAATACCTACGGGATGTGTGTCATTGCAATAAATCCCGACTCCCGACTTATGTTGTCCCGAGCTAATGTGAAAAAATTTAACAATCGTTACTATAGTATTATCTTAATATATATAAATCACGTGTCACGTTGTTTGTCCGCGATGGACTCCTAAACTACTGAATCGATCATGATGAAATTTGGTCAGTATGTTGTATTTGGCCCAACTTAAAATAGTAGTACTTAATTTTTATCCCAGAATTCCCGCGGGAACTCCGGAATTAATGCGGGGAACAGTTAATCACCGTAAACTACTGTCAGTGTCAGGGGTACAAAAAAGGACATAGAGTGCTTTTTTCCCGGAATTCCCGAGAGAACTCCGAAATTACCGCGGGGGACAGCTAGTAATTTATAAATGTGAAAGTTTCAATGGATGTTTCTTTTACTTAATTTCGCCAGACAGCTGAACGTAATTGGGTATTTTCCAGGGTATGAATATCAAAATTCTAATTAGTCCGTCAGTTAGAAAAAAAAATAATAGACACGTATTACTTGCTTTTTCATGTTAATGAAAATAAACAAAGATAAAGCGCATTAAAGTTTAGGGTGGGGGACTCGTGACGTCATTATTCGGTATAAGCCCCGTGCAAACTGCACCGGGTTGTGACGTCACGCAAAATTTCAACTCAATGTATCGCCGTTATTTTTTGATTACGTAAAAAAAGAAAAAATACGTGTCCAATATTTTTTATTAATCTACATGATGGACTAAAAAAAAATTAGTTAAGTCGCCAATAGGGATGTGGACTACTTTTGAAAACCAAAATTCTAATTAGTCCGTCAGTTAGAAAATAAAAAAAGAATAGGCACGTATTTTTTGCTTTTTCAAATAAATTAAAATATACAGAGATAAAGCGCATTAAAGTTTAGGGTGAGGGGATCGTGACGTCACTAACTGCTAAAACCGCCATACAAACTGTCAGAATTGTGACGTCACCCGAAATTTCAACTCAATATATCACCGTTGTTTTTTGATTACGTAAAAAAAGAAAAAATACGTGTCCAATATTTTTTAATAATCTACAAGACGGACTAAAAAATAAAAATTAGTCAACATGCCCATTGGATGGAATTTGGCACAGAGATAGATTATGGTCTGGAATAGGATAATATAAATTACCGCAGTTGAAATCGTGGGAGGATAGCTAGTTAAAAATAAGACGGGATCGCATCTTGAATGCAAACCGGCCCCAATAGGCTAGTTACTTGAATTTTTATTTCTATTTCTAAATTTTATTTAGTCCGTCAGTTAGATAATAAAAAAATATGTATTGGACACGACTCGTAGGTATATTTTGCTTTTTTAATTAATGAAAATATACTTGGAGACAGCATTAAAGTTTAGGAGTGGCGGCTCGGAACGTCATATGCATGGAAAAAACTGTACCTGCTTGTGACGTCACTCGACATTTCGATTCGACTATACATACGCTCCGTTATTTTTTACTTATATAAAAAAAGAAAAAATGTGTCCAATATTTTTTATGAATCTACAGGACGGACTAATAACAAAAGTTTAGTCAAATAATCTATTACAGTTGGGTGACTTAAGGGAGTTATCGCCTTATCGATGAGCTGACCTGCGCTGGCATGAAGGAGTCGCCGAAGGGGTCGGCGGCGGCGGGGGCGGCGGTGGCGGCGGCGGGGGCGGGGCCGGCGGCGGGGGCGGCGGGGGCGGCGGGGGCGAGCCCCTCCACCTGCGTGAGGCCGCGCCGCAGCGAGCTCAGCTCCTGCTCCAGGTCCACCAGCGCCGCCACGCCGCCCTCGCCGCCCGCCTCGCCCGCACCCGCGCCCTTGCACACTGACGCGCTGGACTCGCCCACCGACGATATGCTCTGGCACAATCATAATATTATGTACGACTGTAGCGGGAGCAGGATGAATGATATGTCTCGACTGCTATCAAAGGGGAAGCTTCCCGCCGGGCGAGGTGGTATGCCCGGGGAATATGTGTCCGCCTGCAGATCGTCGGAGGTCGTAGGTATATATAATATGCAGCGCAGAGTGAAAACTTCATTAGCGCGATTCAGGGCTTCTATATAGCCAGTACTCGTCGCTTCGTTGTAGTTCGTGACTTGTGGTGTAGGGGTCGCCACAACGACAAATCCTTACTACTATAAATGCGAAAGTGAGTTTGTTTGTTACGCTTTCACGCTCTAACGGCTCAACCGATCATCATAAAATTTTGCATACACGTTTTCAGCGGTACAGAGCACTCAGGGAAGGGAATATGGTACTTTATATCCCGGAATTCCCACGGAAACTACGAAATGAACGCGGGTGAAGATACATTAAATTTTGCATACTACACGTTGTCAAAGGTAGGTACAGAAAAAATATAGGGTAGAACGGTTTATCTCGGAATATCCGCGGGATCTCCGAAATGAACAAGGGAGAAACCGCGAGGAACAGCTAGTAGGATATAATTTAGAAGTCTATCATCCGAAGTAAAGAAAGAAAGGAAGAAAGAGTTCTTCATAAAAAATGTTACCTTGAGCTTGAGGTCAGTGAGCGCGCCGGCGTGCCTCCCGAGCCCGCCACCGATGCTCTTCCCCTCGAGTTGCTGCTTCGCCAGGTCGATCTCCTTCTTCTTAAGCTCGAACACGACTTGGAACAGGTCGCGCATCGCTATCACCACCTTCAAACAATAGTCATCACCAGCTAATTAGTACAGAGATGTCAAGTGGCGTAGCATTGGTTGATTTGGTTGGTTGGAAATTCGCCGACCCCTTCATTTTCTGGTTGTTATTAGAACCGGCCCTGAGACTCTATTAGGCCTTTTCCACTTTTTCTCGTAGTTTCGGATTTGGTCATTCACGCCCATTAAAAAAAATATCCTGTATATATTATAATATACGTAGACATTTTTACATTTTCCTCGGGTCAAATTTTGGCATTTTGAGCCTCTATACGTTACTCGTATATGAATAAAAACATGAACATTTTAAGACAACACATCGTCTTTTGCTGGGATAATTAATCTATATAAATAAATAAAATAAACATTTATTACCAACAACAACAACAAATAAAATTATAATTCTTACTAAATAATGAGTAAGGAGAGAGTCGCAAATGCGCGACTATATAGCCTCAGCATAAAATTAATAAAAAAATAATGTAGCAATAGGCAATAGACATATACATAGAATAGAATATTATATACTTATGGGAAGGTTTTCGTATATAAAATATCAATATTTAAAAGAGTTCAGTCTCAGGGTGAAAATGTGATGAAAATTTGAAGTCGTTTAAGCTTTGGTCGCGAAAGTAATGATGTAGCATACTTGACTAGCGGCTTTATCGGTTTTGATGCCGAAGAACCGATGGCCGATGTCCGGCGAGCCGAATATGTAGCCGAAGGCGCGCGAGTCGGTCATGTCCTGGGCGATGAACGAAATCTTGTGCACCGGGTGGTGGTACAGCGAGTCCTGAGTTCACAATAATAATTCGATAATATTTTTTATATAATATCGATGATACTTTATACATATATTTTTGAAAGTCGATCAAACTCACGCCAGTCTTGTCGTCGCGCAGCCGCAGGCCGTCGATCGCGACGTGGACCTGTATCCTTTGCTTGTGTTCGCCAGCGGCGCGGATCGCCATCTTGAGGTCGGCGAGCGCCTCCTGGCACATCCGGTCGCCGCGCGCTTCCGGCACCTCGAGCACGCCAATCAGCTTGGCGCGAAACGACACGCCCTCGCCGAGAAAGCGACCGGGCTCGTTTTTGTCTATGCACAATGTTATTTTCTATGTATTCTCATAATACTCATAATAGTATAGTCATAACCTTTTTGCTCTAAACATCGCGAGCCCTAGGATACAGCGAAAATATAGAGACTCCAGTCCAGAGAGATCCAGTCACCAACGGCATTGCAATCACAATAAATTATACATTTCATATGGACCTTTAACGAGAACTGAACCAAAAGCTATATGTAGTGAAAACTTATTTTCAAACACCACAAGTTAAGGATATGTAGGTCAAAGGACTATAGAAATAAGAAAGTAGAGACATTATTATAATTATAATAATACCTACATGCAGGTTGCCGTTATAGAGCTAGGTACTGCTCAAGTCTTTCATGATTGTGATTTTTTACATAATTATCTCGTTATAAACTTTCATTACCTATAGCATTTTATACTTTAACAGTTCAATTGTTTCTAACTTTGAAACGGTTTGGGGAGATATAAAAGCGTAAAAAGAACTTAGGATACAAAGGCCGGGCAGATCGGTCGGTGAGACTGTGGCTGTTTGCTCGAGAGAATTTTGTTTGGTTCCGGGTTAGCACTTGTAGTTGTAGAGCTTGTCTGAATTAAAATGACGCGCCCCTCCATCGGGCATACGCACACGCACAACCGTTAAAATATCGATACGTTACATGTTAATGTGGTCTGTCTATTCATCACAAACTTGCGCAATACTGTCGCCGCAAAGAGATATTATCAATACATGATCTCGCACATCTAAAACTGCTAATTAACTATAGTGGGGCGCGTCATTTTAGTTTAGACAAGCTATAATCTATTATATCAGTCGCACGAATTCGCAGTTTTTAAATTATAGGAAGTCCTGTACGACGAGGTAGCTGGTAAATTTAGTGCTTTCTATGGAATTTTTGTAAAATTATATAAAGATATTTTCAATAACAGCAGCATGATAATCCTGACATATTATAAAACAAAGTCCTCCGCCGCGTCTGTCTGTCTGTCTGATCGCGATAAACTCAAAAACCACTGAACGGATTTTCATGCGGTTTTCACCAATATAGTATAGAGATTCATGAGAAAGGTTTATACGAATAGATTATCCTGGAATTCCCGCGGAAACTTCGAAATTACCGCAGGTGAAACCATGGGGAAAGCTAGTGTAATTATAAGAGATAAATCACCAAATCGCACCATATTTGGAACATAGAGCAAATATTTTGTAAGGAAAGACTAAGCAGTGGAAAATAATAGGCTTTTTTCCAGACTTGTATAGGTACTATACGAGAGTTTGCTTTCTGCGTTTTAACTATAATTAGTATTTATATAATGTTTATACAACAAACTAGAAAAAATCGACTTAAAAGAACATAATATTTATACGGGTAATAGGTAATTAGTGCTAACATGATAATTATCTTACCGAACAGTATAATATGTCATTGGATTGTAACTATACTAGAATGAATTTCAACGTTAGTGCAAATTAAACACATAGTATGACTAGATGATTAGGCAAGCAAACAACAAGCAAAGTACAAGCACGAATAGATATTTTTGTAAAAAAACAAAGAAATTCATGGTTAAATTGCCCATTGCCACTTAGGTAACTACTTTTATGTAATTAGTTCATTAATTATATATAATTTACATGTTACCTTTGCCAAGAAGATTTTTTAGTAACTCCGTCTTTTTTAATGTCATATTCTATACATTTACTACACACAGAAGATAGGTACGCGTCCGAGTATTATAACATTTGTAGTAAACCTATCTACTCGATAAAGTTGTTGCAAAGTATAAATAAACGTTTCGGTGCGTTCGGTGCCGGTATACCACAGCTACTTACGGTGCCTCATTGCCTGTGTAGGTACCTTCCTAATTGAAATTTCCTGCTTTTTAATTCAGTTGGGACTTCGTAGAGTCCAGAACCAGATACTGTGGTAAAATAAAAACACCCGGCAACTATATTCAATTATTTCACCGTAACTAAACATAACTTAAATGAAAATGTGAGTTTATTTGGTTTTTTACGCTTTTACGCCTAATACTCAACAGATATAATTTTTTTTACTAAAAATGCCTTAAATAACCAGGAGTCACGGATTCACGTCGCACACACTTTCGCATTTATATTGTACCTACCTACCTATATCTAGTAGATAGGTATTATACAACGTGTTAATGAATTAACACTAAAAACTAGAAAGTAGTTTGCTCAGAATCGACTAGCGAATCGATCGCACCATGTTTTAATATAGGTTATATTATTTCATTTTTACTAGCCCATGTCTAAATTATTTATAATACAATATTTGAGGCGTACGCCGCCCGCAGCAAAAAAAATTCGAACCGGTAGGCGCGGGCATAGCGCTTGGAATTTCGTAGATAGGTCACCTCCAAACTAATCTTGAATAACTTTTAAAGTATAAATTTTTTAGACATAAAATATATTTTAATCATATTATTGTTTATTTTTTAAATGGGGTGTATTAGGTTTTCAGTTAATTCATTAACACGTTGTATTGTGTCGTTCTGATTATTAATTACAACAATAATTATTTAAATATGCAAAATAAAAATTAGGATTCTTTTAGACTAGTGTGATTTATGCGTGTGAGGTATAACATGTAGAGTTAGGCAACTTCTACTCGGCAGTCGGCACTCATAAAGTATTGAAGGAGGTAGATTTCGAGGACTAAGTTTTAAACACATTAAAGAACTGAAACGGAATTAGTGATTGGGTTACTCACCGAAATGCCGCAGGAGATGCTGGAAATGACACACTTGCATTATCTCCTTACAAACCAACAAAATAGCAAGTAATCCCCGAGCTCTTGCGCCGCCGCATCAATCACCCTCTGTCCAAAATATCAGGGTTCACTAATTATGACACAGTACTAGCAGCACGTGTGAGTGGATGCTAACTCTACGTCTCACGGAGGTGTGTGACTCCATGCACAGAAAAAAAAAGAAAATAGTAGTATAGCAAAAAATATAGGACGAAGCGCAGATGCAATCAACGTGGTTCGATTTATGTATGAACATTTAGCGCTTATCGAAAGCACACCCTAAGTTTTCAAATTTAAAATAGAACATCGAGGAAAAAAGCTTATTACAACGAGAAACGGGCCAACCGCGTTATAATGCACTCACATTTGCAAGGGCTGGTTTTCTTGCGTAGGGTTTGCATTGGAAAGTCAGTCGGTAACTTGTGATTGAACATGTATAACAGCACGTCAGTTTTCTGACGTTTTCACTGAAATATATAGAACACTATTTTCCATACATCTACGTGGATGTCACAAACTAAACGGGAGAGTACAGTCGGATAATATACAAATTGCACTACGTGATTTTGGTATTGATTTTCACGCCGTGGCTCAAGAACGGGAGTGTGTCGTGAAGGCGTTCGTTCAGTAGCTGCATGGATGCACGGATCGCAGCCGTCTGTTGGAGCAATGTAGCGTAGGATCTTGGAGGCTTTTAATTGCTTTTATCATTTGTGTTTATAATGGGTACTGCGCGACACGGGCCGCGTCGTGCCGCGGCGGCTATCGACAGCACGTCGCGGCGCGCCGGCGGGCGGGTGCCGGGCGGCTAGGGCGCACGCACACTAGCGCGCGCAGCCCCGTAGCAGCGCGAGGGTGCGCCGCACACACGCGTATTTTACAACCCCCCAATCAATATTTGTGTCCATTCGTACTGGGTGCAACTTTAATGGCTTTCTCAATGAAACCCTAACAAATATTTAGTACTGATCTGGGCCCTTCTGGAAATAGTTTTACGGTCGCACTCAGAGTCGTTTTAATGAATTCTTAATTTTAAATAAAGATTTTAAAACAAAACTGTCTCTGAGTGCGGCAGTTTTGTTTTTAAGATTTTTAATTAAAATTAAGTAATCATTAAAACGACTTTATGTACGGCCGTTAGTACATACCAGACATTACCAGAACAAGAACCTAACTATTAGTTTTTACACGAAATCCAAAAATAAAGTAAAGTACTTACAGTACCTACCTACATAATTATGAGAGAAAAATACCTATTTTAAAAATGTTTTTAATTCAAAACATAGGACAGCCAAATATTAATAAAGCCAAGATTTGGAGGGGAAAAAATGGTCTTACCTACTCTGCAAGATTTTTTTTAGGTGAGGAGGGGGAAAATACCTACTGTGCACCAGTTTTACTAGAAATATAAACATATTTGATTTAATTATTCACTACTAGCTGTGCCCTGCAGTTTCACCCGGGTGAGTATCAGCTTTCAGGATTCCCGCATAAACTCTAAAGTACCCTAATTTATTTCTTATAACATCAGCTAATTAGCAGTGAAAGTCCCGACAAAATCGGTCCAACCATTTGGAGATTCACCCGCGTGAGTTTCGGGTTCCCGCAGGAACTCCAAACATCTTTCATAAGAACCTACTCCTTACAAACACAACAAAAAAGAATTAGCGTAATAGGGATGTTGACGACTTTTGAAAATCTAAATTCTAATTAGTCCGTCAGTTAGAAAATTAAAAATCATTAGACACGTATTTTTTTTATTTTTCAATTAAATGAAGATACACAGAGATAAAGCGCATTAAAGCACTGGTTAGTGACGTCACGCGAAACTCAATGTATCCCCGTTATTTTTTGATTACGTAAAAAAAGAAAAAATACGTGTCCAATATTTTTTATTAATCTACAAGACGGACTAAAAAAAAATTAGTCAAATTGTTAAAGTTCACAACTTAGTTAATTTAATTAATGTAACAGGAAATTACTAAACTCAAATTATTTAAGTCATGACTCATGTGGTATAGCAACTGTGTAGTTGCACTATAAAAGGATAATTCAATATTTTTTTTAATACATTTTCTTGAAACAGTGGTACTGATTTTGTTATGCTTCTAAGGTACCAATTAAATACCTAATTGCTCTAGTCTTGAAGAGGTCCAAAAATATATGCCTTTGATTTTTTGAATGGCATTAGTATTATACATAAGCACTTTTGCAACAATAGCCCAGCTTTGAGATTATCCTAGGTGAGCAAGAGGACGGTTTTCTTTTAATTCTGTGAATATCCATCTATTTCTATACTAATATTATAAAGAGCAAAAGTTTGTGAGTTTGTGACGTTGTAGGGGGTAATCTCTGGATCTACTGAACCGATTTTGAAAATTCTTTCACTTATAGGAAGCTGCAGTGACCCTGAGTGTGATAGGGTACTTTTTATCCCAGAATTCCCTTGGGAACTCTGGAGTTTTTGAGTTCGTGAGTTTGTGAGATTGTAGTGGGTAATCTCTGGATCTCTCTCACTTTTAAAGAGCTGCAGTGATCCTGAGTGACATAGGGTACTTTTTGGCCTGGGACTACTGAACCGATATTGAAAATTCTTTCACTTAAGTATAGGAAAAAGTGATCCTGAGTGACATAGGGCACTTTTTATCCCGGAATCCCTGCGAGTAGTCCGAAATTACCGCAGGTGAAACCGCAGGGGTCAGCTAGTGATATATAAACCTTAAACATTTAAAAATCTATACTAATATTATAAAGCTGAAGAGTTTGTTTGTTTGGTTGAATGCACTAATTCAATTTAATTTAATTTAAATGCACTAATTTAATTTCCATAATTACTGATTCATAATGAAAAATTATCTTTGTGTTGGATAGTCCATTTATCGACGAGGGCTAAAGCAGGCACAGCTAGTTAGTAATATAACCAAAATATATTTTCTTCCCTATAGAACATGCACAGCACCTCAACATGCAAGATTAACAAGAAGACCAGCGATGAATCAAAAACAAATATGCATTTTGATTTAATGCAAACTTTTTACATAGGTTACTCAATAGAATGATTAAAAAAGCAATATTTATCTTTTGAAAACCAACTCTGGAATTTTTAGGCAGGTACTCTTCTCCTCTCCCCCAATTTTTTAAACCTAGGTCAATCTAAAGTTGCTTCACAGAATCAACTAGTTTTGGCATAGTTAATGTTTATGAAGAGTTTTTTTTTAAATAAATAATATTGTGAAACTTATATCGCAAATTATTTGGTAATTTAAGGTACCTATTAGTCCTAAACCAATGAATAATGTTATTAATGAAAAAACCAACCCTGATCTTCAAATAATAGTACAACTTACTTTGGTGATAAGCCATAAGGGTCCTAGTAGTTTTTAATTTAGGTTTTACAGAAATTTTACAAATTTCGTTTAACTCATTCTAGTGATTTTCTTTTTTACCTTCCTTAGTAACATTTTTCTATACTAATTTTTATTGTTGCGTTAGTAAGTATTTTAAGTCGTAACCATCTTGTAACTTTGATTTTTTTCAAGTTAGGTAGGTATTTCTTTTGCAAACTCAAGAAGCACTCACATAAGTCACTACAGAAACCGATTGTTGAATGTTGATAAAAAGTTGAAAAGAGAGCGTTAGTAAAAATTAATATGTGCTCCAGAAAACCACATCTAAGAACAACTGAATTAAATGCAAATCACAAAAAATGACTAGACATTAATAAGCATGTATTTTCTTTGAGACTAGAGGTTTTTTGACTTTGTAAAAGTAAACAAATGTTTTCGTGAAAATCATGACAACAGCGAGTGACAACTGACAAGTAACAACTTGATAGCTGACATTTTTTTTTTTTTAATTTACGCCAACGGGAAAGGCAAAAGAAGAAATGTCAAATACGCATCGCCATAAACACAAGAAATTGAAGGCAAAAGAAGCTAAGTCCATACAGCCAATTCAGTAGTATTTTTTTCTTCTGAAGTTATCGTGAAATGCATATCGATGCTTTGCCAGAACTTTTGGCAGCAACTCTTCACAGTTGAACCTTAATAGGACGCTCTGTGGGAAGTTGTATAGTAAAACGACAACCTCCCGATGAACGCCCCATTTCATCTTATTTCACTGTTTACACACAATGTTCATCACTAATGGACCCGTGCGAATCCACGGAACGCGCCTCTGAGTCTAGACCACAAACTACTAAAGCGCGCTCCACATTCGCGCGCGAAGCCGCGAAACAGCTGCGAAAAACCCGCGAACCATGATATCACACTCAGAGAGAAGGTAATCACTACGTACCACACTTATAGTTCGCGGGTGTTTCGCGGGCCGCGGCTTCGCGCGTGAACACGCGCGAATGTGGAGAGCGCTTTAGAGATAGATACTACGTCTACTCTAGACCACAGAGCAAGGAAGTTATAAGTACTACGTACTACGTTGTACGTAGTACTTATAACTTCCTTGCCACAGAGTACTTTTAGTTTTTTTTTCTCTTCTTTTTGGACTCAACTCTGAGTGTTATTTGCCACTTTCATTTTTGGTATTAATTGGTATCATACAGTAGTATCTCTAAAGTGCGCCCCACATTTGCGCGCGAATGCCGCGAAACATCCGCGAACCATGATACCACACACTTATAGGTCGCGGGTGTTTCGCGGCTACGCGCGCGAACCGCGCGCGAATGTGGAGAGCGCTTTAGTGGTTTATGGTAGGGATGTGACATTGAGAAAAAAATCGATTTTTATTTTGATCGATTTTTCTCTCTCATAATAATCGATTTTTGATTAATCGATTTAAATGAGGAAAAAAAAACTATTTTTAAGAAAAAAACGAATTTTTTTTTAATGAAAATCTGCATGCTTGTAGTAATAAAACTCTGAGATTAATTTTAACAATTTATGACAATAGAAATCAAATAAAATTTTATACATGAATATAAACTTTTTAAAAGCCTCAATCGACTAAAATACATAACTATCCTGATTATTAAATCCTAACCTGATTATAAATAGGCTGTTTTCAGGGTTCCTGCGAAGTATACCCTAGAAGAGGGAGAGAATTTTTGAGTGGTTGACTGACCTAAATTACAACTCCACTGAGTTATTTCTGTTCACCTGAATTTAAAAGATGGCTGGCTTGTTCCATGATTGGAGAACAATCTGTACTAGTAGCCTGTCGCAGAAAATAGATGCCTACTTTTGTGTTCTTTTCTGCGGCAGTACTGATCCCAAGATACTTTTCGTAAGGCTAGGCCACAGAGTCTTCGACTGCTGACTCTTTATAATGTACCCATAATTCTTATAGTAGGCACATTACTTCTGCCACTTCTTCTGTCTTGCCACTTAGATTAATCTCATGAACTTCGGTGAGGGCCTCTTGACATAATACAGAATGTTGTTTTGGTCAGCAACGCGCGTAACGGAGGTAGTAATATAACTAATATGGGTTCTAAAAAAAATATAAAAAAAAAATATTTTTTATAATTCGGAACATTATTTAAAAGAAAATCTCTGCACAAGATATCTAAAAATGTTTACATTAAATGGTAATTGGTAAAGCCTTAGCGCGTAGACTAGAGCTACGACATCTACGCGCTACGAGCAGCTACATCGCGCGTCGCGTCGTCGCCGGTACCTACTTAGGTAGGTACCTACTTAGGTAGGTACCTACTTTTGCACAAACGTTTTACCTATTTAGATCACGGTAAGTAAACAACACATTTTAGACTCTCTTTCCCTCCATACTTTACTGGGCTTAGGACCGGCAAAGGAACTGAATAATTTAGAAATTATTAAATTAGAAATGACATTTTTATCCATTAATAATATCCATTAAAGTTCTATGGCGCTGTTATTAAGTACCTTTGGCGTATTTAAAAAGGTGAACGAACTTATTTACAATCATTAAACGTGATTTACAAATTATTGATTACACATAACACGAAGTCTTCTAAAAGTTTTTTTTATTTACACTGATTTTACGTTAACGGTTTATCTGTTCAGTGTCTACCGCGTTGCGCGATGCACACAGAAGCACGACATCGCAAATTGTCTTTTAATCACGATAAAACAGTTTCATTCTTCGTAATCACTTCTAAAGCGTTCAGTATCTCTTGTTTTAATGTGTCGGCGTATTCGTCATGCGTACCACTTTACGTCACCCCACAAATAAAAGTCCAATTGAGTTAGATCGGGTGAACGTGGTGGCCACGGTATGGGTCCACCTCTTCCTATCCAACGATCACCAAACTCCGATGTTAAATGGTCAATGCCAAAGCTTCGCCCAGCATCCCAGGTAGGTATTCGCGCGCGGCTGCGCACGAAAGTAGGTATTCAAGGACTGCATCTTGAACATTAACAGGGAGCCCAGATTGACCTCTACCTGTTGTGTGACGAGGTGTAGCGAATGTTACCCATTCCCTGAGACTAAAAACAACAGTCCTTATGGTGTAACGAGTTTCACTTGGACGAGTTGAAAACGTCGCACTCCACTCGGCCACACTATTCGCTTCATCTTCGCTATTACTAAATACTCAATAAATCGTAAATTTCACTATTGGTTAATCCTGCGAACGACCGAGCCATTTTAGCATAGAAACAACGCACGCGCAATAGCCGCGGCTGTGGGAGGCAGACTGGCTGGCGCCTAGCGCTGGCCGCTGGCGCTAGCGCCGGCGGGCGGGGGTGGCACATCGCCGCGCCCCCCGGCCCCCGCCGCCCGCCCGCCCCGCCGCATTCGCCCGCGTTCCCACCGAGGCGGGGTGTATGTAGGTACTATGTACGTAGGTACTATTGCATGCCATATGATGCGCGCCGCGCCGCGCGGTCAACGACCGGTAGCGTAGGCTCGCCCGCTTGTATAAACAAAATAAATAATTTTTTCGGATTTTCCTTGAAAAAATAATTATTTTTTTTTATATTTTTTTTGACATCAGTATCGTTAGTACAACCACCTCTGTGACGGGCATTGTTGACCAAAACAACAGCTTGTATATTATTGTTCTCATTTTTTCTGGCTTGTTCCATGATTGGAAAACAATCTGTACTAGTAGCCTGTCGCAGAAAATAGATGCCTACTTTTGTGTTCTTTTCTGCGGCAGTACTGATCCCAAGATACTTTTCGTAGGGCTAGGCCACAGAGTCTTCGACTGCTGACTCTTTATAATGTTCCCATAATTCTTATAGTAGGCACATTACTTCTGCCACTTCTTCCGTCTTGACACTTAGTTTAATCTCATGAACTTCGGTGAGGGCCTCTTGACATAATATATTATTGTTCTCATTTTTTCTCACTATGAGGACACACACTTGGTTGTTGGTATGGTTTGGTGTGGTCTTCTAACTTGTACTTTTAGATGTTAAATCCTCTGTATTGATTGGTTAATTGGATATATTTGTACGAGACTGATCCCTATAACACAGGGAGTCCTAGTTTAGGGACTAGTGCTCCCTTATCGTATAACATTGTTTTTTGTGTTTAATAAACGCTTTTTCATTTTTTAATTTTTTTTCATACCGCTAATTGAGAATATTCTGAAATGTTCGAAAATTATCTGGAATATTCCGAAACCGCCTTGAAGATTCTGGAAAGTTCAAGCTGTATTTCAGGAAATAAGGAGATAAGACAGTTTGTAACTAAAACCATTTATTATTATAAGTATATACATATACTAGCTGTTCTCTGTGGTTTCACCCGTGTTAATTTCGGAGATCCCGCGGGAATTCTGGGATAAAAATACTCAAAATTGTTTTCTGTAACCCTTATAAAGTATAGTATGCAAATTTACCCGCGTTAATTTCGGACTTCCCATGGGAATTCCGGGATAAAAATCGGATTGAACAATTATAAAAAAACGATTATTAATCGATTATTCATAATAATAATATCATTTATTAAAATCGATTTTTCTTTTAAAATGTCGATTTTTAATCGATTATTTTTTCATATCCCTAATTTGGACTGTCCAGTGCTATTTAACACAAAATCTATTTTTTGCTAAAAATATGAGTAGATTAATTATTGGGTATAATAATTTACGAATTCTAAATATATGCAACAAATATTTCATGAGAGATTTGAATAGTAATGTGGCAAGTGTTACAAAAATACACAGAGAAGTCTACTCAAGAATGTATCCTACGTTAGTGGTGATGCCTGATGGTTCCTCAATAAATATAAGATATTATGAACCAAGGAGAATTATTAAGGTGAAAATTATATGTCGTTTAATACATAAATGCTAGGATCCAACTAGGATCTTACTCCCTTAACAAAAAATACAAGGTTTCTGTAATGACTATTCTAAGTTTAGAGATAAAATTAAATCATAATTATAACTTTTCAGTTACCTCTCGATTTATCTCAGTTGTCTGAAGAGGAACGAAAATTACGATTAGAAAAAAGAAAACCCAAGAAGAAAATTAAAATCTCAGACGATATTGAAGATAATTATAATGCCAAGAAGTATTTAAATTTTATAAAAAAACATTGATGTCAAGAAAAGTTGACTGTTTTATAAAAAAATAATAGTAATAGTTAAATGTGCATTAAAAATGACCTTTACTAGCTGGTGTATTCACTTTGTTCCTGTAGGCTCTGTCCCCATCATGACGACAGCATCACATCATTTATAAATGTTGTACAGGTGCGGTCCGAAGGGTCGAGGAGGACCTTGACCCCCTGAAAATCAATTTTTTTCATGTGTGCAATAAATTGTGTATTGTGCAGTATAATCTAATTTACTGGACATATTATATTATGAGTGACCCCCTTCAAAATTTCAGCCTGCGACCGCACCTGATGTTGTACCCCTGTTTTGCCATCAAAAAGAAAAAGCGCCACACACCATGTGCAGAGTTAGTATCTTAGATCTATCACATCAATTTGTCTTTTCATCACCTTTATCTCATAATTTATTTCGTCTGAGATTATGACCATGTATCAGTACTGTTTATCTAATTAGAAAAAATGAGGTGTTGGAGCCCTTGCTTGCCGACAGTCAAACTTGTGTTCTTTGAAAGAAGGCTATTCTATTGAAAGCACACAGGTTTGAACACTATAGGACATTAGTTTAGTTCTGAATATTCTTTTAATTTTTCCCATTCTTGTGCAATATTTAAATCTACTGGGAGATTTCACTTTGTTCTGTTCATACTTACAAATTACAAGAAAAGTCAGTGGAGGAGCTCTTCTCAAAAAAGATACTCACCCCACTTCAACATCTATACTAATATAAAGAGGAAAAACTTGATTTATTGTTTGTTTGTTTGTTAAGATTTAACTCAAAAACTACTGGACCGATTTCAAAAATTCTTTCACCATTAGAAAGCTACATTATCCCTGAGTAACATATATTGTAATCCGGAATTCCCACAGGAACTCTGAAATTATCATGGGTGAAACCGTGCAGGACAGCTAGTACAGGATGTTGTGATATTGTGTTTAAGTAAAAATCTACATCTGTCAGAATTTGTATCTCAGTGTCAGTCATCATAGCTGGTGTGATAGCTGTACTTGAACCCGATGGGCTAGTGCGTGATGATGGCAAGCGGCCTGACGGGATGACATTGGTACCGTGGAAGATGGGCCGGTCTTTGGTATGGGATGGACCCTCTCATAGGCGCCGTCTCATCTTCCAGCTTCGGTCGTGAAAGCTGATTCTGCTGCAGCTTCTGCAGAGTCCCAAATATTAGTGTCCATTAGTGGGGACTTTATGTTTGGGGTCGAAACCCTGGGGCCTTGGGGTCCAAGCGCCCTCCAACTATATAAAGAACTGGCGGTGACTGGTCGAGGCGTCGCGTGACCAGAAGGCTGATGTTTACTTCGCCCAGCGAGTAAGCCTCGCTGTCCAGCGGGGCAATGCCGCCAGCCTTCTGGGCACGCTACCAGCTGTGGAGGACTTAGGTCAATTTTTTTATTTGTCAATATAAATCAAGTCTATAAAATGCAGAAGTTACAGTTAATAACATATTATTATGTGATAATTGTTTGTTTTTCCGAATTCAGGCCAAAAAAAAATGTGATAATTATTATGACACTATTAAGTAATAAATTGCGTATCTTGACGAAAAATTATAAAAATATTATTTTTCTATGCCCAATGACTTCCCTGCAAGAGATCCTGCTTTGCTGTAATCTCAGACGAAATAAGACTTTTTATTTCGTCTGAGGCTGTAATATAAAAAATGTTCAATTTTGAGCTCTTTAAAATTACATAAATAATTATGTCATGAAGTGTTGACGTAGTGATTACCTTCTCTCTGCTCAGAAGAATAAATATTATTCTTCTGAGGTTGGGACCAGAGAGAAGGTAATCACTACGTTTTATGGGACGGACTCGCCCAGAGAGAAGGTAATCACTACGTTTTAGTAATCACCCACCCATTGTCCTTTGTCAAACTTTTGGCGGTTTCAACTATATTTTTCATATTATGTGCCAATACTGCAAAATTCGTCAGAAAATAGTATTTACCCTATTCTACTATTGATTTCTTTTTAAATATCTGAAGATACCATTTTTAGAGTTCCGTAGCCAAATGGCAAAAAACGGAACCCTTAGGTTTCTAATATAATTTTTTTCCAAACTGAATAGTTTGCTCGAGAGACACTTCCAAAGTGGTAAAATGTGTATCCCCCCTGTAACTTCTAAAATAAGAGAATAATAAAACTAAAAAAATATGATGTACATTACCATGCAAATTTCCACCGAAAATTGGTTTCAACGAGAGCAAGTAAGTAGTTTTTTTAATACATCATAAATCGTAAACCGCAAAAAAATACACTATTATTAAAACTTTGATCAAAGTACGAACTACAAGAACTTTACTTGCTGCTACGGAACCCTTCATGGCCGAGTCCGACTCGCACTTTACCGCTTTTTTCTTAGTGTGTGGTGCTAGTTTTATTTCTGTATGAATAGATTAAGGATATCAGACCAAATAAAAACTATTTTTGGTTTGAGGCATGGACATTGTTTTCCATTTATATAAGGCTTATGTCATATTTACAGAGGTATTTGCACGTAGAGGTTCTATTCTTTGGGTTCTATACAAGGGCATAACGAGGTAAGGGCGGGGGGAGGGGTGGGGAGCAGTGGGCCCCCTAAAGATGTAAGAATACTCACAAACCGTAAGTAATATTATGTAGGTAGCCTATTAATAAACAAAAACAAAGTTTATTCTATTGACAGGCGAATTTTATAACATTGTACTATGAATGGTTGAATCTAGATTCGCTTTTTTACGCACGAACCTGTTTTCTCGATACCGCGCCGCCGTAAAATAAATTCACGGATCGCTCATGCAGCATTTACCTTAGATGTGCCTTATGCTACTGCTCCACCTGCGTTAACGTTAACGTTGATGTTAATGTCTAACGTGGTAATGTTTGTAAGTTAACGCGTTAAAGTGTTGGCCACATCTAAATTAGCGCACTAATTTACGCGTTAACACGCAGGTGGAGCAGTAGCATTAGAATTAGACATATTCTTGGTTCGTCTACGCCTGCCCCCCCTTTAACAAAATCCTAGCTACGCCCTTAGGTACCTACCTATTTGATGTTTGCTGGGTAATGAACCAGAACTGTAGTATTATAGTTGGAATACACTAAAATAATGTTTATCAGTAGTTACAAGCGTTTTATTTCTAAATAAATAGTTAGTAATCTACTTACATTATTCCTTCAAGTTGCAAATTAGGAATGTTATGCTACTGCTTCACCTTCGTTAACGTTAACGTTGATGTTAATGTCCAACTAGCGTTAATAAGGCATTAAAATACGTGTTGGCTACATTAATTTCGTCTGAGCACCCGGGCTATCGCTTAAAGTTTAACGTCATTAGTAATGCCGTTAGTAAGTTAACCCGTTAAAATGTTGGCCACATCTACATAATGCCTTAATTAGCGCACTAATTTACGCGTTAACACGCAGGTGGAGCAGTGGCATTACGGATATACATAGTTTATCGGAACCGAAATCTGAGTAGGAAGTGGAATCAGGGGTTGTTGCCAAAAGACAGATATTATGTTAATCATCATCTATATTGCGTATTATAAAATAGTAATTGATAACATAACTGGTATTTCTTTAGAGGATTATTCGTTGCTTGCAACTAAAGAACTTCTAATAGATGTGGAGGGGAAACAAGAAAAATCGACACCATATATCTAAACACTGCTAAACAAAACAAGAGATTAAATCACTTTTTTGTACCACCAAAACCAGAAAAACCCATTATTTGGGCCAGTTCAGATTGAGCAGGAGAATCTTCCACATCATCAGTTTCTTGAAGCTTACGTTTTTTGTCCCTACGTCTTTCACGACGCAGTTCTTTGAGTCTTATTTCTTCCTCAGCAGCCTCCTGCAGTCTAGTATCCAATTCATATTCTTGTTTCTTTTCTTCCAGTTTTCGTTTATTGGATGCAAAGCGGGCCTTAACCTAAAAGAAAAATAAAAATAATAAAAATCCATTTCACAACACATAGATCTGTGTGATCTTGATCCCACACTAAGCTAAAGCTTGTGTCGTGAGGGAGGGAAATGTGAGGGAATATTAATTTAGATATCTATCAAATAGTTGGAAGATTATCAAAATGTAATTATGTTACTGTCTAGGTATAATAATATATATTTATTTAGGTTCAATGTGTTTCTAGTGTTGTGTATATATGTTACGGCTAAAGGTGGGTGTGAACATAAACTTAAGATTAGCCAGCTAAACTTAGGTGATATTCCATCTAACATAACCAAACCTAAGTTTAGCCGGCTAATCATGATGATCAATGATCAATGATCAGTCAGTTTCTGTTTTTATAAGTATATAGCTGACCTCCACGGTTTCACCCGCGGGAATTCTGGGATAAAAAGTACCCTATGTCACTCAGGATCACTGTAGGTGTTCAGTTGATCCAGAGATTACCCCCTACAACTTCACAAACTCATAACTCACAAATCACAGTTGCAAGAAGAAAAGGGTGGGGAAAACCTTATGGGTACATAGAGTAAATATGTAAACAAAACTGCACTTTCACTACTTCTACTCAAAATTGACTCTTTGAAAGAGTCAAGTGTAAGCTCACTCATTCAAACAATCCATTTTGTTTCAGTGTGTTGTTTATTTCAATAAAATACTGAGAAAGTAAATCAAAAAGTATTGCAAATATTACCAACCTGATCTAATGTACTTCTTTCTATTTTCATAGACATTCCAAGATTTCTTTGATGTTTCTTTCCATTAATATGATCAAGAAAATTGATAGAATCCTTAACTACACAGTCACACACATTGCAGTAGTATCCTCCCGATTGAGAAGTAGGTGTGTTCTTGTTTATCACAACGCTCTTGCCCAATTTTGAATCTAAATCAACTTTATAATCTCTCTGTTTAAGAAGCTCCCGCTTGACTGGTGGAACTGCAAGAAAACCATTAAATGAAAAATTGGAAATTTAAGATTATTATCAAAAGAGCAGTTTTCAAATGCCATTAGACAATTTTTAGAATTTGACCTATTATTTACCTTTCTTTTTCGACCTTTCTTCTTCTTCCAATTCTGCAATCAACCTCTCTGCAGCAATTTTCTCGAATTCGTCTTTGTCCCATTTTCTGCGGTGATCTTCCGGTCTCGTACTCATTTTGGTGATTAGAAATAAATAAAATTATGAAATCCTATAACCTCAGAGTAAATATACTACGTATAACTCTCAACACACCAAACGATACTTTAAAAAAAGTACTCTTTGCGATAGGTACAGATTATAGAATACACATTACACAATTACTGACGATACAGAGAGAATATCAATTACTATTCACTGCCAAATAATATCTAAATAGAATCTGAGAATAGAATGTCTTTGTATCTAATCTAATAATCACTACGTTTCACGGTAAGTATATGTCCACACTCCACAAACTACTTAGAGATACTAATCAGAGAGAAGGTAATCACTACGTTTTATACTAATGAATGAACTATTTTTTTTTTATGGCAATTGTCATTAATGACATTGTTGCCAGTGTCGCGTTAATTTAATTTGCAAAAAGAATTTAAAATGAACGAGCGAAAATTTTGGGCGTTCGTTGTAATAAGAATAATGAAATGGGATGGACTATGTACAATAGGACAAGACAGAAATTATATAGTTATACTTAAATAAATAAGAGAATATGAACGAATAATAACTCATAATTTAATATCGTTAAAAGTAAGAAAGTCTACTAGGATTTTATAAATTTGGAAGTTTAAAGAGTGAAGAAGGGTGATGATGGATGTGGGGAGCGGAATTTTACAGAATACAAGGTCAGAAAATAAATAATTATGATTAAAACGAGGACATGAAAAGATGATGTGATTAAGGTCTCCTTCGGAGAGACCACATTCACATAAAGATGAATTAAGGCATCCTAACCTCATACGAATAATCGAGGAGCAGATTTTTTTATTGAAATTCCATTGGGAAAACCAGGGTTTATTAGGGATACTTGGTTGGATTACCCCAAACCAAGCACCCTTTGATTTTTTAGATTTATCCCAGAGGGCAGACCAAGTTTTATATAGGGACTGTTTCGGGAGAGATATAAGATCATGGCAATAACATCGGAACGGCACCCTGTCACCGCAGACAATGGCGTCCTTGGCAACCAAGTCCACACGCTCATTGCCAGCAATGCCAGCGTGCCCCGGAATCCAAGCCATTGCCAGCTCGTGACCTTGATTAATATAAGATTTTACGGCTGCTTTAATTTCGAAAATAATTGGGTTGTTGTTTTTTGAAAAGGGATTTGAAATTAAGGCCTGGAGGGAGCTACGGGAATCGGATAAAATAAGGCATTTGTGGAGTTTGAAAAGAAGAGCGTACTTAACACTATTGAGAATGGCTAAAGATTCCCCAGTAAAAACCGAGGACTCTGGGGGATATTTAATTTTTTGAACTATATTATATTCTTCGTGGAATACTCCCACACCCACACAACCATGCTGAGAGAGTTTAGAAGCATCAGCGTAGATGGAATGCCAACCACGCCAGTTTCTTTTCATTATTACGCGATGGTATGCGTTGGCGTGTTTATCACCTTTACAAATGTCAAAGTTTAAAATGACTGGAGGCTGATAGATTATTGTTTCGTAATCGAAATCAAAAACTGGGAGATTGGGTGAACGGTGGACAGGATTTTTTATAGATTTTATTTTGCCAAAGCTTTTCATCAAAGGGGAGGGACATTTGTTTATCCAGAAACGGGATTTAAGAGAGAACTCGCAAAGAAGTTGCAGTTTAGGGAAAATAGGATGGGAGGCAAATTGATAAACACGAAAGAGGAAGCGATCTGAAAGAAACTGTCTACGCTGAGAAAGAGGAGGATCGCCACATTCCACCTGTAATGCGTTGATGGGACTAGAACGCATCGCTGCGCTCCAGAATGAACTATGATGGCCGACAAAGAAGTCGACGCACACAAATTCAGTGTTGCCAACCCTCAAAAATATTTACCCCTAAAGGTTAAGTCAAAAACCCCTAAATCCCTCTAAATACAATAATATTATAAAAAAAAAAACTTTATAGTAAATAGCAGCGCCAAGATTTTTGCCTAGTTTCGAAATCATTAAGGTGAAATTATTAGTCTTAAAAAAAAAAACAATTTAATCGAAAGCAAAAATGTCTCCTTATTATTTTTTACGACCAATCTTTTTTTCGTAATTACAAAATGAAGATTTATTATCAAAATGCTAATTATGAAATTCTTAATTTTTTGAAATTACGGCCTTCCGTACGGATCGTAGTAAAAGTATCAATTGTAGTAAACCTTAATAGGACGCACTGTGGGAAGTTGCATATGTTGCGTATGCCCCGTTTTATCTTACATAATTCACTGTTTCCGCACATTGTTCATTTATTTTATTTATTTATTTATTCTTTATTGCACAGTAAATACAAATGGCGAACTTAATGCCTTGCGGTTGGGGCATTTACGCAGCTCTACAGGCAAGCCATTCCAGAGTCGTACGGCAGTTACAACAAAAGATTTTGAAATGAATCCGGTATGATGAGAAGGAATATAGAGAAGGAGGTTATTAGAGGATCGTAGTGAGAGTGAATGAGAATCGGAGAGAAATTGCAATTGAGACTTTAAGTATTCGGCACAGTGTGGATCATGTAAAATAGAAAATAGGGTACAAAGGACACGAACATTCCTGCGATCTTGAATAGGCAACCATTTATATGTGTAGTATATACTACGTTTGCTTGGTTTCCATGACACAAGCTTATAGCTTAGTGTGGGATCGAGTAGATCTGTGTGTTGTGAAGTGGATTATTATTATTATTATTTAAGTTGGGAACGGTATTGGGAAATATGGTCATATTTTCGTAGACCGAAAATAAGTCTAATGCAGTTATTAAGAAGACGATCCAATTTATTAAGAAGTTCCTGAGATATGTCGGAATAGCACACATCGGCATAATCAATTAAAGGAAGGATAAGAGAGCGTACTAAGAGAAGCTTAGTACAGGATGGAAGAAAAAACTTAAGGCGATAGAGAGCACGCAATATACCCGTAATCATCACTAATGTATCACTATTATGCAAATTTCACCACACTCACACAATAGGTATTAATAACGATAAAGTAAGTGTCCATTTCTGCTCAAATCCCACCCAAAAGTTCCAAGCATAGACAACGTAACCACAGTCGTGTCCTAACTCCTATCACCTATACCTATTATGATTATGGTAAACACTGAAAATAAGAAAACTAGATGTCGCTTAGCCATTTAGTTTTAGATGAACAAATAAACATTGCTAGATTGCTTTACTTCAGCTATATTTTTATACCTCTAAATTTTCTTAATGAAAAAAATATAAGAAATAAAAATTTAAATAAATATTATAAGTATTTAATTTAAAAACTCCCAAAAAATACCCCAAAAAATATAATGCCCTTAAAAAATCCCATCGCATTCATTTTCCCCCTAAATCTAGGGGGGAAACTCCTAAGTTGGCAACACTGCACAAATTAACTAGACTTATGTCAACACATGGGTCAACCTGTTCATTACGTTTTAACCTATCTACGGTCAACTACCTACATAGGATCAGCTTTACACTCGGGAGTCGGGACTTTTGACCCGTGTTAACAACAGTTTAACTTGCTCTCTTCTAGATTCATGTGCAAAAATCCACTAGAAAACCACTAAATAAAAACGGCCCTACACTCTTAAAAAAAAATCAAGAGACATTTTTACGTTTTGATTAAACTGATTTTTTTTAAGACTGATAATTTCACCTTAATGATTTCGAAATTAGGCAAAAATCTTGGCGCTGCTATTTACTATAAAGGTTTTTTTTTCTAATATTATTGTATTTAGGGGGATTTAGGGGTTTTTGACTTAACCTTTAGGCGTAAATATTTTTGAGGGTTGGCAATGCTGGTCCAATCCATAAGTCTAGTTCACAGATGAATAAGAGAACATACTGTCTAGCACAAATTAACTAGACATAATATGTCCTGTCTAGTTCTCAGAAGAATAACTAAAGCATATTGTTCTTAGATCTAGTTCTCAGAAGAATAACTAAAGCATATTCATTGTTCTTAGGTCTAGTTCCATTCTCCGTCTACGAAGTTTAGTTAATTTGTGTGTCCGAAGCAAAGAAAATAATACTCTATACTCTATATAGTATCTCCTTACTCGTCTGTGGTGAAGTGTCACTCGCTTCCGATCTGACGTATCTCTAAAGCGCGCTCCACATTCGCGCCCGGTTCGCGCGCGAAGCCGCGAAACACCCGCGAACCATGATAGCACACTTATAGTTCGCGGGTGTTTCGCGGCTTCGCGCGCGAATGTGGAGAGCGCTTAAGTAGTTTGTGGCTCTGTGACTTAAACGTAGTGATTACCTTCTCTCTGTGTGACTTCGCTTCGTAGTTCGTGAAGTTTAGGCGCATAAAGGTATCTCCAGACCCTACCAATAAGTTCGGTGAGTAAATTGTAAATAGCCATATTTTGGATTTCGTTTCCTTTGGTTTGCTACCCGCTCAAGAGTGTGGTCTTTATTCACAATTTACTCTTAGGTTTTTCTTCTCGCTTACAAAGCAATAAATAAGGATGGTGGCTTTGAAAAGTAGATAATGAAAATGAATATCTACCTACCTACTCTGTTCAGGTAAACTATAAAGACCTATCTCATCAGCAAGGAGTTAAGTTTATAATTTTTATTCAATATACCTCTTTCTGATACCTACCAAGTAAACTACCCACCTGCAACTTAGGTAACAAAAATCGAGGGATTGTTGTTAAGTACTATTATTTGAAATAAATTGTTATTTAGTGTTATTGAAACTTGTTTTTATTGAGCTTTTTGCTTTATTGAGCTAGGTATAATCAAAGCTATTATATGTAGTTCACATTTTTATTATTATTATTATTACTTAATCATTTTTTATTGGGGTAAAAATAAGACAAAAGTCGATTTAATTTAAATCTTTCAAAAATTAAACATACTTTTTCACAGTTAAAATCTTATTTAATAATTTATCAATGTATGTAGGTAGGTATTAGAAGTTCACCACTGAGGTGGTAAGAATTATTATAATTTAACAACCTTTGATACTTAGCCTGTATCTAACTACTAACACCTCAGCCTATACCAACTCCACTTCAGAGTGTTAGTATACTTAAATGTGAGATGACTGTTCTGTCCAATGGGAGTCTCTAGATCATGTCATAAAAAAAGAAACATAATATATACTTTTGAGACTGCTACTCACAGTACCTTTAAGATTGCTAAGTAATATGAAAAACCCAGGAAAAGAAGCTGTCTGTTTTGATTCAGATATACCAGTTCTCGGTATTTAGTTTCTAAGATATAAGAAGTTTTGTAAAGTTGGGTGAAAAAATTGTGTCTGCAATTTTCATTGATTATTAATAAACACTCAATTTTCTATTATATATATTATATGTATATATTCTTTTTCAATCTTTTTAGATAGAAAGTCAATGATATCCAATGATGTTAATATAATATAATGACTACCAAAAATGGTATATTTAGATTTTTAAGACAATTGTGACATTGACTTTTTCAAAAAAATCAGATGTTATAACTAGACATCTAAATTTTATCTAAATTTATACTAAAAATAATCTAAGTAAATAAGTTCATTAGTGTGCATTAACCATAGCTGATTGAAAGATTTATAGTTCGTGCTTTGAACAGTTTATTTGTGTCTCAGTGTGTCTCAATACTGCCTCTGATTGCACCGACCTCTGCTCCCTACACGGTTATTATCTTAAAGGTATAAAGAAGTAGACAACATATTTTATGTACTAGTAAGAGAGCCAGTAATACTTAGTGATACTTGAAAATTGTATTTTGTTAAGATAAATGTGAATATTTATTTATTTATATTCATAACATACAATATGATAGCTTCAATAATTTTTGTGTGTATGTTTGCTCCTACTGACCTATAAAATTAAAATAGGGTACTTGCATGATTTTTTTTTCCAGTCTATTTTAAAGATATATGGCCTACTTAAAAAATATATGCATAAATTAATTAAATAGATTGTTTCAAAGTTCCTAATTTTGACTTTACCGCCGAAACGCGGAATGACTTAAAAATTACGCCTTATCAAACTGTGATAGAGATGTCACTGTCGTATTGACAGGGTCATTTGACAGTGACAGACAGATAACTTCAGTATCCAAAAGCGAAATTAAGGTTGAACTGTGTAGAGTTACTTCCAATATTTCCAGAAAAAAATCGAAATGCATGTTACCGATGCATTTTAAAGTAAAAAACTTGAGAAAAAATAAAATATGTGTTGACTGTATGCACTTAGTTTCTTTTGCCTTCCATGAAAGAGGTCAATGTTTCCTAAAAAAATTAAAGTGACGTAATATGCGTGGCTGTGATTGATGTTTCGTTGCAACGTTCTGTTTCGAATCTATTGATAATTTTGACTAAATCTTTCACGATAATGCTATTTAAGGCTCTATTTTTGAAATATTGACACAATTTCTTATTATAAATTTCATGCAAGTACCCTAGTATTAGATTACAACTGGAAATACCTGCCTAGTAGGTACCTGGCGCCAGTGCACTGTCAAACATTAAGGAGGTATTCTAGTCTAGGGGTACAAATTTCAAATGTTTTTTTTTTTTATTCGATAAAAAAATCTAGGAATATTTTGCTGATAATTTTTCTATTAGATATTTATTGATATTTAAACAAACAAAAATCAAAGATTAAAAAAAATATAGTTGCCAATTCTTTGGGTGATTTGAAAAAAAAAGAAAAAGATAAAAAAACACAAAATGGCGGCTGTTTGAAAAAAAAAAGAAGTGATTTTTTGCCCTTTTTTTTCACAGATTTGTTAAAAAAAAGTAGAAAGCAAAATATTTACATAATAATTATAGTTAAGGTCCACACCCATGTTAATCGGTTCATTAGAACTTGAAAAATCGTACGTCAGACGTGTTAGAAAAAGTAGTTTCGCGAAAAATGCGTTTAAAGATTCGAGTACAGTTTCAGGCAGTCGACCTCACTAATTCCGTTAACATTTGAAATCGGTTTTTTTTTCAAAATTCTACACTAGAAGACTGCCTTAATGAAATACCCAAAAACTTCTGCTTACATTATTATGTTATTGTCCGTCTTTGAATGTGATGGCGGTTACGTATGGCTACTGTAATTTGTCTTATTTATTTCGCACAGTTCCTGTCCTGTTGATTTCCAATTTTCTTCAGGAACTTTTTATGTATCACGTTATGTCAACAGTTATTGCTGTTCCCCGTGGTTTTACCCGCGGTCATTTCGAATTTCTCGCAGGAATTCCGTCAAAAAGTACCCTACGGGCTACGTCCTTCTCTGTACCTCTAACAATGTGTATTACGATTTACGCAAAATTTCATATAGTGATCGGTTGAGCCTAATGGCGTGAAAGCGAAGCAAATCCACACATTCACTTTAGCATTTATAATAATAATAATCCACTTCACAACACAGATATACTTGATCCCACACTAAGCTATGAGCATGTGTCGTGGAAACCAAGCAAACATGGTATACAGGGTGTCCCGTAAATTGACGTCAAGCCAGAACCGGATGATAGTAATAACTTAATAGAAAAACGCAAAAAAATAATCTTAAAAATTTATAAAAATTATAAAAATTTACACCCTGCGACGGTACTTTAACTCCTTGCTACAAATCTTAACCTTTTTCAATTTTCTCCTTATTATGTATTCCTGAAACTGAATATTGTTTCTGAAAACTACTGCTTAAAATTTAAGTTTTTTCCAATGAAGTCTTCAAAATTATTGCTTTCATCAGTTTTTAATGACTGTCCTTTTTTGATAGGCATAGCAAAGACTTTTATATTTTTCAATTAACAGCTGTTATGACTTAGGCTATCTTCTGGTTCTGGCTTGACGTCGATTCACGGGACACCTGTATACTACATATTATTACATATATGTATATTATATTATAGATAGATATAAATAGTAGCTGTCTCCCGCGGTTTCACCCGCGTTAATTTCAAAGTTCCCGCGGGAATTCCGGGATAAAAAGAACCCTATGTCCTTCTCTGTACCCCTGACAACGTACGTGCAAAATTTCATGATGATCGGTAGAGTCGTTAAGGCGTGAAAGAGTAACAGACAGACATTCAGACAGACAGAGAGAGTTACTTTCGAATATTTAATATTAGTAGGGATATATATATGTATACACGCCCAGACTGGAAAATGGAACCCTATGTTCATCACACAAAGTCCACCCCCACCGGGAATCGAACCCGGAACCTCTTGATTAGCGGGATCGTGACCTACTTGGCGCAGTAGGTCACGATAACCAATAGCAGTAGGTAGCCAATAACCCGTCATTTCACTAAATCGTTTCTTTGTATGATTTGAATTGCTCCTATAAGGATGATTTATTAGCACTCCTTTACAAAATAAACATTATTTATTTATTGATCGTCAAAATAATGCGCCTTACTACACTATTCTTCTGAGCTACGCACTAAGTGACATGTCAGATACAAACGAACACAACATACAGGTAAGACAGAGCGAGTAAAATAAAGTATTTGAAGGGAAATCTTTTTTTTAAGACAGAGCGAGTAAAATAAAGTATTTGAAGGGATATCTTTTTTTTAAGACAGAGCGAGTAAAATAAAGTATTTGAAGGGATATCTTTTTTTTATTATTATTAATACTAGCTGTTCTCTGTGGTTTTACCGGCGGAAATTTTGGAGATCCCTCAGGAATTCCGGTATACAAAGTACTATAATATGTCATTTTCTGTACTACCCTGACAACTTGTATCCAAAATTTAATGAGATTTCACCGGCGTTAATTTCGGAGTTCCCGCGGAAATTCCGGGATAAAAGTATCCTATAGTATGTCCTCCTCTGCACATCTTACAACGTGTGTACCTACACAATTTCATGATGATCGGTTGAATCGTAAAGGCGTGAAAAGGTAGTAACAGACAGACAGACAGAGTTACTTTCGCATTTATAAAATTAGTTGGAAAGTAGGGATTCTATAATAAATTACCTAATTATCAAGCAAGCATTCTGGTCGGGTTCGTGATGCTGGCTACTAGACTACTCACTTGCTCTCACTAACGTTCTGCCTGAGTAAAAGTTATTATCTAAATAATAAGTACGCGGCGCACACTGTACCCGATAAGTTGATTACATGCACACTTGCACAATTTAAACATCATAATATCACCTAAGGTACCTACATAATATATCGTGTTTTTTTTGTTCAGTTCGTGATTATTTTCTTTAAAAATTCTGTTTTATGTTGGGTAAGATGTAATTTACTAATTTATTGATTGCTTAAACTTTAGTATAGGCTTAACTTTAGTATAGTATTGATTGCTTAAACTTTAGTATAGTATGAGAAGTGTTAAGAAGAAGTTCACATCAAAATTATTATTCATATTATTGTAGTTATTAGGTAGGTATCTCACACTATTTGTTTCTGTTAACTACGTTCGATTTACACCTGACAGGTCTGTCTTGTGGGAGGTTTGCCCCACACTGTTTTTACTTTAGAATCCTCATATTATCAGCATCATTATACATATCAGCATTAGCTTAGCATTTTCTTATTTTTTTTTATTCCTCATAATATCATTAACATTTATTTGATCTAAATAATATATTAATTAAATTAATACGAATGCGGCGTATTTTACAGGCTCTCGGTGAAGAAAGTGTGTAGGTAACCATAGACCGCAGTAGACTTGAGGGCACAATGATAACATAAAATCATTAGTTATTAGAAATAGGTATTTTATTTACTTATTTATTTTCAATGATAGTGTTCGTTGCGTGTCCGAAGACAACGTTGATCCCGAGCGGAGTTCGGACTCGATTTCTATGTGTTCCTCAATGTGTAATTTTTATTGTTTGTTATCATCTTCCGCTACTAATTAGATACCAATCAACCTCGAACAACCTCTCCGAATATAAACCATTTAGTAGTGTCCGGGCAAAGCTATAAGATAGGTCATTTATATACTAAATACCTATTTAAAAAGTTTTTACATTAAGGTCAGGGTGGCTAATTCCGGCATAGTTTTTTTTCGACTTATATTTGAGTGCCCGTATCCGATGATCATTTTGATTTGTGATCAATGTTATGGTCTCATGAAAATAATAATGTTTTAAACTTTCAAATACAGCGATCTTATTTAATTAAACTATCACCAGTACAAGAATATACAACTTTTTTTAAAACTTGACCTGTAGACGGATTTTCCCTTCTAAATCGGGAAAATCCGTCATAATGGAAGAATTTATTGAAATCTTTAGTGGTTTTAAGGAAACACGTAATAATGACAAGCGTCCGTAAGAGACAGTCAATTCTGTGCTTAAAGAACTTAAAAATAAAGTCTCTATCAGATTAAATACGTAAAAATCTGTTTTGGGGGCTATTTCGGCATGCCTAAACAAGCAGGGGTGATCAACATATTTTACTCGAGCGTTATTAGCTCATCTATTATTTATTTATTTATTTAAAAACTCTATTGTACATAATATGTAATATGGAGTTAATGCCTAAGGCATTCTCTCCCAGTCAAGCCTTTTCATCTATTATTCTTAATTAAATAGGTATCGCTATTTTGCACAAAAAAATTATAATTTTAACATTTTTCTTCTTATATTACAAAACATTGGGTGATTCGATTTATCTACTTGAACTGAAACAATTTAATTACTTAATTTCATTTAGTACCAACCGAATTATCTAAATTCACTATACACACAACGATTATTTGTGATCATCAAAAAAAAAACAAATTCAGAATAAATGTCCCTTAAATTAATTGTGGTGGCGATTATTTACTATTACACAAATTATATAGTATCTATTCTCTTTCGAATGAACTTTCTTTGAACTCCAAGTAAGTAGGTACATAAGCTGAATATTGATTGGTTCTCTTTTAAAAAGTTGGGACAAAAAAGGTTTACGATCTCAGAAATGGGGCAAATTCGTCATATGACGATCTAGCTCCATTCAAAACAGACGGAATTATGCACTTAACGATTTCGAGGTTGTAAATTTGTTACTTTGAATAATCTAATCATTTGCAGCGTTATCTTGCAAAATAATACACGAAACCTTTACAAGGACCCTACACTATATATATTGAATTCATTCGACACTGTAAGTTACATAATTTTAAACTTATATTCGAAAATACCGAAGCGTAGGACACTCACATTTCACTTTAAAAAAGCGACTGAACTTTGGAGACGATTTTACCCATTTTTATAGCGACTATCACCATCTAGGGAATTTTATTTGAAGTTAAAAGTAATACTGTTTTACCGACGCTTCTACAAACGCTGCAACTCGACTGTAACGAGCATAATTTCAAGTAGACGGTTACGCCCCATAGACGGAATATGCCACCCTGACCTTACCTATAGTTTGCGTCGTAAAATAGGCGTAAAATTTTGTACCGGTATGTACCTACCTATAAAGCTATAAAGAATTATGGCTTTATAGGTTTTTATAACAAATTTTATAATTAAAGTTTATAATTCACGCGTACAAGTGATCCGCGGATTGTTACCAAATTGTAGGAATTTTCCTAACGTGTCCGGAGTTGTAGCCTTCTGCGGTCTGCCAGGAAAATGGTAAATTTTGAAATAAAAAGAAAAATGATAAAAGCCTTAACTAAGCAGTTTTTTAACAAAATATTAATTAATAGCAAAAGGATAATGTTTTTATTATAACTCTGCGTACAACGACTACAGCTACGTGTAATTATAGTTTACTAGCTGTTCTCCGCGGCTTCAGTCGCGTTAATTGCGGAGTTCCAGGAGTTCCGCCTCCGCGGTAAAAAGTACCCTATGCCCTTTTCTTTTCCCCTGAAAAAGTGCAATACAAAATGATCATTTTGATTGGATCCGTATGGCGTGAACAAATAACAGATACGAGTTACTTTCGCTTTCATAATGTACATACCTACATATTTTATTATGTTTGTATGTGTAGTATGCATGTGTAATGTGTTATAGTACCTACCTATAGTAAATAAATATTTATATAAATTATCTTAATGTTCCGTTATGTTTTAGTTCAGATCTGTGTGTTGTGAAGCGTTATTATTATTAATTTATTTTATTTTTTTCGCTATTTTTACGTAGGTATTCATAAATTTTAACAATATTATCTTTCCTTTGCACACCCGATCTTATACAAAGAGTATATAACCACTACGTTTTAATCTTATACAGGATGGAAATTTGAGACGGGTCAGTAAGGGCAGCTACCTTAAAGGTTGAAGCTTCGCGATTATCGTCTTAGGAGATCATCCCTTATTTTTGATATCTATTGAGTTCTCCGACAAGGATCAAAACTATAAGGCTCTATCGAGCCAAGTCAGGTTTAGGGTATCAGAAATGACACAAATCGAAAAAAACGTTTCCCATACATTTTGTTAGGAAAATGAATTGTAGCACAGTAATGAAAGGTTTCTTATTTATCGGCAACAAAAATATGACATCAAAAAAAAAAAAATCAAAAATATTTATTATTTTATAAGAAGTCGTTACAAGCGGTTATTGGGACCTACTTTTAAGCATTTTTTATACTTGTATGTAAAAAAGAATCCTTTCGCGAAAGTTTGTAGGTATGTAGGGATGTATGGATGTTTGTTACTCTTTCACGCAAAAACTATTAAATGGATTTTAATGAAACTCTAGCTAACTCTAGGGATTCCCGCGATAACTCTGAAATTAACCCAGGTGAAACCGTGGGAAACAGCAAGTAGATAAACAAAAATAAGTACGGATGTCCGTGTTTCCAGGCATGGAGCTGGTGTCGTTTGCAAAAGACGTTCTTCAGGACGTGGCCGAGTGGACGGCCAGCTACCGCGTCGGGCAGACGGCGCTGCGCCACCTGGACCGGGCGCTCTGGGTGCTGGAGAAGAGTGCGCGCTGGGCTGTGCCCCCGCCGTGTGAGTGCTCGAACGTGGGATATACTGTGTAATAATATATAAACACGTCCAGACCGACAAGTAAAACCCTGTGGGCGTCACACAAAGTTCACGCCCACTTCTCGATTAGCCGGTATAGATGGGCAATCGACCCGATGCTTGGGATTAAACCTGATAAAAGCCTGCTAGTTTCGGGTTTAAAATAGGGTTGGCACGGCAGGCTTCTATCGGGTTTAATCCCAAGCACCGGGTAGATTGCCCATCTATAGCCGGTAGGCATGGTGATCACTGCGCCAACCGGTTCGTCGAATAAACGCTAGTGGACACCGCGGGGAACAGCTATTATCCTCACATAATATTATAAAACAAGTCCTCCACCGCTTCTGTCTGTCTGACTGTTTGTCTGTTCGCGATAAACTCAAAAACTACTGAGCCGATTTCAATGCCGTTTTCACCACTAGATACAGTGATTCCAGAGAATGTATCCTGGAATTCCCGCGGGAACTCCGAGATTACCGCGAGTGAAACTGCCGGAGACAGCTAGTATTATTATATTTTGTGGCTATTGCAGTGGAGCAGGACGAGGCGCAGCCCGAGCTGGTGCGGCCGTTGCCCTGGGTGTTCTTCCTGGCGATGCTGATCGCGCTGCGCGTGTCCCGGGAGACGATGTCGCTTCTCAACCTCGCGCTGGGGAAGCCGCCGCTGAGGTCCGCTGATATGGTATGCAACTGTTCACCGTCCACTCTGTTGGTCAAGAAGGGGAGAGCAATCGCTAAAGGGACGAACGAGTCTCGAGCTAGAAAATACCCCGCATCGGGGTAAACATTTTTTTCTAACTGACGGACTAATTAGAATTTTGATTTTCAAAAGTAGTCCACATCACCATTATTTTGTTCAGCGGAGCTAAGATGCGCAACACGATAAAATTTTATCGAGCCATTTTATCGATTCTCGTCGACATATATATCGTTTTGTCTACCAGTGGTAACATGGCAGCAAAAAATGTTTAACCGAATTTAGTCTTAACTCCATACCTCATTAATGCACTTTTTTGCTTGGACACCCACAAATATTTGTCGTGTCGACAATTTTATCTTTCGTTCGATAAACATATCGTGTTGCGCATCCTAGCTCGGCATGTGTACCTAACAAAAAAATCTGAATATCCCGTGGTACCTAGATATTCAGAATTAATATATCGACACCGATTAAAATAATCGTGGCCGGCGCGCGCAGGTGACATACATACAGGGTAAGCGTCGGTACTTGCGCACCCTCAAGTACCAGGGGAACCGGCTGAGGCGCGCGCGCGTCGCGGCGCAGCGGCCGCGCCAGCCGTGGCACGCGGGGCTGCGCGCGCTGCTCGACCTGGCGCTGTGCCTGCGCCCGCGCAGCGGCGCCGCGCCCGCGCACGACGAGATACTGGTACGGGTAACTTGGACAGACTCGGACACGATCAATGATTAAAGGTTTGTTTATGTCTACAGACATTGAGCGTGCCAGACACGTTCCGCGGCAGACGCCGACAGACACCGTTTATTTACAAAAGACATCAGCGCGGTTCCGGTTTGTCTGCGACAGAACGTGTCTGGCACGCTCAATGTGTGTGATATAAACGGACCTTAAAGCCCTTACAGGGCTGATATTGGCGGCAGCCACGTATATTCGGATGATAATTCTGCAATGTTGTAACTTGATATAGAACATTTAATTGAAAACCGCCAAAAATGCCCCACGACGAGATACTGGTACAGGTAACTTGGACAGATTCATAAACGATTAAGAGCCCTTACGGCCGCACTCAGAGTCGACTTTAATGATTACTTAGTTAAGTATAGATTTTTAAAACAAAACTTCCGCAATCAGGCAAGTTCAATAAATTAATGTTAATTGGCATTTAACTAATTAAGTTACATCTCATTAAATGCCAATTAACATTAATTTACTGAACGTCTCTGATTGCGCCAGTTTTGTTTTAAAAATCTATACTGAACTAAGTAATCATTAAAGTCGACTCTGAGTGCGGCCGTAAGAGATTGAAATTGGTGACACTTTCAGCGATTATATTATTATAATTTTAATATTTTTACGGGCCTAGGTGTGTGCACTTTGGATTTTCTAATAACAATTCTGCAGTGTTGCAACTTGAAATGGCAAAGTTTGATTGAAAACCGCCGAAAGGGGCCGTTTTTGTTTCAGTTTTTTTACATATTTTCTATCGATTTATTTGCATGTGAAGCAGGAGTTTGTGTTGTAATAAAGTGAAGCTCCCGTCATTTTCCTAACTGTACCTATTAATATAGAGCATACCCGTGACATATCTCGTTTTTAAACATTGAAGGTAGTAAACCACGGCAAGCGCTCACGTCCGCAGTCCGACGAGGCGGCGAGCAACGACACCATGGAGCGACTCATCGAGAAAATGATGACCGACCTCGACGCCGAATCCGACGCAGACTCCAGCTTCACAGTAAGACCTTGATCTTGTATGTTTCAGCCGAATGCTTTTAAGAGGTTAAATAGGCTAGTTTCCTGGGTAAAAAAATCAAAATTCTATTTAGTCCGTCAGTTAGATAATAAAAAAATAAAAGACACGTATTTTTTGCTTTTTTAAAATAATGGAAATATGCATAGATAAAGCGCATTAAAGTTTAGGGTGGGGGACTCGTGATGTCACAGCTCGCTATAACGTGCGAACAAACTGTTGCCAGGCGTGACGTCATGTGAAATTTCGACTTGATATATCTCCGTTATTTTTTGGTTACATAAAAAATAAAAAAATACGTGTCCAATATTTTTTAATAATCTACAAAACGGACTAAAAAAGAAAATTTAGGAAACTAGCCTATTATATTTATTTATTTATTTCTCCTAACACAGGTATTGATAAACTTAAAAGGAGACCCCAGTCATGTTCTAGTTCACTTTAAAGTTACCTATTGAATAAACTTATTATTATTATTATTTATTTATATCACTATTTGGGAAGCTTACAGCTAGATATACAAAAGTAAATTACAAAGAATAGATAAAAATAAGGCCAATTATCAGCTTTCACATATTACTATTAAGATCAGTTACAGAGGTAGATGGAGATGATTAAATATTATGTAAGTTGAAATTTAGAGTAACACAGCTTTTTTATGAGAAACAAATTAATAGAATTAAGAAGACAGAAACAAAACACAAACAGGAAAACATATATTATAATATTATATTTTATTTCAGTTAACAAACGCAAAAAGTAATGAAACAATAGATTCCGGATCGGAGAACGATACAGTCATAGATCGCAGCAAAGAACCCGCCGTGCCGTCCGAAGGGCCAGAGACGGAAGCTGAAAGTAAAGATCCAGAAGCCGGAAGTAAAGATTCAAATGCTGAAAATATAGATCCGGAAACTGAAAACTCAAATCCGGAAGCTGAAAGTAAAGATCCGGAAGCTGAAAGTCAAAAACAGGAAGTTGAAACGCCGGTGACATCCCCTAGCGAAAGTGAAGTCATCGCCTCCACACCGGAGAAAAATTCAACACCAGAGAAAGCAAGTCCTGTAATGGAGACAAAGGAGTCCCTAAGTGACCCGCTCCCGGTGGCAGCCAAGCCTATCTCGGCCAAGGAACAGACGATGCAATTTTTACAATACGAGATATCGACGCAAAGTGCACGAAAATCACCAAAGAAAATTGGTAGGAAAATATTAGATTTCTTTCAATTCAAAACTGGGAAATAGAGAAATGCAAAGAGTCGGCCTGCTTAACGACCTTGAATGTTACAAATGACAAGTGCGAATGAAAAATATCCATGGGAATGGGTATGTTTCATTTGCAAATCTCGAAAAATATTCACTGTTTGTGTTTTATTTCAGCCAACGGACGAATAAAGAGAGATCTGAGCAAACGTAAAGGTACAATGGTTGACGACGGATCAGTAATGAATACATTCGCTTTGACGTTATCGCATGCTCTTATCGGCATTGCTCGTTTGCCAGCTTTATATAAAAAAAATACAAATAGCACGCTCAATGACGTGTTTAATTCATTAATTGAATCTAATCGTACGCTTTATTTTCTATAATAGTGTAATATTTTTAATGGGGTAGTTTAATTGGTATGTTGTTTTCTCAGCGGTGCCAGAGGTGCGGATGAAAGCGGCGGACGGCTCGCATGCTGGCGGGAAAGGTACAAAATATGTTACATTTTCTGATCATAGGTAATAATAGAAACAAAACTAAAATCTACACGACTTTTAAAGAAGGGCCCTTATTCACTACTAGATGTGCCCCACGGTTTCACCCGCTTGAAACGTTTTCATGTAACAACTTTTTTTCCCGACATCTGATTTCAAATAAATAAAGCCTATATCTACATATAGGACATCCAGACTAAGCTGAATCTACCTGTGAAAACCGCATGTCAATCCGTTCAGTCAGATTCCGAGATAATCGCGAACAGACAGACAGACAAACAGAAAAGAACTTTGAAACCTTTTTTTGTGGTTGGTTACTCTTCTTTTATCGCCCCCTGTCAATTTTAGTTAAAAATATCCAATGTACAGAATCGCGGATTCTACTCTTTTATTATAGTATAGATGACTATGACCACTCCTTGCTCATAACGCGCGTCTCAAAAACGCATTTCCAAACGTTCTAGATGCCAAAAATATTAGAAATTATTATTCTTTATGCCATAAGAAACGTTGTAAAAGTATTTTTTTGGAGTAAAACTTCTTTGATTACGAGGGAAAGACAGTTTTTGCGGCGTCTTATCTTAGCGCGGCGTGTTATGGTCATAGTGAATAAGGGCCAAGCTCTTGTAGTATCTACCTACTAAATGCTTAAGAATAAAATTCCTTCAGTAACGCTAATGACTCAATTTTAGAAGCATAATAATATTATGATATCGTTGTTTTTTTTGTAAATGGCGACGAGTTTGGGTGATGTAAGCGCCTTATGCGAGTACGTGATATCCTCCAGTTGTATAATAATAAATTAAGTTGTAAATAAGCTAGGTTTGTCTTCGAGTGTAGAAAATTAGGCGCAAGAGTATTAAAACTCTTTAATCGACTTAAAAAACTAGAGTTCTTAGTTACCCTAGTATGTTTCTTTAAAATGACAACACGACAAATTTTTATGAAAATACAGTGTGAGTCTCTATATGCACTTCGCACATATAGAAAAAGGTGAAAATAAATCCAATTTAATCGACGAGGACACACGAAAGAGCACTAAGTTAAAAAGTTACAAAGTTTTCTTTCTTCACGCAGTTGTAAATAAAACACAAAAAAATCAGATGTTTTAAATAACTTTTCTCGTCGAAAATTGGGTAGACCCAATTTTACTAAACCATTCACCAAACCCATATTTCCATAAATGTGCTCTTTATGGAGACTCACAAGTCACACTGTATTTGGTTATTCTGAAAAATTTTAAGAAAAAAAAAGTTCACCTCCACGCGTGGACCCAGGGGCTAAACTAGCGTCACCCGCTGCTTAAATCGATAAAAGATTAAGGGAAATGGGATTATTACACAGACAAATGCAGAGGGTTAGTTTCATCCAAAAATGCGTTCGAAATTGAAGCACAAAAAGAGTCGCAAAAAGCTGGTTTCACCACCCGTGATATTGTACGACATGACGTATGCGCTGAACGAGGTTCTATGCCTATTAATTCTATGGAAAAATACTATTTTCTTATTATTTAAGTTTGATAGTGCAGATCTGCTGAGGAATTAGCTTCTAATACTTTTATTATCCTTACATATTAAAAGTCCTCCGATGCGTCTATCTGTCTGCTCGCGTTAACCTAAAAACTACCGAAGGTATTTTCATGCGGTTTTCACCAATAGATAGAGTAATTCACGAGGAAGGTTTATACATATAGTTTGCCCTGGGGTTTCAGCGGGGACTGCGAAATTACCGCGAGTAAAACCGCGTGGAACAGCTAGTTTACCCTATTTTAATTTTATTAATGTCTTATCCATTTCTATAGTAAAATATGTTAGAAAGTTCATAGTAAGTGGAATTTGTTTAAATACCTTATAAGGACTTTAAGATCAGATGAAAAATCGATTATTATTTTTCTATTTATAAACTTTGTTGTATTTTCCGCAGAAAATGGAGGCGAAGGCCATTAGATGGATGAATGATGGAATAATACAGGGCGCCATGTTATTGATAAGTTTACACACTATTTTGTTTTTTTATGTTCATGTGGTGTATTATATCGAATTTTATGGAATTTTTACTATGATATGATAAATACTAGGTACCAGCCGGCTTGCATAGCCTTTCACGAGACTTGAGACGTTAAAAACCTTTGTGCACCCACATTGCGAATTGCTACAAAATATAATAAGTACAGTTTTGAATAACACTGGTGTTGCTCCTGAGGAAAATCGGCTTGAACTCGTTGGAAATTATTATTAAAAAAATACTCTAAATATTTTTAATGTGCTTATTATTATTGTTTTGTTATTAATTAATTATTTATGTATAGAATGAAATTAATTTGCTTCTTACGATTAATTTATTATGTTAACATTTAAGTCAATGGTGCGTAAGAACAAATTATAATTTAATTTTAAGAATTTCGTAATGTTCCTTTTATTAGTGTTTATTTTTGTTTTTATTTTTTCAAAGCCAATGCATAGGTTTGGTTTGTTCCACTTGGATCCATATGATTACTAAATTGAGGGCGTTTGTTGATATTGTATCTTCTATATTGCCTATATTTATCCTACCCTTTGTAATATTAACGCAAGATTTAATTCAACATAATATCCTTGTTTATAATTTTCTCCATGGTTACGGTTGGTGCGAAGAATTATCATATTTGCTAGAAATTCGGGAAGGAACCGTGCGTCGTCATCTAAAGCATATTTGTGTATGATTTGAATCCAATGGGAATAATTCAAAAATATTACCATATAATTAAAATTAGCCAGTGTTGTAGAATTTAAGTTTTTCGGATGTAAACAATAATTTTATCGAATAATCGTCCTATTAATTATTTATTTTTATTCACTCGAATGTTATCTGTAACATCATTATCGATGCAAATATGTGTTTTACTGGTACTTATTTGGTCAAAGTACCTACTGAAATACTCTCTCATGTTAATAATTATATCAATGACAGTTAAATTTGTTCCTTATCATGTAGTGAATAACATACATTTTAAAGATTTATATATTGGTAATAGGTATTTAATTTTTTTATGCTTTTTTAATGTTGTTGACATGTAATGACAATGACAATAGCTCAAAATCATGTATTACCTACCACGTGTTCCTACGTACTTTGTCGCTATTGGTTTAATGTTAGTAGTAGGTATACAATATAATATTGCAATATATTATTTATGACCTTGTTTGTGCGATCGATGCTAAATACTAAAGTGCAATAACTGGATGGAACTTCTTTCGGATGAGGCTATTGTATGTAGAATTTGTTAATGTTTGTAAAAAAAAATTATAATGGTTATAGTTTTGCCAAAGAATTCGGCTGTGTGATAGTGTGTATTCGAAATATTCCTGAAGACTGATGAAATTTATTAATATTTTATATAATTTTCCATTAAAATGAAAACCTTTCACTTTGATAAAAAATGAATAAAAATTGTTACAAATATATTTTTATATAAAATTATTCTTGACTTTTACTTAACACCGAGTTTCCCAAAAGATTTTCTGAAGATATCACGCAAGGACATCAGAGTACCTACAATTAATCCTTTCTCTGCCTCGTTTTCAAGGTAAGACTACAAAAACATGGCCATTACCCACGTTTTTGTAGCCTTAACAAGGAAAGGCTACATAAACGGCCATTACCCACGTTTTTGTAGCCTTAACAAGGTAAGGCTTCATAAACATGGCCATTACCTCCAGATAACACCCTTTAGGCATAATTTCTTCTAGTATTGGGAATGCCTAATATCTATCATTATTTTAAATCTAATAAATATAAAAGTAAGTGCAGTGGTTTGTTAGTAACGTTTTATATTATCTACGCTTCTGACCTCAGGAGCACCTCTCGTAGATTTTGATAATTGGTATGGGGATCGCGGTGAAAGCATTGAATAAAAGAAATAGATTGTCTCAATTTGTAGAAGAAAAAAAGAACTGTTTCCGCCCGGGATCGAACCGGGGACCTTGTGCGTGTGAAGCACACGTGATAACCGCTACACTACGGAAACTGATACAAGGCTTGCTGAAATAGCATAACATAACCTACAAGACATGGATTGCAAATCGACACAATGGTGAAGTGACCACCTCTGACGTTTTGATAGTAGATACTACAAATTGGTACCTAATTAACTGTACGACAAAGTTCATAATAATATGATCGCTCAAGCGCTCTACTCGTTGAAAGAGAGATTGGCACTTCGGCCTCGATATAATTTTCTATTCGAATCTCGTAACCATCGATCTCAAATTACCTACACGATCAATTTCTCATTATGTTAACTTGTACCAAAACTTTGTTGGGAGTAAATATTTAAAATAAGCACGTCTCTGCCGGGCGCTGCGCTTGGCGTTCTGGGTCGGTACTCGGTACACACTAGTCACTACTCAGTCTCGCGGCTACATCGCCCGCGAATAGTCGCGGACGTATCTATACGTCGCGCTATTGTCGGTGTTTAGTTGGTTCTATCACAATTGTCTACCGCGACAAACACTAAATTATATCACCATGGATCCTGAAGCCTTTCTAGACGTGGCCAATCAGGTCATCAAACTCAAAATGTACCCATACTTTGATATCGCACATTCTCTATTATGCGCTCTTGCAGTAAGAGAAGATTTGGGAGCTGGTACGTGTATAATATTATTTTAGACTTTACATTTGAATGGTTACCGCCATAAATATTTCGTAGTTATTCTCAGACGTATGCGATGGTGTTTGAAATGTATAAAAATAATGAAGCAGATAAGTATTCGAGTTATAATTAGACTGGTCGTTCCCTCGATAGCTAAGTAGCTACCTATATTAGTTTGTGGTTATAGTAAACTCCTTTTATAAAAAAATTATGAAATTCTAGCTTCAGGCACTTTAAGTAGGATCATAACAAAAAGGACGAGGGTAGGTTGCCAACTTTACCAACTAGGTACCTATTTTAAACTGTATAGAGTAGGTTTAGATAGAGTATAGACTGATGTAGAGATTCAATAAAATATAAGATGGAATCATGCTCTACTTAGATATTTTTTTATCTGGGTAGCCAGGTACAGCTGTTCAGCGTGGTTATGATGATAATAATTTCCATTTTCAAAGTTTAAGCTTCAAGAGCAGTTTTCAGTCTTATTTATATAGTTAAAAAGTATAAATCTATATAGGTACCTAACCTATTACCTAACCTAACTTTGCGAACTCTGCGAACCTTGCGAACTCTGTTATGAGCGAGGTTTAAAATTATGGTCCTTCGAAAATTATCCTCATGATAAGTAGAGAATAGAGAATTAGAGATACATCAACATTGCATTGAATTTGCACCTTAGCAATAGTAATTTATTTTAGTTAATATTTATAGGCGTCTGCCATATAGGTAAAGATAATGAATAAACAACTGCTAGACGTAAGTTCGCCTTTCCTACTATATGGTGTGCGAAAAGTTTAAATCCCCGTTCCCTTCCCTATCTTACTTCATCATAAATCCTGAATAAAATAGGTACCATGACTATACCGTTCCATAAATTGACTAACATAATAAATATTATCTCTACAAAAAAGCAGAGCCATGGCTGACTTTAAACAAGGTACCTACCACCTGCACCACTGTAATCTGCTTCAAATACCTACATTACGATTAGTTGACGCAATATGCAGTAAAAGATTGGATAACTATATTATTATTTGAATAGATATTTCTCTGCTTTTATAATCTTGTGCGAAAACTGCTACTGATTATAACAAAAACTTGTAGAAGGGCTCGTCCGGGATTTGAACCCGGGACCTCTCGCACCCGAAGCGAGAATCATACCCCTAGACCAACGAGCCGCATATCTGACGATCGAAATTGTAAAATATTTACTAAAACCCTAATTGCACTGTATATAGACATCACACTATAGCATAATATAAGAGTGATGATTCATCTAATGCTACTGCTCCACCTGCGCTAACGTTAACGTTGATGTTAATGTCTAACGTTAACGTTGATGGTAATGTTAGTAAGTTAACCCGTTCAAATGTTGGCCACATCTACGTAATGCCTAAATTAGCGCACTAATTTACGCGTTAACACGCAGGTGGAGCAGTAGCATGATAAGTATAGGTAACACTTTTCCTAACAATAAGTACCTATAATAAGTTTTTATTAGTAGGTATAGCAGTGAACTAAAATATCCATATATAAAAAGAATCATAATTATGAGGCTTTAGGTAATATAGAGAAGAAACTACTCAATAGGTAGGTAATAGGTATATTATTACCTAATACCAGGTACAGGTAAGTAGTACTTACTTATTATGTTATTTGTGATATACTTACTTCTTTATTAGATAAAGAAGGCTTGAAAAAGGTTCTTTTTATAGTATGTGTAACTTGTAAGCGGCTCTTGTCTAGTAGGTAGGTATTTTTTTACTTCTGCTAAGCTAAGGTGAAAAGACAATAGACCTTACTTAGTTATAAGCCAGATACCTACTTAAAAAAACTTCATAGAAAGTACCAGATAGAAAGACGTTTAGTCCAAATTTCAATCCCATACAAAATAGTAAATTTTTAAGGGGACGTGGATGGCTGAACCCGAAACTAAGAGTAGGTAGGTAATAGCGATAGGTAAGTGCTTTCTATGGAATGGCGCAATAATACATCAGGGTTGTCTTATCTTTGAAAATCAACGGGTTCGGTTCGTTCCCGACTTATACTAGTTTTTAGTAGATAAGGGCGGCCGGGCGGCGCCACAGTCTCGGCGGCGGCGGTAGCGGCGGCGGCAGCGGCAAAAACTAATGGTAGACAACATAAGGAGTAGGCCACAGCTCGCGCGGCTGATAGCTGTGGCCAACTTCGTATGTTGTTAACCTTTTTTTTTGCTGCCCTGCCGCCGCCGAGACTGTGGCCAAGGGGTAAGCATCCCTACGGTTTTAACTTTATCAAATCGGCCCGCATACTCTTTTGAGTACTTTCGTTATTCCTGGTAGTTTCAGATTTAGCCATTCACGGTCACTTGAAAAATTCATTCATTATAATTGTATGGTGGGATTAAAGGTGCGCAAGCGTTCTCGCGCAAGCACCCGCTGTCGTGCTGGCTGTCGACCATGCTGGTGATCTTCGCCGGCGGCATGGTGGCCAACGGGCTGCTCGGGGAGCCGATGCTGGCTCCACTCAAAAACACGCCGCAGCTCGTCATAGGAACGGTCACGTGGTAAGTTGCATATTATTGTATGTTCGACTGTATGTATAGGTATTTTGTAAGCGGTAATGTCATGTGCGCCTGCGTCCGTTGCGTGAGGAAGCGTCGTTGACGTTAAAAAAATTATCTCTATTATATTTAGCTCAGTTTTAAGTGGCATTGTTGACTGCTATTTAGCTCAGTTTATATTATCTGTGGCTCAGTTTTGAATTTTGGTAGTGGTAATGTCGTTGACGTTACATGTGAGTCAAGCAGAAAGCTTATAAGTTATAATAACCATCCGCTAACGATCTCGTACTAGGGTTGCCACCCGTACTATGTTATATAGTATCGTACTATATTTCAGTCAATTGTACTATATATTATAGAAAAATATAGTACGAAAAATACTATATTTTTATCCCTAATTTAACTGTCGCGCTTTTTATAATAACTGTGACTGGTGTGGAACGCACCCGCAGCGCAGCACGAGGAATTTCAGAATGAAACGCATATAAGCGGCAACAAAACATCAACTGTCAAAAATGCTGCCCGATACATAATGATTAAAAATAAATGGTACTATTCTTTCCCTGCATTTCCCAAAAGTACTATTTTTTTGCATCTTTTTTCGGAAAAATACTATATTTTTTCCAAAACAAAGGTGGCAACCCTATCTCGTACGTACCTATATTTCGTGGTCAGTGACAGCTGTGCAGTTGCGGATACAGGTGGGGTGGCTGAGATTTTAAAACGTGCCTGTTGGTTTCTTATAAGTAAGTAATATAATCTGTTCCCGAAAGCATAAATAAGATATATTAAAACTAGGAAAAATTGTGAAGTGAAGAAAAATTTAACACACACACTACACAGTCACACTGAGTCCACTACTAGAATAATTGTGACCTACTTATCTGATCTACTCTTTGACACTTATCTTGAACCTTATTTCTATTGTGATTAAGGCAAAAATATGTATAGGTACTAGTAAGGGACTAGCAATAGGTACTTTCGTCAACTTGAAATAGCTTCAGAAAATTAGGAGATTTTCATTTATAGTCAATAATCAAATCATTTACTTATTCAAATTAGGCCCATAATGTTGCTCTTTTTGACGTCAATAAAATTACAGTTTACAGTAGACAGCACCCATAAAATATCCACCCTTCACAGCTTCCTAGTTCTATGGCTGAAGAGAAGAAGCTGCGCAACATACTCCAGCAGCACGCTGTCAGTTTATAATATACATATAGGTATATTATTAGTGTTAACCTTTATACTTTACTAGCTGACCCCCGCGGTTTCAGTCGCGGTAATTTCGGAGTACTCGCGGAAATTCCGGTACTTTTTATGTAGGGTACCGCGAAAATTCACGGAAATTACTCGAAGTCATGTAGAAAAAAGTACTTTATGTTACTCAAGATCACTGTAGCTTCTTATATCTAAGTGAAAGAATTTTCAAAATCGGTTCAGTATGATCCAGAGATTATCCCCTACAACGTCACAAACTCACAAACCCACAAACTTACAAACTTTTGCTCTTTATAATAATATTAGTATAGATTGGTTGTATCAATTATGATTCTGTTTCCTAAGGTACCTGGTGTTCTACACGCCGTTCGATATTGGGTACAAAGTGGCCAAGTTCCTCCCGGTGAAGGTGGTGGCATCCGCCATGAAGGAGATATACCGCGCCAAGAAAGTGTACGACGGAGTCAGTCACGCCGGCAAACTGTACCCCAACGCGTATATCATCATGATCATTGTCGGTGAGTGCACGTAGTAGTAAAGTATTCAATAATATTATCTGTGGCATATCTACCTATACAATGCAACGTGCTATTGAATTACCTCAAAACCTGATACACCCTATTTAAAAAAATATAGTGTGATTAAAATACAAATTATTTAGAAAAAATTAATACTTTAAAAGTTATTCGATCAACATTGTTTGGAGGTGACCTATCTACGAAATTTTTAATCGCTACCTATGCGCTCGCACTACGTGTCAATGAACGATTCGAACTTAGTGGTTATAATACTCTTTGCTTTTTGCTACGGACGCGGACGGCGGCGTACGCGCCAAATATTGTGGCTTATTGGGCTAATAAAAATGAAAAAATATAACCTATACATATATAAACATGGTGCGATCGATACGGAAGTCGATTCTGAGCAAACTAATTTATAGTTTTTCAGTTAATTTATTAACACGATGTTGAACTACGTCGTGAAACAAAACTGACTTTTTAAAGTGAAATAAGACGATTAGTTCTTTGGGCACGGTAGAGAAAAATACTCGTAAGACAACCTAGTATGCTCAATACTCTTCACAAACATTCGCTAAGTATGCTTATTTACGTTGGTATTTAGAAGAAGAAGAAGAAGAAAACTACATTTACTCCAGCACAACACACAAGGAAAAACAAACAAACATTGGACAAGTTCCTAATCTAAACCCAGTGCATATCTATTATGTATCTTGCATGCTCTGCCGAAAGAAAATTTATACGTACAAACAAATTTTTACAATATGACAATCTTCCGTGGCGCGGTAAACCGGACTACAGAAGAAAAAAAATCTTCCATAGGACTGGACTACGGAAAAATAAAATTTTCCGTTGGCCGGACTACCTATATTTATGGAAGATTTTTTTCAGACAACTGAACCGTACCACGGACAAAGAGCGGACAAGACAATAAACAAGTTTGTACCTACTTTTTTAGATATATAGGTACCTTGTAACCCAATGAAGCATTAAATCATTGCTGGAACTGAAATGGTGACAAAGATTTCTCTTTTATCTACCGTGTAGCGATTAGCGACTCGACAAATATTTTTAGGTAGGTACTTAATGACTAGATAATGACATTATCTAATAAAATATTGTTGATTTACTAATAAAAACGTGTACAAAAAACGTACAATTTGCAAATTCGGGTGTAAGCTAATTTTATTTCAACAACATCGTAAAATTATACCTACATCATACCGACTATAGGCTGTTCTGCGCGGTTTTACGCGTGGTAATTTCCCTTCTACCCTATGTTCTTTTCTGTGCCCCTGACAACGTGTGGATATGCAAAATTTCACGATGATCGGTTAAGTAGATAGGGAAAAAGGTAATACACAGACAGACAGACAGTTACTTTTGCGTTTACGATAATGAATACATCTAACATCAATACATTTAAACAAACAGTCACACCCTCTGAGAAAAGAATATAGGTACTAGGTAGGTGGAGAAGCTATATAGCCGTGTACCTAATATGATAAATGATTTTTTTTTCAGGCACTTTGAAAGGCAACGGCGCTGGCTTCACGAAATTGATCGAACGCCTGATCCGAGGAGCGTGGACACCGACGGCCATGGAGACAATGCAGCCTAGCTTGTGAGTTAAAACTTCTACAAAATATATAATCTAATCCAAATCGAAATCTAAACCATGTGTGAAGGCGAATGCGAAAAAGTCTGCAATTTATATGTTTTAAGGCCAGAAAGTTTATGAAATTTCAAAAGAGGGCCATAATTATAGAAAAAAAGCGGCCGAGCGTATTTTTAATCTATGCTCTTTCAATGCTCATGCTCATGGTATCTTTGGGTACCAACTACCACGGGAAGTCCGAAACTCGCTCAACTCATCCTACTAATATTATAAATGTGAAACATGTGAAATAGTGGATGTTTGGATGTTTAGATGTTTGGATGTATGTTACTCGATCACGCAAAATCGGCTGAACGGATTTGGATGAAATTTGGCATGCACGTTGTCAGGGGTACAGAGAAGGACATAGGATACTTTTATTTCGGAATTCCCGCGGGAACTCCGAAATTACCGCGGGTGAAGCCGCGGGGCACAGCTGGTAGTAAAATAAAAATTGACTAGATCATGTGCGGTGTTTCCAGCTACACGAAGGCGTCCTTGGTGGCGGCAGTGATCTTCGTGCTGGATAAGAAGACGGACCTCATCTCGGCGCCGCACGCGCTCGTCTACTTCGGCATTGTCATATTCTTCGTATACTTCAAGGTAACTACGTTGTATGAAACGAGGTATTAATTCCTATCATCGTTAAGATGAATGCACATTGCACTTATTACCTACCTGTGCGATATATACCTATACGATATTATTTTTATGGCAAGCTATAGCTGTGCCCCGCGGTTTCACCCGCGTGAGTTTCGGACTTTCCTCAGGAACTCCAAAGTAGCCTAATTTTTACTTCTTAAACCTTCCCTGAACTACTACATCCATTCTCGGGTTTTAGCGAGACAAAAGAACAGCAATTTATTTTTATAGATACGTACCTAACATAATATATAAAGAAGATAAATATAATTAGTTTAGCACGTGTTTTTTTTTACTATAATGTCGTAGGTTCAATCCCTGAGGCATTTTAAGTTAAGTGTGTGTGTGTAACTTTTGTAAATAAAAGTATACTAAAATATCAGTTGTTATAAGGTGCTAGCTTTTGCCCGCGACTTTGTCCGCGTAGAAGTCGAAAATGGTTCTAATAGGATTTTTAATTGGTTTTTTACGTTAGATCGGAACGAGGAGTCACGTTGTCTCATACAAACTTTGCGCCCCCTTTTCACCGCCTTAGAGATAGAATTTCGGAAAATCCTTTCTTACCGGATGCCTACGCCATACAAAGAACACACCCTTCAAGTTTCAGGTCTCTACGATCAACGGTTTGGGCTGTGCGTTGATCCGTCAGTTAGTCATTCAGAACAAAGCATTTTATATGTATACATTATTATTTTATATAATCACCACACTAGTGCATTTAAAGAGTTTTAGGCTTACAAATCTATTAAGTGAAAATAAATTTTCTATTTGTGTTTATTTTTTACTCGCAAATGTGTTGAAAAATGTTGTTTGGAACGCGTGGACTTTAGCCTTACCTACTCAAAAACTTACCCAAGTCGTATCGTAATAAACTATCTACTATCATCAACAGTTATCTTCTATCTTACTCGGCATCCACGATCCGTTCGTGCCGTTCGAGAACTTGTTCTGCGCGTTGTTCCTCGGAGGCATCTGGGACTCGCTCGCCAAGCTGCTGGGCAAAGGACAGCCCAAGGAGGAGACCAAGGATAACAAAAAGATCAATTAGCGGCCAAGTGTAAGTTGTTACAAAAACATAACCACATATCGTAATCGATTACAAAACCCGATTAACAAAAGAAAAGAAAAATATCGTTAGGTAATCGATTACGAAAAGCGAAAATAAACTATTTTATTTATAGCAGCGTTGATTCAGCTGTTAGTTGTTACTGAAGCGAAACTGACTGCTATAGGCAGGTCGCGACTCGCGGTTTCGTTCCCCGTATCACATATTGTGATGAATATTTGTGTTTTACTCTGTTTTAGTTCAACTTAGCTTGGGATAAAATGGTGCTGTACGATATTGTTCATCAAAATTTATCGCCTTTTCCACTCCGACCAACTAAACCTGATTTATGTAATCTAATAAATTCGATTGACAGAAATTTCGATCGAATGAATAAAAAACAAAATTAATACATAAAAAAACCTTAAAAACTATCTAATTAAAGTATAAATTTCAACTCGACTGTTCTCTGGACGGTTGTTAACAATAAGTATATACAAATTATCTACATTCCAACGTTCTTTCAGAGCGCATCAACCCGACTGTGATTCGAAGAGCAACTGACACCGACAATGTGAAAAGGTCGCAAACTTGTCTTAAGGAAAAAATAAAGAAAAACCTTGAAAAAAATGGCAAAATCCCTTAAATCCCAAAAAAAAAATGGCACAACGACCAAAGTATTTGATTTCATTAGTTTTAACTACTTACCCAAGTTTTAAGTTTTTTCTAGTCGTAAGGTATTATATTATATATCTTTTGGTTACTGTGTGTGATGCAGGTAATTAATTACCCCTCGGGCTGATTCTAGTTCTGTCTCTAAATTTAAATCAAAATTTTCTGGATCTTTACAAAAAAAAGGGGAAAATTTCTAAAGTTTAAATTTACAGATCTTGCTATAGAATCGCTACGATTCTTCCTATGGCTTCCTATGATAATGTTAATTTGCAGTTCCTATATTTGTCCTACGAATCATTTATTGTTCGCAGCTGATGCCAATAGCTGATTTTAATTATTCTTGTTATTTTGTTTTAAATGTTGTAGAATGACGTAATACTTAATATAATACACATATTATCTACATAAAACAGGGTGTAAGGTTTAACAAGGCAAATATTGAAGGATGGTATTCAGTATTTGTGTCTTGTCTAAAAACACATTAATTTTTGACGTAAAAAGTATTATAAAAAACCATAAAAATTGAACGCGCAAATCGCCGACGGGCTGGCGGACCCTACAACCACAACGACAAATCATATGTAAAGTTCATTCACCCGTGTAAATAGATGTTTAATTCTAAGATTTTCTCTGTGGTTTGTCAGTAATTTTTATTTTTAATTCTTAATATATAAATCACGTTTTACGTTGTTTGTCCGCGATGGATTCCGAAACTACTGAACGCATTTTGATAAAATTTTGTAACCATTTATAATATGCTCCAACTCAAAAGATAGGCTAGTTTTTATCCCGGAATTCCCGCGGGAACTCCGAAATTATCGCGGATGAAATCGCGGGGGAGAGCTAGTTTATATTAATATAATATGTTACATGAAAGCATGATTTATCGAGGGCTTGAATACGTCCCTTGTTTGGCCTTACACGCTGTACACTTTTTTACTTACATATTTAAGTACATATTTAAGTATGTATTATATAATACGAATAGCCAAAGGATTTTATACGGTAACGTGTGTTGTCTGTGTGCACCAAAAAACCAAAAATAATCGAGCATTGTACTATTTAAGATAATAAAGCTCTCGGGCGAAACGACGATCGATCAAACGACTTCCTTTATGTATGGAAATATGTATTTACTGTCAATATATTATTTCAAAATTAAATTTTTGCTACCGTAAGTTATAGCCTACCTACTCATATAACACTTTTTTAAACGAAACATCTGACTAATTCGCACGGGTGTTCGCGATGAGGCACATGTGTTTCGTATTTAACTTATTTTATACTACGTATTATTGGAAATACAAAAATGTTATTGTTGTATTTATTTAGTGCTACAAATAGGCTGCATAAAAATAAAGTTATACCATTGTTATAACCGATTTCAAATTACTATGTTATTAAATTATTGATTCATTGTTTTCCTACAAAAGGAAGGAATAAAACCAATTTTTCATTTTGTTTTTATGTTTTTTCCTTTGTAATTCTTCTTCATTATTTGCATGACAAGTATTCCCGCGCGACATTATATAAAGTAGGTACCTTATGCTACCGTCCGCGTCCTTTCAAACAAATTATAACTAGTTAGAAATATTATGGGTCGAGAAAAGTAAGAATTTTAGTTGGTGCAGAGTAAAGTCAAAGCAGAATGCAAATCATAATAAGTAATACTTAGTGTAGGCACTTATGTACAGGCTAGTTTTTTTACCTCAAGACTCAAGTAGGTAAGTGAGACAAGAAAAATTGTTATGTAGGTCCTACAAGGTACGTAGGACATACGGTCAAAACATGACTAATCTGATGACGAAAGATTAATCTCGGAATTGGAGGCAAAACTACAGTTAGGTAAGTAGGTAGGTACCTATAGAATAAACAGTGAAAATACACAAAAAATTACAGCTTTATCTTCTTTTAGTCTTTCCTTTGAAAAACCATTAGCTAAATAAAAACTTGAGGTATAAGTACCGACTTACGTAATATAAAACAATAATCAATTTATCATAGGTACAAAAATGCAATTTTTTTTCATTTTCCTAGATAAGTAGGTATAGGTAGGTAGTGGGTACCTATGTAAATGAAATAAAACCAAACCTAGGTAATTAGGTATACCTACTAACTGTTCCCCGAAGTAATTTCGGAGTTCCCGCGGGTATTCCGATACCTAACAATATAGCCTATGTGTTATTCTGATGTATAAGTATGCTATATTATTGTAAAGTTTGATTAAACTCCAGTAGTTTTAGCGTGAAAGAGTAACAAACATCCATACATACCCACAAACTTTTGTGTTTATAATTTTAGTAAGGATAATTTCGAGATTTCCGTTGAAATTACATAATTATATCAGGGGGAAAGAATATTTTATTCCAAGATCTAAATAACTCGTAGTCGTATCTAACTACCTATCAACGATACATACCAAATATATAAGTACTAGGTAAGTAGTACCTAGTTTCCCTCGCTGTTTCACCAGCATAAAGTTTGGTATTCTCGCAGTTTCTAGATAAAAAGTATCTTATACGCTTATAACACTCAAGGATACTGTAGTTTCCTATCAGTGAAAGAATGTTTAGAAGCGATTCCATAGTTCCAGAGATTACCTTCACACTCAAACTTACAAAAGTACAAACCTACAAACTTTACCTCTTAACTCTTTATAATACTAGATACTGTAGTCATCTGCGGAGCTAGGATGCGCAACATATGTTTATCGAACGAACGATAAAATTGTCGACAAGACAAATATTTGTGGGCGTCCAAGCAAAAAAGTGCAATAGATTATAGTGGGGTCTTAAGTTAAGACTAGATTCGGTTAAACATTTTTTACCACTGGTAGACAAAACGATATACTTATTATGTCGACGAGAATCGATAAAATGGCTCGATAAAATGGCTAGATAAAATGGCTAGATAAAATTTTATCGTGTTGCGCATCCTAGCTCCGCTGGTTTGCCTAACTGCTGATTAATGGAAGGTTGCTGGCACTTATAGCATAGTTATACCTACCCGTTTAAAGTACCAGCTGTAAACCTATTATAACACTTGTATGTTTGTCTTAATATGTAATACAATGTACTAGGTAATACTGGCACAGATAATATAATACTATGTACTGGAAACAGACGAAGTAAGTGGACAAATATTATACAACATACATTAAGTGTCATCCATGGAAAGACACAACCATAATATAGGAATAGGACGCTAGTCTGCTACATCGTACTTAGCAGTTGACTGTACGCACCAGCCAATGACCAACCATTAGAATCTAATGATTATAGAATTAGATGTCACCGACGATGTGAGTACATAATCTAAAATGTGCCAGTCGCGCGTCGCCGCGAGGTCACTTCCAGCCGGACAGAAGTCATGTAGAGTCGATTTTTGCACCGTTAAAAGTGTCAAAATATACCTATACTAACTATAAAGAAAGTGACTATGACTTAGAGGCTACGCCGATATCATGTCCATCAAACTTTGACTATGTACCTCCTTTAGGGCACGGGTCGGTAACCTTTTCTTGTATAAGGGCCACAAATATTGTGAGGAATTGGTACGGGGCACATTTCATCTAATAAACACAATTTTTTTCGAACAATTATTGGTATTTTTAACCATATTTATTGTTACTCTTATTTTAATGCAATAGGTACAAAATTAAGTAGGTATCTAACAGCCGCACTCAGAGTCGACTTTAATGATTACTTAGTTAGGTAAATACGGATTTTTAAAACAAAAATCAGAGACGTTCAGTAAATTAATGTTAATTAGCATTCAAGAGATGTAACTTAATTAGTTAAATGCCAACTAACATTAATTTATTAAACTCGTCTGATTGCGGCAGTTTTGTTTTAAAAATCTATACTTAACTAAGTAATCATTAAAGTCGACTCTGAGTGCGGCGGTTAGACTTATAAAGTTAATGCGATTTTTGAGGTTTTTAATGTCTGGTGGATCTAAATGTTCATCGGTCAAACGAGAACAATGCTTTGTTTTTCGAAGGATTGAAAAAGTCTGCTCACACGGATATGTGCTACCAAACTTATTTACTTATATGAGGGTTTTTGATTAATGCCTGCGGTGCGGCATCATGTGGAACGGCTCTTACTTGCGCGAGCAGCACCGTAGTGGTTTACGGTTTACTTACCCCCGGGTAAGACCAAAATTTCGATACTACTCTACAATAAGAGGTTTGTCTACTCTAATATTATACGTATTATGACGTAAAATTTGTTTGGATGTAAGGTGTAATCATTAGAACTATTGACTCGATTGTAACAATTATTTCAGCGATAGGAAGCTACCCTAAGTAGGTATACACTCATGTTATTCGCGGGGGAACGGTAGTAAATTTTATCTCTGGTATAAATAGTTCTTGTTTAGAACCTTATTTAGCGTACTGGTACCTAACTACCTACCTATACAAATCTGTGATGAGAAACGTCGAAGTAGGTAACATAGCTTCCATTGTTCCAGCGACTACTTGCAAACCACGAGTCGATCCAGTCTTGCTTGGTGCTGCCTCTGCCTAACGTTGAACGCTTTTAAGCGCATAGAATAATCGGCAGGCAGATGCGCGCACGCACACGCCGAGATCGTACGCGTCGCGTATTTTATTCTAAGTTATCATAAGTTAATTTATAATTCGTAGATTAAGTTCAGTTATAATTGTGTTAGTTTATTAGAACGGTGAGTTTATTTTTGTATATATTTTTTTAACAGGATTGACTAAACTGAACCGTGAAAGTGTAAATTTTTTCTAAGACCGGATTGCTTGTAATTAATTCTTATTTTTATGTGACTTGTGTTCCCCGACTCTTAGCGCTCTCGAATCCTATCATAGAAAACTTCGTCACAAATCAAAACTATATATATTACGATTCTAAATTCCACAAAAGTGAGTGACATACCTATAACTCAACAAAAATATTTAAGTAAGTAGAGGTAGGTATTAAAAATGCAGAATAGTTTCATTCAGTTACTTATTTTAATTATTTTATTACTAGCTCTTCCCACGGTTTTGCCCGAGTTGTTTCGGAGTGCCCGCACCTAGCCAAAAGGTTGACTGGTAGAGAATGCCTCAGGCATTAAGTCCGCCTTTTTACAGTACTAGAGTCCAAAAAAGTTCTTTAAATAAACAAATAAATTCCGGGATAAAATCCCGCAGGATCCCAAAAGTTTGCCCGTTTGTACCTATAGGTAGGTATTGTATTAGGGATGTTTTATCTTGCAAGCTGAATTGGATCAGTTTTCTTCTCAAGGAGTTGAATTTTTGCATGTAGGTTCAGTTTTGAGTTTTATAGTAAGCGTGAACTGAATAGACACCCTGCTCTACATACAGGAACTGTTCAATGGTCAACAGCAGGGACACGAGATTTTGTATAGATACCCATTTTATTATGATAGCCGGTTTTATGTTTTACCATGACATGGTTACTGCACTCAGAGTTGGGTACTGACATGGGAACTCCTCATAGAGGTAAGTTGTGGAACTACTTATTGGAATGTTGCATACGTACTTCTAAGCGTCACTATGACACGGTTATTGCACTCAAGGGGCTCCTGACGAGGGAACTAATAGCACACGAAATGCGCGTAACCTACTTATTATGAATAGGTAGTTTAACATCAGATTTTAACAACTTTTTGTGATTCCATTGGAAACAATTACCTAAACATACTAAATTATTTAGTGCTTAATTAAAAATAGTTTTAGCTCCTTTGTGGATTTCAACAAAGTCCTTTCTTATAGTGGACTGCAGCTGGTTGCCTATTATCGCAGAGAAAAAAAGACTATTAACAATATCATGAAGATGCGTCGGTATTTTCAATGATTTATTATCTAGATACTAATAGGTATAATTCAAATTCTAAAAAAACAGTATTCTAGTACGTTTGACTCTACAATTTATGCCACTCAGATTCAGATAATTCAGATTCAGTGAATGTATGTCAGATAAAATGAAACGGGCTTTAAGTTTAGAATTTTGCGGTAATATTCTTGCGTGCTTTTTTGTTGTGTCTCAAATTGGCTGGAGCGAGTTTACTCGATTCATACACAATACTTAGGACAATGGTCACTTTGTTTAACTTGGCGCAGGCAAACAAACAAACAAACTCACTTTCGCATTTATAATAGTAAAGATTGTGCTGACTGACTAACTCATCAACACAGTCCAAAGCTGCACTAGGTCTACAAACTTTAAATTTTAGCTTCTAAGTAAGCACTATGAAAGGTTTTTTAAAATTCACCCCCTAAGGAGGCAAAAAAGGGGAGTGAACACTTTGTATGGAGGCAGAGGCGTCTCTAGCCCATGTAACGCCCGTGTGCAAACATTACCCTAGCCCCCTAGAAGGTAAGCGCGTGGTTAAAATGAAATAGGTATAAAGTACAAGTAAGTAAAACATCAAGTTATCACAAACTGAAAAACCCCAGCGGATAATAAAATTTATTGTTTGGAGATTTTTGAAGAAGTAATTTCCGCCGAGTTTTCGTAGCGAGCGGTGCTCGGCGCCCCCTAGGACTTCTGCGCCCGTGTGCAACGCACACCCTGCACTATAGGTAAAGACGCCTCTGTATGGAGGTGGTACGGGTGAAGGCTGTGGGTAGAGTCATGGAAATCGTAAATAGGGTTGTTCTTTTCGAATACCTAGGTAGATACAGGAACAAGTAGATATTTCAAAACTAGCGAGTAAAACCATGAGGCGGTAAGATAGCTGTACCTACATTAGGTGTTTTATTTTTTGTCCCGACGCAAATAAAGGGGTGTTGTAGTTTTAACGTGAGTATCTGCGTGTCCGCGGTATTATAGCTCCAAAACGGCTAATTTTGACTTAAGTCCTTTTTATTTGAAAGGTGATTTTTTAAATAAATTATTTAATTGTAATTATGTAGGTACAATCGCTATTTTAAAAGTAGGCACTGTATTGCAAATAGCAAAAAGTTCTTTTTCTTAACTTTTATCGACAAAAGTAGATAGTACTGACGTTAACAAGATCCAGGGGGGCAGCTCCTCTGGCCCCCTCGGTACGCCCATGAGCACTAAGCTAGTAATGATATTAGAAGGGAACTGTAACCATGAATCATGATCTTTTGAGGTTTTTTTAAATTTTCAATTTTTATTTTAATAATTATAAGATCAGTCTCAACAATCACCAATATAAATAATATGCATAGTTTCATTATGTGCCTAAGTATTAAGACAGTCTGCACATATTTTCCGAGAAGGTAACTATACCTAAATATATGTATAGTGATTCTTCAAACCTCAGTTAAAATCAATTCCTTTTTCCAGGAAGGTTAGGTACATAAACATACCTACACAATATGAGTGATTTATCAAATCTCAGAGCAATCAACAAGGCGCGTTGATTGCTGAGCATCAAACCATCAATATTTTGTTAGGGTGATTGAACTCCCGTCGCATCTCGAGACAGGATGTTGCAAAAAGGAAAACAACAGCAAATATCGGTGGACGTCACCGTCGCGCGACGTTTGTAGGGCGTCTTGGTTTATTCGGAGCGTGATATAATAAGCAGATGTCAAGGAGATATCCTTTGAATGACATTGAAAAAAATCTGTAGATTTTTTAAACATTACGGCACGCACACTTGCTTAACTACTTCCAGATTTGTATCGGTAATATTAATCTCATGTAAAAATATAATCTAATGATACGATTACTAATCATCGATTAGATTATATTTTTACACGCATACTAATATGCGCGCGTTTTGTCTCTACAAAATGTTTCCACCATTCAAAACACTGCCTAAAAACATATGGTAGGAATATTGTTTGAAATGGTAAAAATTAAATATTATAAATCGTGATTTCCTTGTGAGATGAATGACCATCTCACGCCGAGCGAGGTGCAAGCCGTGCAACGCGCCTCGCCTGACATACCTAAGTTCCGTGGTTAAACGATACTTTGTCTTACTGTTTAGCACGATCGGTCAACACAACTATGGGTCGTACTTCAACTTATATGTAGTACAAAATGTAATAAACGCTATTTAGTATTTCGATATAGTCACTTTGCGACTTTGACACCTACATCTTAACACCTAAATTTCTTTTACATACACTTTACACGTGTACCAACCTATATATTATTATTTATTTTGGCTAGGTAGGTATAATATGCGCACGAAATAATATCTAGAGCATTTTAATGATTAGGATTTGAAGTTCAATATCAGATTGTTGACCTTGACCTTTAAGTTAATTAATTTTATTATTATATATCTCTGAAGATAGAATTCATGCATTAAAATTAATTTCATTCAATTCATTCATTAAATCCAAAAACCATATTATAGGGATCGGGCTTAACGCCTGCCTAATTTTTTTACAGAAAATATAACTCGGAACATGCCACGTTTCAAGACGATCCTGGTGACGGGTGGCGCCGGATACATCGGTAGCCATTGCGTTGTGGACCTGCTGGAGGCCGGACATGACGTCATAGCCATCGACAACTTCGCCAACGCAGTAGGTGATGAAAATGGCTCACTGGCGCTTCGCCGGGTAGAAGAGATCACACAGAAGAACATAGTGTTCTATAGAGCCGACTTGCTGGATAAGCCGCAAATCAACGACATTTTTGATAAGGTGTGTTAAAAGTATTTGTAAGCAGCAGGAGCAGAAGTTAGCAGATTATGTGCCAAACTGTTAATTAATACCTACACTACAACGTGTTAATGAATTAACTGAAAACTAGAAAGTAGTTTGCTCAGAATCAACTAGCGAATCGATCACACTATGTTTTAATTTAGGTTATATTTTTTTCTTTTTTATCAGCCCATGTCTAAATTATTTATAATACAATCTACAATATTTGGCACGTACGCCGCCCGCAGCAAAAAAATTGAACCGGTAGGCGCGGGCGTAGCGCTTGGAATTTCGTAGATAGGTCACCTCCAAACTAATGTTGAATAACTTTTAAAGTATAAATTTTTTTGACATAAAATATATTTTAATCATATTATTGTTTATTTTTTTAAATGGGGTGTATCAGGTTTTCAGTTATTCATTAACACGTTGTATATTGAGATAATCTTCTTCTTTATAAATACAAATTAATGTTTGTATGTCTGTCCTCTATGCGTTTCGAAACCATTGGTCCGATTGTGATGAAACTTTGGCGGGTTGTTCTACCTGCGTCCGCAAAGGTTCCTGATCCCAAAACTCACGCGGGTTAAACCGCGGGGCTAGTTATTTATTAATGAAACATGACGAGTCCTTATCTGCTAGTTTTTGTTACACGTTACAAGTGCAGACCTGAAATTTTTGCAATCAATATGTTATTTTATTATTTATACATTTGCAGCACCAGATCGATTGCGTGATACACTTCGCCGCGCTGAAGGCCGTCGGCGAGTCAATGCAACAGCCCCTACTCTACTACCAGAACAACTTGCTGGGAATGCTCAATTTATTAGAGGTAGACATTATTAAATGTGAAAAAAATTGAATATGACCATGTCAAGTTGTTTAACAAACCGCGTGCGGAACCGACACAAGCCCTCTCTAGCGCATTCTATTGCATCTTCCTCTGCGAAATCCCCGAAGCATTAAATTTACTCATTGGTCATGTACCTATCAAAGGGGCTATTATGTAACTCTTATTTCTATCATTTTTCGGTTGCACTCAAAATCATGGCGGTTTTGCGATTACAATATGCACGTTTTGACAACAACTACAATATCTAGTAATCAACCAAAATAAACATACTTCTGTGGCGACCCCTACGCCTACGCCACAAGTTATGATAAACTACAACGGAGCGACGAGTACTGAATATGAAAGTCCCAAAAGTCCTGAATCGCATTAACGAAGTTTTCACACTGCGCAGCGATATATATACGAGTTATACAACCTCCGACGATCTACAGTCGGAGCCGCGGTTCCCCGGGCATACCACCTCACCCGGCGGGAAGCTTCCCCTTTGGTGGCGGTCGAGCCATTATCATCCATCCCGCTATCCCGCTCCCGCTACACTTCAAAAGTTGAAGCTGTCTCACAAAATTTATATTTTTCTGATAAAAAGTGAAATATGACCGCAACAAAAACACATTTTTACAATACTATTGCTTCCAGGTAATGCGTTCACACAACTGTTACCAAATGGTGTTCTCCTCATCTTGTACCGTGTACGGCGAGCCCGAGTATCTGCCTATCACCGAGACGCATAAGACTGGTCGAATCACCAACGTGTACGGAAGAACCAAGTACTTCATTGAGGAAATGCTCAAAGATTTAAGCGCTGCAGACGAGGTGAGATGGTAACATAAAGTCTGTTTAGGTAGTCATCTTGAGATCTCACTATATTTTATTTTATTACATTACGAATTTACGACAGATTACACGAAAGAAAAATTACAAACATAATGCCTTGATGGTATTTTCTGCCAACTAACCATTGATTGTTTTAGAATATTATCCTATCTTTAAATACCTATGTATATCTTTTTAACCTAGCCAATCGATGCTTCATCTTACTTTTATCTACTTACAAACAATAAAAATCAATAACGGTTGAATTTAAAAATTTGCAGTTTACAATTTTATCACGTGTAGGTATGGTAGTAAAAGATCATGTGTTGTAGTAAAAATCTAAACGTTACCATACATCCCAAACCAATGATTGGAGCTAATACAGATACGATGCCCTAGTAATTCCGTTGATCCTTTGTTGATTGCAATTTGCAACAACCACATCCCGTAACTAATCTTATAGGTATTATTTTATTTTATTTTATTTGGGAAAACAAACAAACAATATTTTATTTTATTTCGAAAAAAAAAAATAACAACTCGATATACAGTATACCTACCTAACTATAAGTAAATGTACAATCCACTACGTTTCCACAAGTTACTAGCTAATATTAGATACATTTTGGTAAAATTACGTAAAATCAATAAATGATAACAATACAGTTATTTTTAGTATCATAAGTCTAGAAGTAATAAATATCAAGTATCAACTTTGAGCAGGTGCATAATAATGGTAAATGGTAATAAAAGTATGTTTGATTGTTAGGTGCCTCTACCTTGATTTGTAAACGAATGGCCTCGTGTCCTCGTTTATTTCACGCTTTAAACTTCATGGTACTAGCGTCATCTATAGTTAATTAATTTACCACTTATTCACGTTCAATGGCCATTACGCCCGCTGACGCTAATCAGCTGTGATGAGCTTTATCACGAAAAGAACAGTAATGAGCGACGTAACGGTCTCTATCGTTAACGGTATTCCTCTAGGTCACGCCGCCCGCGCCACGTATAGTCGGTACGGTAGACAGGTGCAACGTGGGCTTGTAGCTGTACTCCGTGGGACCTGCATATATTTCACTGACGATGACGCCGCCGCGTGGAAATCTAATAATCTAATAATAGATAATAAGAAATTCTTATGAAAATTAACCAATAAAACGTTCGCAAGGGGTAGAATAACTCGTAGAACTGGTTCGTCTAAGCGCAAATTTTGGAATTGGTTATTCCTTTATTATTCTGAATCCAACTGTCCGCTGTCGTAAGAAAGGACTGATGAATTAACTATTGAGTTTTAGAGCTAGCTGTCCCCCGCAGTTTCACCCGCGTTAGCTTCGGAGATCCCGCGGGTATTCGGAGATAAAAGTACTTACAAGTTACAACCCTATATTTTTCTGTACCTATCCTTGACAACGTGTAATGCAAAATTTAATTTAGTTTTTTCCGTGTTAATTTCGGAGTTCCTGTGGGAATTCTGGGATAAAAAGTAGCCTATGTCCTTCTCTGTAGCCCTGACAATGCGTATGCAAAATTTCGTGGTGATCGGTGCAGCCGTTTAGCCGTGAAAGCGTAACAAACAAACAAACAAACTCACTTTCGCATTTATAATATTAGTATCTAAGGATTCTAAAATCTAAATAGAAACCTTTGCCTATTTAGGCAAAATGTGGAAGTTGATGGTGAGGTATAACTTGATCCAAATGATCTGTGTTATCTAGGCAGTTTCAAATAAATAATCGGAAACCGGTTTTGCTTCTTAATAGCTCAAGTGCAAAGGCGAGACTTATACGTACATACCTTGACTTTATGTAGCCCACAAACCAGAAAAGTATTTAAATACTACGAATATCTTCATTCTACACCGAGTACCTAGTTATTAATGACTCCCATTGAGAAATGTGAAAAATGTGTGTGTGTGTCGGTAAAAAAAAACATTTTTGCAATTTTTAAAAGGAAATCGGGTGATAAAACGGGCAAAGTTAAAGTTAAATAACGCTGAGAAAAAATACACGCAAATTTTATTCATAGACTAATTTATTTTAGTAGGTAGTGTTTGTTCACGGACGATTTCGGAAAGCAATTTGCAAAAGCCGCAAGACCCAACCGCAATAAGTAGGCACCTAAATGATGTCAAAGCGAGGGCGAGAATATCATATTATTATAATTATTTTACAACACACATCTATTTACTAAGCTATACTTACAGTTGTTTGGAAACATCTGCATGGAAGGGCAAAACTGAAAGTACATTAAAGACTATAAGGAGTATATTAGGTATCCCTCTATTTTATAATACTACTAGCTGTCCCGCGCAGTTTCACCCGCGATAATTTGGAATCCCGCGGAATTGTTCCATACAAACTTTGCAACACCTTTTCATCCCCTTAGGGCATGGATGCCTTAGGGGTTGAATTATCAAAAATCCTTTCTTATCGGATGCTTACGTCATACAAAGAACACACCCTCCATGTTTCAGGTCTCTACGATCAGCGGTTTAGGCTGTGCGTTGATCCATCAATCATTCAGGACAAAGCATGTACCTAATGTATATTCGACTATTAGTTTCTTATTTGTATTTATACTGTATTTTATCTATTTTTTTTCTATGTATGTTTCCAATTATAACTTAGGTAGGTACTAGCTGTACCCCGCGGTTTCACCCGCGTGAGTTTCGGAATTCCAGCAGGAACTTCAAAGTAGCGTAATTTACTCATATAATTTACTCCTAACATCGCGCAGCCTGAGCAGCGCAGCATGGTATCCCGCAGAGCTAACTGGGGCCACCGCCTTTCCCCCTCATGACTGCCCGCCGGCTTTGCACATCATAAATGCGCGCGCGCGCGCAGTACCTGGATCATTATGTTGCTGCGATGATATTTTAAAACTGCGATACCTCCTAAGATATTCATTGAAATCGAATAATGTAGGATATGGATTAAGATCATGTTTATAAAAACACCTTCGCAAATAAATAGGTAATGCATTAATTTAGAACCAATTTGGTTAGCATAAAAAAAGGTTATAGTAAACCAACCTTAAAAGATACACATAATTATGCTGTAGCGGCCTTTTTTAAAAACTTTAAAAGGGAGACAATTCTGTCATAAATTATTTTTTCGAAACGGAAGCTCTCACAAGGAATATTTTTCCCCGTTTTTTGCAACATTTTTCATTGCTGCTCCGCTCCTATTAGTCGTAACGTGATGATATATTACAGCCTATAGCCTTCCTCGACAAATGGGCTACCTAACACTGAAAGAATTTTTCAAATCGGACCAGTAGTTCCTGAGATTAGATTGGAAACAAACTCTTCAGTTTTATAATATTAGTACCTATAGATAGTTTTGGCACAGATAATATAATACTATGTTTTGGTTTTCATTTTTCTTCTTCATTTTTTAACCCTGTCCGTGCGTGACAACGGGATGCCAACTGAAAACCAGCGCTGGGTGTACCCGCGCTTAGCTAATGCTGACTGGTGTCCCTTTCGGCAGAGCATGCAAGATAACTATGGGTTTAGATTAGGCAGATAATGTTTGTTTTTTTTTTGGAATGGAATAAATTTAGTTTTCTTTATTCTTTCAGCATTTAGTTTATATGTAGATAACTAGCTGTCCCCCGCGGTAATTTCGGAGTTCCCGTGGGAATTCCAGGAAAAAAAAATGTAAACCTTCCTTATGAATCACTCATCTATTGGTGAAAACCGCATGAAAATCCGTTCCGTAGTCTCGGACCAAATAAAAACTAAAGACGGAACGCGTAGAACAAACAAGTGAAGCCAGGAAAAAGACACCACGCCGTGCAAGTACAAAGAAACACGCACACACTTACAAGAAAAAGACACCATACCTGGGAATCGTTGTGGCACTTTCCTAAGCACCATATGCATACGCAACCGGCTTCACTTCGTTGTTCGAGACGTTCCGTCTTTAGTTTTTAAACTTTTTATTTGGTCTGAGTCCGTAGTTTTAAAGATCTAAGCATACATAGGGACAGACAGCGGGAAGCGACTTTGTTTTATACTATGTAGTGAAGTGATTCGCTGAAGTTTAATAAACGCCTACTCTGGTCCAGACCCCTAGCGAGAATCCAACCCAGGTCCTATTGATTCGGCATGGTGACTACTTCGCCAACCCGGTTGTCAGCAGTTCACTCCCTACTGATTTCAGAAATGGAACATAATATCCCTGCGGTATTTCAACCCGGTGGGAGCGCACCCCTCGGGGCTGATCGGGGAGGACCCCACCAAGGAGTTCACCAACCTCATGCCGTTCATGGCGCAGGTCGCACTCGGCAAGAAACCGGTGCTCACTGTTTTCGGCAACGACTACAACACCCCCGATGGAACCGGTGAGTTTATGTAAAGCTTGTGAATTGTGAGTTTGTGACGTTGTAGCCTGTAGGCATAAATCAATGCCTGTAGGGGTAATCTTCTGAACCGATTTTGATCGCTATTTTTATTTTGTTACCTATAATTTATTTTTTGTTATTCTATAATTATTTTCATTTGTGTTGTGTCTTGCTCAAATAAATCTTTCTTTCTTTCTTCTTTCACTTATAGGAAGGTACGGTAGTCCTGAGTGACATAGGGTACTTTTTATCCCGAAATTCTCACGGGAACTCCGAAATTACCGCGGGACTAGTATAGTATTATAATATCTGTGCCGCGGGTAAAACCGCGGGGGATAGCTAGTAGTATTATAAAGCTGAAAAGTTTGTTTGGTTGAACGCGCTAAACTCAGGTACTATACCTACTAGTGAGAATTGAAAAATTCTTTTTGTGTGGATAATCATCATCATCATTCATCGAGGAAGGCTATATAGGCTACTAACTGTTCCCCGCGGTGTCACCCGCGATAATTTCGGAGTTCCCGTGGGAATTGAATTAGCAAAACCTTTTAATTTCTTGACCTCTTCCTTCAAACAAAACACGTTGTTCCATACAAACTTCACGTTACGACCGATGGGAGCGGAGCATCAAATTAAAACGGGTGAAATCGTCTATTTGCAATGTGCAAGCATTCCTTACTTGCCTACGTTTCAAAAAACTCAAAGTTCAAAAAAATTAATTGAACTCGTAATGTTACATTTTAATTTTGTCAAAATTTAAAAATTTTGTAACATTGTACCACTCGTTCGGAAGGCAGATTTCCCAAGAGACGAGCGAGAAACTCTTGGGTTGCCCGGAGGTTTAGGAACTCCAGAGAATCATCAGTCATGTAGATTGTAGAATAATAAAAATATTGGACACGTATTCTTTTTTTACGCAATTAAAAAATAAAATACATACCTACATCATGGACCAATCCATGACCTACATACATACATTGTCGAAATTTCGCGAAACGTCATGGCCCGGTAGATACAGTTCTATAATCTGGTAAGACATCAAGTCGCTTTGGTTTTTATATGGTACCGTACATATTACAAGAAATGTCGGATAAGATACGCGCATAGTCATTTTTGTCGGATGCATGTAAGACACAAAGAAATTCTTATAATGTGCAAAAGGCCTTACGCTTTTTGTCTTGCTGCCGCGAGAAAAAGTCGAGCCCAAGTAAAGCATAATTTTACAAAAATATAGTTTTTTTTAATAAGTAGGTAATTGTTTTTTTTTATTATAAATTAATATTGTCCGGCTTTTAAAGTACCTATACTCCAGCTTTAAAAAAGCTATGATTCATTAGCTATTAAAAAGGTATGTTCGGCTTTTAGGGTGAAATTTCGGGCCAAATTAAGTGCCGAGTTCGGCTTTTGTTTTTTGACCTAGCAACCCTTGTCACGAGCCCCCATTCGCAAACTTTAATGCGTTTATCTAAGTATTTTTTCATTAATATAAAGCAAAAAATAAGTGTCTATTAATTATATTATAGTATTTACATGTACATACTCCGTCACCATAGCTATTATTTTTCCACCTTCCAGGTGTTCGAGACTACATCCACGTCATGGACTTGGCCAGTGGTCATGTTGCGGCGTTGAATGTGATCAGCAACAATCATGTCGGACTTAAGGTAGGCTACCATAAAAGATATAATACGAGTTTTTTTTTTAACCTACATCAATGATAAAAGGTTTTGTGAATGAGATAATATAAACTTAGCGACGTTACTTTGCTGAAACTAGGAACTTGGAATGGCATTCTCTTTTTGTTCAGGTGTACAATTTGGGAACCGGCAGAGGCGTATCAGTGAAAGAGTTGGTGAATGTCTTCGAGCGTGTGACGAACACTAATATACCACTTAAATATGAGGATCGCAGGTTAGGAGACATCACCGCCATGTGGGCAGACGCCTCCCTAGCCAGGCAGGAGCTGGGCTGGACCACCAAATATACTATTGAGGACATGTGTGAGTTGCGATTAAAATACAATAATAATTAAATAATTAAGTTGACTAAAAAAATTTAATCCGTCATGTACATAGTTTAAAAATTCATTACCTAATTAAAAAAATAGAATTCGTTCTTTTTCTTTTTGTACGCAACCAAAAAATAACGGCAATACATTAAATTGAGTCGAAATTTCGCGTGACGTCACAATACGACACCTACACTCTTACCTACAGTTTATACGGGGTCATGAAGTCACGAGCCTCACTCCTAAACCTTATCCTAATTTTTTATCAGTTTCAAAAAGCAATAGTAGATTTTACAACGAGTGCACAAAACGAATCATTATTATCCGAGACTTTTAGCAGCCCTAGCCAAAGGCGAGGATAATAATGGTTTTGTGGACGAGTTATAAACTCTGTTTTCACTTCGATTGCGAGGAAATAAAATACCTACAGTGGTGGTCATATAATTAAGAACGATTTATATGTAGACCTCATATTGAAATTAAAATGTTCATAACAAAGATTTCACTCCTTCCTGGAAAATAATGAATATACCATTAGTTTCAACGTTTACAAGGCTAACAAAATCTGTAATAAAAACAGGAAATAATATTTAATTTACCAGTTAATTCGTTGACAATTAAATATTGGTAACATCGCAGTAGCTCGGAGGCTGGACAAATAATTAAGAACGAAACATTTAAAAAAAAAATATTAAAGATAATTTAAGAATTTAGGTATGGCTTCAATTGATTTAATTTGACAACTGTTATTCAATAAAATAAAACAGGAAAAATTGTTATAAGGGGGCGTAAATTAATATTCTGTACCATTTCCTTAACTGCAGATAACTGCATAACAACGGCGCATCATGGATGTTATTAACTATTTACAGGTTTTAATTTAAAAAGTGTTTTGAAGGTTATTTATCTTACCAGAACGTTTGTTTGATATCTTTTTTTTATTGACACCAAATATGTTCAATTGGATTAAGACTTAGACTGTTTAGTGACCAATCAAACACTTTTACCACTTGCCTGTCAAGGTAGTTTTTAGAAGTGGATGGTAGTGGTCTGAGTGAGTAAGCTGTGTTTTGGATCATTATCATGCTGAAATGTCTTTATTACCGAAAGATAAAATCATTTGCGTATGGCAACATACATTTTTCGAGTATTTGTTTGTATTAGTATTGGTCCATGTTGCCTTTTACCAGCCTAGTAAGTCCTACGTCATAACTAGAAAAACAACCCCAAATTTTTATGTTTTCACTGTCATTGTCCACCATCCATTTAGTGTATTTGGGGTCGAATGTCTTATTCGCAGGTCGGCGTACATACCTACTGCTTACCATCAGAGCATACTTTTTTATCTTTGTTTAATTCGAAAAAAGTATGTAGGTACCTAATTCTATTGCGACTATGTCCAAATTCCATAGGTACTTCCTTCCAAACGCTAGTCGGGTCTGCCCTCAGAAGAATAACTCTGCCTATGGCGTAATGTCAACATGGGTACGTTCCTTGTTTCTCTGTCAAAAAACTGTGCCTCCACAAAATGCCTTCAAACAGTGCCCCAGTGACTGTCATCGAAAACTTCATTTTTGATCTCATTAGAACCTTTAAACTGGCCCCGCTTAGCGAGGTGAACTATTCTTAAACGTTTCTGGGAGACGTTTTTCTAACTTTAGATTTGCGCGGAATATTCGGAGTGGTCTGATGTGTATAAAAATGCTTCACAGCTTGGTAAACCATCGTTTTTGAACAAGATAAATGATCTGCAATTTTTTAGTATGATCGATTATGACCACGCAGCTTTATTATTATTTCTCTAGTAGCCGAGACGCTAGATTTCTTTTTTTCGATAAAAAATTACCTTAAAACTATTAAAAACCAATAATGGCATAAACACACTATAAAATAATAATGAAGAGCATTTTAAGAAATAATTTCATTTTATTTTTATTTTATTTTATTCACAAAATTAATTTAAAAAAAAGCAATACTATAATCGTTCTTAATTATTTGTCCAGCCTCCGAGCTGCTGCGATGTTACCAATATTTTATTGTCAACGAATTAACCGGTAAACTAAATATTATTTCCTGCTTTTATGACAGATTATGTTAGCCTTGTAAACGTTGAAGCTAGTGGTATATTCATTATTTTTCAGCAAGGAGGTAAATCTTTTTTATGAACATTTCAATTTCAATTTAAGGTCTACATATAAATCGTTCTTAATTATATGACCACCACTGTATATCCTGCACAAACAAGCACTTTCCGAGCATGAGAAGTGAAAAATATATTACGTGTCTATTATTTTTATTATCCAACAGAAACGAGTAATTAGAATTTTTTTTTTCATACACCGATAACATGCCTATTATAGCATAGCATAAAATAATTCTGCAGTCTACATAATAATATATAAAATATTCTAGTTTAACCATCACGTATCATCTAAGATAATATTTCATTTGAAAAGAAATCGATGGGATATGTACAAAAAATGTAAAATAGATACTGTACTAACAGTGGCCTGTGCTCCGTGGTTTCACCCGCGTGAGTTTCGGAATTGCCGCAGGAATTTCCAATTTTCTTTAATACAAACCTTCTCCTGACAATTACGAACCCAACAAAAAAAGAATTAGTCACATCGGTCGAGCCATTCTCGAGTTTTAGGGAGACGACTTCTTCATTTTCAAGAAGAAGATACTAATTTTTGATGATAATAATTTAAAAGTATTGCAACATTTAATATATCAATGGCAACAAGATAGATAGTTCAGAATGCCTCAAGGCATTTAGTTCGCCATTTTTGTACTTTTACTTGTGCAATAAAGGATAAATCTTTATACTGGTACTGGTTTATCCTGGCATTCCCGGAGGAACTCCGAAATTACCGCGAGTGACAGCTAGTATATAAATAACTAATTATTTATCTGACAGGCACCGACTTCTGGCGATGGCAAACGATGAACCCCGATGGATACCCGAAAAGCAAAGCCGCCGCGAAGACCGGTGCTGTCACCAACGGGAAGAGCTAACTATTCGAGATCGTTCCATATTTAGCGTTTATATTTTATAATGTACTTATTTAATTAAACAGATATTTTCGTATGATCTAATTTTATTTTTCTTAGATATAAATACTTAGTATCTTGTAACTTATCTATTTACAACAAAAAAAACTTATGTAATCTAATCTAATAGTTCAAGTTCTCCTGCTTTGCTTAGATTGGAACCAGGTGGTGCTAATGTATACTTGATACAAATATTATTATTATTAAATAGTTACCTTCAGTGTTTAACAAGTCAGTAGAGTTTATGTATCAACACAGAAAAATTGAGTCTCCAAATTGGTTCAACACTCGGGGCAGAGATGGAAACATCGGATCAGATGTATAGACATAATATTATACGGTTTTTATCATTTAATATCGTCATACAAAGATATATGTTGCCACTTCAACGGTTCGTATCCAACGCTAGTCGTGTTTGGGAGGAGATACCGCGCGAACAGCTCCAGTATATTTGGATTTTCAACACTCACATATGGAGATAGAAGGTCTGTAACAAAGGAGGAAGCTGTTGTAGCGTCGATATGTCTAGGATTGACGACCTTCCCGCAAAAGCGGAACACCCGCTTCTAGAGCCCCAGAGGATGTGTCCCGTAAAACAAGTGTGTGTAATAGTCTATGTAACAACTTTCAGGGAAAAGTACCTATGTGGAGATAAATTGTTCCAATTAAAATACTTCAAAATACAGCTTATATTATATTAACAAAAATAACTCTCACCGAGCAGCGGAGGTTTATGTGAATGCAAAGCGCTGGGCACACTGATTATGAGTTGACCGTCAGGAACATCTTTGACTTCACCCACTTTACCTGGAAACAAAATGAAAACCTCAGAAAAATATTCACACGAAAAGCTAGATTATTTCAGCAATACAAGACACCATTGATGTACGAAGGGAGTTGTTGCATTGTTTTCTTTGCCATGTTCTACATCATTAGTTTTTTCTTAGTTAAATATAAGATACAAAGTCATGGATAAAAGCTATGACAAACATTTTACCTAACATAATTCTCTCATAAGGCTGCTTTTTGCATCCAGTGCCAAAATTACATACAGGCTCCAAGTTTATGGTGATTTTAAGCCAATACCATGTTGCTACATACTCCACTCCCCATTTAGGGAAAATCAAATTTTTTACAGCAGCAACATTGCTTGGTGCATTTGTGCACCAGACAGCTATAAGACAATTGCTTGAAAAAAGCTGTTCCACAGGTATATCAGCTATATCTTCATTGTACATCATTGAATAACTGGAAATCAAATGTAAAAATTAGGGCTTATATTTTAGAAAAATATGTTAATTTAACATCTGATAAATTAATAAGATTTTTAGAAAGAAACAAAGATCTTACTAAAGCTATAGGAGCTTAAGAAACATGTATTTTGTATACACCTTAACTTACTGTTTGCGCCTTTCAGTCTCCTGATGTATTTGTTCCACCAGGGTGGGTCTGCTATCATTATGTCATATTTATTTCCAGCCAAGTTCTTGCATTGCTCTTTGACACATCCACATAAGAATCTTAGAAAATATAAAGCACATTTTTAAATATACATATTATATATTTTTGAAGAAATTAAGAAGAAAGTATCATTAGGTACCTATAATAGTAATTAATTAAATTTTGATTCAGTTTTAAATTTTATCCAGTAAGTATATTTATAGATATGCAATTTTCATAATCAAAATTAAAGTTATGCAGTATTTGTAGCATTACCTTGCATTATTAGGCATTAAAAAGTATTCCTCCTTTATTTTACATTTCAATGGCTTATCAGAGTTGTTACCACCTCTAAGACCAGCATGGTCAAATATTGTTGATTGAAATAGATTTTGTGCATGTTCACGCACATTCTCATTTAACAACATACAGTTTGATAGTATATGGTTCTTTATACTATCAGATATTTCTTTTAACATTTTTTCATATATTTGTTCCACAGCTTTTGTCTGAAAAAATATAATAAAGGCTTTATTACAAAATTCATGTAGGCTCACATTTTTATCTTTTTATATCTGTGTGTGTGAAGCAGAGTGCAAAACAGATAGGTATAACATATTTGGTGTGTCTCACCCCCAACAACCCCACGGTTTAGAATTTTATTGATAAATATTCAAATGTTAAAAAATTATAAGAGTTACCTAAATGCATAGTAACTTTAGAACTAATAGTAATAACTTTATTGCATACCCACCCACAAACATAAAGTCTCCTTACTAATATTATTATGCGAAAGTTTGTATGTATGGATGGATGTTTGTTACTCTTTCAAGCAAAAACTACTGGATGGATTTAAATGAAACTTTACAATAAGATAGCTTATACATCAGATTAACACATAGGGAATCCCGGAATCCCAGAATTCCCGCGGGAACTCTGAAATTAACACGGGTGAAAACGCAGGGCACAACTAGTAGCTACTATAAAAACATGTGAATATGAGGCTACAACGGGTAACCTTATTACTACTAAGTGATCTCTACCAGGCAACCCTAGGTAGAGGAGACAAATAAAACTTATCATGTTTGAATGTTTGTACTCAATCATGCAAAACACATTTGGCACAAAATATGTTTTGAATTAATTAGGTATATCGAGCTTACAGGCTAAAACCAAAGTTATTGGGTAGATACTCACTTCTTTAAGTAAGATTTCGTAGTCAAGAGTTCTCTTTCTATTAACGTTTTTCTTATTATTAACTATTTTAAATAACTTAGCTGCTAAAGCATATGTACATTTCTTAGGGTCATTTTGAACCACGTCTTTATATAAACCTGCAGTGTAACTTCTATGGTCTAATATGATGTAGTCACCGTTTTTACACAAAACGCTCATTTTTATTTGACACAACGAGGACACAACACAAAGATTTACAGTATACGTATACAATAACGTATATAAATAAACAAATTAGGTAGGTAAATAATTATAATTAATTATTAGTAGTCACAAATTACAGAGATACTAGGTACCGTATTTAGTAGTTAATTATTAGTTTTTACCACACCACGCACAAACTATCACGTTATTCCTTACATTTACTTTTTTTATAAAGTTTACCGTTTTTTTTTTTTTTTTTTACTTTACCCCTCAGAAGAACTGTTATTTTTTTTTTGTTATGGCATCGCGCGGTTTGCGTATTTTGCCAATTTCAAGGTAGGGAAACTATGATAAACTGTTATGTTCTGAGGTTTACCCCTTTCGGGGAAGGCAAAGGAAACTTAGTCCATGCAGCCAATTCAGATATTAATTATTTTCTTCAATTTTTTTTTTTTATATAAGTACTTAATTCTCCCCTTTCGGGAAAAGCAAGGGATTTATTAGTTTTTTTTTCTTTTTGGACTCAACACTGAGTGTTATTTGCCACTTTCATTTTTGGTATTAAGACGATAGGAAGCAAAGGTTAGGAAGCATTGTTAAAAAAATTTTTTTTTTTGTCTTGTAGATTTGTAAAAAATATTGGACACGTATTTTTTTCATTTTTTACATAATCAAAAAATAACGGCGATAAATTGAATTGAAATTTCGCGTGACGTCACAACCCCGTGCAGTTTATATGGGGCTTATAGAGGCTTACTATGAGCTCTTAAAGCAGGACCTAAATTGAATTGCTCTGCTTTATCGTACTGTCACCACATTTTAGCAGGCCTGCTACCGGCCTGTTTACGTTGACATCTAGAAAACCGTTCACCTTTTTTTTGTATGAACAATTCGTACTACGACCACTAGTTTGACCGCACGAAAGCGTCGTAAAGGCGTCTAAAATGTCAAATAAAGCGATGGTTAAAAAGTTGGTCTATGATAAACTTTTTCAACATTGTTTTGTAAATTAGAGTGATTTTCGACGGATTTTCGTATTTTGCATGTTTAAATCCTAATAATTTTAATTTTATACACTTTCATCTAAAAGTCAGTAAAGTAAGTAAATGATGGTTTTTGACTTTTGAACGCTACTCTTACGAAAGAGACAAGCTTATGTGACTCGTTATAGCGCTGTATCATTCTTTCAAGTGCCATTTTAGCAGAGCATAGATAAGCGGAACCGTTCACCTTCTTTATAAACGATGCAATACTCGTTCACATTTTAGGCGGTCATAGTACGATTTTAAACATTTCAGTTTCAGGCCTGCTTTTAAACTGCGCGGAACTTGAATGGTTCCGTTTTTGCTCATAGTAAGCCTTATAATGAATATTGACGTCACGAGTCCCCCACCCTAAACTTTAACGCGCTTTATCTGTTTATTTTCATTAATTTGAAAAAGAAAAAAATACGTGTCTATTATTTTTTATTTTGTAACTGACGGACAAATTAGAATTTGGAGAATACCCAATAACTTGAGAAGAAAAATACAACTGAATTGGCTGTATGGACTTAGCTTTTTTTGCCTTCCCCATTAGGGTAAATAAAATATAAAAAACTAGAGTGGGCTCAGCGCTGGCAACACTGCAAAAATTAGAAAATGGCCGATGGCGATTAACCTCAGCTGATTGTGGCTTGTGCCAAAAACTTTTCGTTTGGTGCGAAAGAAGGCAGTGTACACGTAGTGATTACCTTCTCTCTGGCAGTGTAAATTGTAATGTGTGTGTGCCTGTGTGATTCGGTAGTTGTTACCTAGTTATTATTCAATAATTAATAAGAAAAAAAAAACTAGCGTGTATGGCACAGACAGATACTTTCAGTAGGTAGTGGTTACTGGTTATATCTTTGACTTTCAATTTGTAACTCGGTATATTGTAAACTTGTACAAGCTTGTGAAGTTTGTGATAACATCTTTAGGTACAAATTAAAATTATCATGCTTCGGTTATGAACACATACGAATTGCCCATGTTTTTGTCATCTACAATGGAGAATAGTAATAATGCAGTGGACAACGTACCCATGTTCTGTGACGTAAGACAAACAGAAGGGGTATTTAAACTACCCATTTCTGAGCTTTCTTTCAATGGCACGATAAAGTACGTACAGAAATTGAAACCTATAGTGGACCCAGTCACGGCCCTGACCTGTGCAAATGCAGCCGCTACATGCAGTTCTTTAACCCTAAATGAGAACAGTAAAGACCATTTTATTAGCCATGTAGACGTCACTGACTGTACACTTAATAATACTCTGAGCATTGAACAGAAAATTTACAGTGAAGAAAATAATGATCTGAGAAGTTCTAGTACAGAAAAAATGAGTGACACCTCTGGAGAAAGGAGCACACTAGAAAATCCAACCGAAAGTACAGGGGACTCTCAGTATGATGAGACTAGTAAAAATGAGTATCAGAACTATGTTCCACTTGAAGAGAGCTTCATAGATGATAGTAGTATGAAGTGGAACATAGAACAGAGTCATTCCTCTGTGGAAGTGTCCTTTGACAGCGGAGTTCGTTCTCCAGATATGTTTTCTGATGAATGTGATGAGCCTCCACCAATCCTAGAACCAGAACCAGAACCATTTTGGAATTTTGTAAAAGACTATGAAGCATATGATAAAAGTAGGCTAAAGAAGTTTGAGGTAAGTTTTGCATTCATTGGTATTTGTTAGTGGGCTGGTTTCTGCAACTCAACGTCCAAGCGCCTATTTTGTGTGTGGTTGCTGTAGGTATATTAGACAGGATTTATTCATGTTGTTGCCACATGGTAAACAAGTGCAGCAAACACTGTTCTGGAGGGAACTTTGTTTACCTTTATGTTAGATAGACTATTATGTTATTTTCATTGGAACTTCACCTTTTTCTCATTTATGGGTCTCAACTAACCAGTTGAGATGTCTGGATCTAACCAAATCAGATGTTTATTAATTTTTACTGATTTCAAAAAGACAAAAGTATACCTACTTAAATGTCTGTAAATTTCTAATATATTTTTATATTTTTCTTTAATTTAAATAGTTTTATCTCCTGTGGAGCTAAGATGTGCAATCCGATAAAATTTTATTGCACCATATTATTGATTCTCGTTGACATAATATATCATTTTTTCTACTGGCAGCAAAAAATGTTTAACCGATTCTAGTCTTAACTCAATACCTCACTACTGAACCTTTTTGCTCGGACACCCACAAATATTTGTCTTATATGTAGACAATTTTATCTTTCGTTTGATAAACATATCCTGGCATGCATCTTAGGCCTACTGGTTTAATTTTGTGGTTTTTAAAAATTTTGTAAGGATCTGATTTTGATTTTTTGATTTTTATTGCTTAAGTGACCAGTTAATTAATTTTCTGTTTCTTGCCCACATGCTCACAGAAAATTCTTCAAGGTGTACCTCCACCACCTTCTGTCACTGATTTCAACATGGATGCAGGTGAAATTCTGAAAAGATGTACTGCTTTTTTTGGTAATGATAATAATGAAGTCAAGATTACAACAGAAGCACTCAAAACACCCACTAAGAGGGTTTCATATGCAAATGTATCTGAGCTGTGTAATACCTCTAGCACTTTATTGGAGACTAATGATACTCATCACTCATTTACAAGCAATAATAACATTGATTCTAGTTTTGACAAAAGCAAAGTTCCTAAAAAGTGTACAGAATATGAATGCATAAACACACAATGGCCAAATGTATTGAAATGTCAATATTATGATGTTCAGTAAGTGTTCACATTAAATAATATGTATTTTTATTGTTTGTAAAGTAATATAATAGTACTTGAGAGACACAAACTTAGCATTCCTTGAATTTGCCATGCTGGGCAGTACAAGGGCAAAAAATGGAGCAGTGATTGGTATTTGCAACCCAGTTGCAGTTTTAAGAGCACCTTTCAAATGCATATCAACAATCACCTTTGCTGTCCATATCTCAATTCAGAAAAATTTGGTATGATCCTACCTATTGCACTAATATGTTATTTTTCCATTAAAAAGCTCATAAGTAAGCAATTGTTCACAATAAGCCAACCTTATAAATATTTGCTATAACAACAAAGGCTACCAACGGTTTTAGTTACACACAGTAAATAAATAATAAATTATTAACTTTTTTATTATTATAAGCCATGTGTTTGCAGCTATAACTTATCAAGTTATTCTGAGAAGCTAGAGGTGATTGCACAGCGCTACAGTGAGAGATATGTCAGCAATGAAACAGCTTCAACTGTGTGCATATATTCTAATGGAATGCAATCCCCAAGTAGCATTGAAAAACGAAAAGCACAGAGACTAAGGTAAGACCATTATAATAAAATGACAAAAAGAGTGATGCTATCACTACATTTCAAAGTCTTTAATGTCACACATTGATTTATTTTTCGCAATATTTTTCTTCACTTGCGTTAATGTAGGTTTTATCAATTTTTCTATCCTTTGGGAATAGTATTTTTTTCTGGATGGTTTGTATGTGAAATTTAATGATGATCAGTTGAGTAGTTAAGGTGTGAAAGTGTAATGAATAAACTCACATTCGCCTTATATAACCTTAGCTACGATTGAAAACTAGGCAACAAATAGATTTTGTGAAATATAATATATGCATAAAAAATAAACAATACAATTTTCTGGTAGGATGGCACAAGCAAAGTCACCTGGGAGAAGACTATCACACTTAGCACGTCGACGGCAAGCCTTCTGCAGTGCAGCAACAATTCGGGAGCAATCCCAGGTGTCTACATCCAAAATGATCTTAATTGATAAAAAGTAAGTGGCAAATACTATTTATATTTTTAAATACTTATTACAATTATAGCCTTTATTCCACATTTATTTAATTTACATATTTTTATATTTATATCTTTACATGCAATTATTATTATTAATATAAATAAAATTATTAATATTATTATTTAAATTTTGAAGTAATCTTCATTTATTCTTCATGTCGTGCCTCGATGGGTAAAGCCCAGAGTCTCCAGCTCCCATACTCTCCTAACCTGCAGTTCACCATCAGTACTTGTCTATTTTTTGTATTTCACCTCCCCATCTTATTCATACTATTTCTATCCACCTATCTTTACTGGCGCAAATGTGTCCTTTAAAATATAGGCTACATAATTTTTATAGCCAGCGTATTTATCTCAATCCACACAATGACCTCAAATGGAAACCCAATCTCATTACTGAAAATGTGTATTTTTTCAAATTATTGCGTTTTTCTTGATAACCCTTTTAAAAATATATTAATCCTCTATCTGTGTATAAAATTATAACGGTAAACGGATCCACCAAGCAAACAAATCGGTAACTACAACTCATGATGAAAGATCTCCAAAAGCGATTCAGTGCCCTATGAGTGAGTTGATAGTTTCGCCTGTCCTAATCAAACTTTGTTTCTATTTCTTGGGGAACCCATTGATACCTCAAGATGGATCTAGCTTACTTATGTGATAATTTATAATGGAGACATACTTATTGCACGTAAAAAAAAACCATAATCAGATCAGTAAACATAAACTTAAAACTAAACGAACTTAAAACATAAACTTTAAACGATTTGCTTTATAATAATACTTTACATACTACTACTGTATGATTGTTTGACCTTCAAGTCACTTTAAAACAAGGTAATATATTTTTTATACCTTTTGTTTTGTCCTTTTTACAGATATTGTAGTTTATTTCCACACAGAAAACTGGTAAGTACAGAAAAAATAAGTCCAAGAAAAACAAGCTCGCCAGGCAAGAAAACCCCAGGGAAAAAAACTCCTGCGAAAAAAACACCAGCAAAAACGCCCAAGAGTGGTGGTTCAAGTCGCAAAAAAGCTATGAGAAGATTACTCATAGACTCTGAAAACACGACGTGTAGTCAAAAATCTCGCCAACCACTGAAAAGGGCACTATTTTTAAGCCCTGAAAATAAAGGTAATATCCCAGTGGCTTCCACTTCTTCCGCCCCCGGACCGACAATGAAGTTGAGACGTAACTTGTTTGGATCACCAACCGAAACTAAAAGTATGGATGGAACACGCAGTGAACTCTTTCTGAAACGAAAACGTGACGCCCTAGGTGATGTCCCAGAAACAAGCAGGAGTAAGGTGGCCAAAAGTTTGTCATTTGGCGGAGATACTGTAGAAAGATCAAAGCAAGTCGACATAAATCGGAGGGCGTCTGAAGCTGCACCGACTAAGACTTTTGCTCCATTGAACGAAAGTCATAAGAAGGTAAATTTATTGCGGTTTGACAATTATTTTAAAGTTATAAACCAAACTATTAAACACTTGAATACTAGGTATTTGGTGCCGTGAGTCACGATATTGGGATAGGGATGCGTTTGGGAAGTCTGGGGGTACTCAACCCTCAGACTTCCCAAACGTCCAACCTTATGATACTATTTATTAAATAATAGGTACATCTGTATACCATTTTAGACTTTGAAACAATAAGTAGGTATTTTTTGGTTAGCGAACAATTTTGTAGACATCATGTTTTTGTTCGGGTGCTCCGTCCTAAGTCCCAATACATATGTACATATTTGGTGTAAGAGAATGTTTAAGTATAAATAATCCCACCAAAACATTTTCATGTAAAATGATGCCAAGACGAGTCCATGTGACGGGCACTGTCAAAAAGTTATCAGATCTCATGTAGAGCCAAGGTCATAACTCTACGCACCCTAATTCTACAAGGCCTAACTTAAACTCTACACCTTATTCAGAATATGTGGCTTGGCCATTTCGCTCCATTCACATGAGCATATGGTGAAAAATGTATCCACTGTTAATTACTTTTATGTTATACAAAGGTTCTTGCAGTATCGAATTACTAAACGGCCAAGCCACATATTCTGACATTTTATTCATATCCACATATTATTTCATATTCTGTTGGGGGATAAAAGTTACAAGTTTTATATTTTTTTTGTTGTTTGTGTACTAATACTAGCTTACATGCCAAACAGCTTTCTAGGACATTAGGAAATACCCTAAGAAATTTGATGATCATCAGTGAGTCAGTGACGAAATAAGGGTTTTTTAGATATCAATAAAATCTAAAGTTTAAGAGCTATGCAATTAAAACTTTATATGTTTGATAAGTCCGCTATTTACAATATATCCTGAGAATTTCGTTTATCTGGTAAAATTCAAACCAAAATTATAAGGATTAAAAAAAACGACGAAGCGATTCCAGAAAAGATAGGTAGTGCTCCCGCTTCGCTCGTATATACTTTGGGCAAAAAAGGAACAAAATAATGTTTTTTGATGTTTATGCACACTAGTTGTTACTCTCCGCAGTTTCCCGCGGGGTTTACGGGATAAGAAGTACACTATGACACTCAGGAATACTGTAGCATTCTATTGGTGAAAGAATTTTCAAAATCGGTTCAGTAGATCCAGAGATTACCCCCTACAACCTCACATACTTTACCTCTTTATTATAATAGTATAGATAACAATAGTTTAGAGCTCTGTTTGTTCAAATAATTTTTTTTTTTCAGAAATTGCTGTGGGCAGTGACCGAGGCCCTGCGAGTGCACGGTTGGCGGATGTCGACGCCAGGTTTCCGTGAGAAGGCAACTATCTTGGCGCGCCTCACGCGTCGACTACTGACACTGACGCCGCACGCTGCCAGATACGCCTCAGCTAATTTATCAACTTCGGACACTTTGCTCAAGTAAGTTCTTTTCCTTATAAAATAACAAACGTTCATTGTTTGGAGTTAATTTTCCACCAACTCTGAAATACGTTTTTCTTTATTTGAAAAGTACCCAAATAATGATTGTCACGACTTAAAAAAGAGGGTACTTCTAGACGTACTTTCATCCCCCTTTCTAGTCCCTCAGGGATATTTTCGACGTGTGCGTTTACGTTTGTAGTTCTCATGTATAAAAATCCAAGTAATATTATTTGCTGCATTTTGTGTTTAATTTTACTTTAACATTTTAGTGGTTGCAATAGAGATCTATGATTTTTTTATTTTTTATTATTTTCCGCGGTGTCATCCCCGTTAACTTCGGAGTTCCCGCGGAAATTTCAGCAAAATTTCATGGTGATTGGTTGAAGTTTAAGACGTGCGTAACAAACAAAGTCACATTCGCATTTATAATGTTAGTATCGCATATCGGCATTTGGCATTCGTAATATGTATTTTACTAACTACGATGCACATTAATAGGTGGTTTGAGAAAAATTTTTGCATAATAAAAAACTAATTTGCACACGCAAGTTGCCCGCTGTCGCAAAAGATTGTAATTTTTTTTTTAGCATCAATGCATTTTAAAACTGTGATGACTGATAATAATATACGCACTTCCGAAAAGGCAATTTTTCGAAATGCGTCGTCAAGTCACAGAAATCACCATTGATAAGGAGTTATCTATTTTTCAGACATTGTAATTCACAAATAATCTATTTTATTCTTTTCAGGCTGGCCAAAAAATACTCCTTTGCAATTATTCAAGGGCGAACAGCTGATGATTGTTTTGAAGAAGAGCAAACGTTAATTGCCAACATGCCGGTTAAGCTTACCGGTTACATTTCAAGCAGTGCTTATGAACAATTAAAGACTAAACAGACATTGGCTAGTTTTCAGCTTTCGCAAATTAAAGAGAATACATGTACCAGTGTAACAGTGAAACCGGAGCAACCTAAGAGCAATTCAAAAAATGTTTTGCAGGACAAGCTAGTGAATATAGATGCCAATTCTAATAGCAGTAGCAGCTATTCGTTTGATAGATCTGTTTCATATAGATCAACTTCCATGCCCTCATTTGAGGAGGCAGCTAAAATGAGAGCTCGTAGACAAATTAGTTTTGACAATTTAGATTTTCCTAGGAGGTGAATGAATACCTTGTTTTTATTTATTGATAGGACTTTAAAATTCACTATAAACTACGCAGCGTGATTTGTGACTGTCTATCGTCGTCAATTTTGGAATGCTACCAACACACTGTGTACAATATGGTGCATTTTATAGTCTATGATTTTGTTCTTATTGTGAGCTTAAAATACAATTTATTCAGATAACTGAATCACGCGTAAAAAAACAGTAAATATTGTTTTAATTGCGTCTACAGGTTTATAGTTTCTATAATAGTAACCTATAACTTAAATACATATTATTATAATAATTAATCTAAGTAGGTATTCGAACAAGGTACTCAAAATGATTTATCTTTTTAACAATTTTTTTTTAATTTTGACATAACAAAACGAACCAATAATACTTATCAAATTTATCCACTTCTTACAATTACGAATATTTGGTAGACACGCAAACTGGTAGAAACGCCAGCATTTCTGTTGTTATTGTTAACCGACTTCCCAAAAAGGAGGAGGTTCTCAATTCGACGCGTATGTTTTTTTTTTGCTAAGTGCATTACGGCGTGAGGCTGATTGTTACATTATGAGAACTGCACGCATTCTATCATTGAAAATATCAACAAATAAGCTTATAATCGCAGAATTGAAATTAATAAAGTGCCTTGATATCATATTTCTCAGGTTAGTTAGTGTCCTAAAACGTAGTGATTACCTTCTCTCTGAGTGTCCTATTTCACGTATTGGTAGAATTTAAAATTTCTTGTGACCTTTTTGGAGTTACGTATCATTATTCCTCAGACCGCTGCGCTGTAACGTCGCAAGCGCAAGCGTAGATTTACATAATCGGTCCACCTAAAAACTCTGAATTTTTCCAACTTGTTTACCCACTGTTCCCTCATTACCGGTGTTATAATACATATTATATGATAAAATTTTGTAAGTGAAAAATATTTTTTTTCTTGTAAGAAAGTATGAATAATGTTAGCTGTCTTTTAAAACATAATATTGTGCTGCTCTTTGTGGTTCCACACCGAACGCTATAGGTATATGCAAATGTTACACATTATTATTATTATACTAGCTGTGCCCCGCGGTAATTTCGGAGTTCCCGCGGGAATTCCAGGATGAAAAGTACCTTATGTCCTTCCCTGTACCCCTGACAACGTGCATGCCAAATTTCATCCAAATCCGTCCCGCCGTTTTTGCGTCATTGAGTAAAAACATCCAAACATCATTTATAATATTAGCAGGATAACACCGGTGTAAGACACCTTCGATTAGATTTTGATTAATATCGAAGTGTCTAGTCGTCCATTAAGCGGATTATTATTAATCGACCACAGTCCACTAAACTACATAAATTCACAAAAGAGGTTGTCAGGTATTGTAAATATATCACCGTAAAATTGTAAATACCTACCGTCAGATTATAATCTATCTCGCGAGATTGTAAACTGTCAAAAGATTGTTAACCGTAACATACTGCTTACAATTTAATGCATTTAACGCATTATTTTTCGGTAGATTATAATTATGGTTAGGTTAGGTTTGTACTGCAGCTGAGCAAGTCGGTGTCGGTCGTTCACGATCTTATGACACTTTACAATCTCGCGAGAATCTAACGGTATTTACAATTTTACAGTGACATAAACTATTTATTTTTAGACAGAAATTGTATATCATATAAAAAGTTTTTCAATCGGCGCGCGGCGTGCAAAACAAAAAATCACGTTAGGAAAGATCAATACATTTTGCGCCTAGCGGACGATTATTATTCGTCCGATTAGTGGACGACTAGCAACAGCCTTCATTTCATTAATTTTTGTTAATACATAATTTATGTTGTAAATAGTCTAAATTCATAGTTATTTCGACACAAGGTTCCCGACACTTAAGACAACGTTTATAAGTTTTATAACACTTGATGACATATTGTACACGAACTGTCTGTTGTTTCCGACTCTGGTTTTATTTATAAAACAAAATTATATTTTATTCAAATGTATTTTTGTTGCTTACCTTAATATTAAATTTTTATGTATTTAACATTTACATAGGCAATATCTTTAATACAAAATAATACAACCTGTAAAAAAAGTATGGTTAACTACAAGTAAAATGTGAGCATTGAAAAGATCTCACTTAAGACGAAAGTTCTATTTTTCATAATTATCATGCTAGGACTAAGTTAAGTTTGTTTCCATTGTATTAGATTACTATTGCTGAGTGTGATCTCGGTTGATAAAAAATAAACAGTAAATTATTTTTATCATAATGAAATATGCAATTTTTATTGACCAAACCTGAAAGAGTCCAACCTATAACCTAGCTAGAACTCAATTTTGTGTTTAAGCTTCGTAAAACTGGATACACCTACTCGTTTAGAGCCAGACATTGAACTGTACCTAAGCTTTAAAAACATACCTATTGTTCAAAAATACCCTCAGACAATTACCTATTAAACTATGTATTTATAAGTTGTATCTAATCAAACTATGTACGATTAGCGGACGATGATGATAAGATAATTCGATCAAGTTAATTCATGTTTGTATAAGGTTTTTAATCAGTGAAGGGAAAGTGCCAAACAGCAATGGGCTCGTCACAGTCCTATCCCGGCTTAACTGCAGATTTACTAGAAGATTATACCACGTTGACCTACTTAAATAAGGGCGAGATATTCCAGTAAGTATATATTTGTATTCATTTACACAAACATTAATGTCAACGTATTGAATTAAGTATACGTAGAAGTTATTATTTTTCAGCTTAATGAAAAAGTTTTATTCTATAGATCCCGAAAAACTTAATGCCGACTATCATCACAGATTCGGAAGAGAAATTATTGTATCAAAATTTCCTGTTCTAAAGGTAATATTTATATTATATACGTGCATAAATGTATCTTTTATACGAAATATTTCTAAATAAATGGTGTATTAAGTTTGTGTCGTCTTCGAACATTATCAAAGTAACAATATTTTTACAGAACAATCCGTTCCAAGACCGCCTCTTTCGTGTGTTCTCGTCAAAGAACGACGACTGCTTTTCATTCGAAGACCTCTTGGATTTGTGCTCGGCGATGAGTTCGGAATGTCCGACTGAAGTCAAAGCTGCTTGGGCGTTTAGGATATATGGTAGGTACCTATACCTACCTACCTTGTGCTCACTCCGATTCTATATCTTTGTATCTCATCACGTTCGACGATATCTGAGTCAGTTCTCAGGGTTTTTTCCCCGAATTTCCCGCCAAACATTCCTTTTTTGTAATGGCAGCACTTCATTTGAGGAAGTGTGTTCGTGTAGAGAGAAGTAAAGGTGTAGGTATTTAATAAAAAAATGGGTGTATTTGCAAATGTTATAAACATGCCATCTACATAATCATGAGCTAAACTAAAGATAGGTGTAGGCGCAGAAATCAGAATACCTTATGTTCAAAATAGTGAGTCTAAAATGCACTTAGATATTGTCGAGACTTGAATGTGAAGGTTGAGTTATTTATAAGTTTATTTAAAAAATCAATTTTTGTCATCTACAGATATAGATGAGGACAATCAAATCTCCAAGAGAGATATCTGCGAAATCCTAGATCGTCTGACTCTGAACCCACAAAATAATATCTGCTATCTGGACAAGTTCTCCAAGACCAAAATAGCTGACATAGTAAGCGATTTCTTATACTTAAAAGATTGTTAACAATGTGCTTACGAAGCGCTGGCGCACATTTTGCCCGTGCATATTATGCTGCTAATGCAAAAACTGTTTTATTTCGTTTAGTAACTTGTAACAATTCGGTTGCCCTACGGAAAAACCAAGTAATTGCAGCGGAATATATTTTACAGGAGGAACAAAAAACCGGAAATCGCTTTGTTTAACGCACACCTTCCATAGTTTAACGATTTTCTTAATTTTAATTTATCTATGACTGAAACCTTTTTGGTGGTTGTATTATGTATGTAGGAACATCCGTTATGCGTGAAAATTGCCAAAAAAAACTCGTTTAAAAAAAAAAATCAGTTGCGATGTTTTTCCGTAGGGCAGCCGAATTGCTTAGCAGGCAGTATAGTATATTATCTGTGAGCAGGCTAATAAGGCGCATCGCGGGCCACGGTGTTAATTGCAGAAATATGTACCTAAACACTTTTAACAGCCATTGAATCTTATTGCGATAGTAATAACACTAAACACAGATAATATAAGAGTATAGTAATAAAGTTAGGACACTGATCTACGAGTAACTATTCACATATTGCTGCTGTTGACTGTACACACCTACGTTTATGCGGTGTACCCCTATTATTCGTGTTCTTTGCATTTTAATGAATTAGTTGCGATATTTGAACATCAATTTTTTTTGCAGATTTTACAAGAAATAAATTTAGATGGCACGGGTGGCATTGATTTGAACCAATTCAGGATTGCGATGTTTAGAATACCTGAGTTCGAATCATCTTTTTATTTCAGATTATAATTTAAAATAAATCCATTTATTGTATCTCGGTCTGTTATTATACCTGCCTAATTACAACTGAACAAGTATGTCTAAAATTATAGATGGGCAATCCTTACTATTATCCTACTAATATCATAAATGTGAAAGTGTAGATGTTTGGATATTTGAATGTTTATTTGTTTGGATGTTTGTTACTCAATCACGCAAAAACGGCAGAACGGATTTGGATGAAATTTGGCATGCACGTTGTCAGGGATACAGAGAAGGACATAGGGTACTTTTTATCCCCGAATTCTCGCGGGAACTCCGAAATTACCGCGGGTGAAACCGTGGGGCACAGCTAGTCTCTAATAAATGCGAAAGTGAGTTTGTTTGTTTGTTACACTTTCACGGCTCAACGGCTCAACGGATCATCATGAAATCGGATCATCATGAAATTTCGCATACACGTCAGGGACATAGGGACTAGGGTACTTTTATCCCGGAATTCTCGCGGAAACTCCGAAATTACCGCGGGTGAAACCGCGGAGAACAACTAGTCAATTATTATTGGGTGTTTGCAGGCTTTTATCGGGTTCAAACCTAAGTATCAGGTTTAAACCGAGTTGGTTTTTGGAAGTCGGTTAAAAAAGGATAATTCGATCTTCAATTTTGTGCAATGAGCCCCATATATTTCTGTGATTTTGCCATCTTATTTTATTAAAATGTTAGGTACAGTTCGTATGTAGAATTTATCTGATAAAGGCTTTGCAGGCGGCCTTGTTGAACCGTCCGGCTAAAGTGCGATCCGGCAGCGAGGGTATGCCGCTAGTACGGCCCGTGTTGCTGGGCAGCACTACTGGTTGCTTGTACTTGACATGGAACATCGGGAACCCGAGGTAAACCCTATATGGGTTAGAGTCGTTTAAAAATCTCGGCTAAAGAACTCTAGAAAATACAAGGTCGTCAAGGAAAATACGTCGTCATAGCTTCTTGTGAGGCTGTGAGATTGTTAACATTGATGTTATGTACGAGAATTATCGACCTTATAAGTTTTAAATAAGGTCGAAATTTCAATGCACCTAAGCTAAAAATAAGTAGTGGCGATACCCACCGCATCTAGGTACTTATAATACTGAATCTTAGGTGGTGGTAGCCCCCTGTTTTCATATTTTGCTGTTGTATTATACAGCCTAGACCATGATATTATGTTTGAGATTCAGTAGGTATTTAAATTTGATAAAAACCTCTGACTCACAACTATTGAGACTCACAACTTAAGACTTGGCACTATGAAGACGGAAAGGTGTATTTTGTATTCTATGAATGAGCAGCTATGAAAAAGGATCTTATTTCTTAATTTTGGGCTGGAACTATAAGCCAATTTCTCTATCAAGTAATTAGTATTGAATAAATTACTCACGGAGTCATCTCTGATGGACACTGCCACATGTATTCAGGATCTTTAAAGTAAGTCAAGGGATGATATGCCTTTTGATAGCCTCTGTAGTAATCTCTTTGACGCTGACATGCCTGGCAGTATAGAAGTTATATTGAAACGTGTGGATTAGTACGCAGACATTCAGACAGACAGACCCACCTCCCTTGATAAGGGGCGGTTTAAATTTTATGGTATAATATACAATATATTATATATTATACACTAGTAGTAGTAGCAATTTACTTAATAATTTAGTAACAATTTATTTATTTATAGTGCCATACATAATTTAAACTTCACAAATCTATTGCTATAGAATACTTACTTCATAAAAGGTTTCAATTTCATCTTGTCTTCCATTGTCAACAAATAAAATATCCATAATTTAAAACGACTTTGCCAAAAATTTGGATTCTAAAATTCTATCAGTTTTCGTTTTAAACCTAAAATTTATTTTTGCCGCCATTTTACAGATTTTTTTTTAATTTACCCCAATGGGAAAGGCAAAGGAAGCAAAGTCCATACAGCCAATTTTTGTTGTAAACCAAGGAAGGCAAAGGAAACTTAGTCCATACAGCCAATCCAGATGTTTTTTTTTTTCTGAAATAATTTAAGTACATCGAAACGTATTGGTAGGATGCATTTCAATGCTTTATCGGAACTTTTGGCAGCAATTATTCACAGTTGAATCTTAAATAGGACGCCCTGGGGGAAGTTGTATATTAAATTATTATAAAACGACAACCTTCCAAAGAACACCCCATTTCAGCTTAATTACTGCTTTTTTTAAACCAATAGATATTTTAAACCTCAGAACAAAACAAAACAGAGTTCACATATTGCCAGTGCAACAAAAATCGAAAGTTCCGCACACTGTTGGATCACTATTATGCAAAATCCACCACATTCACAGAGTATTAATTACGATAAACTAATTTGTATAACAAAACACTGAGGTTTCTTTTTCAAGAGAAAGATACTAGCCTAGTCACATGGTGGATTGTGGATTCACATCTTGGATGGATCTTTCATGGATCTTTTATCAATAAAACTTTATTAATCGAAAATTTTACTTTATTATCGTATAAATGCTTTACACGCAGCCTTATTATAGCGCCCAGCCAAAGATCGGTCCGGAAGTTGCGGTAATCCAGATGTACGTTCAGTTGTCGGGGGCAAGATAACAGGTTGTTTGTACTTGACATGGAAGGCAGGGAAACCCAAATACACGCTGAAATTACAGGGACATTACAATAACATTATGACATGAAGACAAGTAACATCTTTAGGAATACTTAACTCGTCCAAAAACATTTATATATAAATATACTAACTGAGACATTTCCGGAGGACATTGCCACATATACTGCGGATCTCGGAAGTAAGTCAATGGGTGATAAGATTTTGGATATCCTTTGTAATACTCCCGTTGCATTTGGCAGGCCTGTATTCAAAGTTATTTAGTTTCTAAAAATGCTTTAAGAATCTGACCATACCAATCGAAAAGTAAATTATTGATATTTACTTTTTTTAATACTTACAATATCACTAAATGTTCCCCGTGGTTTCATCCACGTTAATTTCAGAGTTCCCATGGGATTTTTATAATTAAAAGTACCTTAAGTCGTTTTCTATACCCCCGACAACATGTTTACACATGGTGATCGGTTGAGCTGTTAAAAAGTGAAAGAAGCGTGACAAACAAACTTACACATTCGTATTTATAATATGTACTTAGTAAGGGTTGGGTATATATTTTGAAGTAGCCACTTACTTTGTAAAAGGTATCAATTTCTTCCTGGCGCAAAGGATCCTAAAAAATAATGTATTTGACCATTGTTATACGAAAATATTACAACAATATTTTAAACAAACTTTTAAAATTACCAAAGAGAATAAAAATTATTGCACCCATGTACATACATCAAATTAACCTGAGAAATTAACTCAAAGGTGAAAAAAGGAAAGCATTTGAATTTCGAAGTTGAGTACTTGAGTATTTCATTTGTTAGCAAAGAGTTAGTATTGAATCTGGTTCAGCTTCTTTCTCTCACGTTTTTCTGCGTTTTTCTCTCGAAAACTTCCAATTCCAATTTGTTGTTTTTAATGGTCTCGAAAACTTAATTTTTTGTTCACGCAATTTGTGCAATTTGACGTCTGACATTGACACAGACACCGATGAATATTGAATACTGTCGTCTGTCACTTGTCAGTGTTTCTGTAGAATTTTGAACGTCATAACAAATTCGTAATTTGTTACAATTCTGTGAACAAAATATTATTTTTATATAAATAAAGCACTAAAAAGATTTTATTAAAGTTGTAATCAGAGAAAATAAAGCAACGTTTGTGGGAGAGATTTTCTGTATCGATCGACTTAAGCCGATTTGTGTTATTTTGGGGTATAGGTACTATTTTTGTCTGCTCTAGATTTGGTGCATTGAAATAAATTTTGACGTCTAGAAAAATGCTCTTCCTGCATGGTACGTTGAATAACAATAAAATTACTTTCCTTTTAGAATTTCATGCAGCCTAATCTTATTAATAATCACGTAATATGCTCGTATTACGATCTTCATCAATTTTTTGTAAGCTGATAATACGTACTTTGCTTCTACACACATGTGTTATACGTCATCTTGCATAAATTCACTAACCAAACCATCGGCACAACTAGCTATCATTAGAGATAGGTATTTAAATACACAAAGATATGAAAAGTATAAATGTGGAATTAAAAGAGAGTACGTAGCAACTGGTAGATTGCCCGATGCTTCATCTTCTAAGGTAGAGAAATAGGTACACCTAGTGATTTATGTCTATAATTTCACCTGTTTAAATTTTAGGATTGCATTCAATACTCTTTGTTCTTTGATAAAATTATCTTATGATACTCAAGGATGTTGAATTCGGAATCAGTTCAGTAGATCTAGAGAGTACTTGTTAAACTTTTACTCTTTATAAGAATAATGTAGAAGAAATAGAACATGCAGTAATTAATGTTATGTATTCTGAAATACTGGAATTATTCTGTTATAAAACTTTTTATATGATACAGGTTCTAACATTATATTTTTTATGCTAACTAATATGGTAATAAAAGATACAATATTTATGTGTGCATTGCCTGTAAATAGGTAAATATTTGTAATGAAAGCAATTAATCAGTAGGTATATATCATTATCTCTTGTAATGAAAAAAATCAGCTACAACAATGCATGACTCACAGCTGTATGAGTGTAATGTACTCTTTACACTTCAATGGATATTCAACATTTCACTCAATACTGTTTGCATACTTTTCAGTACACATGTGGTTTTTGTTTGATGTTTGTAAAAAAATAATATCGAGTAATGGTTCATTGTAATGATAATTACATATTGTGTACTTTTGATAAAAATTGTATTTATTGCCTTTAAATAAAAATACAGTAATAGTCCATATAGGTATCTAAATATATTATATCCAGTCATAACTCATCCATGATGCTTTTAAGGAATACATAGATCACACTAAAAACATAAATGTAAAAAAGGAGAGCCAAGTTCAATACAAAAATTATGCTTGACTGTGGGCTTCGCCACAAAAAGAATGGAGATCTAAATGAGTGCCAAGTTATTTAAAAATGTGAGATCTTAAAGTAGGTTAGTTTTGACTTGGCCAGTTTTCATTACATCAGTCATTTTATAAAGTTATTAAACATATATACAATGTGTTAATGAATTAACTGAAAAACTGATACACCCCATTTAAAAAAAAAAACAATAATATGGTTAAAATATATATCATATCGAAAAAATTTATACTTTAAAAGTTATTCATCATTAGTTTGGAGGTGACCTATCTACGAAATTCCAAGCGCTACGCCCGCGCTTACCGGTTCGAATTTTTTTGCTGCGGGCGGCGTACGCGCCAAATATTGTATTATAACTATTTAGACATGGGCTAATAAAAATGAAAATATATAACCTAGATTCTGAGCAAACTACTTTCTAGTTTTCAGTTAATTCATTAACACGTTGTATATATTTTTTAATTCTGATAAAAACTGGCCAAGTCAAATCTAAACTACTTTAAGATCTCACATTTTTAAATAACTTGGCACTCATTTAGATCTCCATTCTTTTCGCGGCGAAGCCCACAATCGAGCATAATTTATGTATTGAACTTGGCTCTCCTTTTTTACATTTATGTTTTTGGTGGGATATCATTACTTTTTGTATAGAATATAAAAAATACGCGCTAAACAACACATCATTGGCCGGTTGTTTAGCGCGTATACAAGTTTTTTGTATGGGGACACCACTTATTTTTTGTCATTTTTTTTTTAGATTTTTTCCTATGTTTACACACAATTACCGAGCTGGATTCCAAATTTCATCCTTCTAGGTCATCTGGAAGTAGGTTGGATTTAGGTACTATATGTCAGTCAGTCAGTCAGTGCTAAAATTTATGACTTTTTGACCTTCATATCTTTATAACTGTTTGAGCTAGCTTCATGAAATTTGGGCTTCTACATTTCTTTATGGATATAATTAAACACACGTAGTTTTATGTGTTTACGTTAAAGAGGTTTTGAGTTATAGAAGGGTAAAAAGTGGCACCAAGTGGTTCGTGTAATAATACACTCGGCGCTGGCTAGCCAGTTCCTTTGCTTGAACTTGGCTTGACACGCTGCCGCGTGTCTAGATTCCTTGGCTTAATTTTGAAAAAACAAACTGTGATGTTAGTAGATGGTTGCTTCTATTATATTCTGTTACTAGCTGTCCCCTGCAGTTTCATCCGCGGTAATTTCGGAGTTCTCGCAGGAATTTCAGGATAAACTAATTATAAACCTTCTTCTGGAATTGATATATCTTTTGGTAAAAACCGAATGAAAATCCATTCAGTAGTTCTAGAGTTTATCACGAACACACAGATTAAGGATAGTGGCAGGAAGATAGGTCAACATATAGATAGGTGTTTTAGCTGAATATAATGAGTGCAAGCAGTGCAGTTTAAAAACCTAATAGTAAAAGAGTTGTAAAAAAGTTAACACGAAACTTCAGGAACCAAAGCAAGTTAAAACTGATTTGTTGCAGGACACGATTTAAAAAAAAATTCTATGTGTGCCCGTCAAATAAATATTTCATGACACTTTCACTTGTGCGCTTTAATACATTCAGTTGTTAAAAAGAATGATGACACGCTATCGTGCCATCCGCAACAAAACTGTTATGTATGTTTTTAGCAGTTGAGTAGTAGCAGCGTACAGGGGTGATGGTTATGACTGCGCCCGCGACAGCAATGGGTGACGCGGGGATCCGCGACCGGCTGCCGGTACTATGGCGACGGATCGAAGATGCTCACTACACATACCTTGAGACCGATGACAGCCCCGAGAAACTGCAGCTTAAGAAGAAACTTGAAGGTAAGCCTCAGCTGTTAAAGATTATAAAATATTAAAAATATAAAATATAAAATATTATAAAGAAATCAACTGTGTGTATTGGGGTTAAAGGTCCGTTTATATCTACAGACATTGCGCAGACAAAATAATATTCCCCTATACAATGCATATTAACATATAGTAGATTTTACAAGTGCACAAAAAGAAACATTATTATCCGAGACTTTTAGCAGTAACTTATAGTAATGTCGAATGTCAGTAGTTTATAGTAATATCGAAGATAATAATGGTTTTGTGGACGAGTTATAAACTCTGCTTTTCACTTCGATTGCGAGGAAATAAAAAAGTAGTACTTATAACATAACATTTCTTTAATTAAAATTCAAAGTAAAATTAGTACAGTTTTGAATACTGAAGGAAATGGTTTTTCCCGGCATATTAACCTCCTACTAACTTCTGTTACTCTAGTACTTTCGAGTTGAGACTGTTAAGAACAGAAAGTGCCGACTCCTTAAAATGCAGTGGTGCATTTGTTTTGCGCTTGAATTTCGAACAATATTATTTTGACTGAAACTATCGCTCTAGAGTCTAGGTGTATTTCGATGGCTACCACAAATTCTATCCATAAACTTCTTATTGTGTTTGGCTGTGGAGCGTCCTTATGCCGAGCAGTGTGATCCGCATTTCTGCCGCACGTGTCTGTCACGGAACGTGTCTAGGACATTCATTGTCTGTAGATATTAATGGGCTTAAGAGTTGAATAAGTACCAAATATGCTGTGTACCAGTGGCGAAGGTACCATAGAAGCCGATTCCCACCGGCTTCCCTTCAGACGCAACATCTCTCTCCGTAATTGAGAACGTTGTCAGGGATACAGGGAAGGACTTTTTATACCGGAATTCCCGTGGGAACTCCGGAACTTATCGCAGGTAAAACCGCGGGGAACAGTTAATAGTTAAATAAGTTAAAATTAAAGTAGATTTCCGGCTTCCCTCTCTTAATATTTCACCTTTGCCACTGCTGTGTACACACACACAAGAAATGCAACTGAAAACAACTTATCTGCATTGCTGTCAAAAGTTTTATTAGAATCAATTTTATGAATTGTACTATCTTTTTTTGATAATGTTAATAACTATTATAGCAGCAACCACCTTATGCGCGTCTGACACGAGCTCGTTTTTGCTGTCGCCTCTTCTTGATCCACAACGTGCTTTTACTTTGTTTAGTCCAGCCTGTTCAGACCGAGGCCTCCCTTTAGTAGATACAAAGCTTAAAAGTTTCATTTTAATAAAATTACTTGACACAATTTTTATTCCTTTAATTTTTATTGTAATTGCAGGTTACATAATGGAGTACTTGTCGTTGGTACCGCACGATTGCAAGTTCGGGCTAGCGGAGACAGGCAAAGTGTTCCAGCGTACACTGAACGAGTTGCCGGAGTTCAGTGCGTGCCGCGCCGGGCTGGGCTGGGCGGCGCTCGCGCGGTACGCGGACAACTTGCTCTCGCAGCCCTGGCGGAAGGAGTACAAGGTTATACGAGTAAGTCGTGGAGATTTTAAACTTATACCAAAGAATACTAATTACTACTTAAACAAGCTACACTCTCAGGCCCTCGCCACTGCTGTGCCTGTCCACGTGTTGTCACAAGGTATTGGTAAACCTAGAGGCTAGAGGTGATTGCGGTGTAAGCTGTTAGGTACTTACTGCTGTGTGTGTGTTGACAGTATTAACTTAAATTTCGATAACACACACATACACATACACAATACGTGTAACTAACTATTCAGATATCAGACGTTAATTTAAAGAAATCAAACCCGATGGTCTGAGCTGCAACTGTTGAGTGGCTTTCTTGAAATTTATGATAGGTATTTCGTTGCAGGAGACATTATCCTAATAGAAAAAAATATTTTTTTTTGTTCATCCCAATGTTTTCTATTCACACGCCAGACTTTTACATTTGGATAATGGAATATTTGGATAAACTTTGCTCATTTTTGATGGCACGGAGGATGGGAGGTCTGGATGGTGATTAGTTAGCAGTATTTATTTATTTATTTTTTTCCGGAAAAAGTCAAGTCAAGCTTTGAACTCATATGGCATCCCTCTTTGTACCAATGTTTACGTAAGCATCGAAGGGGGGTAAGAGCTTTGCTTACTTTTGCTGACGAGGAAGAGGGAGCAGGGGGGAGGGTAATAATAATAAAAAAAAAAAAAGTGTGCGTCTCGGGACGCCCGACAGAAGTATATCCTATAAATATCGCAACATTCCTTTATTATATAGAATGTCTTTGGTAATATTGTATTATAAATAACACAGATGACTGCTATTGCGCAAATACAAACTCGAAAGAGCTTAAATGTGTGCTGTAATAACCAACGGTATATTGTAACTTTTATTGATTAAAAAAAAAAAAAAAAAGTGAAAACTTAAACTAACTTGAATTATTTATTATTGAAATTGTCTAAACACTATGTAGAGAGAGAGGGAAGCGTCTGTCCGAAATACGGCTAGCGCTGTGGGTTAGAGTGAGAGGAGGAGCCTCCCTACCGCTGCCGTAGCGTGAGAGAAAGGGAAGCCAGACAGACTGGCGCCGTAACGCGTTACGTAACGAAGCGGTTTACCCTCCCATACGAAATTATCACTTCAAAACTGCGTACTGTTATACCCTTAATATGGCCTGAGATTTGAAACACATTCAGAACCGAAAGGTGCCAGCTTGCACTTTCGGTCATGCTACACGCCATAAGTAATTAGGAGTCTCAGTCTCGTCCCAGCCGCGTTCCGAGCCACTCATCTTTCTAATTCCAAATTCTAGTTCTAACTATATTCTATTTCCATAAATAATATATTATTATTTACGTTACGAAAGTGTTCTTTTTTTTAAAAAGCTCCAACCGAGTTCTCGTATAACGTACGTACGTAATACTTGAACGTGGCCCCTTTGGTCGTGTCAGATGTACAGCGGCTACTACAAGCATGAGGTGGAGGCGAATCTGGTGGGCGCGGAGTGCTTGCTGCACGCGATGGGGTACCGCGCGGCGGGCGCGGGCCGGCTCGCGCTCGACGCGCCCGTCTGCCCGGACGTCGCCGCCGCGGTGTCGCGGGACGCGCTCATCGCGCAGTGCGAGTGTCAGGTAATGGCAGATCGCGCTAGTCAGACCGTCAGTGGTCAGACCGCAATAGATGCCGCACGCAGTGGTGTTCCTATATCTATACATACACTTAAGTAAAATTGAAGTGTCTGTTTGTAATTCCAAATTAACAGCTTTTCAATAAATTCAAATGAAATTATATACCCGTACTTAGATAATTTTTTTTTTAATATTCCTGTATTCTGTCTGTCTGTTTGTTCCGACTTATCTCTGAAACACCTGGACCGATTTTAACGGTACTTTCACTGGCAGGAGTAACTTAGGTTACTTTTATTTTAGAAAAAAATAGTTACCGTGGTGATTCCGAAACTCATGCGGTTAAAACCGCGGGGCACATTAGCTGTGTTCTTATTTTAGAGTTGCCGCGGGAATTCCGCGATATAATTATACCCTATGTTCTTTTCAGTATTATGCAAAGTTTCGTAATCGATTGAGTAGTTAGGCGTCAAAGTGTAACAAAATTTTACGGATAGGTTTCACTTTCACGTCTAATAAACAAATTTATTTATTTTATTTATTCATTTTATTTATTTATTTATTTTATTTATTTATTTATTGTTTTGTTATCAGGCAACATGGGCCCATAGATAAATGACAAATGACGTGCATAGATTTTAGCATGATGACGTGTAAACCGGTGGTGTGTTGTGTTGTGTTAGATAATGGCGCACATATGGGAGAGCGTGTGGAGCTCGGGCACGCGCGTCACGTGGGCGGAGGTGGCGCGCGCGCGGGCCAGCCGCGCCGCCGGCCTGCCCACGCCCACCGGCCACAACCACGCCTATGTGCACAGTACGTACCTTTGCCCATTGCCCATGTGCCCATGTGACTAGAGTTGCCAACTTTAATGCAGAGATTTGCGGAAAGTTGTCGTGGCTAATTTTGCGTGACTAAAAAAGTGGGATTAAGCTGTAAAAGAAAAATAGAAGTACAGTTGAAAATCATATATAGTTTTCAGTTTTCACATTTAAAATAACTCCATTAAATATGTTTTTCTTTGGCATACAATATGCTTAGAAAAGTTTAAACAGTTATTTATTTATTTATTTATTTATTTATTTATTTATTTATTTAAAACAACCAAACAAACAAACTAATTGAGAAATAATGGTAATAATATAATTTTACTTCAATTCACTCAGTTAAATAAGAACCAGTTGCTTGTGTTAGGTTTCACCGTTCAATGTTTCTGCAAATGAGAACTAAAACATTCGAATGGCACCTTAGGTATAAATTCTGTTCAAATATTCAATTAGAATTTCCTCAATTTCAAGTAAACTGAGGAATTTCATTGTTGCAGGTTCGGAGATATATTCAAACGTGCCGGCGACCGTGTCGTCCGACCAGCACGTGTTCGCGCGCCGCGCGGGGCCCTGCGGCGCGGCGCCGGGGGCCCGCGACTCGCTGCCCGAGGACCCCATCCAGCCCGTCATCCATCCGCAGTACATGATGCCTCCCAACACCATCCCGACGCAGATGATGTACCCGATACCCCAGCAGCACATGCCCAGCGAAGTGCCTATCACACACGCGCAGTGCAACCCCGTGCCGATCTTGTCTCCGTACCCCGTGCCGTACTACTACCCTATACAGACACCGTATATGATCCCCACGCCCGTGTTCGCGCCTATAAAGCAAGCGAACAACATACCTTTAAACGGGTACCCACCGGTGCCTCAGTGCAGGTACCCCTCGGTGCCGACCGCGCAGCTGATCGAACTGGACGCGCCGGCCTCGTACGAGAATAGGAAAGATAAGCACAGGGAAGACGAAGGCGCCAAGAGGGGTCGGGGCGGCGAGGGCTCGAGGCGCAACAGCACCTCGCGGTCGGGGTTCAGCGACGCCACGCTGCCGAGCCTGCCGCGCTCCGACACGCAGCCGGCGCTCAGCAAGGCCAAGGAAGACGGCATGGGCACCTACGAGAGCTGGGACTACGTGTTCAGGAACCTGTCGAGCAAGGACCGGGACGGCGACGCCAGGAGTCGGTTCTCGCCGTCCCTGGACCGCGACTCGAGGACACTGGACAGGCTGGACAGGGAGGAGAGGCGCGCCAAGTACCAACCGACGACCCTCGACTTGGAGGACGGCCTCCAAGCGCTGAATCTCGACCGGTCGTACGACGAGGAGAACTACCGGACGGCGAAGGTCAACGAGAACCTGATGCGGCTGAAGCAGGAGCAGGAGCTGAAGAGGGCGAAGCAGATGGCCAAAAGACAGATGGACGAGAGGAAAACGAAGCGGCCCGTCGAGCCGGTGGGCAACCCCAGAGCCGACGCGCTGGTCCCCCACCGGGTGGCCCCGGATAAGGTGAAACTGCTGACCAAGAAGGACGTCAAAGACAGGAAGGAGGTGATGAAGCAGCAGAACGGCAGGTAATTATCACTACATATTATAAAACAAAGTCCTCCGCCGCGTCTGTCTGTCTGTCTGTCTGTTTGCAATAAACTCAAAAAATACTGAACCAATTTTCATGCGGTTTTCACCAATAGTTTTCGGTCGGTTTATACGTACTATAGTTAATTCCGTAATTCCTGCGGGAACAACGAAATCTGTAATACCATAATAGTTATTTATGCAACTGTTGCATAACGAGAGGTAAATATTTAAACACGAATGTGGGTGGGTGGGCGTGGGCGACATGAGCGACCGCCCACGGCCTTGCACCTTAAGGGGCCTCGCGCCTCAAGAGGTCTCGCGCGTCAAGCGGCCTCGCGCTGAAAGACGCCTAAAAACAAATAGTGTAAATTTTATTTAGTCCGCCCGTTAGGTAATAAAAAAATAATGGACACGTATTTTTTGCTATTTCAAATTAATGAAAATATACCCAGATAAAGCGCATTAAAGTTTGGGTTTGGGGTCTCGTAACGTCATACGCAGCTAAAAATTGTGTCTGCTTGTGATGTCACGCGACATTTCGACTCCGTTATTTTTTGCTTACGTGAAAAAAGAAAAAATACACGTTTTAGACACGTATTTTTCGCCCGTCCCGCCGACGCCCGTCGTGTAGATTCATAAAAAAATATTTAATGAATCTACACGACGGGCCAAAAACAATAAATTAGTCAAATAACCTATTGAATGTGAACTTCGAAATTGACGCGGGTGAAACCGCGGCGAACAGGTAGTCTCAATTAAGCGTTCCGAATCAATAACTTAATTTTGTGGGTTGACATGTTATGGCTTATCGGCGTCCAGATAAAGTTTTTTTTTCTTCGTCCACCTTCAACAGCGCCGCGCCCAGCGCGTCGGAGGCGAGGAAGCTGAAGAAGCCGCAGAAGCAGGCGGCGGGGGAGCCGGCCGGGCGCGCCGCCGGCCGGCCCGCGGGGAACGGCGTGCTGTCGGGGGCGCGCGACGCCACGCACAGCGCCGGTGAGTTGTCGCCGTCGCCGATCGCTGCCGCCCTTTCGGCAGTCCCGAGGGACCTCCGAGGCTAAAAATGTTTGATCTCACGACGCCCCAGAGAACTCGGTACCTTGCACACAGGGGCGGGTCGGCCCTGCTTACGTTGATAAAACCACAAAACCTTAGGAGAGATACCTCAGAGAAATGTAGTAAGGAGTGTTGCATCCATATCTAGTGAAGTTGGGGGCATCCTTTGATTATGTGAGGTGGTTTTGATGATTTTTCGACCCCCCTAGTGAGATATCGTGACTAGGTGGCCCCGCGGTTTCACCGCGGTAAATTCGGAGTTCCCGCAGGAATACCGCCTTACAATATAGCCTATGACACTCACACATAACGTGGCTTTATATTGGTAAAAACATTTTCAAAATCGGTCCAGTAGATTCAGAGACTACCCCCTACAATCGCATCACAAACTTTACCTATTTATAACATTAGTATAGCCTAGCTGTCCCCCGCGGTTTCACCCGCAGTAATTTCGAAGTTCCCTTGGGAATTTGGGAATCAAAAGTACCCTATGTCACTCAGAACTACCGTAGCTTTCTATAAGTGAAAGAATTTTCAAAATCAGTTCAGTGGATCAAGAGATTACCTCCTACAACGCAACGTCACAAACTCAGAAAATTCACAAACTTACTTCTTTATAACTTTACTTCGTTTTTATGGGTGCTATGGGTTCTTGTGGCCTGAAATAAATGTTATTATCATTATATTAGAATAGGTAATGTTCTTCCCTGTAGCAGCACCGAGCACGTCGCCCGCCAACTACGAACTGAAGGCGCAGCTGATAGTGTCGCTGGACGAGGCGGACTCGCCCCCCGGCCCCGCGCCGCCCGCGCCCCCGCCCGCGCTCGCGCCCGCGCCCGCGCACAACGGCGAGAGGGAGACGCAGCACGCCGGCGACGGCGCGCCGAAGCGGGACAGGTGGGAGTGCGCCACGTGCACCTACCTCAACCGGCCGGCGCTGATCGTGTGCGAGATGTGCGGCAAGTCGAAGAGGGGGCCCGAAATACAACCGCTCACGTCCGGCGGCCGCGAGTGCCCCGCGTGCACGCTCGTCAACCGGCGGGACGCGCGCGCGTGCGACGCGTGCGGCACCAGTCTCGAACATTGCCCTACTTATATATAAAAAAAAAATTATATTACCAGTTCGGAATGTGTTGCCGCTCCGGTCCTAACCAAGCCGCGATCGGAGCGAAAAGCCGATCGAATTTATATTTTCAAAAGAATTTGAAATTTTTGGCGCGTATTTTTTTGTTTACGTTTTTTCAATGTTAATGTATTGGTACAGTTGTTCGGTGATTATCTCCTCAATGGTACATGATATCAAAAAAAATCTTTCACGTCGAAATTGCCATGGCCACTGTTGATCAGCATGCAAAGTTTGGTTTCATTCGATCAATCGGTGTAGGAAGAGTTCGCGAAGGAATATTCCACTTTTTTTTGCTCCGCTCGCTGTACTCGTTTCGCTCCAATAAAGTCGGATCACTTGGTAGGATCGTGATCCTTCGCCGGGTCACGGAAATATTGTAAAATATCGGAACGCAGAATTATTTTATCTATACCCACCTACTGTATGATACAGAATTCATCAATTTTATTATATTATATAATTTAATAATCGTACCGGGAATTGCGAGTAGAGCTAAATTTGAGATTCTATCTTTCGTGAGAAATTCTCGAAATGCTGACACGCAATGTATCAAAATAAAGCGGTTAAAAACCATAAACATACATAGTTATATACACAGTTTGCTAAAGTCGTAACCCTCTTTGATTTGCCAATTTTGATTTGACGTTTGGAAAATGTAAAAAAAGAATCGATATAGCCATTCAATGGATGTTGCACGTCATCCTAAAACTGCTAATAACCGAAGGCACCAACTTAGTATTGATGTATAAGTATTTAACATAAACGATACCCTATCGCGAGGACAGTAGGTCTATTTTCTTAGTTAAAGCACATGAGTAGAACCAGTTTGCGATGTAGGTTTGTTTCGGCGTGACGTGTGCTATATCCATTGGAGAGTTAATTACATGTTATGTTTTAACATAGCAACACTACGCAATGCGTTTACTGACGGATGATTTTCGTATATAACGATAATTTTAGAGAGATTATGTAGTGGTGTTTGTATCGTGATTTTTGTATAATTTTTATTGCCTATTTAATTTTTATCAATCAAATAATTTCAAATTATGCGTACCGTTGATAAAACTTATGTTTCCTACTTCGCCATAATAATATTTATTGTTTAATTGAATAATGTAGTTCATAGTCAGCTCAATAATCTGTACCTATAATGATATTTGATTTGAAAGCATTTTTGCTATCGCATGATACGTTACACTCTAACCGCCGCACTCAGAGTCGACTTTAATGATCTACTTAGTTAAGTATAGATTTTCAAAACAAAACTGCCGCAATCAGAGACGATCAGTAAATTAATGTTAGTGGGCATTTAATGAGATGTAACTTAATTAGTTAAATGGCAATTAACATTAATTTATTAAACTTGTCTGATTGCGGCAGTTTTGTTTTAAAAATCTATACTTAACTAAGTAATCATTAAAGTCGACTCTGAGTGCGGCGGTAAGAAACTTTGAAATTTTACTCATTCGTGCCCAAAGAAGTTACTCTGCAGAAATATTATGCGTACATATCAATAGGCATGTTGCGGGGGTATGAAAATCATTATTTTAATTAGTCCATCAGAAAATAAAAAATAATAGACACGTATATTTTGTTTGTTTAAATAATGAAAATAAAGATAAAGCGCATTAAAGTTTAGGAGGTGGGTGAAGTCCGATCTCGTGACGTCATTAACCGGTATAAGCCCCATATAAACGGTACCGGATAGTGACGTCACGCTACATTTCGACTCAATGTATCGCCGTTATTTTTTGATTAAAAACGTAAAAAAAAGAAAAAATACGTGTCCAATATTTTTTATTAATGTACACGACGGACTTAAAAATAAAATTTAGTCAACTAGCCTATTTCTGAAATCTAACGGCCGCACTCAGAATCGACTTTAATGATTAGGTACTTAGTTAAGTATAGATTTTTAAAACAAAACTGCCGTAACGTCTCTGCGTTCTGTAAATTAATGTTAATTGGCATTTAATGAGATGTAATTTAATTAGTTAAATGCCAATCAACATTAATTTATTAAACTTGTCTGATGGCGGCAATTTTGTTTTAAAAATCAATACTTAACTAAGTAATCATTAAATTCGACTCTGAGTGCGGCGGTAAGTGAACGATTGGCTTTAGGAGTGAGTTGCATCGAAGCGACACGAAATAAATCGCGGTTTGATGGTAACGTGCCATCAAAGTAGCTGAACATTTCTAGACAAAAGTTTGGTCTTTAGGATAAATAAATAACAAATTATTAACCTTGAATGCGGTGCAATAAATAAAGAAGTGTTTACTGTTTATATATAATATCGTTCGTCAAAGATGTTATGATACTTGTACCATAATTGAATTCATGCCATGATTAGTACTTGACGTACTTCCTAAGTATATTTATCTAGTCTAACTCATAATCTATGTATAATATTTCTTCATTTTGCATTTTGGCAGCCAGTTTCACTAACCTCTACACCCATGGCGCTGTTTACTTTGGTTCTTTCTTCTAGTTCACTAATAGAGATGTTGACGACTTTTGAAAATCAAAATTCTAATTAGTCCGTCAGAAAATATAAAAACAAAGGCACGTATTTTTCGCTTTTTCAAATAAATATATAGAGATAAAGCGCATTAAAGTTTAGGGTGGGGGCTCGTGACGATACTAACAGCTATAAGCCGCCATACAAACTGCACCGGTTAGTGACGTTACGCCAAATTTCAACTCAATGTATCGCCGTTATTTTTTGATAAAAAAAAAAGAAAAAATACGTGTCCAATATTATAATTAATCTACAAGACGGACTAAAAAAAAATTTAGTCAACATGCCCATTGTGCCTCATTATACATTTAAATGACTTTCTATTTATCATCATACACGCTGAATTTTCGTTGATTTTGGGGCCGAATCTCTCTTCGTATTAAAGGTCAACACAGCATAATTAGATTAGTTAGCTAATAAAATAAAAAATACTAAAACATTTCAACAAAAACAACATGTCACAACTACACACAACTACCTAATAAATAACGCAATAATATCGAGCGAAACGAAAATCAGCTGTTTCGTCTACAAGTTAACGACGTGCATAGTTAGAAAAAAATCTTTATCTCACTTCGTATGTATGTATTCATTGATATATTAAAAAAAATCAATGATCCATATAGATACAAGGTTTTTGTGCGTAGCTACAAAATCAACGAGAATTCACCATGTATATCACATTCGGCAGATTCGTGTGTTTCTAACGAATTAAGACGAATTATATTGATTGATTTTTGGTTTTCGCATACAAATATTTAATGAAAATAATATAACGTTGACACTTTGTTGTTGTTTAATTTATTGAAGTTGTTACATTTGCTCACTAACTGTTGTATTCTATATTGAATTGTTTAGAATATTTATCATTTTTTAAGTGTTTCTCGAGTTTATTGTCCATAGCTCAATTGTAATATGAATCTAGTGAAACTTAATACATTATATTGTGTAAAAAAAAAATGTTTGAAACGATAGTTATTCGATCTCTAAATCGCATTTGCTTCCATGGTTAACGAATGAGATACATTTATAAAACACATTTTTTTTCTTATGTATCCGTAAGGGCGCGTGATACCTATATTTGTGTTTATTTGCAAAGTCCACAATAATTTGTAGTTTTGATTGATAACTACAGACCTGTTTCACTGAAGAAGGTGCGCACCCCCACATTGAAATATTGTGTATCCTTCGTAGTGAATAATATTTCTGTACATAGATGATATTCTACTGCGTAAATTAACGAAGTAATGAAGATAAAAATACTAAATAGAGATGCGAATATTGAAAAAAAATTATATAGTATAATATATAAATTATTGTAAAAAAATATAAAATTAATTGCGATATTTTTATATTTAAACATAGAGTGTTCGTTTATTCGCCTTCTAAGATGCTTTAAAGTTAGTCGATATTACTTAAAAATGCTTTTATTCGTGACCTACAGATTTTTTCTTTCAATTTTTATCGATCTGTGTATAATTAATACTGTTAGATAATGTAAATAATATAATAATAGATATATTTATTTCAGATGGTAAATTTTTTATGTATAATTTTTTGGATAGTAACTAAAAATCCCTGTTTTTATATCAGGAAAATGTTCCGAATAGTTTTGCATAAATAATGATGTTATAATGTATGTAAATTGTATTATAAATGGCACATAGTGTGGACGCGACGTGCGCAACCGTAGTAATTGTTATAGGAAGTTGCAAGGCACAGTGTGATAATAAACAAATACATAATGAATAGCTCTAGTATCTACCGTAAAGTTAGTGAGAAAGCACTAAGGACGTGTCTAAGTAATATTATCTATATTTTCCATATTAAATATTGTTTTTTTTTAATATGTGACATGAAAGAAATACATTTTTTTGTACACTGGGCTGCAAAAGCACGTAGATAATTCATAACAGTGACAAATTCAGAAAGCAGAAACTTTAGTATTCCTTATTAGTAGGTACAGCAATATAGGTACTGTAACATCTTGAAAGAAATACATTTATGTGGAAACACAGTATATGAGTGTAATTTATTTTAAACATTTATTTTAATATGTTAAAAGTATAAGTGACAAGTTCACGTTACTCTACATGTAGTACAGCAACAAAGCTAGCCATCGCCATATTAACTTAGAAATGTATTCAGAGAATTACCCAATACCTATTTACTTCGGTAGCCTAGTGTACCTAAATACAATAAATTGGAGTGAGATAACGTCAGTCACATGTTTTGATATGGCAGCTACTGTTTTGTATATTTGTATACAGACGATCCTTGAGTTAACTTCGTTACTAAATTTGTGCCTATTTATGATTAAAAACAAGTAAAAACTTACCTTCTGATAATAAACATGAATTTCAAAGTGACAAGTCCAATAAGTGTTTTATTAGACAAATATTCCATAACGAGAAGAGTTGATCCGTTTATATCCCTAGGACAGCTACATGCTACTTGCGCTGCACCATCAAAAAATATTATTTATACGTATTAATATAAAGTAGGGATGAAACGGATATTCGGTACTATTATTTACATTTTGGAGCAACCGGTTATAACCGGCAACCGTGCCCTCAACCGCTTTTAAATTGACGATAACTTTTCCCGACATATCTTACTTCGATGGAACAAAATGTATTTAATTACTTTGCTCCTAGCTTAATATACCTCAAATAAAATATAATTGGCGTGAACTGACAAATATGCAAACAGAAATATCAGACGTTTTTTTCTGTTAGGTACGTAAGTAGAATTTGATTCATAATAGAGACTATATTATAGAATAGGTAGCGTAAAAATGCAGGATGTCTTTTCTTTCAACATCAATTATTTCGATTACCGGCTAAGAAAGGCTAAGATAGTTATTAAAAAAATATTTCGACTGTTTTATGTAGTTATGTTTTAGTTTTCAACAAATCGGCCCCGAGACTTCTTGGAATATAATATGTATATTAAATCCAAAGAGCTTTAAACATAAGGTTTATAGTATTGACTATTTGGTAGGAATAAAACTAATAAATAATAATTAAATACCTTGTATTGTCTAAACATAATATTATCTATGACTATACGTAACATACAAAATCAAACAATGATTACTTTGAATTAATAAAAAAAATAATAAATAACAGTATAAATAAATAAAGTTCTTAGGCTACTATGACTTCGCACAGCAATGTGAGAGAAGGTTCATTCATTCAATTATCATACACAATAATATTTTTACAATACGATTAAAGTTATTGCAAAATTCGATGGGTGAAATATCTAGGGCATTTCTAGTTGTCTCAACGTTTTCTTGTATCGAAGAATCCGTTAGCCATACGTTTCAGGAGATTACCGCCAAAGTTTTCCAGGAAACCTTTACCGACACCTAACTTGTTGCCAAATATACCACCGGGCGCGAAACCAGGATCGAGTACTTTGTTTACTGCGTTCGCCGCACTATTCGCCCCAGCTTCAACTCCATCGCCAATAGTATTTCCAGCGTTTACTACAGCATCAGCTGCAGCGTTAGCTCCAATACCAATGTCGCCCCCAAAATTAGATCCTGCATTAGCCAAGGCACTTGCTGCGACATACGCTCCTCCTTCAATTCCGCCACCAAAAGTAGCACCTGCGCTAGCTATGGCACTGGCTACGATGTTGGCATCTGCTGGAGTTCCAGAAACTGTAATGTCTCCGGCCGCTGTGTCGGCTGCAGTAATAGCTCCAGTTCCGGGTTTTGCGGTGGTACCAGCTCCAGAACCGGCGCCTGTGGTGGCACTAGTTCCAGCACTGGCGTCTGCGGTGGCAGTAGCTGTAGCGTCTGTAGTGGAAGTCGCTCCTGCTTCTGAGTTGGCACCAGTTCCAGCACCAGCGTCTGCGGTGACACTCGCTCCAGCTTCTGCCATGCCACTAGATACAGTAGCTGAGGTGGTACTAGCTACTACGGTGGTACTAATTCCAGCGTCTGTTGGGACACTCGCTCCGACTTCTGTTGTGGCCCCAGTATCAGTACTGGCGTCCGCGGTAGCACTAGCTCCAGCACCGGCGTTTGCGGTGGCACTAGCTGCAGTGTCCGCGCTGGCACCAGCTCCAGTACTTGTTGCAGCACTTGCTCCAGCTTCGGGTGCAGCACTAGCTTCAGGTTCTTTAATGGCCCCAACTCCAGCACCGAAGTCTGTGGTGGTACTAGTTCCAGCATCTGTGGTGGTACTGGCTGCAGCTTCTGTAGTGGCACTAGCTCCAGCACTGGCGTCTGCGATAGCACTAGATCCAGCACCGGCGTCTGTGGTGGCACTAGCTCCAGCATGAGCGTCTACGGTGGCACTCATACTAGCATCTTTTGGGGCATTTGTTCCAGTATCTATCGGGGCACTCGTACCAGCGTCTGTAGTGGCAGTAGCTCCAGGATTGGCGTCTATAGTGGCACTAGCTTCAGCACCGGTATCTGCAGTGGCACTAGCTCCAGCACCGGCGTCTGTGATGGCACTAGTTCCAGCATCTGTGGTGGCACTGGCTACAGCACCGGCGTCTGCGGTGAAACTAGTTCCAGTGTCTGAGGTGGAACTCGTTCCTGCATCTGATGGGGTACCCGCTCCAGCTACTGTCGTGACACTTGCTCCAGCACTGGCGTCTGCGGTAGCACTAGCTCCATCTTCTGTCGTGGCTCTTGCTCTAGTACCAGTATCTGTGTTGGCACTCATTCCAGCTTCTGTTGAGGCACTGGCTCCAGCACTGGCGCCTGTTGGGGAATTCGTTCCTACGTCTAATGGGGCACTAGCTCCAGCTTCTGTCGTGGCACTTACTTCAGCATTGGTGTCTACAGTAGCACTGGCTCCAGCACCGGCGTCTGTTGGGGCATTCATTCCAGTGTCTGTTGGGGCACTAGCTTCAGCACTGGCGTCTACGGTGGCACTAGCTCCAGCACTGGCGTCGGGGGTGGCACTCGGCCCAGTTACTGTTGGGGCACTAGTTCCTGTTTCTGTAGTGGGACTAGTTACAGCACTAGCGTCTGTTAAGGAACTTATTCCTGCGTCTGTTGGGGCACTAGCTTCAGCTTCTGTCGTGACACTTGCTCCAGCACTGGCGTCTGCGGTAGCACTAGCTCCAGCTCCGGCGTCTGTGGTGGCACTACCTCCATCTTCTGTCGTGGCTCTTGCTCCAGCATCAGTATCTGTGGTGGCAGTCATTCCAGCTTCTGTTGAGGCACTGGCTCCAGCACTGGCGCCTGTTGGGGAACTCGTTCCTGCGTCTATTGGGGCACTAGCTCCAGCTTCTGTCTTGGCACTTGCTCCAGCATTGGTGTCTGTGGTAGCTCTGGCTCCAGCCCCGGCGTCTGTTGGGGCATTCATTCCAGTGTCCGTTGAGGTACTGGCTCCAGCACTGGCGCCTGTTGGGGAACTCGTTCCTGCGTCTATTGGGGCACTAGCTCCAGCTTCTGTCTTGGCACTTGCTCCAGCATTGGTGTCTTTGGTAGCACTGGCTCCAGCACCGGCGTCTGTTGGGGCATTCATTCCAGTGTCTGTTGGGGCACTAGCTTCCGCACTGGCGTCTACGGTGGCACTAGCTCCAGCACAGGCGTCGGGGGTGGCACTCGGCCCAGCTTCTGTTGAGGTACTAGTTCCTGTTTCTGTAGTGGGACTAGTTACAGCATTAGCATCTGTTGGGGAACTTATTCCTGCGTCTTTTGAGGCACTAGCTTCAGCTTCTGTCGTAACACTTGCTCCAGCACTGGCGTCTGCGGTAGCACTAGCTCCAGCTCCGGCGTCTGTTGGGGCACTCGTTCCAGCGTCTGTTAGGGCACTAGCTCCAGCACTAGCGCCTGTTGGGGAACTCGTTCCTGCGTCTATTGGGGCACTAGCTCCAGCTTCTGTCTTGGCACTTGCTCCAGCATTGGTGTCTGTGGTAGCTCTGGCTTCAGCCCCGGCGTCTGTTGGGGCATTCATTCCAGTGTCTGTTGAGGCACTGGCTCCAGCACTGGCGCCTGTTGGGGAACTCGTTCCTGCGTCTATTGGGGCACTAGCTCCAGCTTCTGTCTTGGCACTTGCTCCAGCATTGGTGTCTTTGGTAGCACTGGCTCCAGCACCGGCGTCTGTTGGGGCATTCATTCCAGTGTCTGTTGGGGCACTAGCTTCCGCACTGGCGTCTACGGTGGCACTAGCTCCAGCACTGGCGTCGGGGGTGGCACTCGGCCCAGCTTCTGTTGAGGTACTAGTTCCTGTTTCTGTAGTGGGACTAGTTACAGCATTAGCATCTGTTGGGGAACTTAGTCCTGCGTCTTTTGAGGCACTAGCTTCAGCTTCTGTCGTAACACTTGCTCCAGCACTGGCGTCTGCGGTAGCACTAGCTCCAGCTCCGGCGTCTGTTGGGGCACTAGTTCCAGCGTCTGTTAGGGCACTAGCTCCAGCACTGGCGTCTTCGGTGGTACTAGCTCCAGCACTGGCGTCTGCGGTGGCACTTGGCCCAGCTTGTGTTGAAGCACTCATATCAGTTTCTGTAGTGACACTAGTTCCAGCACTGGCGTCCATGGTGGTACTCGGTCCAGCTTCTGTTGAGGCACTCGCTCCAGCACTGGCGTCTGCGGTGGCACTAGATCCAGCACCGGCATCTGCGGTGGCATTAACTCCAGTTTCTGTCGTGGCACTAGCTCCAGCACTGGCGCCCGTTGGGGAACTCGTTCCTGCATCTGTTGGGGTACTAGCTCCAGCTTCTAGCGTGGCACTTGCTCCAGCACTGGCGTTTACGGCAGCACTAGCTCTAGTATCGGCGTCTGTTGGGGCATTCGTTCCAGCGTCTGTCGGGGCACTAGCTCCGGAACTGGCGTCTACGGTGGTACTCGGCCCAGCTTCTGTTGAGGAACTTATTCCTGTTTCTGTACTGACACTAGTTCCAGCACTAGCGTCGGTTGGGGAACCCGTTCCTGCGTCTCCTGGGGAACCCGTTCCTGCGTCTGTTGGGGCACTAGCTCCAGCACTGGCGTCCACGGTGGCACTCGGTTCAGCTTCTGTTGGAGCACTAGTTTCAGCTTCTGTCGTGGCACTCGCTCCAGCACTGGCGTCTGCAGTAGCACTAACTCCAGCACCGGCGTCTGTTGGGGCATTCGTTCCAACGTCTGTTGGAGCACTAGCTCCAGCACTAGCGTCCACAGTGGCACTTGGCCCAGCTTCTGTTGAGGCACTCGCTCTAGCTTCTAGAGTGGCATTAGCTCCAGTACTGGCTTCTGCAGTAGCACTAGTTCCATCACCTGCTTCTGTCGGGGCACTTGGTCCAGCTTCTGTCGTGACACTAGCTACAGCACTGTCGTCTGTCGGGGCATTCGTGACAGCGTCCGTTGTGGCACTAGCTCCAGCACTGACATCTACGGTGGCACTGGCTCCAGCACTGGCGTCCACGTTGGCACTTGGTTCAGATTCTGTTGAGGCACTCACTCCAGCACTGGCATCTGTTGAGGCACTCGCTCCAGCACTGGTATCTGCGGTAGAACTAGCTCCTGCACTGGCGTCTGTCAAGGAACTCGTTCCAGCGTCTGTTGGGGCACTAGCTCCAGCACTGACGTCAACGGTGGCACTTGTTCCAGCTCTGACGTCTACGGTGGCACTCGGTCCAGCTTCTGTTGGGGCAATTGTTCCAGCCTCTGTCGTGGCACTTGCTCCAGCACTGGCGTCTGTGTTAGCACTAGTTCCAGTACCAGCGTCGGTTGGGGCACTCGTTACTACGTCTGTTGGGGCACTAGCTCCAGCACTGGCGTCTACGGTGGCACTAGCTCCAGTACTGGCGTCCATGGTGGCACTTAGTCCAGCTTCTGTTGGGGCACTAGTTCCAGCTTCTGTCGAGGTACTTGCTGCAGTACTGGCATCCGCGTTGGCACTCGGTCCAGCTTCTGTTGAGGCACTCGCTCCAGCACTGGCATCTGCGGTAGAACCAGCTCCTGCACCAGCGTCTGTCAAGGAACTCGTTCCAGCGTCTGTTGGGGCACTAGCTCCAGCACTGACGTCTACAGTGGCACTTGCTCCAGCTCTGACGTCTACGGTGGCACTCGGTCCAGCTTTTGTCGTGGCACTAGCTACAGCACTGTCGTCTATCGGAGCACTCGTGACAGCGTCCGTTGTGGCACTAGCTCCAACACTGGCGTCTACGGTGGCACTGGCTCCAGCACTGGCGTCCACGGTGGTACTCGGCCCAGCTTCCCTTGAGGAACTTATTCCTGTTTCTGTAGTGACACTAGTTCCAGCACTAGCGTCGGTTGGGGAACCCGTTCCTGCGTCTGTTGGGGAACCCGTTCCTGCGTCTGTTGGGGCACTAGCTCCAGCACTGGCGTCCACAGTGGCACTCGGTCCAGCTTCTGTTGGAGCACTAGTTTCAGCTTCTGTTGGGGCACTAGTTTCAGCACTGGCATCTGTGGTAGAACTAGCTCCTGCACCGGCGTCTGTCAAGGAACTCGTTCCAGCGTGTGTTGAGGCACTAGTTCCAGTACTGACGTCTATGGTGGCACTTTTTCCAGCTCTGACGTCTACAGTGGCACTCGATCCAGCTTCTGTTGGGGCAATTGTTCCAGGCTCTGTCGTGGCACTTGCTCCAGCACTGACGTCTGTGGTAGCACTAGTTCCAGCATCAGCGTCGGTTGGGGCACTCGTTACAACGTCTGTTGGGGCACTAGCTCCAGCACTGGCGTCTACGGTGGCACTAGCTTCAGTACTGGCGTCCGCGGTGGCACTAGCTTCAGTACTGGCGTCCTCGGTGGAACTCGTTTCAGCTTCTGTCGTGGCACTTGCTACAGTATTGGCATCTGCAGTAGCACTAACTCCAGCACTGGCGTCTATGGTAGCACTGGCTCCAGCACTGGCGTCCGCATTGGCACTCGGTCCAGCTTCTGTTGAGGTATTCGCTCCAGAACTGGCGTCCGCGTTGGCACTCGGTCCAGCTTCTGTTGAAGCACTCGCTCCAGTACTGTCATCTGTGGTAGAACTAGCTCCAGCACCGGTGTCCGTTGGGGCACTCGTTCCAGTGTCTGTTGGGGCACTCGTTCCAGCGTCTGTTTGGGCACTAGCTCCAGCACTGGCGTCCGTGGTGGCACTCGGCCCAGCTTCTGTTGAGGCACTCGCTCCAGCTTCTAGAGTGGCACTAGCTCCAGTACTGGCGTCTGCAGTTGCACTAGCTCCAGCACCGGCGTCTGTTGGGGCCCTAGCTCCAGCGTCTGTCGTGGCACTTGCTCCAGCATTGGCGTCTGCAGTAGCACTAACTCCATTACCGGTGTCTGTCGGGGCACTTGATCCGCCTTCTTTCGTGGCATTCGCTACAGCACTGGCTTCTGTGGGGACACTCGTGGCAGCGTCCATTGTGGAACTAGCTCCAGCACCGACGTTTACGGTGGTACTGGCTCCAGCATTGGCGTCCGCGTTGGCATTCGATCCAGCTTCTGTTGAGGCACTCGTTCCAGCACTGGCATCTGCGGTAGAACTAGCTCCAGCACCGGTGTCTGTTGGGGCACTCGTTCCAGCGTCTGTTGGGGCACTCGTTCTAGCGTCTGTTGGGGCACTCGTTCCAGCGTCTGTTTGGGCACTAGCTCCAGCGTCTGTTGGGGCACTCGTTCCAGCGTCTGTTTGGGCACTAGCTCCAGCACTGGCGTCCGTGGTGGCACTCGGTCCAGTTTCGGTTAAGGTATCAGCTCCAGCGTCTGTCGTGGCACTTGCTTCAGCATGAGCGTCTGCAGTAGCACTAGCTCCATCACCGGCGTGTGTCGGGGCACTTGATCCAGCTTCTGTCGTGGCACTAGCTACAGCACTGGCGTCTGTGGGGAAACTCGTGGCAGCGTCCGTTGTGGAACTAGCTCCACCACCGACGTCTACGGTGGCACTGGCTCCGGGATTGGCCTCCGCGTTGGTATTCAATCCAGCTTCTGTTGAGGCACTCGTTCCAGCACTGGAATCTGCGGTAGAATTAGCTCCAGCACTGACGTCTGTTGGAGAACTCATTCCAGCGTCTGTTGGGGCACTAGCCTCAGCAGCAACGTCTGTTGGGGAACTCGTTCCAGCGTCTGTTGGGGCACTAGCTCCAGCACTGGCGTCCACAGTGGCACTCGGTCCAGCTTCTGTTGGGGCACTAGTTCCAGCATCTGTCGTGGCACTAGCTCCAGCACTGGCGTCTGCGGTAGTACTAGTTCCAGTACCAGCGTCAGTTGGGGAACTCGTTCCAGCGTCTGTTGGGGCACTAGCCTCAGCACCGACGTCTGTTGAGGAACTCGTTCCAGCGTCTGTTGGGGCACTAGCTCCAGCACTGGCGTCCACAATAGCACTCGGTCCAGCTTCTGTTGGGGCACTAGTTCCAGCTTCTGTCGTGGCACTAGCTCTAGCACTGGCGTCTGCGGTAGCACTAGTTCCAGCACCAGCGTCAGTTGGGGAACTCGTTCCAGCGTCTGTTGGGGCACTAGCCTCAGCACCGACGTCTGTTGGGGAACTCGTTCCAGCGTCTGTTGGGGCACTAGCTCCAGCACTGGCGTCCACAGTGGCACTCGGTCCAGCTTCTGTTGGGGCACTAGTTCCAGCTTCTGTCGTGGCACTAGCTCCAGCACTGGCGTCTGCGGTAGCACTAGTTCCAGCACCAGCGTCAGTTGGGGAACTCGTTCCAGCGTCTGTTGGGGCACTAGCCTCAGCACCGACGTCTGTTGGGGAACTCGTTCCAGCGTCTGTTGAGGCACTAGCTCCAGCACTGGCGTCCACAGTGGCACTCGGTCCAGCTTCTGTTGGGGCACTAGTTCCAGCTTCTGTCGTGGCACTAGCTCTAGCACTGGCGTCTGCGGTAGCACTAGTTCCAGCACCAGCGTCAGTTGGGGAACTCGTTCCAGCGTCTGTTGGGGCACTAGCCTCAGCACCGACGTCTGTTGGGGAACTCGTTCCAGCGTCTGTTGGGGCACTAGCTCCAACACTGGCGTCAACAGTGGCACTCGGTCCAGCTTCTGTTGGGGCACTAGTTCCAGCTTCTGTCGTGGCACTAGCTCCAGCACTGGCGTCTGCGGTAGCACTAGTTCCAGCACCAGCGTCAGTTGGGGAACTCGTTCCAGCGTCTGTTGGGGCACTAGCCTCAGCACCGACGTCTGTTGGGGAACTCGTTCCAGCGTCTGTTGAGGCACTAGCTCCAGCACTGGCGTCCACAGTGGCACTCGGTCCAGCTTCTGTTGGGGCACTAGTTCCAGCTTCTGTCGTGGCACTAGCTCCAGCACTGGCGTCTGAGGTAGCACTAGTTCCAGCACCAGCGTCAGTTGGGGCACTCGTTACAACGTCTGTTGGGGCAGTAGCTCCAGCACTGGCGTCTAAGGCGGCACTCGTTGCAGCTTCTGTTGAAGCACTCATCCCAGTTTCTGTAGTGTCACTAACTCCAGCACCGACGTCTGTTGGGGCACTCCTTCCAGCGTCTGTTGGAGCACTAGCTCCAGCATTGGCGTCTACGGTGGCACTTGCTCCAGCACTGGCGTCTGCGGTGGCACTTACTTCAGCACTGGCGTCCGTGGTGACACTCGGTTCAGCTTCTGTAGTGGCACTAGTCCCAGCACTGGCGTCTGTTTGGGAACTCGTTCCTGTGTCTGTTCGGGCACTTGCTCCAGAACTAGCATCTGTGTTAGCACTAGTTCCAGCACCAGTGTCTGTGTTGGCACTCGTTCCAGCGTCTGTTGTAGCACTCGTTGCAGCGTCTTTTGGGTCACTCGCTCCTCCTCCTGTCGTGGCACTGACTCCAGCGTCTGCAGTGGCACTACCTGCAGCGTCTGTGGTGGCACTTACTCCAGTTTTGGTCGTGGCACTAGCTCCAGCATCTGCAGTGGAATTCGTTCCAGTGTCTGTCGTACCACTGACTCTAGTCTTTGCACTCGCTCCAGCTCCTGATGTGGTACTAGCTCCAACACTAACTCCTTCTGCGGAGTCGCCATTCTCTAGGTAATCATTCTCAGCACTTGCGCTACTTGATGCCTCGATTTTTTTAGAGTTGGAGCCAGTGAAGTCTGAATCTACTTCGTTTTCTTTGGTTTTAGTACTGGCCTCTTTCGAGGTTTCATTAATGGAGCTCAAATCATTGCTAGGTACAGTGCTTGAACCTTCATTTGGGTTGGCAGATTGGACTTCAATTGGTGTGTTATTTTCACTACGTATTTCAGCCATTTCTTCTTTACCGGTTTCCTTATTTGAGTTAGTTTCGTAAATATCTGGGTCTACTTCATTTGTTTTAGTCAAGTTGCTTTGTAAACTTTCGCTTTCTTTGACATTTGTAATTAAAACCTGCCTATTTGTTGCACTTGAATCATTGCTGGCCTCTGCTGCAGTGTCTGCACTGGTATTGGCACTGGCACCAACTGTAGCTTCGATCCCACTAGTTGCATTCAAAATACTGTTTGCACTGGCACTCGCTGCAGCACTGGCACCAGGTCCTGCTCCAGCTCTATTATTTGAATTCGAATCACTATTGGTCTCAGCAGTGACTCCTGCGCTTGTTGTTGTGTCAGAACCTGTATTGGTGTTGGTAGCTTCAGCTCCATCGGATGCACTCAGGCTATTAGTGCTTGCTAATGAAGTAATTCCATTATTTGTAAGCGCATTTACTTCTGCGGTCGCTTCACTTAATCCTTCACTAGCTACGGTATTTGCATCAGCACTATTAGATCCGAGAACATTACCATTGATGAAAAATTCTGGTGGGTATCCTGGGGAATTGAAAGTCAAGTTGATTAGTAAGAATTTGACTTACACTTGGTAAAAAAACCCTGTGACTTATGGGTTTCTTTGTAATCTAACCTGTATGTATATTAAAATATAGTTTATTCTTACCTGGGGCAGCCAATGCCACCGACGCTAGCGTTAAAACAACAACCTGGAATGTGAAAAGATGAAATGAATGTTATTTGTTTTGAAAGTTACAATGATCGCACCTTGATGCGTTTCCACTCAGCACGTGTGCGCATTACCTTTTGACCTTAGCGCGTAAAACTAATAAACTTTTAACTAGGTATATCAAAAGTTATTAAATTTTAATTTTATGCATTATGTAAAGTAAAATTTGTACTTTGTTAGGTATTCCCTGGGTATAAGCTATATTATTTGTGGTATAAGTATAATACATCTCTAATAGCCACGAGATAGCTGTTAATAAAAATATCATAATAAAAATATACACGATACCTACGATACGATCTTCTGGGGGAATCTGAATCTGGGGTAATCGTGGTGGGGGGGGGGGATATTCAGTTAAGTACCAAATGGAGCACAAGCTATTTAATTTGTGATGTTATCTCTTCAAAATATAGAAATCTATTTGATTATAGACCCAGCAAGAACCTAGTAATGTGGAGATGTGTAGTCGCTAAGTGACAAAGCCATTTAAAAAAAAAGTAAATGATATACCTAGTGTGTACGAATAATTAAAATTATCTACATAGTTTTCATAAAAATAAAAAATATTTGGCAATTTTCGTTACTATCTAAATTCGATACTGTCTATAAAAAAAACAATAATTAATGTTATTAAAGGATTTGTTATATAAAAAAAAATCATATAATCTCTATGCTATATTTTTTTTCCATCAATTTCGATATAATCGGTTTTAGAGCTGAGATAACAAAACACCATAAAGTAACTGTAGGTAGTTTTTACTACTACTTAAAATGACATTATAAGTACCTACATAAATATTATTGACTACTTACCAGAACTTTGACCATTTTGTATGGAATACAAATATGGCCATTGATCCTCTTGAACTGCGGATCCGATTACTGCCGTCCACAATCCTCACAGCCTTTTTATATATCGGTAACAAAATGCAAAATTAGCAACTTAATCATATCACCCTAACCTTAATTAAAACTTATCGAATACATCTATTTATTTAAAGAAAGATCTACATAGCCTTACATAATTTGACTTGTTGTATGTTTTAGACGCATTTTACATTGGTCGTTGATGGTTCTGAAAGATAGTCATTTCGAAGTTTGACCAGATTAATCATGAAATTAATTCAGAATATAATAGATCTGGTAGTTAGTTAGTTTTTAAAGAGAGAGATATTAGAGAAGAGAGAGAGAGAGAGAGACCTAGTTGTTTTGTACTACAGATATTTGCTAATTTAGTCAACAGCTATACTTAGGTATATATGTAAATATATTGCTGATTTGGATTAAAAATCATCTATCACGTTCGGCATTTTTTTATGTGCATTGCATTTACAAGATGAGTTGAAGGTAGAATATTCCCAGTTGGCATTCTCGTAGATATCCCTTTCTTATGGGAAAATAATTTAAAAAAATACTAACTGATGTGCCCGGCATTTATTTATTTATTCATTCTTTATTGCACAAAAAGGTACAAATGGCGAACTTAATGCCTTGCGGCATTTTCTGCCAGTTAACATGCTATATACACATGCTACCTATATAGGCATGAGGTGCTATATATAACATCTTTTAAACCATCCCGTTGCACGCACAATAAGCCACCAAAGTGTATTCCTTGAAAAGATTATAACATCTTTGATTATATTCATCCTTATGCCTGTTTTACTGTATCTAACAATAACTTTTCCGAATTCAATAAAAAGAAATACGAATTAAGTACCTACTTAGCTACGAGGTATTTTTTCTGGAAAGGACATAAAATCAGCTCTGGACATAATATTATTATTATTATTATTATTGTGGCATTATACTAATCTGATATTGACTGTACCTAACTAATCAAGATTAAAAATAAATATTTGCATATTATAATATCCTTTAACTTTGTTAATCAGATCAATACATATTGAAATAAATCGATAGTTGTAATTTGAAATCGACGATTTATCACTATTGTCAAGGTCAATACCTACTGTTTTGTTTGTTTACATCCATTAACATAAGTCTATCTTAACTAGGTACTTTTACTATCACATAATATCATTTATTGCGGTAACGTCAACCTCATGCGTATTATTTGGTTTTTGTATGTTTGTTTGTGTGTGGATAAACTAAAAAACTACTTAACCGATTTTGATGTTTTTTTCACTTATATGAAGCTGCTGAGTGACAAAGGGTACTTTCGTTCAGCAATTCCGAAGGGAACCCAGAAAATTAATTTAGTCTGACGCGGGTGAAACCGTGGGGGGAGTTTCCAGGTGTCAATCAAAAGGTTCCGGGTTCGATTCCCGGTGGGGGTGGACTTTGTATGATGAACACAGTCTAGGCGTGTTTATATATCTGTAGTATAATATTATATTACATAATAACAGGTATGTAGTATATACCACGTGTTGCTTGGCTTCCATGACACAAACTTATAGTGTACTAGGATCAAATATATCTGCGTGTTGTGAAGTGGATTATTATTATTATTACAATAAAGAGTTCTTGAGGGAAAAGCTACGTTGAGACAGGTGGATCCGCGGACTACAGCTAGTAAATTATGATATTGAAGCCTTCAGGAAGATAAAAAGTAAAGACAGTTTCTATACATTAATAATTAAATATGTATATTTTTCAAAAACCGGATGAAGAAAAATTCATAAATAATGTCATGAATACCTAAACGGTTTTCTGTTATTACTAATTTATCGATGATCAGGTCACCTAATTTACTTTGGATTTTCTTATCAAGAGCCTTTAACGCCAAATGAATAGATTATGCTTAATATAGTTATCATAAATTAGTTATTCAACGCGAGTAAATAATAGTAATCTGATACTATGTTTTAAGATTTCAATGAAAGTAATATATATTTATGTTTACACAAGTAGGTCTCTTTTCTGTCTACAGCTCTCTGTCACCTAAAGGTTGCCTTGGAAAGATTGCCCTTTAGCAATAAGACCGCCTTTTGCTATATCCATTCTTCCTATTTTATTTGTTAATTTTTTGTGTTTCTTCTGTGGCAATAAAGAATATTTGAATTTGAATTGAAAGTCTTTATTTCGCTTGGGAAACTGATCCATTTAAAAGACATCAACGCGCGTCGAGTCGAGACCGATAAAGTACATAATATATAATTTTCTAATGAACACAATATAGGTAAATTAATATAACAATAAACTAAAACTAAACTTAACCTAGCCTAAAATAAACCTAAAATATATTATTAAAAGGAGTCCCTTTAGGAAAGGTTCCGAAGATACTGGCAACGTTCCCCCTTTGAATGGCTAGGCTAATTCTTTGTCCGAGGTAGCTGCCACATAATTCTAATAATATTAAGCATGATAGCAATGTAATTTTTATTGGAATAAAAGGGATTTTTAATAATATAATACCTAATGGTAAATGGACACCTATACAAAGTTTAAAAGTTATTGAATAAAAGTGAAAGTTCAGATGTATATAAATTGTAGAGCTATGCGTATTGTGTCGATGATGTCGACAGCAATAAATTATTTTCATACTAGTTGTGCCCCGCGGTTTCACCTGCGTTAATTTCAGAGTTCCCGCGGGAATTTCGGGATAAAAAGTACCGTATGTGTTAATCTGTAGGAGGAGCACGAATTTTTTCGCTCTCGTCTAGTCGATATCGAGCATTTTTTATGTATAGAAAATGAACAGCGCCATCTATCCAGTGTCGTTCATTTTCCATACAAAAAAACGCTTTGACATTACATTGTATAAGCTATATTATTGTAAAGGTTCATTTAAATCCATCCAGTAGTTTTTGCGCGCAAGAGTAACAAACATCCATCCATCCATTCATCCATCCATACATACTTACAAATTAGCGTTTATAATATTAGTAGGATATTACTAGCCGTCCTCCGCGGTTTCACCCGCGGGAATTTCATAGTTACCGCGGGAAATCCAGGATAAACTATACGTATAAACCTTCCTCTTTAATCACTCTCTATTAAAAAAAACCGCATCAAAATCCTTTGCGTAGTTTTAACATCAAAGCATACATAGTGACAGACTGACAGTGGGAAGTGACTTCGTTTTATACTATGTAATGATATTATAATGTATCCATTGATGTTAAAACTTTTTTACGCTGTAGGTACCTAGATTCACAGTTCTATCTATATAAATGTCCTTACAAAAAGTGTCGTCGATAGATAAAACCGAAAAATAAAACCACTTGTCCAATTATTTGAATATAATTCATACTTATGCATACAACACAATGCTGATAATAAAAATAAAGTGCAGCTGTAGGTATCTTTGCCAGTCCCATGCATTTTTCAATTTTGCATGATATTGTGTACGGACACTTTTGCGTCTGGGTATCTTGGATAGGTATTTAGTATATTTTTTTAATTTTATTTTACTAACAGAAGGAGAAAAATGAAAACCAACCAAATTAAAAACTATAACTTATAAATCGAAACATACACATAAACATAAACATACAGAAAAATACAAATAGTATAGATACAAATAAGTAACTAATAATCGAATAAACATTACATGGACATAGATAAGCAACAGTGTGTTAACCCACACTGGAGAAATTTTTAGTAAATTGTGTTTTAAAATTATAGCGCCATTTTCTGTCAAAAGTTTTTGTGTTCAATATTTAGTTACTTACATACTTAATGTAATAAGGTAAACACATAATTAAAAAAACGTTCCCTAATGTTCAATAAATCGTTCTGAACAGGTAACTTAATTTTGTGGGTTAATATGTTATTGTCCACATAATATAAAGTATACAATATAAATACTAAATATAACATGACAAACTTCTATAATACACTACTGTTATAATACAATTAAGAAATAAATAAATGCATTTATAGAACAAATAATAAAAAATATTTTCGCCTATCGCCAGGGACCTACACGAAATATCTATACATATTATTATGTATAAAATGCTTTCTGAATGACTGATGGATCAACGCACAGTCTAAACCGCTGATCGTAGAGACCTGAAACTCGGATGGTGTGTTCTTTGTATGACGTGCCTATCTGATAAGAAAAGATTTCTGAAAATTCAACCCCTAAGGGGATGAAAAGGGGTTGCAAAGTTTGTATGAAACAATTCCGCGGGAACTTCGAAATTATCGCGGGTGAAACCGCGCGGGCCAGCTCTTAATAAATAAAAAGACTGTCATCGACGACTTTGGCACAATCAGTTATCAGATTCCAATACAGACTTCATTTTACTTTTTCACCGCACGTAGGTCGGGCACATTTCCTAAAGTACCTACGAGATGTAAAATTGTGAATTATTATGAATTGTAAATAAAACCATTCTTTTACAAGGAAATTATACGCAAGATTCCACCTCCATTTTAATAGGTTTTCAATTAATTAGCACGATGATTTAATTAATCCATGATAAGAATCGAATGCATTTCTAATGATATTTCCTCAAAACATAGGGAATGAAATTCATAATTTATATATTGTAGTCAATCTTGAATCTTCTGTTCATAAATATTGATTTAGTGTGTAGCTAATATTATATATCTATCTATATTTTACCTTTAAATACAGTTGTTATTCTAGAAACGGTGTAGTGATATCTATTTGACGATCGTATTCACGTTATCGTCTGCAATTATTTCACCAGTAACTGATGACCGGTATCATGAAAAAAACTTTCCTAAAATTTGCTAGGTTTGCTGTTATTAACTTGTCTCTGCACATCTTGAACCCGTCACCTATGGCCTTGCCTACACAGTGATGTGAAATGTTTATTTTGTTGCGGAAGTGGTTGATACAAGTATTTTTTTATTTTGTTAATGAAATTTTAAAGCGAGGTTTTTGAGCTAAATGCTACAGTCAAATTATTGTATAGGTAGGTATCCAGATCACAACCTTCAAATACTACACCCTTCCGTAACACCTTGTATATAATAAGTATAGTATAACTTTCGCATACTGTCGATAGTATGTACTTAGGCAGCAGGTAAATTGACACTTCGAAGTTAAAAAAGATATAAGGTTTAACTTATGCGCTTATTACACTTTACAATTTGTCAGACACCAATTTAGGAATTCGGAAGGTGTAATCGAAGTTAGAACAGTTGGTTCCGATTTAGGATCAGTGAGTGAGAGAGAGAGCGAGTGATCACACTACATTAAAATGTACCCTAGAGTAGTATCTCTCTCACTCACTGATCCTAAATTGTATCCGATTTAGATTCCCTAAATTGGAAATAGTGTAATAAGCCCTATAACGAATTTGCGGAGAAACAAAGGATTGAAAGTATGTCTCTACGTCTTAACAAACACGACAAGCGGAATAGAATACCTTTTATCCCGGAATTCCCATGGGAACTTTGAAACGAACGTGGGTGATCATTAAATTTTGTATAGGTACTACACGTTGTCAAGGGTTGGTACAAACATGGAAACAAATATAGGATAGTACTTCTATCTCAGAATACCCCGAAATTAACGCGTTCGAAACCACGGGGAACAGCAGGTGAAAAAATAAATTGAATGCCTAAACTATTCTTGCCGTATTCTTAGAAGATATTATGATTTTTAAAGCGGGCAGCACCATCGTTTTGCTCCTGCAAGACAGTACACACAACAGCAACAACAATCCTGCAAGATAACTTTTGTAGGTAAAGCGCTGTAGGCTGTAGCCTTATATTAGGTATAGGCGTATAGGTAACATGCAAATAAGTTAAATAGGGCAAACACTAATATTAATGAAACGGTAGGTTTTTTAGCTGGGAATCAAACCTGTTGCGTTGTAATATAATTATGTCTACTAATATTATAAAAAGATAAAGATTGTGAGTTTTTAAATTGTGAGTTTATAAGTTTGTGACGTTGTAGGGGGTAATCTCTGGATCTACCTACTAAATCGATTTTGAAAATTCTTTCACTTATAGGAAGTTAGGGTAGTCCTGAGTGACATAGGGTACTTTATATCCCGAATTTCCCACGGGAACTCTGAAATTACAGCGGGTGAAACCGCGGAAGACAGCTGGTAAAAAATAAAATCATTCCGTTAATTTGCCATTTAAAATTTGTAAATGTTATTTATGTACCTATATATTATATTTTTTGTATTTTTTTCCTACTTATAGTTCGCTCGAATCTCGCGTCATGGTCAGGGGCCTTATTACCATAACACGCCGCGCTAAGATAAGACGCCGCAAAAACTGTCTTTCCCTCGTAACAAAAAAAGTTTTACTCCAAAAAATACATTTACAACGTTTCTTATGGCATAAAGAATAATAATTTCTAATATCTTGGCATCTAAAACGTTTGGAAATGCGTTTTTGGGACGCGCGTTATGGGTAAGCAATGTTGTTGGTCATAGTGAATAAGGGCCCAGCAGTATTATACCTAGTCATCATCGAAATTATTACCTATGTGAACACTTTCGTCAGTCGGTGAGTTTTATTACGATCGAGTATCGCAATAAATTAAACGACTGTCAAAAGTGATTACATATTTCTGCTGCTAACTCTTGAAACCTAACCATAGCATTGCCGGGATATTCTGCATCTTAGATAGACGTATCTATTTCGGTAGGACTGTACCTATGTAACAGCTATACCTATATGTATAACAATTTTTTATTCTACTCTTGAATCTTATTACTATATAAAAACGAATTGCTGCTCGTTTGTCTCGCTAAAACTCGAGAATGGCTGGACCGATTTGGCTAATTTGATTTTGAAATATTTGTGGAAGTTCAGGGAAGGTTTGTATGAGAGTTCGTGCGGGAATTACGAAACTCACGTGGGTGCAGCCGCGGGGCACAGCTATTTTTATAATCAAACTAAAAATAACCAACGAGTCATTAATTTAAGACCTACTGCACTTTTTTATCATCAATGAATCCTATCAATAATTTTGTACTATACCTATGTCATCTATACTAATATTATAAAGAACAAAAGTTTGTGAGTTTGTGACGTTGTAGGGGGTACAGTGATCCTGAGTGTCATAGGCCACGTTTTATTCCGGAATACCCGCGGGAACTCTAAATTTCCCGCGGGTAAAACCACGGGGGAAACAGCTATCTCTGGGTCTACAAAACCGATTTTAAAAATTCTTTTACTTATAAGAAGCAACAGTGATCCTAAGTGACATAGGGTACTTTATATCTCGGAATTGTTAGTGAGGTTGTTATCTAACGATCTACTTATTCATAGATAGCAAACTAAAGTGATCCTGAGTGACATAGGGTACTTTTTATTCCGGAATTTCCGCGGGAACTCCGAGGCAACCTTTACGTCGTCACTTTGAATTTTATTGTTTAATTTCATTCACTGTAACTGAAATCCGAGGTTTTCATTTTCTTAGCGCCCTAGGATTAAAAGAACTCGATCGGGAAGTAGGTATTAAAACACTTGTTTTCTTTCATAAACAATAATTTACTTATTATTTAAGAAATATTATGTAGAAAAAAAATTTCATCAATTATTGTATTATATTTAATATTATTAGGAATCATTTGGTATGTACGTATATTTTTGACCTATTTATTTATCGCCCAAAGCCATAGTGGTGGAATAAACCTCCTCCAATGCCGAGTCCACCACCGAAGCCCGCATGGGCTCCTGCGTTAGCACCAGCACGTGTTCCACTAAATCCTCCAACATGGCCAGCTGCATTGGCAATTGTCTGCAATCCATTTCCAATACCACCGAAGCCACCGCCGAAGCCACCTCCAAACCCGGTTACGGCACCGGCACCAGCTGCTGCATTTGCTATGGCAATAGCATCCCCCGCAAACCCGTTTATTGCGTTTGTAAAAGCTCCACTGTTAAGTCCTCCTCCAATATGAGCATTGGCTCCAGCCTGTGCTCCTGCATGTGTATGGGCACCGCTGCCAAGTCCTCCTCGGGAACTCCCACCGATGATTGCATTAGCTCCAGCATGTGCGCCTAAATTGGCATGGGCGTTACCACCTAGTCCTCCTCCAAAGCCACCTCCGATGACTGCATTAGCTTCTGCCTGTACTGCTGAATGGACGTTTCCACTGATTTCTCCTCCTAAGCCACTACCGATGACAGCATTAGCTCCAGCCTGTGCTCCTGCATGTGTATGGGCACCGCTGCCAAGTCCTCCATGGGAGCTTCCACCGATAACAGCGTGAGCTCCAGCCTGTCCACCTGAATTAGCATGGGCGTTACCACCAAGTCCTCCTTCAAAGCCACCACCGATAACTGCATTAGCTTCTGCTTGTGACCCTGCATGAACATCTCCACCGATTCCTCCTCCTAAGCCACTACCGATGACAGCGTTAGCCGTAGCATGTGCTCCTGCATGTGTATGGGCACCGCTGCCAAGTCCTCCATGGGAGCTTCCACTGTTAATAGCGTTAGCTCCAGCCTGTGCACCTAAATTAGCATGGGCATTACCACCTAGTCCTCCTCCAAAGCCACCACCGATAACTGCATTAGCTTCTGCCTGTACTCCTGAATGGACGTTTCCACTGATTTCTCCTCCTAAGCCACTACCGATGACAGCATTAGCTCCAGCCTGTGCTCCTGCATGTGTATGGGCACCGCTGCCAAGTCCTCCATGGGAGCTCCCACCGATAATAGCGTGAGTTCCAGCCTGTGCACCTGAATTGGCATGGGCGTTACTACCAAGTCCTCCTTCAAAGCCACCACCGATAACTGCATTAGCTTCTGCTTGTGACCCTGCATGAACAACTCCACCGATTCCTCCTCCTAAGCCACTACCGATGACAGCGTTAGCCGTAGCATGTGCTCCTGCATGTGCATGGGCACCGCTGCCAAGTCCTCCATGGGAGCTTCCACTGATAATAGCGTTAGCTCTAGCCTGTGCACCTAAATTAGCATGGGCATTACCACCTAGTCCTCCTCCAAACCCACCATCGATGACTGCCTTAGCTTCTGCCTGTACTCCTGAATGGACGTCTTCACTGATTTCTCCTCCTAAGCCACTACCGATGACAGCATTAGCTCCAGCCTGTGCTCCTGCATGTGTATGGGCACCGCTGCCAAGTCCTCCATGGGAGCTCCCACCGATAATAGCGTGAGTTCCAGCCTGTGCACCTGAATTGGCATGGGCGTTACCACCAAGTCCTCCTTCAAAGCCACCACCGATAACTGCATTAGCTTCTGCTTGTGACCCTGCATGAATGTCTCCACCGATTCCTCCTCCTAAGCCACTACCGATGACAGTGTAAGCTCCAGCCTGTGCTCCTGCATGTGTATGGGCACCACTGCCAAGTCCTCCATGGGAGCTTCCACTGATAATAGCGTTAGCTCCAGCGTGTGCACCTAAATTGGCATGGGCATTACCACCTAGTCCTCCTCCAAAGCCACCACCGATGACTGCATTAGCTTCTGCCTGTACTCCTGAATGGACGTTTTTACTGATTTCTCCTCCTAAGCCACTACCGATGACAGCATTAGCTCCAGCCTGTGCCCCTGCATGTGTATGGGCACCGCTGCCAAGTTCTCCATGGGAGCTCCCACCGATAACAGCGTGAGCTCCAGCCTGTGCACCTGAATTGGCATGGGCGTTACCACCAAGTCCTCCTCCAAAGCCACCACCGATGACTGCATTAGCTTCTGCCTGTACTCCTGAATGGACGTTTTCACTGATTTCTCCTCCTAAGCCACTACCGATGACAGCATTAGCTCCAGCCTGTGCTCCTGCATGTGTATGGGCGCCGCTGCCAAGTCCTCCATGAGAGTTCCCACCGATAACAACGTTAGCTCCAGCCTGTGCACCTAAATTGGTATGGGCGTTGCCACCAAGTCCTCCTCCAAAGCCACCACTGATGACTGCATTAGCTTCTGTCTGTACTCCTGAATGAACGTTTTCACTGATTTCTCCTCCTAAGCCACTACCGATGACAGCATTAGCTCCAGCCTGTGCTCCTGCATGTGTATGGGCACCGCTGCCAAGTCCTCCATGGGAGCTTCCACTGATAATAGCGTTAGCTCCAGCCTGTGCACCTAAATTGGTATGGGCGTTACCACCAAGTCCTCCTTCAAAGCCACCACCGATAACTGCATTAGCTTCTGCTTGTGAACCTGCATGAATGTCTCCACCGATTCCTCCTCCTAAGCCACTACCGATGACAGCGTAAGCTCCAGCCTGTGCTCCTGCATGTGTATGGGCACCACTGCCAAGTCCTCCATGGGAGCTTCCACTGATAATAGCGTTAGCTCCAGCCTGTGCACCTAAATTGGCATGGGCATTACCACCTAGTCCTCCTCCAAAGCCACCACCGATGACTGCATTAGCTTCTGCTTGTGACCCTGCATGAACAACTCCACCGATTCCTCCTCCTAAGCCACTACCGATGACAGCGTTAGCCGTAGCATGTGCCCCTGCATGTGTATGGGCACCGCTGCCAAGTTCTCCAAGGGAGCTCCCACCGATAACAGCGTGAGCTCCAGCCTGTGCACCTGAATTGGCATGGGCGTTACCACCAAGTCCTCCTTCAAAGCCACCACCAATAACTGCATTAGCTTCTGCTTGTGAACCTGCATGAATGTCTCCACCGATTCCTCCTCCAAAGCCACCACCGATGACTGCATTAGCTTCTGCCTGTACTCCTGAATGGAGGTTTTCACTGATTTCTCCTCCTAAGCCACTACCGATGACAGCATTAGCTCCAGCCTGTGCCCCCGCATGTGTATGGGCACCGCTGCCAAATCCTCCATGGGAGCTCCCACCGATAACAGCGTGAGCTCCAGCCTGTGCACCTGAATTGGCATGGGCGTTACCACCAAGTCCTCCTCCAAAGCCACCACCGATAACTGCATTAGCTTCTGCTTGTGACCCTGCATGAATGTCTCCACCGATTCCTCCTCCTAAGCCACTACCGATGACAGCGTAAGCTCCAGCCTGTGCTCCTGCATGTGTATGGGCACCGCTGCCAAGTCCTCCATGGGAGCTTCCACTGATAATAGCGTTAGCTCCAGCCTGTGCACCTAAATTGGTATGGACGTTGCCACCAAGTCCTCCTCCAAAGCCACCACCGATGACTGCTTTAGCTTCTGCCTGTACTCCTGAATGGACGTTTTCACTGATTTCTCCTCCTAAGCCACTACCGATGACAGCATTAGATCCAGCCTGTGCTCCTGCATGTGTATGGGCGCCGCTGCCAAGTCCTCCATGAGAGTTCCCACCGATAACAACGTTAGCTCCAGCCTGTGCACCTAAATTGGTATGGGCGTTGCCACCAAGTCCTCCTCCAAAGCCACCACTGATGACTGCATTAGCTTCTGCCTGTACTCCTGAATGGACGTTTTCACTGATTTCTCCTCCTAAGCCACTACCGATGACAGCATTAGCTCCAGCCTGTGCTCCTGCATGTGTATGGGCACCGCTGCCAAGTCCTCCATGGGAGCTTCCACTGATAATAGCGTTAGCTCCAGCCTGTGCACCTAAATTGGTATGGGCGTTGCCTCCTCCATCGCCATTATTAGCTTCTCCTCCAAGTTCACTTTCATGTTGTTCTTCCTCTTCACTATTAGTTATAGGTGCAGCTGCAGCGTTAACACTACTACTGTATCCACCCTTAAAGTTTCCACCAAATTCAGTATTACTTTGTGTTCCTGCATTTCCATGAGCAGCACTACTAAGATCATTTCTAAAACCACCACTGATACCTGCATTAGCTTTAGACTGCACTTCTGCATTAGAATGGGTGACACTGTTAAATTTTCCTCCAAAGCTACCATCGATGACAGCGTTAGCTTCCGCTTGAGCCCCTGTATTCCAATGGGCGCCCGCAGTGGCCTTAGCATGGGCACTGGAATGACCACCCACAAATGCACCACCGCGGTCTCCTGCCACTGCTCCCGCAGTAGCCCCAGCATCGGCATTTGTAAGTGCACCAGTGTGATCACCTCTAAATGCATTAGTGTGGCTTCCAGCGTTTGTCGATACTAGAGCACTACCTGCAGTTCCTACTTTATATCCAGAGTTAACTCGTGCGTTAGGTTGAGCGTTTGCTTCAGCGTTGGCTACTCCACTAAGGCCATCTCCAAAAGCACTATCTATACCACTGTTAATTTCAGCACTTGAACTATGGTCCCCTTCAGCTCCACTTTCATCTTCTTCTTCCTCTTCACTATTAAATATGATAGCATCTGCAATATCTGCACCACCATTAACACCACTACTATGACCATTTTTAAAGTTTGCACCAAATCCAGTATCTTCTCTAAATCCATTGCCAGCAACCCTTCCTTGCCCATTAAAAACAGCACCTGAATTGATTTTTGCATTTGTATATGCTTGATTGTTATGTTCTCCTACAAATTTTCCAATGTTACCTCCAGCATATGCTTCTGCATTTGAATGAGAAGCAAGTCCACCTCTGGGGCTACCGCTTATGTCAACATTAGCACCCGCACTAGAGTGGACAACACCACCTAGTTTTCCTCCAAACACACCACCGAATTCACTGTTTGCTCCCGCCTGTACCCCAGCATTCGTATGAACTCTTGCAGTTGCTTCGGCGTGGGCACCTGTAAGTTCACCAGAATGTCCACCTCCTAATTCTCGTGTGTGGCCACCTGCAGTTGCTTCTACATTAGCTCCAGCGTGGGCACCTGTAAGTGCACTAACATGACCACCTCCAAATGCACCAATGTGGCCTCTAGCATTTCCCAATGTTTGAGCACCGCCCCTACCTCTAATTCCACCCCCAAATCCAGAGTTTACTCCAGCGTCAGCTTGAGCGCTCGCTCTAGCACCAGCTCCTAAATTAAGGCCTCCTCCAAAATGTCCTTCAACATCACTTTCAATTCCAGCGCTTGTAATGACTTCCTCCCGGAGCTCACTTTCATTTTCGAATTCTTCCTCAGATTCAGTCTCAGTCGAGACACCTGCACTAGCTCCAGCGCCACCACCAAGGCCAAAGCCACCTCCAAAGCCTCCGCCAAATCCAGCCATTGCATTGGCTTGTCCTCTTGCCTGTGAATTGGCTCCACTACCAAAAGCGCCTCCAAATCCAGCATTGCCGCCACGGAATCCACCTAAACCACCCTCATACCCACTTCCTCTACCGCCGTGCCCACCGAAAGCTCCAAGGACACTGTCTATGCCCCCTTTTATAGCACCACCAATTCCTCCACCGAAACTGAATCCACCGCCGAAACCTGCTTGACCACCTCCTATGCCATAACCTGTGAAATTATATTTTCATATAATATTTTCCAATCATGATAACAAGATAATTTTATTGAGAAAATTCTATCGCCCAAGTTATAGGTTAATTCAATTTATTCTTATTAATCCCTACTAATATTATAAATGCGAAAGCAACTCTATATGTTTATCTGTTACGCTTGCACGCCTTAACGGCTCGACCGATCATCATGAAATTTTGTACACACGTTGTCAGAGGTACATAGAAGAACATTGGGTACTTTTTGTCCTGGAATTTCCATGGGAACTCTGAAATTAAGGCCGGTGATCTCATGAAATTTTGCATACACATTGTCAGGGGTTATAGAAAAGGACATAGGGTACTTTGTATCCCGGAATTCCTGCGGAATCTGCTAAATTTCCGCGGGTGAAACCGCGGGGAACAGCTAGTCGGTATTATTATATTTCTAAGTAGGTAACTCTTTTTTCTGAAACTAAAAGAGGGATTAATATTCTCCCTATCCCTATTTAATAGCTATTAAATCAAATGAATATGATTTTTTTTTGTTATTTAGCCTGGCAGGAATATGTATAGATATGACATAATAAAGGGTAGGTTGGACGAGGTACGATGGACAGTTGAATATTTTGAGACATATTTATATATATATATATATATATATATTGATAATTTTTTAATAAATATTTCACTGGTATGCTTTTCTCGGGCCCCACTTTTGAAATATTAACCCAATGTTTTATTGCAAAATTCATGCAAGTTCCTCATTGAAACCATCTTATAATGTACCTACGTATGCAAACTTTTGTCTCAATTTTATTGAACTTCGAGATAAGTAGAATTAACACTTAGGCAGTTTAGTTTACTATTCGGAGAAAAATTAGGTACCTGATGTAGACAGTGCTGAAAACAACAACGCCAATGTGACGATCTGAAAAAAATATAATTACTCACTTAGATAACTTGGATGACTTAGTAGTTAATAGGTAGTAGTTAGTAGGTAATACCAATGGGAGTAGAAAGTCCCTGAGCTCTATGATACGTAAAGTCCACTTAGTTTACAAGCTCAGCTCATTGAGTAGGACACTCATAATAATATTTTTACAATATAAATTCTCTACCTACCTTTTCAGGTTAAGACGGAAACACACTTACGAGTATAGTAGAGTAACGCGCCACAACACAACACAACATACAAATGCCTCTAACTATATTATACTAAATGTACGAAACCCTTATGCTTCTGTCGTGACACAACACGACACTACACATCAAGTGTGTTTCCGCCTTTACAAATATTTTCTGTTGATCATAAATAAACACAATTTTATACTTAATTTTCATTATTTTTTTATCATGGGAGAAAGTGGGAGAAACGTGAGTATACCGATATTTTAAGTGAAATATCTTTGACCGTCTACGTACTGCATAGGTAGTGTAAGTTTTTGTAGTCATTTTCGTAACGAAAGAATCGAACTTTACTAATTAAATATTGTGGTTGAGTGTCTAGATACTACTACTGCTGCTTAGTAACTATTTTGGCGCGCAAAGGTTCCAATTAAGCTTTTTCTAAAAACTTTTGTTGATTTTTTTTTTAATTCACTACATGCGGGTGTGCACACTGATTCACAAGCCGGTTTTTAATTTTTGAATTTCACAAAAACTAATATATACATTTTTCTCACCGTGAATTTAAGCATGTTGTTGATTCGACTTAGCTCCTCCACAAACTAAGTTGAATCAATAGAATTATATCATCACCAACCTCTATATATAGTTACTTGTTATATACCTAATAAATTCTGAGATAAAACCAGACTTTGGTGTTAACTTTAGAGGACATTTAATATTTTTCCCAGTAAAAACAGAATCTTTTAATCGTCACGTTTATGTTGCAGACAATTTGTTAATATGAACGATGTTAAAAAAAACCTCTGGCATAGAAAAAACTCGATAATCAATTTGTTTGCGTGTCTCTATATTTTGAGGTCATTAGTATACGTCATGTGCACCAATAGCAGTTGTCTTGTAGAGAGTCAACTTAAAAATATATAGGCTTTGTTTTAACGCAATCGAACGGAAACGCAAGTTAATTTATCTTATCAAAAGTTTTATTTTTTTATGTTTTAGGGTTGATTACATGATTACATAAAACCCTGAAAATATATTTTTGTATTTGAAGAGCGCAAATATAGATTTCAAAACTACAATATTAGTAGATATGCCATGACGTATTCTAGTAGGTAGGTAATAAGGCAATAAGCTTTTATTACTATAATATTATTATGCATGAATAATTTATCGCAGGTAAATGTAGAGAATACACTCTCTATTGTACACCAAATTTTACAATATGTGCACAATAAATCTTGTAAATTAAATGAGGCATACAAAAGGCGGTCTCGATAAGCGATACTTTACTAGCGATCTCTTCCAGACAACCTCTGTACTGTAATGTACCTACTGTATTTAAATAAATAACATAAGTTCGTCAGTCAACCAGAAATTAGCTAACTCAAAATTCCAAAAGCTTAGTACTGAGAACTGATGCTTTCTAAATGTTTGACGGTAACCTTTGTACCTACTTAGTTGATTTATAAGAAAAACAAAAACGTGTAGGTAATTAAGTACTTATACGTTTTACTGTGGATTGACCCACAAAATAATGTTTGTTAAATAAAGTACTAAATTTATGAGGTTTTAGTAGTAATGGTGTCTTGTCTTGTTGAACGCCACAAAATTGAAACGAACCGCCACATAGAAAATATCACTATAGTTAATATTATATGTAGGTACCTATTTACGTAAATTTACTGTTTGCCATGAACAGGAACCGGTTATGTAAATATAGTTGAAGTTTAGAAAAATCAAACAATTCCATCGATTTCTCTCACAATGTCAATTGATAACATAACTACTGACGAGTGTTATATGTATACAACTATACATGGAAACGGTTTAGGTCGCCCGTATAGGCTATAGCTGTAATCTATACAGTAAATAAAATGATTTGTCCTAAGTGACTGACTGACGGATCAACGCACAGTCTAAACTCTAAACCTTTGAGCGTAGAGACTTGGAGGGTGTGTTCTTTGTATGATGTAGGCATCCGATAAGAAAGGATTTTCCGAAATTATGTATACCTAAGGGGGTGAAAAAGTGGGGCAAAGTTTGTATGGGTCAACGTGATTCCTTGGTCCAATCTAACGTAAAAACCAATTAAAAATCCTATTAAAACCATTTTCGACTTCTACGCGGACGAAGTTGCGGGCATAAGCTAATCATTTCAAAAAAATATTAATAGGTAGGTACGTTGCAGGCTGTACTAACTATAAAATTTACAGACAACTTGACCTACGGCAAACTGTCTTAAGTATTTTTGGTTGTTCCTATCACGGAGAGAAATCAATCAGACCGAAGATGTTTCAGTTGCTCTTGGTTGCCTGAAAGATATTATGTTGGCGAAACAATATCAGTGACCAGCAGGCACAGTGGCCGACCCCGCATGGTGTCAATACTGTGCAAACTACGGGAGAGTATACTGACCAAATATGGTGCCCAACCGAACACTGTTAGCAGAAATACCATTCCACCAATCTTCGGTGGGAAATTTTCGGTTGCGAACTTTACCGGACAAGCCCCACTTTTCTCTCAGGGTATGCTGTTAAATTATCCTTTACTGGCTATTTCGCTCGTGATTTCGTCCGAATCCTTCGGGTACTTACTCTTTGCAACGGAATCAAAAATACTTTGTCTTATTCCAAGAATTAAATTACTCATACACCCTCATGAATTTTCGTTCATATATGGTATATATATAAAATAGTAGGTTACGAGTAGGTAATTATACTTATGGATACTGCACCTTTTTATATCAATGAAAAAACTTTTAGAATAGTTTCAGTGGTACTACAAACTTTATTTCATAATAGTAATATTTAAACAGTACTATAACAACTAAGTGTATAACTAGTCTAGTAAGTAGGTATTCCATTTTTTCGATTTTTTAAGTGTACCTATTATGTCTGCCCGATGTAGGTACTTACTTATACATAATTATATACTTTTACTAGCTGCCCCGCGTGATTTCACCTGCGATAATTTCGAAGTTCCCGCGTCATTATTCCATATAAACTTAGAAACCCCTTTTTCATCCCCTTAGGGGTTGAATTTTCAAAAATCCTTTCTTATCAGATGCCTACGTCATACAAAGAACACACCCTCCAAGAATCAGATCTCTACAATCAGCAGTTTAGGCTGTACGTTGATCCATCAGTCATTCAGGACTAAGCATTTTATATATATAGATTACATTCGCTTTTTTAATATTTGTGTGTTTTTAAGTAAGTTTTTTTTATAATTGCTGATTCTTCAGCTCCGCTCGCGTGTTTTACCCATATTACGAAGATACACGGACCAAAGGTCATTATTGCATCATCACTTTCATATCAATTCTATAAACTGTAGCGTAAAAACCTGCAATCAAAACTTGCGAATCATCCATATTATAATAAATATTAGGTAATTTCGGATTGGGGGGGCAATTTACCTGATAGGAAGCTGCCGTATCCCCGAGTGACTGCAAGGATACGTTTAGAGGGAGGGAGGACGTCCCGAAATTAATTCTGTCTGTCTGTGCACGCAACACGCGGAAACTAGTGAAGGAAATCAAATGAGATTAGGCAAGTAGATAGCTTATGTTTCGAGTCAATTTAGTATTAGGTATACGACATTGTAATCTGAGGGGCTATTATGTAACTTTCGTTTGTATCATTTTTCGGTTGCAATCTAAGACATGACGGTTTTGCAATTACCTATAATATGCACGTTTTGACACCTACAATATCTAGCAAACAAACATACTTCAAAAGTTGAAGCTGTCAGAACATGATTAATTAATCACAAAATCGCTATTTTTCTGATTGAAACTGAAATATGATAGCAACAAAATTGCCTGTAATTGGGTAAATACTCTAACATGTTAAATACCTGTTATATAAATTTTTACCTATTGTATAGTATTGTACCTGTTGGCAAACCTAATAAATAAAATAAAAAATAAAATAAAACAAAAGTTACATAATTGCCCTGCTGATACAACAATGAGTAGCTAAGTGTCCCGAAACAAAAGGGTTGTCTGTATGCACTAGCTAATTAGTTCCATGTGTTAAGGAAACATAATTATTTCTTAATAATAATAATAATCCACTTCACAACGCACAGATTAATATATAGATTAATAGGTAGATAATATAATACAACCTTTAAACTTTGTATTTGGTTCAGAAGTCGATTGATTAAATTATTTCAAACTCTATTTGAAAAGAATGTCCATTATCTCGGTAGTTAAAGATGTTCAGACCGGTTCCTATTAAATAATCTCGTATTATACTTATTTAATAAAACAAAAAGTATTAAACCTTTAATAGACATGTATTTTTTATTTATTTTACAAATTTTATAGATAGAAATCTATTCATTGAGACATATACAGGATGTAAGGTTAAACGAAGGGCGTATTAAAGGAGAGCCCCTTCCTTCAATATTCGATGTTGGTCTTACATAAAAAATTAAAAAATAAAAACTTATATTCCAAAGCGCCGACAGAGGACATTCTTTCTAAGGGCGCCGTCACCGCCGCTGCCGTTGACTGTGACCAAGGGGCTTAACCTCTTCATTCACATTCAACGCGTTTTTTCTTTGTATTACAGCTGACGCGCTGATAAATCGAATACCAATAACTCGCGAAGCCCCATATTGTCGGTGGTGTATAAGTATTTTTTATATTTACTTATAACATTTTCTATTTGTTACATATTGTGAGCATGAAATGAAATCTGACTTGAATTGTACACTTGGTTGCAATAAATGTTTGATTGATTGATTGATTGAAATACCGAGGACCTCAATACGCTCTTCTTAAAACTTACACCCTATATACAATACAGCATAGCAGTTTTAAGTAATACCTAACACGATTTGCTTTTTGTACCATGTTGTGCAAAAAGTTTAAAATGAATAAATGTTGTTCCAAGTTGGTTGATTTTTTATCTATGTTTAACTAACTAATTAAAAATTATGTAAAATTATTAGATTTTTATGTGCATCTAATTAATGTCATTCGAAGGTGTCACCTATTTAGTTCAATAACATTAGATATTATTGTTATGGCCGAGTCGTCATTCCGTAGTCCGTTCTCCTTAAATTATTTTCTTTAGGAAAACTGTAATATGGATAATATGAACCCGTCTTTCTATTGTAAACTAAATACGGAGGAGGACTATTGTAGACGGTGCCGTATTTTAAAGAATTCGACGCCCAATTTCTTCTATAACTATTTCTCTTCGATTTATTCAAATATTTTTCTATATTTATAAGATTTCTTTCAAAATTTTCAAAGTCCTTCGAATGTTTACCTCGCCGATTTGTAAAATTCCTTTTCAGTTTGTTTATATCATGATCCTTCAGAGGGATGGCTGTCGTATTTTCGACTACCAGCCATATCAGCATCACCTGTAAACAACTTTCTGTGAAAATTAACAAACCCTTAATATAGTAGGTAACAATAACTAAAGAGCGCTTATAATATAGACGCGACAGAAGTAGGAATCGTTCCTTTTGAATACATTACCTACGCGCTAATTCGAGCTTGAAATGTTATTTTTTTATTTATTGGTTACTCTCATCTCACACAAAGAAGTTTCACTTCTGAAGTCCGTTTTATTCGAAGTCTTTGGGCGCGAAGATAATAAATAAGTTCGAAGATTTTGAGGCATCACAATATGTGTGAAATCACATTGTTCTGACAAATTACATCAACTTTACTTTATTGATTGGTAAAATTACTGTTTCATTGTGTAAATCACAATGCTGAGTCAATTTACACAAACTTTGGTTAGATTTACCTATATTTTCTTTAGTTTTAATGACGATTTTCCTGAATTCTACTTATAATCAAAGTAAAATTACATAATTGCGTACTTTTTCAGATTTTATGTAACATCAAGATCTATTTTGGCAATTTTACACATTTTTAAAGTAAAGTTACATATTTTTTATGTATTGCCCCTGTGGAAACCCAAACCCATGTGTAAAAATACAAATATTTCTGTAATTAAACACATTTTAGTTACTATTACATAAATTTACACTGAAATTACAAAAAAATATGAAATTTCGAAGAAAATATGTAAAATAAACGAAAATTATGTACTTTGCCACAATTTTATTTACTTTTACATTTTTTTGGGCACTTTCTACAGGTTTATGTAAATTTTTTTCATGTAAAATTACATAATTTTTAACAGTGCACGAGTTTCACTTCTGTCACTTGTAAAACTTAAATAAAAAAATGAAACATACCTTGAGTAAGAATATTGTATATTCTCGCATCGTTTAAATATTAATCTTATGTAGGTATTCTGCGCATTTATTTATAGAAACTAGAAAGCACCTAGCTGCACTATATATGAACCACTTAGGTAGGTATAGTGAAAACTCTTTGAACTTGACTTTCATATTTATATCTGTTAAGATACCTACTTTATGACACGTTTTACTCACCTACTTTTCAGAACAAAAAAACTATTGAGCTCTATAGACCTATTTACTGTTTTTCATGAAGATCGTACCTACATTTTACGCTTTGAATCCTATTTGCTGCAGCTCGGAAATGTAAGAAGAGAAATCAAATAACCATTGAAACATTGTAAATTTATGAAACAATTATTTTTTCAATCATTATATCATTTAAATAATCATCATGTACATACATGGACGTAGAATAGTTGACATAAATTACTGACAATCTATATAAATAAAAGTTAATGGCTAAATGTGTTGCTAGGCGCAAAACTCGTAAACTGCTAGTCGCTGGACCAATTAGGCAATTTTTTTTATTTCAAATATTCGTTGAAGTCCGAGAAAGGTCCTTAAGAAAAGAAAATTGGGAAATATAACGAAATAAACGATTTAATATAAAAATACAAAAATCGCTGTAAGTGTGGCTATAATTTTTAAAGAGTTCCCTCGATTTCTCCAAGATCCTATCATCAGATCCTGACTTGGTGACATTGGAATCAAATTGGGAGTATACCTTTTCAAACGAAAAAATAATTTTTCAAATCGGTCCAATTGAAACCCGTAAAATACGTGGACATTATTGTTCAGTAGTTGGTCATCGGACCTTTGGTGGTCTTCTTTATCAGTTCTACTTCTTCAAATTTTGCTTTCCGAAAGCAAATGAATGATTAACTATAAAATATACCCAAATCGCTATAGGTGTGCCTATAATTTTTGAAGATTTCCCTCGATTTCTCCAAGATCCCATCACTATAAACAAAAAAAGGATTTTCCAAATCGGTCCAACCGTCTACGAGTAATCGGCGAACATACAAAATAAAAATGCGGACGTGATTTGTTGCGCTTGCACGCCATTGATTTACTACTGCACGCCTTTACTACTTACTATACATGAAATTTTGCATACACGTTGTCAGTAGTAGAGAAGAGATACTGTACTTTTTATTCCGATATAATCGTGGAAACTCCGAAAAGCGGGGAGATCCCTAGAATTACCCACGTTAGAGTAGGTATATACCTATAGATTGTAAGTACCTTTTATTTTGATCGTACCTATACTGCGGAAACCGATAGGGTAATTAATATGTAAACGTTTAGCGTTAATTTGTATGTAGTTACCTAAATACCTACATTCATGAGGACACACTCTGGTCATTGCATGCATTAAACCTGTATGAATAAAAGTTACGTAAAATTTTGCGTAGGTAGGTATAACGTATAGAGATACTTATATCACAGATAATATAATACTATACTCTTATATGTTTTAGTTTAATTAAGTCATTCTTAGATAAGTCGTTGGATAAAGAAATTAGAACAGATGTAAATCCTGCAAGGCTATTTTTGTATGAATTTAATTAAAAAGTAATATTTAAGTGATAATATTATATAGTCCTTTACAATAACGTGGTTACGGTTGGATGAATCATTAAGATTAGACTAACTAATTTTATATAAAAAGTAGCTATTCCCCGCGGTTTCACCCGCGATAAGTAAGTAGTTCCCGCGGTAATTCCGGGATAAAAGTAGGTAGGTACTCTATGTCCTTCTCTGTACAATATCGGTTAAGCCTTTAAAGCGTGAAAGCGTTACAGACAGACAGACAGGCAAACAGAGTTACTTCGAATTTATAATATTGGTAGGGATTTAATGCGAATGTGAGTTTCTTTGTTACACTTTTACGCAATCATCATGAAAAATCATGAAAAATTTTGGCGTACAGGTTTTCAGGGGTAGGTACCTACAGGAAAGGAAATGGGGTATTTTTATCCCGGAATCCCTGCAGAGATTAGTATTTTAATAGCAGCTATGTTGATATTATGACGTTCATTATTTTATTACATTGCGATGTTTTTTTCTAAGTTTGCAAAAAAACAATGCAGTTTTTAAATGAAGATTAATGAGTTTCCGAGTATGTGGTGTCGAGTGTAAGTGACATAAACTTTGAAATTATATATATATACTAGCTGTTCCCCGCGATTTCATCCGCGGTAATTTCGGAGTTCCCGCGGAGGTTGCGGGAAAAAAGTACTCTACTCTACCCCCAGTAGTTTAAGGTGATTAGCTGTTCCCCACATTAGTGGTGGAGTTCCCGCGAGAATTCCGGGATAAAAACTATCCTATCTTTTAAGTTGGACCATATTACAAATGGTTACAAAATTTTATCAAAATTCGTTCAATAGTCTCGGAGTCCATCGCGGACAAACAACGTGACACGTGATTATAGTATATAAATTACTAGCTGTCCCCCGCGATTTCATCCGCGGTAATTTCGGAGTTCCCGCGGAGGTTGCGAGAAAAAAGTACCCTATGTCTTTCAGTTCCCGAGGGAATTCCGGGATAAAAACTATCCTATCTTTTAAGTTGGACCATATTATAAATGGTTGGAAAATTTTATCAAAATCCGTTCGGTAGTTTCGGAGTCCATCGCGGACAAACAACGTGACACGTGATTTATATAGTATATTAGACTAGCTGTCCCCCGCGATTTCATCCGCGGTAATTTCGGAGTTCCCGCGGGAATTCCGGGATAAAAACTATCCTATCTTTTAAGTTGGATCATATTATAAATGATTACAAAATTTTATCAAAATCCGTTCAGTAGTTTCGGAGTCCATCGCGGACAAACAACGTGACACGTGATTTATATATATTAAGATAGATATAGATATATATGTGAAACTTGCAAACAATAATAATAATAATCAATATGGAATACACAGTGACATAAATTTACTCATAAATTTAGTTTGATGACGTCTCTCGTTTTTCGTTGTGCGCAAAGAATATGGAACAATTATCACGTGTATAAGTAACTTGTTTATGTTTGTCGTTTAAATCAAATACACCAGCTAAGTACTGACCTGTATTGACATACTAAAAATGATGCGGCATTTTGACTACGGCTTCGGTCGCATGAATGTCAAGATTCTCTATGGAATTCTTCAATGTATACCGGAGTAAAAAATTACTTTTTCATTACTCATACTCGGAAAGTAGGTCTGAAGTTGCCTGAGAAGCGGGTTGAAAGTAACCCTTTTCAGCCCTAGGGAGAATCGCTTTCAACTGACAACTGTCAAATTATTAAAAAAAAAAACTAGGTCTATTTTCACATTTCTATTGAACCATGTTTCAACTTTCTATACAGCCAGCGCGATGTAAAATTGAAATAACGTAAAGTTTAAGTAGGTATTAATTAAAATAAAATTCACTCACTTTTTCTTAAGCTTATTCCTATTTATATTTTTTTATTTTCTTTAATTAATACTTAATAATTAAAGAAAATATTGTTTTTAGGTCGCCACAATGTAAATAAAAAATACTGGCTGAATAGCTAGCCGGCCAAAGAAAAAGAAATAGGTGGGAAAGTGTCAAGCGACTATCCGATCTTCACTCATTTTTTCTTTAGCTAATTCCTATTTTTATTTTGACTTTCCTTGCATTCGTAATGAAAAGCACAGTGTTACCCTCGGGAGAAAGACTTATTTAGTCCCTCGATCTATAGGCGCCCTCGCTACGCTCGGGCGCCAAACCCCGTCTCGGGACTAAATAAGTTACTTTCACCCCTAGGATAACAATGTACTATTCATTACTCATACTCGGAAAGTAGTTCTGAAGTTGCCTGAGAAGCGGGTTGAAAGTAACCCTTTTCAGCCCTAGGGAGAATCGCTTTCAACTGACAACTGTCAAATTATTAAACGCTGTCAAAAAGTCAGCATGGCGGATGTTGTAAAGAATAATAAGGAAGGGTTAAATAGTCAAAACAATGCCTGGAAGTTAGTACAACGAAAGAAGATAAAAAATTGGCTTATTAGTAAAATAGGTAAAGCGTTGCCTGAGGACGAGGCGAAATTTAAGGCAGCGAAGAGAAATATACCTTTGATTATCTCGAATGTAAACAAAGATGTTAAGGAAGCTGATATCAGTGAGTACATATTTAATAAAACTGGCAGGTCAGTGCAGTTAGAGAAAATAAGTATGCGAAAAGAAAAGCAATATAATGCGTTTAAACTACTCGTGCCCAAACATGAGGTGGATTTCTTTTTGGATGATAATTTATGGCCGGACGGGATTACATTTAGAAAGTTTATCTATTTCGGTCATCGGAATACTGATAATGTACGTACATTATCGAAAACCGATTCTTTAACGGTCAATGGAACAGAACGAAACTAGTACGCTTATAAGTTTTAATTGCAGAAATATTAAGAGAAGTTTTGACTGTGTGAGAGAGTTGTGTAGAACTGCGGATGTTGTGGCTCTTCAAGAAACGTGGCTTCTGCCGTGTGATTTGCCTCTTCTGGCCAACATTGACCAGGACTTCAACTATACGGGGAAGTCTTCGATAGATTTGTCATCAGGCGTCTTGAGCGGCAGACCCTACGGTGGGGTGGCAATTCTGTGGCGTAAAAGTGCATTTAAAAGTGTATCAATAGTAAAATGCATCAGTGAACGAATAGTCGCAATTAAAGCTGTAAATTTGAATAATAGTGAAATTTTAATATTATGTATATACATGCCTACGGACTCCAAGGATAATCTACCTTTATTCTCTCAGTGTATGGGGGAGTTAAGTGCAATTATAGCTGACAGTCAAATTGAAACTGTGTTTATGTTGGGTGACTTCAATGCACACCCATCCAATCTTTTCGGTAGTGAAATGATAAACTTCTGTAAGGACAATGAGTGGGTGTGTGCAGATTTAAAAAAACTTGGAATCTCATCTGACACCTATACTTATATAAGTGAGGCACATGGATGCAAAAGGTGGCTAGATCATTGCATTGTAACTGTATCAGGATGGCAAACTATATCTAGTGTAGATGTACTTCATGGTGTTTACTGGTCAGATCACTTGCCTCTTGTAATTAAATGCAACTTTGGTACAGTAAGACTTAAGTTGCATAGCAGCACATACACACTAAATAAAATAATTTGGGGTGATAGAAGTTCGGATGAGATTGACAGGTACTCCACACTCTGTAATGAGCAACTAAAATGTATGGATTTCCCTCAAGAATTTCATGAGTGTGCGGATAGGTTGTGCAATAACACTGAGCATTGGGTAATAATAGAAAATTTTTATGAAAAATTAGTTAATATATTATGTCAGGCAGCAGTGGAGAGTAGTGAAAGAAAAAACAAAAAAGCTAACCTTAGGGGTAAGTGTATCCTTGGGTGGAATAAGTATGTATCTGATGCTCACAGGCAGGCTAGGCTTGATTATCAAACTTATTTGGCATTTGGCAAACCGGAGAATGGTTTAGTGTATGATAGAATGTGTGTTAGTAAAAAAATCTTTAAATCACGTCTTAAATTTTGTCAGAATAACCAGGAGCAGTTGAAAATGGATATACTGGCATTGAAACATTCTGGTAAAAAGTTTAAAAACTTTTGGAAGGATACAAAAAAACTAAAAAATAATGTTGGCTTGCCTGAGAGTATAGGTGGCGCCTGCTGTCCTATTGAAATTGCAAACACCTTTAAAGAGCAGTTTATGGTGCAACCAGTGTTGGAACCAGTGCACAGTACTGAGCCGAGTCACAAGGTAAAGGCTGAACCAATACGAATTACTAGTAAGGAGGTACACCTAAGTATTAAGAATATGAAGAAAGGGAAGTCACCTGGTTTTGACGGGCTCAGTATTGAGCACCTTCTACATGGAGGTGTGCATATATGCAGAGTGTTGTCTATGTTCTATACATTTTGTTTTAGACATTGTTATTTGCCACCCAGCCTTATGAAAACAATTGTCGTGCCTATTGTAAAGAATGCCACTGGGGATATAACTGATAAGAGTAACTACAGACCTATATCTCTGGCTACTGTTGTAGCTAAAGTCTTAGATAGTATTGTTAATCAACACCTTAACTCTTGTATCACTCTGCACGACTCTCAGTTTGGTTTCCGGGAGGGTTTGTCAACAGAAAGTGCCATCTTATCTTTGAAATATGCTGTAGATTATTATGTCAAAAGAAAAACCCCTATATACGCTTGTTTTTTGGATCTTTCCAGGGCTTTTGATCTTGTGTGTTATGATAAACTGTGGGCAAAACTGAGGGAAGCAGGTATATCATCTGGAATTATTAATATGCTCGAACACTGGTACAATAATCAAAAAAATGCTGTTAAATGGGGAAACAACCTATCTGAAGAGTATTCGCTAAAATGTGGTGTTAGACAGGGGGGTTTGACATCCCCCCTATTGTTTAATGTGTATGTTAACCAGCTCATTGGTGAGCTCAGCAGCGCACATGTCGGGTGCTATATAGATAAAGTTTGCTTAAATAACATTAGCTACGCAGACGACATGGTGCTGCTGAGTCCATCAATGGGAGGCTTAAGAAAACTTTTAGGTCTGTGTGAAGTGTTTGCAGCTGAGCATGGCTTAAGGTACAATGTGATGAAGAGTGAATTCATGGTCTTTAGGGGAAATAATAAAAGTCCTGAAAATGTTCCCTCACTTCTTTTGAATGGTGTTCCTTTGAGCCGCGTGTATCGATTCAAATATCTCGGGCACATTGTTACTGAAACTCTTGTTGATAACTGTGATATAGAGAGGGAACGCAGGGCACTGTCAGTGCGCGGAAATGTACTGAGACACAGGTTTGCTCGCTGTACAGCCGGAGTCAAACTAACATTGTTCCGAGCATACTGTCAAACCTTCTACACCAGCGGCCTGTGGTTCAACTACACCAAGAGTACGTACAGCGCTCTGCGTGTTCTGTATAATAACATCTTCAGGGCTCTGTTCGGGCTCCCCCGTTTCTGTAGCGCCTCAGGCATGTTTGCGGATGCGGGCACTGATGACTTTTATGCCATAATGCGGAAGAAATCGGCTTCCATAGTCGGCAGATTGCGGGGCAGCTCGAACAGTGTCCTGAAGATGATATCAGAGAGGCTTAACTCTCCTCTTATTGTCAGGTTCACTGAGCTACACGTTAGACGTGTGGCACAGTGACCCTGGCAACCTTTCTACCTAATTTGCCTAATTTGCCTACCTACTAACAATAGTAATAAGTAAAAATTATACCTACTAACACACTATGGACTTATACGTCTGAAAATAAAGATATTTTATTTTATTTTATTTTATTTTATTTTATTTTATTTATTTTATTTTATTAAAAAAAAAAACTAGGTCTATTTTCACATTTCTATTGAACCATGTTTCAACTTTCTATACAGCCAGCGCGATGTAAAATTGAAATAACGTAAAGTTTAAGTAGGTATTAATTAAAATAAAATTCACTCACTTTTTCTTAAGCTAATTCCTATTTATATTTTTTTATTTTCTTTAATTAATACTTAATAATTAAAGATAATATTTTTTTAGGTCGCCACAATGTAAATAAAAAATACTGGCTGAATAGCTAGCCGGCCAAAGAAAAAGAAATAGGTGGGAAAGTGTCAAGCGATTATCCGATCTTCACTCATTTTTTCTTTAGCTAATTCCTATTTTTATTTTGACTTTCCTTGCATTCGTAATGAAAAGCACAGTGTTATCCTCGGGAGAAAGACCCCTAGGATAACAATGTACTATTTTATGTGTCGATTATTATAGTACATTGATACGAAATTGTTCTCAATTAGTATCCAGGATCTTGAATACGTATCAGCTGTTGAGGTGCACAGACTAATAAACAAAGATGACTACTTACTACATTAATATAGTGGCAATTTATTATTAAACCAGCTGCTGTTCCCCCGCGGTTGCACTCGCGCGTTTCATCAAACTCCCTCGGGAACTCATAAAAGTATCCTATGAGACACAAGAATAATGTAGCTTCATATCAGTGAATTTTTTTTTAAGAATCAGTTCAGTAGTTCCATAGATTACCGCCTACATATAAACTTACAAACTTTAATATTTTAGAACTATTATAAAGTAGGTAGTTAATAGATATATAACTTTTATATGCAAGTTCTTTATCACTAATCATATCACTCTCGTATCAGTTTCGTGCTAAGGCCAATAAACTGTTACATGCCATGGGTCCAGTGCAGCGGTCTACAAGTTTACGAAGTCCGAGCAGTTTGTACGACTACAAAGTCTTATTTTAAAAATGTGGCTCATTCAACAGTCGTTTTACAGCTATGATGAATTTATAGAATTAAAATTGACTTAGTATTATAATGTTTATTGACATAATTTTTTTTTCATAATATTATTGCACAATTATTGTCTTATAATGTTATGTTAGTATTATAATGTTTACTGACTTTTTTTTTCATAATATTATTGTACAATTATTTAATTTTAATGTTATTGTCTATTACCCTATCCCCGCGGTTTCACCCGCGGTAATTTCGGAGTTCCCGCGGGAATTACGGGATAAAAAGTACCCAATGTCCTTCTCTGTATCCCTGACTACGTGTAATGTTGCTGTTGCGATTATAAATAATATTATAGGTTAGGGATAGTTGTCTTTATTTTAAGTTTCTTGTCCTGATCTGGGCCTTTAATTCACTATGACCATAACACGCCGCGTAAAGATATAAGACGCCGCAAAAATTGTCTTTCCCTCGCGATCGAGGACGTGTGTTATGGTATACAGACAGAATTAATTTCTAATTTTTGGCACCTAGGAGATGTCGGAATTGTTTTTAGGACGCGCGTTATGGGCAAGAAATGTTGTTGGTCATAGAGAATAAGGGTATTTTCTTTTTTGATAGCAGTATTTTTTATTATTTTTTTATTATTGAATAGATCAATATCTAACTATCAATAACTTCAATAAGATTTAGTTCAGAAGTATCGTGATCCGGAATAAGAATGACGGGCGCTCGTGCGTGCGCGCACAACTTGTTTCTTGTTTTTTTTTTCATTGATGCTCATTTAGTGGATAATTTAGTTATTTATTCGTATGTATTCAGTCCTTTCGGCTTGGTGAAGCAACTTACTTGGCTATGCCTAAAATCAATTTACCGGTTGCATGAAATTTAGTCTAACAATTATTCACCACATTGTTATTAATTTCAACTTCTTGATCATACAGGTATTTATAGGTACTTTTTAGGGTTCCTGAGGAACGTATGACACGGCCATTTTATTCGGAGATTTAATGATCTATGGCACGGGTCGGCAACCTTTTCTTATATAAGGGCCACAAATGTTAGGAGGATATTCGTGCGTGCCATATTTTATTTAATAAACACATTTATGCATTTTCACCATATTTATCGTTAAGTACTATCATTTTAATGTACAGGTAGGTACAAAATTAAGTAACACATAAAACTAATGCGATTTTTGAGTTTTTTTGTTTGCGGTGGTTGTTTTGTCTAATAATTTCTAGATAAAAATAGCAAAATATGTGATGTCACGCTAGGGAGGGCGGGTCTAAAAAATGTATCAAGGACCCGGGGAGGAATCAAAAAATAATGAAATTAGTGTGACGTACTTTATGGATGACCCCTATGTACTATACCAAACTTATTTCTATAAGTGTTTTTGATTAATGCCTGCGGTGCGGCGTCGTGTGGGACCGAAGACGGCTCTTACTTGCGCCGCGCCGCACCGTAGTGACTTACGGGCCGCGGGTTGCCGACCTATGGTCTATCTATGGCACTACAGGAATTTTGCATACTGCAGGTTATCAGGGATACAGAGCAGGACATAGGGCACTTTTTATCCCGGAATTTCCGCATAAACTCTGAAATTAACGCGGGTAAAACCGCGGGAAACAGCTAGTAATATTATAAATGCGAATTTGAGTTTGTTTGTTAGGTACACTTTCACACTTCAACTACTCAACCGATGATCATGATATTTTTTCATTACTTATACTCGGAAAGTAGGTCTGAAGTTGCCTGAGAAGCGGGTTGAAAGTAACCCTTTTCAGCCCTAGGGAGAATCGCTTTCAACTGACAACTGTCAAATTATTAAAAAAAAACTAGGTCTATTTTCACATTTCTATTGAACCATGTTTCAACTTTCTATACAGCCAGCGCGATGTAAAATTGAAATAACTTAAAGTTTAAGTAGGTATTAATTAAAATTAAATTCACTCACTTTTTCTTAAGCTAATTCCTATTTAATTTTTTTTATTTTCTTTAATTAATAATTAAAGATAATTTTTTTTTTAGGTCGCCACAATGTAAATAAAAAATACTGGCTGAATAGCTAGCCGGCCAAAGAAAAAGAAATAGGTGGGAAAGTGTCAAGCGACTATCCGATCTTCACTCATTTTTTCTTTAGCTAATTCCTATTTTTATTTTGACTTTCCTTGCATTCGTAATGAAAAGCACAGTGTTACCCTCGGGAGAAAGACTTACTTTCACCCCTAGGATAACAAAGTACTATTAATTTTGACCTGGATTCCCTTGGAAACTCGTGACTAACGTGGGTGAAATCACGGAGAACAGCTAGTGAATAAAAGAAAAATAATAATTAGTGGTGGCACTCCGTTATCTACATGTAACTATGGGGTGAAAAAAACCAGTGTATATTCATAAGGACTTTACAAAGTGACTTTTTAAAGTCAACAGTTGTATCCTTCCTAACTTCTAACTTTCAATTAGTACGAGTGGAAAATTTCAAAAAACTCGAGGTGGCCGAACTCGAAGAACACATATGAATTGTAATCCTTTAGGGAAACACCACGACCTGGGACTGGGTGTTTGGGTTTCAAAAATGAGCTGTGCGTATAATTGCAGGTGTTAAACCGGGATTTGAATAAAGGATTTGACTTTGACTTTGACTTTGGTCACTCGAGTGACCAAAGTATCCTCTATTCGCCTACCTATTTGAAATAATTTTGATACGACATAACTAATGTGAATTTGTAACTAATGTGTATCTACCGAAAACACGCGTGCCACGTTTGTCTTCGTTATTTCAATCACTTTTCAGCATCTATTCTGAACCCTGAGCAGGAAACTGGCTTTCAAGAGAGCCATATTTCACCTAGGGAACAATCTAATATTGTTATTGGCGTTTCGCCATAATTGAAGAAGGAGATGAAGAGATTTTTATTACTACTAAGAAACATTGTCACTGGAAAATTATAATTATAGATGCCATTATTGAAGAAGAAGAGCGGGTTAATATTTCCGCCAGACACCCGACCCGACAGACTGGGTGGTCACGACGGTTGGCACTGATGCACAAAAATCCGCGTATTATATTGGTCCTTCGTTCTACAAAAACAACTCGTAGAAAAATGAAAATTTGGACGAGACTGCACTGTGTGCCGACTGAAAAACCTTTTATTAGATCAATCAATAATAATTGTACTCTGTAAAGGAGTATCCATTAAATTATTTATGTATTAAGGTGACATTTTATCGGAAAAATCTGTACCTAGGTACTTACCTACTTTTCGTTTTAATTATTTATTATCAAATAGGTAGGTAATATTATTAAAAAAAAATTCAAATTGACAATCTCTTTAGTGATTATGTACTTGATTATACAAAATTGACAAAATGTAGGTAAATGTATTTTTAATGGTAAGTTCACACGCGTGCGTTCAACTCTACATTCAACGTGCACATTCACATTCACGAGCGTGTAAACGGTACGCCCGAGCCCGTGAACGCGCCTGTGAACGTGAATGCCGCGAATCGGGCAAGTGTCGGTTTTTTGGCAAAGTTCAAAGGATGAATGTGCGGGCGCCCGGTGACTGTTTACACGCGCGCGGGCAGTCAGTCTGTCCCGCGCTTTCGCGACGAGTGGATCTTCATTCAACGTTGCTAAGAAAGTCGCTACGATCGGATATTACAATCGTTCATAATTTTGTTCCTTTTTCCAATAAAAATAAGTTAAGCCAAAGGATATGGCAGCAACAACACCGAGATCCTCGCTGCTCGCCATTCTGGCACTGACTGACACGACGGCGTGCGTGTAAACAGCTTGAATGTCCGTCGGCCCGGGACGGGCTGCATGCCGCGCAGCCCGCCAGGCAGCCCGCCGGGCTGCACGGCGCGCGTGTGAACGTAGCATAATGGTAAGTTCACACGCGTGCGTTCAACTCTACATTCAACGTGCACATTCACATTCACGAGCGTGTAAACGGTACGCCCGAGCCCGTGAACGCGCCTGTGAACGTGAATGCCGCGAATCGGGCAAGTGTCGGTTTTTTGGCAAAGTTCAAAGGATGAATGTGCGGGCGCCCGGTGACTGTTTATGCTACGTTCACACGCGCGCCGTGCAGCCCGGCGGGCTGCCTGGCGGGCTGCGCGGCATGCAGCCCGTCCCGGGCCGGCGGACATTCAAGCTGTTTACACGCACGCCGTCGTGTCAGTCAGTGCCAGAATGGCGAGCAGCGAGGATCTCGGTGTTGTTGCTGCCATATCCTTTGGCTTAACTTATTTTTATTGGAAAAAGGAACAAAATTATGAACGATTGTAATATCCGATCGTAGCGACTTTCTTAGCAACGTTGAATGAAGATCCACTCGTCACGAAAGCGCGGGACAGACTGACTGCCCGCGCGCGTGTAAACAGTCACCGGGCGCCCGCACATTCATCCTTTGAACTTTGCCAAAAAACCGACACTTGCCCGATTCGCGGCATTCACGTTCACAGGCGCGTTCACGGGCTCGGGCGTACCGTTTACACGCTCGTGAATGTGAATGTGCACGTTGAATGTAGAGTTGAACGCACGCGTGTGAACTTACCATTACACGCGCGCGGGCAGTCAGTCTGTCCCGCGCTTTCGCGACGAGTGGATCTTCATTCAACGTTGCTAAGAAAGTCGCTACGATCGGATATTACAATCGTTCATAATTTTGTTCCTTTTTCCAATAAAAATAAGTTAAGCCAAAGGATATGGCAGCAACAACACCGAGATCCTCGCTGCTCGCCATTCTGGCACTGACTGACACGACGGCGTGCGTGTAAACAGCTTGAATGTCCGCCGGCCCGGGACGGGCTGCATGCCGCGCAGCCCGCCAGGCAGCCCGCCGGGCTGCACGGCGCGCGTGTGAACGTAGCATAAAGAGATTGTATTGATCTTCCCAAATCTCACGACGCCACGGAACCATTCAATGTGCGTAATAGACGTGCGGGGCTGCGGGCTAGACTTTACTTCAAATGGGTTGAAAAATAGTGTCACAATTTGCGCCCGGAAGATATCCCTGCATGTCAGATAATAATAAAAAAAAACGCTTTCAGAACACTGAAATGGTTGTAGTATACGGATTAGGTGGAACATGGCACGATATCTGCTGCCTTATTGGTTTGCTGCTGTTTGATAGGTACGATTTGTTTTAAATTGGGTTCGACTAACAAGGAGACCGCCAAGATTGTCCGCCTCCGATGTCAATGATTTTTATATAGGTTTTACCTATGTTGTTATATTTGAGTAAGTACTAATTACCTAAAATACATTCACGCAACTCTACTTACGTACCCTATACTGCGACAAGAAAAAAGTTCATGAATATACCATACAGATTAATTATTCCAGTAGTTTAGAGCAATTTTCTTTCAGCTGTAGCTATATCAGTTGTTGTAGTGGTATATTTTAGATTTCATAATATTAATTAAGTATGATTAATATTTTAATTGACAGGCAGATATGCATTAAGGTGGCCCAACGCGGTAACTATACGAATGTCTAATGCTCACTGATAAAACGCAGTGATTAACTATATTCTCTTTGGTCACTGATTTCTGTGTCGATTGTGTTAACCGGAGCACGATTGTCGGCTTTTTTTTCTTTCAGGTTTTACAGGTAATTACATTCAAACAGGACGATTCTATACGTAAGGGTCGGCTTTGTTAATTTCATGTTAATAATTTGAAGTCCAGTATATAAGTGCAGATAGTGTTGTGGTAGGCATACTCACAGTTCGCTGGCCAGCCCCGGTGGTTCGTTTCGGTTGTCGTTGCAAGAACACAACAATATTTACAATATGTCTCGATTTATGGTAAGGTACATTTGATTATGTGGTTTTTAAACGTCTGATTCACATAATCAGGCAGTGTTCCCGTTAATTTAATTAGTAAAAGTAATCCTCAATTTCATTAACGGCCGCACTCAGTCGTTTTAATGACATAGACATAATACTTAATTTTAAGTGAAGTAAAAAAAACCACTGCCGCACTCATTAAATGAGCGTTAATTGGCATTTATTTAGTTAAGTTAAATTTAGTTAAATGCCAACGTTTAATCAACGTATTTGCGTGCGGCAGTTTTGTTTTTAAAATTTTTACTTAAAATTAGGTAATCATTAAAACGTCTCTGAGTGACCTAACTCACCGCTTTGACGTATACAGCATTCGTTAAAAAATGGTTCTTTATATTCCAGATTTTCTTCGTCGTCGCTTTAGCATTGGAAGTTCATGGTAAAAAAGGTTAGTAGACATATTAAAATTCATGATTGGTTTTATACAGTGTGTAAGGTTGAATTAGAGACTTATTCAAACCCTCGCTAACACATGCTAATAGATGTAATTAAAAATATATATTAAAAGAAAATATTGATTATAACAGAGAAAACCTTAATTAAAAACGTAGATTCACGCGGACGAATGGTCTTCAGAATAAATTGGGCGGCGCAAAAGAAAGCAGCGTTGAATGAGCTTTAGGTAGGTACCTAGCAAATATACGATCTGTCAACGCATCAGCAACTTGGGCATTAAATTTTTGCGAATAATTTTTCTAAGTCAAAAGTGAATGTTGATGTAATTGTAGCGTTAGTGTTTTTTAGATATTTGAGACGAGAATCAGATACCTACTGTAGGTAGGTACACTCTCCTCCCATAAGTCCCTCGTTTAACCATTACACCTTGTATTAATATTCTTACATATTATAAAACAAAGTCCTCCACCTCCTCTGTCTGTCTGTCTGTCTGTTCGTGATAAACTTTAAAACAACTGAACGGATTTTCATGCGGTTTTAAGAGTGATTTAAGAGCTTTCTCTTGAATAATAAAAGTTTATGCTTAAGTATATTTTATTCTGGAATCCCCACGGGAACTCCGAAATTAGGTACCGCGGCTAAAACTGCGGGGGACAACTAATTACCTAATTATAGTTGAGTTTAATTTTGGAATTGTTTACTGTCCAGGCGCGGGAAAAGATGCGGACTCCCACGGAGCGAATTCAGACATAGGGGCGGGTTACATCGCAGTTGGATCCATGGTCGGCGGACACGGACTCGGCGGCGGGTACAGCGGGGGTTACGGTGGCGGGTACAGCGGGGGATACGGCGGCGGACATAGCGGGGGATACGGCGGAGCCATCTTGGCGTCGGGCCCAGCGATGGGTGTGGTGGGCGGTCAGAGCGCCTCCGTCACGAGTCACGCGCTTAACAGCGCCGCCGCCGCTGGCGCCGCCCAACTCAGCGCTATACAGAACGCACAAGCAGCACACGCGGCCAACATCGGCAACGCTGCCGCCGTCGCCATTCAGGGAGCGCGCGTCACCGAAACCGCCGCGAGAGCCGGACAAGCCAGCGCCATACAGAACGCTCAAGCGCTAGACGCCGCACGCGTCGCCAGCATACAGAGGGCGCAAGCTGCCGCTATCGAAAACGCGAGGGCCGCGGAAGCAGCCAGACGAGCGGCGGCGGCCAGCGCTCTCGAGGTGGCTCGAGCCAACGAAGCGGAGCGAGTGGCCAATGCGGCTCGCATACAAGCTATAGCCATCGCGAACGCGCGGGCGGTGGAAGCTGCCCGAATCGCGAGCGCGGCGCGCGCACAGGCGGCCGCGGTGGCGTCGAGCGCCGCTCAAGCGCAAGCGGTAGCGGAGGCGGTGGCCCGGCAGGGTGCGCTGATGCTGGGCGGGTACGGCGGCGGCCCGGTACTGATGGGCGGCATGGTGGCTGCGGCACCCGTGGCCAATGTACAAATGGCGGCTGCGCCCATCGCCTCAGAGGGTCTCGGGGGATACGCAGGCGGTTGGGGTCAAGGCGGCGGATGGAACGGCGGAAGGTTATACTCCCATCACTGATACTCTTTTATGTTTCACCAGTGCTCATGTTCAACATGTGATGAAACAAAGTACCTGCGTACTTGCAACAATAATACTTTTATGGCATTGATAATGGCAAATATAGATATCTACATCCATTTCGTGTTCTTTAGTAGAAATGGTTAAATGCAGATCTCACTTAGTTTTGGATTAGTTATGTATATACTTACATTTATTTATTCCAAACAAAATTGCTCTCATGTTTTTTTACTTAAATAAAGCAAAGAATAATTAAGTATTTTTTAATTAAATAATTGTATTTTCCTTTTATTTTTATTTCCTGATTTAGATACCTAAGAGCATGCAACATGAATCCTCTGAAAGGCACGAGTTGTTATAGGTAAACTTGAAAATACGTACCTATTGCTGCAGAATTAATATTAGGGAATTAAATTTTACTGTCTAATTCTTTTTGTTTTTACAAATATAACAAAGACAGTATTAGCAAAGAATTTAACGGCCGCACTCAGAGTCGACTTTAATGATTACTTAGTTAAGTATAGATTTTTAAAACAAAACTGCCGCAATCAGAGACGTTCATTTAATTAATGTAAATTGGCATTTAATTAGATGTAACTTAATTAGTTAAATGCCAATTAACATTAATTTATTAAACTTGTCTGGTTGCGGCAGTTTTGTTTCAAAAATCTATACTTAACTAAGTAATCATTAAAGTCGACTCTGAGTGCGGCGGTAAAAGCTTTAAATATAAAGAAGCGACACGACTTTTGTAAAGACCTCAGAAGTTATTATTCTGAGGTAAATACCGAGGAAAGTTTGATACATGTAGAATCTACATGTGACAATTACGCCAAACAGCTGACAGCTGTCAACCCAACGATACGCACACCACAACACGTGTCCATACTTGTGGGAAAGTACTTTAATCATTGGATAGGAAAGGCGTGTTATACCAAGTGATGATGGGGCTAGTAAAAGTTAGATAGGTAGGTATCTAACAAGTTTTAGTTTTTTTGTAAGGGGTAAGCTAGTTTTACATTATGATAGCCGATAGGTGATTATAATGCTTGCTGTTTTCGTCCTCGGCAGACAGTATCACTTGCATTTGAAATATTGTATTATAAATTATTTAGACATGTGTTAATACAAATTAAAAAATATAACCTATATTAAAACATAGTGCGATCGATTCGCTAGTTGATTCTGAGCAATCTACTTTCTAGTTTTCAGTTAATCCATTAACACTTGGTATATCTACCTAGTATTATAAATTAGGTACACCCTATTATAAAATACTAGTTGTTTCTTATGGTTTTGCTCGCGCTAATTTAGGAGTTTCTGTAGGAATTTCGGAATAAAAAGCCCTTAGTTTCCTATAAGTGAAATAATTTTTTATATCGGTCCATTAGTTTTTACTTAATTCGTTACAAAAATACAAATATTTCCTCTTTATAATATTGGTATACCTAAAGATTCTATTAGATATAGATTTACTAAAAATGAAAATATTTATGTATGTATATTGTAAGTAATTTACTAACTTTTCTTTCCTACTTTATATTATAGTGGTCGCTATGTGACAGTTAGAATTGACCAATTACCATTGTCATGACGAATTTCCAATAAGTAAATGATTTCCATTATAATGTTATTTGCTGCACGCAGGCTTCTTCTGAAGTAAGGACAATAATTTTGTAATCTATTTAAGTAACATAGAATATATAAGGATCTTAGAATGAGCGATCACTGTGAGTGTTGTAGTTTACTCGAGTGGTTCCAAGTTCGCAGGATTTACGTTATAAAAAATGGGATTCAATAAACACTTGGTACGTAGGTACAATTGAAAACGTCTTGTAACAAAGACATTCTATACATCGTGTTAGTGAATTAACTGAAAACTAGAAAGTAGTTTGCTCAGAATCGAGCGAATAGCATAGCGAATCGATCGCACTATGTTTTAATAGAGGTTATATTTTTTAATTTTTATCAGCCCATGTTTAAATTATTTATAATACAATATAATACAATATTTGATGCGTACGCCGCCGCCCGCAGCAAAAAAATTCGAACCGGCGTGGTAGGTGAGGGCGCGGGCGTAGCGCTTGGAATTTCTTAGATAGGTCACCTCCAAACTAATGTTGAAAAACCTTTTAAGTATAATTTTTTTTGACATAAAATATATTTTAATCATATTATTGTTTATTTTTTTTTTAATAGGGTGTATCAGGTTTTCAGTTAATTCATTAACACGTTGTATAATAATTGTCTTGTAACAAGATATTTATGTGTTACTTATATTTGGACATAGATAAGCAATAGTGTGTTAACCCACACTGGAGAACTTTTGAGTATATTAAAGTTTTAAAATTATAGCGCCATTTTGTGTCAAATTTTTGATGTTCAGTATTAAGTTACATATTTAAACAATGTAATAAGGTAAACACATAATTGAAAAACGTTCTCTAACTCTCAAAAAATCGTTCTGAATCAATAACATCATTTTGTGGGTTAACATATTATTGCTTATCTGCGTCCATTTAAAATATGCTGGGCAATTATGTATAGCCTATAGGTAAGTTACATAATAGTTCGATTTCCAAATAATTTTGATTAAGTATACCTGCATTAATTCGTGGGGATCAAGGGTCTCGTCTCGTTTTTTAACTTACACAGAAATTTCATTCATACATCTTGAACTAATAAAGTCAAAATTACAATATACGAAATTTCTGTGTTATAGCTTACATTAAGAAGATTGTTTATAGGATAGTTGCACGTTAACTATGCACGTAATCCTAACTAATATTGCAAATGCGAATGTTAGTGTGTTTGGTTCTTAAGCTTTCACGCCTTAACTATTCAAAGTAGGTACTCAACCGATCATCATTAAATCCATACACGTTAATTATCTGGAGAAAATGGATTGATAAATCTACACTAAGCAAGCGAACCGCGAAGCAAATTAATTTCTATGTACTTACTTAATTTTTTTTTTATTTATGACAGATATTATTCACGGCTCTGCTGTTAACATCGTTGGCGATGGCTGTTGATGATACCACTACCACATCTATCACCACCAGCTCCACCACTGTTAGCTCCCCCACCATGACCACCACCAACGAAGGCACGCTGCCATCTCAAGACGACACTACCACTTCACTAGGAAACTTCGTTAGGGATAACTCAACCGATTAAAGAATGCATTAAACAATGATGAAATACAGACTTTTATTTATTTTATTACGCACTAGCTGTTCCGCGCGATTTCACCGGCGATACTTTCAAAGTTTTCGGAATTGTTCCATATAAACTTTGCAATCCCTTTTCATCCCCTTAGGGGTTGAATTTTCAAAAATTATTTCTTATCAGATGCCTACGTTATACAAAGAACACGCCTTCAAAGTTTTAGGTCTCTACGATCAGCGGTTTAGGCTGTGCGTTGATCCATCAGCCATTCAGGACAAAGCATTTTATAGACATATGTATAGATATTACATTTATTTTATTATATATTTTACACAGCGAATGAGAATAACCGTGGAAACTGGGCTTTAGACAATTTCCCCGCGTCATTTTGAACCAAAAACTGAAAAAAGAAAACAATAGAGGGCCCCCTTATTCACTACGACCATAACACGCCGCGTTAAGTTATGACGTCGCAAAAACTGTCTTTCCCCCATGACTTCAAATCAATCACTGGTAGGTGTAGAACTAACCAATAATAATATTAGTAGGTACGTGTATTTTTGTCTTTTGAATTAAATCGGTATTTTGTTATTTTTAGCTTTTTGCATGCATTTGTGCATTTTTTGTGTTTTTGTAAGTCGGTTCTAATTTTTTTGTTAAAATTTTGATTATTTCTCGCGTTTAAGTGAGTCGGATATAATTATATCGTCGCTTATATGGAAAAAACGTAATTTTTCAAAATTTTTGGAAAATATGATTACTACAATCAAAAGTACAATCAAGAACTTAGTCTACTATGAACATTATTTAAATAGATGAAATTGCACGTCAAGTTACTAGATTTTGCTAGTGTAATTTCAATACTCTAAGGTCCATCCGCCATTTCTACAACTTCCAATGCTTGTCTTGTAAAATTTGTTCTTTTTTAAAAACGTAATTTTTCTATTTAACCGACGGCGACGATAATTCATCAGTGAGTCATTTTTCGTTTTGTACCTACATTATCAGAAAAATAAGATACCTATAAGATAAAAGTTAAAAATAAATTCATAATTACATACTGATTAGATACATTTAAATAAGTGTAGCTGTAAATATTGTTTTAGGTATATTTTTCTGCTTTAGGTCGACTAGTACATAATCATATACTTTGCATTTTAATTGTTGTTGAGAAAAATAATGAATTACCTATTTACTATCCCACAAATATATTATAAATTAGAAAATGAGCCCAAGTTCCTCCTCTAAAGTGTTTTTATCGTAGATAGAGATAGAAAACTCATTACTTATATAATACTGGCTGTTGTGCCCCGCGGTTTCACCCGCGTGAGTTTTGGGATCAGGAACCTTTGCGGACGCAGGCAGAACAACCCGCCAATGTTTCATCACAATCAGACCAATGGTTTCAAAACGCATAGAGGACAGACATACAAACATTAATTTTTATTTATAAAGAAGATATGAACCGGCTCTACTAGCATAGCTATTAGCATATACTACGTCTCATAGGGTTAGGACTTGGCGTTATTTTCTATTTAATATAGGATCTCACTTAATTTTCTCAAAGTGATTTTTCTTTTAAGTTTATAGACCCTTACGTTATTCAAGTTGGACCTTGAAAAAATACTTATTTTTTATTTTATTTTTATTTATAAGGGACAGTACACAGCTCTAAATAGTTTCTAAGTACATTTTTTTTATACATTATGAAGGTCAATTACAACTAGGTATCCAACAAAATTGCAATTACTAAATACTGATAACAAAATTACAATTACTAAATACTGGTAAAGACTGGTACTTGAGAGAGAAACACTATGAGAGAGATATATTTTTGGGATTATTGGAATGGAAATTAAAATAGTTCGATTAAAGCTGCAGCTTATTTATTAACACAATCATTATGATAAACCTGTACTACATTTTATTATCGCCGAGGTTTGGCAGACTTTTCGTGTCAGGCGATTTTAAGTCTGGTATTTTTGGCAGTTGATCTGTCTTAGGGATTTCACCTGGCAGCTTCAAGCCACCCGGAAAGTCGAAGCTGACGGCCGCTGACACCAACATCAGGAGGCATACGAAGAGCTGCAAATGTAAAAAAAAGATATTACCTATGGAAAAAATTGGGTGTTTGTATTTTACTGGGGTTTATTTTGTGTTACTTTTTACTGTTTACACGGTGAGATAAATCAATCAGACCGAAAAGGTTTCGGTCACACAATATCAGTATATTGTGTGACTAGCAGCTGACTAGCAGGCACCAGCGCCATATTAAGCATGGTGTAGGGTGGTCAGCCTGCGCCTCCGTTCTTGTCAACAAAAAAAAATAAACTAAATTTTAACAAAAAGATTAAAATCGACTTTAAAACTCTCAAAAATGCTCTACACTAAAAAGTAAAAATAACAAAATAACGATTTAATCTGAAAGACAAAAATGCACGTAATATAAATAACGGTATGTACTTGTCAGAGATGATGGGAACACATCTACATTATCTATGGTAGTAGAATTTCTGTCTGAATCGATGTCTGAATCGATGTCTGTGTTTGAAGTAAGTAGCTAGAAGATTCTCTTTGTAGGAAGCAAATTGTGATGTGTCGTGTGTGTATCGTGTGCCAACTAATAAATCGTTAAGAAGTTAATCAGAGAATTATTCATCCTTTGCTAACCACCCATCAACAGTGCTACCTACTGATCATTTCGAAGTCAGTGCCAAGCCTAGCCTAACAGGTAAATAGACTAAGAACCGATTTTACAATCCTCGGATAAACAGTTAGATAGTAGGTACTTATTCGACAGATAGCAAAATATTGCATTTTTCAATCGTCAGATAGGTTCTATCAGGGCAATAACGCCCCTAACTGAGGAATAAATCTACGTTTCGTCCGTCGTCCGTTTCTACCACATTGCAAGCCTGTGACTTGGAGTGCGTCCTCGTGAACAAAACAACCCAAGTGGGGAGACACGACCGGGCTTTAATATTTATAAGTAAAGTATTTTCAGCTAAAATTTTTGCTTTAAAGAGTTATAACTAAGTAGGAAAAGTAGAGGAGTTTTCTTTTTAGATAAACAACTTGAGGATATGTTTTTACTATATATATAGTACGAGAATTTTGGGCTATTAACTAGATGAGATCGAGACTAGTATCGACGGGTGATTTACACACACCAAACTCATGCTTTAAAAAAAATCACTAACATAACAAAACGTCATTTGGTTAAGTTTTCACTTAGTCACTATTTTCAAAATTTATAGTCTCAGATAAAAAAAAAATTGGAAAAGTTAGGACATTTGCTCTAACTTCTTTTGCAACATTACCTCTATAATAATAAATAATTAATAGGTTATTTTCTCTGTGAGATCGATTGTGTTTTTTAAACTACATCCCTATTTTTTTTAATCAATGACTACAACACTAATTTGCACTTCCTTATTTATTTATAATCTCTCTTCGTTTATTTATCTCCATACTATGATATATCGTAGTATTTAGTTGAGTCGGAAAGGGAGTATTGAACTTGGCTGGACACGCTGCCGCGTGTGTAGATCGCGAACGGCTGATATGAACGAATAATTTCCGATTCGGAGAATATCTTCAAAAGATATTTTAAAAAATCGGCCAAGTCCGAGTCAGCTAGGCGATTGCCACCAGTTCGGCGGGCCGCGAGCATTAATTAATATGAATTTATATTTAATTTTAATTAACTCTTAAGTCTCAATTTCAGATGGTCTGAGGTCTCAATCGAATAAAATTATTGTGTTGTTTAGAAAAAGCATAAATGCATAAGTAAAATATTATCTATTATTGCATTACACATGAAAATAGCAAAGTTTTTCATATATTGCTTGCAGTTTTAATTTAATTAGTAGATAATAATAATAATCATTTATTCAAAAGCATAAAAAACCCAATATACAAAAATAAAACCCAATATACAAAGATAAATAAACTTACCACGGCACGAGACATCTTTGTATGTTTTCCTGGATAGACTTGGTTGGGTGTCTTCTCTGATGATTTCTTTTTATATGCTTTCTATGAAATCATTAATTGTTTCACACGTGTTTTCAAGACATGCAATAACAATTAATAACAATAGAATGATTATGTCTAATTATTGTCCACTTGCTTCTTATTATAGGTAGGTAGATATGTACTACTATCTACTTAAAATCAATGATCGGTAGAAGTCTATAATATGTAATTTACTTCTACTATACTACTATAAAATAGGTACAAGAGAGAAGTAAGTTTTTTGTTTGTTTATAAAATAACTAGGTAGGTACTTAGATACCTACTGAACAGAATATGAAAGTTGTTTTACTGATATAAAGCTACATTGTTTTTGAATAGCAGCGGAATAAAATTAAAAAAAATAAATGAATATTATGTAGGTAGGTACCCGAGAGAGTTCCAAAATTCAAACAAGTAGAAACGCGGGGAACAGCTACTTTAGTTGCTTAGTTACTTTTGTTGTCTTCGTTCCATGCTCTAGTTATTTCGTAGTAAAATTATTTAGAATCTAGATTAATAACTCGTATTTTAGTTATTTTCGCTATCCATATAACTCCGCGTATGCTTTTACGTTTACACTCTTGCATTCCATAACTAGCTCATAGCTGTTTAATTAATGGCTCTACTCAATTATCCCTACAGACAATAGGGATGTTGACAACTTTTGAAAATCAAAATTTTAATTAGTCCGTCTTTTAGAAAATTAAAAATCATTAGACACGTATTTTTTTTATTTTTCAAATAAATGAAAATACACAGATAAAGCGCATTAAAGTTGTGGGGGTGGGGGCTCGTGACGTCACTTACCGCTACAAGCCGCCATACAAACTGCACTAGTTAGTGACGTCACGCGAAATTTCAACTCAGTGGATCTCTGTTATTTTTTGATTACGTAAAAAAAGAAAAAATACGTGTCCAATATTTTTTATTAATCTTCAAAACGGACGAAAAAAAAAATAGTCTAAATAGCCTATTATACGCGAGCGCAATAGTGTAGAGGGCATACTCGGCTGTACTCGCCGATCATCGTCTATGATCGCCTGCGACCAGTGAATTGTCGGTTTTTTGGCACGCATCAAAGGGAATCGCCTGTGATCGCGTTGAGGTGTCCACATTATCGCCGATCATCACGATCACACGATCACCGATCATCGGCGATAATGTAGTGCAGACATAAATAAGATTGCCCGTACGGTTTTAGTGCTTTTTAGTGACTCTGCTGAAGTTGGCTTTATGATGTCGAGCAAGCAGTAAAGACGAAAACGGAAAAATAAAGGAAAGTATAAATAAAGTTTAGAATTACAGTTTTCGAGGCGTTCAAACTTTTGATTCACTAGTAGAAGGAACTGGCAACATATATACACTACATTCCCTATTAATAGGTATACAGTCAGTGGGAGCTAACTAGCTTTTCCCTATGGCTTTCCGGCTATACAATGCACTTAACAAGCCAAAACCTTCTAAACTGCATGATATCATAAATAAAATTAGTTTGGGTTGCGGGGAAAAGAGTGGACATGTAAAAAAATGCATTCATCTTTATTAAACAGTAAGTAGTTACTATCATGACTGATAAAATAATTAACTTAAGCAATCCGTAATTTCCTTGATATTCACGACCCTCCACGAGGCTGCGAATATTCTGTTGATAGAAACAGCAAATTAGTAAAAAAATTGAGCAGAGATTTTTTGTGATTAGAGTATATATATAGTACCTATGGGATAAATTAAAAGTTAGTTTTCGAACTTGTATATCGTAAGTTTTCGATATTGTATATGTTCTGTTCCAAGCCCTCCTCATAGATTACTACATTACGTCTCTAGCTCTCTCTCTCGTAAATCTGTCTTTAGCGCTGAGTTTCCTGAGGACCTAGTACCTACCACCTGTTGTAACAGTTCTTCCATTGAAATGTAATTTCAACATTTCTATGTAAGGTTAAAATAAAAAAAAAATAATACTGCTATAAGAGGCGATGGAAGGCCCTCGTAGATGTAGGGATAATGTTAAGCAAAAAAAAACAAAAGGAAAACTTACGAGGGTAGCTCGGAGGTACGACGAAAGTTGGTCCCGTGTCTGGAAATAAAGTTAAAAAGAACTTAAGTAAAAGAATATCTGGGCGACCGACGTATGACAACTTCCCACGGGAAAAGTTTCTTATAGACACAGTCACAGTTTGGAAATTTTTAACTATGTGTTCACAAATTTTATCATAAGAGGATGAACGGATGAATGTTAACGAATACAAGACTGGACATTACAGATATAACTTTTTGGCGACCCATTGGCGTAGTTACCTATTATATTTAAGTCACTATGCCTAATTGCCTAGTGCCTACCCGCTGATCAAGAGGTTCCGGGTTCGATTTCCGGTGGGGGTGGACTTTATGTGATGAGTGACAATGATTGAGTTCCACTTTCCAGTCTGGGCGTGTTTATATATCTATATCTAGTATTATATATGTAATTATATAGGTACTACGATTGCTTGGTTTCCACGACACAAGCTTACACAGTTTAGTGTGGGATCAACTAGATTGTGAATTATTATTATTATTTTGCATTTTCTTTTTTGTTTCTCTCCTTCACGGAGGTGTTATCGTAATATACGGTCCTCAACCAAGCATATTACAAGACAATGAATAACCTAATAGTTTTAGCCTGGCAAGGAGAGGAATTTTCTGGTTAGGCGACAGGTATTCAGAATTGTTGCGTTTTGTTTATTATTATTACTGTTATATGTAAATTACAGCTGGTTGTATTATGTAAGTACCTATAGATTAAATTTATACATGTAATTTGTACGAAACAAGGGGACGATCGCGCTAATTTTCAACAGTTTTGGTTTCAATTTAGTTTTAGTTTTTTATTTCTATCTTTATTTTTTCTAAATCTAACATCAATTTTACCTTCGCTGATATTACACAAATCGCGACAGATACCTACCATAATTGAAGAAGAAGTTGATGTTGCCAACCCAAACCTTTACTGATATTGATACGTTTCGAGTCAGACTGTAAATGAGGATCAAATAATAATAGTTTAATATATGAACTTTGTCAAAAATTAGCGCGATGCCATCAAAGAGAATAGGTAGGTACAATCACTACGTTTCAGGTGCAATGCCTTCGGTAAAACGTTCAAGTTCGGTCGATTGTTCACCAACACAATATCTTCCAAATAAGAATTGAAGGGTTTTCGGTAAAATAGGTGATTAATTATAATTGGAATGTTATATTTTTGTTCATGGTTTTGTCTTTGTAAATTAGTGTCAGAGTGACTATTGACCCATTGGCCTCCAAGTATTAAAAACAAATGAAGTTGTTAAAACGACTGAAATATATGCAGATTGTGTTAAATATGCTTACCAATGGGCTGGTATCCAGCGCCTGGATGAGCTGATAAAAAAAAATACAATTAGTAAATTGTCTGTATTTTGGGATATTATCTATGTACCTATCTAAAGATACATATAATTATCTATAGATAAAGAAGCTTCCTGACTGACTCATTAACCAGCCGATACTATATTGAAGCCATAAATTTGGACAGTAGTTTCCTAAAAAAAAAGTTTTAGAAATTTTACCCCTGAGGGTTAGGAGTACCTATGAGTTCTCTGAATTTTAGAAATTGTCATTTTTGAAGTTAAGAAGCCATGGGGAATTGAGCTCTTGTTTTAGTATAAATAAATTACACACATACCTAATTTTAGGGATTTTGTTAGATAATACAACCTATATAAGGGTCATAAAGCTTATACGTGACTGAAGAAGACCAGCAATGCTAATTCCTATAGTAATATACCTAAGTAATACTGAGTGGTAGAGAGTGGAAGAGACAAATCGGAGAGGCTTTGGATGTCTGGCATGATTCGATAAAGATCAATGAATAAATTATAATATATGTAATTAGTATTAGAGATTTATATATTTATTATTGATAAAGATAATAATATCCTTGCCTTTCCTCGTCACTTATGCATATAAAAGACCTTGACCTTAAAGTTATAACTTTCGCATTAAGTATGTCTTACTCATATAGAATCCAGGGTCAACAATGGGTCCAGTTCCTGTAAGAAATATATTAATTGTAGGATAAACTGTAGTAAGTACAAATCCTTACTATTATAAACGCGAATATATTTGTTTGTAATTAGCGCGATCCTTTCAAAGATAATACAATCACTAAGTTTTGGATGCCATGTTTCCGGTGAAATGGTCAAGTTCGGTCAATTGTTCACCAACTTGATACAATATCTTCCAAATAACAGCGATTTTTGGCCATCGGTTTGTTTTCGTTTACCTATTAGTGTCCGAGTGTTTGGCCCCCAGGTACCTACTTACATAATTATGTATTGTTAAAACAATTGAAATATAACTATGTGGATTGTGTTAAATATGCTTACCAATGGGCTGGTATCCAACGCCAGCAGGATCTGATTAAAAAATGGTTAAATTTAGAATTGAGTAGGTAAGTGAATTAATTGTTTTGGGATACTATCTATGGATCTTTAACTCCCATCCGATAATATTGAAGCCATGAAATTTGGACAGTTGTTTTCAAAAGAAAAGAGTTTTAGAAATTCGTCCCCTGAGAGGGTGCCGAATACCTACTTAGGAGTTTTCTGAATTTTTTTGAAGAAGTCATGAGAATTGGGCTGTTGTGTTTTGCTTACAACCTGTTTATGGGTCAAACAAAAGCGACTGAAGCAGAGCGGCAAAGCTAATACCTAATACTAAGTGGTAGAGAGTGGTATAGAGATCTATCGGAGTGGCTTTTCCCAGTGGAAGGCTGTGGGCTGATTCGATAAAGATCAATAAAATCATAATTATGTATTATAGATATCATTGTTATATAGTGAAGATAGTAAAAATATCCTTGCCTTTCCTCGTCCGATCTGTAAATAAAAGGCCTTAGCCTTAAAGTTATATAACAACTTTTGCATTAATTTAAAATATTAATATGTAGTAGGTATGTCTTACTCATATAAAATCCAGGATCAACAATGGGTCCAGTTCCTGTAAGAAATATATTAATCGTAAGATAATAGAATAAAGTATAGTAGTAGTAGTATCCTTACTATAAATGCAAATGTAAGTTTTTTTGTTACGCTTTCACGCCTTAACTACTCAAGTGATTGTCATAAAATTATCCCAGAATGCCCGCGGAAACTCCTAAATTAATGCGGGTAAAACCGCGGGAACAGCTAGTTAAGTAAATCGTGCGTACGTGCGTACGTACGTATAACACTCACCAAGTCCAAAGTTTGGATTGTTGTCAACTACGTTTACTGCAATAGAAAAAAAAATATATTATTCAATATATAAACTACCTGTACAAAAATGAATTTCGTGGAACCTGAAATATTGAGTTCGTAATTTTCAAATCTGGATATTTTGAGAATACCTACCTAAATCTTTTTTTTTTATCTATAAAATCTTTGTACCGACAACATTCATCATTACTTGTACCTATTACATAATACGTAACATAACATACAATAAACTTAAACCGAAAAAGTGTCTGTAACTTGTACAATGAAGTATCATTTTCTAATAATCCTCGTGCATTATCTTTGAACGTCTCTTTCTGTCAGTATGTTTTAACGTAGGTAGATATATCACACAAAAATGTACTAATATACACCGATGTGAACCTGCCCCTAGCTAAGTTGCCAATCTACAATCGTTAACTCATAGAAAATTGAGAAATGAATCGTTATATCATGGGTACGTAAAATCGTCCAATCAAAAGTCCAGTTTAGCATGACCACGTGATATAACGAATCCGTTCCTTAGTTTTCAATGTGTGTGTTCAGCTTGGCTAGAAGGACTGGGTTAGACAATTTCGTGGTGAACTCGTGATCGATTAATGCTACACACCTGCGTGTTAACGCGTAAATTAGTGCGCTAATTAAGGCATTACGTAGATGTGGCCAACATTTTAACGGGTTAAAATTTAATGCGCTAAATAACGCGCTAAAACCTTTTGATGTGTCCAAAAAACCGACACCAGAGCTATCGCTTAACGTTTAACGTCATTAGTAATGCCGTTAGTAAGTTAACCCGTTAAAATGTTGGCCACATCTACGTAATGCCTTAATTAGCGCACTAATTTACGCGTTAACACGCAGGTGGAGAAGTCTGGAGAAGGAAGGGGGTTGTTGTCCACAACATGAACTGGAGAGAGAATACGAAACATAAGTCGTTATCTGAGGCGCGTCTGTGTTCGTCAAATATTTATAGCATCATTGGTGTTCCTAGTGCCTATAAGACTGGTAAAACAACAGATTTACTAGTCTTTCCAAATACTTTACGGGTATCAAAGAGATATGACTTGAAGACGAATAACGTCATTTTAAATTAGGAGTAAGCTAAGAACCAATTAAAGAAAAAAAAAATTAAAGAAAATAACACCTTGAAATAACATGCCGTTCAATAATATTTAGGATTTACGAACTTCATAGAATAACCGAATTATCCAAATACTCTGCATTTATCAACCTTTCTGTGTTGACTTACCTGGATGAGGGTTGTTATCTACCACATGAACTGAAAAAAAAATATGTAAATAGGTATAGATAAAAGCCTAGCGTAAGGTTAGTTCTATAAAAGAAAAAAAAACTATATACGTTCTGTTGGGATTTAAAAAAATCAAATGCAAGGCTGAATCAAGAAACGATTTCTTCGGTATAAGGATTCGTTAGTTTTCAATTGATTTTATGATGACTTACCTGGACAAGGATTGTTATCTACTACATGAACTGAAAAAGATATAGAAATAGATAAGAAAAAAGGTAGACTAGTGTTGCAAGACACGCGTATAGGTAGGTAAATCCTATCACAGAGAAAAAAAAACAATGTATCCTATTTTGATATTACAATACCAATACAAGACTATAATATGGAAACGAATTCTTTGTGATGACATTGTAATGACTTACCTGGATGAGGGTTGTTATATTGGTTGTTATCTACCACATGAACTGAAAAAGATATAGAATTATATTAAAAAAGGGAGAATAGGAATAGCGTGTTAAGGCAAGCGTAGCGTCAGTTGTATCACAGCGAAAAAAAACTAACAAGGCGAGAATAAAAATAAGTAGGTACTAATAATAATAATTATAGTAAAATTCATTTATTCAGACGCATTTTTAGTCCAATATTCTTTGATACAATCAGCTTTTGAGCTACTTACCTGGATAAGGGTTGTTATCTACCACATGGACTGAAATAGATATAAAGATTGCTATGAGAAATAGATACCTAAAATAGGGAAGAAAGAAATCTGATCATTTTGTGGTTGAGCAACAGACTCTTAGTACGAGAATAGTGTATAATAATGTACTTACCACGGTCAGCTTCGGCCATGATGAACACAGCACCAATTAGAATCTGGAACAACAGATGTATTTTTTAATTCACCTCTTAGTTTAATCTAATATATTCACCTACTTACTTATTAACTACATACCTAATGATATTTAAAAAATATAGGTACTTATAGGTATTTGCAAATAAAATATTCGTTTCGAAATTAAACTTAGCTGCTGCGGTCTCTCTGTATAAATACACTTTGTAGTCTAACCAGTCAATGCTTTTTGTAGCGATTACAAAAGGACTCAGAATGTGTTATCTATCGATAATAATAATAATTATTTTCTTATCGATAGATAATTTAAGACCAACCTCAAAAACTAGCATGACTTACCCCGGCTGCATACGTATGGTTTTTGCGTACGGTTCCCTAAGGCGCCCAAAAGTTATTCTATTTATGGAATTGACGTATTCGGCTGCCCTGCCTTTTCGCGAAACTGGACACGATAACCGTGCGTACGCGGCGGCCGAGGTTAAAAGACGTAAAATTTATTTTGGTTTACATATTTTGGTCATCGTTTAAACCGTTTTACCTATCAATTTTATAATTAACCTATAGGTATGTCATCCACCTGTGTCATCCACTCACAATTTAAACAGTTCTCAATTTGTTTCACTACAATAACTACCTATCTAAGTGGAGATTAGATAATATGTTATCAGACTTATCAGAATATGTAGGTACAGAGGCAATGACTCTAGATTGACGTCTGATTGTGAGTACCCATACGTGTAGTTGTCCACAGGAGAGGTAGGGTTCATGTGGGAGTCTGAAATTCACAACGGCTGAAACTACGGGGAAGAGTTTGTCTTTTCTGATTGGGGCACTAGGTACCTGGCTCCTAACTTTTTCACCGCCACTCCCGTAATATAACGATCTACGAAAGATGTGCTGCCGAAGTCAGAAACATAATAGGTACCTATTACGTTACTAACAAACCACTGTATCTACTGACTTTTGAATGATAGATTTTGAGCATTTCCAACACTAGGAGAAATCATGTCGAAAGCATGTGCTTTTAAAATTAAAGATATAATGACTAATGACCATGTTTTTGTAGTCTGTGTAACTTATTAAGTTTTTAACAGTGTTATACCTACTTATTAATTTTTAACAGTGTTATTATAAACCTTACTCTATAAGTACATAGAAATTTCGCCAGTGAAATTTCGACCCAACACACTGCATGCAAAATCGCAATTACAATCGATGAATATTTAATATAAGCTTCAAATAAGACTGTGTAAGTAAGGGCAAGGAATCGAACTCACAATGTTATATTTTTATATATTTAGAAGAAAATAATAAAGTGAAAAACAGATGTACATTTCCAAGTCAGACTATCTTTTACTTGAAACCCCAGCATGATTAAAACCTCTAATCTTACAAAACCTTTAACATTAAAACATGGACGAACTAACAATAAGGGTTAAACAATAGTGGGCACATCTCTGTAAAGTGAAACTTTTTTAATTACTATCAGAAATTCTCTTGATTGGGAAGCGGTTTCTTCGATGTCGAAGTTAATCTGATCCCAGTTGGAAAATTGAGAATCAAAAAAGGGACAAAACTGTCACCTTCGGTATGTAGCCGCTACGAAAGCTGAATTTTAGTTAGGGTCGTTAAAGTACTTACCAAAAACTTCATGATAAAAATTTAACAGAAGAGACGAATGTCCTAATCCTGAGATGAGATGGGTATGACTAATTAGGTATGACTTCTAAAGGTGTTACTTATATAGTACCTACCTACTCGCACCCAGCTCGTACGAGAGGTGGTTTGATGAACAGAACATGCAAATATTGGTCAAACTATAAACATTGAACTTTGTGTACTAACAAAACAAACCGTTGATGGAGACATCGTTTTCCTTTATGTTCTGGGGCCGTATTTTTGAATCGCTCGAATTACTTTTCGCACACGTAATCGCAAGATTCACATGTGAATGCTTAAAAAATGTATGAACATTCGCACGTGAATTCGCGATTCCGTGTGTGAAAGTAATTCGAGCGATTCAAAAATACGGCCCCTGACAAATAGATAATTGTTTTTGTTAAGAAGAATCTAGACATTGGTTTAAACATTCAAGGTCATGTCAATAGTTCCAGGTAGTTTTATTTCTCAAAAATTTTTAGGTATTATTTTATTTATATCACGCTTTATGAGCAGTTAGGTTTGTAGATATAGGTAGTATATTAACCCTACTGTTACATAGCTGTAAAAAGCTCCCTGATGGGATTTCACCCATGAGCATGGACCAACTAAATGGACCAATGACCAATATAACTAGAGTTAAACTAGAAACCAATTAAACTCAAGTTTAACTCTAGTTTAATTGGTCCATGCTTTAGAGTTTAAGTTACTGAAAACCCTGAAATATGTAGGTACCTACCTACTTAACAAGAGAGCTGTTTCTTTAGTAGGTACAAGAGAATCCCAAATTAATTAAATAACAACGGTATGAACCTACTTACTTAGGTACATCAATGATATCTCCTACTATAATAAAAGAGTAGAATCCGCGATTCTGTACATTGAATATTTTTACCTAAAATTGAGAGGGGTGATAAAAGAAGAGTAACCGAGTAGCCTGGAGCCTATATTATATTATAGGCTTATATTATAGGCTTTGTTTCATTGAAATCTGATGTCGGGAAAAAAAGTTGTTGTATAAAAACCTTTCATGCGGGTGAAACCGCGGGACACAGCTAGTTTTTAATATTATATGTAATAATATATTATGTAGTCTAGGTATATACCACGTTTGCTTCGTTTCCACGACACAAGCTTATAGCTTAGTGTGGGATCAAGTGGATCTGTGTGTTGTGGGGTGGATTGTTATTATTATTATTATTAATACATAGGTACATAGAATGTCATTGACTTACAATTTACATACAAAATTTTAATGGACGAGAGGGATGGTCATAGAAAATGCGTCGCCGAGAAGAGTGATGATGAGGCGTGATGCTTACAAGTTGCAAGTAATGACTTGTAAGTTTTTAATTTTAATTAAGTAGGTAGGTATACCTACCTATACTCTTTTTAGTGTAGGATTCCGTTGCCGAAAGAAACAAATTGAAACCTTAATAACTTATTATCGGAGCGAGGAGAGTCCTCAGTCCAATCGGGCAACACTGAAAAATGAAAATGTCAAGTTTGTTGTCAAATGTCCACGATCTTGAGTTTGATCTTGAGGACAAAAACAAAGTGAACAGTAAAGGACAATACTATCTTGTATCTGGAAACTATGAGTATTATCACTATTTATGCGACGGTTTCGACGACAGGGTAAGCATGTAACATGTAACCATGTAGTAGTATATTTTGTATTGATTCCTTTTTTAGGTTATGTTTTGTTTTTACTTTTTAATTTTCACAGGGATGGGGATGTGGGTACAGAACCTTGCAGACAATTTGCTCATGGATGAACCACAATGTAAAAAACATCAATAAAGTACCATCCATTAGGGAGATTCAGGAGATATTAGTTGAACTAGAAGACAAGCCAAGTACATTTTTGGGTTCAAGACAATGGCTTGGAAGTTTTGAGGCATGTACCTACTAGTTCATTTTTCTAAAAATAATCACGTCTGATTCACACCATCAAAATATTTTGCACTTACCCTCAGACCAAATAAAAACTAAGACAGAATACATAGAACAAACAAGTGAAGCCAGGAAAAAGAAACCACGCCCAGAAACACGCACACACTTACAAGAAAAAGACACCATACCTGGGAATCGTCGTGGAACTTTCCTAAGCACCACATGCATACACAACCGGCATCACTTTATTGTTCAAGACTTTCCGTCTTTAGTTTTTATTTTGTCTGAGCACTCACCTAAGTAGGCTGATAAGTTTGATAATACTAAAATATATAGGTAACTCACCTATGTAGGTAAGTAGGTACAAATTTTTTTCAAGTATAATATGTACCTACTTTTCTATTCCAGATTTGTCTTGTAGTAGACAAACTGTATGACGTGCCTTGTAAAATACTGCATGTATCTACGGGTAGTGAATTGACAACCATAGTGGACACACTCCAAGCACATTTTGATACACTAGGTAGTCCAGTCATGATGGGAGGTGATGTTGACTGCTCTTCTAAAGGCATAATGGGACTGCATATACATGAAGGTGATGCCAGATTATTAGTTGTGGTAATTGTTATTCAATTTTGAACTCTAAGCTTGACTACAATAAGGTCAACTTTCACAATTCATAGTATACTTACTCTTAATTTTTCCAGGATCCACACTATGTTGGAAAATTGCAGTCCAAAGAATTCTTCCATAAGAAAGGCTGGGTAAAATGGTGTCCCTTGAAGGATTTTCTTAGTTCATCATTTTACAATTTGTGTTTACCACAGATAAAAGCAAAGACAAAAGTATCATAAAATATTTTATTAATAAATGGCTAAATAACAACAAAAAAAAAACTAGTTTATCAGTCTTTATAGGAAAATTATTTTCCAAAACAACTTATAATTCAACTTAAATAATCTCATTAATTAAGATATTTGCTAACAACAAACAAAATTTAAACTAATATTATTATGATAAAATTATCAATGACATCAAAAGTCACTCTTTGGTACATTTACTACAGTTAGAAACTTTACGTCGGTTTCAAGAGTTACAAATAAAACTTTCCATATCTTTCTGTCACAATAGAAAAACAATTATTTTTAGTCAGCCTTTTACTTATTGCAACAGAGAGCAATGTGTCACTAAATATCATGCAGCAGTGCTAAGAAGCAGAGAAGAAGAGAAGAAGAGGCGGATTGTCTTGATTGTCAGATTGATCATCATAAAACAAAAATTAAGAAGAATAGTTAAAGTTTAGGACTAACCGCCGCACTCAGAGTCGACTTTAATGATTACTTAGTTAAGTATAGATAAAAAAAACTACTATACTATTGCGAAGTTTAGTTTAGTTAATTGGCATTTAACTAATTAAGTTACATCTCATTACTTAAATGCCAATCAACATTAATTTATTTATTTATTTATTTATTGAAGCACACAATACAGATACATGTTACTATAATATTATAAATACATATTTGTACCCAATAAGTAACTAAGTTCAGACATGTATCCAAAATTATGTATGCCTAGTCAGTAAGTACACATAACAGAGGGACGCAATCTTTCTTATAATTTACTATGTTAGATAGCTAAACATTTTGATTCTATTTTAGGACAAGCGCTTTGTTTACATTATACATGAAGGAATATAATTTGGTGCCAAAAACATCAATGCTGGCAGCTTTGGACCCAACGAGTTCATTGTATTGGCGACACATGCGTACAATAGGGTTATAGAATGAAGTATTGTTGCGGTAAACTTGTAGGGAGAAAGTTCTGGCATTACGGAACCTGAGGTTAGTGTTAAAGTTAACAAGAGAAATGAGATTAGGTGAATCAATAGTAGAATTAATTATTTTGTGCAGTAAGGAGAAGTCATTAAGTTTGCGACGATGCTCAAGAGTGTTAATATGAAATTTCGACAGTCTAGATCCATATGAGTTCAATTTACGATTGAGGTTAAATTTAAAACATAATATACGCAAAAAGCTTTTCTGGACCCTTTCAATACTAGCGATGTGGACATTATAGTAGGGAGACCAGATTACCGAGTTATATTCAAGAATGCTTCTAATAAGAGTATTGTATATATATATTAAACTATTCGGTTTTTTAAATTGTTTTGTGGTTCTTGATATAAAACCAAGCAGACCAGTACACCTCTTGGTGATATACTCATAGTGATTAATAAAAGACAACTTTTCATCGAAATATACACCCAGGTCCTTTATGGTTGATGTGCGTGTCAGATTGTGGTTCATCAGTGTGTAGTCGTAAGTAATTTTATTGAATTTTCTAGTGAAAGAGATGACAAAACATTTATCGACATTTAATCTCATACTATTAATGTAGCACCAATTAGTTAATTTGTCGAGATCATGTTGTAAGACCAAGGCATCGGCATTGGTCTGGACAGCTGAGAAGATTTTTAGGTCATCTGCATAGAGTAGGCAAGGACAATTCAAAATTTTGGTTAAATCATTGATAAATATAATGAATAAAAGCGGTCCCAGGTGAGAGCCTTGAGGAATTCCCGAGGTGACCATTATAGGTGATGATAAGACTCCTTTAAGCGCAACTAGAAGACTCCTACGTGATAAATATGATTCTACCCATCTAAGGAGATTTCCCTGCACTCCTAAAGCATTAAGCTTTCGACAAAGAAGACTATGATCGACCTTGTCGAAAGCCTTTGAGAAGTCTGTGTAAATCGAATCAACCTGCATATTCTTGGCGAAAGCGGAGCATAAATAATTCTTGTGTTCCAATAGATTGGTAGTAGTGGATTTGTTTTTCATAAATCCATGTTGTTGAGGAGATAATATTGGCTTAACATGATAGAAAATTACGTCGTTCACCAATGATTCAAATAGTTTACCAAAACATGATAAGATAGATACTAATAGGTCTATAATTTTCACATAGTGTTTTGCTACCCGACTTAAATACTGGCGTTACATGTGCTGTTTTCCAACATAAAGGAAACTTACCTGCATTCAAAGATCTATTAAAAATAATATGTAGAGGAATACAGAGCTCGTCACCAACCCGTTTAACAAAATATGGTGGAATGCCATCTGGACCAGCTCCTTTGTTCGGGTCCAGACATTTAATCTTCTTTAAAACATCATCACTTGTGACACTGAAAGACAGCAAAGCGCGACTATGCAGGGATTCTACACCAAGAGCAGACGACGAAGCAGATGGAGGCTCAAATACGGATCCAAAATATTTTGCAAATAGTTCACTAATTCCCTCGAGATCAGTAGAGGTGACATTATTATATGCCATAGTCTCGGGAATAGAGTTGGACGATTTCTTTTTATCTTACTGAACTTACTTTTAATTTACTGAACGTCCCTGATTGCGGCAGTTTGTTTTAAAAATCTATACTTAACTAAGTAATCACGACTCTGAGTGCGGCGGTAACTCACTGCACAAGGAGTTGTTGATATAATACATTTATTTTATTTGAAACTGGCCAGTTGCACTATATTTCGTGAAAGTCCATAAGAATAAAAAAAAGAAAGACACTGCACAAACTGGCAATGCATAAATTTAATCGGTGTTCATGATGAGGCAGACACCCTGCAGGATCCAGTGGCTGCAGTGCTCCGCCGTCCACAGGTCGGACTCGAACACCAAGCCCACGCCCATCGCGTTGCGCCGCTGCGAAGTCGTGTACACTGGCGTGCGGAGAGTGTTCTGAATAAACGGATAAACTGCATCACATCACTGGTCCCACCGATCGCAGTCATTAAAACTTGAATGTGTGTATTATAAACGGGATTGTGTTTGTTACGTTTTCACGCCTAACTACTCAACCGATCATCATGAAATTTTGAATACACGTTGTCAGTAGAAAACAGAATTCTACACAAGGACCTATGTGAACCTGGCAGCTGATTTCAAAATAATTGTTTTTTATGAATTGCATAGGATTGTACCCGGTTTGTACCGGATTGTACCGTTTTTAAAATCGTTTGTACCTTAAGGGGGTCAAAGTTACCGGGCTCCGAAAATTTTAAAACTAAGTCCCCTTAACAACATGAACAGGGTGAATAGTAATCAACTTTTATGACTTGCATATGATTGTACCCGGTGAGTAGAGGATTGTACCGCTTTTAAAATGAATTTTTACTTAAGGGGATCAAAGTTACGAAGCAACGAAAATTTGGTAATGAACCCCCTTAACCACATAACCGGGTGAATAAAAATTAACTTTTATGACTTGCATACGATTGTACCCGATAGGTAGAGGATTGTACCGCTTTAAAAATTAATTTTTACTTAAGGGGATCAAAGTTATGGAACTACGAAAATTTGGTAGTGAACCCCCTGAACCAAATGAACAGGGTGAATAGTAATCAACTTTTATGACTTGCATACGATTGTACCCGGTGAGTAGAGGATTGTACCGCTTTTAAAATTAATTTTTACTTAAGGGGATCAAAGTTACGAAGCAACGAAAATTTGGTACTAAACCCCCTTAACCACATGAACATGGTGAATACTTTTTAAGTTTTATGACTTGCATACGATTGTAACCGATAGTTAGAGGATTGTACCGCTTTAAAAATTAATTCTAACTTAAGGGGATCAAAGTTATAGAACTATGAAAATTTGGTGAAAATTTGGTACTTGAACCCCCTTAAACACATGAACAGGGTGAATAGTAATCAATTTTTATGACTTGCATACGATTTTACCCGGTGAGTAGAGGATTGTACCACTTTTAAAACTAATTTTTACTTAAGGGGATCAAAGTTACAAAGCAACGAAAATTTGGTACTAAACCCCCTTAACCACATGAACATGGTGAATACTTTTTAACTTGTATGACTTGCATACGATTGTACCCGATAGTAAGAGGATTGTACCGCTTTAAAAATTAATTCTAACTTAAGGGGATCAAAGTTATAGAACTATGAAAATTTGGTGAAAATTTGGTACTTGAACCCCCTTAAACACATGAACAGGGTGAATAGTAATCAACTTTTATGACTTGCATACGATTGTACCCGGTGAGTAGAGGATTGTACCGCTTTTAAAACTAATTTTTACTTAAGGGGATCAAAGTTACGAAGCAACGAAAATTTGGTACAAAACCCCCTTAACCACATGAACATTGTGAATACTTTTTAAGTTTTATGACTTGCATGCGATTGTACCCGATAGTTAGAGAATTGTACCGTTTTAAAAATTAATTCTAACTTAAGGGGATCAAAGTTATAGAACTATGAAAATTTGGTACTTGAACCCCCTTAAACACATGAACAGGGTGAATAGTAATCAACTTTTATGACTTGCATACGATTTTACCCGGTGAGTAGAGGATTGCACCGCTTTTAAAACTAATTTTTACTTAAGGGGATCAAAGTTACGAAGCAACCAAATTTTCACCAAATTTTCGTAGTTCTATAACTTTGATCCCCTTAAGTTAAAATTAATTTTTAAAGCGGTACAATCCTCTAACTATCGGGTACAATCGTATGCAAGTCATAAAACTTAAAAAGTATTCACCATGTTCATGTGGTTAAGGGGGTTTAGTACCAAATTTTCGTTGCTTTGTAACTTTGATCCCCTTAAGTAAAAATTAGTTTTAAAAGCGGTACAATCCTCTACTCACCGGGTACAATCGTATGCAAGTCATAAAAGTTGATTACTATTCACCCAGCTCATGTGTTTAAGGGGGTTCAAATACCAAATTTTCACCAAATTTTCGTAGTTCTATAACTTTGATCCCCTTAAGTAAAAATTAATTTTTAAAGCGGTACAATCCTCTACCTATCGGGTACAATCGTATGCAAGTCATACAAGTTAAAAAGTATTCACCATGTTCATGTGGTTAAGGGGGTTTAGTACCAAATTTTCGTTGCTTTGTAACTTTGATCCCCTTAAGTAAAAATTAGTTTTAAAAGCGGTACAATCCTCTACTCACCGGGTACAATCGTATGCAAGTCATAAAAGTTGATTACTATTCACCCAGCTGATGTGTTTAAGGGGGTTCAAATACCAAATTTTCACCAAATTTTCGTAGTTCTATAACTTTGATCCCCTTAAGTAAAAATAAATTTTTAAAGCGGTACAATCCTCTTCCTATCGGGTACAATCGTATGCAAGTCATACAAGTTAAAAAGTATTCACCATGTTCATGTGGTTAAGGGGGTTTAGTACCAAATTTTCGTTGCTTTGTAACTTTGATCCCCTTAAGTAAAAATTAGTTTTAAAAGCGATACAATCCTCTGCTCACCGGGTACAATCGTATGCAAGTCATGAAAGTTGATTATTATTCACCCAGCTCATGTGTTTAAGGGGGTTCAAATACCAAATTTATATAACTTTGATCCCCTTAAGTTAAAATTAATTTTTAAAGCGGTACAATCCTCTTACTATCGGGTACAATCGTATGCAAGTCATAAAACTTAAAAAATATTCACCATGTTCATTTGGTTAAGATGGTTTAGTACCAAATTTTCGTTGCTTTGTAACTTTGATCCCCTTAAGTAAAAATTAGTTTTAAAAGCGGTACAATCCTCTACTCACGGGGTACAATCGTATGCAAGTCATAAAAGTTGATTACTATTCACCCAGCTGATGTGTTTAAGGGGGTTCAAATACCAAATTTTCACCAAATTTTCGTAGTTCTATAACTTTGATCCCCTTAAGTAAAAATTAATTTTTAAAGCGGTACAATCCTCTACCTATCGGGTACAATCGTATGCAAGTCATACAAGTTAAAAAGTATTCACCATGTTCATGTGGTTAAGGGGGTTTAGTACCAAATTTTCGTTGCTTTGTAACTTTGATCGCCTTAAGTAAAAATTAGTTTTAAAAGCGGTACAATCCTCTGCTCACCGGGTACAATCGTATGCAAGTCATAAAAGTTGATTATTATTCACCCAGCTCATGCGTTTAAGGGGGTTCAAATACCAAATTTTCACCAAATTTTCGTAGTTCTATAACTTTGATCCCCTTAAGTTAAAATTAATTTTTAAAGCGGTACAATCCTCTAACTATCGGGTACAATCGTATGCAAGTCATAAAACTTAAAAAGTATTCACCATGTTCATGTGGTTAAGGGGGTTTAGTACCAAATTTTCGTTGCTTTGTAACTTTGATCCCCTTAAGTAAAAATTAGTTTTAAAAGCGGTACAATCCTTTACTCACCGGGTACAATCGTATGCAAGTCATAAAAGTTGATTACTATTCACCCAGCTCATGTGTTTAAAGGGGGTTCAAATACCAAATTTATATAACTTTGATCCCCTTAAGTTAAAATTAATTTTTAAAGCGGTACAATCCTCTTACTATCGGGTACAATCGTATGCAAGTCATAAAACTTAAAAAATATTCACCATGTTCATTTGGTTAAGGGGGTTTAGTACCAAATTTTCGTTGCTTCGTAACTTTGATCCCCTTAAGTAAAAATTAGTTTTAAAAGCGGTACAATCCTCTACTTACGGGGTACAATCGTATGCAAGTCATAAAAGTTGATTACTATTCACCCAGCTCATGTGTTTAAGGGGGTTCAAATACCAAATTTTCACCAAATTTTCGTAGTTCTATAACTTTGATCCCCTTAAGTAAAAATTAATTTTTAAAGCGGTACAATCCTCTACCTATCGGGTGCAATCGTATGCAAGTCATAAAACTTAAAAAGTATTCACCATGTTCATGTGGTTAAGGGGGTTTAGTACCAAATTTTCGTTGCTTCGTAACTTTGATCCCCTTAATTAAAAATTAGTTTTATAAGCGGTACAATCCTCTACTCACCGGGTACAATCGTATGCAAGTCATAAAAGTTGATTATTATTCACCCAGCTCATGTGTTTAAGGGGGTTCAAATACCAAATTTTCACCAAATTTTCGTAGTTCTATAACTTTGATCCCCTTAAGTTAAAATTAATTTTTAAAGCGGTACAATCGTCTACCTATCGGGTACAATCGTATGGAAGTCATACAAGTTAAAAAGTATTCACCATGTTCATGTGGTTAAGGGGGTTTAGTACCAAATTTTCGTTGCTTCGTAACTTTGATCCCCTTAAGTAAAAATTAGTTTTAAAAGCGCTACAATCCTCTACTCACCGGGTGCAATCGTATGCAAGTCATAAAAGTTGATTATTATTCACCCAGCTCATGTGTTTAAGGGGGTTCAAATACCAAATTTTCACCAAATTTTCGTAGTTCTATAACTTTGATCCCCTTAAGTTAAAATTAATTTTTAAAGCGGTACAATCCTCTAACTATCGGGTACAATCGTATGCAAGTCATAAAACTTAAAAAGTATTCACCATGTTCATGTGGTTAAGGGGGTTTAGTACCAAATTTTCGTTGCTTTGTAACTTTGATCCCCTTAAGTAAAAATTAGTTTTAAAAGCGGTACAATCCTCTACTCACCGGGTACAATCGTATGCAAGTCATAAAAGTTGATTACTATTCACCCAGCTCATGTGTTTAAAGGGGGTTCAAATATCAAATTTTCACCAAATTTTCGTAGTTCTATAACTTTGATCCCCTTAAGTTAAAATTAATTTTTAAAGCGGTACAATCCTCTTACTATCGGGTACAATCGTATGCAAGTCATAAAACTTAAAAAATATTCACCATGTTCATTTGGTTAATGGGGTTTAGTACCAAATTTTCGTTGCTTTGTAACTTTGATATCCTTAAGTAAAAATTAGTTTTAAAAGCGGTACAATCCTCTACTCACGGGGTACAATCGTATGCAAGTCATAAAAGTTGATTACTATTCACCCAGCTCATGTGTTTAAGGGGGTTCAAATACCAAATTTTCACCAAATTTTCGTAGTTCCATAACTTTGATCCCCTTAAGTAAAAATTAATTTTTAAAGCGGTACAATCCTCTACCTATCGGGTACAATCGTATGCAAGTCATACAAGTTAAAAAGTATTCACCATGTTCATGTGGTTAAGGGGGTTTAGTACCGAATTTTCGTTGCTTTGTAACTTTGATCCCCTTAAGTAAAAATTAGTTTTAAAAGCGGTACAATCCTCTACTCACCGGGTAAAATCGTATGCAAGTCATAAAAGTTGATTACTATTCACCCAGCTCATGTGTTTAAGGGGGGTTCAAATACCAAATTTTCACCAAATTTTCGTAGTTCTATAACTTTGATCCCCTTAAGTTAAAATTAATTTTTAAAGCGGTACAATCCTCTTACTATCGGGTACAATCGTATGCAAGTCATAAAACTTAAAAAATATTCACCATGTTCATTTGGTTAAGGGGGTTTAGTACCAAATTTTCGTTGCTTCGTAACTTTGATCCCCTTAAGTAAAAATTAGTTTTAAAAGCGGTACAATCCTCTACTCACCGGGTACAATCGTATGCAAGTCATAGAAGTTGATTACTATTCACCCAGCTCATGTGTTTAAGGGGGTTCAAATACCAAATTTTCACCAAATTTTCGTAGTTCTATAACTTTGATCCCCTTAAGTTAAAATTAATTTTTAAAGCGGTACAATCCTCTAACTATCGGGTACAATCGTATGCAAGTCATAAAAGTTGATTACTATTCACCCAGCTCATGTGTTTAAGGGGGTTCAAATACCAAATTTTCACCAAATTTTCGTAGTTCTATAATTTTGATCCCCTTAAGTAAAAATAATTTTTTAAAGCGGTACAATCCTCTACTCACCCGGTACAATCGTATGCAAATCATAAAAGTTGATTACTATTCACCCTGTTCATGTTGTTAAGGGGACTTAGTATCAAAGTTTTCGGACTCCGGTAACTTTGACCCCCTTAAATTGCAAAAGATTTAAAAAACGTTGCAATCCAGCACAAACTGGGTACAATCCTTTGCAATTCATTATTATTATTTTTTGTAAAAAAAAATTTTTCGGAGTCATGTTGCCTTGACCTCCTTAAGTAAAAATTCATTTTAAAAGCGGTACAATCCTCTACTCACCGGGTACAATCGTATGCAAGTCATAAAAGTTGATTACTATTCACCCTGTTCATGTTGTTAAGGGGACTTAGTTTTAAAATTTTCGGAGTCCGGTAACTTTGACCCCCTTAAAAAACAAAAGATTTAAAAAACGGTGCAATCCAGGAAAAACTGGGTACAATCCTTTGCAATTCATTATTATTATTTTTTGTAAAAAAAAATTTTTCGGAGTCATGTTACCTTGACCCCCTTAAGTAAAAATTAGTTTTAAAAGCGGTACAATCCTCTACTCACCGGGTACAATCGTATGCAAGTCATAAAAGTTGATTACTATTCACCCTGTTCATTTTGTTAAGGGGACTTAGTTTTAAAATTTTCGGAGTCCGGTAACTTTGACCCCCTTAAAAAACAAAAGATTTAAAAAACGGTACAATCCAGCACAAGCCGGGTACAATCCTTTGCAATTCATTATTATTATTTTTTGTAAAAAAAAAATTTTCGGAGTCATGTTGCCTTGACCCCCTTAAGTAAAAATTAGTTTTAAAAGCGGTACAATCCTCTACTCACCGGGTACAATCGTATGCAAGTCATAAAAGTTGATTACTATTCACCCTGTTCATGTTGTTAAGGGGACTTAGTTCAAAATTTTCGGAGCCCGGTAACTTTGACCCCCTTAAGGTACAAACGATTTTAAAAACGGTACAATCCGGTACAAACCGGGTACAATCCTATGCAATTCATAAAAAACAATTATTTTGAAATCAGCTGCCAGGTTCACATAGGTTACACAAGGTACCTACTTTTTAGATCGAAATTCCCGCGGGAACACCGAAATTAACGCGGGTGAAACCGCGGCGAAAGTCTCAACCCGTTTTGAATTTAAACTTTACAAAGTTTTCATTCCACTGTCAGATATTGAATTTGAAACCATTTATCATAGGCATCACTAATTTCCGGATAATCGAACGTTTACGAGGGTTGGTGAGTTGCCCACAACGTAGGTACTTACCTGTAACTTGAGCTTGTGGAACTCAATAGGTATGATGTACATGATGGGCAGCTCCGTGACCAGCACCTTGGGGTGCGAGCGTCGCAGGCAGCCGTCCTCGACGTCCCAGCGCGCACCCTCCAAGTACAGACCGCGCACGTAGCAACCCTGCCCACCCGAATAAAATAAAAATATTCGGATCCGTCGCACAGCTCGCTCAGACTCTAGCGCGAAGTGTGTTCACACAACACAATCGTATCGAGTCTATTATTATCAAATAATACAGTTAAGATTGGTGGACAAAGAAACAAGAAACTAGCTCTTCGTGCTAGAAAATAATCAAAGACTAGAACCGCAATTTAGGCGGAACGCAAACGACCGTTTATTGCGAAGGAAGCACTTTTCGAATATTTCCTCTGTGCAAATCCACAATACTAATTTCAAAACTGAGTTTTGTGTTTAAGAACTAAAACAAACTTTAACTACATGTATTATATTATCTGTGATACAGTTTTGTGTACAAAATTCACCTTTCAACCCCGACACTAGCTTACATTCAAATTAATTTGAGTTGATGTCCCCTTCTATAGATCGGTATCTGTTCTCTGTGGTTAAAACAATAAATGTCAAAAAAGTGGTCACCGTAACGGGTCGCTCCTCGATTTCGTCCTGCGATATCCACTTGGTGACTCGCGTGAACTGCGTGGAGCGGTCCAGCGGCCACGTGTACAGCCGGCACGCGATCTGAATGTGCGCGATCAGGTACGACTCGGGGATGTGCAACCCCGATAGCCAGATCACCACCGGCTCCTCCACCGTTGCCTGTGTGCAAAAAAGAGGCCAACGTCACGCAGTGTTCCCAGGCGGTCACCCATCCAAGTACTGATTGCGCCCGACGTTGCTTAACTTCGGTGATCGGACGAGAACCGGTGTATTCAACGTAGTATAGACGTTGGCGAAGATGAAGTCATGTTATACGTTCCAATACTTCCAATCATTTGCAATTATTGTGTATTTATATTGTAAAAATGTACAAAAAGCCAACGTCACGCAGTGTTCCCAGGCGGTCACCCATCCAAGTACTGACTGCGCCCGACGTTGCTTAACTTCGGTGATCGGACGAGAACCGGTGTATTCAACGTAGTATGGACGTTGGCGATGATGAGGTCGTATTATACGTTCGAATCATTTGCAATTATTGTGTATATTGTAAAAATGTACAAAAAGCCAACGTCACGCAGTGTTCCCAGGCGGTCACCCATCCAAGTACTGACTGCGCCCGACGTTGCTTAACTTCGGTGATCGGACGAGAACCGGTGTATTCAACGTAGTATAGACGTTGGCGAAGATGAAGTCATGTTATACGTTCCAATACTTCCAATCATTTGCAATTATTGTGTATATTATATTGTAAAAATGTACAAAAAGCCAACGTCACGCAGTGTTCCCAGGCGGTCACCCATCCAAGTACTGACTGCGCCCGACGTTGCTTAACTTCGGTGATCGGACGAGAACCGGTGTATTCAACGTAGTATGGACGTTGGCGATGATGAAGTCGTATTATACGTTCCAATCATTTGCAATTATTGTGTATATTGTAAATATTTACAAAAAGCCATCGTCACGCAGTGTTCTCAGGCGGTCACCCATCCAAGTACATTTACAAAAAAGGTAACAACGCCTACATCACAATGACCTTGGTCTAGGCATTAAAGTATTGTAAAGTAAACTTCATCGTGTTTGCCTTAGAGTATTTAAAATGGAGATAACTGATAGACGACCGTGATCTCCCCATAATATTATAAGCGATCATCCGCCATTAGTATACGGGTGAATAAATATGTGGGTATTATCCCGTAAAGAAGAAGGTACATACTATATGACTGTCAGCCGCGAGTCGTGACTGTCTTATATACCTACCTAGGTGGTTTCTCTCTGTTCAGCTCTGTTAGTATTATAGAATACATAATATATCACCCAATCGGTGTATTGCTTGGTGCGCGCGATGAAGTGGTCCATCCACCCGCCGAGCCCCTTGCAGGTGGCGGGCGCGAGGCTGCGCCACACCAGCGGCAGCTGCCCGTTGAACAGGCTGTACGACACGTTGTCCAGCACCGCGTCCATGCCGATCTCGCCGGCCAGCGCCTTGCGCAGCAGCGACAGCGTGCCGCGCATGCGCGCGATCAGACGGTTGAATCTGGAACGTGCACTCAGTAGGTACCATAGGCGGGAACTCGAAAGGGGGGAGGCGGGATTCTGACGAAAACTTAAACAGAAATTCAGAAATATGACAGAAAAATTTAATTTTTACTTCGTTTTGCACTTAAGTGTATCGCGGTTAATGTTGTGTAGGTACCTAAATATGATGGCATTTGATTTACAAGCTGTTCCCCGCGGTTTCGCCCTAGTTATGAGTTCTCGCGGGAATTCCAGGATAAAAAGTATGTCCATGACCTTCTCTGTACCCCTGAAAAGTGACAACGTAACTAGGTATATGCAAAATTTCATGGTGATCGGCTGATCGAGTCGTTAAAGAGTAAAAGCGTAACAAACAGACAAACAATCAAACTTACATTCGCATTTATAATTAATAGTGGATAATTATTTATTTATTTATTAATTTTTACACCCCTGGACCTTTATTGCCTAGGGCTCAGTTACCTCTCTAGCTCCTGCAGCAGCACGACGAGCGTGGGCGTGATGTTCATCTCGAACTGCTTGCGCACGCGCCAGATCTCGTAGAGCGCGGGCAGCTTGCTCAGCACGTCCACCGCGATCGTGTCGATGAAGTCCTCGCGGCTCATCGCGCCGCCGCCCTCGCCTGTAACGTTGCGCACGCGCGGCGGGTTAACGTGTGTTGGGACTTGGGAGGGGTTCTTAGACCTCCGGCTAGCTCTTATTTTTAGTCTATAACGAGTCTTACAGGAGAAATAGATGATTTATTATGATTATAATTCACAGAGAAAATAACAAGAGGAAACAATAATAATTATCTAATGTCTAGCGTTCGAAATTTGACCAAAGAGTAATTTAGACCAATACGTAATTTTGAATACTTATAAAAATAAAGTCAAAGTGGTATGCAAAAAAAAAGATAAAAGTAGATAACAATAAAAATGAGGCGGGATATCATAATGAGTGGCATACAGCCATGCGTACCTACAGCCGTCTCGTTACACGTGCACCGCAGCACACGTTATGGCGGGAAGTCGGGTACTAACTAAATAAAGGCCCATATTATTTCATGGTGCCTTTGTTTTGACCTTTTAAACTGCCACGGCCAGTACACGATCTTCCGCTTTCCTCATCCAGCCACTACCAGCGACCTTCCTCAGGTCATCGGTTACATACATACCTAATTATACAATTTTCCATTCTAAGTTTGAGTATGTAGGAATAAACAACACTATAAAATGCAATAGATACTCACTATCAATAACTTCCTTTAATACGGCAGCTTGTAATTAAATTAAAAACTATTTAATAACACAAAGTTACGAAAATCATGACTTAAATAAAAGAGCTAGCTAATACTAGATCAGAAAGTGTTACTACCAACTATTATAAGCATTGTTTCAAAATAAAGTACATTATGAATAGGTAGGTATCAAAATAGTTTACTCAAAAGTCAAGACCAAAGAGGGGCTACACTGGTTTTGCACACAGTCGCGGAGCATGGTAGGCGCGACACTGGGGTGACCAGTATAGTGTAAAGTGTAATGTAAGGTAGGTAATGTTTACTGGTCTGCGGCTGCAGTTCGATGAGGTGTCCCCACATCTCGCGCACCGCCTGGCTGAAGTAGCCGATCTCCGCGTTGGGGTGCAGCCCGAACACCTCCGGCGTGTTCGCCAGCGGCAGCACCGTGTCGATGTACTCTGAGGGCCGAGTGTAGCGACAGATAAATGCATATCGATATACTGTCACAGGAGCATTGTCATTATATAGTTGTCAGTATATTGTTATTTAGCCTTTAGGTGCGTGCCGTTTAAAGGAATAGACGTAACTATTCCAGTGGATATTCCAGTAATAGGACCTAACGCACCTAAAGGTTATTTTCGTCAAGTTTAACAAGCCGGCGGAAAGTGCAAGCTGCGCGGAGTGTAATGGGGAGCGTAAAACCGTAATTAGGAGCGTAAAACAGTGATTGAGAGCGTGATATAAGCGGCGACGGGCTGCTTTAACGTCACGCAAAAATACGCTCAATCGGCGTCGATTTGCTGAAGGATCAGATTAGGAGCAAAAAGCTCGAGCACTTTTTAGGCATCACAAAAACGTATTGCTTTAAAATAAAAAGGCCGACGCGCATCAAGTGTCAGTTTAAGCGAGGAAACGCCTGAAATCAGTAGGTACTTAAAATACGTCCTTATACGCTTCTTTAATTCATTGACATCGAAAAAGGGCACGAGCATTTTCTGCGGTAATCCTTGCCCCGTTTGCGGAATCCAGTAAGTACACATTTAAGGGGTGATAGATCCGCGATCGATAGCCAACCTATATACTCGTCGCGCTCTCCCTCCGGCGGGATGACGTAGTCGTAGACGGCGTCGTGGTAGAAGTGGAACGGCTGGAACTTGTCGAACAGGAACTCGCCCATGTACTCCTCCATGTAGGTGCGCACTACGCGCCGGTCGAAGTCGTCGATCACGCGCCCGCCGTACATCACCTGCCCCCACACCGCAGTGGGTGGAAGTTGGATTTGAAACAATTAAGTAGGACAATATGGGCGGGACAGATAGATGCGTTGCGTGCATTTGCTGGCGTCCCAAATGTATTTTCCTACAATGGTCCACGCACAGTCAACTTCGAAAAAGTCGATCACCAAATAACGTTATCCTTATAAACTTTAATGCGCTTTATCTCTGTATATTTTAATTTATTTGAAAAAGCAAAAATTACGTGTCTATTGTTTTTTTATTTTCTAACTGACGGACTAATTAGAATTTTTATTTTCAAAAGTAGTCCACATCCCCATTGTCAACATCGCTATAACCTTTAGGCGCTCTGTTACGTTGCGGCGGGGCGTGGGGAGGCACGAAGTCGGCAGAGCGCGAGGTGTCTTTACGAAAGTCTTTCACTCTGTGCTGTGGGTGACAGCTGCACGTACCTCCCCGAAGAGGTACTTGAGCGTGGCCCAGGGGATGGGCCCGTTCACTGCAGCGCAACGCTCCAGGTAGCACTGCAGGATCTGCATGCACACCATGAAGTCGCTCTCGCTAAAGTCGTAAGCTATGTTCCAGCCGATCTTGTCGTACTTGCGCCTCTCCTTCGTGCAAAATGAGTTAAATCAGATAAGTTTAAAAGGGCTTCAATCGATTGAAATAACGCTTGTCTCTTAAAAAAATTATTATATCTCTAAGATACTGTCTCCTATATTCCACGTACACTAATATATCTAACGTTTAAAGAGGTAAAGTACGTATATGTCAAAAAAAAGACAAAAACCGCACCGCACACCAAAACACCTTTGACTACTTTTAGTTGTGAAGTAGCTTCAGAAGTATTATCAAAAAACCATAAAACAACAGTATTTCTGGTATTTTTGCAGTTGGTTTAAAAATTACAAAGCTATGTCTCTATATAGCTATCATAATGATGCCCAAAAATCTTCTAGTTTATTAGTTGTCACCATGTTGTCACCATGTTGTCACCACCCCCTTCCCTCACTTTAGACCGACCTGAACCACCGCGTGGAAGAATGCGAGCACGTAGACGAGCTTCTTGAACTGCGGGTGCGGGCACTCCTCGAGCGAGTGCGCGCGCATTTTGAAGTATGTGTTGCGCAAATTCAGCTTCAGACCGTTGGGCGGCTCCGTCACCACTGGGAGTGCGAGGATTTGATTATTGAAAGTTTTTTGAGAATAATTGCAACCGGATCGGCGAAGTAATAACCATGCCTCCACTATTGTATTGTATTATTTATTCATAAATTCATTTACATGTCAAATTAAATTATAAGTATACAAAATATAAGACTAATCTTATATCTAAAGTTAGCTATATATGTGAATATAGATTAATTTATAATTAGACCAGCAGCCATGTTTTATATTTGACTATTTATGTTGCCAAGACTACGCTAATCCAGAGGTTCCGGATCCCGTTCCTGGTTGGGGTAGACTAAGAGAGGATCAACACAAGGCTCCGCTTTTCAGAGTACGCGTGTTTTCATATCTCTACTTAGTATTTAAACCACATTTGCTTGGTTTCCACGGCCCAAACTTACGTTATAGCTGTCTTATTATTCATATTCTTCCTACCAAAACCGCCTCTAAGTTTTTTTATGTATTTATCTCGCTAAGCGAAATAAAACTGTTCTAGAGAAATAAATCTCTTTGATCGTATTATTATGATTCATTGTAGGTCATACCCTTGAGTGAACGCTGCAGTATTCCGATGGGGAAGGTGGGCGTGGGGTCAGTGGTGAGCCACAGCCGGTACTCGGGGTGCGGCTTGGTCATCATCTCCAGTTGCTTCTCCAGCTCGCGCAGAAACGAAACCAGGAGGTGACAGTTCTGCAGGATCAGCCACTGCCCATGCTGGATCGCGCCTTCCAGCAGCGCCAGCGCCGCCTGCACCACACACACCACACACATTAGAGCAAAAAATATTACCTAATATCACCACCTAAAGAAGCGATACTATCCGCCCCAGCCAGATAAGTAGCAGCGAGCCTAGAGGTGATTGCGATGTAGGCTGTTACTATTGTGTGTGTGCTGCACGATATCAGCTTGAATATTGATATAGTGACTATATTAATATTACGTATTTTTCTGTTAAGACTTAAAAGCACCACCAAGCGCACTTTCTGCAAATCTGGAAGGTTGACTGGCAGAGAATGTCACGTTGGGATTAAGTCCGCCTTTTGTACCATTTTGTGCAAAAAGTTTAAATAAATAAAAAACAATTTGGAACTCTCTCTCCGCCGCGTGCCGTGCCCTGCGCTCCGTCGCGAGTCCTACGCGCCAAACGCACACACCCTGCACGTGTGCACACAAGCCGCCCGCCTGCAGTAGAAGTGGTTAAATCGGCTCACTTGTATGGAGTGCCGTGGCAGAGCTTTGAGCATAGAGTAGACACAAAACCAGTTTTGATAAGAAACTGAGTTCGAGAAGCACATATTTCTACAGACTGCATTAAACTCACCCCTTCTTGTCCCTGTCCTAGTGAGAGATATTTGAACTTCCCGCCGCCGAAGCCGCACTTGTCGGCCAGCTTCATCAGGTCCGCCGTGGGGTCGGAGCCGGGGCTCAGGATGAACACCACGGGGGTGAACGGTGTCGTTTGCTCGTATATCATGTCCAAACTGGAAATAATATTTTCAGAAAATAAAATGTAGAAGCCAATATCACGCAGTGTTCCCAGGCGGTCACCCATCCAAGTACAGATTGTGCCTGACGTTACTTAACTTAAAGTCGTAACTCGTAACGAATTTATACGTTCAGATCATTTGCAATAAATTATTGTGTATGCAAAGATATGCAAAAAGCCAACGTCACGCAGTGTTCCCAGGCGGTCACCCATCCAAGTACTGACTGCGCCCGACGTTGCTTAACTTCGGTGATCGGACGAGAACCGGTGTATTCAACGTAGTATGGACGTTGGCGATGATGAGGTCGTATTTCACGTTCCTATCATATTTTGTAGTTAAGTAGAATGTGTGTGTATATTATATTATGTGCGTGTGAATGTGTGTGTGTGCGCGTGTTTGTGCTCGCCTGATCTGCGGTGGCGTGATGTACTCCTCGCCCATGGTGACGGTGATGTAGTCGGTGATGGCGCGGTAGATGCGGTCCACGCGGAAGCAGCGCAGCATCATGAGGAACTCGAATGGCTGCAGCCGGTCGCGGTACCCGTCCGGCACCTCCGTCGATTCGGGCGTGTCGCTGTCGAACCACTGCACACACGACACACACACGACCATAGAAAATAGTAATTGTATAAAAAATGTAGACTTAGCGAGTCTGTATATTGGAAATGAAATCGTCGGAGGGAACCCACACACACAATAAAAAGTACTCAAAGGAATCCATTAATGCAGATAAAAATTGCAGACAACAGCTGCTCTATAGTCTAAACATTTAAAAGCACCGCCCATTGAAATCTCGACCTTGCACAGTATGCATAAAGTTGAAATTACAATAAGTAGATTTTTTCTTCATAATAAGACTGTAAGATAGTGGAAGGGCCTTAGTGAAAATATAGGTATGGAATCGTGTCACCTCTTGCCAAATGTCGAGTCCCCTTGTTATGTGATCTGGAAGTTCAGCAAACACCGCAAAATCCAAACTCAGCTTCATTATATCTTGCCAACCCTGAGAATTTAAAACTGAGTTGATTTTACGCTTTTTTTTATGGAACGACCAATAACGAATAAATAATCGATTTCAGAAAAGCAAAAAAACAAAAAAACAAAAGTATTGTAGGTACACTCTTCACGGAGTGGGCTAAAATTGATCAATTGAAACAAAATAAATTTTTACTGGTTTTAAGCTATAAAAACGCGCTTTTCAAGCTAAAGAGAAAGGGAAAATTGTTTTTAAACACAGGTTTAAATAAATCAACATACCTAAATACCAAATAATTTTTTTTACGTTGTGTCCGTCAATAGTGCAGTGGCAAATGTGGTAAATAACCGTTAACCGTCGCTCGAATTACTTTCACGCACGGAATCGCGAATTCACGTGTGAATGTTCATACATTTTTTAAGCATTCACATGTGAATCTTGCGATTACGTGTGCGAAAAGTGATTCTAGTGATTCAAAATACGGCCCCTGGTCGTTAATACATCCATTTCCTTTGAACGCGCTAAACGCCGTCCCTCCTCACTCGATCACTCCACTCACCTGCTGCGGTATCCAGGCGGCGGGGCAGGCGCGCGACGACTTCTCCAGCGAGACGTTCCCCTTGATGAAGAAGTCGAGCTGCGCCTGACTGACGCGGTCGTCGCTCTGTTCCAACTTTATGTCCATTTGGAAGGAGAACAGCAGCTTGTGCCGCTCGAATATACCTGGCAAGACCATCAGCGAACGGATTTATTTATTTATTCATTTATTTGCTGAATATGGTAGGTACATTAAGCTGTTATAAGTATTAAAAATCAATATGCCGCATTAAGTCACTAATCACCGTGTCTACGCGCTAGTCAAGAGTTAAACTTTTATTCTGTTACTAGCGGTTCCCCGCGGTTTCACTCGCTTTAGTTTCGGAGATCCTGCGGGTATTCAGAGATAAAAGTACCTACTTACTTACTACCCTATATTTTTTCTGTTTAATTTCAGAATTTAATGCAGTTTCTTTCGCGTTAATTTTGGAGTTTCCGTGAGAATTCCGGGATAAAAAGTAGCCTATACGTCCTTCTCTGTACCCCTGACAACGTGTATGCAAAATTTTGTGGTGATTGGTTAAGCCGTTTAGCCGTAAAGTATAACAAACAAAGAAACTCACTTTCGCATTTATATAACAGTAATGATACATAGTAATATATTGGATATGCTCACCGGTACACCCGTAGTCGTACACATTCTTCGTGAGCATGTCGATGATATTCTTCAAGCGTCTCGACAGTATTACGTTGGGCATCGCTTTGCGCAAGGAGAACGAAAACACCTGCAGCACAATCATCATCATTTTAGTCAGAAAATCTATAAGTACCTACTTACCTACTAATACATATTATTATTAAATAGAAAAATATTTGATTTTTTTAGTGATTGTTTTGGATGAACCCAAAAACTAATGAACCTTTCCAAAAATTCATTCACCTATAGAAAGCTACAGTATTCCCGAGTCATATAGGGTACTCTTATCCCAGAATTCCCACGGAAACTCCGGAATTAACGAAATGTCTTTCTTAGTAGTACCTACCCCTGACAACGTATTTGAATTTCATTAGAACTCACTTTTGCACTTATATGGGAACTGGAAAGGATTATAAATTACATAATACACAAGCCTAACAATATAATTATGTACCTAGTATATTATACCACAATAAACCATCTTTAATGCTACGTTCACACGCGTGCCGTGCAGCCCGGCGGGCTGCCTGGCGGGCTGCGCGGCATGCAGCCCGTCCCGGGCCGGCGGACATTCAAGCTGTTTACACGCACGCCGTCGTGTCAGTCAGTGCCAGAATGGCGAGCAGCGAGGATCTCGGTGTTGTTGCTGCCATATCCTTTGGCTTAACTTATTTTTATTGGAAAAAGAAACAAAATTATGACCATTCCGCCATGTTGTAATATCCGATCGTAGCGACTTTCTTAGCAACGTTGAATGAAGATCCACTCGTCGCGAAAGCGCGGGACAGACTGACTGCCCGCGCGCGTGTAAACAGTCACCGGGCGCCCGCACATTCATCCTTTGAACTTTGCCAAAAAACCGACACTTGCCCGATTCGCGGCATTCACGTTCACAGGCGCGTTCACGGGCTCGGGCGTACCGTTTACACGCTCGTGAATGTGAATGTGCACGTTGAATGTAGAGTTGAACGCACGCGTGTGAACTTACCATAAAGTACAATATAATTTGTAGGTTATTATTATCCTCAATAGATTGTTCGTAAACTAAATATTGACCATGGACGAATTAAACAAGTATTATTGGTCCATGATATTGACAAAGATACTAACGTCAAGATAGGAGGAGAGGGAGTACTGGTACATGCTGTTAACCCCCGCCATGTCGGACAGCACGAAGAACAATATGGAGCCGCGCTTAGCCACAGGTCGATAGCCATCTCTCAACTTCTCAATATCTTTGGTGGTTGCTTCCGCGAGTGCAAGTTTCTCCATCACCTAAAACAAAAATATGTAGTCGTTCGGATCATTTGTAATTGATGTTTAGGTATATTATATTTAAACATGCAAAAAGCCAACGTCACGCAGTGTTCCCAGGCGGTCACCCATCCAAGTACTGACTGCGCCCGACGTTGCTTAACTTCGGTGATCGGACGAGAACCGGTGTATTCAACGTAGTATGGACGTTGGCAACAATTTAAGTGAATTAAACGTTTACAATAAAACTAACTATGCAAAAGCCAGTACCCCGTGGCGTAGGAAATGGGGATCATCTCTCGCATACTCGCCTCGGCAGCTTTGGACTTGGTGTTCTCCAGCGTGTTGACGAGCTCGACGTTGTCCAGCATGTTGCCAGTGGAGGTGGCCAGCTCGCGCAGCAGCGAGTCCTCGAGGCCGGAGAGCAGGCTCTTGTTGGCGCTCGTCTCGATGATGAGGCTCTCGCGCTGCTCCTCAAGGTCGGCGCGCTCCGCCCGCACTACCACGCTCAGCAGCTGGTCCTCCAAACCCTGATATACATAGGCATGCAGTGAGTGAGGTCAGAGGTGTAAGTTACGTAGAAAGTGACGTTTTTATTTATGAAGTTTTGAAAATACATATAATATAGATACGTAAGTACTGTATCTACTTACATGATGAGCAGGTGTTTATTTATTTATTTCAACAACAATACTACCTATATCTTTACGGGCTCACCTAATTCGATAATTGATAATAATAATATGCTAAGCTTAAAATATCGTCTCATTTATAATACCTACTATCGTTTGTTTGGTTGAACGCGCAATCTCAGGAACCACCTAGGTTCTAATTGAAAAATACTTTTGGTGTTAAATAGTCCATTTATTGAGGAAGGTTCTATATTATATTAATACTTATCGCTAAAACTAACAGAAGTGGAGCAGCAATGAAAAATGTTGCAAAAAACGGGAAAAAATATTTCTTTTGAGAGCTTCCGTTGCGTACGCTGCACGCTGCGTAGTGCGTAAACGGGCTGTGGAATTTTAGTAGGTTTTTCCTCAAATTATCGCGGGCGAAACCGTGGGGCATAGCTATCCGTAATAAAGTAAAAGGCAAATAATATTTACCATTTATTTATTAAATAAATTACTTATACATATTATAATTACCTGCACGGTGACGGTGTAGTTGATGACGACCGCCTTCGCGTACGCGGCCGGGTTGAACTGCGGGTTGGCGAGCTTGGTGGTGAGGTACATGCGGAAGTTGGGGTCGTAGTCCACCTCCGAGCTGCCCAGCATCACGAACGTGCGCCCGCTCTCCACTGCGCACGGTATTTAGATGAAACTAGCAACAACATCACTACAGACACAGAACAGCAAATAACTGTTAGAAGGGACATCAACTTAGTATGAAAACAGATGAAAACCGGTGCCGCCGCGTGATTTTCGCACACAGAACTCAACACTCACTGAAAGATTCATGAACGTAAAGAAATCTATTATACGTTTTTTTGTTACGTTCTTACTTAGTCACTGTTTTCAAAACTCACAGTTTGGGAATGTTGTGGAAAATATACTTGGGTTACTAGCAAAAGAAGTTTTGGGCAAGTTACTAGTTAGAGCATTTGCTTTTTTTGCCCAAAATTTCTTTTGCTTCCTTTGCAACCATGGCGCGCCTGCCCCGCATCCATATCATCTCTAGTCAATTTATTTTCTCTGTAACTACAGACACTAGGTACACTAATACAGGCGCGACACTCCACACAAGCGAACCGATTTGACTCCTCACCACAACTGCGGGCGGGTGGCTTGTGGGCACACGAGCGGGGAGTGCGTGTGGTGTAGGACGACGGAGAGAGAGAGTTCCAAATTTTTATTTTTATTTTATTTGGCTCACCAAACAATTTAAATTGATAATGTTCGACACATACAGCAGTAACAGCTATCACCTCTAGGCGCGCCGTTACGTCGTCGTAGTGGGACATGGCGACGCACAAAATCGGCGAGGGGCGGAGAGTGTCGCACCGTCACCTCCTTTACGTAGTATAATAGTAGGTGTATACTCTTTGAAAGCTTGAATGACGTGTTTTTTTATTGGAAAAGAGGATCCCAAACAATTGGTAAATCAACTTTTAAGGGCTAAAAGGGTAAAATGCGGGTAAAATCTCTCCTACCTCTTTCTTTTCAAATGAAATAGGTAGGTACCTATTTTGGGCAGTATGGTTTTTTGTATAACGAGCGGCCGGTGCTTATTTCATCCCGTAGAGAGTATAGGGATGGCGGTATCACCTTTGATGTTCTTCTCGAGCACGTTGTCGACGACGGGGTCGATGTACTCGTTCACGTCTTGGAACAGCACCGGCATGCCGTACTTGATCGCCATCTCCAGCTGCCTTAGGAACTGCGGGTCGTTGAACGACAATACCTGCGCAAGCGACACGTACAATACATCACAACGTATTGGATCACACCCGTGACACTCTATACAAGCCAATACAAGCGAACCGATACCAACCCAGAAAAATTGACTGTTTAATTCTAGATGGGGGAGGGGGGGGGGGGGGGGGGGGGAGGATGAAGTGCTTTGTTATTTATTCAGTTGGGTAATATCCCTAGCTATGCCAGTGCAGGGAGGGGTACAGTCAAAGACATTGGGTAGTACTTTTTATCCCGGAATTCCCACGGGAACTCCGTAATTAACTCTGGGAACATCTAGTATAGCTGGTAGTATGGTTTGCCTTGAGGTTATTCTTGGCTTCCTTCTTCTTGATCCATGTGAGCGCTTGCGTCTGCGGGTCGATGCACAGCGGGAAGCGGGACGCGCGAGTCGTCAGGATGCCGTTCTGTACCGACAGCTCGTCCGGCGGCAGGCCTTCTGAGTTCCATCTGCGGATTTGACACCGGGGTTTGATCATTATGGGGATTGCGTACGTCAAAATGAAAAAAAAAATACAGATGTCGTAGGTTTAAAAAGTTAGTAGAATTAACACCTATAGTATAAAAATATATGTTACATACATTAACATCGTGACATCATCACAGATGTGTTTAGATTATTTATAATGTGGCTAGTTCAAATTTTACTTCATTGCTAAAAGAAGTGAAATCTCTTGGTATCCACCAAGTTCTTCGGAACTTCCATAATCATAGCTCCTGTCTGCACTACGTTTCTTCAGCCGCTTTAAAAGAAACTTTGTTTCACGTCTTTGCTACTTAATTAGTGGCTTGAACACCTCTACCGTTGCAACCTTAACTTTCTTTGCTATCATTATATAAGAGCAATAAACCATAGATCTACATATTTAACTCAATATCGTTTAAAAAAAAATTCGAATCCACCCACCCGCTGATTTCGACCTCGTTGGTCAAATTCCTCTCCAGCGTGAACGGCAACGTCAGCGGTATACCCCTATCCATGACGTCACCGTACCAGTCCTCGTATATCATCGTCTGCCGGAAAGAGAATGAGAACGGGCCCGCGTAGCTCAGGAAGGAGGCGGCAAGTAAACAATTGCCGATCAAACGCGATTGCTCCACATAAAGCGCTGCGAGATCCTCCGTCCAGCGCTTCTGTTCGCTGGATAGGCCCGACATGAGCTTGTCGGCAGCGATCAGCCGCCTCATCATGATATCCGTCTCCTCCTGCAGCTCCTGCCGCCTCAGCATCGCCGTCTCGTACTTGTTGTTGAGGCCGTCGAGCGTGCGCTGCAAGCGGTCGATCTCGCGATTCAGCGACGCCAGATAGTTGACCGCCTCGGTGTATTCCTTTTCGAGCGCTTCCACTTTGTCCTTTTTGGGCTTCACCTCTTTGTATACGGCGCAGTAGCCGAGGACCGCGATCACGAACTTGAGTAGGCCATACCTGTCGGAACCGAAAGCTGAACATAAACAGTCGTAGATGTTGTTATACTGAAGGGAGTGGGCCATGTTTAGCCTCTTGTGGCCATTGGAAATCCTAAGATCTCGCGTCGAATCTCTTTGATCTGGACTGCGGGGGACAATCGTCTATACTATTTATTAAGACATTGATTGCCTGTACACACAGTGCAAATCTATACTTAAAGAAGTTTATAATGTATAGGCATGTATTTTTATTGTTCTCAAGAGGTTGTTTGTTGGATATAAAAGTGTATATCCACATTACAGTTATCTATATTACACAAATGATGCCGTCGATTGTCGACGAATTACGTTCCATCCACGTTCAATGATACGCGCTAGTGTGCGTAAGTAAGGTGCGTCGGTTAGCGGTTGCACCATAAAGTGTGTGTGCATTTAGGGTTCCCTCACCCGGCCTTGCTGATCTGCTGCATGGTGTCCAGTTTCTTGCTCTTCTTCATGTGCGCCTTGACCGCCTTCACCTGGTTCTGGGTGATGAGGTCGCAGTTCATCTCCTGCAGGTTCCGCAGAAAGTTGGGGTCCGCCATCATGCCCTTAGCTCCCTTCCAGCTCACGTCCTTGATGCCGCGGATTATCACCACGCACTCGCACACCGTCTGACAAAAGTGTATATACAGTCATCATCATAAATATTTTGTCAGTCGTTAAACCTTATTACCTATTAAGTAAGTATTGCAATAAGTTTCCACTACTCATAGGAAGCTACAGTAGGTATCCCTGAGTGACATAGGATACTTTCATCTCTGAACAAAGAGCTCCCGATGGAATCGGAAAATTCATGCGGGTAGAACCGCAAGGGAAGCAATTTAGGTCTTATAATAGGATAAGGTACTTTTCATCTCGAAATAATCTCTTGAGAGGATTACAAAATAGACGCCGCGCCGGTACAACCGCGGGGCAACCTGCTAGTTTATTAAAAAAAATAGTTAATCTACTTAAATAGCATTCAATATTTAGAACGTGGGTAGTTAGGTAGGTACAACGTTGCTAATACAAATACCATTCAATTCATTTGAAACTGGCTGAATGCATTACATGCGAAGAAAAAGACCATTAACGAAGACGTGATCGCATAATAATAATATTATAAACTATAATAATAATTAATAACGAATGTGCTTAAAAAGAGAATGAGGTGACGCTCGAACCTAGACCATATGGTAATGAGAATAAGGCTTTAATTCCGCTCACTTGCACCGCCTCAGGCGGCGTGGCGAACGACCTTATCTCTGTGATGTCATTCTTGTCAAGGTCGGCTAGAGCGAGCCGGGCCGCTTCCAGCGCCGGCAGCGCTGCGGACAGCGCTTCCTCCGCCTCGGACTTCTCTGCCGCTATGACGACACTCTGCTCCGTGATTTCAGCGCTTTTTACAGCCGCTACCTGCTGCTTGCTCACTGCGGCTTCGGTAGCTGTCGCCGGGGAAAAGTAATTTATGGTTAAAAAAATCTTTGTTTGATCTTAAGGTAGAGTTTGTAAGTCAAGATGTAAGGGAAACTTTGTCTACGGGCCCCTGGAATATAGTGAAGCAGAAAAATAAATAATCGATGTGTTTATACCTATCTACATACATGGAACCGAACGTCGCATACTTTCATTTCAATGAAAGTGTAGTTGAGCATAATATAATTTCGCATCGTTCCATGCTTAAATTGTTTTTGCGCTTCGATTTCGAACAGAATTTTGAATGGAACAATGGAACTATCGCTCTATGGGTCACTTTATATTGTAGTCGATGTGCACCCAAGGTCATTTAGCTTCCAAAAACCTTCTGATCTGTAGACATTTATTCCAGGGCCCGTAGACACAGTTGGAATTTCGAATGAAACTTATCGCTCTATGTGTAATATCTCCATGGATGTGGGTAACCGGTAACCTTTGGATATCTCCTTGAGCAGTATCTCGCACTCCTTGGTCTGCTCGGCAACGATCACCTTCTGCACGGCGAGCTTCGCGTTCAGGTCCTCCAACTGCACGTTCGCCTCCTCGATCTTGGCCAAACCGCCGATCAAGCGCTCGCACTAGAACATTATAAATAGGCATGATGCCGGGGTACGACCATCAAAATTCTATTTAGTCCGCCAGTTAGATGATAAAAAAACATAGTTAAGTATACAGTCGACTTGAGAACCTCCTCCTTTTTTTCGGGAGTCGGTTAAAAAATAATAGACTCGTATTTTATTCTTTTTCAAATAGCGTAGGTATGCGGGTCGTGACGTCATAACAAAATTTAAAAGTTGTGACGTCACGCGAAAATTCGATTCAATGTATTGCCGTTATTTTTTAATTACGTAGAAAGGAAATATACGTGGCCAATATTTTTTTATTAGTATACTATCTATACACGAAGGACCAAAAACTAAAATGTCTAGCTCATTAGTATCACGTTCACGACGTTTCTAGTTCGTGATCCCGTCGAGCACTTTAGATATTGTATATTATCAAAGTGGTGCCAAGTTCAAAAATGAGGTACCTATCACAAAAAGAGTTGCCATGTGTCTATTTTAATTTTTTTAACCTTTTCCCCACCATGTCTTTGTAGTAGAGTTTACGGAAGCGGTATTGTTTTTAAGACCAGGATTTTCGGTAATACTCTTCAACAGAACCGGGATTTCCCGGTACAGGAATCGATGAGTTAAGTAAGTAAAGGATAGTATTATATTATCTGTGGTAAAGGTGAGCTTATTCCCAGTAGTCACCGCTTCTACGTCTCCCCAGTTGATAAAAAATGGAAATTTTCGCAGAAAAATGTGTCAGTCAATGGGCTTGTCAACAAAATTTTAGTTTGTAGTCCGTCTTGTAGATAAAAGAATATTGGACACGTATTTTTTTTTAATGTACTTAATGAAATAATAATGGAGATACATTAAGTCGAAATTTCACGTGTCGTCACATCGTGCTACAGTTTATAGCACGTTATGACTTCAAGAGCCTCCACTCCTGAACTTTAATGCGATTTATCTTAGTATTTTTCCAATAATTTGAAAAAACTTAAAATACGAGTCGATTATTTTTCAATTATCTAACTGACGGACTAATTTTGATTTTCTATATAATATAATTTTTATAACAAAAAAAATTAGTTCAACATAATTAAAGAGTAAAATCAAAATAAACGCCCCTCTTTATTTGTATCACGCACTTTGTGATTAGTTAGAACACTGTTAGGAATATCGTGGCCATATTGATTGTAGTAGTTCTGTAGATTTTCAATAGATGGCCATCTTAACCGTTCCGACAGATGTATCTGTACAATGAGACTGGAAATTCACACCGCGCTATGGAGATTCGCTAAGAAACAATGAGTACCCTCGATTTTTAATAGTCCGGTATCGCTTCTCGGCCTTTTGGCTAAGATCAAAGTGTAGTATCTGTTCTTTTCAGCTTAATATCTGAAAGTTCCCGCACTGCGGGACCAGTATATTAAACTGATTTTTGGAAACAGATGGGATGTTCGGGGCTCGCTCCACTCCCGTCACGGGTCGGCCCACATAATACCATAAACTCCATCCTAACTAAATAAGGAACCCTGATGGCTGTCCGTATGTAATTTGTCAAGTATTATTACTGATTACCGGTGGCGTGTGGAAGGCGTGGTCACTAAGTGGGAACTGGCTGAACTGGGGGTGGGGGCCTACTCTTGAATTCAATCCCACTCTCACAATGTTATTTTTTCAATCCAGTTTCAAGTCCAATCTCTCTCCAATTGGAACAAGTTGACCAAATCGAGTTTTCGATTGGATTGAAATCGAACTGACGATCGATTTCCTGGGAACACTGTCCAACGGCTCACAGATAGCTAGCACTGCACTGCTACTTGCTAGTCAAACTAGCTCTCTAAAACAGCTGTTTACAAACAACACACTTTATACTAGTTTAAATACCCAATTTATAGTTTATAACATTATTTAAATTTTAGAAGGTATTGGTATCTAATAATAATATTATGTTAGTTAACATTTGAACGGACTTGAACGAGCATGACAACAACAACATTATGTGTGTGACATTTCACAGTTTTGTTGTTGTAATTTATCGTTAAAAGTTAGCGCAGTCGGCCCCCTGAAAAAATAAGGGAAAATAAAATCTAGTAGTAAAATAAAAAAGATTTTTGAGTAACTTAATGGTAAAATGTAATAGAAAAATAAAACAACATTCAGACGAATTGAGAACCTCCTCCTTTTTGGGAAGTCGGTTAAAATGGAGTGAAAGTATAGTAGCTGTAGCGTGATTGTGTTGTGTAAATGAAGTAGAAAACATTACCTACTTAAATAAAAAAGATAAAAAATTCAGATATAGTATACATAAGTATATAATAGTATTTTTTTTAATGTTCATGGGTTTTCATTAAAATGAAACAACAATAATATACTCAGGTATACGAATATCTCTCTCTTTCAATGAAAATGAAAAATGCGTTTATTTCGTTAAATAAATAATTGTTCTTAAACTATGCCTTTGCCTACCTAGACCCTAACGTACAATAACGTGCACATCACATTGTAACATCATTGTCACACATTTTTGATGTGTCACAAATAATTATGATTCATGACACATTAAATAAAAAATAAACAAAAATATTGCCAATCACAGAGGCAGGATAGGAATGAGTTGGTGACCTGGGTCTAAACTTTAAAAGTCTAAACTAAGTGAACTTGTAACGTTGAACCCAGGGACCCTCCACTCCTATTGCAGACAATTTCGTAGGGACTTACATATCACTAACTAAACCAATTATGCATGCATGACAGCACATCTAAGCTTAATACAATAATAGCAAGGCACTTTAAAAGGGGGGGGGGGGGGGGGGAGGAAGGGCTGTAGCTGACTGTAAGTACCTGTGCGACGATGAAGGCATCCTTCTCGTTGAGCAGCGCCAGGTAGTTGGTGAGGTAATCCATGTAGTGTTTGGGCGTGACGTAGTTGTTGCGCCGCAGCCGCTGCAGGAACTCCACCGAGTAGCGCGCCACCGACATGTGCACGTGCACCACGTGCTCCACTATGATCGGCCGGAACTCCTCCGGAATTTTCTCCACCTGCGGGGTGTTCGAATCGAATCGCTGCTGAGTGGTAGCCATTTTGGTTTCATTGTTAATCTTATTATAAATAGAGGTAAAATTTGTGAGGTTGTAGGGGTAGGTAATCTCGGGATCTACTGAACCGAATTTGAAAATTCTTTTACCATTAAGAAAACCACGTTATTTGTGAGTTTCATAAGCTATATTTTAATCCGGGATTCCCGCAACTCCGAAATTACCGCGAGTAAAACCGCGGGAAACAGCTAGTTCTCCATATTATTTAGTTCAAATTACATATCTATGTATTTTTGGTATCACATAAACTTTATTTCTATTCTATTCTTCTATTCTAAATATTCTATTCTAATTGAAAATATAATAATAATTAATTATGCCCAAACGGGGCACGTCCTTGAAATTTCACACTAGTAAGGAATGGTAGTAAAAGAAAAATACATAATATAGTAAGGAAGTAAGGACTTCTCACATCAGCAAGGAAGACATTGGCGACAGCGAGCAGCGCTTGCTTGGGCCACGGGAACTGCCAGTCGATGGTCGTGTTGTTCACCAAGCCGGGGAAACTGCGACACCTGGCGTCACAACAGAAGGTTAGCCGTCACGCGATTCGCAAGATCAAACAGACAAATATTGAAAATATAGGTACGATTCTCTTCAAATATATAAAAAAAGAACATTTAAGAGTAATTGAACGACCCTTTTGCATTGTCGTCGACAAATCATATAGAATTAACCTGCGTTTTTTGCGAAGGTTTTCTCTGTGATTTAGCAGTGTCGTTACTCGTTTTGTATGTATATTCTTATCAGTCAGTAGCTGTTCCCGGTTGTTTCGAAGTTCCCGCGGGAATTCCGGGTTACAATATAGTCTATGATACTCACAAATATCGTGACTTCCTGTGGGTAAGAGAATTTTCAAAATCAGTTCCATTAGTTTCAGAGATTTCTCCCCAACAACGTCACAAACTCACAAACTTTACCTCTTTTCTTTTTTTAAATTAAGTACATTATGTAGGTAAATAGTGCTTTGTACCTGTTCCTCAAAATATCCCCGCTCGGCGACATAGAGAGCACGACGTGTAGATTATCGGCGCATTTGTTACAAAAGAAATTCCAAACGCCATCCCTGAATAGGAACAGAACAAAGTTAACTTATACAATAAAGTGTACCTATAGTCAAAGGGATAGCGCGGGGACGCGGGCTCGGACGTAGCTGCTAAACTCCCGATAGGAGGGACACTTTTGTTCACGTAGGGAAACTTAATATTATATTATCAGATATTGTATACTTGTGACAACCCCAATCATTCCAAGCTCCAGACATTCCAAGATAAAAGGGGTCGTCGGCCAACTGCATCTATTCTTTATAATTTGCTTGAGCTTTAGACAAATTCCTACAAATTCCAATCGTTTTATTTTTTACACACACAAACGTCTTTAAGCGCGCATAGCAGCAGTGTCAGTATAATTTACGTATACTATTTTGAACTTTCCTTCGGCGTCTATAATACATATATTATTATACGTTTGCGGAAACTGTTTTTGTCTAGCTCGCTGTAGCTTGGAGGACAGTAGCAGCAATGATTACTTAAACAATTACTGCGCAATTGGTGACAATCTTCACCCCTCGCCGAATTGGTTTCTCCCCGCGCCCCGCCACAACGTAGCGGCGAGCCTAGAGGTCATAGCGGTGTTAGTAGGCTTACTGCAGTGTGCGTGTCGGACATATCAGTTTGAATTTGGAATTCTCTCCCCGCCCGCCCCGCCGCTCGCCGCGCCCCGACGCGAGCCCTACGGCACACGCGCAGGCGCACCCTGCATGGGGAGTTCAAACCAGGTTGGACGTGTGCGATGCGTACTTGCCGACGCCGTATCCTGCCTCGTTGCTCTCGTTGCGCACCGCGTTGATGATGCCGTCCTTTTCGTCGTCGCCGAACAGCGCCGGGATCATGCCGATCATCAAAATGTTGTTGATGAACTCCAGGAAACCCTCCTCCAGGATCTGAGAGATGACACAGCATTAACACCTGTCACCGAGGTCATTTCGAAAAAAAGACAATTCTTTTATTTATACGTACACTAGCTGTTCGCCAAATTCAAAATTTTGGGAATATTGTGGAAAATATATACCTACTTAATGGGATGCCAACAAAAGTTTTTGGAAAGTCAGAACTTTGCTCTAACATTCTTTGCAACCGTGGCGTGCCTGCTTCGCCTGCATGTCCTCTGTAGTTAATTTGTGAGGTGAGGTACCTGTGCGGCGGTGAAGAGGAAGACGGTCTTCTTGCCGTCGACGCCGAGCTGGTTGTAGAGGCGCTTCATGTCGTCCTTGAACGTGTTCTCGTTGTAGTTGCGCGTCACCGTGATCTCGAACACCTCGCAGCCTGCCCGCGAGAACGTACCCGTACCGTACATATTATGTCCATTGTAATCTCGACCTTATACGCTTCTAGTGTAGAGTCGAAATTACAACGGATGAAATTTTGAATTGAGGTTATATTATCTGTTTTTTATTTTGAATATTATATACACACTGTGTAGGTAAAATAGAATTTACAATGGTTGAAAATTAGATTTTTTTTATAACTGTTTTAACTGAGATTGTATAAGAGGCATACAACAGTGATACTAAATAAAGCCACCCGCTATAAAAAAATAAAAATCACATCTTAGATGTTCCATTTCAGATTAAAAAAAATCGGTGCCGTTTAACATTTGGGACCAGAAAAACTACTCTACTTATAGGTGGGCGGATATGGGTATGTTGACTAAATTTTTTTTAGTCCGTCTTGTAGAATAATAAAAAATATTGGACACGTATTTTTTTCTTTTTTTACGTAATCAAAAAAGAACGGCGATACATTGAGTTGAAATTTCGCGTGACGTCACTAACTGGTGCAGTTTGTATGGCGGTTTATAGCGGTTAGTATATATCTCTGTATATTTCATTTATTTGAAAAAGCAAAAATTACGTGTCTATTGTTTTTTATTTTCTAACTGACGGAGTAATTAGAAAATTTTGATATCGTCAACATCTCTTCACTCCTGTCAGCAGTCCCCACGTCTATGTCTATGTCATTACTCATTATCTATTATAACTGACCAGCGGCGAAGGCGGCGAGGCGGCATATGGACTTCTTGCCGGAGCCGCCGACGCCGATGATCATCGCGTTCCCGCGGTCCATGCGCAGGATGCGGTGCGTGCGCGTCAGGTGCTCCAGGAAGTCCTCGAACAGCACCACCGACATCTTGCCCACGCGCTCGTTGAACTCGTCCAGTATCTGCGCAGAACAGGGCCCCGTATAAATATCAAAATTCTAATTAGTGCGTCAGTAATTATATTTTGTTTTTTTTTTTTAAATTAATGAAAAAATACTTATAGATAAAACGCATTTAAGTTAAGGAGCGAGGGCTTGTAACGTCATAAACCGGTGCAAACCCGGCTATAAACGGTACCGGATCGTGATATCACGCTAAATTTCGACTCAATGTTTCGCTGTTGTTTTTAATTAAACACGTAAAAAATATATATCCAATAGGTTTTTTATTTTTCTATACATGACGGACTTAAAACTAAAATTAAGTCACTAACGCCCGCACTCTGACTCTTTTTAATGATTACTTAATTTTAAGGAAAGATTTTTAAAACATAACTGCCGCATCGCTTGGCATTTAACTAAATTTAACTTAATTAGTCAAATGCTAATTAATTTAATGAACGTCTCTGAGTGCGGCAGTGAGCCTATTTTAGCGACTGCTACTCACCTCCTGGAATAAAAAGTACACCGCCTCGTAGTCGAGGAGGTCCTCGTAGTAACGGATCTCCTCCTCGTCGAGCGCGTTGCGGTAGTCCCCGAACAGCAGCGGGTCGCGCAGCACGTACTCCTCCAACTGTACAGACAGCATCAAAAGAAGATCAGCTATACAGCCCTCTTAGTCAAGTTGACTATCTTTAATCGTTATCGTTACGAAAAACTAAGGGATTTATCGTCATGTCTTGTGGTCACGGAAAATTTAAACTTGGTATATTATGTTTTCAAACTTAGTTCTTGTTCATAATTTTTCAATACAACGAGCGTGCGAGACACAGAATATCATAAAAACGTACCCAGTTTGAGTAGATATACGTACCCAATTTGAGTACCTGTACAGCGTTTGTGAAATTAAATATGGGTTTGAGCACGCGGTTTGAGTGAGTAATTGAATTGTTAAAGGTGAAAAGAGTGACACTAGGTATATAGATACAAATAGAATAGAATAGAATAATTTTTTATTGCGCAACAGACACACACAATCTGGTTAAATATACCTATACCTACATGTTATTACAATTTATAATAATTTCTTCTGAATATCCCTCTAAGAAGATTCAAGAAGCTACCGCCTACCGTCAACTCGTGCTCCGGCTCGACCTCCTCTTCCTCTTCCACCACCGGTTCCTCCTCGGCGGTCGCGGCGGCCGGTTTAGCCGGCTTCGGCTCACCAAATTCTAAGCGGAAGCATTAACAGAATAATTTATATACAAATAAATAAAAATAAATTATTATTACTGAAGTTTTGAAGAGCACCTGGTTTTTATACTTTCCACTCAGGCGCGGATCTGGGGCAATGGATCCAATCAACCAACCAACCAACAACACGCGGGGATTGACAGTGGTGATAGGGAGGGGCCCCAAGGTGGGCAGTGATGAAAGGCGATAATATAATAAGGTAGGTAAGGTCCCGTGAGGAGGGTATGGGTATGGGTATCTGTCGCCTGCTAACCGTCCTCCTCCTCCTCGACAGGATTCTCGTCCTCATCGGGCACCACGATCTCCTCCAGCACCACGGGCTCCTCCTCCGGAAAGTACTTCACAATGTGCTCCTGGATGTGCACGCGCATCAGCTCGTTGTCCTGGCCATCAGAATAAAAACCTCGCAATGACCGATTGTGGCTAAGATTTTAATAAACAAGACTTTATTAGATTTTTAATGCAGTTTTACCTATTTTTTCACTAATGTCTACTTTGAATCTTCAATCATGTCTCTTTCTGTCCGCCGAGACGCGTCGAGCGACGGATTTCGAGTTCCAAATAAAACAAAATTTATATTGTCCAACACACATACACACACAGGTTTTTGTTTGAAATGGTTTACTTCCAAGGTGGTCTCATTGCCATAAAGTCATGATCCGATGATGGGATCTTGGAGAACTAGAGGAAACTCTTCAAATATTATAGGCATATTGTGGGGTTTTTTTTTTAATAAATCATTCATTAGTTTTCGGAAAGCATCATATGGTGAAGTGGAGCTCCTCAACAATTAACGTCCCTGCATCGGGAAAAGCAATGTTTAGTAAAAGGTGACATTAAGCTATTGTACTTAGATTACACACTTACCTTGTCGCTAAGTTATGGTGCGGCGTGGAGAAACACAATTTGGCTGGGAGTTGGGAATGCCGTCTATTTACGCAGTAGCCAGTAGGTATCCACTTAATAGTCGATTAGTCAGTGCTCTTTTATTAGATATGTTAATATATATATTTTTTTACCTGTTGGTTGATCAGTCGGTCGCATATGACGCGCGTGAACTCGTTGCGCCAGCAGCGCACCACGGCCCGCTTCTCGCCGAAGTAGTTGGGGTGCGTGAGCAGCATCCCCGCCGCGATCCGCGACAGGTCGCGCAGGTTGAATATGTAGTGGAACTTGGCCGGCGTCGGGGGCAGGTCCACTATTATTATCTACGACATTCATTAGAATATCTTTTCCATACATATACCTTACTATAACAAGCTGTACCTCGCGGTTTAACTTTGTTAAGTCCAGAGTTCGCGCGGAAATTTCGGGACAGAAACTACCATAAACTTACGTAAAACTCCATAAGTAAGTATCGGTATAAGAGACAACCAAAGGAACTCACATTCGCGTTTATAATATTAGTTAGGATTTAAAATATTAAACCTATTTGCTTTTTATTCATCTTAACAGGTTTCCTGAAAGGAGTCGCGGGTGACGGTTAGTCTTACTGTTGTAAATGTTGAACGCTGTTAACCACACTGGTTGTAAATGCATATGTAGAAGAAGTAATATCTAGTACCTAATTGATTTTGTATGATGTCGATGTCGATGTCGTAAATAAAGAATCTTTTATACCTAATTGACAATGGAATATTAGAATAGTTACATGATGGTTTCCTTGTGAAATAAATATCTGGAACTAAAATAAAACTTCTGTTTTAAGTTTAATATTTTGTTAAAGTTCCCGCTCCCGCAACATTACAGTAGGTACAGTCACCAGCAGCAAAATTTATAATACATTCTGGTCAGTATTTGAACTCTATTACTATTGCAACAACGTTCAATGACTGTGAAAAGTGTACATATATGCAGCTGACCGTACATAAACCTACCTTATACAAATCGAGGGTCATTTGCACGATCTTGTCCACAATCTCCCGCACCTCGTCCGGGAAGATGGAGAAGTGTCCATCCAGAATCGACACGTAGATGTGGCGCAGCGTGCTCTCGGACGGGAACTGCAGGTTATACACCGAGAACATCGAGATAAAACGCGGATCCACCTGCAAAACAATTTAAATCATTATGATTGAAAGCACTAAGTTCAATTTTATTCGCGAGTTTTTTTTAGGTGATCGGGCCTCACATCGTTTCTGCCGCCTCCGGCTTTCCCCATGGCTGCAAGAAAACCGATGTCTTTCAAGTTCTTCCAGTTGAGATCTTTGCCACGGTCGTAGAATCCTCTCCTCTCGAATAAAAGTTTCAGCAGAGCTATGGGTTGCTGAGTGCCGTAAGTGTCCACCTGTAAGAAGAAATACAGATTTGGCAGTTATAGTGAATGTTATAATATTACTCGTTGTTCCCCGCGGTAATTTCGGAGTTCCAACGGGAATTACGGGATAAAAAGTACTCCATTTCCTTCTCTGTACCCCTGACAACGCGTGCATGCAAAATTTGATGACGATTGGTTGAGCCGTTAAAGCGTGGAAGCGTAACAAACAAACAATCAAACTCAATTTTGCATTTATAATAAATAGTAACGATTAAAAAAGTAGTCTGAAAAAAAAAGCCAACGTCACGCAGTGTTCCCAGGCGGTCACCCATCCAAGTACTGACTGCGCCCGACGTTGCTTAACTTCGGTGATCGGACTTGAACCGGTGTATTCAACGTAGTATGGACGTTGGCGATGATGAAGTCGTATTATACGTTCCAATCATTTGCAATTATTGTGTATATTGTAAAAATGTACAAAAAGCCAACGTCACGCAGTGTTCCCAGGCGGTCACCCATCCAAGTACTGACTGCTCCCGACGTTGCTTAACTTCGGTGATCGGACGAGAACCGGTGTATTCAACGTAGTATGGACGTTGGCAATCCAAATATCGTATTATACGTTCTGATCATTTCGAAGACCACGTAGACCACGCCACAACTCACAATGGGCATGTTCATGTCGTCGATGAAGACCAGCATCTTCTTGCCGACGGGTGGGCCGAACGTGTCCTTGGTGCGCTTCTCCACCACCGACTCCAGGTTGCGCTGCACGTCCATGGACGAAGTGCGCGACGAGAAGTTCATTTGCTGGATTATCTACAAGCACACACACACCACACGGATAGTCCCTATAACCATGGTTACTGGTCACAGATAAACAAGTATAAAATATGATAAAATACTAATTTTGTACTGATTTATCTGTGACCAGCCCCCTTAGCCTAGTTTAATATTACATAGTACATACCTACGTCATACGTAGGTATGTATGTTTTTGACAATTTGTTTATACCTACCCAGTACCCACTGACATTCGTGTCTGAAGCATAAATCGAAATGAAAATAAATAAATGAAATAAACAAATCTATATGACCGGCGCGACGCTATGGAAAACTAAGGACTTTTGATTGACCGAGTTTACGTGAGCACGTGACATGGCAATACCTACTTACGTTCTTTAGTTTTTTATAGCGTTAATGATTATAAATTTATTTTATTTATTCCTCCCTCCCTTAACCGCTTTCAAGCCTGCCAAGCTGCCCCTTAGCCAAGTTGAAAATCTAGTATGGTAATCGTTAACGCATGGAAAGAAAGGAACGGAATCTACGTGTCACGTGGCCACGTAAAATCGTCATATCAAAAGTCTATTTTGCGTGACCAATCTACGCGGTAACGATTATTAGGTAAATAGTGTAAAATTGCCTAAAGGGGCTGTGAGCAGTATATACGCACGCTGATAATTTAATAACTATCTATATTTTATTTTATTTTATTTTATTTTATTCGGAAAATCAACTGCTACAACAATATAATAATAATTTAACTGTTCAACAAATAGCCGATAACAGATTTTCGCAAGTAGGTAGTAGAATTACAAAAAAAAATCAAGTGCCCAAAAGGCAGCAGCATCATACACCGTGGGATCAAAGTCAGATTATTAATTATTTTTAGCTTTCATAAAACGAATTTTGTAATACTCGCCTCGCCGACTCACAGCTAGTGTTAAATAGATCAAAATCATAATCCTTGGATAATTTATTGAAATTGTCACTCGCTCGCCAGATAAAGGAATTCTGCCTGTAGTTGGTGGAGACTAGTTCAGTGTGCAGCGGCGGATTGTATCTGCAGCTTCTGGCAGGTGTCCTAAGCGCAATAAGGGACAGGAGCTCAGAACAGTCAATCGTGCCGTTGCATATCTTCAATAGAAAAGAGAGATCGAGAATCTCGCGTCGACTCGCCAATGGAAGCAGGTGATGCTTTTTGCAGATGTCGAGATATTGCGATGAATCATATCGGTCATTGGTACGGTAGCACAGGTAACGAATGAATTTCTTCTGTACACTTTCAATTCGCATTATATAGGTGTCATATCTAGGATTCCAAACTTGACACGCATAATCCAGGTGACTTCTAACCAAAGCGCAATATAAGATTTTAAGTGTCTTGGCATGTGTAAAGTCAATCGAACTGCGCATGAGAAATCCCAAAGCCCTGTTCGCTTTACTGATAATATGATCGATATGCGAGTCAAACAAGAGCTTCGAGTCATGGAGGACACCAAGATCACGGACTGACGACGCTCTCTCGAGCACTTGGTCTTTAAGCATGTAATCATAGTGGATCGGATGACGCTTACGACTGAAGGTAATAATGCTACACTTGGACGGATTAAGGTCAAGACAGTTCTCAATACAATAAGCTTCAAGTTGTTTCAAATCCCTCTGCAGTGCTTCAGCGTCATGGATAGATAGGACGTTAGTGAATATTTTCATGTCATCCGCAAAGCACAGCAGCCGGGAGCCTCCCAGGCAGTGGTCAATATCATTAATAAAAATAGTAAACAATAAGGGCCCCAGCAAGGATCCCTGAGGGACACCGCTGGGGATGGAAACCCACCCAGAAATGTAATTATTAACAACCACAGCCTGCGAGCGATTGTCGATGTAAGACGAAAACCATCTTAAAAGATCCCCTGAGATCCCAATCCCCCGAAGCTTGATCAGAAGCAGGTCATGCCGAATGCGATCAAAAGCCTTGCTGTAGTCGGTGTACACAACATCGGTTTGACCGCCACCATCCATGGAACGTGTGACATAATCATTGAGTACGACAAGATTAGAGACCGTCGAACGTCCCCTCAAGAAGCCGTGCTGGAACGGACTAAACGAGCTCCTCAGCGCAGCGTAAAGTTGGTTGTGTATAATCCTCTCAAGGACTTTGGAAACAATGCATAGCTTAGAGATAGGTCTATAATTGGTTATATCGGTTTTAGAACCCTTCTTGTGGACTGGAGTGATAAAGGCTTGTTTCCAGATCTTTGGCACAACACCCTCGGAAACGGATCTCCGGAACAGCAGGGCAATGGGCACTGCAATGGTTTTAGCACAGTTAATAAAGAAACAGGCAGGCAACCGGTCAGGTCCAGCAGGCTTAGACGGGTCGAGTCCTTGCAGTAGTTTAAACACAGTCTCTAGTTCGATCTCTATGGCAGAAATATCAGATGAAGAATTATAAGTACAAACGCGGTCATCGAGTCGTGGTGAGCCGCTGCCGGTATTAGATTCGATTAAGAAAGTAGAATGGAAATATTGTGAGAATCCGTTACAGATCGAATCGCCATCATTAAGAGAGTCATTGCCGTAAGTTAACTGGCTAGGCATTGAGCTGGATCTCGACTTAGACTTGACAAATGACCAGAAATGTTTCGGGTTACTGAGGACTGAGCTCTCAACCGATGCGACATAACTGTCGTAGCATGATTTCTCAAGAGTTTTTACACGATCTCGTAGTAACCTAAACGACTCATAATCGGCTCCGTTGCCATAAAGTTTAAACTTACGATGGTATTTATACTTTTCCCTAATGGCTTTTATCAAAGCAGATGAAAACCATTTTGGGTAGTTATTCTTTTTAAGGCGCTTAGACGGTACAAATTTGTCTCTCAATTCATAACAAAAATTATAAAAGTAGTCAACAGAATCATCCAGAGTACCGGAAAATAATCTTTCATTCCAGTTATTTCGTAAAATCGCATCATTGATGCAATCATAGTCACCGCGATGGAATAAAAATTGTGTAAAGGGTGGGCAGATAAGAGGGGCACAGTTGGCATCGTTTAACTGCATTGAGAGAGCTCCATGATGCTGATCGATGGGGACCAGGGCTTCAGCACTGCAATCATTAACAGAAACACTGTTACTAGATAGAACCAAATCGAGTATCTTGTCATGCTTGTTCTTAACGCCATTAAACTGGTGAAGGCCGAGGGAACCGATCCAATCAATCAACATAATTTCGTCAGGAGTAGAGTAATTAGATGGCATCAGTAAATTACTATCGGCATCGGAACATGGAGACCATAAGATACCGCTCAGATTAAAATCACCAATTAGGAGGTAGAAATCAGAAGGGCTGTTCATTATAATATCATGAGTATTAGTCAAAAAGTTAGTTAACTGTTCCGAGAAGGATGATCCCTGATTTTGTTTGCACAAATATAATACACATAAATGTAGTCTAATTGGTGATTTAACGCCGCGGCCATTCAGCAGTATAGTCACCCAAAGATCTTCAGCTCCAGAACAAAAACCAGGCTGAAAACCAGCATTCAAATCTCTGCGGATCGCTATTAGAACGCCACCTCCCTTTGTTTGATCCGTCAAGTCATAGTCGCGATCGCGTCTCCACACCAAATACCTACTATCAAATAGTTCCGTATCCAAGATGTTAGAGGTCAACCAAGTCTCCGTAATCACTATAATATCATAATTTGACAAACAAACATTACGATAAAATACGGAGGTCTTAGTTCTCAGGCCTCTAACATTTTGGTAGAAAATTTTAAGTTCATTTAGTTTCTCGGCGACTGTTGAAAATAGCAATAAAATAGCCCCAGCACAGAAATAATGCCATTGAATAATATACCTACTACAATAGAGCCGGTAAAACAAAACAAATCCAAATACCTTACACTAAGAATTAAAAATAAAAGTCGTATATAAAATAAGCAATCCAAAACCACTGCACCTCCCCCGAGTAAACAGGCGCGAGATAATACATGTAAATACGTAAAAAACATAGCATTTAAATTCATTAACAAAACGGTAAAAATATTAGCACAAGTATGGTAAATAAAGTGGGTATATAATAAGTGACGAAAAAATAATAAGTAGCAGAGATATCGGGCATAAGTGCGAGCGAGCGAGCAATTCATTGACAGTGTTAATAAAGCAAGGGCAAGCGAGACAAACGGATAGTTGTAAATCAGCAATGAGTAGTCAGTAGGTACTATCGACGAACAATAGCGATAGTGAGATGCTCGGATTAGTTCAGAGGTTACAAACCTTTTAAAAGTTTTTAACAAAATAAGATAATATAGTAACATCGACAAGTAAAGCACGACCAGCATAAAAACAATAAGTCGGTTTGCCAAAACTTCAAACTTAAATAACTTAGGTAAATAACTAAGAATAATAAAAATTTCAAAAAGCGAAAAATAATTAAGATAGTTAAAAAATACATGCAAAATACCAAGGATATTTATGAGATCCAACCACGATCGCCCGAATCTGACGGACGTACAATAATATATGCGTGATTTTGATAATAAAAGTAAATATAACGTAAGAATAACGTAGAAGCTAGACACAGGTTTAACTTGGTAGAATAAAAATATACTTAAGCCAAGCAGCAGATAATAGCACAAAAATATTAATAATATTAGGCTCGAAATGCTAAATATAAAGTTACTGCTACAGACTAGACGATTCGGTTTAAATCTTTCTCACTTAATACGATAAGGACACGTGATGAGTCATTTTTCCGCACATGTATCTTGCCGTACTTAACCCACACGTAGCTATAATTTTTGTCTTTAGCCAAGCTCTTGGCTTTGGTAAGCAGCTTCTTCAAGTCTGGAGTGAGATGATCGTTAATGAATATCTTTTGCCCATTGTTCTCAAAACCGATGCTACCTGCAGTGAGACCTTTTTTCGCGCGAGCTGCAGCTATAAACTCTTCCTTCAAATATCTGTTAATGAAGCTCACCAATATAGATTTTTCTTTAGAGTTATACATTGGGACTCGGGCAATGTAATTAATTTGAGTCTTTGGGAAACTGCAGTCAATCTCCTTGCTTATATTTTGTAAAATTGAGAACAAGTTTTCATTTGACTTGAGCGGCACACCTTTAATTTCAACATTGCTCAGTCGCGACCATTGCTCCTTTATTGATATTTCGCCTTTAAGGTTCATAACATCATTCTGTGTCGTCTGCAAGGCCACTCCAAGATTTTCAATTCCGCTCACCCTACGCTCAAGGTCATTCAGGCGATCGCCAAGGTCGTTAATTTGCTTGCTACTGAATTCATATGAGACCTTCAGTTGTTCCAATTCGTTTTTGATGGTTTTTACGTCTTCTACTATAGTCGGAAGACTAGCGAGTTTAGACTTTAGTTCACGCACCTCCTTTAATATAGTGTCCAGCGATACTGTATCGGACTCTGGGTTTAAGGCTGGCTTAGGCGAGGTAACCTTACATTGAGGACATCTCCAGGAAGCACGTCTGTCCGAGCTCATCTTGCGAAAACTGGCCTCGGAGATGCTAGCGCAGGAAAAATCAAGGAACTTCCTACACAGTGAGCACTGAACTCCATCGTGGAATGAATCGAGACAAGTAGCACACTTCTTCATTGTATAATTTGTATAGTACTTGTGTGAGTTGAACTTATGAGTTGACTAAGCGGAGAAAAGGTTGACAATCTCTGAAAACTTCGAATGACACGGCATGCGTGCTGCCCAGACAAGCGCTCGATACGAACTGATCTATCTATGTATCTATACTAAACATACTGAAACATACGGTCTCGGGAGCTGTTCGTAATTCGATACAGGTTTAATTATATAATTAAAAAAGATTGATTGGAGGCGCCGGGTATCGATCCCGGTACCTCTCGCATGCTAAGCGAGCGCTCTACCATCTGAGCTACGCCCCCTATACAAAAAAGGTTCGAAAAAAACGATTGGTTCGACACTATAAGCCACGAATAACAATAAATAACGAAAGTTGCTGCCGAGTGGCGTTGCAATTAGTGCACGTCGCGTCGTCGATGACCTTCATTAAGCAGGCATATTGCCGTTTAATTACGATTTCCGTGAATGCAATAAAAGATATATCAGTATCATATCAGTATAATCAGCATATAAAACAATGTATGAGCAACTGCTAAGTAGGTATCTAATATTATTAGATGTGGCAAAGTAGGTAGTATAATGAAATATTTAAGCTGTTCGCGCCGTAACTACCTACTCTAACAGTTTGTTTTCCCAGGCTAAACTTGATAAGAAGATAAGAAAAGCTTTCTTTTAGTTTGACCCTGTAGACCATTGACCACTTATCATTCCATTAGGGTAGTCGATAACTTATTGGATTTCTAACATGTTTCAAAGAAGAAGATCTTTTGGTCAAATTGTTGATGGAATGGTACTTACCTAATAATTAACCTATATATTAAATAAATTATGATAACATAAAATTTTTAACAAAACTATTGTAGAAAAATGCGCTAGATGCAAAAAGCCAACGTCACGCAGTGTTCCCAGGCGGTCACCCATCCAAGTACTGACTGCGCCCGACGTTGCTTAACTTCGGTGATCGGACGAGAACCGGTGTATTCAACGTAGTATGGACGTTGGCGATGATGGAGTCATATTATACGTTCCAATCATTTGCAATTATTGTGTATATTGTAAAAATGTACAAAAAGCCAAAGTCACGCAGTGTTCCCAGGCGGTCACCCATCCAAGTACTGACTGCGCCCGACGTTGCTTAACTTCGGTGATCGGACGAGAACCGGTGTATTCAACGTAGTATGGACGTTGGCGATAATAATTTCTAATTGAACGTTTGAAATAAAATTAACATCACCAAAAGTAAACATCACGCGGTCACCCATCCAAGTACCACACAAGTACCTACCGACTTCGCCCGATTTTGAGAATCGGTGTTTCCAACGTAGGATGGACGTTTGTAAATAGTACCATATTTTTAAATTTAGCTCGAATGGGCAATACCTACTTACATATTTATCCGCTGGTAGACCATGAAGATAATTTGTTATGATGGCCGTTTTAGATGTGCCCGTGTCGCCAACAAGCAGTACCGGTCTTTCAACCTGAAAATCAGTTCATCAGACAGTAGTAACAAATTTGAGTTCTAATACCGACGAAATAAAGATATTAAATTGTGCCACCATGATCTTGATGAGCCAGATTTAATAAAATTCAGTTCTATCACTAACGAGATAAGGTACTATATGTACGCACACTCTCCATGATCTTGATGAGCCAGGTGAGCCGCAGCGTGTCGACGGTGGGCACCAGGATGGAGGGGAACTTCATGTCTCGCTCGTGCTGGTACTCGGGCACGAGCCACTCCCACGCCTCCCACGTGCGCGTCGACAGCTCCAGGCAGTAGTCGTACAGGCTTGGGAAGCCCATTGGGAAGTGTTCTGGCGGTGACGTGCACAAGATGACGTCAAAGAACACGGAGAGAAATCAATCAGCCCAAAAAGGTTTCGGTCGCCCTGGAGGGCGGGCGGAAGTCATTGCCCGAAAGATGTGTTGGCGACACACATAGTACAACGTGTTAATGAATTAACTGAAAACCTGATACACCCCATGTAAAAAAATAAACAATTATATGATTAAAATATATTTTATGTCGAAAAAATGTAATACTTTAAAATTTATTCAACATTTGTTTGGATTTATTCAACAGTGACCGACCCCGCGCGGTATCAAATAGGTGCAAACTCCAGAAGAGTTTACTGACCAAATATGATGCCCAACCGAACACCGGTAGCAGAAATTCTGGTGGTGGTGGTCTTCGGTGGGGAACTTTCGATCGCGAACTTTACCGAACAAACCCCTATTTTTCTCCTATAGCCGTTCCCTGCGGTTTTCACCCGCGTTAGTTGAAGAGTCCCCGCGGGAATTACGAGATAAAAAGTACCTACCCTACATCCTTTTTTGTACTTGAAGGTATTTTTCTGTAGATACACGTGTATAGGGGAAATTTCATGATGATCAATTAAACAGTTGGGGCGTGGAAAGACAGACAGAGTTACTTTCACATTTATAATGTTGAAACTATGACTTTATTTATATTGTTTATTTATAGTGTATTGAATGTATGATTGAGGTTTTAGCGGGAATCGAAGATGGCGTTTCCGTCACTGAGTTTCGTGTCGGCAAAAGTTTATGTTGTATTTTATGGCACAATAATTTTCACAGTGGCGCTTTTGGCAAGATGTGACGTTTCAAGTAGATTTCTTCCGTGTCCTCCAAGAGCTGTTCCAAGACAGATTTTGCAAACTATCCTTATTTTCCAATTACAGCACTAAAGCGCATTATGCGGCATAATGCTTAACGTTGAATGTTTCAACTACGACAGTATGAAAGCATTAGCACAATTCGGCATTGTGGGCCACTGAGTCGCATTATGCTCTATTATGCTCTGTAATTGCAAAACAGGTTAGGTATAGCACCATGGTTTGCAATTCAATACCGTGCAACGATGCAATGATTATTAAAACATACACATTTATTTTTACTTGAAACTGGCTAAACGCATTATATGCTAAAGTCCATAAGAATAAAAAATAAAACAGTGAACTGACTGGTGGTGGCCTTCTTCTCGGGGTTGTCCTCGACCAGCATCATCGGGCAGGCCTTCTTGATGTAGTTGTCGAAGTCGAACCGCCCGTTGTCCACAATGCTCGCGCCGAGGCTATTGTACATCGACTGGACGAGTATACAAAAAAATAATAGATATAGATATAAAGATATATTTCAAAACCTTCCTTTTAATTTTAGCTGCTCACCGCGGTTTCACCAGCGTTCCCGCGGGAATCCAGAGCTCCCGCGGGAATCCCGGGATAAAAAATACCCCGTGCCTTTTTTGTACCCCTGATGATCGGGTGAATAAGTGAGAGCCTTACAAAAAACAAACTTACATTATTGCCTTTCGTCGGGGATGGTGTAAAACCACGAATCTACTACAGGTAGGGAGCGCGTATCTGCATACAGACTCAGAGTAATAAATATATAAGGGTATTATATTATCTGTGGATAAGGTTATAGAAGAAGGTTAAAACTTTGTAGGTATTTTTTGTTTTACAGATCTTGCAATAATAATTTATCTATTTTGTGTATTGTTAACTATCTATCTAATATTTCAATATTATTTATTAAGTCAGTAGGTACGGTACGGTCGCGGTCTATGGTCGCGGTATTATAAATTGGCTATATTGCATTTCGACCTAAAGGATTTCTCACATATGCGGTTTTATCCAATGCTAGTTACGCGGATTTGCACCATCCCCGACGATTTAGAACTATCGCACATAGAGCATTCTGCCATCGGCGTTAAAATAATACAAATATAATATTTTCGACTAGGTACCTATACAAATACAATGAACATTTTTTTTTTGTTGCTAATTCCACTATCTTTCTCCTTGTAACGTCTGTCAAATACGAACCACCATGAACGCGCTCTCGACGACGGTCTTATCCACCTCTTCGTTGCTGTCCTCCTGGTCGGGCATCAGCCCGCTCAGCATGTAGCACAACTGCACCACCTGACGGCCAAAACGGACAATGCTTATGTTGAAAATATGTATATTTACAACTTGGAGCATCCAAAACAGGAGTGACTGAGAGCTCGTATCTATTGATATCGCCTTAATTTTTTTTATTACGTAAAAAAAGTTAAAAATACTTGTCCAATATTAGGTACCTACATACACGACAGACTAAAAACAAAAATTTTGTCATCTTGCCCATTATAATATACTAGCTGATTCGCGTTTCATCAGCGTCAATGTCGGAGTTCCCGCTGGAAATCCAGGACAAAAGTATACTCTGTCCCTAGTATGTCCTTCTCTGTACCCTGACAACGTGTATGTAGTAGGTATGCTAAATTTAATTTGCTAAATTCCGACACTTCCAACAATTATCGTTATATTTTAACCAATTTACAAAAAAATTCATGACATATATCTAAACCTTGCTCATGAATTACTTTATCTATTAGTGAAAACCACATGAAAATCCGTTCAGTAGTTTTTGAGTTCATCGCGCACAGACAGCGGAAGCGACTTCATTTTATACTATGTAAGGAAGGAAGAGATATTGAGGCGTGTGGCGTGTCCGCCCACCAGGTTGAGCGGCGTCTGCGGCACGATGGTCTTGAGCGGCGTCTGCTGCTGCAGGCCGAACATGCCGTACACGATGTAGTTGATGGCGCCCGGCACGTAGTGCTCAAACAGCCCCGCCAGCTGCTCGCGCTCCTCCTCGTTGGCGCGCGCGCGCAGCCATCTGTGCGGTGCCGTGCGGCGCGTGGCGCGGCGACCGAAACATAGGTACCATACAACACACCGTTATAATATACCACATATTATTACTATGCAATCATTTTACTTTTCTAGAGAGTAGATATACTTACGTAGAGTTTCCTTACTACTTTAGCATAATATACCAGCTGTCACCCGCGGTTTCACTCGCGGTAACTTCATGAAAATCCGTTCAGTATAGTTTAGACACGGCGGAGGACTGTGCTTTATAATATTATAGCTGTCCTCCGCGATTTCATCCGCGGTAATTTCGCAGTTCCCGCGGGAATTCCGGGAAAAAACTATCCTATCTTTTAAGTTGGACCATATTATAAATGGTTACAAAATTTTATCAAAATCCGTTCTGTAGTTTAGGAGTCCATCGCGGACAAACAACGTGACACGTGATTTATATATATTAAGAAGATGTATGTATAGTGATATTTACCGTGGTCTGGGTGTTTAGTATGTGTAATATTTATTAATATTATGTCCATAGTTCACGATCCCATGACTATAGACTGACTACCTACCTACCTTCTTAGTAAAGTTGTGTTTTGACATGTCACAAAAATATAGACTACCACCGCGGTAGGTACATAACAGTATAGGTAAAGTATGTATTAAAAAAGTGTAGATAATACAATTCGAGTGACAAATTAGCAGGCACCTGTCCCAGTAGGGCTGGAACCCTAAGTTCTTGGGGTCGACGAACACCATCCCGGCGCGCGACACGGTCGCCGGCGACGCGTAGTTGAGGTCGCCGACCTCGAACAGCAGCGAGCAGTACGGCGCCAACCGGATGCGCTCGCCGTTCGCCAGAGTCAGCAGCTTGTTGTCATCCATCACCGAGTTCATGTTCTCTATCCACAGCGCGTCCACGTCGCCGTCGAACAGCGAGTAGCGCCGCTCGTCCTTCTCCGCCGGTCTGGATAACGTTATAACGTGCAGTGGGAAGTCGACAATCTATAATGGGCTAGATGACTAAATTTTAGTTTTTAATCCGTCGTGTACTTAGATTAAAAAATAATAATAATTACGCACGTTTTCTTTTTTTACCTAATCAAAAAATATCCTAGGTTTTGGCAGTCGAGCAGTAGATACGCCACAAACGTAATTTTTTTTTTAGAACAACATTATACGTACTTATGTATAATGCTTTTTCATTACTCATACTCGGAAAGTAGGTCTGAAGTTGCCTGAGAAGCGGGTTAAAAGTAACCCTTTTCAGCCCTAGGGAGAATCGCTTTCAACTGACAGCTGGATACTGCAGAAACTCAAGTTTTTTTTTATGTCATAGGGGGCATACTTACTGGCCTTAAATAAAATTCACTCACTTTTTTCTTTAGCTAATTCCTATTTTTATTTTGACTTTCCTTGCATTCGTTTCGTAATGAAAAGCACAGTGTTATCCTCGGGAGAAAGACTTATTTAGTCCCTCGAACTCGCTACGCTCGGGCGCCAAACCCCGTCTCGGGACTAAATAAGTTACTTTCATCCCTAGGATAACAATGTGCTATTGTTAGCTACCAAAAGTTTCACCCGTGTGAATTTTCGATACTTCCACACAGTCTTTTCTTTTCACTTCCTTCGAAGGTTTTGTTTTGAATGTTTAGGTATATGTAGATAATGGATATACAATAAATACGTCGTCTCCAAACAATCTACCACCAACCTGTTCATCTCGCGAAATATCTTGGAGTACAGACCGTCCGTCCAGTCTCTAGTCACCGGGTCTAGTATGCCGTACAGTTCTATCACTGAGCATGCCTGCTGGTACAAACAAAAATGATTCAATAATCACAATACAAATTTGAAAAAAAAGGGTAACAAGTACAGGTACATTTGCTCCATAGAAATGGAAAACCCGAAAAAAAAATATTAGGTGTATTAGAGCAATATAGAGTCACGACTCGACCTTGGGATTGACGATGGTGAGTTTGGTGGGCAGGCCGAGGTCGGTCTGCGCCTTGACGAGCGTGTTGAGTATGACGGTCTTCCCCCCGCCGGTGGGCCCCACCAGCATGGAGCAGTGGCGCGTCATCATCGTCTCGTACAGCTGCACCACCTTGTCCACCTGAAACATGAAACGGCGCGACCACACTTTATACAGGATGTGGAATAAATGAACCCTACCTGGAGGCAAAGTGCCTTAAATATCGAATCTAGTTTTTAATTAGAAATTAGTTAAACTGCATTCACTGACGTTTATTCCATCCTGTAAATAGTGGTAACAATAAATATTATTACATTATAATCTATGTATACAGCGTGTAAGGTTAAACCGAGGACGTATTGAAGGAGAGTATAGTCACTATTAGATTTTCGTCTTAAAACAATAACTTTGTTTTAACTTTAATTTTTACTTACATAATTATCCATAGAAAATAATAATCATGCAAATTTGAAAAGGGTTTATCAACACTATTCCTTTGTATTATCACCGACAAATCAAATGTAAAGGTCCCAAAACACCCAAGTAAACAAGCGACCGTGAAAAAAATTTTATGCCCTTCGTTTAAAATAATAACCTGTTTAGAAGTCAAACAAACGTTATTTACATTATGCAATTTTAACATAGCATAAGCACGAGTTTGTAATATCTAACACGCGTTAAGCGTGACTCGTCCGACATCTAACGAGTGTAAATCCAAGATAAAAAAGCAAGAAGGAAGACGATGATAATGACCTGATGATCGAGCACAATGTACCCATCCCTCTGCAGCACGTCGATGACGGTTGCGTTGAACTCAGGGTAGCCGACGCGCGGGCACTCCAGCCCCGGGAACAGGTCCTTGATCAGCCCGAGGAACAGCGGCACGTCCTCGAACACGAACTTCGGGTGGTTCATGTCCCTGGCGGCGAAGGAATACAGTCAATATCTTTTAAAATATCTTCTTCAAAGTTGCCCATAAGTGTGCCTCTTTCTGACGTCAGTAAAAATTACAATCTTTGAATGGTGTGCTGTGGCGTGTGACGTGTGGTATATATCGTTTCGTGTGGTTCATGTAGTTATGTCGTTTGGTGTGTTTCTTGTGTTAAGCCGGGTACAGACTGCTGTAACGTAACATGCAATATAACAAATTTGCCGTCCACATGGTCACAATGTATCATGTAATGTAACAGAATTACCATAGTGTGGACACCTTGCGCGCACGAACCGCGCACACTCCGCGCACGAACCGAGCATTATAAATCGGGCGCGCCGCGATCCACCATTTGTCGGTGTTTTCGCCGAACACAAAGAGGCGCGCAGTGTGCGCGGAGCGCCAGTGTGGACGGGTTATCTGTGTCTGTACGCGGAATTGCGTGTTCTCGGCAGACTGAGTTGTTCGTCGCGCACATGCCGGAAAAGATGCGACCACGTACATGCTCGGTTCGCGCGCGCCTGGTGCGCGCGCTGCGTCCACACTTGTGAAATGCTCCTTTCATGTTACATTGAATGTTACGTTACAGCAGTCTGTACCCGGCTTTATGTGTCGAGTGGCGTGCGTGTGGTGTGTACCGTTTATCGTGTATCGAGTGTCGCATGGTGTGTGTCATGTTTCGTGTGGAGTGCGTCGCGTCATGCGTCGTAATGAGTGTAGTGTAGCGTGTGTATCGAGTGTCGTGGGTTTTTTGTCGTGCGGCTGGCACCTGAGCGCGCGCATGAGCACCATGATCTCGCTGAGGCCGGGCGAGTCGCGGCGCAGCTTGCCAGCCATGCGCAGCACCGCCGTCAGCGCGCGCAGCCCCCAGTCGTAGTGAGACTGCTTCGATAGCTGCTCTCGCGCCACCTTGTACAGCACCGTCATCTTCTTCGCCAACACCTGGAAATGTAAAGAAGATTACTTCCATCTCCATGGTACCCTATTGGTTCTCTAACTTGGGGCCTTTGGTTAGTGTTACCTAGCATACGCACGACACTCCATAGAAGCGAACCGATTTATTTCCCCACTACTATAACTGCGGGCGAGTGGCTTGTGTGCACACGTGCAGGATGCGTGCGTGTGGCGTAGGGCTCGCGACGGGGCGCGGAGAGAGCTCCAAATCCAAGTTGATATTGTCCGAAACACCCACAGCAGTAACAGTCTACACCATTATCACCTCTAGGCTCACCGCTACGTTGTGGCGAGAGGAAAAATGTCGTTGCTTTGCGTAATAACTAGTATTCTTTGCCTTGGCGGTGAGGAAGCCATCGGAGAAGAGACTGATCTGGCAGATCATCTCGAGGTCGGGCAGGATGCACACGACGGGACGGAACAGGGCCTTTACCGACTCCGGCAGCTCAGTGCGGCCCGCGTACCCCGGATTCATCGTGATGAAGATGCCCACCTTGCTGTCCATCGCTATCTCCTGACCCTCGAACTGGGAACAGCACACTGAGTGTAAATTGGGCAGCTTTGTTAACTAGAGTGACAGCGTGAGCGGGGCCAGGGCGCCAAGGTTAGGAGAAAATCACTCATAATTATCCAAGGTTTTCTGTGTATACGTTCTAAATGTGCATTCTTAGTGTTATTTATGGACTATCTGCTGCTTTGTTTAAGTACTAGTTACTAACTGCGCCAGCAAATCTAGTAAAGGTCATTTAAGTAAGTTATTCTAAGAATGAACAATCGGGGGCTTGAATACCTGTCTCTCGTTCAATCTTGCATCCTGTATAACTTAAAAAAAAAACGACAAATCTCACTCACGGTGAACCGCTTGAGTTTCATCAGCAGCGCGCTACGAATGCACTGCAGCTGGGTGGAGATGACCGACAGCACTGAGATGTCGATGCGGTTGAACTCGTCGAAGCAGCCCCACGCGCCGCACTGGCACAGCCCCGCCAGTATCTGCCCGACCGCGCGAAAGTCCATGCCCTCGCCGCAGTTGGTCACCACGCACAGCAGGCCCAGCGCCTTCGCCAGGTCCTTGGTCGTCTCCGTCTTGCCGGTGCCCGCCGGTCCTGAATCAAGGAACGCTTACTATTACTGCATAGTGCTTAAAGAAGCGACACTCTTCGCCCCTCCCGCCGACTCCGTGCCTCCGCGCCATGACGTAGCGGCGAGCCTAGAGGTGATATCAGTGTAGGCTGTTGCTGCTGTGTGTGTGTTGAACATCGACTTGAATTCCGAATTTAAACGACGTCACTCACCGCGTCCAGCGCGAATCCTACTTTTTAACCGACTTCCAAAAAAGAGGAGGTTCTGCATTCGGCTGTAGGTATGTACTTATGTTTTTATTTTTAAAATTACTGTTTTCATTTCAGCCTTCCATGATTCTAAATTCAAATAACGTATTTTCTTTTACTCCAAAGATCTCACATTAAAATCATAATATCTACCTATATTTTCTTTGTATTAAACTAGTCGTTTCCCGAGGTGTTACCCGCGTTTGTTTCTCTCACATTCGCATTTATAATAAGGATTGTCTACTTTCCTGAAACAAGTTTAGTTAATCACCGAAGGAGTGGCTGGAGATCTTTAGAACCCCTCCCGTTCACCAACTCCTGACAGCCGTCCGCCTCCGGTGGCAATGGGGAGTTCAATCGGTTAGGTAGTATGGAGTGTGCTGTGTGATTAGGGTTGCCACCCGTAGTATATTATATAGTATCGTACTTTATTTCAGTCGATTGTACTATATATTATAGGAAAATAATATAGTACCTACGATAAATACTATATTTCTATCCTTAATTCAACTGTCACGCTTTTTTATATTAACTATGACTGGTCTGGAACGCACCCGCGGCGCAGCACGGGGAATTTCAGCAAGAAACGCATATGTACTCGGGAACAAAACGTTTACTGTTCTTAAAAAAAGGTGGCAACCCTAAGTGTGATGTAGAGTGTGCTGTGCGTTACCGGCGGGCGCCCCGCCCAGCTGCATGGTGAGCGCCTGGGTGATGGTCAGGTAGATGCGGTCGGTGAGCGGCGTGATCACCAGCCGCCCGTTCAGACCCATGTACTCGTAGCCGTACTCAAACAGACCTAAACAAACACAATATGACTTTTGAAAATGGGAGTAGCCATGAACTCATTTCAATAATATATATTTCTCCCAGCAATTTCGGGGTCGGGAGAACACATCTATCGCAGGCATCTTTACATTTACGCATTCTCATAAAAACACTGTCGTTTTGAACGCTGCAAGTGGTGTAAGTTAGGTCGCAGGCGTCGCAGTTGGCAACTGACCAGTGCACTGTCGTATCCAAAGGTTGTCATCCCGCTTCAGCCAGTAGAAGCGCAGCTGGCTCTCCCACTCGAACTCGACCGCCTCGGTGACGTTGTCGCGCACGAACCCCTCGATGATGTCGCGCGCGTGCACGTCGATGGTCGTGATCGTGCGGAATTTGAGACGGTCGTTCGACGTCAACTCTACCACAGACAAATTATAATATTATTGTATGTACTACTAGTTGTACCCCGCGGTTTCACCCGCGTTAATTTCAGAGTTCTCGCGGGAATTCCGGGATAAAAAGTACCCTATGTGTTAATCTGATGTATAAGCTATATTGTTGTAAAGTTTAATTTAAATCCATCCAGTGGTTTTTGCGTGAACGAGTAACAAACATCCATCCATACATCCATCCATCCATCCATACATACTTACAGACTTTCGCGTTTATAATATTAGTTAGTAGGATATTCTCCTTCTATTATGCATACTACTACACGTTCCCCGCAGTTTTACCCGTGTTAGTTTCGGAGTTCCCACGGGAATCCCTGAATTAAAGTACCCATGTCCTCCTCTGTACCCCTGACAATAGTTTTTTTTTTCGTTACGCAATTACATTCATAATAATCTACGCCTTAGACAGTGAGTTTGCATTTTATGATGGTTAATTGGATAGCGTAAAAAACAAATGAACTCACATTCGCGTTTATGTAATAGTAAGGACATGTTGATGATTTTTTACTCAGGAGCTATTTTGAAACGAGCAGTAACTTATAAATTTTCGAAACTCGAAAACGTTCACGTTTAACAAGCTGTTTTTTTACACGTGTAAATTTTGGGATCCAGCTTCGCTTCAGTAAGTCACAGTCAGTCTTATGACGTCTTTAATGAGTGTTTTGTGTGATTAATAAAATTGTGGTCCGTGCTTCACTGGGATTCCCTCGGTGGCGTCGCTCAGTCAGTTAGTAAGTCAGTGTCAGCCGTGCGCCCTACTAGCTTACTGGGTCTCTTGACTTATAGTTCGTGCGGGCTCACCTTGTCTGACCTTGACGACGAGCCCGTCGAGCTGCTCGTTCTGCTGCTGCAGGTGCTCCTTCATGGCGCGCTTGTTCCCCTTTCGGATACGCACGAACGTCTCCTCCGTCTCCGCGGTCCACCATACGCCGTTCGCCGCCAGGCACACCATGCCCTGATACTCCAGGATCCACTCCGTTCTGCCGAACGAACATCCTTTTTTAACCTTTCCTTTCATTGTATGACACTTAGCCAAATGTCTCACATCATACATCTTGTCAACTTTTCATCGTAGTACACTGGCCAAATACAAACCATTTCTGACACATCACGCATTTATAAACTTCGTGCCAGTCATCTTTGAAAAATAACTTGTGTTGATGTTTGTTTCTTTTTCTTGTGTGTTGTGCTGAAATAAATGTATCTTCTTCTTCTTCTTCTTCTTCTATTTGGCACAGCACACAAAACATGCAAAACATGCATGCTTAAAATTAATAAACAATTGAGTTGCGCCAAAAGGCGCCCAGCTCAGCATAAGTCGGGCGGTGACAAGGACCAGCCGGCGCTGGTCTTCCGCTGAAGCCTTGCGGATACCATCTGTAGTTATATCCAGGTTGACCAATGAATGCAAATGTGAGTTTGTTAAGCTTTCACGCCTTAACTACTTCACCAATCATCATGAAACACATGCACGTTGTCAAGGATACAGAAAAGGACATAAAATACCTTTCATCTAGAAATAATATTATTTTATCCTGATCATCAGTATAAATGATGTTGCTAGACTTGGCGGGGGCACTGCCGTGCCCCCAGATTTAACCAGTTCACCACTCACCTGGGCACTTTCCAATTCTTTCCGTAGTAGAATATAGCTTTCTTGGTGATGAACTTGTTAGTTCGTCGCATCTCAATCAGGACCAAGTTCATCCAGTCCTCGACCCTGCCTTCCGTGTACACGACAGCTCGGAAATCCATGATCTGTTGATGTCCGATGTGTGGTCACGCTCGGTTGCTCGTAAAGTACCTTGATTATTTGACCAAAATAGTAGTTTTATCAAGTCACTTTACCTCCCCTTCAGCTGATATCATTTTGGCTGCGACGGGCCGATTGGTGTGATCCACGTACAAGTCTAACGCTCGGATGTTGTCGAACATCTGAAACAAGCAGAATCAATTAATTAAGTACCTACTAAACACCAATAATAACCAACGACACAAAAACATTCTCAAAAAAGAAGCACGAAACAGAAATCAGTAAAGAATCTGTAGTTCTTTTCAATCAGCACAGTTGCATGATATTGTTATGATATTATTATTACGATTATTATTATCTACTTAACAATACAAATTACTTCCCCAAAATAATCACAAAAACTCTCGCGTCATGTGGTTTCTAAAAAAAATCGCACAGACAAGCTGAGAAATACAGAGAAGCAAATACAGTGAACTTTTTTTTTCGATCAAATAGATGACATTGCGATATGACCTTCAGGAGACGACTAAAAATACATTACAATCAACCTCATCTGCTGCAAACACAGTACGACCGCAAAAGTTGTCGTAGCCCTACCAAAAAGATTCCCCACAAAAAAGGAAAGTTTTCCCCCAAAAAAAAACGAGTCTCGATTTGTTGATTGTGACGATGACCTTAATCATGTGCTCTTGAACACAGCTGCACTCGCTGCTGCCCAGGATCGAGAGCAACTCGTCCGTGGAGATGAAGAAGAACCGCGGGAAGATGCGCCGCTTTGAGTCCAAATAGTCGTTTAACGACTTTTGACACCTGCAACATAGGGTAGGTAATTAATTAATGTTTGGCATCTTGGTTGCTGTACCTACTAGTTTTTAAACATAAGAATTACAAATGATTCACAATGTCAATAAACTCCTTTGAAAGGGATAACCTCCGAAATCTCTGAAGCTACCGAACTTATTCTAAAAAAAAACCAAATTTATCTATTTATTTTTCAGAAACTTACTTTTGCAAACCCAATCCTAGGTTGACAAACTCTTCAAGCCGGCCGGGTATGCAGCAGCAGTCCACCACGTTCAGACGTTTCGCTGTGTCCAGCATTATCTAAAATATCGCACACATCATTAATAACAAATATCACGAATAGATTCATATACAACGTGTTAATGAATAACCTGAAAACCTAATACACCCCATTTAAAAAAATAAACAATAATATGATTAAAATGTATTTTATGTAGAAAAAATTAATACTTTAAAAGTTATTCAACATTGGTTTAGAGGTGACCTATCTACAAAATTCCAAGCGCTACGCCCGCACCTACCGGTTCGATTTTTTTTGCTGCAGGCGGTGTACGCGCCAAATATTGTATTATAAATAATTTAGACATATGCTAATAAAAGTGAAAAAATATAACCTATATTAAAACATAGTGCGATCGATTCGCTAGTTGATTCTGAGCAAACTACTTTCTAGTTTTCAGTTAATTCATTAACACGATGTATAGCAACACCTCCCCGTAAAGCTTTTTGTATCTTTTTTATTCAATTCAATTCGTTTATATGCCAAAATATGGCAAATAAACTGTCTGGGATAAATAATATTTCATTCATCCCGTCATTGAACAGCAGGACATCAATTAAGATCTGCGTTAGTGAGTTTTCGAGAAAAACCTCTGTCACCGGACAAGCGGGATGATTTTACGGGACTGACGTTTTAACGTATCCATTTTTTTTATAATACATACGCAACGCTAAAACTTAAATAAGATTCATAGGTATTTTTAAAAACATTGCTACGGTGTTATTCTGTCGACACTTCGTGGCACTTGCGCCAACCCTACGCACAATGCGCGGTGGGATAGTGCCGCCACGCGTGGCCGAATGCCGCCGAGTGCGCTCGGCTACCATCGAGTACGCTCGGGGGCCGCCGTCGTCCGCCGCGCACCGACGCGACGCTCGATAAAGCACTTTTCCAGTGCAGCGAGCCCGGGCTAGCGGAGTGACGCGTGACGTCATGCTTGCACATAATAGGCATGATGCCGGGGTATGTAAATCAAAATTCTATAGTATTTAGTCCGTCATTTAGTTAAGTAATAAAAAAAATAAAAGACACGTATTTATTTCTTTTTCAAATTATTGACAAAATACTTTAGGTAAAATGCATTTTTTAAGCATTTAAGTTAAGGAGCGGGAGCAAGTTCCGTCATTACTATTAATTACGTATAATATTAAGTGTAGCTACCTAACGAGGCGTGACGTCACGCAAAATTTAAACTTAAGGTAGCGCCGTTATTTTTTTATTTCGGAGATCCCGCGGAAATTACAGGATAAAAGTACCTAGCCCATACCTTTCTCTGTACCCCTGACACGTATACCTATGCAAAATTTAATGATGATCGGTTCAACCGTTAAGTCATAACAGCGTAACGAACAAAAAACTCACTTTCGTATTTATAAGGCTTTATATTATCTGTGCTTATACGTAAAAAAGAAAAAATACATTATGTCTAATATCTTTTATTAATCTACATGTAACATGACGGACTAAAAACTAAAATTTAGTCATCGCGCACAATGGATACCGATGAAAAACTCATCAGCCTGGTACAAAAACACCAGTGTCTTTATGACATAACTTCGCGTAAATACAGCGACAAAGTAAGCAAACAAAATGCATGGGAAGAAATAGGTAACGAGATGGGAGTTTCAGGTAAGATTATACCTATATGTATTTTATTTCAACCTCGTTTTGCAGATTTACTTATTATTGCATCGGCTGCACTCATCGTTAAGAAACGGAGTGACGTTGATTTTGTTAATTTTGAATTTTAATTAGAATGCATTATAATTACAATTTACTTAATGTTTCTTGCGGTTTCATTCGCGATAATTTTGAGGTTTTCGCGGCAATTCCGGGATAAAACGTACGTATACGCTACATCCTTTTCTGAACCCCTGAAAAAGTGTAGATATGCATAATTTCATGATGATCGGTTGAGTAGTTAACTTACTTAAGTATTTTTAACCGTCTTCAAAAAAGGAGGAGATTCTATGTTCGACTGTATGTATGTTTTTTTTTTATGTATGTTCACCGATTACTCGAAGACGGTTGAACCGATTTGAAAAATTCTTTTTTTGTTTGAAAGGGTATTCTCCCAATTAGGTCCCATTGCCACCAAGTCGGGATCTGATAATGAGATCTTGGAGAAATCGAGGGAACTCTTCAAACATTATAGGCACACCTATAGCGATTTGGGTATTTTTGATAGTAAATCGTTTTCGGATAGCAAAATTTTAAGAAGTGGAACTGATGATGAAGACTACAGATGGTCATCGGAACTACTCAACTATAATACGTATTTCACGGGTTCCGATTGGAGCGATTTCGAAAATTGTGTTTTTGTTTGAAAGGGGATACTCCCAAATTGATTCCATTGTCACCAAGTCGAGATCTGGTGATGGGATCTTGGAGTAATTGAGGAAACTTCAAAATTTATAGGTACACCTATAGCGATTTTTGTATTTTTATAGTAAATCGTATATTTGCTTTTGGAAAGCAAAATTTGAAGAAGTGGAACTGATGATGAAGACCAGAAATGATTATAGGAACTACTCAATAATAGGTATTTCACGGGTTCGGAATCGTTAACTTTAATATGGTTTCTAAACAGTTTATGCTCGTCACAATGTTAAAACTGTACCTCAAATGGAACTGTTGGTGATGTACTAGGAGAACTCCTCAATAATTAACGTCCCTGCGTCGGTAAAAGCAATATTTTGTAAAAGGCGATGAGCAGTTGACATTAGGCTATTGTAACTTAGAGAAATTACAAACTATGTCACTTAAAAGCGAGAAATAAACAAAATTTTAACAAAAAAATTAAAACCGACTTCCAAAAACACAAAACCAAAAAGCTAAAAATAAAAAGCTATAAATATCAAAATACAAAAACACACGTAATATTATTATTGGTTTGTGCTACCACTGATCGGCATGAAGTCGGTGACAAGCCAAATATGGAGGGGGTAGATGGGCTCAGTCGACTCCCGCCACCAGCTCTTCGTAAGCAGAACAACCCAAGTGGGCAGACACCAGCGGGCTTGACACCGAATTCGAACCGATCAGTGGTAGCACAAACCAATAATAATATTACGTGTGTTTTTGTCTTTTGGATTAAATCGGTATTTTGATATTTATAGCTTTTTATTTTTAGCTTTTTAGTTTTGTGTTTTTGGAAGTCGGTTTTAATTTTTTTGTTAAAATTTTGTTTATAATTAATTAAAAACGTTAAATTTTTTATTGTTATAACCTTGACATACGTATAGCATGATTATCAAAATGATTATGTATAAGACAGTTTTGTTATGGACCATGCTCAACTGGACATTCTGTATATTTACGTATATTTTGTGTCTTTCCAGCTGAACAGTGTTTGAACAAATGGAAGCGAATTAGGGATAATTACAGGAAAGCTGTAAAAATACGTCAATCAAAAACTGGGTCCGCCGCTGCTAAACAACGTCCCATAAAATACGGAGAAGAGTTAGAATTTCTCAAAGCTTATGTTCAAGACAGCGATCAAACAGCCAACCTGAGTTCGCCCGTTAATAATGAAGATACAAATTCTAACCAAAGTAGCGACGTGACTGGAAATTCTCAGTTCGACGATATTGTTTATTTAGATAGTACTGATGCACTTCCGAAGAGAACAGCACATAACTGCGATATGCAGGGCGCAATGCACGCAGTCGCCGCCGTATTTCAGAACTACCTTGACTCCAAATCAAAAAGAGAAACCGATCCGATCGATGTATTTTTTTCGGCAATGGCCGCCAACGTGAAGAAACTACCGCCGACTTTACAGCAAGAAGTTAAACAGAAAGTATTCAATGCCGTCAACTATGCAGAAATGAAGTGGCTAAGCGAAAACTCTTTTAATGACGTCAGTAGAAAATATACAACTGAAGATAATGAGACCATTGCTGGGGAAGACGCATAAAGATTGACAACATGCATGAAAAAAGTTTTCGTGGGTGCATAAAATTTTATACTATAGCTAATCTAACCGATGCCCAAAGTGTAATTTGCTGTAATGTATCTCTCTACTTAAAATAAATTTAAACTAGCTGCTGCTGGTGCTGCTGACTATTCCTTTTGAGTAGCAAAGTGTTTGCGCTGAAATTCGCTACAGGGACGTGAGATTTTTGTCACGATTTAAGTTCTTCGTGTTTGGTCAGGCTGGAAGAGGACCACTGGCAGTGAGGGTGAGCGTCGATACGAATTTCAAAGGAGCTCCTTAAAAATACTTCAAAAATAAACGAGAGCGTACGTGTATCAGTGTGTCGTTGTATACCTACCTACTGTAGGTAAATGAAAAAAGGCCACGTACAACCAAACGAATTACTGTTATGTAAAATTTTTAATATACTTACTTAATAATTATTTTCTTTATGTTTTTTTACTACTTTGCCCAAATAAGTTTCACTTCATTAGGTACCAATTACGACATTTCTTGGTGTGCTGAAGGTCTGGATATACACTTCACTTTTAACATTTTAGTTGCAGTTGTTGCAAAGAAAGAAAATATAACGTAGTAGATACTAGTCGAAATCAGTTTAAAACTTAATTAGTATGTTGTAGGTAGTTAAATCGGTTCGCTTGTACGGCGGAGTCTCGTGAGTGTGATGATCGCTAAAGGTCTGTTAACAAGATTAACCATAAAAAAATACAGATCAAGTGCGAGTTGAGACACGCACACCGTGGATTTCGTACAAGCTCATAGGTGAGCAAATAGTTCGTCCATTACAAGAAACGAGTTCTAGAATTTTTTTTTGTAATGTATCTTTGAGTTTCAAAATTTTCACTTTACTTGTACTCTACCTATGAGACATCGCCCCTTGCTGAATTTCATGATTCTAGTACAACGGGATTTGATTACATTGTCTCGACAGACAGACAGACGGAAAACGAAGTGATCCTGTAAGAGTCCTTCTTTCCTTTTGAGGTGAGAAATACTTAAAAAAAAAACGAAATACCTTCCTGAAGGCCTTGTCTATGTCGTCGAATTTCTTCGCCTCGTCCGGAAGCTGCACGCGGATGTCGCCGCCCACGAAGATGCCCTCCAGGTACAGCCACTTGCGCTGCGTCGCCATCCATTCCTCGATCACCTCGGATATCAGCGACAGGCGACGCTCCCACGTTTGCACCACGGACAGGAACGGCCCGATGAACCTGATTGCAAATCGACCTAAGTGCTAATATTTCTTCGCCTAACTTCCTGCGTATACCTATATAGCACGTTGGGGGGCTCGCAAATAAAAAACAAACGTGTTTTCTGTTCTCGGCATTATATGAAATGGGGGGTGAATTTGTAAAAGGGTGATTCAAGACCTATTCAAGCTCTCAAAAATGTAGGTACCTACTCGTAAATTACAAAGAAAATCCTTAGAATCTTTCATCAAATCGGTTACTCAGCTCTAGGTGAATGACTTTGTCGTAGCGTCAGTGGAAATATAATTAAAAGAAAAGAGCGTTGAATGATCTTATTGCGTGCTCTATTTAGGTAGGTACCTACCATGGACCAATTAATAGTTTAATTGGTCCATGGTACCTACATAAAAGTGTTCTTTTATGAATTATTCGTCAACAATTAACAATAGTTATTTACCTTTTAGCTATTTGAGACTAGAATCAAATACTGAATACCTTTAATACATCCCTAATTTGAACTTTACACCCTGTACAATTTACATCAACTTACACACTGTACAAGCATACTGTTTGTGTATTATACTAACTGTGAGGCGGCCATGCTCTGCAGCGTCATGGAGTCGTCGTCCACTTTGACGGTGATCTCCTCGCAGGGGTTGAGCGTGTAGCCGCGGTCCTCGCCGCGGTTGAAGTGGCGCGCCACCGTGAACGCGATGTTCGCCCAAGTTTCCTGGACGTCACGCACGCCGCGCTCTATCGCCAGTTCCTATGCGCATGGTATATATTATGTACTAGCTGTGCCCCGCAGTTTCACCCGCGGTAATGTCGGAGCTCCCGCGGGATTTCCGGGATAAAAATTACCTTATGTCCTTCTCTGTACCCCTGACAACATGCACGCCAAATTTCATCGAAAGCCGTTCAGCCGTTTTTGGGTGATTGAGTAACAAACATCCAAACATCCACACTTTCACGTTTATAATATTAGTAGGATTACAACACTGCAGCTGAAAACCGTCACCACAACCGTCTCACTACGTACAGGCGAACTAGATAACTTCGTATCAAGTAGGTACAACTACTACAGGCGGGCGGCTTGTGTGCTCCTATCCGTGGTCGTGCAGGGGCTCGCACCGGCGTCGCAAATGCCTATGGCTGGATGCGAGTTTGCGCCCGTAATCACTTATCCGTAGTTGGATACGTTTTTTTATGGAATGTCGCCTCCGTTTAAACAAATATATCTATATCAAACCCGATCGAAATTGCGCAAGACCGCGATTGCCCTACCATTCAGACGATGAGAACCGAAGACCAGGAACTAACAAGTAGACACGAGCTGCAGTACGTGGTGGTTTGGGTATGATGATATAAAAAAGGGCAAAGTTTCGTTAATATTGACAAAAATGAAAGAGATGCGAATGCGAGAGTGTTTTTTTTTTTTACGGAGCAATTTTCTCTATGCCTAAAAGGAGCACTAACTTTAATCGCGTGGTTGACAATCTCCTCTGCGACGTCTTGGTATTTGTGCAGTTCCATTGCGAACATGTTCTCCAGGGTGAACCGGTCCGGCGACATGTCGAAGTCTTGACCTAGAGTTAAAATAACAAAAACACGCACAGCTGGTGTATTTCGGCTTCACAAAGAGCAGCCGCATAGTATTATATTACTATGCCTAAAAACCTAAGAGAGCTGTTCAGTGCAAGCACGAAGTCGGGATCACTAGTGTGATCCAGCCAAAATTAGAATAGCTTTCATGATAAGGTAACGGTACTCCAAGAAGAAAAATAAATACCACTTCAGAGTTCAGAGTACTGCACTAAAATAAGCTAAACTGAGTGAACGAAGTGAAAAGGACATGGAAATTTACTTTAAAGAAATACATTACATAAATCATCGTAATCATAATCATAAGTATGATACGCATAACTCAAACTTGAAATCGGATCTGCTAATATTTAGTTCCATATACTTGATATACTAAACTCATTCCAGTACATCCGGGTATAGTTTATGTCGGATAATTTCCTAACAAGAGTTAGTTCCATGTTTTCTACGTTCACTAATATTCTCGAATGAATTCCTAGTAGTAAATCATATATACTAGTGAGTATTGATACCAGTTTTGGCCATGAGCTCCTTCCAATGTCTCTCACGCATCGCCTCGTTCTTCAGCGAAACCATGAGCGGCACCACGTTTTTGAATTGCTTCATCTTCAGATCCAGCATCAGTCCAGTCGGTATCAGGCGCACAGTCTTCGGTAGCTTTCTATAGTCATGTAACACTAACTATTAACTTTACTAGGTGATACACTAATGAAATTCAGGACTTTCTGGGGATGTGCTGAGATAAAAAGTATCACGCGTAAATTTTAACTTGGAAAATAAGCTACCGACATGACATTGAACCATTAGTTATTTTTTCTAAGATAAGTTTCATTTAAATCTGCTCAGTGAATGTATCATGATGCGCGTTAGACGCCTTCAGTTACATCATTTTTCCTCTCCTCAATACTTTTTGTTTTTCCAATGTTCACACAGACGTATACCTACTGCTTGTTTACAGGTTTATTACAAATCTCACCTATACTCCTTAAAGAACTGCTCGATGCCGTCGACTAGAGCTTGCGGGTTGAGGTTAACCCAGAGCGTCTTGGCCCATAGTTCTCTCGCGTTCTTCTGCGCTTTATATATCTTGTATATCTGGTCCATTGCTTGATAGTCGGTCTTGGCGCGGTTGAAGTTAGAGAAGTCGGCTAGAGGGTTGTCGAACAGTTGTTCAGCGGCTTGCAGCATCTTCTTGCGCGATTCCATTTCGTCGAAATATTTGGCATATTCCTAGAAAAAATGTGAATCGATATTTTTGTAGAAAACATATTGTAAGTAATTGGATTAAAAGCGAGATATCGAAACATAGTACCGTAATACATAAAAGGATTAAGGAGTTCCCGTGGAAATTTTCTAGAGGAGTAATAAATAAAGTTTAGTGGTAATTGACTATACAAGTTTATTTGGGTTTAATATGGTATACTTACTTCCATGAGTTGCAATCCAAAGTCCATATCGTCGCCGACAGTAGAGGGGCCCTGGCTGTCGAACTTTTCGACGAAGTCGTCCAACTCCTTCAAGAAGTTTGATATTTCGACCACGTTCAACTTGGAGAACTTGTCTTTGGTCTGCTCGAGCGTGGCCCCGCGGAATATAGACGTCTGGTAGAGGCTGCCCCAGGATGCTTCTAGGTTTTTGGCGAATTCCAAATCTTCGTCGGATACCTGATTTTATGAATTATAGTGATTTTATGTTTTGGTATCATTGAGGGCCCGTCTCCTAACCCCCAAAAAATCCGACGAATTTGAAGAATTTGGTTGCGGTTGAATTTTTTTGTATTTTAAAAAATCTAATCAAAGAGTTTTATGTCTATCCTATAAGAACAATATTTGTCTCGCAAATCTGTTGAAATATGTCGTGAACTGAGAATTGTTTATTGTCTAACTCAATCGTATCGTAATGTGCTGTTATTGAATACCTACTGGCATGCTAGAAAGTTTAAAAAGAGAACTAGGGAAATTGAAAAATATGTAGTTAAATGGCTTGTCATAATGAGAGCGTCTATACTAACGTCTATGCCGTGCTGCCTCAGCATGTGGAATATCTCCTGCATACCACGGTACTTCACTTCAGCGGTAATGGTCATCGCTTGGATGAGGGTAATGGTCGCCATTACCAGCTTGAAGTCCTCCAGACCCTTGATGTTCATGTTTGTGGTCATGCGTAAGGACTGCAAAACAAACCTCAATAGGTACTAATAAAACTACAGTGTCTTTATTTGTATGCTATTTGACAAATTTTTTTTTTAGTCCGTCTTGTAAGTGACGTCACGAGTCCCCACCCTAAATTTAAATGCGCTTTATCTCTGTGTATTTTCATTTATTTGAAAAATAAAAAATGTGTCTGATAATTTTTTATTTTATAAAAGACAGGCTAATTAAAATTTTGATTTTCAAAAGTTGTCAACATCCTTAATTTGCTTTCAATTTTACCATCCCTATCTCAGGTCAAAGTTTTGAACTTAAGTACAGTATAAGCACGGAATAACAATAGTTAGGTACAGAACTTTTTGTTCACTAATGAGCACCTCAACTGTAATAGGTGGTCTGTATTTTTTACTGGTTTATCAAAGAGGCAGCTAAACTTTAAAAACTGTAGCGTAGAGTTTAGTAGCAAAGCATCTTATTATCCCAGAGTAAGAAGCGCTAGCGCTAACCTCAATCTGATTCTTGAGGTCGTACATGTTCATTCTAGTCTTGGTGGCGATACAGTTGCCCAGCGTGAGCTTCCAGTCGCGCGCGTGGTCCTGCACCTGGACACACAGGCGATAGACACTGTAGAGGTTGGACGCTAGCGGATTCAATCTCCAACCAACCAACCTCCATGTACACTGTACACTGTACAGCCTGGTTGGAAGTATATTAAGAATTATTTTTTTTATTAAAAAAACATATATAAATTTTGCGTGACGTCACTTTTTATGTAGCTATGATGTCACAAACTTGCAATAATTTGAAAAAGCAAAAAATACTTTCTATAATTTTTTTACTATCTAACTGCTGGACTAAATAGAATTTTGATTTTTACACCCCGTCATCATGCCTATTGTTAAATGAAGCTTAGAAATCATTGATATTAATATATCAATGTTAGAAATATAACGTGTTTCCCTGTGGACAAGATTCTGCAAGAAGTTTTTTTAATCTTAACAAATATTATAAGCGCAAATGTGAATTGGCTTGTTTATTTATTGACCTGGCAGATGATGGGTCGCAGGTTGACGCGGATCGCGCCCACGTCCACGAACCGCACGTGCTCCTCCAGCTCCGCTATGATGTCCTCGAAGAAGAAAAACTTCTCGTCGTACTTGGTTATCTGCTCATATTTCTGCACGTATTTCTCGCAGGACAAATTCTTGTCGAATCCCCACAGGTGTTGATACTTTTGCCATCTGAGTGGAAAATTTCATTATTATAACAGTATCTGTTTATAAACGGAACTATTCTATACATACGTATACAACAATAAATCGGTTATACAGTCCAGTGAATAAATGTTCAACAATAGATAACTGATTATAATTATAATTATTATTCCGTTCATTGTCGTAGCTCTATATATTTTGTTAAAACTGTTGCCTACCGACTCGAATCATCTAGTGTGAGGAGAAACTTTTGAAAGTTTATTCACACTATTTTGTAAATTTCTTGCTTTGTAGAAACGAATAAAAAATAAAAATAAAAATTATTTATACCTACACTTCGATATCATTCAGAATTTGTTCTTCAATAGAGGAAAAGTTTTTAAAGATATACTTCATCTAGCCAGACCTTTGTTTCACAAAGGGTCGATTTTTCAATCGTCAGTTAGGTGTCCCTAATTAACGAGTCCGTATCCCTAATCTAAGATTAAGACCAAAAATGGACCAAGTATTGTGTTGGATATAATTATATACGCATCTGTCCATTGAAAAATCAGACCCAAAAGCACAAAGACTAGCTATTACTGCCTAAAGGAAGATATTCACCATAAGCGCATTATAATGAATAGCTGGTTAACTATCTTCGCACTAACTTCTGTATGTACGAGTTGATGTCCTGCGTGAGCCTGTATATGGTGTCCTGTATGAGTATTGTGACGTCGTTGACGGAGACGACGCGGAGGACGTCCTCGAGGAAGGAGAACACGTAGAACTCGTTTCCTGTCGCCTCCGCGATGCGCTGTGGCGGGCACGGCAAGCACGTGCGCTTCATCCACCGCGGGAACACGGTCAACCTGAGTCAAAGTCAATGTCGAGTACTTTTTAACCGACTTCAAAAAGCTCTCTCCGAATTTGAATGGTTTTGTGCTATGCCCTATAAACAGGGTCCATAAAGAACTGTTTACTATCTTAACACCTTTTGTTACTTAATGGATGTGCAATAAATAAATAAAAAAATAAAAAAAGAAGGTTCTCAGTTTGACCTGTAAGTATGTTTGTATGTTTGTGCACGATTATCTCGCGTTTGGCCGAAGCGATTTAGATGCGGTTTTCAGATATGTATTTTACCTATACCTTTAAAATTTACCTATAAAATTTTCATGAATTGGTTCTGTAGTTTTTTCAGAATCCCGAAAAAACTCAGGCACAATACTGATTGACAGAGTTAATTGTAGGGGTCTATGGAACCGATTTTGAAATATAGTGACATAGGGTACCTACTTTTTATCCCGGAATTCCCGCGGGAACTTTGGAGTTTGTGAGGTTGTAGGGGGTTATCCCTGGATCTACTGAACCGATTTTTTAAATTCTTTAACTTATAAGAAGCTATAGTGATCCTGAGTGACCTAGGGTACTTTTTATTCCGGAATTCCCGCGGAAGCTCTGGAGATTGTGAGTTTGTCAGGTTGTAATCTTTGGATTTACTGAACCGATTTTGAAAATTCTTTCATGTTGTGTTTGTTATTGTAAAGAGAAGAAGAATAAAAGCAGTTTAAACTCAGAAACTCATGCCGGTGAAACCGTGAAGCAAAGCTATTCAAAAAATTTACCCAAAACCAAAAAACATGAAATACCGACCTATCACTAAAAAGTATTAAATAAAAAATTAAATAAGAAAATTAAAACCAAAACAAAAACCCAAACAAAAATGCTTACTTTATTTATTTTTTTAAAAAAAAGAGAACCGACTTCAAAATAAACCCACTGCAAATCACAAAATATTTTTTATAAACCTAAACCCATTTATTTGGGTATATTTACCTAGTTTTTGAAGTCAGTGCCAAACTAACAAAACAAAAAAGTGTAAATACAGGACGCTGAAAATTACTAACTACGATGAAATGCGTTGTTCTTTGTTGTCCTATTTTAGTTTGGCACCGACTTCAAAAACTAAGCAAATACACCCATAGTATAGGTACCCAAATAAAAGGGGTTGGGTTAGTTTATTTTTGAAGTCGGTTTTTAAAAAAGAAATTAAGTGAGCATTTTTGTTTGGGTTTTTGTTTTGGTTTTAATTTTTTTTTAAATACTCGAACGCGTTAGTACATTGAACTCAAACTTAAAAAAAATGACGTCGAGTTTTAATTGGGGGTATATTTTACGTGCAAGGAAAACTTGATCTTCACTACATAGTATAAAACTAAGTCGATTGCCGCTGTCTGTCCCTCCCTATGTATGGTTAGATCTTTAAAACTACGCAAAGGCTTTTAATGCAATTTTTTCAAATAGATATAGTGCTTTAAGAGGAAGGTTGATACGTATAGTTTATCCTGGAATTCAACGCGAGAAATCCGAAATTACCGCCGGGGACAGCTAGTACATTTTTAAATTGGGTATTCTCCAAGGTATGAATATCAAAATTCTAATTAGTCCGTCAGTTAGAAAATAAAAAAATAATAGACACGTATTTTTTGCTTTTTCAATTTAATGAAAATGAACATAGATAAAGCGCATTAAAGTTTAGGGTGGGGGGCTCGTGACGTCAATATTCATTATAAGCGCCATACAAACCGCACAGAATTGTGACGTCACGCGAAATTTCAACTCAATGTATCTCTGTTATTTTTTGAGTACGTAAAAAAAGAAAAAAATACGTGTCCAATATTTTTTACTAATCTACACGACGGACTAAAAAAAAATTTTTTGTCAAGTAGCCAGGCAACCGAACCATTCTCTTTACTTTATTGTCACTTAGTGGAGAAGGGTCGTTTGTGAGATCAGTTATTTTATTTTATTTTATTTGTAATATAATATAGGTATGGAATGTAGCACATTCAGCAAATAAAACATGAACTCAAGAGGATAGCATTAATTAACTTAGGTACATCTTGTGAGTTAGTATGGCAAGTTTAAGAACAGAAAGAACAATTTAAAAATATAAAAATCAGAAATACAAAATTTGAATCACACAAAAGTCAATAAAAGAGGCAATAGGATAATATTAACACGTTTAACGAGCGGCATAACACTGCGCACTAGCGTAGTTCAAAAGATTACACAACATCAAATGGAAATTGGGAATCAAATGCAAATCCAAAATAAATATTTTCTTGGGAAATCTGACTACAAAAATATTACAGTAGATTTAAAGACTGCAAAAAAGTGGCATCCAGCAGGGCATAAATCAAACAGTCAAACACGGGTCTGTAGTTGACAGTGGTATATCAGAAAGTTCAGAAACAGATAATAAATAACGAAAACCTTCAAAAGCAGACGTTTTAGACCGTATTCGTGAATAGGTTTCATTAGCTAGCAGCTAGCTACTTGTGTTGTGAATTATGAGCTCTTTGACTGTTCTCACTTCTCATAGAACGCATAGGTACGGCTGACGAACTGAGTTCTTAAATTACATTTAGGCGTCTATGGTATTATGTGGGCCGATCCCGGCGGCACTGCAATGCCGGGCCGACCCGTGACGGGAGTGGAGCGAGCCCCGAACATCCCGTCTGTTTCCAAAAATCAGTTTAATATACTGGTCCCGCAGTGCGGGAACTTTCAGATATTAAGCTGAAAAGAACAGATACTACACTTTGATCTTAGCCAAAAGGCCGAGAAGCGATACCGGTTTAGCAAAAATCGAGGGTACTCATTGTTTCTTGGCGAATCTCCATAGCGCGGTGTGAATTTCCAGTTTCATTGTACAACTACATCTGTCGGAACTCGGAACTGTTAAGATGGCCATCTATTGAAATTCTGCATAACTACTATTTTCAATATGGCCGCGATTCAATGCTACAGCGCGGCAATATAGGTACATTTCCGAGCATGTCCTATTTTGGCTAGTCACAAAATACCATAGGTAATTTTGGCCTCTATCTCTCGTAGAAACCATAGATATGTAGATAATAGAAGCAAACAATAGAGCTGTTGATTCTGCAAACAACAGAATAGATGAAAACGTCAAGGCTATTACAATTTTAACTAATTTCATAAAGAAAGTGTACAGCGACATCTAAGGTATTTGACTTTTAATATCACATAAGTATTATGTATTTAGTCGGTACCATGGACCAATGTTTAATTGGTCCATGGTCGGTACCAATAGGTCGTATATACAAAGGTAATTTGTGCAATAGGTACCTACTTGATTATTGACCTGACCTGATAATAATTATAACCGTAATAATTTGTTCATCAATGTTATTTCCTTCACAAGCAAAAAGATAACTGATAGAGGAGCTATAGAATAAAGTCTGTGTCTACTTCTGTGTAAAGTGATGTGGTTACTATTGCAAGCTGAATTGATTTTTGGTGGTTACCTGTAGGTACACTTACAGACACTGTTTGAAAAAACAATAGTTTGGTAGGTACTGTTTATTTTTTCTAACACAATGACGAGATTTTGGTGTCGGTCAAGTTTCTGTAAAGGCCGGTTGCTTTTTGATAAGTAACATAATCAGTTGTTCGGTGATTAGCAACCTAAACACGTAAGCCACTTTGGTGAAGTAGAGTGATTATTATTGATTATGAGCGTGCTGTAGGGGAAATAGGACTCCGACACATGATAGAATAGAATAGAATAGAAAAAGTTTATTTGATACCATAAAGATAAAATAAGTACATTCGTGAGACTTAAAATAGAATAGTTGGTACCAAAATGGCTACCACTCAGCATTATGCCGTGGCACTAAGTTCCACGACACAATGCATGATCATCTGCACCTCCACATTCAAAGTTCCCGATACTAAACAGGTTCGGGGTCCAAACCTGTTCAGTTAGTTGCATGGTCAGTCTTCTTTCTTTCTTCTTCTAAATAGTAGGTAGGTACTCAACGAACACTAAAAATATAGGTACGCCTACGCAGTAATCACTAACAAATCTCAATAGGTAGGTAGTTAAGCTAGTCAATAAAATCGGATTCGAACCATTTTATGTGGTTATCGCACTAATCTAAATGCAAACCGGCCTTTAGTTTCTGTAAGTGTAAAGACACCACACAGATGTACAGATGTTCCCTATAGGTATACAGGAGTTAGCCGTTAGAGATGTTATTATAATTATTAATGAAATAGCTGTTCCCCTTGCGGTTTTACTCACATCAATTTCGGAATTTCACTGGAAAGTGGAAACGCTGTCAGTACTTGTATAATTTCAAAAATTATCTGCTTCCACTTACAAACTTTACCCACTTATAACTTAGGTATAGTAACATTAATATTAGTGTTAAGAAAATTTAGAATTAGGTAATATTAACAAAGTCGAAATTATTACATGAGATTTTACGCCTTTTTGCACGATAGCGTGTTTTGCTTGGTGTTACGTCTTACTTACCTGTTGAGAAAGTGTTTGATGTTGTATCCGAGGATGTTGCAAACCTCAGCGGCCGTCGGCCTCATCGTGATGTCGGGCGGCACCAGCACAGCATCCACTTGGAACATGGGCGTTTTCTCGCTGAGCATTTGCTGGAAGTTCTCCAGGTTCTCCAATGTGAACCTATCGGAAGCGGAACGATATTCACGCTGATTTTTCCAAGCTATTGCCGATTTTTTTGGTCAAGCAACTTTATATCCGTTTTCATCCTTTATATTCGTTCAACGAATACAGCTGTACCGCAACAACAGACAGATCGAAGGAACTTCCGAAAATCGCCATCGAGTCAAATCGTATTAGTTACGTAGTTACGTACGCGACAACACACTTGAATATCTTCTTCTCCCAGTAGCTGTAGTAGGCGGTCATGACCTGCGAGCGGCCGGTGCTGGTGCCGAGTATAAGGTACTCCAGTTTCATGAGGATGGGACCGATGCGCTCGTATATGCGGGAGATCACTGCCACGCGCTCCAACCGCTCATTCTCCACTTCCACGAAGTAAGACTAAAATAACATAAGTAGTTCTGTAGTCTGTACTTGCCACATACGAAGTGTAACTGTTGCCTCAGTAATAACATGGACTAATATCTAGGTAATCGATTCCCCATCAGCTGGGGGTGTCTTAACCATATGCGGCGCCCGGGTGCGAACTTGTAGTTGGGTAAGGTAAGTAGGTACTAGGTAGGTAGGTACTATCTCTTACTTTGCAGGGATAAAGCCACGTGTCATCAGGTAATCCGGTCTCAGGGTCGACGTAGTTTTCCGGTCGCACCAAAGGAAACAGATCGAACAGCTCCAGCTGATCAATCAGAAACTGAATCTCTTTCTCCACCATCTTCAACTGCTGGTACACGGCTTGCAAAGAATTTTGACCTGAAATCAGCACGGTCTAAAATAGTTTGGCAGCTCACTTTTTTCGATGAACTTTGCTATTTCAGGACATTGAGGTAGATCATGGTACTTGGTAGTGAACCAAAAAAGATTAAAAAGAAATATTGGACAAGTAGTGATTATTATTTTTTTACTTAATCAAAAAATAACGGCGATACATGTCGCGTGACGTGACGATCCAGTAGGTACAGTTTATACGGGTTATGACGTCACGACCCTCCTCCCACCACTTTAAACCTTAATGCGCTTTTTCATTAATTTGAAAAGCAAAATATAGTTATTAACTGTTGGACCAAATGGAATTTTGATTTTCATATCCCCGGCAACATTGACTATATTGAACCGTCTGCACACTAACCTTTAGATATATCCTGTATGTACTCGGTGATACCCAACGCTGTCCACGTGACCCTCGTCAGGCCGGGCAGGATGTGCCTCTCCATGTCGAGCAGGTGCTTCTTCATGAGGTGCGTCTCAGAGGGGCTCAGCGACTCGGTGCTGGCGTTGTACTTAGCAATCACTTGCTCCAGAGCTTCGAGCTCGTAGTACAGACGCGCTTTCTGCATCGACACGTCGCGAATGTTCGTGGGCAGATCGAAGCCTGATGCGGGAGGGGAAAATAATTAGGCTAGTTTATTGCGGAGTAATAATAAGTAGGTAGGTAGGTACGCAAGTGCCTCAGTGATCTCCCCGGCGACTAGGAAGTAGCACTGTGGAGTTTTAGTCGATCGGAGTTCTTCGGACTAGGTATAGAGATAAAATATAACTTAATGACACTTCAAAACACACAGTAGGTATTTATTTTATTATTCGACCCCACCTACGCTTTAAGTTACCTTGTATTGTGGAAATCAAGCAGACGTGGTATATATACCTACCTATGCAAATAGGTACCTACATAACAATGTACCTAAAGGTATTTTATATTATAGATATACCTACCTACATGTAAACACGCCCAGACTGGAAAATAGAAACCTATGTTTATCACACAAAGCCCACTCCCATCGGGAATCGAACCTAGAACCTCTTGATTAGCGGGTAGATAATGGTAGCGGGTAGATAATGGTGATTGGTGACCCAAATAATTACGTACGCGACAACCCACTTGAATATCTTCTTCAGAGAGACCTACTGTGCCAATCCGGTGGTACACTTAGGTAGGAGACCGAATTTACCCAGCTGTTCCATGAGCTCAGCTTCGTGTATGACGAGGAATATGTCTCGGTCAAAGTTGGACTTGAACTCCAGCTCGTACTCCTGCATCAGCTTGTGCACCGTCAGGTCGCGCCACGTCACGTCCGTCTGCAAACACACACAACGTTAGACGCCTGGGAACACTGCGTGACATTCGTTTTTAACCGACTTCCAAGTTCCAACTCCAACAATTTATGCTCGTCACAAAACAGGAGAATACCTCAACAATTAACATCCCTGCATCGGGAAAAGCAATATTTTAATTAACATCCCTGCATCGGGAAAAGCAATATTTTGCTTTTTAATTTTTTTGTTATTCTTTTTGTATAATATTCACATGCACATTAATTACTTGATATAATATGATCGTGCTTTGCTAACGTCCATACTACGTTGAATACACCGGTTCTCGTCCGATCACCGAAGTTAAGCAACGTCGGGCGCAGTCAGTACTTGGATGGGTGACCGCTTGGGAACACTGCGTGACGTTGGCTTTTTGTACATTTTTACAATATACACAATAATTGCAAATGATTGGAACGTATAATATGACTTCATCATCGCCAACGTCCATACTACGTTGAATACACCGGTTCTCGTCCGATCACCGAAGTTAAGCAACGTCGGGCGCAGTCAGTACTTGGATGGGTGACCGCCTGGGAACACTGCGTGACGTTGGCTTTTTGCTTTTTGGTTAGGATATTATGTATTTACTCTCTCTCTCTCTCTACTCTTTACGATGATTTATTTAGACATTTTTACAACATCATGACAGCTATAAATACACTAATTTTATTGTGACTGATTTCACTGATTGTTTCATCTGTTCAAATCACAGGTTCAAATCACGGACCAGAATTACCTCATCAAACGTTACCGTCGCCATGTACCTACCTACCATGGTCCCTATTGATAGCTGCAAATTATTGTGTATAAGATTTCAAGATACGTAGGTAAGTATTCCATTCCATACCAATCCTTCCTTTGCCAGTAGGGACATGGAGCTGGGTGATCTCACGTTCTCATAGTGCTGTCCGGGAATTCTCATTAGCATCACTGAAAACGAAACACCATACTCTTAAATTGATCTCAGCTCCTTGACGCGATGCACAAATACCTACTTTAATATTCACCAGAAGACAGCAACTCTAAGAAGGTATAATATAAATTGTCTGGTAAATAAATAGGTAGGCTGAGAGTGGAGTTTTAGGTGTAGAGTAACAATATTAGTAGAAATTTCAATCGTAGCTACAAACACAAAGCTGAAGTAAAAGACTACCTACTCCCACTGAAATTTCAGCTGCCTAGAGCACTTGGCGGTTGCATAAAAATTTAATATCAACGACACGACGTGGGCTGTCTTTAGCACAAGCAGAATTACAGAGCCCTCTCGTGTACACAAAACAAATCAATTGGTTCGACTAACAAGTACCTACATAATATACTCACAAACTTTGTCGCGACGCCGCTTGGTGGCTATTTCCTTGTTGACGATATCGCACGGCTGCAGCGACATCTCTGACGCCTTTTTCTTCGCCACGTGCGCGCGCCCCGCCGCCGTCAGCTGCATGCCTCGCCCGCCAGACGGCGCTGCCGTCTCTGTTGAATTATGTACTCAATGCAAAAACATTCTACATAAATAATAAATAAAGGAGGAATCATTGTACTCAATGGGAAGACACAAAGAAGACCGTGCTTGTCATAAAATGCAATGAAATTTGCACTTTATAATTATGGTTGTACAGCTAGAAAAGTAGTTTCTCTTCGCACGCCTGCATTTTTATATTAGGCTTTTAAATGGAATTAGATTTACCTAAATCTGTCTCTGAGTTAGCTTGCAAGGAAAACAATAGGTAATTAGTTTCGAACTATACTGATAGGTAGGCAAGTACTGAACTTTTACTGCAGTTGACCAAAAAATAAAGTGTGTGAGTGTGTGTGTGTGTGTGCCTAACTTACGGGTACCCTCCACTCCCCATTTGGGTCAAAAGGCACGATGAAGATAATCGATAATACACCTACTCCTTTATACAGACAAGTGACGCCGTTCAGAAGCCTCGACCTTTGTTCTCTAAAGTAAAATATTACCGGGCACCGGAGCAAACAGCGAAAGTCGAAACTAACTTAATACATAGTAGGTATTTATTATTAGAAAAACCTTTTAGAGCTATCAGAACATTGTGTGAATTGAATATATTTGGCGGCTTATCGACCAGCTTTATCCCGCGACTTCGCTCAGGTTAGTGTAGGTTTTGTCAATAAGTTTTCTATCCCTCGGAAACAGTAGGTAGATAGCTTTTTCTTTATGAAAGGTACTTACCATGTCTTTCTTTTATATCCCTGATATTCTGAAGGTATACGAAACTTTGTGATGATCGGTTGAGTAACTAAGGCGTAACAAATAAATCAGCTCATATTCGAATTTATAATATTACTTATTATGTAAGAACAACTAAACTCAAATTCAAATTGTTCATTGACAAAACTCAAGATAATAATTCGTAGGTACAGGAAATGACAAAAAAATCACCTATCAAAGTTAACACCAAACTTCAGTGTGTTCCTAATTTCTTAATCCTTACATCATCCCTTCGATCAACTAAGTACCTACTCTTACCACAATAAGTTGCAGTTGAACGAAGCTTTGTAATTGCTCTTCTAAGCCCGGAAAATATCACTCACTTCATAAAAAGTTGAAGTAGCGCTATAACATCAATAAAGCACTTACCATCTTCTTTCTTGAAGACGACAGTGAGTATGTTTTTCTTCATCATGTTGTCCACCAGTTTCGACGCGTCGCTGACCCACTCCTTGTACTTGGTGTCTTCATACTCTTTGATAACTTTCGAAAACGCCTTGTACTGGATGAACGCCTCCTTCTTTTGCTCGCAGTCGTTCAACTCTGGCACCTGGGAGGAAATGGTTTTGAAGGATGATCTCTGACGCTAATAGATACATGATCATCATCAAACTCAAACCCCGTATTGAGAGCTCACCAGAGACGCTAAGTCTAATTTAACACTTCCACATATAAGTTGAGTGGAGTCTTTCACGCAAAAACTACTGGATGGATTTAAATGAAACTTTACAATATAGCTTATACATCAGATTAACACATAGGGTACTTTTTATCCCGGAATTCCCGCGGGAACTCTGAAATTAACGCGGGACACAACTAGTATTATAATATAAAAAATCTTCTATTCAAAATGTTTTTTGAAATAGTGATATGTATTACTTTGGAACTGTGGCTTTGCTTAAATTTACACTTTTTGTAATCAACGCCTATGCCAGTAAAATGCTAAATCGAGCGTTAATACTTGGTTAAAAATTAGTCCTTGAATTTCAGCTGATACGATGTTGGTTACCCTTTGGAATCTCATGATGGGCTGTTTCATCTTGTTGAAGAGAGCTCTGGCCCAGTATACGGCGCCGGCAACGGGTGGGTGGTTTCTCAACAGTGGGGGGTTCTTGCGGAATCTCTGAAAATTATTTTTCATTACTCATACTCGGAAAGTAGGTCTGAAGTTGCCTGAGAAGCGGGTTGAAAGTAACCCTTTTCAGCCCTAGGGAGAATCGCTTTTAACTGACAACTGTCAAATTATAAAAAAAAAACTAGGTCTATTTTTATTTTGACTTTCCTTGCATTCGTAATGAAAAGCACAGTGTTATCCTCGGGAGAAAGACTTATTTAGTCCCTCGAGACTTATTTAGTTACTTTCACCCCTAGGATAACAATGTACTATTAAACGTAGAACAAAGTGAAAAGAAATATAGCTCTTAGCAAGAATAGCTCTTGTGAAATGATATACTTACCTGTGATCTGGAATGGAAAACCTAAATACCTATTTGAGAAACTTACGTGGGTGAAAGATGTAACTCATAGAACCCTGCGTTCCGCCACACAAAATTTGATCAGGACTCAAGACCACAAATCTGCGCGCTACAGGGGATGCTTCAAATTTAATGCTGCAAAAATTTGGAACGATCTACCCCCGCCTATGAAAAAAAAAACCGGTACAGGCACCTTTAAATTGAAGTACAAGTCAGCACTATTAAAACGACAGACTGCTGCAGAAGACCTGAAGCTACCTTACTGGAATACTTTAAGCGTTAAAGACTTTTTTACAAGTAAATAATAAACCCTACATATAATCGTATCTGGCTGATTTTTAAACACACGCACAAACACACACACGCACACACACACACACACACACACACACACACACACACACACACACACACACACACACACACACACACACACGCACGCACCTTTGCAAACACGCACGCGCACTAGCCTCTTCTTTTTAAATTTCAAAATTATTTTGTTTATTTCTTTGTTGCTGTAATTTATTTTAATTTATAATCTATATCTAATAATAATTTTAATTCTCATAGTTAATGTTGGCATTTCAACAAAATATGAGTTCTGAATTGCATGAGCCCTCTGTACTCCAGAGGGGAGTGATTGAAAACCAGCGCTGCTCGGGACCTAGGTCACGAGTAGCTCACGCTGAATCACTTCCTTTTGCCTAGAATAATTGACTAAGTTTAATTTTTTTTTTGTACACCTTCTTGATGGCAATAAACAATTTTATTATTATTATTATTATTATTAATACTGTTTTAAATACATACAGTGAATCTGTCCTCAATGGCGGTGATCTCCTTGATGAACTGGCGCATCACCAGGTCGAACTTTGTGGACAACTGCCGGCGGATGGACTCGCGTGTGTCGAACTCAAGGAACTTCAGCAATACAGTAAGAGCCTCCTCCGACGATCTGTGACCGGAGGATTATATTACCACCCCAGTAACGAAGCTGAAACATACAAACTACATGCGAAGAATATGGTCTATCATTGATGGCTATGACTAATAACATTTCACACAGAAAGAAGAAAGAAGAAAGAAAAAGGAGTTTATTCTATTTCAAGGACAGACGCGTTTATCGGATCCATTTAATGGTAAGCGTAGGTAAGGAGTCATTTTTGTGTGTTTTCCCAACAACCCAGTCATGAAACATACTTAACGTTAACACAACTACCGAACAGTCAGTGTAAAAATTTTAGTGATTAGTCTACGAAAGTTCGTAAACAGCTGGACCTAGTGATTAATTTTTTGTCAAAACAAAGCTCTTTCTTAGAAGATATTGTCTCGACAAGCTGGTAAATACTCGTAGTTACGTTAGTAAGTAGGTTTTATTTAAAGTTTCAGTCGTTTGACCTCAACTCTAACCTCAGATTCCCAAAGCTCTGGTTGATGTAATTCTTGGCTTCCTCCTCCAGATATCGCACCTCGCTCCAGAAGTCACCCATAATAGTGTCCCAGTTCTCCTTGTTGTCGAATACGAATACGCTGAAGTCGATGGTGCGTATCGGGTACACGAGGTTCTTGACGCGCTTGCGCACGTCGTCGATCTGCGTCGGATCGCTGATGATCGACTTCAACTCGAGACCGAATATACGCTCGAAATCTATCAGCACCTGTGCGATTTGGCAAAAATAAATGTAAGACATGTTAAATGAGAGACTCGAAAGAATCCTCTGTTTCCGATTTTCATAGTAAATACGTAAAAAATATTATGGTAAGAATAACACATATCTTCGATGAAAATTCTAAGCATGGGAAAATTGACGGAGAGACTTACGATAACTTGTGGTGGCAAAAGTACTAGGTAAAGAAGTCACACCCTCTGCACACTTTGTGCATCCCTATTCCCTATTACTCGCTACAACATAACGGTAAGTCTAAAGGTGACAGCGGTATAGGCTGCACTGCTGTGTGCGGGATAGACGATATCAACTTAAACTTAGAACTCAAACCAAGGGGTCAGCCCTACGATAAACGCATTCACACTGCACGTGTGTATTCCAGCCGTCTGTAGTAGCAACATAGCAGGAACTTAAATCAGTTTGTCTGAGTGAGTGACGAGCGTGTTGGCGGGCCTGTACCTGCACCACGTCTCCCAGGTCCCTGGCAACGGTGCCGATGTAGTCGGTGCGCGTGAACAGCAGCGGCTGGTCGAACTCCCAGCGCGCGCCCTTGCCGCTCAGCTCGATGTTCCGCCGCGTCTCCTTGTACAGCTCGTGCCACATCTCCATTATCCTCTGCCCAGCGCGTGCGAGGGACAGCACCTCCTCGTTGGATTTACTGACGGACGAGGCAGTCGAACAACTTATCAGTACTTTAGAGGTTGAACGCTGTTGGGTTAACCTCCATCCACACGGCTTGGAAATATAATACATAGGTATAGAAGAAGTAAATCTTTTATGTTTCAATAATTTGTTAACGTTTCCGCCTCAGGAACGTTGGACTAGCTTCGCATAAAGATGGCATGGCGTCATTTTTCAGCCATGGTACTTTACTTTTAAATTTCAAAATTTCCATTGTTTTTTCCGCGAACTGATTGTATAAAGCCCTTAATCTCTAAGTGACGGACGTTAGGTACTTCAATTTGATTCTGCGTAGGAAAGAGACGAATATATATCGTAGATATGTAAACCAGAGATGTGTGGTTCTTCTCCTTCCATTTCTTTCTCTGTGGTATACTCACTCGAACAGCTTGTGCACGTTGAGGAACCGCTCGAGCTTATCGCAGAGCGCCCACGAAATCCTGGCCAGGAGTGGGATCATGGTCTCGTCGGTGCGGTACCCTTTGGAGAGTACCCACATCATGTACACGCTCTCCACCATCTCGGGCAGCATGGCGATCACCTGCTGCAGCGGCGAGTTGTCCTCTATCACCTGCGATCGTGCAATAACATAAAGCCACAGTATCAAACTTTTTGGATATAATAAATCTGTCGTATCCTCGCGTGTCTGTGTCTGTGAATCAAGGGCGGATACAGGATATTTTTCTGGGAGGGGCACAAGGGGCGGACGGGCAAAAAAATTAACAATTTTCATTTGCAAGTGCGCGAAAGGGATGCAACGAACAAAATTTGCAATTCCAGTAGTCAGAAATTGACAAGTATTTCACTCATGTGACAGAAACAGAAAGACTGTTATATTATTCATATATTTTAACAAGTTTGATAATTTTATTTGCTTCTAAGTATGTATTGTGATGGGATCTCCATAGTAAACAAAAATACCATCTGGGGGGGCACGTGCCCCCGTGCCCCCCCCCTAAATCCGCCCTTGCACAGTATATATGATTTCTGGTTCCACCTGCGTTAGTTTCTGAATTCCAGCAGGAATTCCGGGATGAATATCCTCTGTTCTTTTCTGACAATGGTTATGCAAAATTTCGTGATGATCGAATGAGCAGTTAAGCTGTGAAAACGTAACAAAGAAATAAACTCACATTGGCATTTATAATAAAGAAGTAATGTACCTAAGCTTGGGTGTAGGGGATATTTTTTGGGAATGCTAAACCAATTGTAACAATTATTTTACTGATAGAAAGCTATTTTTGTCTCGGACAAACGAGTTCCTGTGGAAATATAGAAATTGATGCGAGTGAAGGTGATGCCGCGAGGAGAATAGCTATCTTGGGTATGGTTACTACTTACTAGTAATTTAGTTCTTGGAATAGATACTTTAATTCATATATAGGAAGTTTCTGCGTTAATTCCGAAATAGACTGTAAGCAGCACTTACGGTAAAGAAACGCATCAGCGTCGATAGAAACTTCAGGTTGTCACCAGCTAAGTTGTACTGGTCCATGAGTCGTTCCTTGACGTAATTGAAGCCCTGGAATGTACAGAACGAAGGCCAAATTGAAGGAGCCCTATGCAATATTTGTTTTTTGTCCAAATATCTAAGAATTCAACTTAATCATCCAATAAAATACATTATTCGTGAAAAATTAACGCGCAAGAAACCGACGCAGTCACAAAATATACCTAAAGGTCGTTCATCCGCGTGAACTCGCAGTTTTTGTATAGATTGGGTTTTTATGAGTAATTTTATTTATTACACAACACAGGATGTTACAGAAAGGTATAGTCATATTTGACGATCGTGTTTAACTTATATTATGGTATAATCTGCATTGATTTGACACAAGTAACAGAACCAGTACTATGAAATAAACTACCCTAAAAGCAAGATTTGTGTTTATCAACTTGTTTGTAAGAAACCTAAACGGTGATAAATTACACTAAATGATCATGAACCCGTCATTTCTAACCGATTCATGACCTATCTAGTGATGTGCCATGTTTATTTTGTTGCGGTTGCAGTCGTTAAAAATATTGTTTCTTTTAATCGTTAAATTATAAAGTAAGGTTTTTGGGCTTAACACCACGGTCAAAATATTGTACAAGATTACCAGATTACTAACTTGAAGTATGACTATACCTTTCTGTAAAACCCTTTATATGTATAACCACGAATACTTACCAATATTTATTTCGTCCAATGGAATCTACACCATGAGCCCTAATAGTTCGTGATTACAGTCAAAATTGCCCTGGCACTCACCACCAAGCGTGGCGAATTCACTTTGTTCAACATGGTGAGTATCTTCACGACCATGGGCTGCTTGAGTTGTTCGACGAGCAGAGATATCTCTGCGTCCCTCTCGCGCCAGTATTTGTATTCAGATACAGGCCCCTCGCCTTCACGACCCTAAATGTAAATAAGTATTTTTATAACATTCGTGTTTTTCAATTCCGTAGGTAGATATGAATTTCGACTAAAAACATCAAATTAATTTTTAATTATCATATTACGTTGTTTAATCACAATAATAAACTTTATCTTTATCTTACTTCGACTTTATTACACATCGTCACCTGCCGGTCACAAAGCCATACAATATGTCGACGAGAATCGATAAAATGGCTCGATAAAATTTTATCGTGTTGCGCATCTTAGCCCGGCTGGTGCCAAACTAAATACTAATTGTAAGTAGAGCTTGTACTATGTGTACCGATTATCACACAACCAATATGATACTTAACTAGTTTTTTTTTGTAAACTTACCTACTTATGATACACTCTTAACAACCAAAATCAGGGTAAACACAAAATATGTTGATCACAAAATTTTTACCCCAATGCGGGGATCGAACCCGTGACACCCGGCGTAGCAATCAGTAACAACAACATCGCTGTGAAATTTCTATGACTAAAAGCGGCCTTTAAGGTAGGTATATGAAGTTCTGAGTTGTACCTTGGTCAAGCAAGCGGCAATGGTTTGGTCAATGTGCGTCTCCCACATGTTGAGCGCCTGTTCCAGCTGCGCGACGAAGGCGGCATCCTTGAGGTCAATGTGTGGATGCTCCTCCATCAGCACCGGAATCGTCGGCATCGGGAAATGGATGTCGCCCTCGATGTGCTCCGTCGACCTGAATGATTAATTCATTCGAAGCGCGTTTAATCGTCAAATTAGCGCTACTCGCTGGAAAGATGAAAAATCTTTCTTTTTTCATTAGAATTCTTATTTAATCGTTCATTTTATTAAAAAGGAATCAATCGCTGGATATGTAAAATAGGGAAAACTCTTCTTATTCTTCAGCGATCGTGCGATAGTGCTTCAGGTTAATATCTCATGGGCTGTCTAGTGTCTTCCCACATTACTTCCATTCTGGGTCGCCATTCCGTGGTTCTCAAAGCCCATCAGTTCACGTTTATTCGTCTCATGTGGGCCAGCCTATTTCTACTTCAAGGAAACTATATTATGTCACTAATTTCAGCAACCATTTTCTTGAGGCCACATTGGGAATTCTATCTTAAGTAAGCATCACGAACTTCATCCCGCTTTGTTCTACACGCATTTTGTGAATGATGTCCCTTGATACATACATTTTATTTTTTAATAATACTTTGTAAGTACCTAACTATTTCAATTAAACAAGATACAGAACTCAAAACTGCTATAAACGACCACTTGTGACAGTTTTCAAAAAAAAATCTTTTACTTTATGTTGATTGTCAACAATCAACATAAAGTAAAAGATTTGCAGAGTGCAGAAGTAAATGATCAAAAACTTTATTTTAATACCAACCAATCCACAATGTTGACAAGTTCCCTAATATCTTTTGTGACCTCTTCCGAAGTGGATTTTTGCTTATCTGTAACAATAGGCTGATCTTCTGCTAACGCTTCCTGAAAGTAACGAGTGAAGCTAGAATAAAGATACCTAACAAAAACTTTCCAATAGTATGCTGAGAACCATTATTTGGAGCTCACAAATACAGCAAGTGTGAAATATTTTAAATCGTTGCTTATCAGAATGACTTAGTACAATGACAATCTATACATAGGTATCTAAAATATTTATACTATTGGTAGGGATGGAAGATGGATTTATAAAAAATATTTATCCTTTCAGCTACCTTCAGTATATAGGGTACTTTATCATTCCATTCCTATTTTTGGATCTGTCAACCTTTAATGAAACCATTCACTCGTTCCGAAGATTAGCTTTATAATAACATAACTTAAAAAAAAAATGGCTAGTTATTCAACTTTTAATAGTAAGTACATAATTAATATAAGCTTTTATATAAATAAAGGTCATAAGTGTCATTGTTAGAAAGAATGCAGTAATATCGTTAGTGCACGAGAATTTAGCTTTTATGCTCTGAGAATAAATGCTATTACGTATTGTTGTAACGTAGTACCTACCTCAAAGAATGTGTTCGTGGGTCTTCGTAACTTCGCCTTCGGTATACTTTCCTCTGATTCCGATCGCATATTTTTCATTCTGAAAATTTGAACAGTTTGCATAAAAGTTTCTATCACGACACTGAATTGCAGGTTAGGTTAGGTAAGTTAGGTAGGTTAAAATAACTCTGTCTAGCTGTCTGTCTGTCTGTCTGTCTGTCTGTCTGTCTGTCTGTCTGTCTGTCTGTCTGTCTATCTGTCTATCTGTCTATCTGTCTGTCTGTCTGTTACGCTTTCACGCCTTAACTTACTCAATTAAATGAAAAAAAATACTTTAATTATTAAACATTGCACTCGTGAGTTATAGAATTATAATACCAACCAAAATTATAAACTTTAAAATCTTTATTTTTTAATTCAGCGATACACTAAGTGAGCATTATTTTGGAGTAACTGGCAGTAGACTTGGGAAAACAACGTTAGATATTTCATTATACTACTGATTTTTATATATTAAATACATAGGTGATTAATTAGTTTATACAAAATCCTGACAGTTTATAAACTAACAGTTAGATATTACAGCTATACCGTGACAAAGTACTCATAATATAAGATTTAGCTATATATTTTGCGTAGGTAGGTACTACGTGGATATGCTGAATTGCCAACGTCTGCGTGAGCGAAAATTGATTATGTGTTATTTTTGTTTTCGCCTTGTCTTGTCGATACCTTCGTTCGGCGTTTTCTCCTCTAGCTATATTTGACATCCTGCGGTAATCCGATGGCCGCAGATAGTTAACCTGCGGAAAAGTGGGGATAAGCAGAGATACTAGTGGACACTGGTGTACTTATAGTGTTGTACAAATTGTATTTTGTATTTGTGGCAGAGGTACACAAAATATAGGTAAGTTTAATACGTCACAATTTTTAAGTGTAATCTACTACAATATTCTTACACAAAATGCTGAGACCGTTTTGAGACCGTTTTGGTCATGGGGACGCACCATACAAACACTCCTGTGATTCTATTGCAAAGAAGTCATTCACGGTTCGAGCCGTTTCGTCCCACGGCCTTGTCCCAAGATCACCCGCATTAGGTACCTACACCTAGGTAGTCGTTTTTCATGACAATCGGCTAAATGACTAAATTGTAGTCTTACGGCCGCACTCAGAGTCGACTTTAATGATTACTTAGTTAAGTATAGATTTTTGAAACAAAACTGCCGCAATCAGAGACGTTCAGTAAATTAATGTTAGTTGGCATTTAATGAGATGTAACTTAATTAGTTAAATGCCAATTAACATTAATTTATTAAAATTGTCTGATTGCGGCAGTTTTGTTTTAAAAATCTATACTTAACTAAGTAATCATTAAAATCGACTCTGAGTGCGGCCGTTAGTCCGTTATGTAGAATAATTAAAAATATTGGACACGTAGGTATATTACTATTTTCTTTACGAGATACTTTACCTATTAAAGGATCATTTAAACTTCCTTAAATATTACAAATTAATGCGAATTTGAGTTTACCATATTTGTTTGTTTGTTACGCCTTCACGCCTTAACGGCTAAACTGATCATCATAAAATTTAGCATACACGTTATTAGAGTTATAGACAAGGACAAAGGGTACTTTTTATTTCGAAATTTCCGGGGGATTTCCGAAAATAACATAGGTGAAACCGCGGGAACCAGCTGTAATGGGCATGTTAACTAATTTTTATTTTTTAGTCCGTCTTGTAGATTATTAAAAAATATTGGACACGTATTTTTTCTTTTTTTACGTAATCTAAAAATAACGGCGATATATTGAGTTGAAATTTCTTGTGACGTCACTATTCTGACAGTTTGTAGATATGGCGGTTTTAGTGGTTAGGGACGTCACGACCCCCTCACCCTAAACTTTAATGCGCTTTATTTCTGTATATTTTAATTTATTTGAAAAAGCAAAAAATACGTGTCTATTGTTTTTTTTATTTTCTAACTGACGGACTAATTAGAATTTTGATTTTAAAAAGTAGTCCACATCCCCATTATACTTGTCTTGTCTTGACAGTATCGTGGTGGGCACGGGTGTGGTACCCAGCTGGTACCCACTTGCGAGGCGGTCTCGTCCATTTTGTGGTGCGCACCCGCGTACGCCACCTGGCGGGCCGCCGCCGAGCCACCCTCGGCGCTGGGCGCGCTAGCCACCGCTACCTCGCGGAACTGCTTCTCAAACAGCGGGATGAACACCTGGCCACAAATTATTACACACTCACAGTCGCAATATATATTGCAATATAATTCTGATAATTTTTATCAACATAAAAAATTACGAAGATTGGATTTCCGTTAAAAACTCATGTAAGTGGGTGAGTTTTGCAATGCCGTATTTTGTAAAAAAAAAATTGTGATAAAGACCACCCAAAGTTGTAATTTTTGTCACGTTTTGCTTAAACTTTTTTATATGTATAAAGTTTAATCCTCTCCCCCTGTTTATTTAAAAGCATGGTGGGACTAAATTACGACGACTCTCAGCGCAAACACGTGCATTCAATTCTTTTTATGCTTCAATTTCGAACGTAATTTTAAATAAAAGGACGCTCTACGTGCAATATACCTACCTATTATCTCTCCGTCTGTTACGTACCTCTTTTAATTGCAAGCCCAAGCTGATGAGCGTCTTGCCCGTGGTCGTTCCTATGAGCACGTACTCCGGCATCTTGAGCGTCGTGTACTGAGGGGAGTCGGACAGCGGGATCTCGTCCCTGGTCTGCCGCACGAAATACAGGTAGCGGCGGTTGCGGTGAGTCACTTGGGGAGTAAACGCGCCGAATATTGGCACCAACTTCGGATATTGGATCACTCTTGGTACAGATCGCTGGAAGTACGTTTGGCAAATGTTTGCAAGACGTTTGTGCTTGAACCGAGCTTCGGGGACACGGTCACGGTTAGCTGTTTTCCTATGAATTGCAAATTGCAATTGATATTTTTTTGAACACTCCTATTGTTGTTTTTTAATAATTGCTTGTTAAGCCGACAGACGTTATCCTGTCCTTTATAGATGTTTTTCCGAATTTTCAATCTTCCGGGGGAAAAAAAAATCCTTCACATAATAAACAAACATTTATTAATAAGAAAAAATTCCAAATCGGTGCATCCGTTCTCAAGTGTACTAACGAACAGTATTTAATAAATATGAGCCGAAAAAGTTGTCTTTTTAGCAAGCAAATTGTGACTTACAATGACAGTATAAAATTCAACAATTCCATCAACCGCTGGATCCAGATCTTCGGGCGCTGAAATACGAAGAATTTCATATTTTACTTGAGTCATATACTCATGCCTATTTGATAGATTGTCGAATCAAAAATTTTATTATTTGCTGTTAATATGATATTAATGAAGAAATAAAGAAAATGTCAATAATAGCTCAGAGTAATAAATATCCCAACAAAAACATTTTCATGTAAAATGTTGCCAAGACGAGACCATATGCCAGCACTTTCAAAAAGTTATCAGATCTTATGTAGAGCCAAGCTTCTAACTCTACACGCCTTAACTCTACAAGGTCTAACTTCACATACTCTACACCTTAGCCAAAATATGTGGCTTGACCATTTCGCTACATTCACATGGCCCTTAGGCCCTAAGGTGAAAAATTGGTCCATTTTTCATTACTTTTCTGTTATATAATAATAGTTCTTTGTAGTAACGAAACGGCCAAGCCACATATTTTGGGTAAGGTGTAGAGTTTGTGAAGTTATAGACCTTGTAGAGTTAAGGCGTGTAGAGTTAGAAGCTTGGCTCTACATAAGATCTGATAACTTTTTGAAAGTGCTGGCATATGGTCTCGTCTTGGCAACATTTTACATGAAAATGTTTTTGTTGGGATTTCATTTCTTTTTGTAAGTCAAAATTGCAGAAGTCTCATACAAACTTCCATCCCCTAATTTAAGGGGTTGGGAGATAAAAGTTACAAGTTTTATAATTTTTTTGTTGTTTGTTTACTAATACTAGCTTACATACCAAATTTCAGCTTTCTAGGACATTAGGAAGTACCCTAAGAATTTTGATGATCATCAGTGAGTCAGTGACGAAATCGAGGTTTTTTAGATATCAATAAAATCTAAAGGATGGGAGCTATACAATTAAAACTTTATACATTTAATAAGTCTGCTATTGACAACATATTCCGAAAATTTTGTTTATCTGGTATAATCCAGACCCAAGTTACAAGGGTTCAAAAAAACGACGAAACGCTTCGAGAAAAGGTAGGTAGTGCCCTTGCGCTTTGCTGGCTCGTCTTGGCGGGGGCACTACCGTGCCCCCAGATACTAAAAGTAATGTTACGCTTTATAAAATAAGTGCTTACGCGGCGGGAACGTGTACGAGTCCTCAGCGACCAGCGGCATCTCCTCATCGTCCATACGCAGGTCCAGCGACGTCCTCGTCTCCATTTCACTCTCCGTCACTTCTGTTAACGCCGCCACCGTCTCTATCTCGTCGGTCGTCGGCGGTTCTTGAACTAAAGTATAAAAATATTTAGCATACGAGTAGATACATGCTGTATAAAGCATGAAACGGCGGGGCACAGCTAGTCTTTAATAATATTTATTAATCTCGTTTTCAAATCCCTTGTGTGTCTGTAAATACATTTGGTGCTACTACAAAATAGTCAAACAGGTATTTGAACATGTGTCTAGTAAAATTCTACAGTAGGTAATTTTGTATAGAAATTTATCAGACTCGCGTTCTTTTGTTAAACCCGCTCCACATTCTCGCGAGAATCTTGCGAGAACACGAAAAAACCACGAGGCACGGCGTAGAACATCGGCTCCACATTTACGAAAAACCAAAAAAACAAAAGCATTTTGGTCATAAAATTTTGATCGTTTCCCTATCTATACGGAAACTCATACAATAGTCAAGAAAAAAAAACAGCCGAATGCAGAACCTTCTCCTTTTTGGAAGTCGGTTAAAAAAGAAAAGTTAAACAGTTTTTAAAAGTTTGATACTTTACCTTCTTCTTCAATAATGTCCACATCTGCAAGCGAAACAAAAATAATTAAATGTAGGTATATATAAGGTCTAAGGAAAAGTTTCATGATCCATAAATAATACCATCAACTTAATTACAATTTATTGTAATTAGTACGTATTGTAAACCCTAATATCGTACTGCAGAGACACGATTTGCCGTACCGAAATCAAGAGGTTCCGGATTCGATTCCCAGAGGGGGCAGAATGAAGCACCTGCCCCCCTGTATTCATTACACAAGTGCCTCACAAATTGCCTTTGTGATTTTCCACAGCAGGAAAATAATACAACTGATTGCGAGTCACAAACAAGACAAACAAACGGAGTTGGGATATCTTGAAGACAACCATAAAACGATGTAAATCTTTAGAAAAATGTTTGGATGGGACGATAATATACATACGTTTCAAGCTTTTCATGCTTTTTATGCTTTTGGTACTTTTTGCACCCTTCGTGCCTTTCCCATCTTTTTCCTCTTCAGATTTCTCGGACGCGGGTGGCGGGGCGGGGGCGGGCGCGCCACCTTTCCCCTTTTTGCCTTTTTTCGGCGGCGGCGGCGGTGGCGGAGGGGGCGGGGGAAGGAGTCCTGGGACAGAGAAAAACCGTTTAAAACTTTCAATAAATTCAAATTGTTTGAAAACGAGTCTAATGTTCGTTCTTTAAAATGCAAAAAGGTAGGTAGTAGGTACTGATTATAATACGTATCTACATATTATAACATAGAGTTGTTGAACTCTATTACAAATATAAGATACAAAATATGTAAAGTTACAGGGAATATTTTCTTTTTTTATAGAATAGGGGACAAACGGGCAAATGACACATCTGATGGTAGATAAGTGATCTGCAACTGCACCAGAAGGCATGTATAGGTGCGTTGCCGACCTTATACGTATACATAATAACTAGCTGTCCCACGCGGTTTCACCAGCGGTAATTTCGGAGGTCCTGCGGGAATTCCGGGATAAAAACTATCCTATCTTTTAAGTTGGACTATATTATAAATGGTTACAAAATTTTATCAAAATCCGTTCATTAGTTTCGGAGTCCATCGCGGACAAACAACGTGACACGTTATTTATATATATTAGACTAGCTGTCCCCCGCGATTTCATCCGCGGTAATTTCGGAGTCGGAGTTCCCGCGGGAATTCCGGGATAAAAACTATCCTATCTTTTAAGTTGGACCATATTATAAATGGTTACAAAATTTAAAAAAAATCCGTTCAGTAGTTTCGGAGTCCATCGCGGACAAACAATGTGACACGTGATTTATATATATTAGATAGACTAGCTGTCCCCCGCGATTTCATCCGCGGTAATTTCGGAGTTCTCGCGGAGGTTGCGGGAAAAAAGTACTCTATGTCCTTCAGTTCCCGAGGGAATTCCGAGATAAAAATTATTCTATCTTTTAAGTTGGACCATATTATAAATGGTTGCAAAATTTTATCAAAATCCGTTCAGTAGTTTCGGAGTCCATCGCGGACAAACAACGTGATACGTGATTTATATATATTAGATAAGAAGATATACAAATCCAATTATTTGAAAGAATATTGATGGAGATGGCATTAAGGTTTAAGCTATGCTAAGCTACCAAGTAGCTAAGTAGGTATGTAAAGTGGGTAAGTCCGTCCACTGGGTAAAATTTAACAGATGAAGTCTCATTTGTTTGGCTCCCACTATGCGAGCTGGTTGTGATTGGCACAAATAATGTGAGTCCAGTAAACCACTCACTCCACTCAGTAAACTCTTTGTCCTCATGAATGAGTTTATCTACCATTATCTTTGACACAAAGAAAGTTCTCTTGTCCAATGACAATTCATTGGGCTTCACTGGCGCTGTGATGAATGATGTCATTTTATGCTTAACATCCCCCTCGTTCAACATATTGTAGAACAGCTCTTCGTCATCCATGTTGATGTTTGTGAGGATCCGATCTTTGATCCACTGCACACGTGGATCCTTTCTGAAGTCAAGCACCACATCCGCTTCCTCATCATCAAGCATTAATGCTTGAGACAGTCCAAACACACTTGCGTTTATCTGTGACATCCTGTTATGGATATAGGTACCTAGTAAGTAAATTTAACTTTGTTTATAGATATACCTACATACTTAAAAATAGTAACTGTCTAATGTACTGATATGATTTCTGTTCTAAGAGGTGGTTTTCGTCTTAGTCACCCAAAAAGAATGCAATAAGCTAAAATTTTAATCAGCACTCGGTCTTTCGTATATCTGGTAGGTACTGGACTACTTATTAATGGACTGATATACTTATTAATAACTATGTAGCTCTTCCCTGCGGTTTCATCTGCGGTAATTTCGAGATCCCGCGGGAACTCTGGGACAAAAAGTACCCTATGTCCTTCTCGGTACCCCTGACAACGTGTGTGCAAAATTTCGTTACGATCAGTTGAGCGGCTAGGGCGTGAAATCGCAACAAACAAACAAACAGACTCACTTCCGGATTTTGCTATTGTAATAAGGATTCAATGATTTTATTTCAATTTTTACAAACCTGCTCTTCACAATTGAGTTCGACTTGATGTTTCTCTTCAAAATATTAGAGCGAAATATGTATCATACTCGCAAACGGTTAAATTATTTGAACCCCTAATTTTAAAGATTAAACTACAATTCATGACTCTTAATCAATAATATAAATAAATATTCCATTTCTGTTGCTAACTTATAACGAATAAACAAATGAACTGGATGAATAAACATTTCGTTGGCATAGCAACCACAATAGACAGCTATGGACAGCGATTTGAACTACGCAAAACTGCTAGGAAATGGTTGACGTCTTTTAGTTTTGTAAAGTTATTACAGTATGTCACTCAGAGAGAAATATATTTTTATGTACAAGTTATTCTTCTGAGTATAGTACAGTAGCTTCCTATTAGTGAAAGAATTTTTAGAATTGGTTCAGTAGTTAGTTGTTCACAACATCAAAACTTACATTTTTAAATGAATACGGGTTCTCAAAAGAAAATTTATATTTGAATACTATAGCATTATAAAAGAACAGACGAACAATACAAACTTTTACTATGCAATTCACGTCAACCAATTTTTGCGGGGGGAATGATCAAAATATAAAACTAATCACATCGTTGTGAAGCAATCCAGTACATTTCAAAAAGCCAATCACATCGCTTTCCGTCAAGTGGTATCTATATAATAGTCTCTTGAGAGTCTCTACTAGCCAACGGCATTTTGTTAGCATAAGATCATTTGACCACTGCGTGGTTCAAGCTTAGCAGCCGAGCGTATTGTCTATCTATTCTCTTTCAATATCTTTGTCCATAGCTGTGCCCCGCGGTTTCACCCGCGTGAATTGTACATTTGTACTATTTGTACTATTTTGTGCAAGAAGAATAAATAAATAAATAAATTCCGAAATTCCCGCAGGAACTCCAAACTTTTTGGATATTCCCTTTCTTCTTACAATAACGAACACAACAAAAAAGAATCAGCGAAATTAGTCCAGCTGTTCACGCGTGATGCCGTGACCAAGGGAAATAGGGATTCATTTTTATATATAAACTTTCTTTTGAGACGCCATACTGTATTTTACCGCCACGCTGAAATTCTAATCGAAGCGTTGTTTCTTTCAACATGTATCGATTTGCTTTATATCAGACATGATAAATTCTTAATTATTCTCTTTGGTTGTTATAGCATTTTCCGCCTTCGTTTTCACCGCGTTTATATGTATATGGCACTTTTCAAACCTATATTATATAGGTACGAAACTCTTGGGTAGAAAAGAGATGCTTTATGTTACTGTTGACAGGTGTAGAAGTTTATCGAACTACCAGATTAAGGCTAAAATCAAAAATTGGTTACAGAGTTTAAATTATGATGCTGTGGAGGAGCTATTTAATGTTGTGGCATGAGTGGAGAACATTGCTTATTGATTTATTAATTATTATTAGTTTTTTTTTACAGCATGTTATTTAAGCTTTCGATTTCATTTTAAATTTATTTTTATTTTAAATCTATACTTTTTTTATTGATTTATACTTATTAATTTATACTTATTAATTTATACTTATTAACTTATACTTTTTAATTTATACTTATTAATTTATCCTTTTCTGATTGTTTGTTCAAGCTCAATGAAATTATAATATGTAACTGGCTTCTAACATACAGCTTACGCTAGTTTGGAAGCCAGCGATTGTACGGATATGGTAAAAATTTTTTGCTTGTGACAATAAATTATTATTATTATTATTATATGTATTATGTATATACATAAGAGGGCACTTTATACAACTACCGTTTGACGTGGAGAACTCGGAGAAGTTTCCACTTCAATATAATAAAAATAAGGACCGATCTACATACGAAGATATCACATGATAGCTGCATTGAAAGAAATATTTATGAATTATCCTGTTTACGTAGTGAGGTGAGAAATAAAATCAAACAAAAGTTTGAAAAAGATCCAGTAGATCTGTTGATAAGAAATTTTATTCAATATTTATGGTTCGTATGTTACTTAATACAATAGTTTAAAGCTACAATTTTTATTTACATAATCAACATAACATTATATTAATGGATAATTTAAACAATAACGATATAATTTATTCGTATAAAGTCTTTCGTGTAACTAGGCTAATGTTAACTTTAACAATTTAGAAATTAAATTGACGGATCGGTGTAAACTTAGAAAAGCCGTCATTGCGATTGTAATCATCCAATTGTTCCAGTCTTGTGTTGTAATTAACATTCTGCTGTGTTACGTCTCTTTTAGTATTTAGACTGCCTACTGACGACTGTGGCGCTGAGTAAGATGAAGGTCCTGTGTAGAGAGCACTGAGTACATTTTGTTTGGAGTTTGTAGAATGATCGATCGAAACATCTACATCGCTAGTCTGAATATTTTGTTGAGCATCCGGCGCATTAACTAAATAACCATTATTGGTCTTACCCGAATCATCTACTAAGTTATTAGCGAAATTTTGTAATCCTTTGACTTCGTTTTCAACTTCAAAACCGACTGACGGAACAAAACTATACGTAGCAATGTTGTTAGTTTTACTCTCATGAGTCAGTTTAGCACTTTGCTGGTCGGCTACTATGTTGGATTGGCTAACAGGAACTTTTGATGATTCTTTTTCTCCAATATCATTATCTCCAATCTTTTTAAAGACAAAGTATGAGTTATCTCTTTTAAATGTTACAACCTTATTTTTTTCTGAGGGGTGAGGAATTTTTCCGGTTACTTTATCTTGTACTTGAGCTGATATACCATCTTCAGCGTTCAGATATTTATTTTTAAATGCTTGTTCAGATTTTTCTACATTTTTAATAGAAGAATTATCTGTTTCATCGGTAGGTGAAAATTGTAGTTTAGCTAAAGACGGTTCAAAACTATGTGATCGAACTATTTCAACTTCTGTGCTGGATTGTCCATGTGAATTTTGTTTATGAGTCGAATTTTTATTGTTTATTACACGTAATAAATCAGTAGTTTCAGAGTTTTTTGATTTATTACTATTATTGTTTATGTAATTGGTTACGTCTGGCACTGGGTGCTGATAAAGTTGTCCACTGTATATTTCATTTTGATTTTTTAACAGATTTCCCTTGCCGTTATTCGATGAGTAATTTTGTTTGGAATTTGCATTAGGTTTATTTTGATTGGATGAATTGCTTATGTATTTCGCTTTGTTTTGGTTTGAATTCGACTGATATAAAGATGCAATGTTTCCACGATTAACATTCTTATTATTTTCAGAATATTGTGTTGATGTAAGTCGTGATACTTGTGTGGAGTATTTCGACAAATCTGCATTTTGTACATTGTTTTGATATGTTGGTGGTTGCGTAGTTGTAGGTTCATTCGACTGTGCTATGTTGCTGTACTCTTTGGCTCCATTTAAAGAGTCTGCCAATAGTGAAAACACTAGTGCCTGTGAATTCGAAATGTTAGAATTATTTTCCACTATTAATTTACCAATAGGTATTGTATTGAAGCCGTTACGTTTTGAAAATTTGTTAGCTAAAACGAGATAATTACTACTTCCAGTATTCAATATTTCTAACTTATCAAAGCCGTTTTCTTGTTCACTTTTGAATAAGTAAGAAGCTATATTTTCAGGTATAGATATTTTTATAGAAATTATCCGTTCAATAGTTGTTGGGATCGTAGGCTCTACGAAATAGGGTAAGTTAGATATAGGGTTGGTATTTTGATATGAAGTGTGACTTTCATACGGAGGTTCTAAGTGTTTTGAAGGACTTGCTATAAGTTTCGCAAACTTTGTAGTATTAGATGTGTAAGGTAATGACGTCCGAGTATTATCATCATCATATGATGATGATGCTGGTAAATATTCGTTGGGTAAGCGATCATCATCGGAGAACTCGTCTGGGATCTCTTCTTGTAGACGACCAAATTGACGCTGAGATGCTATTTGCAGAATTTTACTTGTATCTTGAACTATATTACTAATTGTTAAATCTAATTTTTCTTTTGTTAATATATCAGCAAAAGTTAAATTATTGCGTGTAGCGTGAACTTGTGCTTGCTTAGTTATAGAATACGTTGGGTAATCAAAATTAAAATCTCGAGCCGTATAAATAGGTGCAGAAGAGCTGGAAGCTGTTTTTAACTTTTGGATTTGATATTGTGGATATTGTTGAATACTGTTTGGAATCAAATATTGACGTGATAGTAATGTAGTCTCATCTGTGGGAGGAAAGTAGTATTTGGAATTAGGCTTAAATGTAGTAGGAGTAAAATACAGGCGGGAGGGTTTAGTAGGCGTAGCGAATGAGGGAGTTGCTACTAAACGGGGAGGAAATGTTTGTGGGGATGTTGTGGCAACTAGATACTGTGTTGGGGGTTTGTTTAAAGTTATTTGTTTTGCCACTACTGTTGGTCTATTATAAACGTAAGGCGTAGGTTCAGATACGGATATGACTTTTTCAGAAAAACTTGGAGTTGTGGGTCGATCGTACACATAAGGATGTGATTGTAATATTTTTTCATTACGTGGGTTTGATTGTCTATTATATGCATTTGGCGCTTGTTCAGTTAGTCTGGCTGTTCTAGAAGGTTTGACAAGCCACGTTTTAAAGGTTATGCGTGATTTGGGGGTTTGTGAATTTGACTTAGAATCTTCGAGTATTTTGTTTAAAGTTAGCGTTTTTCTAATAACGCTAGCAGATGTTATATTCCTACTTACCAAATTTTGTTTCGCTTCGTTGCCAACTTCGCCGTCGATGTCATCGGAAAACTTCAGGAATGGTATGTCGATAGGAGGTGATGGTTTATGTCGATTTGCATTGTTATTGGAATTACTGGATTGTATTTGTTGTGAAGTTCTTTTGGAGTTATGAGTTCTTTGTGTTTCATCATACTGCCTGTTAACTCTATTATGAGTTATTTGAGTATACTGTTTAGGTCGACTGCTATATATGTGTTGAGGCCTAGTCGTCGTGGCAGAAAAGAAAATTTCCTCATTACTTTGTGCTTTTGGAGCAGCAGAATTTTTAGGAAAAGATTGCTCTTGCGATTGTTGGTATTCTTGCAAAACATTATCGTCTTGTAAAGCACTCTCATCATAAGAGTTTCGCAATGGATGTGTGAGCATTTGCTTTATATCACTCATTATCTGAGGACCAAATTTGAGATCATTGAACTTTTCATTGTTATTGTTGATGAATTCTTCTGATTTCTCGCATTTCACATTTTTCCACCAGTCACACACGGACACTGCTTGATTAAATAAGGTGCCGATTGGACAGAGGAATGACTGAAAATTTAAATTCGATCCAGAAGTACAAACCCGGAATACTTGGCAATTTGTTTCCATATCCGCATAATATCCTGTAAAAAACACTAATTGTAAGTAAAGAAAAATTAAAGAAATTTGAAGAGTGATTCGTTTGCTTGTCACCCGCAAAGAGTATAATCCATGGTATAATCTTATATAACCACTACGGTCACCCGGTTGAAGGACAACAAAGACAGAGTTAAGGAATGACTTCGACTATAGAGTGTCGTCTCTTTCACAAGTAAATATCAACTGCTAACTGAAACACCTACTTCAGTCTTTTGTTAGTAAGTAGTTGTAATTTCAGAATAAGCACAGTTAATGTTGATTTGGACCTGTCGTCCGAGTATTCTGCCACATAGTCTTTCGCCAATAACAGCACAGTTATTATTATTTTATTATCTTACCAGGTTCTCTTCCAGCACATGAGAACGATGTCTTCGGTATGTGTCCCAGTGTGGGGTAGTCATCGCCAAGGTCACCAGGAACCGATGGTCTTGTATCCAACTCGTTCCGACTGTGACCGTTTTGAGACTCATCATCGTCGTATTGTGCGACACACTGTGACGTCAGCAGACAAACTGAAATATTATAAAGTAACAGTTAAGCTAACCATTGATAAACTCGAACAAAATACCTACTCACTGCAAATCTTTGTACATAATATTATGTAGGCTGTAGCTAATGCTAACAGAAGTGTTACAGTTGAGATATAACAGAACATTACCTATATCAGAGAGTATAGGTATAAGTGCAACGGAATATTTAAATTTCTATTTCATTGATTCTCCTAGAGATGCCTCCTTTTGATTAAAAATTCTAAGATTCAAGTAATACTTTCAACTAATAATAAATAATTGATGCAGTCTTCAATCTTCTTCATTGGGATTTGATCGAAAATTTCTCTTTTACTAGCTGTTTCCCGCGGTTTCACCTATGGAAATTTCAGAGATCCCGCAGGAATTCTGGGATAAAAAGTATCCTAATGTCCTGCTCTGTACCCCTGACAATGTGCATGCAAAATTTCATGGTGATCGGTTGAGCCATTGAGGCGTGAAAGCGTAACAAACAAACAAACAAACAAACAAACTCACTTTCGCATCACCAGATCACGAACTTGAAATAACTACTACCTAATTGTAAGTACATCTTTTCATCTTTTGACGACCCGATTGGCGCAATTGTCACCATGCCTGCCCGCTAATCAAGGGGTTCCGGGTTCGATTCCCGGTGGGGGTGGACTTTGTGTGATGAACACAGGGTTCCATTTTCCAGTCTGGGTGTGTTTATATATCTATAGTATAATATATAAGTAATTCTATGTAGTATATACCACGTTTGCTTGGTTTCCACGACACAAGCTAATAATAGCTTACTGTGGGATCAAGTAGATCTGTGTGTTGTGATGTGGATTATTATTATTATTATTATTATTATCTTTCTGTAATATTATGTGTAGGTGTCTGCGATTGTTAGAAGAAAGTCTACAATAGATAGTAGTTAGTACTTACTAGTACTAGTAAATAAGGTAGATAATCCTACTAATATTATAAATGTGAAAGTGTGGATGTTCTGATGTTTGGATGTTTATAGAAGTATAGTATTAGTATATTACAATACTAACTGTGCCCCGTGGTTTCACCCGCGGTAAATTCGGAGTTCCTGCGGGAATTCCGGGATAAAAAGTACCCTATGTCCTTCTCTGCACCCCTGACAACGTGCATGCCAAATCTCATCCAAATCCGTTCAGCCGTTTTTGCGTGATTGAGTAACCAAACATCCACACTTTCACATTTATAATATTAGTAGGATTATTGTGATAATATATAATATAATAATATAGGAATAGTAAGGAAGGATTAGTTATGTGTGCATATATAGGTAGTACTGTATTTATTTATTGAGTAAGATCATACTATTAATAATAACTAATTTGAAAACTAGCTATCTAAGCAGTTTTCGTGAGGCTATTCTAAATAATCTGCGTACAAAAAAATTATGCCAAAATGGTTTCGCTGCAACGAAGGTGTCGATAACAATGCTATTTCACAAACCCGATGCTTGTAGTGTCGAGACTGTTCTCATGTTTTTTTCATCTAATCGAAGGTGACTATAATCAACTAGTTAACAAAAAGAGGATCAATAAACTACGTAGGTCGAGATACGCAGATTCCCACGTCGTAGAATACTAATAGGGAAAATATTACGGAATCTATCGTTTTTAGTAGATACGAATGATTTTGTTGTTGTATTCAAGTTAAAAGCTTATTCAGCTCAGTTCAGCTACAGCTGAGTTTAGGGATCCGGTTAAAGCGTTATTACACTTCATAATTTGTCCGACACCAATTTAGGAAATCTGAAGATGTAATCGAAGTTAGAACAGTTGGTTCCGATTTAGGATCAGCGAGTGAGAGAAAGAGCGAGTGATCACACTACATTAAAATGTACCCTAGATTAGTGGTTTTAGGGTACAATTTAGTATAGTGTGATCACTCGCTCTCTCTCTCTCTCTCACTCACTGATCCTAAATTGTATTCGATTTAGATTCCCTAAATTCGAAGTAGTGTAATAAGCCCATTAGATGTAGAGCAACCATCTTTGTCCACGTCGTTTGTATGTCATTCCAAGATAGATTATTATTATTTAAATATTTACCAAAATGCTCCGACGATGATTTTAGGACATAATATGTTAATAATAATTATTAGTATAGTACAAAAAATTACACAATCTAGAAAGATGGGGGGTTTCAAACCTGATGCTTTGATATAAGTTTCGTTTCCGAAGTTTTGCCTACTGCGGTCAGTAGGTACCTTTCAGGTGAGATCGGTACACATTGCTATTTTTTATCCACTTCACAACACACAGATCTACTTGATCCCACAGTGAGCTAGTATTAGCTTGTGTCGTGGAAACCAAGCAAATGTGGTATATACTACATAGAATTATATACATATTATACTATAGATATATAAACACACCCAGACTGGAAGTGGAACCCTGTGTTCATCACACAAAGTGCACCCCCACCGGGAATCGAACCCGGAACCTCTTGATTAGCGGGCAGGCATGGTGACCTACTACGCCAATCGGGTCGTCATGGTAATGTGTTAGATGTAGTTGAGTTTTTAGGAAGGGTATACTACTATAGCAGATAAGAATATACTGCGCATGTAGACTGATACTTGACTTAAAAGTTAAAATGTCGCAAATCTAAATGCAAAGAAAATTACATTTTTTATTTATATGTAAAAGTGGAAACACTGTTTGCATTACCCACACAGATAACGTAACTGAGCTGTAGTTTATTCAGAAACGATTTCCAGTTTTATTGAGTCTATCAATATTGTGCTCAAGATGGCGAAGCGCTTAACGATGCACCCAGATTACAGAGACAATAAAACGTATCATCAAATTTTATATTTAGATAGGTACTTGGTCGATGGCAATATCATTGTAATTGTTCCGCTTTGCGATATGCCAACGACCAATATTTATTAATGTTTTTTCCAACAACATGAACACAGAAATGACGTGAACTAACGAACTGGCAAACTACATTATTATAAGCCTTTTAATTTCCTACTGTCAATAAAACTGCATATAATTTTAAATTCACGTTTGCCTGCTGGAGAGATATAGGAAAACTTATTGCGAGAAAAATAGAAGGTACATATAGGTTTCAAAATCTATAATAATAATAATCCTTGGACATTATCACACATCATATTTTGTATGATACAAAATAAATGCCTCTAGCGCCTAGAATTTTAAGTAGGCGAATGCACGAATCAGAATTCAGTAGGTAATAGTTATTTCTTACATCCAATGCATTACTTTATACTTTCATGTTCAATGTGTAGATAGGTACAGTTGCAATTTTATTATATACTAGCTATCCCCCGTGGGTTCACCTGCGTTTCGAGTTTCCAACTGTTTCAGGGGTTGATTGAATCCTAAGCAATTGTACATTATAATAGGTACATACATAAATGTAGATGTGTTAAATAGAAATAACAGAATAATATTATATATCTATGTATTATCACTTTGAAAAGTAGCAGGCTCACCAAGTATTGTAAAACCGGAGCCACATAAAAAATGAGCTTTTAATCTGTTTTAACTTGAAAACATGTATCCCTATTTCCCTTGGTCATGGCACCACGCGTGAACGGCTGTTTGTTTTTGTAAGGAGAAGGGAGAAGGAGAATAAAAGAAGTTTTGAGTTCCTGCGGGAATTCCGATACTCATACGGGTGAATCTCCGGAACGCTTGGACCGCTTTTGACGGGACTTTCACTGTTAATAATGGGCATGTTAACTAATTTTTATTTTTTAGTCCGTCTTGTAGATTATTAAAAAATATTGGACACGTATTTTTTCTCTTTTTACGTAATCAAAAAATAACGGCGATATATTGAGTTGAAATTTCGCGTGACGTCACTATTCTGACTGTTTGTATGGCGGTTTTAGCGGTTAGGGACGTCACGACCGGACCCCCTCACCCTAAACTTTAATGCGCTTTATTTCTGTATATTTAATTTTAATTTGTTTGAAAAAGCAAAAAATACGTGTCTATTGTTTTTTTATTTTCTAACTGACGGACTAATTAGAATTTTGATTTTCAAAAGTAGTCCACATCCCCATTAGCTGATGTTATATCCTTATGGGTAAATTATGGGCTACTTTGGAGTTCCTGCGAGAATTCCGAAACTCACGCGGAGGAAACCGCGATGGAGTCTATTATATAGATTTACCTACTTTTATGTTAAAACTTTGTAAGTGGCCTGTTTTCTGACATGATTCGCTGAACTAAGTTTTCGGAATGTTCAAAATAAAATAAGTAAAACTGCCTCTCCCTTGTCTCCTCGCGTGGTCGTACGCTCGATTTTCACGCAGGTACTTAGTATGTACTCCTACACTTTGACCTGCCCTTGACCTCAAATGGACATAGATAAGCAATAGTGTGTTAACCCACACTGGAGAAATTTTGATTAAATTAAAGTTTTTAAATTATAGCGCCATTTTGTGTCAAATTTTTTATGTTCAATATTTAGTTACATATTTAAACAATGTAATCAGGTAAACACATAATTAAAAAACGTTCTCTAACTCCCAATAAACCGTTCTGAATCAATAACTTCATTTTGTGGGTTAACATGTTATTGCTTATCTGCGTCCAAATATCACATTACATAAGAATGTCGGATGGACATTATGAGTTTCATGTAAATTATCCAGATAAGTGTAGGGTTGGTATTCACTGACGTTGTTTTGATCTTTTGATGAAATTACCTAGTTTTCAGACTGCTTATATGCGCAATATGGTCCCAGGCAGCAGCAAATCGGTTGGACCCATACCCATGAAACCAATAATTCTTTATTGACTTATTACAATATACCTTTAATGTATACGTCGTTATTACATCTCTTCGGTTAATTTTTTGTGCGCGCGACTACGAGATTGCGCTTAAACGAGCTGGCAAGCTAAGTTACATTATATTTTACATTTTGAACAGTCTCAACAAATACCTAATCCCTATCAGGGAGATGATTTTATTTTCTTTTTTCATTTTTTTTTTATAACAACGGTTTATACATTAATAAGGAACTTAAAAGAAATTACATTTACAATTAACCAAGCAGTGTGACTAATGTAAGTAGGTACCTAAATAAACAAATCGCAATACCTTGAAAAGAAATCCAATCTTTAGATAACTAGCTAGGTTATCTAAATAACTATTAATAATAATAATCATCTTTATAATTATTAGTCTTAAAATAATTAAAGTTCTGGAACCCTGGTTTGACTGGTTTTAGGAAGTGTTGTCAGATATCATCTATATGTAACATAGGGTCATTTCGCCTGTTCGCGTCCATTTAGTGCAGTTGGCAAGTTTGACGGCGATAATAAAAATATCCCAGCACTAATTTCTATGAAAAATTTATGTAACGTGTTCATTATATAGTCTATTTTAAGATTAACTTTCAGTTTTGTTCGAAACATGTTGTGTTTTTTTTTTAAATAGATAAACTTCAGAATTAGGCGTTTTACCCACTTTGCGTCCACAAAATCCAAATTGCGTCCACCCATGGACCATTTAGCGTCCACCAGCTTAAAAAAGAAATATAGGGGAAAAAAGAATATAAATTCTTAAGAATTTGTAAAGAATGATTGTATTTTAACAATTTCTTTATTTAAGAATATAAATATTATAAAACAACATTACTATCATTAAAAACATCACTTTAAAAAAAGCTTTCAAAAATAGGTGTTTTTTTCATCTTACTTAATATTAAGGACATACTATGCGATAAGCGATTTATGCCCATCTACCAGCAAAAGCACTGGGTTTTTGATGTTATTTTTCACTACCTAGTTGTGAAACTCATTGGTATTCAAAGAATATTTATTTATCTCCTCTCATCCAACCTAACTCCGATCTGCCTAAGCACCATTCTTGATGCATACTATTCACTACAGCTTTTGGTGGTCTAATGTATGGAAACATGATACAAGGTGGACACATAGTATCTGATACCGTCGCGTTGTCTTCTTTTTCACTTTTTCAAGCCAAGTAGGCTTTATTTGGTATAAGTTTTTGAACTCTCTTGGACCTAAAACTTTGCCTGTCTTTGGGCAAGATCGAAACCACTTTCGTCCCCATTAAAAAATCTTAAAATATCTTTTTGGTGTATACTATCCAAATATCCCTCTAATTCTCTAAGCCACAATCTAATTGACTCTTCTGTAACTTGGGCGCTAGCTTTATTAATACTCTCCACCTTTTTTAACCACTTTTGACCTGGGAATTATTTTCTGAACAGTATTCAACAAAAAACAACAGTTAAGAAGCCATTCAACTATTCACTATCTACTCCTAGCGCTGGTTCTGGTACTGGTTTCTTTACTCCATCTGGTCTGCGCCCACTAACTTTGTCCAATATTGTGGTCTTGGGAATAGCATATTCTTTGCATATATGTCATCTATTTATTCTTCTCTCAAATTTCCTTTAATGCTTTCTTTAGATCGTCTTCTGTGTATGTCTCTTTTCCTTCTTCTATTCTTGTCTGCAAAGAACTCATCTTAAATAGAAAAAAAAAATAAGAATGAAACAAATTACTCATTTGATTTAAAAATTGAACACGTAGTCTTAATAAATAATGTACAATAATAATAATTAATCAATACATTTTAAATTATTTTTACAACCAAGTCAATTGTATTTAACGAAAATGGTGGACGCAATTTGGTTTATTATTATCCCACGTAGGTATAGTTTGCGTCCATTGCGGACGCAAAGTGGAAGTTTTGTAAATTCGATGTAGTAATTCGCGTCCACCTTATTTTATTCGTTAAATATAAAAAACATAAGCAAATTCATAATTAATATTATTCCTTTTTTCATAATAAAAGTCTAGAAACAGCTATGTATCCTAAAATTAACATAAAACAATAAAAAACTTACCATCGAACGCGCCGCTGCACACTATTTTTTATCTAAACATCCCGCGCATACGCACTCCTTTGATGAACAGCCTAAACTAATTATTTTTTTAAAGAAGATTGGTTTGGCGCACGGACCTTCTGTCGATGTGTGCGTGCCTCTTATATATTAAGGTATTAGCGGTAATTAATTTTCGTTTGATTGGTGAGTTAGTTTACTTATTTTTGAGGATTTTCAAAGGAAGATCCGCAAAATGGACGCGAATTGGGCGATGGACGCGAACAGGCGAAATGACCCTACCTAATAATATTTAAAATTAAACTCTACTGATTATAATAAATTGCTATTATAAATAAAAAGTTAATTGCGTTTATCTGAAATAGTGTTAATCCGACGTCTTCAAAATCAGGTTGCTAGTTTGGTCTTTTTAAATTTGAAATGTAAATTATTTAGTCTTTGAAGTCGAACGTTACTGCCTCGAGGCGTACTGAGGTTAGCTCCTTAATTAAAAATTCTGTTTCTGAAGATTCCAAGCGGGATACTAATATAAGTTTTATAGGTACCTATGCCTATACCTATTGATTTAATTCCAAGCTCATTTCGTCCATCAATATTACATTAAGTTAAAGCTTTACGATCCCGAAAATATAGATAGATATAAAATAAAAAAATGAAAACAAATGTTTTTCAGACCCAATAATGGTAAAGGATTTACTTACCAACAAACACTAAAATCCTCATATCGATAAGAGCGATAGGTACAACACAAGTCTGTGCTTTTGCTGACTGTTGTTTATAACTCGGCACAATACCTTGATCACTGAAAGTGGTAAGGTATAATTTAAAACCACAACATTGTATGCGCGCAGCAGTCGACTGTCGGAATGGTGGTTCCAGCAACGTATAGGTGAAGTCGTTCGTCTGGATGGTGACATGTACCCTACCCTACCAACCACCAAGAGGTTGCTCAGACTAAAGCGAACAGCGGTTGGTCCATCGACCTGGTCACTCACATATTGTGAGCTATTGACCCCGCTTGGTTTATTATAAGTATTCCTATATTCTTAATTGATGTGTTTTAGGTTTGAAAAAATGGCACCTTCGTCATGTCACAGAAAAAACAAATTAATGTTACTTACAGTTTCGAAACTTTGTCGACTACTACGACTGCCGTTAAATTCGCCATGTTAATTGTGTAATAGGTATTTAGACTAGAATAAAATTGAATATTTTTTATTGCACAACAGACACACACACATACACAGAAAGATGAGTTTTATTTGTGTAATAAAGGAAAAAATAATTTAGTCTCGCCGAGTTGATTCAGCAAGAGATTTTATTTAGCACCGATCACGATTTAAATTTTTCAACTGTTCGGTTTTCAATACGTGCCTTGCTACAATAGGTTTTTTTATTATTTAAATTTTGTATTCAATTTATACATAGTTGTCAAACGAATTTTAGAACGAAGTTCTTTATCGCACGGTACGGATGCGGCTGCTCTACGAAAAAACAAAGCAACTGTTTTTTTTTTAAAATGAGTTTTTTTTGGTACTTTTGCCACTTTTCACGCATAACATGGAACGTTTACGTTTAATATGGAAAAAACTTCGTTCTAACCACGTGTTCCATGATACTCACGCATTTTTTTTTACTTCATTGTGATCCAAACAATAAATTTTGCTTGAATTTTATAGAAAGTTGATTGCCGAGTGTCTTTTAGTGAATTTATGTGTGAGAATATTTTCATGAGATAACATATTTCTGTATCGAAAACTAAGTAGATAAATTAACATTATTTATTGATTATTATTGTATCACAATTGCAACTTATCTCAATTTTATCTGCCTTTGCATGTGCGGTTCACATAATTTTTTCCGTGCCCTCATTTTTGTACTAGTATGTTACTCACGTTCTTTTGAGTGGCATATTAACATTCTCCTGTCACGCCTGCGGTATGTATAATATTCTCTCATGGATTATAAAAAACTTGTATAAAACCAAGCGATTATTTTAGAAATATAATAAATTCAAATATAAAGGTAAATATATAGGTATTTGTTACATAATTATTCAAATATACTTTATTTCCTTAAAAGAAACAGTAAAACAAAGACAAATAAAAAAGAAAACACAGAGCAAAAGATGAGCAAAAGGCAAATAATATTATTTATTGTGACACGCACTTATATTATACTAGCCCTGCCCCGCGCTTTCAACCACGTGGGTTTCGGAATTCCCGCAGGACCTTCAAACTTCTTTCATAAGAACCTTCTCCTGACAATAACTAACACAACAAAAAAGAATTAGCTAAATTGGTCCAGCCATTCATGCGTGACGTCGTGATCAAGGGAAGTAGCGATTCATTTCTAGACTAATTATTCATATAGACTAGCTGTGCCCCGCGGTTCCACCCGCGTGAGTTTCGGAATTTCCATAGGAACCATTTTTTTCTAAATAAAAGTAACCTAAGTTGCGCCTTATATCAGCTATCTGACAGTGAAAGTCCCGCTAAAATCGGTCCAGCCGTTTCCGAGATTAGCCGGAACAAACAGACAGACATACAATTTTTTTGTATTAGTGTACTGCATATACTTTTATATGCATTTAGTGAAAATCTGCTGATTAGGAATTACAAACAGACACTTCAATTTTATTTATCAGTACAGACTGTAAAGATTAATTATACTGACATTTACCTTGACGATCGCGTTATCTTTCGACATAATACGATAATTATAATACAATGTAATTTTGGATTTGATAATGCAGAATAATTGCATGTACTTGATCTAATGTCTTTTAAAATTGGTAAGCTTTAGTGGATTAATTAAATAAATATTCTTGGGTTTTTTTCCCTGTTTTCCACTAGACATTTACTCATTAAAACCGATTGTTACCGACTTTCCAAAAAGGAGGAGGTTCTCATTTCGACGCGTATGTTTTTTTTATATAAATACAACTTGACCGATCTTGCACTATTATGTAGGTACCAGATGCAATATTAAATGCAGTATTTATTCAGTCAGGTACTACATAACAACAATAACCATAACACCGGATGATTTTGACCCATAGCATAATATGCTTTGTGGTTGAAACAAAGTAGCACAAGATATTAAACTGTTTTGTAATATTTTTTATATGTAAATAGTGTTTTTTTATTACCATGGATTATTATATATTATGTAAGCAAATTGAAGTTGATACTAAAACATACTTTAAACAAAATATTATTTAAGTACTTCATAGTTTTTTGTGCAATTCGCTCTTAGAGACATATTGTGTTCATTTGTCTGACGACACTAAAATTCTGTAAAAGAAGGATAATCATGAATTCATTTTTAACATCTATTGCCACTCATCCTTTATTTATAAATTATCTTTCTGAAATTGTTTCATCCAATTTGCAGATAAATAAATGGTGTCAGTATAGCAGAATTTAACATAAGAATAATATAATAGGAATATAAATCATAACAATGTTAAAAATAAAAATACCACAGGAACCAAATGTAACAAAACAAAACTGGACTCTTATTCACTATGACCAACAACATTTCTTGCCCATAACGCGCTTCCTAAAAACGCAATCTCAAACGTTCCAGGTGCCCAAATATTAGTAAATATTATTTTGTATTCCATTAGAATGGTTGTAAATGTGTTTTTTAAGTGAAACTTCTTTGAGAACGAGGAGGGAAAGACAATTTTTGTGGCGCGTTATCTTAACACGCCGTGTTATGGTCATAGTGAATAAGGGCCCTGTTTAGATCAAATCAAATTATCTCCTCAAATTAACGAAAAATAACTAATAGGTAGATAATATTAAGTTTTGCAAGTAAATAGTTCCAACCATTTTGATACCTATGTCAAATACAATAGAAACTTCATAAATTGACGAGGTGCAACTAATTTAATTTATCTACTTTTTAAGAATCGACGCTGACAAACACATCAACTGGCGTGTTCTTATCTTTTATCACACACCATGCTATATCGGAAAACGTTTTCATACCCATTTTCTTGTACAAAAGGGCGGCATTCTCATTACCTTTGACGCAGTAGCAAACAACGCTTCTATTTTCAATCAACAACTTGCTGAACATACATTTCATCAGGAGCTCGGCGTACCCTTGCCTCCTGTGATTCTCCATCGTGTACAAATGAGTCATGTTTCCGGCATCATTGTGGAAGACCCAGGCCACCAGCTCTTTGTCCTTAAACAGCCCGTATCCGGACTGGGCGTTAATGAGCAGTTCGAAATACCACTCAGCGTTTTTGTAGCGATGGGGCCACTTTGACTCTACCAACGCCACATGATCGACTGTTAAATATCCAAATGTTATGTTCGATGGTAAGCTGTAACGTAACGATATCATGTCTTTAACATATCCCGATGGATTCAAAATATTGTCTATATCTATATTAATAGTGCGATAATGCTGCAAAGTTAAAACTATGAACCACTTTAAACAACTTTGTATATCTTTTCGTGTCGTTTGTAAGCTCAATTCTTATTCCTTCAGGAATCCTTCCTCCTTTTTCTTCCTCCATCCTTTCCTTCAGGAAAAAAGAATTAAATAAGTTGCTACTGAAAGCAGATTACCTGGGCCTTTATTCACTATGACCATAACGCGTCGCGTTATAAGATAAGGCGCCACTTAAATTGCTTTTCCTCGTGTTCAAAGAAGTTTCACTTTATTAGAAATACATTCACAACGTTTCTTTTGTCATAAAGAATATAAATTTCTTACATTTTTGCATCTGGAGCGTTTGGGATTGTGTGTTTTGGGACGCGCGTAATGGGCAAGGAATGTTGTTGGTCATAGTGAATAAGGGCCCTGACAAGGGAATATCTTAAAATGACAGGTAAGGATATCACCCTAACTGCTTCTGCTTAGTGGTAATCGAGAATAATGACGATACCTTATATCTTGAAAAGATTCCCTCATTTCATCCATGTAAAAAGGTTCACCACGGTATAACAGCATTTCTTTACCCATATCTCTGATTATCTTCTCAATGCATTCAATCACATGCCTAGGCGTGAACGGGATTACAACCACTCTATTCCAGTCGATCCTTTTCGTTTGTCTTAGAGCATCTTCGAGTTCACTTGTGTCATCATTAGGGCATTGTATTACAATTTCGTATAATTTGTCCTAAAATACAAAAGTGAGACAAAAATACACATAACATACAATTAGGTACATTGTTTGTTTCTAATAACTATTGTGTTCTTCAATAGGCACCATTAATAATGTTAATGAGTCGGAAATATCCTAACCTAGGTAGGTATCTCTTGGAATGCAAACTAATTGCGTCCTCAGAAAAAAAAATACAGACATCTGCAATTATCTTTTTACACGCTGTTCCCTGCTGTTTCATCCTTATAAATGGGATTCCCCAATTTCCCCAAAGGATTCTACATCGTATACAGGATCCAAAGTAATTATATGTAAAATCTTTTTTATATCTGTTGCGAAGCTACCTAAGTAGTAGGAATATAATTATGGTGATAACAAACTGTTGCTAACTGGTTAGTTGCTTTTTATAAATTTAAATGTATGTTTTTTTAATTTTTTTTTTTTTTTATGATTGACTAAAATATTAAAGTCGTCAATATATTTTCACTGGTATCCTGCGGCTTATATTCCTGAATTGTTTGGTAAATTGCTTAATTTCCTCATTAGTCTTTTGGATCTACATTCCACAATAGAATATACTTAGACAAAATTCCTATTTTATTGGTTTTAAACATTGATATTATAAGTATGTATTTGACTTGGAGCATAATCGTATATCAAATTCCATTTTCTATGTCATATACGAACCCAACACTCAAATAAAAAAGCAATTATATATTTACCTTTGGATTTATCGCGACCATGCCATTCTCCAAAACACCAAAAGGGCAATAAACTTTGAATCCGTAGTCGATCCCATTACCTGACCACTGTTGCTGTGATTCCAGCATGTTGTAAGCTGATATGCATCGTGGCCAGTCTAATTTGAAAATATTTTTGAGCTCAGGCCATTTTTCTCTTGGTAAAAATACTAAAGAATCTTCACCCATGAGTGTGATAAAATAGCTAGGACTCTTGTGTGAGCTAACTGGCTCGAAGTGAGAGACTGACTTATTTGCTATCAGCCATCGCTCGTAAAGATTGACACTTGATTTATATAATTTCATGTAGATAAGTACAGTCGGAGCAAATTTAATATACAAAATTATATTTTACGTCCATGATATACTACAAGTATGTCTTAGATTTGTTAGGCGTGTCAAACTCGATTAGATCTATATCAAAATGTACTAAAGATTATTTTGGTTCTTTCATACTTTCTTATTACATTGTTTTATACTTATTGTAATAAATGAATTGGTACTGAATTGATTTGTTATAATATAGTCCGATAAATACCACGTTCTTTGTCGGCGTATACCCTTACACAAAGTGACCACAGTGTGTCCAGTCTACTAGGGAAAGCAAGAAAACACCCAGGTAGACAGTTATATGCCCAAATTTATTGTTCCTACTTTATCGAAAATTATTGAGTCGATTATTTCTTCCAGTTTAATTGATCATCTAGATCCAAATGACTTACTGACAGATAGTATGCTTATAGGAAAGGCAAATCCACCGCCACCGCTGCCCATCGTAATTAACTCAATAACGGGTATTGATTATGGGTACAAATCTGCCGGTGTTTTCTGCGACCTCATAAAGTCCTCCGGTATCGATGAGGTGATCTCATTCTACACAAGTTTCAGGCGTACGGCGTAAAATGCAGAGACCGCCGATTACTGGGGTCTTTCTTGGAAAATCACAATCACTTCAAAAGTACCGATCTTATGGTGGAAACGTAACTTTTGGCATTCCGTCGGAAACACGCAAACATTAACCACTATCATAAATGTTAGGAACGACTTAGTATTGCCGTTTGCCGATGACTCCACGGTCATTTTATGCATTCGGGCTTAAGTACGAAGACCTTAATCCTTACTATTATGAATTTGAGTGTTTTTGTTTGTTTGTTACGCTTTCACGCTTTAACTGCTCAACCGATCATAATGAACTGTTGCATACACGTTGTCTGAGGTACAGGGAAGGACATACGTGGGACACTCAGAAAGTGTTGAGAAACTAAAAAACCAACCTCGATGTAAAAAAAATATTTACTAAATCTTTTCAAAGAACTCTCCACCAGTCTCTATGCAAAGTTTCATGCGTCTGAACCAATTTACAAAACATTTTTTCCAGTCCTTCGCAGACACCTCTTCCACGGCCTTCTCAAACGCTGCTAGCGCGACTTCCGGCGATGGAAACTGTATCTCTTTGAACTGATTTTTAATTTTAGGGAATAAAAAGAAGTCACACGGAGCCAAATCAGGACTATAAGGAGGGTGTCCCAAGACTCTGACCGGTGTAGAGTTCAGGAAATCCCTCGTTTTGATCGCAGAATGCGCGGCCGCGTTGTCGTGGTGAAGAAGGACCCCACGGAGCCCGGTGTTCGGTCGTTTGTTGCTCATTGCAGAAAAAACTTCTGGCAGGCATTTTTTGCTGTACCATTCGGCGTTGATACTGCTTTGGTCTCGAAGTGGAATTGAAATTAGGTACCCCGTCAAAGTGAAGAAACTAGCGATCAAAATTTTCCCTGCGCTCCTCGATCGCTTCACTTTTGTAGGCGTTGGTTCATTTTGAAACAGCCAAACTGTCGACTGACGCTTTGTTTCTGGATCGTATTGATAAATCCAGGATTCGTCACCTGTCACAATGTCGTAAACGCGCCGTGACGAGCCTGCATCAAATTTTTGTATCATATCACGGCACCAATCCACACGGGCCTGCTTCTGAGCTTCGGTGAGGCTGTGCGGCACCCAGCGGGAAACTATCCTCCTTACGCGAAGCTGCTCGTGCAAAATCTTGTGGACACTTACTCAACCAATCTGCAGAGTATGCTGAATCTCTTCGTAAGTAATTCGTCTGTTTTCTTGAATTAAATTTTTTACTGCCAGCACACTTTCTTCGATGACAGCCGTCGTAGGACGACCACTCCTTTGTTCATCCCCCAAAGTAAGACGACCGCGTTTGAACTCGCTATACCAGCGGTAGATGGTTGCTTTTGAAGGTCCTTCATCCATAAAAGCAATTCGAAGTCGATCAAATGACTCATCAGGTTTTAAGCCACATTTGAAATCGTAAAAATCATAACACGAAAATTTTCTCGACGCAGATCCATTTTTTAATGAGACAAGAAAATTTGAATTGGCTCTCAAAAAAATGCGGAGGGAAATTTGAGAATTGAACAGTGGTATTTTTACTTTTAAATAATCGAAGTTTTCAAAATCAAAATAATTACAAGTGGCCAGTGTCATACATAAAAACTTTTTTTCGCAAAACTTTCTGAGTGGCCTGGTATATAGGGTACTTTTTGTTCCGCGACTGATGACGAAATATTTTGTCACCGATAAAAAATCGTTTGTTGGTATATTAATTTTATTTGGTAAACGAATTTAGTAGTTATATACTTATAAAAAAAATATTCCATTCGATATGGATTGGATATTGTTTATTTGAATTTGGTTTTTGTTTTGTTTGTTTGATATGTTAATTTTATGTATATTTACGACATCGTGAATGTAATTTTATCTATTCTGACATATTTTACTTATGCTTAAATTTACACTCTCGATGATCACGTTATCCTTTGACATAAATATTATGATTTAATGCAATTTTAATCTAATCAAATCTATTCGCTACTTAACCTTGCCACATACAATAATAACTTTATACTGCCTTGCTTTATGCACTAACAGGTTTCACTTGCGATGGTATTTAGACACTCAATTCTAATGTTTAGAGGATGATGGAGGAGCTAACCATTCAAATTGGACGTTTTTGGCTTCTTTTGTACTAAGTACATTGACGTATGCTAACCAATCAGATTTTCTTTTAAAATTAATAATAATATTATCTACTTAATATGCAAATGCCATCTGCTGAGTAAATCATTAACTAATGAACAAAAGCAACTGACTACAGCGCTGATAAGTAGGGCCATCTCTCTATCTGTCCTAACAATGCACTGAACAGCTTTAGTAATTTTCCTTTATCAATAACAATTGTCTATGGCCAAACAGTGTTATACTAAAATAAACTTAGAAGGCTAGGAAATAAGTAAATTTTTCAACGTGACCAAATCGCTGGCGATTAACAAAGAGCTGTAAGACCATATTTACCCAGATAAAATAGGTCTAGTTACTGCTATGTTGAGTCGACTGCATAAATGAGAAGTGTAATAAAAACGAGAACTTCCTCAATACCTACCGAGTTTAATCAAAATAAAATAAAATCGTAAAAAAATGGAGCCGTTCAGTGAGTTATCAGTGGAACAGTGGCCGGAGTTGCAAAAGAAATTGAAACAGCTGTGGCCACTGAATATGGTCAGTTATTACGCTCTACAAATGAACGCTAATTGTCGTCAGTTAAGAGATTTATTTCAATTCAAAGTATTCGTCCCATATGGTGATATGGATAACGGGTGTATTATAACAAGACAGCCTATTCAGGTATGATTGCATGTTACCATAATATCTAAATACGTCATAATTTCTGTGACTAAGCGTCGATCATTGGTTTCCAAGGATACCTACCGAAATGTTATTCAAATAAAGGAATGATAGACGTGCTATATAATAAAATATATTATAAATGCGAACGTAACTCTGTTTGTCTGTCTATCTGTCTGTTACGCTTTTACACCTTAACGGCTGAACCGATCGTCATGAAAATTTTCATATACGTTGTCAGGGGAACAGAGAAGGATATAGGTTACTTTCTATCCCGGAATTCCTGCGGGAACTCTGGTATTAACGTGGGTGAAACCGCGGGGAACAGCTAGTATTATTTATATTAGAATAATCAATTATTTAGAAATCATGGGTAGTCTACGTCATGGGTTGTAATTTGCATGTGTATAGTGGGTATTGTGTGTAGTGAACATAGAATAGAGAAAAATTATATGAGGATATTTAATGTCATCTAATTAACCAATATAGGTACCTACCTATAATGACCTTACTAATCATTATAATATTTACTTATTATTAATAAAACACCTAGTATCTATCTATTGTAGGTTATCAGGTAGGTAATTTGTATAGTTGTCTATTAATATAAGTTTAAAACACTACTCTCAAGGACGGAAGTTATCGTATATTTAACGTGAATCCCGTGACAAAGGACACCGATAAACTTGAAGAGGCTCTAAGAAAGACAAAGCTGATTGACTGGACACCCAACAACGTCGTTGATTACGTGCCGTCATATTTGAAGCACGTTATTGTCAATTTATTGAACACTCTGCCACAGACTTACGAATATAAAATACATTCTTTGATATTATACTACAAGGATAGTAGAGAAGCACCGTTTCTGGATCTAAGGTTAGAAAAAACCATAATAATTCATCGAACAACAGGTTTCAACCAAAATAAGAACGAATAGACTGGATCATTCTACAAACAAATTTTTTCTTTAAAATTATGTGAGCAAATATGCATTAAAAATATTGCTAATTGAACTGAATAATTCCAACGTTTAATATTATAAATGCGAATGTGAGTTTGTTTGTTACGCTTTCACCCCTTACTACCTACTTTACCGATTATAATTTCATACCTGTTTTTAGGGGTTTAAAAATAGACATAATATGGTACTTTTTATGCCAAAATTTCTGCGGGAAGTAGGTACGAAATGGATGCGAACGAACTCGCAGGTAATAATTGCTTGTTGATTAATATAATTTCATTGATTTACTGTAAAACTCATTTGCAGATGTCCTTCAAACACGTACGTGGCACCAGTCAGAACCGATCACGTCCAAAGAATAAACGACGTGTGGCGTCACAAATATCCCGGCTCCGATTTATTTTTCACAACTCTAGCTTCTAATACCTTGGGATACGGTTTATTTTCATGTAACAACCACGAGCTGTTAGCATGGCTATTTATCGGCGATTATTGGCATCTCTGTCACTTATATTGTGAAGAAGAGCACAGAGGGAAAGGTTATGGCAATTATTTAATGAAATATGTTACTAATGAAATCTTATGCAGCGGTAACGACGTGTTTGGATTGGTTCTGAAAGGCAATAATAAATCTGCAGCACTATTCGAAAAATTGGGTTTCAAAGTTGGAGATAAAACTTGTTATTTTGAAATACAACATAAAGAGTAACCTTTTTTTGTAGATAGATAGATCGATGGATATCTATAGACTATATATAGGGGAGAGTTGGCTATATTGTCCCCGCTATATACATACATTACATATCAACATTTGATGTGAAATTGTGTTCAAAAAAATGAAAAGCTGACATTCCGTAGGGACATACAACTGAAAATTAGTATTAAAAATGTTAAAATTCATGGTCTTCCTTTTATAATTCATAATTCATTTAATTCATAATTCATTTAATCGCAAGAATATGGTACAACTAGATGTAAATTTATAAAAAAATATTAGACCGCATATTCGCCGTATTGGCGTGCAAGTTTATACAGAATAAAATTTAAATAAAACAATATTCAATTAAAATAAAGAATTAACTAAAAAAAAAACAAAACCAATCAAAAAGAAAACAAAAAAAAATAATTGTCAGAATAAAAATTAAAATAAATCATAATTAATATAAAAACAAAATTGGATCAAAATTAAAATAGAGGCAAAATTAAATCAAAATTAAAACAAGATTAATCGCAAAAATAAAACCACAGTCAAAACTGAAATAAAATTAAGATCAAAGTTCCTGCATAGTAAACAATGTTATTTATTTATTTATTATTATTTTTGACACTATGTTATTTAGCAAAAAATTATAATCCTTATGATGAAGCCTTTTGATCGATATGATAAAGCTACAGATTAATTATTTTTCTCATATAACGGGTTCGATTCCCGGTTCAACCATGTAATTATTTAAATATGTATGAATGCAGTTTAAATTGTTTTTAAATCCAAATAATGTCTTCTATCAGTAAAATGTTCCATCTAAAATATTGAAGGTACTTTCTCTCCATGTGGCATAACCGTGGGACACCCTGTATATACAATCCTACTTATATTATAAACGCGAAAGTTTGTAAGTATGTATGGATGGATGGATGGATGGATGTTTGTTACTCTTTCACGCACACACTACTGAATGGATTTAAATGAAACTTTCCAATAATATAGCTTTTACATCAGATTAACACATAGGGTACTTTTATCCCGGAATTCCCGCGGGAACTCCGATTTTACCGCGGGTGAAATCGCGGGGCACAGCTAGTATAATTATGTATATAATCTCGGAAAATCGGAATCTCAGAAACGGCTCCAGGGATTCTCATGAAATTTAGGGGTCATTTTTGGAAAATGACATTTTATCCGTGTTTTCAGGCAATGGAAGATGTTTGTTACTGCTTTTCTTCTTAACAAACAGATGGCGCTACGAGCGAAGTTCGGTCACCCAGATATTATACTAAATATCCGAGCTTTGCAGTTTGCTCGTTGTGTATAGCGCCATCTGTTCTTACGTAGAAAAATAAACACTAATTTTTCACAGCCTGAATTCTGAAAACACGGATAAAACGACGTTTTCTAAAAATGAAACCTAGCTAGGTCGATTAATCGCCCCCGAAATTCCCTGCATACCAAATTTCATGAAAATAGTTGGGAGCCGATTCCAAGATTCAGATTATATATAAGTATAGATATATATGTCGGAGGAACGAGTTTGAAACGAGTTGATTGTTTATTTTATGACCAAAAGTATTTTGCCATTATTTTCTAACAATCATTGTATTGTATTTAGTACCACGTCATACACATCCAATCAGAGATTTTATTTACAGTATCACGTCATTTAAATATCCAATGAGAGCAGAGGACTAGCCTAGAGCAGGGTCGAGGCGCGATCTTAACGTTGCCTGGAGAGGGTTTACTATAAGAAGGGTGGTATGAGATCGAGGAGGATCTGATTGCCCACTGCAGGGGGCTCTGCCCCGACGCAGTAACCTCTGCTGCCTCCCCTTCGGGAGGCAGCAAGGGAAGGCCTACGTCGAGGAGGATCATTATAGTGAGAATTACGTTGGCTAAGTTAGATCGGTGTCGCGAACCTGCTGCTCGGATATAAATTCTTTAATAATGTTTTGATAGTAATTAATATCATAGTAAATTATTTATTTATTTATTTATTTAATCCTTTATTGCACATAAAATAACAATGATACAGTACCTAAGAGATGAGATAATTATGAGATTGTGTTAAATAAATGAAATAATAATGTACAGTGAATATCTTAATTTGTGCTTGCATTATACCCCGATAACGCCCACAAGATCAGGAATTAGTATCAGTAGTTATAAAATAAGTAACGGCCGCACTCAGAGTCGACATTAATGATTACTTAGTTAAGTATAATTTTTTTAAACAAAACTGCCGCAATCAGAGACGTTCAGTAAATTAATGTTAGTTGGCATTTAATGAGATGTAACTTAATTAGTTAAATGCCAATTTACATTCACTTATTAAACATGTCTGATTGCGGCAATTTTGTTTTAAAAATCTATACTTAACTAAGTAATCATTAAAGTCGACTCTGAGTACGGCGGTAAGTAAATCGCCATTCTCCGACACATTCAAGAATTGCTAGTTTAAAGATTAGATAAAGATAGGTATATCGTTTAAAGATAGGTATCATACCACTACTAATTATATTATAATACATAATCCACTTCACAACGAAAATAGATTTTTCTATACTTGGTTTAATTTAATCTGTAGATATTGTGTAATAATGGCGACCGACAACACAATAAAACAATACATAATCACAAATGGCTTGATATAGTAATAGAGGACATTTATGCTTGTACAATCTACGGGTATATCTATATTATCTACATTTATACATATAAATAAAATTGAAGTGTCTGTTCGTAATTCCAAATGACTAAATGCGTATGAAAGTATATATACGGTACATATACATAAAAAAAAACATTTTTTTTTCTGTCTGGCTGTCTGTTTGTTTCGGCTAATCTCTGAAACGCCTGGACCTACTAACGGGACTTTCACTGTCAGATAGCTGATGTTATAAGGAGTAACTTAGGTTACTTTTAGTTTAGAGAAAAATAGTTCCTGCGGGAATTCCGAAACTCACGCGGGTGGAACTGCGAGGCATAGTTATACATATAGGTAGCTTAATCTCTAATTCGAAACAAATCGTTTCATTGCATATAAATAACTCATTACGCGAATCTAATTATATCCAATCAGGACGAAGTAAATGACTAAGTAACTAGGTACGTATAACATTTTATTAATAATAATGATGCAATCTGATATGAGTGTTATTCAGAATTGTTTATAAGTAGCCAAAGTTACTCCTTATAACATCAGCTATCTTCCAGTGAAAGTCCTGTTAAAATTGGTCCAGCCGTTTCAGAGATTACCCGGAACAAACAGACAGACAGAGAAAATTTTAAAAATTGATTTTTGATGTTAGTACGGTAGCTCGTAGATATATACTTTCGTATGCATTTAGTGAAAAGCTGTAAATTTGAAATTACAAACAAACACTTCAATTCAATTTATAATTATGTCTATATAATATCTAATGCTTCCGTGTATCCAAGAGAAAGTAGAAAATTAGTTTACTAAATACTAAATTCTAAATTTCAGCTTATTAAAGTTTTTTTAGATTTACCAGCAAAATTTTATTGTTAATCCTAAATCGTCACATTTTATTTATTTTACTTGTTCGTTTGAATGATTGCGAGGTAGAGCTACATTAATATAAACAACGACATATCTATAAAATTAAAAACGAGAAAAGATTTAGTTTTTGTATGTTTGTTTGTAATGGATAAACTTAAAAACTATCTAACCGATTTAAAAAAATTATTTCACTTATTGGAAACTAACACTGCAACTCCCTATAGTACTTATTAAGTGACATTCTTCTTCTTTATAATAAAAATCTCTTCATCTACTTCTTCGAAACGCCAATGACAATGTTAGATAACTTTATAAAATTATGTAAGATTTAAGTAATAATTATTAATCTAAACTTAACATAACCTAAAATTAATCTAAAATATATTATTAAAAGGAGTCCCTTTAGGCAAGGTTCCGAAGATACTGGCAGCGTTCCCCCTTTGAATAGCTAGGCTAATTCTTTGTGCGAGGTAGCTGCCAGCTCTTCGGTCTCCTGTGATGTCGACTAACCTTTTTGCTATTTCCTTATATTTCCTTATTATATTTCCTTTCTTCTTTTGTCGCTTCCTCACAAATGAGGATCGTGACCATATGTAACGCGTCTCCATATGCTTCTGTCCTATGCCAGTTCAACTTATAAATAGAAGAGCTGATTGACGAAAACAAGTAATGAAAGATAAAATCAGCTCTATTTTATAAAATATGTTAAAATTATAAACCAGGTAGGTACATACCAGAAGAATAAAAATTCTAAATATACTTACGTGTATAAAATAGCATGGACACAACCAAAAATTTAGTTACTTTTACCCAAGTTTTCCTTAAAAAATAAATTACTGATGTCTAAAAAAATATAGATTTAATATTATAAAGTATAATATAATATTAATTAGCAGTTGTCAATTGTCGTTTGGCATATAGCAAAGGACCGTTTGTTAACTTGGTCCTTGATATCTCTAATATCGTCGGACACGAGGGAACTGTAAGAGGCTTTGCTGAATACAAAACTGATTGACTGAGACTGAGAGGCCATCACAGATAACGTGCCATCGCATCTGTAACGCGCCGTGAATAACGTATCTATCGGTGCGGAGCTGAGGGCTTTGTCAAAATATGAAGGACCCATTGTGGTTATGATACAAGGGTCTGCTGATCATATTTGCTCGCAATCTATAGTACCTAAGTGTCGATATAAACAAAATTTAAGTGTAACGGCCGGACTCAGGGTCGATTTAATGAAGTAACTATTCATTTTAAGTAAAGATTTTAGAAACAAATTGCCACACTCAATTGTCCGTGCAGCCGTTTTTGCGTGATTGAGTAACAAAAATCCAAACATCCACACTTTCACATTTATAATATTAGTAGGATTCCAAGATATTAAAAACAAATGACTCATGGTGAACATTAAACAAATTCTTTATTTTTTCTGATAACCGAAAAACGTGTATTTGGCATCGGTCTAATCCTATTAAATTCAAAGAATTCCCAACGTGTGGGCTGACAAACATCCTGGATTGAGATTGTTTGTTTTATCAAGAACGTTATTAAATTGGGTTACAGTCTGTATTGGCGTGGATAGTACAAATAGCTTTATTGACTTTTCATTCGAGGTCTTTGTCATTTCTGATTTTAAGTATCACGAAATAGGTATTTGATGACTGATGAGTCCTCTATTTTGAATATCAGCCACTCTTAAATATCAATACCAAAGTTAATATAGCTGAAACGGATCAGATTTCACAGGAAAACCGCAGATTTACCATAATTAACTTGTAGTGAAAGTCTGAATAAGATTTTATTTCTTACTTTTGAACTCACTCAATAAATCTTAGATTCTGCCTCAAGATACAATAAATCCGGTCCTCTATTTCAGCATAAATCGTCACAACATATTAAAGACCTACTCAAAGTTCTCATTAAGTTGTACATAAAATATAGGCATAGGTATACGTAGAGACCTATTGTTATGGATTCGAATCGGTCAAAGTCAATTTTTTCTTCAATTTTCAAAACTAAACATGGACAGAAAACAGGGAAATTCGGGAAAAATTGCAAGAAACACTTTATTCTATGGTGTTTTGTAAATGAAACCATTGAAATTTAGAAAGAGAGACGAAGAATCTAATTGACACACATTAAAAAGCTTTTTTCGACAACAATTTCCAACAACAAAAGCAGCTATAACTTTAGTACTTAATCTCATAAAGGGTAGGGCGAACTACGCAGTAGTCAGTACAAGTATAGTACAAACATGGAACGGTAAAAAGTAAGTATAGCTCTAGCAGCTAATTAGAAGTGTTCTATTCATATACTTAATAATTTTGTTATTTAATTTTATTTGGAACCTAATCAATTCGACCTTTTAACTCTGACCTGCATACACCAACCTCACTCCACCTCAGAATAGATTAGCTCAGTTTCTCGCACTCTCTTTATTAAGTGAGAAAGACAAACTTTCTGCTGAAATATGAGGGTCAAAGTCGGACGGCAGGATTACGTCCAGGACCTCACTTACCCTTTGGCCTTTTATTATATCGACTTACATAAGCTATCAAGGTTTATTAAAGCTTGTGCAAATGTACAGGTGCTCTGTATAGGTGTATTTTATTACCAGCTTAACTCAATATTTCGCAGGGTCTTTTCGTGAGATCTCTTAACGAAGCTCTCACTTCAAAAGGATCGAAACGTTCGCGTTGGCTTTAAAAAAATCCATTTATTTAATTCTATACCCACATGAGTCCTCGTGTGTAAATAATACAATATTTTTGAAAATATAATCTAACAATTCATTGCAACCATTGTAACTATAAAAAATATAGTACCCATATAGTATATAGTACCTATAAATGGAGTGTATTGTTGCATAGTGCATTTGTTAGTCGAAGTCAATAGCGAGTAACTATCGTCTAGGACCCAATTAAAGTTCGTTCAATTGAAGTACATATTCAATGAAGAGGAATGTTAAAGTTCTACAAACTTCAATAAGTGTAGCGGCAGACTTACAAAATACAATATAAATATCATCATAACATAAATATTATTTCTCAAAGGGGTTTTTGTGCCAATGCAATAGCTACCTTAATTATCTATCAAAATTAATGATTCACACATAATTTCAAAGCTTATATTCCACATTATGACGAAAATAGAAAGTAGTTTTAGAAAGGCATTCGTAAAAAAAGTTAGTATTCTTAGAAATTTTCATTTGAAATCAACAGATATATTGATAGTATTTCTAATCAAAATACATATATTTAACTAGCATAGAAGGCGTCTGGGTCATCGTAATTTTTTTATATTTGTTTTTTTTTAATTTATTTATTTAGTACATAGTTTTTTACAAAGTCAGACACAAAAACCCAGTAGGGTTTATACTCCGCTCGCTTGGTATATAACGAGGCGGCCGTATGCCACTCGTTATGATAACCTGCCTCATTATTATTACTTTGCTTGTATTTTGTATTTTTTTTTATCCTTTTTTAAATTCAAAATTATTGTATTTTCTATTTTTATTTGTTTTATAACCCCCTCCAACATAAGGACCTAACAAACTGTTCAACTAATACGACAGCTAGCGAGCGGTCAGATTGTTAACAATCTATTGCAATTATTGCAATCTATCACGCAAATCACTTGAATTGAATCAACATAAAGCGTTATAAAGTGCCCATGGATGCCAATAAGATATGCTAAATATTCGCACGGGTCAGCTAGTCGATTAAAATTTAAAAAGATAGGTTACGTACTGTAGGTATCGGACCTTTGATAAAATGTTCTTTCAAACTTTCCATATTAATCGGAGCACAACTCAAAGGCTGTAATATCAAAACCTCGATCAGTAACGAGCGGCACATCAAAGCTCTTCTTTGTCCCACTTACCGCAAGTCGTTTCGCTTCAATTTAAAAACTTTTCAGTTTGCCGAGTCATTCCTACCATTGTTGATAACCTCTCTGAGCTTGGCTTTGGACCAGCCGACCTGATATTTCGAGATCCCAAACAAAGGTCGTTCAGACTCTTTTTGACAAGACAGTATTGCGAAATTTCAGATCGTATAGAAACTGCAGGTATGAGTACTGAGTAGGCTATTTGAGCATCATAATTTTATTATACATAATATAATATACAACGTGTTAATGAATTACTGAAAACCTGATACACCCCATTTAAAAAAATAAACAATAATATGATTAAAATATATTTTATGTCGAAAAAATTTATACTTGCTTTAAAAGTTATTCAACATTAGTTTGGACGTGCCTATCTACGAAATTCCAAGCGCTACGCCCGCGCCTACCGGTTCGAATTTTTTTGCTGCGGGCGGCGTATGCGCAAAATATTGTATTATAAATAATTTAGACATGGGCTAGTAAAGACGAAAAAATATAACCTATATTTAAACATAGTGCAATCGATTCGCTAGTCGATTTTGAGCAAACTACTTTCTAGTTTTCAGTTAATTCATTAACACGTTGTATAATAGGTTTTGGAGCAACTAATTGCAGGTAAGTACTAAGAGTGGACTTCAAATTAAACGAGGTTAGGTATTAAATTAAGGTACCTATTTTTGAAATTTTTGCTTTCATAAAATCACTTTCTAAGTAGTTCGTTTCTTGTGTAATAGTTTAGGTAGGTACTACAAAATAATGCCATCGATAAGAAAAATGCAATTTTACCCTATCTTGGAGGATTTTCAAATGCTCTTATTACTTTGAGTGCAACAAGCTAGAAATTCAATGAATAAGTTTCTAGAAAATTAATAAGCGCCAAGCTGATGCGCTTCCTCCAGATGCAATATTCGATTTTATTTACGCGTCAAGTATCTTTTACTTCAACAAGTAAGTATGGGCCTGTAAGACGATCATAAACGCACTTGATAGTGTTCCACGTAAACTATTTTCATAGAACAGGTTCAAATTACAAAATACTGGGTACCTACATATAGCTGTTGCCCACGGCTCACTTCGTGGCGTTCAGAAGTGCGACTACTTCATGCCTACTCCTGTTCCCGAGAACCGATTGCAATATCCTACTAATATTATAAATGTGAAAATGTGGATGTTTGGATGTTTGTTACTCAATCACGCAAAAACGGCTGAACGGGTTTGGATGAAATCTGGCATGCACGTTGTCAGGGGTACAGAAAAAGACATAGGGTACTTTTATCCCGAAATTCCGGCGGGAACTCCAAAATTACCGCGGGCGAAACCGCGGGGCACAGCTAGTAATGAATAAGTCTGTATTAGTTTTGTTCGGCCACTCCCAATAATTATTGTGAAGGGTCTTTCAGGGTACTGAAAGTAATTTTTTTTTTTTCACTTTAGTGGTTCCAGGTCCAGAACCTCAACAAACTTACCTACATACAAACTTCATCTCATTATAATAGTACTAGCTGTCTGCTGGGAATTTCGGGAAAAAAAGTACCCTATGTCACTCAGGAGTCAGGACTATTGTGGTTTCCTATAAGTGACAGAATTTTCAAAATTAGTTCAGTAGATCCAGAGATTACTCCTATAACGTCACAAACTGTACCTCTTTTAAGGTTAGTATAGAATATTAGGTATGTTAAAATAAAAAGCCATTCAATTATAATAAAAAAAGCAACCCGTTATTAACACGACGGGCAAGTAGCACATCGTAAAATTGGGAAATTTTCAATGGGATAGCCTCAGAGCCATCGTCGAGCCGATTATCCATTAAATAAATTTTATTTGTGTGATAACGCGCGGGGCGGGAGGGGAGGCCTGGCGCCGGCCAGACGCCCGCCCTAGTCGCCGCCCGCCGCTCGCACTGACTCCACGTCCGCCCGCCCTCGCACGAACTGCGCTAATTTTATACGCCACTAAAGTTGCACTCCAATTATTATAACAATTGACCTACTGATAGTGAATTGTGTTCAGTTAGTGACTGAAAACTGCGCCGCGACGCCGTCGGCAGCGACACACGTGAGTAATGTTTAACTGTTATTATATGTCTTTTGAGACAAATTTGACACGAATAGTCTAGTCTTAATCACCCGACGAACTCGTACGGCCATTTTATAGAATCCGAACGTCAACCTTGGGTTGTACGACGTACCTACGATGCGCTCTGGCACGCTCGAGATGATTATAAACTCATTATGTTTCCCGCAAAGCTATACAATTTTTTTTTGTTCACGTGAAAAGTCTCATTATGGGAACGCGCAAGAAATTCGTATGAAGAATGTCATTGTGAATGAAATTTGGTCGGGTTTTGTTTATAAAAGGTTCGCCTGACCGTCGATTTTCACAGCATTTAGAGTGAGTCACAAAAACAAGGCCCGAAATCATGTCAAGGTGCTGAAAACTTGCTACGGAATCACATTAAACATATTACGCTACTAGCTGTCCCCCGCAGTTTCACCCGCGTTAATATAATAGTTTTCACGGGAATTCCGGGACAAAAGTAGCCTATGTTCTTTACTGTATGCAAATGCTTATGACAACGTGTATGCAAAATTTCATACGGTTTTATCCGCGTTAATTTCGGGGTTCCTGCGGAAATTCCGGCATTAAAAGTACCTTATGATTTTTTGTGTACCCCTAAAAACGTGTAAGTAAAATTTCATGATGATCGGTTGAGTAGTTATGGCGTGAAAGCGCATCAAACAAACAATCTTACATTAGACAAAGACGTAGTAGATATAATATTTATTCAGGAAAAAAACAACAGAGTACATAAAACTTTTGGTACAGGTAGGGAAATAATGACCTATTACCATTAGTATATTAGTATTGTAATTTCTTCAGAGTTTTGTTATTCAGTTTAGGCATAGACCAATAGACTAGTGCATTGATCGTGGTCATATAGCGCGTTCCATCTTGATGACATACTTAGTTTAGGTTTGTGGAAATGCTGGAGTTTTCCCTCAAGAAAGACATTGGCGCAGCCAACACTGTTCTATAGGGGAGAAGAGCTGGACTTTCAGGTGCTCATCTAGGTGGGAAATTAAAAAAATAATAATTAAGATACATAGGTACCTAGAAATAAATCCTGCCTTGACTGTAACGTCTGAGATCTGTCGTTATACTTTTTATTGAACAAGTAATGATTTAACGTTTAATAAAGTTGACAGAGCCCCTATTAACGGTCGCAAGACAAATTAACTAACTTCCTGGAACTTGTTAAGAGAATGTCCACATTCTGAAAAACCTTCGGGAGTTTGGGACAAGACACTGACGAATTACGTTATTATTTACATTGCTTTCATTAATCAATTGGTTCTCAATAATCTTACCAGCTGTTATCTGCATTTCCACTCGCATGAGACCATCTAAGAGATGGAAACCTTTCACGACTTCTTTAAGTAACCTATATGTTAACTGTAGGTATACTTTTCTGTTTATACTCTATGTTAGTTTAATCACGAGCAATTTATTTCTAATTTGATATCATCTTTCATGGGAGGAAAATGGCATTCTAGGACGCTACGCCCCCAAACTTTCTCTTTGCTACGCCAATGTAGAGTTGTTGGTTTAGGTTTCAAACGAACGTTGTATTAGGACACAGGAAGGTCATAGTCTCCGTTCTAACACTAGGAAAATTTAATAGAAGAACGACCTTGCACCCATTGTGTGACATGATTGAAATCTCCCTATTGTGTTTGTCGAAACATCGGCAGCTATACTACAGAGCTTCAATATCTAGAATTAGGTATATTATGCATAGTATAATTCTGTAGATATAAATACATATAAGTAAAATTGAAGTGTTTGTTTGTAATTCCGAATTAACAGCTTTTCACTAAATGCATTTGAAAGTATATACCTATACTTAAGGTACTTATAGACAAAAAACTTTTTTTTTATTTTTTTTGTCTGTATCTATCTGTTTGTTGCAGGCGCAGCTAATCTTAAAAAATGGCTGGACTGATTTTAACCGAACTTTCACTGGCAGATAGCCGATGTTATAAGGAGTAACTTAGGCTACTTTAATTTTAGAAAAAAAATTGTTTCTGCGGGAATTCCGAAGCTCATGCGGGTGAAATCGCGGGGCACAGCTAGTGTATTTATTAAAAACATGAATCCCTATTTCCCTTGGACACATCATCACGCGCGTGAACGGCTGGACCAATTTCACTAATTCCTTTTTTTCTTGTATTTGTTATTGTAAAGAGAAGAAGAATAAAAGTTTGGAGTTCCTGCGGATATTCCGAAACTCACGCGAGTGAGTCTCCGAAACGGTTTGACCGATTTTGACGGGACTTTCACTGATAATTAGCTGAGCTATAATTAGCTATTACACTATTCTGTAGCTTCAGAAAAGTACAATACACAATAAGTAGTCACAATAGTTGGAAGAAAAATCTAACAAGCCTTTATTTCATATACCCCTACTACGCGCCTTAGATCGTTTCGAGAAATTATCAAAATTAAGGGCAGGTAAGTGAAGCATAAAGGTGAAATGATGACAATATAATATCTCTATGCAGTTGCCGATATCCATGGGCGGCGGTAATCACTTACCATCAGGTGTGCCACCTGCCCGTTTGCCTCCTATGACATAAAAAAAAAACAAAGTTCGGCATCCACTCTCCTGTAGCTTAAGAAAAGAAAAGCACAAAACACATCAACAATTCGCAATAGGTGGAAAAAAAATTCAACAACCCTCTATCTCATACCCCTACTACGCGCCCTGCAATAATTTTTTGTTCCCAACAACATTTATTTGATGCCGGTCCAACCCCTTCGTATTATGACACTGTCATGTATCAAGAAGTAAAACACGTAAGTCAGAAGTTTCCTCGTTCATACAAAATCTCGCTGCATTTCTGTGCTTATGATAGGTCCCTATTTTTGCGTAGTCTAAAATTTTAGACTATAGTGCGCAGTAGATACGGTCAATTAAAGAATCGCTTTACTGGCATCGTAGCATTTTCAGTAAAATTTAGAATTTTTCTAATTTTTCAAGCAAAATAAAAATCCGGTTTTAGGATTGAAATTCCTTGCACACAGTTCGTACCTTTTGATGCAAATTTTGTTACAAGTTACGAGTAGGTATTATAAAATTACAATTTTATCTTATTTCTTGGTTTAATTTAATGATATCTAATTTTTACAGTTCTACAACATATTCTTGTTTCACTCCTTCAAGTAGGTAGATATACAGGTATACAGGACTTTCGTACTGATATAAATATTTTTATTATTTATTGTTTAAGTAAGATATCCTTATAGAACATAGACTCAGAATAAACCTTTGAGACAAAGTATCTATAGCTAATAAGGTCAGATTGGTTACGTTCACATAAAAATAGGGATCCTCAGTAGAAAGTGGACACAAGACAGGGTCGGACGTAAAGCGTTCACGTTATCGATGCCCCGTTTGGGGTTGGCCTTACAGGAAATTGCTTCCACCGGAATCAGCCGCGTCCGTGGTCCGTGGCTGGCAGCGTCATATTCCCGGAACGATTCAAATCATCTATTCTCGAAACGTTTATGCGTTTATTCTACAAGGGCGTCGGTTTTGAAGCGAAATAACAATGCTATTGCAATACTATGTAGGTACTATCGTAATTTTCACACTCGAGTTGTATTATGCTAAGGCCTGGTTACACAATACATATAGCATGGGACTTTCGGTTTTCGTTTGGTTTTTTTTTTTCACGATGAAAAACCTAAAAATAATGTATTATTTTCAAATCCTTACTATTGTAAACTGCGAAATTTGTTTGTTTGTTTGTTTGTTTGATAGTTTGTTACGCCTTCACACCTTAACGGCTCAACCGATCATTATGAAATTTTGCACTCACGTTGTCAGGAGTAAAGAGAAGGACATAGGGTTCTATGCAAATGTAATGTTAACCCACTTCTATGGTTAAGCCTAGATATGATAACCCATAATAATTGGCGATAGGATTGCCTTTCATATTGTAAAAACCAATATAGTTATAAATTAGTGCTTCAGATTAAGTTTAAATTAATCATATTAAAATAAATGAAATTAATAACGGTTGCAAGTAACATGCACACACTCGACATTGCCTGGCGATGTGATCTCTATCTCTGGAGTTATTGCAACCATTCCGGTTGAATGCTGCGCTCAAATCAACCAGAATCTAATTTATTAGGACGTTCAAGATTTTGATATTATAGTTATCATATTTCCTATGAGTTAGGTATGGTCATTTGCAAATGTCCGTTTAGATTATTTATCCAAAGACCTATGCTTGTCCATGTTTACTTAATTGTTATGATATGTGGGCGTCCAAGCAAAATGGTACCAGTAGCGGGATATTAAGTTAAGGCTTGATTCGGTATGGTATAGTCAATTGATAGTAAGGATTGAAAAAATATTCAAAACCTACCCCACTTATTTATTAGATGGGTATTTGCTGCAATTGAAAAAGTAAACAATATTGAAGATGAAATTCTAAAAAAACTTGATTTGAGAAAAAGCATTTTAAAAATTTGAGTGAATAAAAAAAACATACCTACTTCTACGTGCTTGTTACATAGATTTTTATATATTGTATATTATTGTAGATTATGATATATGAAATTGTAGATAGTTGAGCATTTATTAATAAATCAATCAAAATCGCGGACGCAAATTCATCCAACTCTACAAAACTTCCTATATCTTAGAAACTAAATGCCGATAATCTGGTATCTTTTTGCTTGGACGCCCACATAACTTTACTTTTCTCTCGTTATATTGCCTTGTATATAAATTATAATACAGTATTTGATATTATTACATCTGCCTCCGAATTTTTCATTAGGTAGGTAAATGTATTTATAGCTCATACTCAAACTACAGTTTGAGTTAATTTAGTATTTGAGTGACGTTTCAACGGTTGTACGACTTCAAGACATAATTACTTTATATATGTAGAAAACTAAACAAATGCTTAAAACATTACCCAGTTAATTACTTTTAACAAGATTTGAATTTGCAGATACAAATGTTGTGTCCATGAAAACATAAATCACAAATAAAAATAAAACTTAATAAACACAGAAAAAACAAAGTAATATTTATTATTTATGTAATACAACGTAAAATATATAAAAATTTCAATCTCCATTTACTTTAATAACCTCAAGTAAGCGATTCTCCAACAATACAAAATATCAAGCCACATATCGTTCCACTATATAATCATATAATTTTTATCCGAAATACTGATAAATTATCCAGTTTATTATTAGTTTTTTTCAGAGAGTTAAGATAATAAAAGTACAAAACATGCATTTAATAAACATACCTACTAAATGTTACAGGTTAGGCATGTATTTTAAGTTGTTATGAAATCACACGAATCTGGTATGATCCAGTTGCATGCAACCAATTTATTTTTAGTTTGTGGTAGATGGATGGATGATGAAAATTAAAATTACAGCGCACTACTTTTAGAGTTAAAACAAAAACATAGATTTTAGAGTTCTCGTGTTTTAGAAACGTATCACAAAATTTTGGGTATATCTTCTAGGTCTCTACAATCCCAACTGTGTACAAATAAAAAATCGTATCTAATAATATTCGACTATGTATTACGTTTTAGATAACAACTTTTCTGTGTTTAAATTAATTTTTACATAATAAATTCGTGAGTTATGTGAAGCGGAAAGTAGGTACATTATAAAAGTCATTGTTCTGTAAAATTGTAGTCGGCTATTTTCAGTTTTACAATGGCATAAAGTTCGAGAGCGCGTATCTTTTTAAGACCTTTGTGCAACAATGTGCCGTAAAAAAATCTGAAATTTCGGATTCCTCTGAGACAGATAATTTAGCATGAATTGAAAATTCCTTCGATTTATCGTCGACTCCAATTGAAAAATTAAACAATATTCAATTTTTGGCGCGCGTCTTTTGAATAGAAATACTTAACTTAATATCTTTTTTTATATTAAATAAATTTGTACTAAAACTATAACAGGATCAGAATAATGCAAGTGTTTTCGGTATTCCTTTTATTACTCTCTCATCCAGAAAATATATTATGATAAAAATGCCGAGGGCCCATGCATGAAAATAGTCCTCAGCTTTAGCAATCCCTTTCATGATGAAAGCCTAGAGGTGATAGCGGCGTATGTGTATTGTGTTGGATATTCTCAATTTGCATTTCGAACTGAAGCGTCATCGCTCGTCGCACCCCGGCGCGAGCCCTACAGCCCTACAGCAAATGCACAGTCGCACCCACACTGCACGTGTGCACACAAGCAATCCGCCCGCTTGTAGTAGTGGGGAGTTAAATCAGTAAAAGGATAACAAGATAGACAGACAAATAATATTAAGGAATCCAACACAACACATAGATAATATCCTCAGTGTATACTAATACATACATAGGATAAGTAATGGTGCGAAGCTGAAAAGCGCGCTGTCAGCATAATGCCGAGGCAGCAGTGAGTACCTACCTAGTTAGATTACATGTGTCATCGGAATGAGACTACGTCTCTCCCGGTATTAATCCGCTTTGAACTAAATCGGCTTTATAAATTCACTTGGAAAAATGTAGACAGCGAGTTAAGGTTGTAATTATTTTATTTATGGATAAAAAATAGGTTTGCATAAAATATCTTTCTCCTAGTGTTGAGAATGCTTAATATCTATCATATTTTATAAAAAATCTAATAAATATAAAATTCAGTGCAGTGGTTTGTTAGTAACATAATATTACATAGGTGTCTGGCCCTAAGGAGCACGTCTTTCGTAAATCGTGATATTACGGGGATGGCGGGTGTCGAACAACTATATAATGCTCATTTAACCTAAATTTTTAAGCTCTATATTCAAAGAGGTAAAATAAGGGAGCTTTTTCGATACCTAGTAGGTAAGGTGAATTTATTTAATTTTGACATAAAATGTAAATGTAATTTTTAAAGAGAGAATAAAATATCTATCTATCTATCTAAGTAACTAAGCATAATATTAGTCAAGTATGAATGAATAATATAAGCGTTTATAAATTACTATAGCTGTGCCCCGCGGTTTCACCCGCGTGAGTTTTGAAATTCCCATGGGAACTATTTAAAAAAAAGTAGCCTAAGTTACTCCTTGTACCGGAACAGACAGACAGACAGTTTATTTATATGTAGGTACAGATTAGCACAATATAAACTTTATTTTCTTTTTTCTTTTTATAAAAGAAAAACGGTACGACCGAAGAATTCTTTATAGATTGTTTTATAAAATAACAAAACCCCTAGGGTTGTTAAATTCAAGAGACCGGTGTCAAATAGCTACCAAAAATATTTTTATGCCACCGAGGCTGTTAAAGATATTTTTACATTTTATTGGAAAAATAATTTTAATACGGAATGCCATAAGAAAAATAACTTATGGAATAACTGTCAAGTTGATTCTCTACATATTTTTGAACTTTTGCGCCCCGCCGTTTCACTAGCGGAAATTTCTTGCGGGAATTCCGGAATAGAAAGTATCCTATACCCCTGACAACGTGTATGCGGATGGTTATCGGTTGAGCCGTTAAGACGTGAAAGCGTAACAGACAGACAGACAGACAGAGTTACTTTCGCATTTATAATATTAGAAGCGATTCACTAGCTGTTCCTCGTGGTTTCACTCGCGGTAATTTCAGGGTTCCCGTGGGAATTCCAGGAGAAAATATAGATATAAACCTTCTTCACAAATCACTATATTGGTGAAAACCGCATGAAAATCCGTTGCGTAGTTTTAAAGATCTAAACATACATAGGGACAGACAGAGGGAAAGGAAACGACTTTGTTTTATACTATGTACTCAGTAATTGCGATCACCTATTGAAAATAATGAATATTTAATATTAAAAGACATCTATAGAGGTCACTGTCCGTATACCACTAGCATGGAAGTTTGCTACAGCAGCGTAATAAGCAAGCCACTCTCGCTACTCTCGAAAGAGTTCGCGAGTTCTTAAGAGGTTCTTCCGCACCCGTCCCTATTAAATATCTTAATTTTTCCACAACCTTGTGCGGACGTTTGCTACGTGACTGGCAGCTAACATGGCGTAGAGGTTAGATAGATGTCTTCATTATTGCGACTGGATCATACGCCATCTTTGCCTTCCTTTTATATGGTTAGTTATTGGCGCGCCAAAGCCAAATTACTTTCGTCAGAGAGTCTTATATTAAATTATGGGCGTGTTTTTTCCTGTTTGGTTCGGTTTGTTGTTTCGTATTGAATCTTGATCGATGTTTATAAAGTTCGGTGTTGTGGGTTGTGGAAAATATTATATTCTAAAACACACGTCGTTAAAATACTTGCAGATTAATGGATCGCTAACTCGAGCTGTATAATGTGTAGGTATATATTATTATTAAATGCAATATTATTATTAAAGCACGAGCTGGGCACCGCGGTTTCACCCGCGTGAGATTCTGAATTCCCGCAGAAACGATTTTATTCTAAAAGAAAAGTAGCCTAAGTTACTGCTTATAACATCAGCTATCTACCAGTGAAAGTCCCGTTAAAATCGGTCCAGCCGTTTCAGAGGTTAGCTGGAACAAACAGACAGAGAGATAAAAAAAACCGTAGGTATGTACTTCCATATGCATTTAGTGAAAAGCTGTTAAGTTGGAATTACAAAAGACACTTCAATTTTATTTATATGTATAGATAAGGACGAACGTATTAATTTGCTTTTCACTTTTGTTTACATGTAAGTTACAATAACGTTTCTTTATACTTACTTAATATCGGCGGTTCAAATTCAAAACCCTTCGGGGTACAAAAAGAATTTTAATGAAAAATGCTCAGGAAAGCTCGCTTGAAACAGAAATATTTGTAAAATATTTGTCTACATTGTTTACGGCTTGGCTTATCGACGTCAAATTATTATTGTGAAGTCCCTATTATAAGATAGATGCTTCATTACTTTGGTCCCATATTAAGCGTTAGTTGTCGACCGGTGATCTGCCTGTATTTTGCTTTCTAATCAGATGTGACAGAGGTGTGACGTCATGTCTTCCTCTATTACACAATAAAAATATAGTATGTACTTATAATATCACTGCTATTACAAAAATGATAATAAAGGTAAATAATTCATCTTTATTTACAAGATTTAGTGTAGAAAAGTTCATGAGCCTAAATTAATTGCAATCCATTAATCACTTTATCGACAGATTAAACATTACTGTTTTAACTGGACGCAGATAAACAATAACATGTTAACCCTCAAAATTAAGGAACATTTATTAATTATGTGTTTACCTTAATACATTGCTTAAATATGGAACTAAATATTGAACATAAAAAATTTTGACACAAAATGGCGCTATACTTTTAAAACACGATTTACTCAAAATTTCTCCAGTGTGGGTTAACACACTATTGCTTATCTATGTCCAACTATACTAATAGCAGTATCGCATGTCGTGAATCGAAATTCCTTGAAAGTAAACAACGACAAAATGTTCTTGGGAGAAGATGACACACTTTCCAAAGATTATGTGAAAATGTTTACCCAAAGAAGTAAAAGTATAACAATAAAATACACGATTTAAGGACAATGACTTGACTACGAGTTGTGAAGTAGAGGGTTCTCCACTTGTTAATGGCATAAACTTTGAGGACACATTTGCAAATTTTGTTTAAGGTGTATACTGTATATAATAGTGAAACTAGGCTCTAGGATTATTCTCTCACAAATATCTATTAGTTTTGTGAGGATAATACTGCAGAAGGTATTGCAACACAATAAAAAAAAAGTTTCATTGAAAACCGCCAAAAGCGATCGTTGACACTTTTTCATATAAAGTATAAATGCTGCATCATCAAAAGTTATGAGTATTTACCCAATTTCACATATTTTACTATCGATTTTTTTTTAAATGATATTACCTCGAAGTATTATTATAAATGCGAATGTGAGTTTGATTGTTTGTTTATTTGTTACGCTTTGACGCCCTAACCTCAACCGATCATCATGAACACGTTGTACCGCGGGAACTCCGAAATTAATGCGAGTGAAATCGCGGGGATTTTACAGCAAGTTGCGCTAGTTTCGCTGCTGTATGCACCTTAAGTTCTTTCAGCGACTATCAGCGGCTCCTTCAGCAGTAAGCTTGGGAATTCATGAACACTAATGTAACAACTTGCCATCTTTTACACTCGCTTTACGACGGTAGCAAACAAGCAACTGCTGTTCTTTGCTTATAAATTCCTCATTACGTTAAAGCTACACGTTAATTTAAAACATCTCAAAAGAAAATGAGCGGATTTGGGCTGCCCTTGCGTATTTATTTATTTATTAATTTATTCGGTGAATATGATACATTAAGATATTATAATTATTAAAAATAAGCCGCATATTCGCCATGTTGGCGTGCAAATTTCCAATTGATTGTGGTAACATGTTATTATCTTATCTAATATATATAAATCACGTGTCACGTTGTTTGTCCGCGATGGACTCCGAAACTACTGAACGGATTTTGATAAAATTTTGTAACCATTTATATAATAGTCCAACTTAAAAGATAGGATAGTTTTTATCCCGCAATTCCCTCGGGAACTGAAGGACATAGAGTACTTTTTTCCCGCAACCTCCGCGGGAACTCCGAAATTACCACGGATGAAATCGCGGGGGACAGCTAGTTTTTATATATATCTATAGTACATGTATCTGTAGTATTAAGATAATATATATACCAATCTAAAAGTCTCACTCTCCTAATTAACAAACAATTCAGACAAGTCGTAGGTACAAGGATGACGCCAAATGCCATGCATTTCTTTGGTTTTTTTTTTTAGGGATTATATAAATCGAAAGCATGGTAGGTACATTGACTTTTTTCAATATAGGAAGAACGATAAAATGTGCCTAATAAGTTTAGTGATAATTATACCAATGTTTTCTTTATATGTAACTATGTAGTTGATCCTCCATGGAATTCACTCGACTTAATTTCGGATATACTGTGAAAATTCCAGAATAACAAGTACAAGTTTTTAAAATAATGAAGTCTATTACAAACGAACAACTAGACATTCAAACATAAAAAAATCAAATCTTTTGTTTACCTATAATATCAGTATAGATAAAATGATCTAAATTATTAGTATCCTAATTTATTTATTTGCCGGATTGAAATTTATGATTAAGAAAATAACCTTATGAAATCACTAATATACTGTATCTACTCATAGAGATTTATCGAACGAGTAGATACAGTTTTATCTTTTAGTTTAAAAAATATTCGTTGGCGAGTTATTGTAAATTACTACAAGTTAGCCTAACTGCAGATAAGTGCATAGAATATAGGTTTACACGTACACGTAAAAACCTATCGCTAGTAAAAACATAGAGTATTATAGTACAGATACTGTATGGTTCGGTACTCAGTTGACTGAAGTGTTTGTTGGGAATCGATGTGTATTCCATTAGGGAATTCGCGGACGCGAGTGTTCAAGCTGACTGAACTGTATTTAAGTAGATTGTGTGCATAGATCACAGGATAAATGTAAGAACTAGCTACAAACTATAATTTACAATATACCTAGTTCACAAACAATAATTTCGTACAGTGTCGTGAATAGGTGCCAAAAAAAAAAAAGAAAAGGGTTTGTTGACCAAATAAAGTTACACGACAAATAAATTATATTTTGCTTTCCCTAAAATGTAAAAAGTAATAGATTTAATATTCTCATGTGAAAGTTAATATTAATACGAACTATAAATAAACAAGAACCTAAACGATGGTGTTCGAATCAAGCTTTCTGTTCATAACGAGCCTGCAATAAAATCAAAAACAATCGAAGCGGAAAAATTCCTTCCATTTCATTGCATTGCAATTTACAACTCTGTGGAAAAACGGAATGAATCAGTCTTAATTTGCGCAATCTCAATCCCTTTTTGATCCACAGCGGTACCCCGCGACGGGGCAGCGCGGCGGCGGCTGGGGCCTGCTTGCTCCGCTTTGATTTATGCGGCACGAATACATGATGTGTTCATTTAATTAGTTACTTTTGACTGTGGAACATTTGAATTTTAAACACTGATAAACTTTGAAACTTATTTTAAGTTAGAATAACTTATTATTACAATACAATAAAAAATACGATACGATATACTTTATTGCATTACAGATATTTTTTTGGTTACTTATATTATTGTAGGAGCAATCTTTTTAAGTCAACCTTGCGATGATAGACCTATAAAAAATGTGTGTTAGCTAACAATTTGATAATCATGTAAAATATGTATTAGTTATTGTACCATATTATGACAACTTTCATCTCTGAATTACCGATTGCAAGTATGACGTTAAATAATCAAAATTATCTTCTTAATTAAACCATGGTAATTTAAAACTAAAACCAACCATTTTTATCTGTGGCAAAAAATATGAAAAAATAACTTTGGTAGGTACCTACGACTTTTAGATAGTCTTGTATTCTCCATGCCGTGCTGCAGCGTTCACCATCCACTCTACATAAAGGCCTCGGATATAACTTTTACGACGGACTTGTCGGAGTGTCGAATGTCTCTGGATCGGAAATCGATTCGAGTTCGACTTAATAAAATGCGGTTCGCGAATCGACCACCCAGCCCTCGTCAGCGCGACAGCTTGCCACTTCACTGAACAAGATTGCTGTGTGCTAAATCATGAATATTCAAATGTGTAGGTAGGTACACATATAGAAAAATATTTTTATTCGGTTCGAACTGAATAAAATTGTGTTCCCACTCCTCACTATAAGTACATTTTTTTTTCTTTATGTTAATGCTTTTTATTGGGTTTGATAATTATCTACCATTGCATTATAAGCTGGCTAGCCTCCACCACCTTCAAATTGAAAATCTGTCACTGGTCTGTCTGGTTAGCTGTGATGTTGATGGCCAGACAAAAGAAATATTTTTTTATTGCCAAAAGGCTAGACGTTTGACCATAGCTTACCTGATGTTACATATGACGGTGTTGTTCAAGATTTTAAACACAGCCTAGAACGGGAGCTAGTTATCAAGAGAGCTTGCTGGAACACACCCTTAACAATTTTAGGTGCTTGGCGACATATTTCAAACTTGAAAGTGGTAGCTAGTTAATCGGACACTAGAAATTTTACTGCCAAGATGATTTATGTTCCCTCGTGTGGTTTTTAAGATTTAAAACCACGCCTTTCGATGTGTAATTCAAACGCACAAACCACCAAAGAGAATATGACCACTACGTTGAATATTACTACCACTGAGCTATCATCAGTGTCAGCTGACCTCCATGTAGTTTATATTTTCATATAGTAGGCTGTTTGTTCCCTCTTCATCCTACTAAATTAGTTTTCACATAAAAGGCCGAACAAGACGTACAATGTCCATGCATAATACATATATCCATGTAGAGTCACTTTCAAAAGCTTTATTAAACGTAAATAATAGTATAATGCTAGAATCCCGTACATGATACAGAAATCATTTCCCACAACGTCAAGTTGAACCTTATCAGAAAAGCTCCAGGTTCAAAACATTTAGGTATATTTATTTTGCTTTGCAATGGACAGAGATTTAAGAAAAATTATTCTGGTAGTCCTGCATGAATTTCTATTTAAAGTTTAATTATGTGTCTATGATTACGAACCACTTCCGCTTAAATTTATCCCAAAAAGTCATTCAGGTTATCGAGAATTGCTTTTTTATTATCAAAGATATTTGCGTGTTTACGTTTTGATCATTTTATGGAGAAATTTGTAGATTTTAGAAAAAATAAGAATAAAAATTAAAGTGAAACTTTTACGTTCATTTTGAAAAGGTTTTTTACTATGAGTGGTATTTTAATAGCAATTAGCTAAAGAAAAAATGAGTGAAGATCGGATAGTCGCTTGACACTTTCCCACCTATTTCTTTTTCTTTGGCCGGCTAGCTATTCAGCCAGTATTTTTTATTTACATTGTGGCGACCTAAAAAAAATATTTTCTTTAATTATTAAGTATTAATTAAAGAAAATAAAAAAATATAAATAGGAATTAGCTTAAGAAAAAGTGAGTGAATTTTATTTTAATTAATACCTACTTAAACTTTACGTTATTTCAATTTTACATCGCGCTGGCTGTATAGAAAGTTGAAACATGGTTCAATAGAAATGTGAAAATAGACCTAGTTTTTTTTTTAATAATTTGACAGTTGTCAGTTGAAAGCGATTCTCCCTAGGGCTGAAAAGGGTTACTTTCAACCCGCTTCTCAGGCAACTTCAGACCTACTTTCCGAGTATGAGTAATGAAAAATTGTTTATTACCTCACTAGGGGTTTACGAACCTGACCTTGTACACATATATACCGTAGTCCGTACCTATGTACATACCTACCTTAGGCCCTCAGTTTCCATGCATCTGAGCACGCCGTGGACTAATCCATCCCTTCGGGGTACTCAGACGGAACAAACGATTGGGTAATTGGGGCATGGTAAGTATACAGATATATTCTCGCGACAGAATATGGTGTTTTGTACCTACATAAAATGCGGTGTTAGATTATCTATAGGTAGTGTTTACATTAGTATTATATACCCTTTAAAATGACTGCGTAGATACTTCTGGAAAGTTTGTTGGGCAACTCCTTCTCTCCAAGCATAGCACTAAGAAGCTGTGAACGGCGGATATTTTATAGGGGATGTCAAAATAACTCACTATGATTTTATTGACGCCATAAAGAGTAGTCGTCATACTTTAGGACCAACTTTGAATAAAATTGTGACGTAGGGGCAGTAATAGCTCCTATCTGCACTCTGCACTATCAGGCCATGATCATTGGATTAACTGATTTTACCTATTAGGTATACAGTTAGCTGCAGAAACATATACATATACTCTTTGGCAGTTATTAAATCTTATTGCAATAGCAATAGAGTTCAAATACTGATTAAAATGTATGTATGTATGGTGACTGCAGTATATAGGTAAATTACAAAAGTAGAAATTTATTCGTCCATGAGTATTTCTCTAACTTCAAAACTAACAGTAGGTACTTGCAAATAAACTTTCACGTCCTTTACACCACATTAAGGGTAGAATTTTCAAAAATTATTTCTTTACTAGTCCACTCTTCACGTCGCGCGTCGCATCACTGGGCCCTTATTCTCTATGACCAACAACATTACTTGCCCATAACGCGCGTCCTAAAAAACAATTCCGAGCGCTTCAGATGCCAAAATACTATAACACACGTTGTAAATGTGTTTTTTTATAGTGAAACTTCTGTGATCGAAGGGTAAAAACAGCTTTTGTGGCGTCTTATCTTAACGCGGCGTGTTATGGTCATAGTGAATAAGGGCCCTGTACCGTGCCTGTTCAAATTTCATGTTGATGAGTCTGAGAGGAAGCTTCGTATATTAAAAATTCTCAAATAATACTGAGTGGTACTTAACTGAATTTCGCTGTATTCAGTTTAAAGTCTCGTGTTTCATTTATCAACTGCTGAGCTTTGAAGTGTACTTTATGCGGCAATTCTCCCGACTACAGTATAGCCGACTGATGTAGTAGTATATAATACCTATGTAATCGTGCACGATTTTTATTAAAAACTGAGTTTTATTACAATTTATATAAACTTCGTTCTTGTCTCATTTTAGATTTGTCTATAAGTAAGGTACTTAGCATTATAAAGAAGAAAATTTATTGTTGTTTGTCTGGCAGTATTGAACCGATTCTAAAAATTCCTTTACTGGTGGATAAGCTATAATATCCCCTAGTAAAATAGGATCTTTTTCACATCGAAACATAGAATTCCCAGAGAGTCCATAAAATCACACGGGTGGAACCTTAAGGAATAGTTATTTGGTGTATGGTCACGATAATTTAGGTCTTGAAATAGAAATAATAACGTAATGGAAATAAGATGGGGAAATAATATAGAAATAATAGGGTAGTTTCCATACTGATACAAAGAATTCCGATTTATTTCGAAATTGACGAGGGTAAAACGCTTTTTGTATGTATACATAGTTTTTAAGTTTTAGTGGGTACTGACGTCACTACAATCTAAATATTAGGAACATAATATACCTACCTAGTTAGATTCTGCACAAATATTTACGTAAGTATATTTCAATGACTACTGTTGAAAATCTGTTTATTATTTTATTTGCGCATTGCAATTTTTTTTTATATAATTTTCCAACTAAACACTGAGTGATAACACTTGTTTAGCCCAAAACTAGGATGGTTTCCAGTGCAATGACGATCTGACAAAGACTAATTGTAGGTAGATAGGTACCTACTCTAAAATTAAAACATCCAGACTGATAGGTACGTGATACTATCTTTATGTAAACTATATAATATTTAATTTTGATAGATATCGAATAAACTTCTATTCTATTCTATCATTTTAGATTTGTTGAGGAGTGAAAGCCGTACCGAAAACACGTATGTCACGTTTGTCTTCGTTATTTCAGTCACTTTTCAGCATCTATGTATTTTGAACCCTGAGCAGGAAACTGGTGTTCAAGAGAATCATGTTTTAACTTTAGGATCAATAGTCATTCAGAGTCATTGGAATTTCGCCTTAATTAAAGAAGTAAAAAAAATTTTCTTCTTCTTCAATTATGTCAATCTATTGCAATTGATCACATTTAATTCCTCCAATGTACATATTTTTAGCAAATAAAGTAAATATGGCAAAACGCCAATTACCATGTTAGATTGTTCCCCAAGATAAAACACAGTTCTCTCTCGAAAACCAGCTTCTTTCTTGGAAAACAAAATGGCTGCTGAATGGTTGTGAAAATATCGAATAAATAACGCGACAAGCGTCCACTCGTTACGACCTTCACCGGGTGGTTATATACTCTTTGCAGTCAACAACCGAAGAAATGTTTATTACTAACAGAAACATTGACTTTGGTGGAATTATAACAATAGACGCCATTTTTAAAGAAGAAGTAGAGATTAGATACCAAGAAGTATATAGTCACGATGACCTAATAGTCATACACACAACATCATAACTCATACTGTCCTTGTATCCTTGTTGTTATACATTATTAACACATGGGTTGATTTGTGTGACCGAGTTCGCGTGGAAATATACGGGGCTGGAGTTGAGTCAGCGCTTTTATTGTACAACCGGCCGACTCTACACATACACAATAACGACCAGCGTAGACCTACCCCCCTAGCCAAGCTGACAATTTATAATCGCGTACTAAGGAACGTATTCGTCATGTGGTCACGAAAAACTCTAGGAACCCTTGATTGGATGATTTTACATGACCACGTGACAGGACGATACGTTCCTTAGTTGTCTATAGCGATAACGTAAATAGATTGGGAACAAACCTTGAAACGTCACATATTTGTTTTTACTTTTTAGATTTCTTAACGTCCCGAGTAGGTATTCGATTTCAGTCAAAGGATAATCGACATTATCTTCTAAATAATTGTTTATTTTTATCTTTTAAATAATCAGTGTAGGCAATAAGAAATTGCTTAAAATATTATTTTCATGAAAACATTATTATACCTACCTACCAATAATATTAATAAACATAAATATTTTTATGAATATTCTTATTTTTGTAATTATTACAATATTCACGATGCCATTTTAAAATTCGAACACTGAATGGTTCACGCTGGAAAACATGGAAAATCACGCCAATTCGTAGCATGATGTGAAAAGTTGTAAATAATTTCGCGCCAGATCTGCGCCGAGCTTTGTGAGTATCTTGAGAATCTACACATTATTTGTATGTTGAAATATATATACTTGCGTACTCGGTTGAAAATAAACTCTGGAAGATTTTTGAACGCGATCGAAAACTATGCATAAAAGAAATCAATTCAGAATGCTCTGAAAACAATCGGAAATAAATCGCCTACAAACAAAGTTTTCTTTCAGATGTTTGTTTTTATAAATCCTCTTCACGACAGAGAGCTATGATTAAAAAAATAAGTACCTATTTTACTTATTAGTGTAGTATATGTATATGTATATTATGTAGATACGACGACAATGTTCAGAGTTATATTTGTATTTACTTTTCAAGTGGGCGTGGACGATCAAATCCGTGACTATATGAAGTATAACGAAAAATGCTCAAACTAGTTTTGAGGCTGATTTTGATAAAAACTAAAATAGTATTAAAATGAACTGGTTCGATTCCAGGTTAAGAATTTTCTTTTTTTTTCAAATACAACATTCTTTTTATCAAAATCGAGATTCCTTTGAGCATTTTTCGCTGTGCCTTGTAGTTTCGGATTTCCATCGGCCTTCCTTTGGGTTATTCACGCCCATTCATAAAATTCTGTCCATACTTATATTGGTAAGTAAGAATACGCGGCTGCTTCACGGAGACCCACCAGTCTAGTGAACAGCATTAGCTGAAGCTAAGTGTTGTCTCGTGTTACCTAGTTCCTAGTACTCCCAGTGAGAGCAAAGTGGTCTTCTTGCTTACACAGACGAAAGCCTGCGACTGTACTAGAGCATCATCGCAGTTGGTATATAGTTGCATACAAGTGCGTTTAGATGTTTTTCCAGTCTCGTAGGTAGCTAGGTACATCTTGCAAACCTAGTCATTATTTTTCTTTCCACAATGGAATCAAACCTGTGGAAAGATCTAGAAGGTGTTAATAGAATAATAGCATAATATTATGTTTTGAATCAAAGTATAGGATAACAAACCACAACCTCGGCGTTCTCTCTCGTCTCGCCGTTCTATTGCGTAATTTGCGTAATTTGCATGACGAACGGTTAGGTGAGTAGTTAGGTAAGGTGTGAAAGCGTAACAAACATAGAAACAGATTCCCATTTATAGTAATATTCGTTAGTAAATTTTATATCCTTAAGTAATTTTAATTATTAACTACTAGCTGTGCCACGTGGTTTCACCCGCGGTAATTTCGGAGTTCCCGCGGGAATACTGGGATAAAAAGCACCCTATTTCCTTTTTTGTACCCGTGACGAAGTGCATGCCAAATTTCATCTAAATCCGTTCAGCCGTTTTTGCGTGATTGAGTAACAAACATCCAAACATGATAACATCCACTCTTTCACATTTAAATATTAATAGGTTTTTTTTATTTTTTATTTTAACCTACACACTTATTCATAGATGTTGTAACGTGGTTAATGTATAGGTAGCAAGAATCGTATCACTTCCCTGAATCAATTTTATTTCATCTTTCATCGTCCATTATTAGATTTTGACAATAAAGATCGTAAAACCATCGTGCTAGAATTGGATCTTTGTAGGTATAGGAGTAAACCAATCAGTGTTAGGTGGATAGTGGTGGATATATAGAGATGATAGATTGTCCACTGGAGACGCTCTGAGGCTCTCAGTAGATGATACCTATATCTCAGTTATATAGGTATATAAGCGAAATGGAATGAAGTGAAGAATAACTACATGTAGGTACCTAATGGAAGTTGATCATTTATTATGTAACAAATAAAGGTACGAGTAAATAAGTAGAGACTGGAATTATTCTCGAACTTATCCATTCTATTACATTATTTCATTTATCAAGATAATATATATAAAGTTTTTTACCGGATATTTTTATGATCCTATCCTATGAGTATCAAAGGCAGGTTGTAAATTAATTAATTTAGGGTTCAAACCTACATAGTAAATTTCTCAAAAAAGCGCGGATATCCAAATTAAAAATTAAAATATTTTTCAATCAAAGTTCTTTTGCTTGAGCTCATATTGCTTAAGTTTGCTTACTTATTATGTTTATTTTGAGAGTAAAGGAAAATTTTTATGCCGCCTACATAAACCGCGGGTTTTTAAACAACCGTTTAAAAACCCGCGTCTTACAGAAACGTGTAGTATTTTTTCGTTCAAGAATACAGATGTGATCGTCAACATTGCAGTTTCATAATCATACGACGTAAAAATTTAGGAAGGTCAACTCTAAAATCAGCTGAGACGGCCAAAGAACTAGCTAATATAAAATAGAACAGACATGTATGTGCCTCGATTACCTAAGTACCTATATAACTACCGAATTATCGACCAAAAAACGCGTTGGGTACTGAATAGTGAATCTGTGTATACCCATGTACCTATGAATGATTGTTTTTTTTTATTAGCCCCAAAATCACACAACTTTTGTAATTTATTATAACAACGTAGCTTTTTACATCGTGTTCATAGAATAGAACTCAGGTAGATACTGTAAATTCTAACACTTCTACGTGTTAAGAGAATTCGTCAGTAAAAGTACCAGTAAAAGTAGTAGTTGGATAAAACTTTCGCGAGCGGCTACAAAAAATTACACGGATAGTGTATGTACACACAAGGGAGGAATAGAGTTTGATGGATTACAAAGAAAACATCAATATTAGTTACCTACATTTTTATTTATGAGTTTTCAAATAAATACGTACAGATAAGCAATAACATGTTAACCCACAAAATTAAGTTATTGATACAGAACGCTTTATTGAGAGTTACAGAACGTTTTTTAACTATTTGTTTACCTTATTACATTGTTTAAATACCAAAAAAATGTTGAACATAAAAAAATGTTGACACAAAATGGCGCTAATTTTAAAACACGATTTAATCAAAATTTCTCCAGTGTGGGTTAACACACTATTGCTTATCTATGTCCAAATAATATTACGACATACATATAGGTTATTGCAAGTGTGGGATCAAGTAGATCTGTGTGTTGGGAAGTGTACCTATTACCTATATTATCTTATTAATACTAGTCGGTGTCCGCGGTTTCACCCACGTGAGTTGCGGCACTCCCAAGGAACTCGCAGTAGAAAAATTATCCTAACCATATCCTAACATGCTTAAATGACTAACTTTTTACCCACACACGATTTCGATGAATCATTGTTGCTCCAAGCTGAGCTTTATCCGCCTGTGAAAATCGCTTAGGTATACGTACGGTGATTATCTTTTGTCGACCCCCCGCAGTTTGTTTTAAACTTGCTATTCCCCGCGGTTTTAGCCGCGTTAATTTCAGAGATCCCGCGGGAATTCTAGGATAAGAGTAGGTACCTACTCTATTTCTCTTTCCGTATTCCAGGCAAAATATACCTGACATTTCTGTCAAGAAAACACGTTGTTCCATACAAACTTTGCAATCCCTTTTCACCCCCTTAGGGGTTGAATTTTCAACAATCTTTTCTTAGTGCACACCTACGTCACTTAAGAAATATTTGTGCAAAATTTGCTGGTTCTAGACCCAGCGGTTTCAGCTGTGCGTTTATCGATCGGTCAGTCAGTTTCTGCTTTTATATATACGGTATTTTAAATATATAACTGTGCAGACGCAGATTCTACTGTTTTATGTAAGGTATGGTAGGGATTAATTGGATTATATATACATATAACACACTAACAAATATAATATATATATATATATTTATGATAAGGGTCAATAAATATGATTATAATATGTGTAGATATATAGTTGTTATTTAATCCAAGGAAAATCTTTAAAGGATAAAGATTTATTTGTAGAGTCTGGACTAAACAAATTGGCAATTGGAAATAAACATCCCATACATATACAATATATCTAATAGAGAATTCCCAATTAGCAAAAGACAAAAGGAACGTTTCTATTGACATTAAATGAACGTTGTTGAACATCACTTCCAATATGTAATAGATATAAAAAACATAGAAAAAGATCTGTTAATTGTCCGATTAATATTTTAACAGCTCGCCTCATTTAAACACAAGCGGACAGATTTGAATAAAACTCATCAATGCAGTCTGTCTGACAAAAGACCGATTTAAAAAAAAATCCGCAGATTCTAGCAATGATTTCAATATTTACAGGTCGTGTTTCTACTATAATATATCTTCTAAATCCAGTATAACTAGAGGAATTTTAGAATTCCCCTGAATAAATCCTGTTACACATGTAAATGAACCGTCTCAATGATAGTGAAAGTAAGCGAACACAGATGCGGATTGAGATTTTTTTAATACTTATATTATTATGGAAAACAAGAAGAAACATTTTTAGACATTTGTATCATGTATATATCTACTTATTCAAAACAAAACACGGCAAATCAATTTAACCGGATATCCAACAGCCAACTTTGTGTGGAGAAGTTTAGATATGAAAATCTCATTATTTTTTGTGCAGCGCAAAGTTTCGCTGACCGTAATGGAAGCTGACGCCAGCTCCGGGCTTAGTTGAATTTTTTATATCCGTTTCTTAGCTGTCTCGATGGCTAATTGGATAATTCTACTTATAGGCTTTCAGCTGGTAACGTCTCTTATACGGGTATTTATAAGTTATATACGTATAAAAGAAAAAGCTTTCTCAATTTTTTTTATTTAAGACAAGCGGTACACGCATTCTCACATAGGCAAGTATATTCATAAAATTACCTAGTATCTTGTTCTCTATCTTTTATTAATTGCTTTTGATTTTGTGTTTTTTTTTTAAATAGCGAATCAAAGGCATTATTTTATAGCTTTATCTTTTACTTTTTTGTACAATTAAGTACAATTAATATCAAAATATTCGTTACACCTACATACATACATGTATTATAAGAAAGATATATATATTTTAAGATAAATAGACGTAATAATAGATAATTATAGTATATAGATGATATTACAAGAATAAAAGAAATTGTTATCCATGCTATCAAAGCCTGTTCTCAAGAGGACTTATCAAAGTAACAGTTGTACATACCTACATACAGGCATCGTTCAGGAATTTACTTCCTTGTTAGCAATATGTATACCAGGTTCCAAGTCGAATCATCATAGGTACAATACTACAATATTTCTTTTTCGTTTCCGCTTTATTACACGGAGTAATTGACTGAAAAGAACGTATATAGGCAGGCACTCGTATAGATATTATAAAGCTCATTTTAACTGTTCGCCTCGCTCCCTGAGAAACTTCGTTCTGGGATACAGTATATCTATCCTGTTTAGTGTTTGCCTACATTTTGTGAGCGGGTGGCTAATAAGTATAAAATAAATGTGTTCATAGTACTTTACAGCTACAGGCATACATGAAAGTAGGTACACAGCTTCTAGTCAACGACGTGAAATATAGTGTCGGGAGTCACACAACTTATAGGGAACACTTAAATTTCGAAATTCTCAAGTCTTATACTTTCTCAAGGTTTGGCTTTATTAAGAGTAGTTAGGAAGTTCATCGCCTCGTTTTTGTAGCTTATTGAAGCTACAAAAACGAGGCGATATAGAAAGGTGTTTTCCACCGTGCCCAAACCTCACATAAAAATTATGTAGGCAAAATTTTAAATAAGAAGCAATCTACAAATTATTCTGAAGCACGTTTGATATTGAATGTCAAATATTTCGGAATCATTCACTGTTTGACAATGCCTTTGCTCTCTACCTCAGATATTCTTCTGAGCTCTCTACCTACGGGCCTACTGATTATTTATTTTTAACGCACCTTGACTGAAATTACAAATGGCGGTCGTTCACAGAAGTGTAATGACTCACAGTTTAATATTTGTTTCATTCACAAAACCTACGGCAATACCTATAAGTAAAAGTCACTATAAAAATATAAATAAAAAAGTTTATCCTTAGAAATGCGAAGTTTGTCAGTTATTGTTACATTTTCACGCCTCAACGGCTCAACGGATCATCATGAAATTTTGCATACACGTTTTCAGGGATACAAAGAAGGACATACGCTATTTATCCCGGAACTCCCGCGGAAACTTCGAAATTAATTGAGTATTTTTTGAGTTTATCCATGACAAACAAACATACAAAAAATCAAATCTTTTCTCTCTATATAGTTAGAATTAGTATAGATGTGGTAAAGAAAGCAGCCCCCTTAGCCAAGCTGACAATCTACAATCGTTAACGCATAGAAAACTAGAATAGAAAACTTTGGTCAGCCAACCAAAACCTAGCTTTACGTGACCACTTGAAAACTAGAGTTTTGATTGGCTGACCAAGTAACACGACGATTCGTTACTTATGTTTTCTTTGCGTTAACGATTGTAGAATGTCAACTTGGCTAACCCCGCAGATGTGTCTAAGGACTGTAACAGATGGAGGTTCATAGTCTCTGCTTGCACCTCCGGGAGACGAACTTGAGTACCTACCTATGTATATTATGCTTGAGCAAAATGAAATCTGTTAACTTTTCCCATTTTAGTTTTAATTATCCCAAAAGTTTTCATTATTACGATGTAAGTATCTCGCGAAATAGGCGTGGTTGGAAGTTGGAACTAAGTGATTTCAACTACCCTTGTAATCCAGGGATAACCGATTTCATGTTATAAAGCTAATCTATGTTGTGAAACATTATTTAGTTTGCGTCTACATCTACATGTGAATGATGTGAAGACCTATCAATAGCATTTTTGTTATATTTACATTTTATATATATGTATGTATTCAAATTACTTTTGTAGAGTTATTTCAACTTTATCTCCATTATTCGAGTGCATTATTTATAATCCAATATTTCAATTCACGCTTTTTTATAAAAGTGGGAATACGTGTATTTGTAAATAAAAAATGGTTGTCAATTGAACTCTTGCATAGAGAGTAGAAATCAAATCGAAGCAAATGATTTTCTTTGTCATCAAAGTTATCTAAAGGTTTGGGACGGAGCTCATAATATATACACACTGCACCGGCAGAATTAGCGGAACATAAAAAGGCAGAGTATAGAAATAATAACATATATGTATTAAAACAAATTATTATCAGGCATGAAGTAATAAACTAATATACATCTTTTAACATCGACTTTAAGAAGTTTTTAGTTAAATTTTATTAAAAGTAATCAAAATTAAAAAAAAAAAATCTCTAGTTTGTAAGAACACAGATAATGTTGCAAATAAAAGTTGAATCACGAAGGGGAAACACACTTTATTAATAGTTCATTTATTTAGTGTTAAAATCACAGTAATCTTTAATTTGCAACATTATTATTTTATTAAAACAAATTAGAGAAAAAGTGTTTTTTTATTATTATTATTTTAAATAAAATTTAATAATTTAATTACAAACTTTTATTTATTACTTCACGTCTAATTATTATTTGTATATACGTAATTATTTCTATACTCTGCCTTTTTATGTTCGGCAGAAGCCGGTGTGTATATTACGGCTGAATCTCCTTTTGCATACTGCACGTTGTCAGGGGTACAGAGGAGGACATAGGGTACTTTTTGTTCCAGAATTGCCGCGGGAACTCCGAAATTACAGCGGGGAAACGCTATATATAATAGAACTAATGATTTTGCGAGGGTATACTTTGGAAATATAGTATTTACAAAAAAATTATGGAGACATCAAGGGATAACCATGAGTTTACTCGATAATTTTGAAAATTTGTTTGTTGGTTTGTTTGAAAACGAATCATCTAATATCTAGACAGACACGAAATAATAGGTATAAAATATTATCATATCCATAAAAGTGCATGCACATGTTTGTTTTTATTACACAAGGTGCATGCAATTCATAAATAAATATCATCGGCTGTTCCTTTCTAATGCTGAAAAAAAAACACGAGCCAATAAACGTCGCGTCCTCCCACGCAGTGACGTCACGCGGATTCCTGGCAACGGCAAACAATACACCGGATATCGGGACATTAGTGATGACTGTATGTATACCCATGTAGTTTTATTTATACACACAAGCTATGCACGTACGTCTCAACGTACATGAGAGATCAGAGGATGTAACAAAACACATAGTATAGTGTACAGGTAGTTAGTCAGCGAGGGGGTAACCAACCGAAGGTTATCGAGGAGTCATGACAGGAAAAGAACAAGGTTAATATTGAAGCGGTTGTGGCCTGTCACGAAAAACAAATTAATTGTGAAAAGACAGTGAGTGACTATATGTACCTACACACATCATCTTGCAACACATTACACATCTATTAATATTATTAACTCTTTATAACATTACTGTGCTCCGCGGTTTCACCCGCGGTAATTTCGGAGTTCCCGCTGGAATTTCGGGATAAAAAGTACCCTATGTCCTTTTCTATACCCCTGACAACGTGCATGCCAAATTTCATCCAAATCCGTTCAGCAGTTTTTGCGTGATTGAGTAACAAACACCCAAACATCCAAAAATCCACACTTTCTCATTTATATCTAATATTAGTAGGATAATATCTATCTACTGTCATTAAACAAGTAATTCCTGTATTTAAATATATGTATAATATAATCTGAATCTCGGAAACGGCGCCAACCATTTTCATGTAGTTTAGTATGCAGGGGGTTTCGGGGGCGATTATTCGATCTAGCTAGGTTTCATTTTTAGAAAACGTTGTTTTATTCTTGTTTTCAGGCAATGAAAAACGAGTGTTTTTCTACTTAACCACAGATGACGTTACGAGTGAAGCTCGGTCGCCCAGATATTACATATATAGTGTAAACCAAGATTGCTTGCATAAAGCTTATTAATGTTAGGCTTCGATCAACTTCTTAGGATAGGATCAGGTCTCTGGAGAAATAATCTATCTATCTATCTGGAGATATTATATTGTATTCACTCCTATGACTAGTTATTATTATGTTATTAATGTTATGTACTATTATTCTGTTAATTTATGTTAATGCTCGATGTTAGCTGTAGTTCAATTTAATTATTTTTTTGTTTTGTTTCAGGTATTGTGGACACAAATCGAAATTACCAATTAAACTAAAAATGAGTGGAACATTATGATATTGAGACTTCAACCGCTTACGATTTGAAATATTTAAAATTATTTTATTACATCCCTATAATAAAAAAATTAAATGTAACGATAGTAAAATTATGTATGTAAGTCTCTAATTCGAATTACTTTAACAAAAAAATATATAAAATTTATGTTAATTTAAAATACACAATTTTAATTATTTAAAATATATATTAGGTATTATCTAGTATTCAAATATTAAATCGCACAAAGTTCTACTTGTCGCTGTACTATAATATTGAAATAGAGAATTCGTGTGGTAAAAATAATTATATTGTGGTAGAATATTTAAAAAAAGGGGTGATAAAAAAGAATTATACGATCATAAAATCGTGTAAACTGAGTTATAAAATGACTGGGAACTAATAAAAAGAGCTGCTAATATAAAAAAATACGTCCGCGATCCGGTGTTATTTTGAAATAAGAACAAGTTGACAGCGGGTCTGCCTGTACTCAGTACAATAGGCCACAAGATGTCGTCGAGGCCAGGCACCCGCGGGACATCGGTGGCGGCCAGCCAGCGAAAGCACCGTCCCCGGTCCACCCCGAGGATGGAGAAGAAGCCCAAGATGAGATCCTCGGGCACCATGAGTCTAGTGTCCATCCCGAACGCTATCAAGCTGAGTATGCTGAACAGCGGTCTCATATCTTTTGGTAAGTTATATGCACTTATTCTCCTAATATTATAAACGCGAAAGTTTGTAAGTATGTATTGATGAATGGATGAATGTTTGTTACTTTTTCACGCAAAAACTACTGGATGGATTTAAATGAAACTTTACAATAATATAGCTTATACATCAGATTAACACATAGGGTAATAAAATGAAATCTCCACAAAGATGTCATTTTTTTTCAATCTGTAAGTGATCAATTTGATTAAATTATTAAGTTCCTACATCTTTATTTCATGGACAAAAGTTTTGTAAAGGCTTCTTGGGCCTAATAAACTACGTAAATAGAATAATTATAGCCAGGATTATTATTTACACTGGACTGTAATGCTGCCGTTTTTTATGTCAATAAAGATATTTACTTACAAAACAAACAAATAACACATAGGGTACTTTTTATCCCAGAATTTCCGCGGGAACTCTGAAATTAACGCGGTTGAAACCGCGGGGCACAACTAGGTATCTATCTAAAGTATTGAGTCACTGATTTTATGAAAAGTCTTAAGCTGTTAACTATGATTTTACGCAGAAAGTGGACTTTATACTTTTACAGTATTATCACGGAGTATGTACAATTTATAATATCTGGGTCACCGAGCTTCGCTCGTTGCGTATAGCGCCATCTGTTCTTACGTAGAAAAACAAACACTCATTTTTCATTGCCTGAAAACACGGATAAAACGACGTTTTCTAAAAATGACACCTAGCTAGGTCGATAAGTAAAGACGTGTTAATATATAGGATAAACAATATTAAGCAGTTTCACACGGCCGAGTGAAATCTTGGGTTGCAACTGCAGCTTAATAAATAATAGTCTTTTGAAATAAGCTTCTCCCAAGAACAATGCTTGTACAACAAAACGGTATCCAGCTGGTCTTCGCCGATATTCGATTCAAGTGACCGAATTCGGGACTATAAAACGTAATATCAGTTTTATCAGATAAGCTCGGCGAATGAAAAATTACTGGCATAATCTTGAAAAATATGCGAGCGGCAGACCTTGCTAATGAAGCATTTATCCGTGCGATGCAACACGCGGGATAATGAAAATGTTCCTTCTCCCGCCGCGATTTTAGTTGAACATTTAATATGCGGTCCCAGGCAAATATTATAGTCTACCTACCTACGTCTTCACTAATATTATAAGCTTCACCTGAAGTTTGTCTGTTTGTGAGTTCAATAGGCTAGTTTCCTGGGTAAAAAAATCAAAATTCTATTTAGTCCGTCAGTTAGATAATAAAAAAATAAAAGACACGTATATTTTGCTTTTTTTAAAATAATGGAAATATGCATAGATAAAGCGCATTAAAGTTTAGGGTGGGGGACTCGTGACTTCACAGCTCGCTATAACGTGCGAACAAACTGTAGCGAGGCGTGACGTCATGTGAAATTTCGACTTGATATATCTCCGTTATTTTTTGGTTACATAAAAAAAAAAATACGTGTCCAATATTTTTTAATAATCTACAAAACGGACTAAAAAAAAAAATTTGGAAACTAGCCTATTGTAGGAAGTAATCTCTGGAATTACTGAACCGATTTAAAAAATTCTTTCACTTATAGAAAGCCACAGTGTTTCTGAGTGACATATCGCATATAGGGTATTTTTTATCCGGGAATCCCCGCAGGAACTTTGAAATTAAGGCCAGTGGGCAATATTGTAAATGCGAATGTGTGTTTGTTTGTTTGTAACGCTTTCATGCCTTTACTACTCAATCGATTACCATGATATTTTGCATACACATTGTCAGTACAGAAAAGGACTCCGAAATGAATGCATGTGAAACCGCAGGGAACGGCCAGTATAAAATAAAACAAGGGTCATTTCAATGTCACTATCTGTCGAAAACTACTTGTTTGAAACCGAAATGTTACTTATAACATTCAAAACGATGTGAACTGAGCAAATATTTCGATACATTCTATCATTGACAATAAATGGATGTATCGCATTCGTTCCTTTTAAAAAGAGTCTATTTTCCGGAAGCGGAAACAGTTTTCCGGTGAGTCACATTCGCTTTTGATTCCTCTTGCTTTTCGAGAAAAGTTGATGCGAGCACATAAATAAAGATAACGTAGGCGATGTTGTCTTGGTGCCTATGCCGCGAAACTCGACCGTTCGCGGTACTACAAAAACTTTCTGTTTTATCCAATTTCTTGTTGAGGACTACAGATAATGTTTAAAACAAATGTGTATTAAATGTTTGGAAGAACTTGAAAAAAAATTATAAAACAAATGCAACATTTTTTTAAACATAGAGAACCAAAAATCTCTACACAGTTTACCTCTGTATAGTTTAGATTATTATTGGCATAGAATTACATATGTAATAGGCATACTAGAACCGAACGCAGAGTCATGCATTCTGACGGTTAGTGAAACGCTTACTATACGTCTCTCCGCACGACCGTAATTTTTCTCTACGCTCACGCCGATTGTTTTTTTTTTGCTTCAGTCCAAACAGAATTTTGAATGAAACTTATACGCTTAAGTTTAATATGGCATGGTAGATATCACGTCTTAATTGTCGCCCATTGAAACCCCATATTTCTATAAGTTCTTATAGTAGCTATATTTTATATTAGTGGGTATATAATAAAGTTATTTCTATGAAGTTATAAAGTTATTGTAGCCTCATATTTTCATAAGTTCTTATAGTAGCTATATTTTATATTAGTAGGCAGATATACAATAAAGTTATTTCGTTTCATATTATCTCTATAGTTACTGGTAAAGCCTCAGAAATTTTAACCGACTCGCCTTCGCCAGTTTGCGTTTAGTTTCTGCTATACCCACTACGTCCATCGTTATAATTTGACGTCTTGTTTGATTAAGTACTTAGTCCCTCTGTTCTCGCTCACATCTCTTCATTTTCGCGTCTCTCCGGAGATTTCATATTTCCATCATCACTGCGCGGCGAGTCACTTTAAATCCGCTACAAAATTGTACTTCACAAAGAGTATTCCTTTTAAAACTTATTTAATAAATATAGCAATATTTGTTCCTAATTATCACTAGCTGTGCCCCGCGGTTTCACCCGCGGTAATGTCGCAGTTCCCGCGGGAATTCCGGGATAAAAAGTACCCCATTTCCTTCTCTGTACCCCTGACAACGTGCCTGCCAAATTTCATTCAAATCCGTTCAGCCGTTTTTGCGTGATTGAGTAAACGTATGCGAGGATAAGAGCTCGAAAGGTTGTTGACGAGTGAAAGCCGTATCGAAAACACGCGTGTCACGTTTTTCGTTATTTCAGTCACTTTTCAGCATCTATTTTGGACCCTGAGCAGGAAACTGACTTTCAAAAGAGCCATGTTTTAACTTGGGGAACAATCTAACATTGTCATTGGCGTTTCGCCATAATTGAAGAAGTAGATGAAGAGATTGTTATTATTAAGAGACATTGTCATTGGCAAATTATAATTATAGACGCCATTATTAAAGAAGAAGAAGAAGAAGAGCTCGAAAGCGGATTTTCATCCGACTTGCTTCAAAATTTATCGTCACTGCTCAGTTCCTATGTGCCTTAGCGTTATGTTACATAGCCTATAATCTGCCCAGGAGTATTGACTATAATCGTACCAAGTTTGGTTAAAATCCCTTTAGTAGTTTTTGACCCATGCGTGCACATACAGACAGACAGACAAAAAATTTACTGATTGCATTTTTGGCATCAGTATCGATCACCATTCATCCTCTAATATTAATTTTGAATATATATTCAATGTACAGAATTGATCTCTGCACAGTTTAATTATAAGTATATGTATAGATACAGATTAATCAACTATCTAATAGGCTATTTGACAACTTTTTTTTCTAAATTCTATTTAGTCCGTCTGTTAGACAACAAAAAAATAATGGACACGTATTTTTTGCTTTTTCAAATTAATGAAAATATACCTGGATAAACTTTAGTTTGGGAGTGGGGGCTCGTAACGTCATACGAAGCTAAAAACTCTGCCTGCTTGTGACGTCACGCGTCGCGTTATTTTTTGCTTACGTGAAAAAAGAAAAAATATGTCTCAAATATTTTTTATGAATCTGCACGACGCGGGCTAAAAATAAAAAATAAGTCAAATAGCCTATTAGTTAGTAGAACATAAAAAGGCAGGTGTGCTGAGTGTTGTTTTTATTTGATATTTTTAAAAGTGAATCTTTGACAATAAGTTAAATATGAAGTAACGATCGTTGTCTTTTAGATGAATAGATAATCATTTTTGGTGGTACAGGTGGTATGTTTATAGTAGAAAATAAGTAAACATTTATTTATTGCTAGTCTTGTATTTCGGTACGCGATTTTTATTGCAGAACTGACGTGACGTCTACAAATATAATAAATCTTCGATCGTAAATGTTTTACAAATATTCAAGTTTATCGCTCCATAAATTGTGCTCCAAAAGTCGGATTAAAAATATGTGGCCAATAAACATTCTACTCGACATTGTATACACTATAAGCCTGCGATTTGTACAATTAATATAAGTCAAGGCTAATGGGTATAAGTGTGTATAAGACTGCTGTGTATTATATCCCACCAAAAACATAAATGTAAAAAAGGAGAGCCAATTTCAATACAGAAATTATGCTTGGCTATGGGCTTCGCCGCAAAAAGAATGGAGATCTAAATGAGTGCCAAGTTCTATGCAAATATCGAAATATATATTTATAGGAACAAAATAACATTATGAACAAGTATTAAACTCTATTTCTTTGCTTTATTACCTATAACTGCTTTTATTTAAAATCTTAAAGTAGCTTAGATTTGACTTGGCAAGTTTTCATTCTATCAGTCATTTTATAAAGTTATTAAACATAATTATTATGTATATATATATTTTAATTCTGATGTCCTTATGGATATAATTAAACACACCTAGTTTTATGTGTTTACGTCAAAGAGGTTTTGAGTTATAAAAGTGGCACCGAGTGGTTCGTGTAATATTATACACTCGGTGCTGGCTAGCCAGTTCCTTTGCTTGAACTTGGCTTGACATGCTGCCACGTGTCTAGATTGCTTGAGATTCCATTAGAAGTCCATTATAAATTATGTCATACATACTACAGCCACCGCGAACATATATCTATGTATTACTTATACTAATGTGTACCTACTATAGTAAGTTCTGATCTGACTGTGGAGAAATGATAGAAAATCATTGAATATTAACCACCCTAAAGTAGCAAAGCCAATAACTATTCCCACTGTCAATATTTAACGTACGTGGTCTGATTCCTCCATTTTGCCTTTGAGTCGCATTATGTTAGGTTCTATCTATTCGGTTCTGTATCTATATGCTTTGTTGGAACAATATTAACCAATTTAAAGTGGGTTTGATTAATTTAAAGTGGATCACGCGAGTAGCTAAATTAGTTACGAATTTTTTTTATTTGCCTACTCTTACGTATAGTTTTGAAGGCAGAAAGAAAGAAGAAAGAAAGATTTATTCAAGCAAGAGGAGAAACACAACAAAAAGTGCTTTGTTGGAACAATATTAACTAAGCGATTTGATTAATTTTAAGTGGATCACGCGAGTAGCTAAATCAGTTAAGAATTTGTTTTATTTGCCTACTCATACGTATAGTTTTGAAGGTAGAGAGAAAGAAGAAAGAAAGATTTATTCAAGCAAGAGGAGAAACACAACACATGCAGAACAACACAAATAAAAACAATTAAATCATAACAAAATAAATAGAGTAAAAACGAGTTCATTTATTTAAATTTCTTAAATTTTTCGGCTGGTTTTCACGACTTTGACCGTTGACAAACGGATTCAAAAATTGATTTGCAAAGAGATACAGTTACTAATATACTTTGGTTTGTTGAGTTAAATAAAGCCTAGACATAGTTTGGTAGTGCATGTTCACTGTAGAACATGTCTTTGTTTGGTCGGCATCAGCTTACCTATACCCTGTTCCCGGGGATAGAGAAATAGGTCATGCACTCTTAGCGAGTTTTCCGCTCAGATTGGTACATTTTATTTACCTAGTTTTAATTGCAGAAATCAGATATGATTTAGTTTTCGGAAACGATTTTAATAGATAATTATGAACATAGATAATAAGATAATAGATAATTAGGTTCGATGTAGGAGTTAAAATTGAAAATGATAATCATAAACAAGATATCTGAGTGTCGTACTACTTTATTAATTTTGTTTTAATTTAACAAAAGGTTTTATTTAATTCATGCACCGTGGAGATTAACTTGTTATTAATACTATCTAAAATTACATAGTAGGTACATTATTATTATTATAGAGATACCTCGTTTTACCTCAATTTTACCCAAGTATGACTCGGATATGAAATTAAGCAGATGCATCTAACGCTCCAGCCACGTAACCTCAGCTGTTGCTACAAGCCTGTTCCTATGACATGATAATAACTCTGCATACAGAGATTCATTTGCACTGTAATTTAGTGTAACGTTTGTGATATTACATCAATTAATCTAACTATACTATAATAAAAGAGTAGAATCCGCGATTCTGTACATTGAATATTTTTGACAAATTTTGACAGGGAGTGATAAAAAAAGAGTAACCAACCACAAAAAAAGAGTTTTTAAAATTCTTTTCTATCTGTCTATCTGTCTATGTGTCTGTCTGTTCGCGAAAATCTCCAAATCTACTGAACGGAGTGTCATGCGGTTTCACAGGTAGATTAAGCTTAGCCTGGAGCTACATATAGGCTTTGTTTCATTCAAATCGGATGTCGGGAAAAAAAGTTGTCACATAAAAACTTTTCACGCGGGTGAAACCGTGGGGCACAGCTAGTATTATAATAAAGAGTACATAAGTAGATATTATTGAATTACAATTAACAATGAGGACATTTCATAAAGAACGAGGTAACTCCCCGTGTTTTTACCCTCGTAAAATTTCAGGTTCCTTAGGAAAATTCGACATAAAGAACCTTTCCGCCCAGATCAAAATGTGGAAACCTGAGTTCGTTACACAAAGTCCACCCCCACCGGGGATCACACCCGGAACCTCTTGATTAGCAGGTAGGCATGGTGACCTACTGCGCCAGTCGGGTCGGGTGTAATCAGCAACTTTTTTCCTTTGGTCGTTAATCATCTGTATAATATGTAGGCGTCCAAGCAAAAAGGTACCAGTTCTCGGCATTTAGTTTCCGTGATATAAGAGGTTTTGTAAAGTTGGGTGAAAAAACTGCGTCCGCGATTTTAATTGATTATTATTCTAATAAATGCTCAATTTTCTACAATTTCTTAAATCTTAATCTACAATAATGTAACAAGCAAGTACAAGTGAGTTTTTTGTTTTCACTCAAACTTTTTTAATGCTTTTTTTCAAATCAAATTTTTTCAGAATATCAACTTCTGTTGACTGACTGTTAAAAAAAAAATTGTGCTAGTTTATGAAGGTTTTTTCAATCTTTGCTATCAATTTACTATTCTAGATATCGAATCTAGTATTAACTCAATATTCCACTACTGGTACCTTTTTACTTGGACGCCCACATATTATTAATAGCAAGGCACGGAATCACCTTAAGTCATTTCGGAAGTAGGTAAAAGGAATACCCATCCATCTCTAAAAACTGCTATGTAATAAGCGTTTATGATTATAAATTGAAAAATCATGACTTGTTCTTTGCTTTCCTAACGCACGCGCGAGATTATCCTCTCGGTGAAATCGACTGAGAATATGTGGCTTACATTTTGCTATGGAAAGTTACATCAGTGGGGCTAAGATACGCAGCACGATAAAATTATATCGAGCCATTTTATCGATTCTCGTCGACAAAACCATACAATATGTCGACGAGAATCGATAAAATGGCTCGATAAAATTTTATCGTGTTGCGCATCCTAGCTATGCAGGTAAAATTTATTTTATATTAGTCTCTATACAAACGGAATACATATTACGGTGCGTACAGACTACATAAAATAACATGTTAAATATAATATGTTTCAGCTAATGTGGACACTGAATGTTATAATAACATGTTATAGTCACGTTCGTTAGTGTTTTTTTGTTTTTCTTTTGTTACTTAAAAGTAGCTATATTAGTCGCTGCCGCAGCTAGTAAAAAGTCCGCTCAGCGACGAAATTGTGGATAGCACAACCCTAAAGTACGACAAATTACATAATGTGTTACGTGTTATATATAACACAAGTTATCTAACATGTTACATAGTCTGTACGCACCCTTATTAATAAATTGAAATAGCTCAATAAGTAAATTTTGTAGATATTATTCAGGCATTTAATATTATTATATTTGGTTTTTTTCGTCGTTTTCTGCTCTCGGCATCATACAAAATGCCGTTCGTTTGAAAGCAGGTGAATTATACTTTGACTGCTATATTGTTAATAGGTAATAGGAAACTAAGATTTTTTCACACTGGTACGAAATATGGGTAGGGGCTGACCGAGCGGCGAGCACACATACATTTTGTATCATGAGACCGTAAATAATTGGAAAAGGAAACGAGATAGAACTTTGTAATAAAAGAGAAACCGCATTTGTTTTTCGGACAGTAGAATGGTGATAAAATACAATGTTGTTGTATTTGGTCGTACTTTTAATATTATGTAATACGCAGACAACTTATACATAAGAAATTATCGACTAAAACTACTACATAAACATCTCTGCTACACCATTTCAATACTCTCTAAGTCTCTACCTCTATTTCCCTTTAAATAAACACATTTTCCTATAGCTAATGCTGATCTACATTTTGTTCAATGAACTTATAGTTCAATGACCTGCGGATGTGCGTATATACATTCTCGTATTTCTTTGTCTTGACCGACCCACATCTTAGAATTAGGCGATAAGAATAAAATTCACTTATTTGTCTGTCCTACTATATGGGTCCGTGGTCCTACTACTCCCACGAGATCAAAGTTCCTTCGTTTATATACTTCTTTTTATACCTTTTAAAAAGAACATCGGAAAGGCAAGAGTCCCCATTTGGTTAAAAAAAATATTTCAAGGTGATTTTTTGTGTAGATATTTTGTTACAGGACTATTTCACAGCTGTTTTCATTAACCTAAGCACACGCTTGTTTAACTAAGTATAAATTATGTCATATGTTTTATTGAAATGCAAAGGGGATCTAAGAATGGATAGGTAGATTTCGAAATTGACAACCGTCGTAAGTCAAACTCTTCCCTTGGCCACAGCCACGGCGGCGGCGGCGAAAACAAATGGTAGACAACATAAGAAGCAGGCCACAGCTATCAGCGGCGCGCGCTGTGGCCTCCTTCTTATGTTGTCTACCATGTTTTTGCGCCGCTCTTAGTGACGGTTTTTCCATACGAAATTTCAACTAATGCCGTTGAAGCATTTCCTAAAATTAGCCAAAATAAACCCACCGTAAAACGCAAAAATTGTGTTTTTTCGTGAAAAAAATAACTGCTGCCGTCACGCCGCGCGACGTCTAAAAGCATTGAACCTAACCGGAAGTACGTCATCATGTCCTTGAAGTAGGGCGTGTCCCGGACATTTATCTTGCCGACAACGCTGAAAAAATTGAGACGTTCACTCTCTTTATACGTATCAAAAGCGTAATCTTTTAGAGAGAACATATTATTTTACTTGATCATTTTGTTTTATTATTATTTTTGAAGTCCCAAGCAATAAACTCACGTTTATCACCCACGATTTTTAAACGACTTCCAAAAAGGAGGAGGTTCTATGTTCGATTGTATGTATGTTTTTTTTTTTTTTATGTATGTTCACCGATTACTCGAAGACGGTTGGACCGATTTGGAAAATTCTTTTTTTGTTTGAAAGGGTTTACTCCCAATTAGGTCCCATTGCCACCAAGTCGGGATCTGATGATGGGATCTTGGAGAAATCGAGGGAACTCTTCAAAAATTATAGGCACACCTATAGCGATTTGGGTATTTTTTATAGTAAATCGTTCATTTGCTGATGAAAAGCAAAATTTGAAGAAGTGGAACTGATGATGAAGACCACGGATGGTCATCAGAACTACTTAACAATAATACCTATTTCATGGGTTCCGATTGGAGCGATTTCAAAAATTGTTTTTTTGTTTGAAAGGGGATACTCCCAAATCGATTCCATTGTCACCAAATTGAGATCTGATGATGGGATCTTGGAGTAATCGAGGGAACTCTTCAAAAATTATAGGTACACCTATAGCGATTTTTGTATTTTTTATAGTAAATCGTTTATTTGCTTTCGGAAAGCAAAATTTGAAGAAGTGGAACTGATGATGAAGACCACAGATGGTCATCGGAACTACTAAATACTAGGTATTTCACGGGTTCTGAATCGTTAACTTTAATATGGTTTCTAAACAATTTATGCCCGTCACAATGTATATGGTGAAGTGGAACTCATGGTGAAGCACTAGGAGAACTCCTCAACAATTAACGTCCCTGCGTCGGGAAAAGTAATATTTTGTAAAAGGTGATGAGCAGTTGACATTAGGCTATTGTAACTTAGAGAAATTACCAACTTAGTCACTTAAAAGCGAAAAATAAACAAAAAATTTTAACAAAAAAATTAAAACCGACTTCCAAAAACACAAAACTGAAAAGCTAAAAATAAAATGCTAAAATTAACAAAATACCGATTTAATCCAAAAGACAAAAACACACGTAATATTATTATTGGTTTATGCTACCACTGATCGGTATGAAGTCGGTGACAAGCCAAATATGGAGGGGGTAGATGGGGTAAGTCGACTCCCGCCACCAGCTCTTCGTGAGCAGGACAACCCAAGTGAGCAGACACCAGCGGGCTTGTCACCGAATTCAAACCGATCAGTGGTAGCACAAACCAATAATAATATTACGTGTGTTTTTGTCTTTTGGATTAAATCGGTATTTTGTTAATTTTAGCATTTTATTTTTAGCTTTTCAGTTTTGTGTTTTTGGAAGTCGGTTTTTCACTGTCATTTTTACGCCATGACATTCTTTTCTATTGCTGTATAACCTCTCGAATTGGAGAGTTTGGATTATAAATCCAATGTATTGAGTACCGTTTATTGTACATATTAACACACTCGTTGCTGCCGATCTGCCTACTTGTTCAATGACGAACTTATAGTTATGTAACCTATATACTTACTTATACGTATATAATATATATAGACAATAAACAAGCAAGAATAGGTTATGGGGATAGCAAATCAACTAGTAGTTGTATTTTATTTCTGCAACCAGTGCAGTACAAAAGAGTTCTTATTTCCAATTATTGTTCTTACCAATGGGGACAAGTAGAGTTTCTTAGATGTCAGTAGGATCTCTATCAGTAAACGCAATTGGAGTTTATATTACCCGTTGTCTGTCAACTTGCAGTTCTTAAAACCTTGCTTACAAGGCTCTATATATAATTTTTTTTTTTAAGATTATCGAACGGACTTAATTTACCAAAGTTTTACAATCTATCATGGGAGGATATAATAAATGATTCAGGTTTAACCATTTACCTACATACAGAATTTATATAAAAAATAATAATTAAACTGAGTCTTAGCAATTAAATTACTATTGTACTTTTGCGTCGCCGAATACTATTTTACTTTAAATAGTAAAATAAATTGTGCAAAATTACCGTAAACAGAAATAGCGGGCAACACAGACGCGGAACAAATTTAAGGCTATTAGGGAGTGCGCCGGCGAGCTAGTAGATCGTTGACGCGCTTAAGGCTGCTAATTGCTTGTAGGTACCCCGGAAGCTCGGCGCTCGCCGCTTTCCGCGCGGTTCCGGCCCAGTCCGCGACGACAATCAGAACTTTCGCTCTGAATATTGGGTACGTGCAGCTCGAAATTTAAATTTTTTTTTTTTTTAAACTACATCATTTCATGCAGCTGCAACAGTTTTTGCACGAAAGGTCTCCGCCCACTACACCGTATCATAACCACGACTATGCTCGGAACGTGTCCGACATGAGAAGCAACACGATACGGTCTGTCTTGCCCACTGCAACGGATCGACGGCGTTCTGTGCCCGTACCTATCATAGCGTACGATGCCCGTATGCGATTGCATAATTACAGAATTCCCGCGGAAATTCCAGGAATAAAAATACCCTTAAAAATGTCCTTCTCTGTAGGGATCACAACCTGCATGCAAAATTTCATTATGATCGGATGAGTCGTTAACGCCTGAAAGCGTAACAAACAAACAATCAAACTTACTTTCACATTTTAAGGATTACTGTGTGTGTGCGTTTTTAAGTGCCTTATTTTTATCTCTTAACTACTCTATATTTTTTACCAACCACCGCTAAAACTTAATTACTAGTAGGCATTATAGATAATAATCATTGGTCGATTCTAATTACCTATCTCCTTATAGTTTACGATCTCTATGCCTCGGAGAGCAAATAATGTTAGATAATATCCATATTATATCCGTCCTGTGAACCATTTTGAGCCTCGTCGTTATCTGCCTTACGCAACGATGCCCTCGTTTCCCGAAAATTGACATTTTCAGTGGCGCGGTCAGGTTTTTAGTAAAACTTACACGCATGCATACTTTGATCGTAGGTAAATCGAGATTGAGTAGGTATAAAATCCTTGTTCGATACGCAATTCGACCTGAGATAGATTTGCCAATTTTCTGACCATAACACGCTTAAACTACCTTTTGCCCCTTTCGGATATTTAATTACGCGCTTGGGTGATTTTATAGGGCGAGGTGGTGCGACTTCGTGTCGTAGAATACGATCCTTGATAACTATACTAACTGTAGCCCGCGATTTCATCCGGGTTAATTTCGAAGTTGCCGCAGGAATGCCAAGAATGAAGGCATAGGGGACTTTTGTCCCCGTTTTTTAATGTATGCAAAATTTCATGATGATCAATTGAGTACTGAAGGCGTGACATACAAACAAAGTCACATTTACATTTACAATATTAGTTAGGATTAGATACATAAACAATTAATAAGGAGAATCATAAACACTGTAGAAATACAAAATTATAAACTGGTAGGTATTAATTAATTAATATTTATATTTATCAAAAAGTTACACCATCATAGGAAACGCCAACACAAAAACAAAACACAACTTGCTAATACAAGCTATCTTCAGATAACCAATAAAAAACAACGTACTTTTAACAATAATGAACTTTTGAGGTAAATATAAAATTACGAGACCAAAAAACTAATTTTATTTCATGATTACTAAAGCGGAATCGCTTGAAACAACTAGTATTAAAGTTTAATATAAAAAACAGAATGCTAAAAGCTCTCATAAGATCATGTTCCCCAGGATATGCACTCAACTAAATAGATTTCAGTGCATTTGCAATTTGAAATTCAAAGCGAGCCGTTTGAACAAGGGAGAAGTCGGAAGGTTTATGCAATTATTTTCGCTTATCGTAATAACATCCGACACGTTCCGTCGCAGACAAAATAATATTCTCCTGTACAGTGCGTATTAACGTATATAAGTACATCTATCGTAACACGGCAGACGCGGGCAGACACGGGCCGTATCCGGCCAGTATTCGCGGAAAGAATATTTTGTCTCGCGGTTCATTTCTGTACGTGTCTGTGGCTACATGTCGAGCAGGGTAAATATAGAGCATCGGTACCGTGCAGACGCCTTTTGTAATTAAATGGTTTATGTTGGTTTTTTCCACAATTTTTATCTTGGCACGTGTCTGGCACGGACTGTGTCGGGACCGCTCAATGTCTGCAGACATAAATGGACCCTAATTAACAACCAATATTGCGCAATTTCTTTACGACTGTTCGATTAACTAGCTGTTCTTCGGTTTCGTCCGAGTTAGTTTCAGATTCTTGGTTAAAAATACCGTATGTCCTATTCTGTACCCCTTATCAACTACATGTATGCAAGTTTAAATGATGATCGGTTGAAGAAAGACAGTCACTCGTAAACTGCGTATAAATTATTCCTAATCAAAAGCAAATAGAGCAGTTGTCTAATGGTTACAGACAGTTACAGACATGCGGCTGATGAAACTGATTGCAGTGGAAGATCCGTCAGCGCAACTTGTGCGCTCAATTTTTGTGAATATATTTTTTTATATATTCATTTATTTAAAACGCGCATTTGATATTGAACAATCTCCTTTAGTATATTTCCGTCGTTTAAACTTACCCATGGAATATGTATAATAACTATGAAAGTCTGGAGGGATGGATGGATGGATGTTTGTTACTCTAGTGGCTGAACGAAATTGGATGGAATTTGGCACAGAGATAGATCATAATCACAGGAACTCCGAAATTACCGCGGGTCAAACCACGGGGAACAGCTAGTATAACCGATTTTCCTGAAGAAAATAGAATACCGTCTGTACAGAGCCATCTTTACACGTCGTCTTTGTTGAAAACGCTTACTGAATTATCTATAAGTACTATAATAAAAGAGTAGAATCCGCGATTCTGTACATTGAATATTTTTGACAAATTTTGACAGGGAGTGATAAAAAAAGAGTAACCAACCACAAAAAAGAGTTTTTAAAATTCTTTTCTATCTGTCTGTCTGTCTGTCTGTTCGCGATAATCTCCGAATCTACTGAACGGAGTGTCATGCGGTTTTCACAGGTAGATTAAGCTTAGCTTGGAGCTACATATAGGCTTTGTTTAATTGAAATTGGATGTCGGGAAAAAAGTTGTTGTATTAAAACCTTTCATGCGGGTGAAACCGCGGGGCACAGCTAGTTAAGGATAATAGCCCACCCTTGTGTATATAATTAGCAGCTTCTATTTCAAACGTTTCGCCGTCTGTTGTCTCCGCCGACATTTGTCACTGACATTTGCGCTGCTTTTGTCTTCGGTACGTGCAGATAAGAGTTCTTTTGCCGTGCTTGTCAACTGTTTTGTTCCATTTATCAAGCTTTCAAGCTAATAATAAACACAGACCCAATAATTACGCTAAGGCAACGATTACTTAACCGATGTTTTTGTAAATTTTACTTGTAATTTTACAACTAAACTAATCTATACATATAAAATGCTTTGTCCTGAATGACTGATGGATCAACGCACAGCCTAAACCGCTAATCGTAGAGACCTGAAACTGGGTGTGTTCTTTGTATGACGTACACATCCGATAAGAAAGGGTTTGTGAAAATTCAACTCCTAAGGGGGCGAAAAGGGGTTGCAAAGTTTCTATGGAACAATTCCGCGGGACCTTCGAAATTATTGCGGGTGAAACCGCGCGGGACAGCTAGTATTATACATATAAAGGGGAAAGATAATTTTTTTGTTTTTTTTTTGTATGTTAGGATTTAACTTAAAAACTACTGGACCGATTTGAAAAATTCTTTCGCCATTAGAATGTTATTATCCTTGAATGACATAGGCTATATTGCAGTAATCCGAAATTCTTGCGCGCGGGAACTCAGAATAAACCGCAGGTGAAACCGCGGGGAACAGCTATTGTTTCATATTAGCTTCACTTGTAAGTATCTAGCAAACAATGTAATAAAATCTTACGGCCGTACTCAGAGTCGACTTTAATGATTACTTAGTTAAGTATAGATTTTTAAAACAAAACTGCCGCAATCAGAGACGTTCATTAAATTAATGTGAATTGGCATTTAATGAGATGTAACTTAATTAGTTAAAGGCCAATTAACATTAATTTATTAAACTTGTCTGATTGCGGCAGTTTTGTTTTAAAAATCTATACTTAACTAAGTAATCATTAAATTCGACTCTGAGTGCGGCGGTAAGAAGTCAATTTTAACCTACTATTAATTGTCGTATCCAGAGAGAAGGTAATCACTACGTGTCGTATCGATATGAAACTGTAGCGTCTCAGCAATCTTGTACGCTGACGCACTACTTTTGTTATACGGACGAGCGCGGGCCGCGGTCTCGGTAGACCCCTCCTAGCCTCTGCGGCGTGCGCTCGCGCACCTTGTAAACTAACTTTAAGTACTACACAGTAAGCTCGTGAACACAAAAATAAACAACTATAGAATTGTCAGAAACAGTTTCTTTTATTTACAATCAGCCGAACCGAGCACAGTGCAGTAAAAAGCTTTTATTTATATGTAGTACGGAGGACAGTGGAGCCACAAATCAGATGGAGCTGATCTGACGATGAAGCCGAGGGATTGCCATATAGGAACTCTGTAATTAAACGACGAAACCCCACCGATTTGAGGCTCGTTTGATTGATCTTGACATGGACTCATGTGCTACATAATTACTTTTTAGTATTTATAGCCATATAAAATTTTTTAATTAAAAATGTATTTTAACACTCATCCTCTCGCATCTATCATCAACATCTAGTTTTTAGCTTTTGATTCTTTGTAAATTGAGAAAAGTCTTTTATGGCGCCGCCCGCGGCCTCTATCGGATGCGAGGCTGCATAATATTGCAGCGCACCTTAAAGCGTATTTTTAGTTTTTTGAAACGAAACTATAATATTTGAATTTATTAACTGCTTAAATACTAACGATAAATAATAATTATTTTTGTAGTAAAACTTCTTTGGGTACCTATTCCCAATGTGATAACGTTTTTGTTATGTTATTTATAAAATACTGACACTTTTGTTACGATATCGATGTTGATATATTCAGCAATATCGAATATCGAATTGTTTGCGGTTTAGTGACTGCTTGGTGGACGCCGTGCGCCGCGCCGTTCGAATCAAGGTGTCTCAGAACTTTTGATTGTTTTTTATAAGTTTCACTTCTTGCATCGGCATCAAGCTTGAATGCAAGTTCAACGACTGACAAAAACTTTAATATATTTTTGATGGTGACTGTACTGTAGGTACAGGTAGGTGTAGGCCTGTAGGGCTCAGGCTGCACACCGTCCGTCATCACAACACTGTACACGAAAGGCAATCACATACTGTAATCTCCCAAACCAATCCTTACAAATGCTAAAGTGAATTTGTTTGTTCGTTTGTTACGTTATCACGCCTCAACGGCTCAACCGATCATCATGAAATTTTGCATGCCCGTTTTCAGGGGTACAGCGAAGGACATAGGGTACTTTTTATCCCGGAATTCCCGCGGGAACTCCAAAATTACGGTGGGTGAAACCGCGGAGAACAGCTCGTAAAACAATAGAGTTGACATAGGCTTAATATACAAAGAGTCTCCGAAATCATAATACCTAGGTATTAGAAAGACAAAATAAACGCCACTCAAATATTAGAAGAGTGTACGTACTTAATAAAAATAGTACCACGACCCCGACCTTGCACGTTCTCGAATAACGATCGATTGAATATAATATAATTTTTTCATCCAAACATAAACGGCACGTGCCGAAGTTTCGTTGAAACTGAAAACGTATTACATATTTTTATGCCCAAGTAACCTATGTTGCCTGCACAGCAAAAAAGCGGTGTACGCACATAATATTATATGGTATTATATTCCTACCTCCATGGTACGTAGAGCAACGTCAATGGATTGTGTACGTGGCCAGAGAAGTGCGTGATGCCGGGACCACCTGTTGCTACGCGACGCCAGCGCATGCGCGTCTCACAACCAACAGCTATCACCGGTCAATTTTCAACGCAGGTTTAGCTATGAAAACAGTAAAACTTACTTTGTTAAGACAAGTAATTAGTAGAAGGTATATATAGGTAGGTACTTTGAATCCTTAATAATATTTTTTTTTATGCCAAGTGGTAGAACTGCATGGATATTTTTATTCCAGACTGTCCAAATACTGTACCGTTTAGTTGTTTTCTCCTAGTGGAACTACTTATCAATATAACTGAAACATGAATAAAACAACCTTTCACTATTCCGACGTAACATACAACTCGTCCATTACACCATAATATGTAAACCGTTATGTACTTATCATAATCTTTTCCTCCATAATGCGCCCAAAGCACTTAGGTATTTTTTTTTTACAGTTTAATGACAAAATATTATTTGCGTTTTCTTGGTCATCAGGGATAGGTAGATAATTTAAAAAGCTCGCTGATCGTACATCCTTTCCGTCTAATCTCGTATATATATATTATACTTAAATATTAACTGTCTTTTGGGATGTTCTAAGAAACATTGATTTTTAATTAAAGACATAAAAATATTATATACTTAACATATTTCGCTACACTATCGCCTTGGTCCTAACTGTAAAGATAGTTGTAAAGTAATTTAGAAATAAATAAATAAATAAAATTCTTAGTGGAAAGTGCTACGTCACTTTCAGACAGGTTCTGATATCTCTGATCTACGCGCTGAAATAATTAGGAACACCCATTCATCATTTAGGAATAACAAGACATGACAGGTTGGTTATTATTAGAGATAGATTCCAAGCTTTTGAATCTGGGTGCACAGCAGTGCCCCCGCCAAGTTGAGAATACAAAGAAAATTTTACGATCATATTCTTTTATTAGGTTGGCAATTTAACATTTCGAAATGAATCATTTGAAAAAATATTATTTCCGAATGTATCCATAATTGATATTTGTGTATTAACTGAGAAAAAAAGAGAAGGAATACCTACAAGAAGAAATGAAAACACACCAAAAATGGACAAAATGACAAGTTTCGAAATTCAATTCTTTCATCGTAAGTTGAGATCTCATGTAAATTTAAGTCAGTTATTGTAGTTATAGCAAAAGCTTCTATAACTAAGGCGTTTTATCACCAAACAGTAATATAGTAGGCCTATAAAGGTAACCATCGTGACTGCTTGTACTCTAAAGGTTTTCAACAGAGCTGTTTGGTCCTATAAGATAAAAGAGCATCTAAGTCCTTTAAATTAGCTCTTACAACGCTTACAGGACTATACAAAAGAGTATTTAAAGTGTTGCTCTATAATGGGTATAAAATATGCGATTATAGTACTATTTAATACTGTAGACAACCTTAATGACACTTTTAAATATCTATTTGGCACTAATAATGTATCAAAATTATATTATAGTACCAGTACTGTTGCAGTATCAAAAACTCTATTACAAGACAAATTTGCACTGTAAAAGTACCTTGCACAACCATTTTGTAACGTTTTCGCTTTTTAAAAGCTCCCTAAACATGACTATGGGGCTAGTTCTGTAAAAGCCATTAAAATTCTTCTATAGTACTTAATAGTACCAAAGTATTTTAAATAGCTCTATAAGTGAGTTTGTGTTACTGCTACAAGGCTAAAGCATGATATAAAATCACTAAAATCTATAACTAAAGGGCTAATTAGATCTATACTAGCTTCTCAGTATCATTTATATGACATGTACTTCATAAATGGCGGCACCCTGTCGAATTTTTACAGAAATCTGGTAATAAACAGTAGTTAAAGGTTCAATAATGGATTTAAGATCTCTGCGTAGGTATAAAGTGAGTGGTAGTTATAAAAATAAGGTAAAAAATCGATACACACGAGCATTATCATCAATACAACAGGCTCATGTACAAAATGTAAAAACTGGCCAAGCGGTTTCAGAAAATATGACACATGGTTCTGCACAAAGTATTTGTTTTTTACCACAACAGGGATGTAGCAATAACGTTCCTTTTTCTCAAGCCAGTAATATGCATGAAAAATATGAGAGTGAGAGCAACTCCTTTGAAAGTTTCTCATCATCAGAATGTTCAGATAATGAGAGCAATAAAAATGAACAATTTCTAAGTGACATAAGAAAATGGTGCGTCACTTATAATATATCACATCAAGCAGTTAAAAGTTTGATAGAAATAATAAATAAGCGCATTCCCAATATGTTACCCAAAGATGCAAGGACACTTTTGCAAACAAATGTTAAATTAAACATCAAGTCAATACCTGGTGGATGTTACTGGCATAACAGCTTAACAGAAACACTGCATGTTTTACTAGGCGTTATAGAAAATCCTCCAAACAATATTTCACTGAACTTTAATATAGACGGATTACCCCTATATCAAAGCTCAAAACAACAGATATGGCCGATTTTGTGTAATATTTATGAATTGCCGCTGCTATCTCCTTTTGTAATTGGGATATATTCCGGACGAGGAAAGCCAACAAATCTAGAATCTTTTTTAAGAGATTTTGTCGACGAGATGAAACAACTAATAGAAAACAATATTATTATTAAAGACATGAACGACACAGAGAAAAAAATTGGTGTTAAAATAAGACTTTTTGCCTGTGATTCTCCAGCACGAGCAATGATCAAGGGTAAACTTTAAACTACTTGCTTATTTTGATACGTATTGAATAATGATAGCACTTGTACTTTTCCACGCTTTATTTTGTTTTTATTTTTAACCTGACCGGTTTCACCTCACGGCATTATCAAAGGTACTAAATACATAATAATGGTTTTAAACAATTATATTTCTAAATACTACATTTTTTATATGTGGGTAGTTTTAAAAATGTGTATACAAGGTTCAATTGTTTTCCCAACATTTGGCGAACATATTTTTTGAATTTCCTTAAAAGTTATTTGGTTTAAAAATAAAAATAATGAAGATAATCCGGTCAGGTTAAAAATAAAAACAAAATAAAGTGTGGAAAAGTACAAGTGCTATCATTATTCAATATGTGTAGTAGATTGCACTAAGTGCCATCAATCTCCAGTATAAACAGTATTTTGATACGTTTTAGGGATATTCGTATTTTTATTAGACACAGTGTAAAATTTGGAATTTAAGGATTTTTGTCCGGTAGTAATGGATGGCCTTTTGTTCTTGTCCTTCTTTAATATTTATAACTTTTTAATACATTATTTTCAATAAGTTTCTAAACTTTAAAAAAAGTTAAAGTTACTTACAATATTTATCATATAGATTTATTTTCAGGCGTATGCAATTACAACGGCAAGCATGGATGTCTAAAGTGCACAACAATAGGAGAATATTCACATGTTTCTGGTACCGTTTACTTTCCAAAGGTTGGCTGTGCAAAGAGGAATGATACAGAATTCCGAGCGAAATGTTACGGAGAGCATCATAAGATGGATTCGCCATTACTGGAGCTACCTGTAGATATGGTGGAAGATTTTATCGTAGGAGATTCATTGCATTTATTAGACCTGGGATTAATGAAACGACTTCTTAAAGGTTGGATGCAGGGAAATTTTGCAAATAAAAAAACTAAGTGGTGCGCTCAGGATATTGTAACAGTTTCAAATTTTTTATCTAACTGTAAAATGCCAAAAGAAGTGCATCGAGCTGTTAGATCTTTAAATGATTTGGCACACTGGAAAGGATCCGAGTTTAGAGCTTTCCTATATTACTTGAGTTATATAATTCTGCAAAAAGTATTAAATACTGAAGCTTACCACCATTTTCTGTGCCTATTTTGTGCCGTTACAATTTGTTCCAATAAAGAGTATTTCCATTTTTTGGACCTGGCAGATTCATTGTTCATTTCTTTTGTAGAAATATTTAAAACAATATACGGAAAAGATTATATAACCAGTAACGTACATAATTTAACACACTTAACTGAAGAGGTAAGAAAATTTGGCCCTTTGCAAGATTTCAGTACATACCCGTTTGAAAATAAATTATATACGTTGAAAAGGATGATACGGCAAGGAAATAAGCCTCTTGCTCAAATTGCTAGACGCATAAGTGAAAAAGACATGATTGATCTGCAAGGTATAATTAAAGACAAACTTACCAAGAGTTATCCATTTTTAAAAACAAAAGAGGTACAAACAGAAATGTTCTTCATTTAGGAACATTCATTTTGTCATCTCAAGAACGAGATTGTTTTTTCTTAACTCATGACAATGGTATTATAGAGATAACTTCCATTGTAGATGATGAAGGTGATATAGTAATTAAAGGTAATCGTATAGAAAATGTTAATGACGTTTTTGATATACCAATCAAATCATCTTATTTAAATATATACAAATGCGATTATAATTGCATTCAAAAACAAAAAGTTAATTGTAAAGTAGATTCAATTAAATGTAAGGTTGTCTGCCTAACTTACAATTCAATCATGTATTTTGCGCCATTGTTACACACTTTATGATAAATAAAACTAGTTTAGTGTTTATGAAAAAAGAGAATGCTTTAATTTCTTTTTTATTAATTATAAACAAGATCCATCATGACAAGACGAGTTTTAATTTATATTCTTAATCTAGAACAAGTAGGGGCATCTATCGTCAACATCTTAATAATATTTATTTATTTATTTATCATTTGTTAAAAGTAGATTACTTCTATATATCTAACTTTATTATATAATATCTAACTTATATACTATACTATATATCTAACTTCTTTATTATATATATATATATATTTCATAAAGAAGTTAGATATACCTATAGAAGTAATCTACTTTTTAACAAAGGAACATAAAAATTATATAAGTACCTAATAACGTATGAGTTGAGATCAGTAATCGTATGGCACTTTTGTTATAACAACATACCTATATTTTTTTATAAACAGTGAATTAATCATAAAAAGGTACTGAATCAATTGGATACCTATCTAATTAACTAATAACGTTGAAAAATTAATTAATAGTACCTACTCTCTTATATTACCATAACTCGGAATTAAACTTAACTTTACATATTACAATCTAAATGTAAGTATTAAAAAAATACGTACTTTTACATAATTCTATAGTGCTATATGGTAATGTGCGTTCAAGTCGCCGCATAGTACACACACTTTTGGTAAACGGTCATCAGTCTCAAATTCAATACCACCTATTAACATTCTTATATTATTTAATACTATGAAAGTAATGTAAGTAACTATTAATTATGACGAATTAGTAGGCATTTCTGAAGGATAACGGTTAATAATAAGAATTTTCTTTTGTCATTACAATTATATCGTTCTTTTTTAAAGAAATCTAAAACCCTTCCGAGTATTGTACAATTTAAACTGTTTGTAATAAGGAACAACATTTTGTCCTACAAGAAAAGTTTTAATTGAATAAATAATAAAAAAAATTAGCACCTACCTACCCTCTACTTCTTAACAAATAATATTTAAAAAAAAAACAATCTAGTTCAGTAGGTTAGCTACTCATTATTATATAAATAAACTACTAAAAAATAGTCATCGTAATGGACAAATCTTAGAATATAAACTCAATAATCTTAATAATCCACCATGAACGTTCCTTACTAATAATACTCCCATGATCATAATTCTGTGTTAAGTTTTATCCTCCTACCTCAATTAATCATCTTATTTTAGTATAAAGAAACATAAATTAAAGATATACCTACCTATCTTTAACAATATTGCTACATGCATGCATGCATGCATTATGGTGTGTTGTATTTATTATACCTATTCCTTTGAGTACAAACATTTTTGGCAAACAATCATATTCAGTCTTTTATTTAGTGTATTAGTCTTAAATTCAACCTACTGTCTTTGTCAGTCCCATATTTAATATGTAATGCGGAAACATCTTTCTGTTATAATAACGTAACACGCCATAAATATCCTATTATTAGACAATTTAAAGAAATTTAAAAATCCTAGAATTAAATTAATGCAGTTACATTAACTGCATTAATTTAATTCTGCATCGATCAAATTTCGTAAAGTAGTCTTATAACTTTAAAGTTTTTTAAAGATATGAAAATTAACCCTGCCCATTATAATTTTAACCTTATGTTACATCTTTTATAGTTTAATGTTGGGTAATTTCTACTAGGGCGATATTTTGACTTTCACCTTATTCAGGTATTTCAGCATTCTCAATTTGACCCTGTGCAGTCAGTGCTGCGTCTGGTTTAGGCACTGCAGCGTCATCCTTAGTTGGATTTGGTTCAGACAGGGAATTTTGGTTTGAGTTAAGAGCTTCTGGAGCTCTTTTGTTTTTCTTTACTCTTATTTTAGTTGCTGAGGATCTCAACATTTTAGCCGTATTTCTTCGATTTGAATTACGAAGAATGTTTTTGAAAAATTCTTCACATTCTTTCATTGTGAAGTTATTGTCTGATTGTACGATAATTGAGAAAAACATGTTAATGACACGACCAAAAGATTTAAAACATATTTAAAACATATTTAAAAAATAGCCTGTGCTTGTACCTACTTGATATAATATGGAGGAGGTAGGATTTGAACATATGTGCTCTTTTTATTCATGACAAATACACTCTTCCGGTGGGTAATGGTTATAAATTGCCATGTCATGGCAACCTGAGCACCAGAAAAAGTTTAAATACAATAAGATATTTATATATGTCTTATTCATCACAAAATGATTTGGTAAGTGTGGATCAGTAAGATTTCCACACTCAATACAATTGCGTGCAAGTTCAAAATGTGTTTCTTGCCACGGCCATTCAAGAACATTACTATTTAAAAGCATAAAATGCAATCTCCTCAGGAAACAATCCACGTCCATAAGACATGCCATGGCTGAATTTATCGATTGCAGGTTAGGCACTGAAACAAACAAATCATTTTGACTACACCATTTTTAAATTTGGACCACGGAACCCTAATATTACCGTGTTAGGTGAAAAAATGGCTGCTGTTTTTGTCATGGTAGCACATTAGCAGCACGTCTGGAGCCAATATGTACTATAGCAGCCATAGTTGGCAGAAGTTCTTATTTTATTAATAAAAAAATAATTAAAACATGAAAGTTATGAGGGCGCATCGTCAAATTTGAAATCAGTATAATGACTTTAGCGACACAATTATTTTCGCAAGTGCAAGTTACCGCAGATTTATGATCCATGAATGTATTACTGTAGTAAAGCAATGGTAGGTATAATTACATTAAACATAAACTTACCGATATTAATTTGTTTTCTTGAAGAACACTCACGATACTTATACTCTAACACGCACGAACAAAATGGCATACAAGTGTGATAAAAAAAGATCATTGGAATCGTTTACGGTGCAAAATAACACTATAAACATGTTTTGGTTACTTTTATAGAGCAAATTTATGTCAAAAACGTTGCAGATAGCGCTATTTTAGTACTGAAAAGCGTTTCTTATCACTCTTTCATTTCAACTACAGAGCTGATTTATCACCGTGACAGCCTTTATGTAATGCTTATAGAATAAATCAGTGATAAAACTAGGGCCTATTCGGGGTTCTGTAAACATTTAAAACACTAATATAGTGCTAATCATGAACACTAATTAGCGCGTTCTAAAACGTTCTCAGGTTTCTTATAGTACCAGATTTTGTTAGTTGGGAGTATTCCAACACCTATTCAACAACTTTGTCGCAAGTTGTTTACTTACTAGTTACCTACTATTTTGTGACTGTAACAATATTAGACTTCTTAATTTCATAAATATGGTAACTTGGCCACACACACACACAGCACAAATAAAAAGCTACTGTCATGACCTTCACAGATCGCTAATTCTATGTTGCCGTGCTATGTTGCTAAGTCTTTGGATTTCAATTGATAAGTACAGCGTCAATATTCTATTTGGTAAGTTAGTATTTATGTAGGGTGTCAAAGCTAAAAGCGTATTCTAATACATACCCTAAGTATATCTGTCTGCGTGGGTTTTGTAATCAGGCTCCGTAACGTTAAGTAAATAGAGGTGGGTACAGACAATAGGTACTCGATGTCACTTCGCATGTACCTACCTATGGAGTTTGTACGTGACTGTGCGGTTCATCATTTTGCATTGAAGCTTAGGAGAGGACTTATTCGGAACCTTTAAGGTATACCATAAAAGACAGCTATATAATATCTTATATGCAATTTGTAATCATTGGCAACTACTTCGGCGTCGTTAGCGTTACAAATGATTCTTTTTATAACCATAGTCGTACTTGTTGGAATTGAAATTTATGGTATTATATGATGCAAATTGTGCCTCGAAGCTCCTGGCTAAACTACTGTTATGTTTCAAATTCTTATTATTTATTCTTTTTTATTTTTTATCTTTAAAAGTTGTTCAGAATAGATCCTCAGGTAGCGTCGACGTGTGTACGATGTACTAACAATCAATTACAATGTACCTACATGCTATACGATAGATAGCGGAAAGCGCCTGATAGGCTAACAAAGTAACAATATCTGAATCGCAACTCAAATTTTATATACTACTAACTGTCCCCCGCGGTTTCACCCGCGGTAATTTCGGAGTTTCCATGAGAATTTCGGAATAAAAAGTACCTTATGTCTAGGGTTGCCACCCGTACTATATTATATATCATTATATATTATGTACTATATTATAGTATCATACTATATTTCAGTCAATTGTACTATATATTATAGAAAAATGATATAGTACGAAAAATACTATATTTTTATCCCTAACTCAACTGTCGTGCTTTTTTATATTAAATGTAGTCTGAAACGCACCCGTAGCGCAGCACTGGGAATTTCAGAACGAAACGAATACCTACGCGGCAACAAAACATCATAGCTGCTAAACTAGATCAATAATAATTTGTAGATGAATGCTTCCCGAAACGTAATGATTAAAAATAAGTATATAACCTATGTATCTACTATTTTTTTTTCCTTGAATTTCCCAAAAGTACTAATTTTTTCATCTTTTTTGGAAAAATCCAAAAAAGGTGGCAATCCTACTTATGTCATTAAGGACTACCGTAGCTTCTTATAAGTGTAATTTTCATAATCGGTTCAGTAGATCCAGAGATTACCCCCTACAACATCACAAACTCAGAAACTCAAAATTCACAAACTCACAAACTTTACCTCTTTGTAATAGTAGTTTAGATAATATACTAGCTGTTTCCCGCAATTTCACTCGCATTAATTTCGGAGTTTCCACAGGTATTCTGAGATAAAAGTACCGTATGTTCTTTATGCATGAAGAGAAATCAATCAGACCGAAGAGGTTTCAAATAGTTGCCGAATAATGTGTTGACGACACAATATCAGTGACCAGCGACGAAGTGCAAACGACAGAAGAGTTTACTGACCAAATATGGCACCCAACCGAGCACCGGTAGCAGAAATCCTGGTGTATAAGATAAGAAGTAACCGAAGAGTGGGGAACTTTCGGTCGCGAACTTTACCGAACAATCCCTTTTTTTCTCTCAGGGTGATTCCCTGACAATGTGCATCAAAATTTTATGGTGATCGGTTAAGTATTTCAAACGTAATATCTGGGTCACCGAGCTTCACTCGTTGTGTATTATAGCGCCATCTGTTCTTACGTAGAAAAACAAACACTCATTTTTCATTGCCTGAAAACACGGATAAAACGACGTTTTCTAAAAATGAAACCTAGCTAGATCGATTAATCGCCCCCGAAACCCCCTGCATACCAAATTTCATGAAAATCGTTGGAGCCGTTTCCGAGATTCAGATTATACAAGAATTAGAGTATACAAGAATTGCTCGTTTAAAGATAGCAGATAATATTAGTATCGATATGGATACCTACCTACATACCTACTGTTACTATCTTATACCTATATTATTTACTAATTACCCCAGACAATGGCTTCCAAACAAGCTTTGAGGGATAGAATTAATTTACTTTTCGTTCGCGATCACTTGAGATAATCTAAAACAATTTTCAATTTATATGCAAATTCTTGCGTTAGATTGATTTATTATTTTCCTTTTAGTTTTCGATTTTCCGATCCTTCACGGAAAAAAAAATGTACCTATCTATATAATTATTTATAAACGTCTCTATAAGTTTATTATTTATAAGGCTTTTATTATATAAACGTCATGGATGGCTATGGAAGAGTGGGATCTACTGGCACAAGTATATTATATGCTTAAAAGTAGGTCCCAACAATCCGATTATAACCTCTACTTATATAATAATAAATATATTTTATTTTTTTGAATTTTTGAACATTCACATTGTGAATATTCCATCGATTGGATAAAGTGCCATTTCACCCGTAGCCTAACAATGATACATGTTTATTTTTTTGTAAATTTAACAGTTATATAAATTCAATTGTTAGCGAATTACTAGCTGTTCCTCGCGGTTTCACCTGCGTTAATGTTAATTTCGGAGTTTCCGCGGGAGTTCCGAGATAAAAAATACCTACCCTGTATCCTTTGTACCCTGGCCAACGTGTATGAAAAATTTCATGTTCATCGGTTGACTAGTTGGGGGTGAAAGCGTTTATTGACTTGAATTATATTGAACTAGTTGTGCCCCGCGGTTTCACCCGCGGTAATTTCAGAGTTAGATTATTGTAAAGTTTCATTTAAATCCATCTATTAGTTTTTGCGTGAAAGAGTAACAAACATCTATCCATCCATACATACTCACAAACTTTCGTGTTTATAATATTAGTAGGATTAAAAAAAAATATCACACAGCTCGCAGGTGAAACTGCAAAGTCAAATTCTTCTTGTTTAATAATGGCGTCTATAATTATAATTATAATTTTCCAATGACAATGTTTCTTAATAATAAAAACCTCTCCATCTACTTCTTCAATTATGGCGAAACGCCAATGACAGTGTTAGATTGTTCCCCAAGTTAAAACATGGCTCTCTTGAAAGCCAGTTTCCAGCTCAGGGTCCAAAATAGATGCTAAAAAGTGACTGAAATAACGAAGACAAACGTGACACGCGTGTTTTCGGTACGGCTTTCACTCGGTCAAATCCTTTATTCAAATTTGGCCCATAATGTGACTCTTTTTGACGTCAATATAATTACAGTTATTATGACAGCACCCATAAAATATCCGCCCTTCACAGCTTCCTAGTGCTATGGCTGAAGAGAAGAAGCTGCGCAACAAACTCTTCAGAAGCACGCTGTCAGTTTACAGTTATAATATAGATATATCTATAATATAATTAGTGGTAACTCAATTTGCAATTAATTATGTGAGGACAATGAGCCGTACCCAGCAATAGAGCTGCAAGAGAGCTATTACCATGTACTTAGCTAGCAGCATATAAAATTATCGAAATATAATAAAACACTCGTACCTACTTACGATCTTCTGAAAAATGAACAGGGACACTATCTTCAAAAGTCTTATTATAACCTTACATCGAAAACTCGTCGAGACAAGATTTTTAATAGACAGCTTAAGTTAAAATATTGTCAAAGAAATGGTGATAAAGGTATATAGAATGTCTTTATGGTAATTTGATATTTTAACGTTCATGGAAAACGATTTTACCAAAGCTATTAAATATTAGAACTCTTTTTCCTATCTCGGTGGGTTTTGCATAATTAGCTGGAGGCCAATCGCGCTATTTTATAACGACATTACCAAAATAAAACCAAACTTCACACGTTTAAACGTCAAATTTTAAATTAATATTAGAAGTATATTTCGTATCGCGTTGATTATTATAAAGGTAATTATATATTATTTTCTAAATAAGAGTGGTAGTGGTAATGTCGTTATAAAATAGCGCGATCAGCCTCCAGCAGAGAGAAGGTAGCCTCCAGTATTACTTACAAGATGACGTTTTACCATAAACAATGTTGTGTTTTTTTTTTTTATTAGCATTATTTTCTCCTTAGATACACTAAAATGTTTTAATGGAAATAAAATTTGATTAATCAGCGCTTAGAAGCGTAACAGACGATTCTCTCCGGAGGCTCTACACAAGGCGAGTAACTGAAGGTCGAACAACTAATTCCTTATTTTCCAACTGAGGTAAATTTCGAAGCGTTTGTTATCGAAGGAAATATTAATTGTATCAAGTCATCAAATACTGGAACATTTTATTGATAATAGTGTGTAAACTTCTATTATATGTTACTCATCAATCATCGTTATAAGGTTAACGTTTTATTTTGTTTGTTTATAAATATACCATAAGGTTTTAATCACCATCTCATCCAGTCTTAATATAACCTTACGTGGAAATCTTTTACATTGTAATTTCGACTTTAAAGTCACAGTTCACAAGCTCAACATAATATCAATGATCAAATATTTATGTAAGGTTAAAATAACACTGTTAAAGAGATGTTGATAGGGCCCTCCTACACGGAGAGAAATCAATCAAACCGAAGAGGTTTCGGTCGCCCTCCGTTGCCCGAAGGATATGTAGGCGACACAATATCAGTGACTAGCAGGCACAGTGACCGACCCCGCACGGTGTCAGTAATGTGCCAACTACGGGAGAGTATACTGACCAAATATGGTGCCCAACCGAACACCGGTAGCAGACATACTGTTGACCAATCTTCGGTGGGAACTTTTCGGTCGCGAAGTTTGCCGAACAAGCTCTGATTTTTCTCTCAGGGTAGTGGCTACAAGAGCCCAAAAATTTTTAATAAATTATATTTAACTGATTCCTTTTTAAGCACCACCAAGTCCACTTTCTGAACATCGTGAAGGTTGACTGGTAGAAAAGGCCACTGTGGTATTAAACCCGCTTTTTGTACAATAAGCTAAAATAACATAAATAAAAATATATTTTAAAAAGGTTTCACAATTATAATACACTATCAGTTCTTTACATATTATAAACACTATCAGTTCTTTTTCAGTATTTCTTTATTCTCGCAGAAGTGTTACTAAGTAATAAGGACACAGCTGCAGCTTCCTATTAGCAAAAGAGTTCAGTAGTAGAAAGTCGGTTCAGTAGTTCCAAGGATTATTCAAACTCCAGAATTTACCTCTTTGTACATAATTATGTTAGATTCAATTAGAAACTTATTGGCTTACGTATTATTCAATTCTTATCGTATTCAACAATAATACGTATTTCACGGGTTCCAGTTGGAGCGATTTGGAAAATTGATTTTTTGTTTGAAAGGGGATCCTTCCGAATTGCTCACATTGTCACCAAGTCAGGATGTGATGATGGGATCTTGGAGAAATCGAGGGAACTCTTCAAAATTTATAGGCGATTAGGGTATTTTTTATAGTAAATCGTTTATTTGCTTTCGGAAAGTAAAATTTAAAGAAGTGGAACTGATGATGAAGACCACAGATGGTCATCGGAATTAGTAAATAATAGGTATTTCACAGATTCCGATTCGTTAACTTAAATGTGGTTTCTAAACAATTTATGTTCGTCACAATGTATATGGTAAAGTGGAACTGATGGTGATGTACCAGGAGAACTCTTCAAAAATTAACGTCCCTGCATCGGGAAAAGCAATATTTTGTAAAAGGTTATGAACAGTTGACATTAGGTTATTGTAACTTAGATAAATTACAAACCGACTCACTAAAAAGCAAGAAATAAACAAAATTTTAATAAAAAAATTAAAACCGACTTCCAAAAACACAAAACTAAAAAGCTAAAAATAACAAAATACCGATTTAATCCAACAGACAAAAATACACGTGATACTATTATTGGTTTGTGCTACCACTTTTCAATTTGAAGTCGGTGACAAGCCGAATTTGGAGTAAGTAGGTAGATTGGCTAAGTCCACTCCCGCCACGAGCTCGTCGTGAGCTGAACAACCCAAGTGGGCAGAAGTAAGCGGGATTGGCACCGAATTCAAATTGAAAAGTTTTTGTCTGTTGGATTAAATCGGTATTTTGATATTGTTAGCTTTTTAGTTTTGTGTTTTTGGAAGTTGGTTTTAATTTTTTTGTTAAAAATTTTACCTTATGTAGGTACCTAATATTTATATTCTTACCATGTTTTTTTCTTTGTTCCATGTACCTGCTTGTGTAAACGCGCACCACAATAAAGGTAAGTCGTTGCATGAGTTACGAACCTATTTCGTATCCTGTGTAGCTTCCCCCTATATTTACAGGGGGGCTACATTGTTTGAATCAATGAAGTTAAATAATATCTGTTTTTTAACGGTAGTGGTTTAAGAATTACCTTACAACGCAAAGTAATATATAATTCATAAAGTATATGATTACGCGAGATATACGTATACGTACTATTTACTAGTTATTTGACGAAATATAGAAAATTAATCATTTAAAAAAAATTGACTATTTCAAATGATCCGATAAGACGTCAACGTAATATTTTACATATTGCTCATCATAAATACTAATATATTATAAATAGAGATATGAGTTAAGTATGTCGAGCCAATGTGTATCATAATTAGATTTATTTTATCTAATTATTATATACTTTTAAGAGTAATGACTCTCCTATTACTGGTTTTACAAATATTTTTGTACTTATTCAATATTCATGCCATTTATTTAAAGCGTTGGTAGGTACTTGTTCATTAAAATAATAAATAATTTTATCATTTCAGACCGAGTCAAGTTTAAACCAGAGAGTAAGTTAGCAATGGTTTTGTGCAGTGTGTTTTAGATAGATTACATCGCTTCGATTTACCATCACTAGTTTGGAACTAATGCTTTCTTCACCGTCGTAGATAGTCTGATACATACATAGTTGAGGTAATTTTGTCCGTCATTCTTTATGTTCTTAACCTTAAATTCTCTGCAAATCAGTACCAACTATATTTTTATTGTGGTGGAAGCTGGATCCGACACTTATGTTACATATGTGTTGTTTAAAAATTGTTTTATTAGGTAGATCTTGTTGTGTATACGATCATGTTACAGGAACCTATTTCTTCTTTTTTTTAAGTCTTATTACAAACTTACATCGAAATTAGTATATTATAATATTGACTTTACACAAAAAACGTCGAAATTCTAATCGTCAGTAAAGTTACACAATGGTGGTTTTTTTATGCGAGCATTAGGGTGCGGTTCCACTGAAGCGGAGCGGAGACGAGCTGTGCCGCGATTCACCAATCACATGGCTCCGCCTCAGTGGAACCGCAGCCGGAGCCATGTAATTGGTGAATCGCGGCACAGCTTGTCTTCGCTCTGCTCCGCTCCGCTTCAGTTAAAATATAATATGACTAGCTGTTTCCTGCGGTTTCACTCACGATAATTTCGGAGTTCGGGAATTTCGAGATACGAAATACTCTGTGTTTTTTTCACATTGACCTTTACAATAGTAGCTGATTATTTTGGGGGCTCGTCAAGAACTTCGAAAAGATTTTGCGATCTACAACACTAACGAAACTATGAAAATACATTTATTCGGACTGGATGCTAAATAAATCGACAGTTTGTATGAAAATCCATATTAAAAAAGTTATTAGGGAATTAAGAAAATAAAGGAATAACAAACATAATCCTTTTCATATTATGTAGAAGAAAATGAAAGCTATTAATTAATGTTTATTCTATATTTATTCTATAAAGCAAATTTCCAATTATATCTTCACTTTTAATGTGAAATTTTAAAACAAATCCTCAATTTGTTTTCACTTTTCATCTAGGACATCTACTGATTTGCGGAGAATTTTAATGTTCATAGAGAATTACAGATAGAATCACTGCTATTATTTTATTATAATAAATGCAACAGTATAACACTATCGTTTTTAGATTTCATAGATCACAATTTAATACTTAGATAATTTAAAATATACCTACATATAGAAGAACTCCATTTTCTAACACTATTTAATATTGGTCGAAATATTAATCAATAAGAAGCCTCGGTGAGCAACAAGCGTACATTATATTAAAAAAGCTCTTCAACGGGATGCTGCGTGGAAGTTTCCATCAGGGTTGTCTAATGTCTACTTGAAAGAAGTAGAGGCAACAAAATTTATATAGTGCAAGACACTAAAATTACTTTCATTGAAAAAGTTATAATAACATTATTGTAAGCCTGCTGAAAGCTGAAATTAGCAATACCGTTTCTAAAAAACGCGTAGGTATAACTTAATTTGTACAATGTTTCATTTAGTTCATTCCTATAATTATGTTTTTTTTTTATTTAAAGCATTTACAAATCAAAACAGCAAATCAAAATTTATGTGGTAGTCATTGTTAGGTAATTTTATCAATTTACTTTGGCAACCCTGGTCACCGTCTACGCCAATAATATAAACTAACTCTCAAAATATAGGTACCTACTACATGTACAAATTACGCTATTAAGGTAGTATAGATGTTAGCTAAGTATTTTTGTATCAAACAAAGTTGAAAAGATTTGGACGGCGTTTGGATCACAGAATAATGTTGTGGAATAAAAAAAATTAAGCTCAATCGGTTGAAGTTATCTGCTTCAAAATTGAGTTGCAAGATTTCACCCTACAAACAATACATACTTTGCAAGTTAAATAAAAGCTTTTAATCAGAATGAAACCGCGGGAAAAGCACTTTTTAACACTCCAAAAAGGTCGTGACACATAATTATGGTGTACGTAAAACAATTATTGCCCCCGACAGTCACGTCGACAAGCGTTTAATTAAACTGGTGCGTGTGCCGAAAACAATAATCGTCAAACAACGTGCACACGCATTTATATTAGATATTTCCTACCTCAACAATTTTATCAACCGCCAAATGCCGGAACAATGGGCAAGATGACTAAATTTTAATTTTTAGTTCGTCTTGTAGGTGAAAAAAAAATATTGAACACGTATTTTTCAATTTTTGCGTAATCAAAAAATAACGGCGATACATCAAGTTGAAATTCCGTGTGACGTCACACCTAGGTACCAACACTTTATACTTAGTTGTGACGTCGCGAGTCACGACCTCTCTAAGTATTTATTCAATAATTCGAAAATATCCGGTAGCTATACAACAGTAGAACTGCAAATCAAAGAATAAACTTGCTGCAATATGAATAAACACCGTATTGACATTTAAAATTATGTATTGTGAAAATTTTTGTAGACAATGTGTAGATACTTAGATAGAGTCATTGAAATAGGTTTTGGGCTCTTCTTTTTAAAATAGAGAAACGTGTCGGAACATAAAATATCAGGGTTCTGAAACAGTGGAGGGGGGAGGATGAATTAGTCATGTATTGAGAAATAATTAGTCTTATATTGATTGATATGTAGCATGGACCAATACATAAATTTTATATACAGATTATCATCTTTTTAGCTCACTCAAACATATCGGGTACACGTATTTTTTGTTTAGCCATTTTGCTATTTTATTGTTTTCTTTTATATTGACCTATCACAGTATAGTTTCCTTTTTGGGTGCTTTGATGTTTGAACCTGTTATACCTCGGCAGAGTACGTAGGCTGTGATCTAGGTATGGTTGATTACAGCCAGCACTGGCCACTAGCTGTCCCGTCTCCGTTAAAAATTTTAACTGTTTTGTGAGCTTTCATTTTTGTTTTTTGCTGATAAAAAATTAGCACAAATAAATTAGTAACACATTGATAAAATGTTACCAAATATTGTATTGGTAGGTATTTATGTAGATATGTAGATTAACTTTTTAGTTCGACCTGTTTGTGTCCTTTTAAAATATATGTACAAATATTTCCCTTGGTCATGGCATCACGCTGGACCAATTTCACTAATTCTTTTTTTGTTGTGTTTGTTATTGTAAGGAGAAGAAGAATAAATCAAGTTTGGAGTTCCTGCGGGAATTCTGAAACGCATGTAGGTGAATCTTAGAAACGGTGAGATCGATTTCGACGGGACTTTCACTGCTAATTAGATGGTATTATAAGGAGTAAGTTAGGCTACTTTGGAGTTCCTGCGGGAACTCCGAAACTAACGCGGGTGAAACCGCGGGGCACAGCTAGTATTTTATAAAAGTTGATTTAAATGAAAAAACAAAGGTGCGCACATTGTGATGACGGGCAACCAATTAAAGCCACCGACGCACGAGTCAGCATTGGTTTTTCAAATATGCAAAGGTCCTACTCGAAAAACCAAAATTATGATTGTGCATCGTTTTAAAACCATTATGTAGGTATTTTAGGTAACTTAATCAAAATCCGTACCTCAAAATGTCCGTATATTTTTTTTAAGCCAAATGAAAGTAAGCTTACATTATTTATGCCATTTATACGTTTCTGTAACTATTTTAGTTCAATTATGCACTGTTAAAGTCTTTTTGATACGTAATTCACTTACCTACACTCATCTTTAAAGCCACGCCAAATGAAAAGAAAACTGTAATCTTCAACTGGCGAAAGCCAATCTGAAAACGCGACTACTCATATGGACGTACCTACAATATTTGTAAGTATCTACCTGTAGTTGATATATTATACTATACATGTGACGGATAGCGAAGCAGGGGGAATCTGGGAATAAATCCGACTTAGTTTGCGAAGCGGAGTCAGTGTTATTTGATTTGCGAGACTGTAGATCGTATTGCAAACATGAACTTATACATAATCAGATTTTGCGTGCTTTGACGTAACAAAAGAAAAAAAAATTGTACAACTTTTTACGTACATTATTACATTACATCTGTATTTCAGTAACAATATATATAATTTGGCAATAAAATTGATACATAATACAAACATAAACTTCTACTTACGTAACCCGAAACCCCTTGATTAGCGGGCTGGCATGGTGACCTACTACGCCAATCGAGTCGTAAATAAAACTGAAGGAGAGAGTTCGGGTTCGAATCCGGGTTCGATTCCCGGTGGGGGTGGACTTTATGTGATGAACACAGGGTTCCATTTTCCAGTCTGGACGTAAATACATGTATATCTATAGTATAATATAGGTATATACACCACGTATGCTTGGTTTCCACTACACGTAGCTTCAAGCTTAGTGCGGGATCAAGTAGATAGATCTGTGTGTTGTGAAGTGAACTATTATTATTATAAGTGACCAGAATTGGCCCTCTGGTATTGTGTTTGTAATAATTTTAGGAACAGCACCAGTTTCAAACTTGTTACTATTGTAACCCACTTGGCTCATGTTAATATTCAATACTCGGTTCTGGTAAATGGAAATAGTATCCAAGTAATAGGTAAGTTTCTGACCGCAGAAATACTTTGTTATAACATCTTTGGCATTTCTATGGCATTGTAATGATTGAAGAGTTGAGTGAAAACTCAGCTTTTTTCTATTCTAAATATAGAATTGATAATGCTTATAGCTGTACTAAAGCTTACTCCAGTTCTCTGAATTGTGATAAACCAAATATTTTAAATTACAACAATGAACTCTTTATTGATTTTAACTTGATTGGTGCATAAAACCAGTGAGCATAAGTCAATTTTAGTATTATGAAAATTGTTTGAAGTTAGAACTGTTTTTATTTAAATCTTGCATTTTCTCGATAGGAGTCAAACGAACAACACCCAGGAAGGATAGAAATCCTTCTCCAAAGATCATATAATCACTATGTCCTTCTCGCGTATGAAACTCGGAATTCGTAAACAAAAACGGTGATTTTGTTGAAGTGCTCAAACCTCATTACTTCGCTCGATCTTCAACATTGTTTATCTGTCTACAAAAACATATGTTTCGAATCGAAACTGCGCAATCGAAAGCTATCCACTAGTTTCGTAACAACCAATTTGTATTCTGCAATTGTAAAATGCGGTTTGATGTTTGGCTTATGCGCAAAAATAGATTCGTTTTATTAGAGAGCATGGTATTATGTTTATTTTCTACATTCTTGACTATTGATGGAGACAGCAGCTAAATGCAGCTTTTAGTGTATAGATAGTCTATGATTATTTTTTTGTAACATATTGTAACTCATGTTGCTGAGCTGGTTGTCTTTTTGTTGCGACAGTTTGTGTTGCTTTTTGTTAATCCATATTATTTAATTGTAGTCGTAACGAATAACTTCATTTCATTTCATTTAATTTCGTAGATAGTAATTCAATCATCATAATTTGAATAAATATACCGAAATGTTGCAGAACAGAACATTATGTTACTCCTTATAACATCAACTATCTGAAAGTTCCGTCAAAATCGGTCTAACCATTTCAGAGATTAGTCAGAACAAACTGAAACAGTTAGTACATATTTGAGTAGATAGTACTTGTGTTCCAAACCGCAGAATTCAGGACAACGGAAACTTTATGGAAAAAGCCTCAGTTTTTTTTTATCGTCATCGTCAATATCATCGTGCGATAATCTACATCTATACTTACTGTTGTAAGCATGGAATTTGAAGGGATGGATGGATGGATGTTTGTTACTCAATCGCGCCGGAACGGAATTGGATGGAATTTGGCACTGAGATATTATATTACTAGCTGTGCCCCGCGGTTTCACCCACATGAAAAGTTTTTATGTAACAACTTTTTCCCGACATCCGATTTGAATGAAACAAAGCCTATATGTAGCTCCAGGCTAAGCTTAATCTACCTGTGAAAACCGCATGACACTCCGTTCAGTAGATTCAGAGATTATCGCGAACAGACAGACAGAGAGAAAAGAGTTTTAAAAACTTTTTTTTGGGCTTGGTTACTCTTCTTTTATCACCCCTCTCCATTTTAGGTAAAATATTCAATGTACAGAATCGCGGATTCTACTCTTTTATTATAGTATAGATAGATAGTCAGGATTAGGACATAGGGTAGGTACTTTTTTATCCCGGAATGGGCTAGTTGACCAAATTTTTTTAGTCCGTCTTGTAGATTAATAAAAAATATTGGACACGTATTTTATCTTTTTTACGTAATCAAAAAATAACAACGCTACATTGAGTTGAAATTTCAAGTGACGTCATTATCTTGTGCAGTTTGTATGGGGGCTTATAGTGGTTAATGACGTCACGAGCACCCATCCTAGACTTTAATGCGCTTTATCTCAGTATATTTTCATTTATTTGAAAAAGCAAAAAAACATGTATCTATTGTTTTTTTTTTTCTAACAACGGACTAATTAGAATTTTGATTTTCAAAAGTCGTTAACATCCCTGTTACCTACCGCGGGAACTGTGAAATAACTCTGGGTGCAACCGCAACGAATCGCTAGTTTAACATAAACTTCAAAACTCTATTTCTCTAACTCTCTGTAAGCTAGCAAAAATAGTTTGACGACAAGTTAGTATTGACCTGCGACAATACAAGTTTCAACTGGGTGGCGCGGTGCCAACGCCTCGCCGCCGGTGCCGCGGAAGGGCGCGGGGCACGTAAGGGTGAGGTTCCACTGAGGCGGCGCGGAGCAGAGCGGAGACAAGCTGTGCCGCGATTCACCAATCACATGGCTCCGGCTGCGGAATCAGGCTGCGATTCCACCTCAGAAGAATAACTAGCAGTTATTGTTCTGAGGATTCCACTAAGGCGGAGTCATGTGATTGGTGAATCGCGGCACAGCTCGACTCAGCTCTGCTGCGCTCCGCCTCAGTGGAACCGCACCCTTACTGTCAGAACTCACGCGCTCACATTTCACAATACATTTCATTGAAAAGGATTTTGGGGATGAATTTTTACGCAAAATGACAATTGAACTTTTATCCATAAAGGGGAGTGCAAGACACGCCGTGGCCGTGTACCTACCTACTCACTCACCCCTGATGGACTTCTTAAGAGTCTGAAATAAGACGGGCCGTTCTTGGCCGTATGTAGGTCGCTATAGATATTTAGTTGTGAATACATAATTTTATGTATACGAATATAACGTAGGTATACTAGAAAATAACCAACAGTAGAATTGTTTCCGGGGTATGAAAATCAAAATTCTATTTAGTCCGCCTTCTACATTAATAAAAAATAGTAGACCGGTATTTTTTTGCTTTTTCAAATTATTTTCAAAACGTATTTAAGTTTAGGAGTGAGGGCTCTCGACGTCATAACGTGCTACCTAACGTGTTAACTGTAGCACGGCGTTATGTCACGCGAGATTTCAAATAAATGTATCTCCGTTATTTTTTGATTACGTAAAAAATTAAAAAATACGTGTCCAATATTTTTATTAGTCTACAAGACGGATTAAAAATTAAAATTTGGTTGACAAGCCCGTTATTTGAAATGCGCAATAATGCTTTGTTAATTTAAAGAGGCAAATATTGTTAAATGTTCTATGTTACTAATAACAAAGTGAAACCTATGATTAATGTTAACGAAATATTGTATCTATAGAAGACATGAATCGCTTAATTTTAGTAACGAAGTTGCTGGTTGAAAATAGCAGCAACTTGTTCAATTCTATAGCAATTCGTTTTTTCGGTAATATTGTTGAGTAGGTAGATAACTAGTCGAAATGAATGGAATATTTTCAATATTTTCACCGGAAAAGTTTTTCGTATGAATCAGGAAAACTAGTGTAGGAGTTCCAATTAATATACTGCGTTTATTGAACAGTAGTGAGTTACTAGTCAATATAATCTAGGTCAGTGGAGACACGACTACATAAATCCTCGCGAACTGCTATTAAGAAAGCGGGTCACTGACTTTGCGTGCTCATCTCATATACCCACGTATGTACTCGCCTTTATAATCTAATCCGATAGCGTATCGACAAGCCAGCTTGTTCTACGCCAGTGTACGCCCTAGTTTTTCAATCTATGCGGGATGTTGCGGGAATTTCCCCAGTAAGTGTCAAAGCAACGTGTCGAACGTCCGCTCAACGCTTCGCCGCCTTGTACTAACGGTATACCACCCATCCTATTCACAGTATTTCCCACAGAACAGACAGAAGTGCATCAATTCAGTTTCGTATGAAAACCAGTCACCGCGAGTGATTTTCGTACACACAACTATTAATTTTCGTGATTTGGGACGACCCTTTTGGTGGATTTGTGACATGTTCTCATAGATAATTATCTATTTCAAAATAAAATAAACAAGTTTTTAGGAACTATTGATTACACACAAACATATTCATTAACGTACCGAAATGTGCTAGACACCATTTGCTTACGTCTTTAGTTATAGTCACTTTACAAAATTGGCAATTTTGAGAAAATTGTGGAAAATATTATTATACGTCATGTCAGCAAAAGAAGTTTTGAGGAAGTCAGAGCATTTGCTCTAACTTTCTCTGAAACCGTGGGGCACCTGCTCCGTCTACATTGCCTCTCTATATAGTTAATTTATTATTTTTTCTGTGGTATTTCCCAAGTTGTAGCGCTGCCACTGCGATCGTTACGGGTGGAGGATTCTCCCTACCATAAATTCAGCTAGCTAGTTATTGGAATATCAAACTACAGAATGATTGAAGCGTGGATGGACACATCGATTTTAGTATTACGTCCATGGATTAAATCTAAATCTGTACCAATATAAACGTACACGTGGTTTATAACCCGTTAATTGTTATCAAAGTTAATATTATTAATTCTACCTATATAAACTGTTTAGGTATTCTAGTAATTTAGTGGTTCCGGCCACTGTTTATTGTTTGCGTTTTGTTGATTGATTTTCTTGATTGTATTACATACAGACTATACCTATTTCTTTATATGTATGCCTAAAAGGAGACTACAGTTACTTGTAATTATTGAATCTATTAATGCTTGAAAACTATCATTCAGCTTCACCCCGCTACCAGATGGTATTTGTGACCAAACAACTGTAAAAATACTTATTTACGTAATAATTGGGCATGTTGACTAATTTTTTTTAGTCCGTCTTGTAGATTAATAAAAAATATTGAACACATATATTTTATTTTTTTAAAAATAACGTCGATACATTGAGTTGAAATTTCGCGTGACGTCACTTAACGGACAGTTTGTATGGCGGTTTTAGCGGTTAGTGACGTCACGACCCCCTCACCCTAAACTTTAATGCGCTTTATCACTGTATATTTCAATTTATTTGAAAAAGCGAAAAATACGTGTCCATTGTTTTGTTATTTTCTAACTGACGGACTAATTAGAATTTTGGTTTTTAAAAAGTAGTCCACATCCCCATTACTAAATACCCAGATTTAGGATAAACAAAAATTTTCATCATACAAAGGTTACCCTGACGTAGGAACCGAACCTCCAATACCTGTCGCAGCAGTTTGCCTCGTTAACCTCTAAAGCATTGTTTGTCACACAATTAGTTAAATCTAGACCAAAGAAAGCAACCACTTCTCAATATTTTTTTTTTCTAGTAACTTGTGGTTAATGGTTTTGGTGGTACAATTGGTAAATTTATCCAAGTAAGTTACTATAAGTATTTATTGTACACACTGTTTATTAACCCAATAAATAAAAAAAAAAACAAGAACTATAAAATTCTCATATTGCAGTCGACTTGAAATCAGACGAATTTCTCGCAGTGACGGAGCCGCTTGTATTGGAAGCCTGTCACTGATCCACGTCACGTCTTGAAGTTTACACAACAGTCTTCAACGATAAAGCTCGCTTAATCAGAGCTGCGGATAATCGGAGAATATTAACTAGAATCTTTGTTGACCTTCGTCTGCTCTAACAATAAGTTATATAGAGTTAACCAAAGGGGATACAAACACAAAAGGCTGTCATAATTTCCATGATAACGAATCGTTTATGATAAACAATTCCCGAAAAATCACACCCAGGTTTTAGAAAATACTCTTTTTAAATACCTATAAAAAATACGTAGGTAAATATAGGTAATAAAATTATTCATGGAAATTGTTGTCATGTTTCTTAAAAGAATATTAGAAATTACCTTATAACTATGTGAAATTTCCAATTTCTGAAAATTAGTAAGTATTACAAAAACACAATACTAACAAGCATTCTGCCAGAAAAAAAACTTATTGATTTTTTTTATATACTAGATATTATCCAGATTATTTCCTACGTTTGATACAACGGTTTTTTTTACAACTGTTTTGACGTACGTTTTTTTATATTTAATCGAATACTAAAAATAACAATAATCCACTTCACAACACACAAATCTATTTGATCCCTCACTAAGCTGTAAGCTTGTGTCGTGGAAACCAAGCAAACGAGGTTTATACTACATAATGGATAATGGAACCCTGTGTTCTCACAATGAAGTGAATATTGAACGAATCCTTTCTATTATAAATCCGAAAGTGAGTTTGTTCGTTTGTTTATTTATGTGTTTGTTTTTTACGCTTTCATGCCGATCACCATGAAATTTATATATACCTATAACATACACGTTGCCAAGAGTACAGAGAAGGTTAAAGGGTACACTTTTCATTCCGGGAGTCACCGAAATTAACGCGAGTGAAACTGCGGGGAACAGCTATTTGCATAAAATAATTAATATTAGTTAGGATTTAAAAAGATAAAAGCAGAGGTTTGTAAATTGATACGTAAAATGGGTATACAGTACGTGCAAAGCCACTCTTATGTGAGCTACAGATTTGTCAACGTTAACGATGCGTTGGCAGGCTCTCGTATATATGAATAGACAAATGCGAACGGACGTCACAAACAAATCATTTGAGCTTTGAACTCAGAAAATGGATTTTACAAGTAAGCTTTTGGTCTTACGTACTCTGTAACCTTAAAATATTCTGTTACAATGATGTCCCGAAATTCGCGTAAGTATAGATTATAAGAAAACACAATATTTTTATATTGATGCGTTAGGTATAGAGTATTATGAATATAAAATACGTTAGTATTTGTAATAAACATACATTGTCAGTCGTCTTATTATAAAAACCATCCTACACTTGTAGCATTAATAAAATTACAATAAAATTAATAAATTAGATACATCATTGGAATAGGCTAGTTTCCTAAATTTTTCTTTTTAGTCCGTTTTGTAGATTGTTAAAAAATATTGGACACGTATTTTTTTTTTTATGTAACCAAAAAATAACGGAGATATATCAAGTCGAAATTTCACATGACGTCACGCCTCGCTACAGTTTGTTCGCACGTTATAGCGAGCTGTGACGACACAAGTCCCCCACCCTAAACTTTAATGCGCTTTATCTATGCATATTTCCATTATTTTAAAAAAGCAAAAAATACGTGTCTTTTATTTTTTTATTATCTAACTGACGGGCTAAATAGAATTTTGATTTTTTTACCCAGGAAACTAGCCTATTGGTACAACTCAAACTGAATATTAATATCAAGAAAAATGTAAAGTTCAAATAAATCAAATAACATTTTACTTTTATATGTAGGCATTTTTACACCATAGGTATCGGAATTAAAGACGGTAAGTATGTCTGATATACAGAGGGAAAGTAATTTATGTGTCTCCTTCAACGGCTTGAAGTGCTATCGTCTGCAAATTGCAGCTCAACCCGACCACGTAAATAATAGCAGATACGTCACGTTCTACGTAACACTCGGCTCTAATGCAATTTTACATGCGCCACCCTCAGCGCTAGAGCCTCTCGGAAAATGGAGCATAACCAACGAAATGGAGTAATAATGCCAACGCAAACAAGGTTACTGTTAAAAGAGACAAAATTTTATTGTATTACTTACTACAGCTGGTCCCCCGCGGTTTCACCCGCGATAATTTCGAAATTCCCGCGGAATTATTTCATGTAAACTTTGCCCCCCTTTTTCACCCCCTATGGGGTAGAATTTCGGAAAATACTCTCTTATCGGATGCCTACATCATACCAACAACACACCCTCCAAGTTATAGACATTGGTTCCTTTGCCCGCCCACCCGGCTTGCCTCTTCATTGCTTGACGGTTTTCGTTGTGCTAAGTTAACTAAAGTAGACCGAATAAAAAAAAATCCACATTAATTGGCCACGTGTGGAAAAGCATTTGCCTCGGATCTATATAGTATTTCCCCGTTGGCGATATTTGCGTTCGCCGAGGCTCAGCCAACCTCTATTAGGTACATCATATCTAACCCCCATTTCTCCCTGTCAGTTGATTTATGGCGGCCATCGCTCAAGTTGGTATTGGTGTCGTCCACCATCGAATCACAGTACCGCTTCAAACTTTGTCCCCTGGGTCTCCATCCTTTCTCTTTCTAAAAATATGTCCTACGTGCTATATGTCCGCAATATTGCACCACACGTTTGAGATATAAGGAGATATTGTCAAGTCAGAGCCTCGCTGATTCGATTAGGATGGAAATATTCGTCCGTTCAGAGTATCGTTTACACACTATTTATTCAAGGAATTCGGGTGTTTAGTATGTACCATGAGTAGGTATTTACAAAAGAGTTTATATAATAACTTTTATATTATCAGAAAGATGTCTGATACCTGTAGCGCAAGCTCTGCTTATTTTGGGACCAGGTGAACCTCGGTGATAATGTCCAAACATTATTATTATACTAGATGTGTCCCGCGGTTTCACCCGCGATAATTTCGGAATTCCCCGGAAATTCCGGGATAAAAAGTACCCTATGGCCTTCTCTGTATCCCTGACAACGTGCTTGCCAAATTTCATCCAAATCCGTTCAGCCGTTTTTGCGTGATTGAGTAACAAACATCCAAACATCCCAACATCCAAACATCCACACTTTCACATTTATAATATTAGTAGGACTATTATTATTAAAGTATAGCCTTTAATAATGATATAATATCCATCCATCATATAATATCGTTTATAACTTGCAAGTTGCAACATACCTTCTTACCACAAATTAGACCGACAAAGATTAGTCGGAAGAAACTTTTGTTGGTCTTATTTAAATTGATACACTATAACTGATTATAATGTACTCTCATTTATTTAATAAAACTCTAAACTCTAGGGTTGTCCGAATCTCATTACGTAGTAAATTTATCACGACTCGTCTCTTGGATTATTTCTCTGAGACCTGTCACGGGAGGGGCACTCAATCAACATCTTGTGTTAATAAGAGCTGCGCCCACTTTCCGTCCACACCGAAGTGGAGCACTTTTGCCAGCCCTATACGCACCTTCGTATTGAGTAGGTATCTAACCTACTGGGGACAGGCATTGTTTTCAAACATTACTTAAACCAAAATTCAACATATAATTAACATCGAATGCAAACTAAACCTTATGCAATTAAATAGTTTTAATAGAATGAAATTGATTCATAAAGTATGTAGAGATCTAACATAATTAATGTCATAAATTGTGTGGTGTGGCTTACATTACAATTAGTGTATACAAAGAAAAAGTTTACGAGCAAAGTAACATTAATATTAACAAGTAGACAAATTAAAATATGTTTTAAATTTTGTGCTAACTTTAGATAACTAGTAAATGCAATTTCATAATTATCAAAAAAAATAACTGTTTCAATTTTTATGTGTTTTATACGATACAATAGAAGTGATGTATAGAGAGGAGATTGAAAGCTTTTCCTGTTAATATTTAGGGTTGTCAAGAAATTTCAAAAAAAATGGCTTATACTCTGCAAAACTGCAGTCAAAAATCCTTAAAATCCTTACGGGGGGTTAAGAATAGTGTAACCTGCTACAAAAAATAACATTTGAAATATTTTATTTAAAATTAAATCGATAAGAAATTATGAGGATATTCTTAATGACAACTCTGCAGTACCTATTGCAATTTTACCTAGAAAGACTGATGGAAAACTGAACCAAAAGTTTTTGTCGCTGTTTAAAGCTTTTTTAAAGTTTAAGTTTTTAAACTGCACAATTAGTCATCAAAAATATGTAAACATTTTTGTCATTTGGGCGCGTGCGTTGAGCTTTACCACTATTGCAATAAGATTCAACAACTGACAAAAATGACATTTCTGGCCCTGACTGTATCCTATTTTACATAGCCTCCTCTCGGTTTCTCTTCTAATGTATCTTAGGAGATAATGATATTTTCATACCCCTTGACACCTTGGTCTAATTTTCCGTTTCCGTTCCCACAGCCGACGAAAACGGTTCGATATCAGAGACGATACCGGACAAGCCCGTAGAGTTGAAGAACTTCCACAAGCTCTGCGAGCAGCGGCGGAAGTTCCCGGTGCTTTACAAACTCGAGTTCCAGGTAATGCATTTAGATTTTCACTAGCCATACCCCCGCGTTCGCCCACTTTGGTGTCGTAGTTCTCGCGGGAATTACGGAATAAAATTACCACTGATAACTTGTATGCGAAATTTCGTGATGATCGGTTGAGTAGTTAAGGAGTGCAAGCGTAAAAACGAACTCACATTCGCATTTCTAATATTCATTTTATTATTGTAGAATATATATGTGATGAAAGTTGATACAATTTTTATGTTATAGGTAGGTACATACAAACCAATTGGGTGTTTTGTTGCGGAAGTAGAGATTAAAATATTTTTTCAACGGTTATGAAGTTGTGAAATAAACTTTTTTGACTGAATAGCTGAGTAAAATTATTGTACTAGCTGTTTTACCTGCGTTAATTTCGGAGTTCCCGCGGGAATTCCGGGACAAAAAATATCTTAAGTCCTTCTCTGTATCCCTGACAACGTGTAAGCAAAATTTTATGATGATCGATTAAGCTGTTGAGGCGTGAAAGCGTAACAAACAAACAAATAAACAAACAAACTCACTTTCGCATTTATAATAGTAATAAGGATACGATCAGCAGATCACGAACTTCAAATCTAAAAACTACTAATTGTAAGTACTTACACGTTTCTACAACATTATGTGTAGGTGTTTGCAATTGTTGGAAGAAAGTCTACAATAGATAGTACGGAGTAGTACTAGTAAATAAAGTATTTTTATAATAATGTTATTTATTATTATGTTAAATTATTATAATTATTGTCTATAAAATCGCATACAGAGATAGTAGGTAGGTACGTAAGAATATAGCAACCAAGTTGAATAGTGGGTACCTACAAAACTTTATCCTCCCTCGAGATACGGCTAATAGAACTAAATAAATCGAATTGCTACTAGCCACAAAGTTTGTTGTTGACACGAGCATTTTTCTTTCTGGTCGTCGCAGCTTCTTGTAATGAACAAATCGCAACGTAGGTACTATCTCTAAAGTATCTATATCTCTTTTCAGTTTCTTATATTTTTATAAAATGCCTTTTTGCGCGACTGATTGGACTGGTCTTTTCTTTCTACTTCCAATGGAAACAGCTGCATGTTTAAATTTCTTCTCACATGTTGAGAGTAAACAGTCATGTTTGTACTAATTTCGGGATTCCCCCGCTAAAGGAAAGGCAGGTCCCTGCCAAACTGAAATTTTCAAGTAGTTTTTGAGATTGTATTCCGTTATTGTATAGGTAAATAGATTTGAGATGTGTATTAAGGTCACACTGGTGACAGTCGGAAAAAAAAATCATCTTTTAAAATACATTATTTAAAAATTACTCGATTAGTTGGGAGAATATATGATGAAGTAAAGTAGTAATAAAGTGAAACCGCGGGGAACAGCTAGTGTAGTTTGTGGTTAGCTAGTTTAATGATATTATATTAGGTACATACCTACTTGAATATTACTGGGCTTAAATATTTTTAAAACCCATATTTTTCATAAATTTTATATCAAACTTCAGGTAAGTTCGTTTAATCTTTAATTCTATATGCATTTAATTACACTGTTTAGACTATTAATATTAATCAATTTTGAAGTTAAATTATGAGAATTTATAAGGTCACTAGCTGTGCCCCGCGGTTTCACCCGCGTGAGTTTCGGAATTCCCGCAGGAACTCTCTTTAGGGGGACGAAAACTAGATAGTAGCCGATTCTCAGGCTTACTGAATATGCATAAAAAAATTCATGAGAATCGGTCAAGCCGTTTCGGAGGAGTACGGGAACGAACATTGTGACACGAGAATTTTATATATTAGATTACAATATTAATTTAATGGGGAAAGAAGAAACATGAGCAGAGGCTAAAGTCAATTAATTACCCTCAAAATAATGAGTTGGTAGGGGAAGTAAACAGAGCTTATTTACCTGTGGGCCGAGATTATGACGTAGGTAATACCACGCATATGGGGTAGATGCTCTGACAACGACAGTATAACGACGTTATTAAGCTAAGTAGGTGTAATGTGTTTGATTTTATTGTTAAGTTATATTTTTTTGTGCTTTTACATTTTATTAAAAAAAAACGTTGTCACCAAAAAAATAACTATACTGTCTCTAAAAGTAAATAAAATAAGGTAGGTAGTCATGTTGACGGTACCAAGTACTGAATAATTTCTCTATATTATAAATATTATCATACTGTGACAACGACCGGGTGGCCAGCCACAGACGCTGAGCAAGCATTCCCGCTACACGGCGAAGTCCATCCGCCCTATAGAGATAAGGTGCTAGGAATTAAGAATAATGTACTCATGTACTCATGTTAGTCTTAATGTTAGTTTTAAGCATTCATTCTTATTGTAACGGTCATACAATAAAGACGTATTAAAATGAATTAAATTGCTTTTTAAAAAGCGGTCCTGGATCTACCGTGATTTGTCTGGCGCAGCCGGTAGGATACCCTCTATATCCTATCGTCGTGCTCGTGCTCTCGAAGACACAAAAATCGGTCTGAAGTGCGTGTTCGGCGTGTGAAAGGGTATCCATACGAACCAAATAAATAAGACTCCAAGGTGACCAGGACCAGGACCATTGCTGGAAGACATGGGTGGCTTGTGAGTACAACCTTTACTTCCTTTGCTTTCCCTATGACTTCCAAATATTAAATGTTACTATAGAGACAGAAAATCGCTCAAGTAACGTTATCTGATTGCACAAAATAGGCAAACATACACTAAATCGGTATAACTTAGTTTATAGATCGTACACTTCATCGGTACATAATTAAGAATATTTTAATCAAATAACAAATCTATTTGATTTTAAATACTTTGCTCTATTTTATACACTACATCGGTATAATTTAGTTTTATAGATCGTACACTTCATCGGTACATAATTACGAATATTTTAATCAAATAACAAATCTATTTGATTTTAAATACTTTGCTCTATTTTATATTTAGGATATTAAGATATTACACTGAATCGGTATATTAAATTAAGAATAAATTGTTTAAATAATAATTTTTTGTTACAAATACAACATAAAAAAAAAAAATATATATAGTTCTTATATTAAATTTGTTTAAATAATTTGTGACTCTATCACTCTATATCTCTATGAAATAATTTTAATAATTTTTAGCGTTAAGAATTAAATTGTGTGTGTCTTTTATTATAGTACTTGTTGTGTTAAAGTGAATATAATTTAAAAAATGGCTCAAAGTGTTCAGGTGATACCGAAAGATATTTTAAATTTAATACCAAAATATGATGGAGAGCCCAACTTGCTAAATCTTTTTATTAAGAAATGTGAATATGTTTTGGTTAACTTTGGTGGTCCAAATAATCCGGTACAATTATCTTACGTTTTCCAATGTATTACAAGTAGATTAACTGGTAGAGCTGCCGCTCTCCTTAGCGAGAGGGATGACATTAATAGTTGGAATACATTACGAGGGGTTTTCATTCAACATTTTGGAGATCCACGTTCGGAGGAATGTGTCGCGATTGAGTTAGAATCATTAAAAATAAAAAATGGCGAATCTTATATCGATTTCTGCAAAAGGGTACAAAACGTACGCAGTACATTATTTTCAAAAGTGAATTTACTCGTAGATGAAGGTGTTAAAGCCGCAAAGATGATTATTTATAACAAAGCTGCTTTCGATGTTTTTCTTTTTAATTTGCCAAAAGAATTTATCAGGCTTATAAGGTTAAGATTGACACCACCTAACCTTACTTTAGAAAACGCATTAGCAATAGTAACAGAAGAAGTTAATGTTCAGTTTCAATACGACTCTAAAAATAAAGATAGACCAAATTATAAGAATTTTCAACTGTCAAATTCAGCACAAAATTCTTCTTTTCATCAAAATCATGCTAAATTTGCGCAGCCAATAAATAATAACTTTGGTTTTAAAATACCAGCACCGCAACTGCCGATGCAACAAAAGTTTAAATTTGGTTTTTCTCCTTATGGTAACAGAAATAATTTTAACCTTCCACAAGGGGGATACCGACCTCAATTTAATAATAGTCATGGTAATCCCAATTTTAAATTCGGCATCCCGCAAGGAGGATATCGTCCTCAATTTAACAATAACAACCAAAATTTTAAATTCGGCATTCCACAAGGAGGCTATCGTTCACAATTTAATAATAATAACCCAAACTTTAAATTTGGTATTCCGCAAGGGTACCGCCCACAATTAAATAATAATCCTCACTTCAACAAACCTGTTCAAAAGTTAGATTATAATACTGATGTGTCGATGCGTACTGCACCACCATTAAAACAAAACTTTATCAAAGATTCACAGCAAAATGTTTTCCATAATAATGAACTTTATGACTACGACTATAGCCCTGATTATTGTGACAATAGTGATATACCTGTATACAACGAATATGATGAGAACCAGTATGTTGAGTACGAACAAGAACAACCGGTACAAAATAATGAGGAAATTTTAGAGACAAATTTTCAGGAAACGGCCTCAGATACCAACAGCCCATAACAATACATCTAAACTTTGATAGTACTCTGAGACTCCCACATATAGAAATACCCGAAATAAATTCGCGATTTATGATCGACACGGGCAGCACTCGATCTTTCATTAGTCCCGCAAAAGCTAACGAGTTTTTTTCAAATTATAAAATTTACGAACCATTTCAGGTAGTTAGTGCACATGCTTGCAGCCATCATAATGAAGCTATAATTATACCTTCATTAAAGACGTTAAAAAACAATACCATGCACAAATTTTACATATTTCAAGTAGACGATCGATATGATGGTTTAATCGGTTCAGACTTACTAAAACAACTAGACGCTACTATCGATATGAAAAATCAAGTATTACATACGCGCGATACAGACATACCTATTCTGTATAAAGCAATTCATGAAGTTCGATTAGATCCTCGCAGCGAAACCCGCGTTAAGGTACCTACAACCTTAGGACACGGTCAGGGAATTCTAGAGAAAACCGATTTTGGTTCAGGAGCTCGGATGCCATGTGCTCTTGTTAATTGTATTAATGGATTAGCTTATACTGTTATTCAAAATACATCAGACAAAGCAGTGATAGTAAAGTTTCGCAAACCATTAAAAACAGAAAAGTATGACTTTAGTAATACACTGAAAACAAATAAACTTGACTATAACAATTATGAGACAGATAAAATTTTAGTTGACAATCTGACAAGACTTCGTTTAGATCACATGAATGACGAAGAAAGAAATACGATTCGAAATTTATGCCATGAATATAAAGATATATTTTACTGTGACAAACTTCCACTGACCTTCACAAACAAAGTAAAGCACGTAATCAGGACTACCAACGAAGATCCCATATATATTAAGCCATATCGACAACCTCAAGTTATTAACGATGAAATAAATAGACAAGTTGACAAATTACTTAAAGAAAATGTAATTCAGGAGTCATTTTCACCATGGAGTGCTCCGGTGCACCTGGTGCCCAAAAAACTCGACGCTTCGGGTGAACGAAAGTACCGTATGGTCATAGATTACAGGCGGCTAAATGACATAACAATTGATGACAAATATCCACTGCCAAATATATCCGACTTATTTGACAAATTAGGTAAATCTATTTATTTTTCCACCCTTGACCTCGCCAGTGGCTATCATCAAATTGAAGTTAACGAGACAGACAGACAAAAGACAGCCTTCAGCACCCAATCTGGACACTACGAATTTTTAAGAATGCCCTTCGGACTAAAGACAGCTCCAGCTACATTCCAGAGGGCAATGGACAGCATTCTTAGAGGACTAAATGGAATACACTGCCTTGTGTACTTAGATGATATCATCATCTTTTCGTCGAGCTTACAAGAACACGTACAAAAACTCCGACAAATTTTCGACAGACTTAGGGAGACCAATCTGAAAATTCAATTAGACAAATCCGAATTTCTACGTAAAGAAGTACTATACCTAGGACATTCGATTACTAAAGAAGGACTCCGACCAAACAATGACAAAATTAACACCATTATCAACCTCCCCATACCTAAAACTACTACTGAAATTAAAAGTTTTCTAGGACTCATTGGTTACTATAGAAAATTCATCAAGGACTTTGCTAAACTAACCAGACCGCTAACAAACTGTTTGAAAAAGAATCACAAAGTATTAATCACTGACGAATACGTTACTGCTTTTAACAAATGTAAAGAAATTTTAACGAATGCACCACTTCTACAATTTCCTGATTTTACAAAACCGTTTATTCTCACTACGGACGCCTCGAACTATGCTTTAGGAGCAGTTTTGTCTCAAGGCCCCGTCGGTGGAGACCTTCCCATTGCCTATGCCAGTAGGACTCTCAACGATGCGGAAACAAGGTATAGCACCATTGAGAAAGAACTACTCGCTGTAGTGTGGGCCGTAAAACATTTTCGACCTTACTTATACGGAAGAAAATTCACAATTTTTACCGACCACAGACCCCTAGCTTGGTTGAATTCCCTTAAGGAACCCAACAGTAAACTCACTCGCTGGCGCTTACGATTGGCAGAGTACAACTATGAAGTTATTTATAAAAACGGAAAACAAAATACAAACGCCGATGCCTTATCTAGGATAAAATTAAACGTTCTTCATAAAGATGATTCAAGCTCATTAGTCGTAAATGTGGATAAAAGACAACGAAAAGGAAATAGTAATTTGAACCCTAAAAGCCCAATAACAATTTCATCTGAATCGGAAATGGACGAAACTTCAGAGAGACTACAAAGACCGACTTCCCCATATTCTATTAGAACACCCACTTGTAGTAGTACACTAACAGCTTCCGAATCAGAAAATCTCACAATTCATACCGATACTATTCACTCAAATAAAGAAACTGAATCGATTGGCATTCCAATACTCAAGGAAGCGATCGACACTAAACCTAATCAGATTTTGGTATATTCTTGGTTAAAGAACGAAATTAGCGTTAAAAACATATCTAATAAAACCCAAAAAATATTAGAAGTACACTTGCCGTTAGATAGAGCCGACTTAATAAAAGATTTCTTAAAAAATTATATTGGAGGAAAGAAAAAATATTTTATCTATTTCGAAAACACTAACCATAGAACTCAATTTGTAGAGGCTTTCATTTCATTATTTAAGAAAGGCGCAGTAAAATTATTCGAATGCACTGAACGAGTTATTTACGTTGAAGATGAAGCCGAACAAAAGGAAATAATTTTAAAATACCATTTAGGAAAAAATTGCCATCGCGGAATTAAAGAAACAGCCGGTCACTTGAAAAGGACGTACTATTGGAATAATTTAGAGGAAACCGTTGCGAGCGTTATAAATTCATGCGAGGCTTGTCGTAAAATGAAATACGATCGAAAACCATTCAAACCTTTGTTACAACTTACCCAAACACAAAATAAACCATTTCAAGAATTATTTATAGATCTTTTTAGTATTGAAGGCAAATATTATCTAACTATTATAGATGCATTTAGCAAACTCGGTCAAGCCTTTGAACTTAGCAATAGATCTACGCCGGAAGTTGTAAGAGGCTTAATAAAATATTTTTCTTTTTACGGGACACCATATAAAATAAGTTCTGATTCAGGTTCTGAATTCAATAACTCTTTAATAAAAGAATTATTGGAGTTTTATAAGATCGAACTCCACATAGGAACTCCAAACAACCCCAACTCAATGGGAGTCATTGAAAGATTTCATTCAACCATAATCGAAATCTATAGGCTCGCTAAATACGAACATAAGCAAACAGATGCATCCTCTATAATGACTTACGCAATCATGGCATACAACCATAGTATCCATTCTACGACTGGTTTAACACCGTTTGAAGTAGTTTTCGGACACACAGAATCTAAAAACCCTTTTGACATAAACGTAAATAAACAGTACATGCAATTATTAATTAGAGACCACGCGAAAAGAACAAAATTTTTATACAAAGAAATAGCTAACAGAATGATTAAAACCAAAGAAAAGATTAGGGAAAAGAGAGGAGGTGAATCAGATTTTAAGATTGAATTAGACGATAGGATTTACGTAAAAGGCACGAACATCAGACGTAGCAAGGATAAACCTCGCTACGAAAAAGCCGTGGTTACCGGGGAAATAGCGCGAAATGTAGTGCCAGTACAACTTAAAAAGAGAAAAACAAAAATCCCAATTAAAGACGTTAAACGCCCTTCGCAGGCAAGGCCAGCTCGTTCTCCTGCTACTGATGACGACGAGCCAATGCCAAGGCCTTCAACTGCACCGACTTGATAGTAACCCTGGTGTACTACCCCTGAAACAAGGAACTGCCGTAGTAAGCCATGATAAGTGGATCATTATTAAAACCTTGAACCTACAAATTATTCAAGACGACCTTATGTCAAATTCAAATAAATATATACAACTTAATTCCTTAGTTAAGCTTAATTTTAACAGTACTCCTTACGATAGGATATGTAATTATAAGATACAAGTAGAGTACATACAAAATTTAACATTAAGCAAGCTTAAACAATTATTTCCAATCGCTAGAGTTAAAAGAGGTCTTTTAAACCCTTTAGGTTCTATTATAAAAATATTAACCGGAAATTTAGACAACGAAGACGCTGTTAAATATAACCAAATTATAGAAAATATTAAAGTAAATCAACAAAACCTTAATAAAAGGGTAACGTTGATCTCTGAAATAGTTCAAAGCGTAACGAATGTTACTAAATCTATAAACAATAATTTAATACAACTTGATGTTCAGTCAAAAATCTTGCAAAGCGAATTGGACCATTTGAAAATAAAGGAACAAAAGGATTTCATAGAAAATAACATTATTAATACATATTATTTACTTTTACATAATTTCCAATGTATTCTCACCCAATTAAATGAAATTGAAACTGCGATTGCTTTCAGTAAATTAGGAACTCTACATCAATCCATTATAGACTCTACTAAGTTGTTATTAGCTTTAAGTGATATTGAAAAACATGAAAAATTAACATATACAGTAAGTTTGGAAAATCTTGTAAAAATAGAGCAAACTATTACATTAAAGTCATTCATCCATGATAATCAGATAGCGTTTCTGTTAGAGGTACCACTGGTAAGAAAAGAAATTTTTATATACTTCAAATTGTACCCTCTACCTGTTTTCCGTGATCCAAATACTTTTGTAATATTACCCAAATATCCTTACCTATTAGTAAAGGGATCACTAACGAAGCCACTCTCACAACCATGTCAAAAATGCGAGAAATCCTACTTCGTGTGCTCCGCAGAAAATGTATACGAGTCTATCCAAGATCACTGTATTGCAAATTTATTTAACTTCATAGAGAATACTAGCACCTGTGACGTTATTCCGATCAAAATTGAAGATATTAAAATACAACAAATTCAACCCAATCAATGGATATTATATGCGAGATCAAACACTTTATTGCGAAGAGTATGTCGAAACCAAGTCTTCCCTCAGAATATTCAAGGCACTTATATAATTACAATAGATGACGATTGTCTCGTGAAAATTGGTGGTTTCACAATAAAACTAAGACAGTCCGATTTAAAGGAAGCAACTCATACAGGACTACCCATTGTAAATTTGCCTTTGATAAACTTTACAAATGCTGAAAGAAAGCCTGTCAATCTGGAAGGAGTGGATTTCAGTAACCTACAGTATCTTACATACGCATTGAAGAAAAGTGATGTGAAAAGTGAAAATAATATAAGTGAAAATAATATCGTATCATTAAAAAGTGTTAGCGTTTGGACAGTTATATTGTATTTAGTAATAGGCATTGTTTTAATTTACTTCATGTTTCACTTTCGCGAAACTATAACAATGAAACTTTGCGGAAATCGAAATTCTTCAAATCCTGCGAATTTGAATAATTTCGAACTTGCGGGGGGACGAGTCATGTTGACGGTACCAAGTACTGAATAATTTCTCTATATTATAAATATTATCATACTGTGACAACGACCGGGTGGCCAGCCACAGACGCTGAGCAAGCATTCCCGCTACACGGCGAAGTCCATCCGCCCTATAGAGATAAGGTGCTAGGAATTAAGAATAATGTACTCATGTACTCATGTTAGTCTTAATGTTAGTTTTAAGCATTCATTCTTATTGTAACGGTCATACAATAAAGACGTATTAAAATTAATTAAATTGCTTTTTAAAAAGCGGTCCTGGATCTACCGTGATTTGTCTAGGTATTAAACAGTGCCATCAATATCTTTATAAATAAAAATGAATGTTTGTATCTCTGTCCTCTATGCGCTTCAAAACCATTGGTCCGATTGTGATGAAACTTTGGCGGGTTATTCTGCCTGCGTCCGTAAACGTTCCTGATCCTAAAACTCACGCGGGTGAATCCGCGGGGTACAGCTAGTATACAATAAAAATTAATCCCTATTTCTCTTGGTCACGGCATCACGCGTGAACGGCTGGACCAATTTCGCTACTTAATTCTTTTTTTGTTGTGTTTGTTTGTACGGAGAAGGAGAATATGAAAGAAATTTGGAGGTCCTGCGGCAATTGCAAAATTCACGCGGGTGAATCTTCAAAACGGTTGTACCGATTTTGACGGGACTTCCATTGCTAATTAGCTGATGTTATAAGAAGTAAATTAAGCTAATTTGGAGTTCCTGCGGGAATTCCGAAGCTCACGCCGGCGAAACCGCGGGACACAGTTAGTACGACATAAAAATCATATCTTTAAAGACAATTCATTACAGAAATCGATACGAGAATATAAACAATAAATAAAAAAATATGATAATTCTGCAATTTTTAACTTGATTTCAAAAATGTTTACAGTAAGTGCCAAAAATCGTAACTTTTGGTCGGCTTTAATAAAAAAAATATATTTTATGATGCATTTCTGCAAGATTATCATCTATTGGTTTCTTTTTATTTATTACAATTATTTATTTAAGTACCTTAGAAAATAATGTTTGTAGCGGGTGGCTCTACTTTTACCCCCCCTTTTGAAAATCACGGGAATCGTCTATTTTTAAGTAAGTACTTCGTTGAAAGTTGCTTTCACTCGGGAAAAATATTATAATCATCGTCTTTCCAATCCTACTACAACGAATGGATTTAAGATATGTGTCCCTGGGAACTCGTTCTGTCGTCTTCTGTCTCTTAAAGTAGGTTAGGATGAGATACGGTAACCCCTAAGGTGTTCTCTGCCGGTCGTCGCAATCTTATCTTTATGATGGACCTCTATGTGGACTGCGGTCGTGCAGAAACACAATGTAGTTATATACTCGGACAAAGAATATAAACTTTTACTACGTATAGAAGCGACACTCCGTCAACTTCGTGCCTCCTCACACCCTGCTACACCGTAGCAGCGAGCCCAGACGTGATATTGGTGTAGGCTGTTACTGCTGTGTGTGTGTTTTAGAAAATATCAATTCTAATTTGAAACTCTCTGTCGCTCGTAGCGTCCCGGCGCGAGCCCTACGCCACACGCACACCACACCGCACGTGCGCACACAACCCGGCTGCCTGTACTAGTAGTAGTTATTGAGAGTTCGGTTCGCTTGTAATGTTGCGGGTGTGCCTATAAGCTGGTTGCCACAAGCTTATCTTTGAGATAGACCTATCTCTTAGTGGGCGATCATCGTGCAGAAACACAATGTAGTTTAGTGCTTGTGTATGCAGGTTTTACAACACGAATCGATACGACCTATTTACTTTGTTTGCTCACAACATAGTATAAATCACAAGAATCGTTTTTATTAATGAACGAAATATAGGCAATAGAAATCATTGTGCACGGTTTCATGGGACACATACGGGTCTATGTATACATAATATGATATAATAAAACAAATTAAAGCAGCGTTGGTCTAGTTGTTAGTGGACCCGCCTGCTACGTCACATGTCGCGAATTCGATCCCCGCATCGCATGCGTACGCAAAAGTACATAAGTATTGTATCACTTATTTATGGAGCGGGTAGTGCTATGTTATAGAGTTTATAAGTATTGTTATTGTATAATTATGTAATTTCCACGGTGCTGTAAACTATATACACAGCATAGATAATTATATAATAGGGAACGTGCAGGAACTATAGGTGGCAGCACTAAATCGACAAAAGAGACACTATGCGGACAGTAGAGGAAACTTATTAGATCTGTCATCGTGCTTTCGGACGGAAGATAATGAAGAGATAGTTTTGTTTTCATAATTATGTAAACAAAATTATCTCCTCAATTAGGTATATTATATTTTTGAATAGGTATGATAAAAGTTATAAAATATGGGTTCCGGTCTATCTACTATATCTAGGTATACACATATAATAAAACTCTAGAGAGATTCTGTACATTGAATATAATATATTCAAAATTAATATTGGAGGATGAATGGTGATCGATACTGATGCCAAAAAAGCAATCAGTAAATTTTTTGTCTGTCTGTCTGTCTGTCTGTATGTGCACGCATGGGTCAAATACTAGTGAACGGATTTTAAGCAAACTTGGTACGATTTTAGTCCATACTCCTGGACAGGTTATAGGCTATATAATAATTATAATATCATTTATAATAATAAATATATAATATAACGCTAAGACACATAGGAGCTTATATTAGAGGTGACGATAAATTTGAAGCAAGTCGGATGAAAATGCGCTTTCGAGCTCTTATCCTCGCATACGTTTACTCAATCACGCAAAAACGGCTGAACGGATTTGGATGAAATTTGACGTGCACGTTGTCAGGGGTACAGAGAAGCACACAGGGTACTTTTTATCCCGGGATTCATGTGGGAACTCCCAAATTATCACGGGTGAAACCGCGAGGCACAGCTAGTCATCATCAATAACATAATAATTAATGATCGTCAGCGTGGCCAAAATATGTCAAAAGGTTTTTAAGCTTTTGAGGCCGGCCGGCTTCTCATCCTCATCTCTTCAATATGTATTGGCGGTTGAAGAGATGAGGATGAGGAGGATGATCTAATGAAGAACATGAGGCTGTGAAAACTGATAAAATTGTCGCACAAACTAAAATATCCAATGTTTACGATAAGAAAATAATCCTTACTAATATTATAAATGCGAAAGTGAGTTTTTGTTTGTTTACTTGTTTGTTACGCTTTTACGCCTTAACGGCACAACCGATCATCGTGAAATTTTGCATACAAGTTTTCAGGGTGTTTATTTACTACTAGCTGTTCAGAATTCCTGAACTCCGGACTGTCCGGAACTCCAAACAGCTAGTGGAAAAAAAAAACCCTGAAAACTTGTATGCAAAATTTCACGATGATCGGTTGTGCCGTTTTTTTTTGTTATTTTTTGTCGATGTATTGATAGTTGATACATCCAGAAATACAACAATGAATTGTGATTAGCTAGAATAATAATTTTCACTAGTAAAATTAATCCTGTTTACTTGTCATAAATGTGAATGGCAACTATCAATAGATTCGGATTGGCGACACCAGTCGGCAGCACCGTCGTTGTGCACGTTCCCTATAGACCCTTGAAGTACAAAATATACGCATCTAATCTATACATCATTTAAATAAAATTAAAGTGCCTGTTTACAATTCCAAATTAACAGCTTTATGAAAGTATATACGGTACTGACATAAAAAAAACATTTTTAATTTTACTAGTTGTGCCCCGCGGTTTCGCCCGCGTTAATTTCAGAGTTCCCGCGGGAATTCCGGGATAAAATGTGTTAATCTGATGTATAAGCTATATTATTGTAAAGTTTCATTTAAATCCATCCAGTAGTTTTTGCGTGAAAGAGTAACAAACATCCATCCATCCATCCATTCTTACAAACTTTCGCATTTATAATATTAGTAGGATTTTTTGTCTGTCTGTTTGTTCCGGCTAATCTCTGAAACGGCTGGACCGATTTGAACGGGACTTTCACTGGCTGATAGCTGATATAGCTGCTATGCAGTTTGGCAGACTTTTGTAACATGCCATGTATTTATATTTTTGGTAAAATAAATAAAAATAAAATAAAAATGTTATAAGGAGTAGTAACTTAGGCTAATTTTATTTTAGAAAAATATAGTTCCTGCGGAAATTCCGAATCTCACGCACCACAGCTAGTTAACACATAAATTATGTAACAAGCAATAAATGTTTCTAAGTCTCTATATGAATTAACTGAAAACTAGAAAGTAGTTTGCTCAGAATCAACTAGCGACTCGATCGCACTATGTTTCATATAGGTTATATTTTTTCACTTTTATTAACCCATGTCTAAATTTATAATACAATATTTGGCGCGTACGCCGCCCGCAGCAAAAAAACTCGAACCGGTAGGTGCGAGTGTAGCGTTTGGAATTTCGTAGATAGGTCACCTCCAAACTAATGTTGAATACTTTTAAAGTATTAATTTTTTCTAAATAAAATATATTTTAGTCATATTGTTGTTAATTTTTTAAATGGGGTGTATCAGGTTTTCTGTTAATTCATTAACACTTTATATACCTAAAGGGTATTATCGTTTGAAGGTAGGTATTTCATAATGTTCTATATAGATAGACATAACTTGCCTGGGCACATAAATTGTCGGTGACTCTCTGTCAACGTGACCTACTTGTGCGGGTTTATTCGGCTTAGCGTCTAACAACCGCTGTTGTCGACTGTTTGCGGAAGAATTCAGATTGGGGGAGTTTGTTTTATTCTTACACGATATAAATATTCTAAAGGCATTAAAACTGAACCAGAAAGAAGGTCGAACTGAATCGTCGACCTTTACCCTCACTCCTTTATCTATATTAATATTAGAAAGAGGTTAAAGTAAAGTAAAGGGTAAAGTTTGTGAGTTTGTTTGTGACGTTGTAAGGGGTAATCTCTAGATCTACGCTAAAAGCTACGGTATGAAGCTACGGTAGTCCTGAGGGACATAGGGTAGGTACTTTTTAGCCTGAAATTCCCACGGGAACTCCGAAATTACCACGGGTGAAACCGCGGGAGACAGCTAGTGTATAATATAAAGTTCTTATTTTTACAGTTTCCATATTTAATCCATTTTGCGTTCGTTATTTGAAATTAAAATTTTGTATTTTTTTTCCTTTTTGTTTGTTTTTACATCAGTCTATTCTAAAACTTAGAAGCCAGACCTACCAACATAAATTATTACTTCTCCTACTTATACCCTTAAAATAAATTACTAAGTGTCAACAACAATCATCGTAATTGATTTATGACCAACACTCAAGACAAGAACTCTACCCCCTTCACCAAAACGTGACAGTACTATCAAACGATGCCATTATTTCACGATTATTTTAATGGAACTGAAATAGCAGATTCAAACTTAAAAGTTGCTACGGTGCAATAGGAATGTTGACAACTTTTGAAAATCAAAATTTTAATTACCCCGTCTTTTAGAAAATTAAAAATCATAAGACACGTATTTTTTTGTTTTTCAAATAAATGAAAATAGACAGAGATAAAGCGCATTAAAGTTTAGGGTGGAGGCTCGTGACGTCACTTACCGCTGCAAGCCGCCATACAAACTGCACTAGTTAGTGACCTCACGCGAAATTTCAACTCAATGTATCGCTGTTATTGTTTGATTACGTAAAAAAAGAAAAAATGCGTGTCCAATATTTTTTAATAATCTACAAGACGGACTAAAAAAAAATTAGTCAAATAGCCTATTAGATACACAATCAATATACTCCCCCGGGAGTTCTGCCTGTTTGATTATTTAATTGATTTTAGGTTCAAAACTTTGTAACGGGAGTTTTTGGCGGGCATCGAAGATGGCGGTTCAGTCATTTATTTTCGTATCAATAAGAAATTGTTAACAGTGGATTTTGTTCTGTTTTATGGTGCTGTACCTATTGGACAATAATTTTCACAGTGACAGTTTTATGTGTGCTCAAATATGACATTTCGAGCTGATTTCTTCGGTATCCTCCAAGAGCTCCGAGAAAGTTCTTGTAGCCTATTCAGTACCATGGCCCCCATGGCCTACAAGTTCAAACCGTACAACGATGCTAAACACTAAATTGTGCATTTAAATAACTTATTTTACTTGAAACTGGCTAAATGCATTATATGCGAAAGCCAATAAGATGAATAAAAAAAAACTTTGTAACGGTTTTTTTTAAATACACTTTCTGTTGCAGACAGCTGTCAAAGTAGAAACACATTCATGCCGCCACGCTACAAAGAAGACGAATCATCATAAAAATCAGAATCAGAAAGTTATACCTTGTAAGTATATACACACATCAAAAGTGTCTAGGGATCAAGTACATTTTTTCAAGATTTTTAGCATGCCAAATGGCTGCGAATCTGTGATTCGTATCAATGGAAGGAACACAGAGTATTAATTTGTTTAGTCATTACAATATAAGTTTCAAAATCCCCTGTTTTTGCCTTTTTTTGCTATTTTATTGTCGACTTGGAATTGGTTCAATTTCTCACAACTTACAAAAAATGAAATTTTTCTTAATTTATTTAAAATGTGGGGATGAGTTGTTATTTTAGATATGGGAAATAAGGTAGGCGGCCAGTCCAGAAGATTAAATTAGATTTAAATTAATTGAGTTTCGTTTTATAGCAAAAAATGTTCTTGATCCCTAGACACTTTTGATGTGTGTACTTTTATTATTTTCTGTACAATAATATAATTACCGAAGCAATGCCGATTCGCCTCTATTGAAAGACCCTTAAAAATTGATAAGGGTTAACGCGCTCAACAAGCGGGTGAAATCACTTGAGCCAGCTGTTAAATGCGCATTCTGATGCGCGATCGAGAATCCAAAAGTTATTATACCTGTCTAATTACGTTTGCGACTGTACATGCTTTAGAATTTTAAACTCGTTTCGCTTCACTGGATCAAACTTTATATATTTATATAAATTCATATACGTTCATAATTTTATGAACGCTATGAATAGAGTTATGTATTATATGTACATAGCTCTATTCATAGCTAGATAATAGAGCTATGTATTATATGTACATTGTACATAGCTCTATTCATAGAGTTCATAGTATTCACTTTCGTGGGTACAGGAACTACACTATTTCGCGTAGCAATAACGGGCTACGGGCTACTACGAGCGTAGCATCAGCTTCGAGCTTAGCGTTCCTCGTAGCAAATGGGATGGCGTGTTTTGAATGAAAACGAAACTCCGTGCAATGAAAAAAGAGAAATAAAAAGAATTTCTACTTTAAAGTTTATCATAAAATAAATTATTGTGAAATTTTCTGCTTGTTTCTAAACTCTAGCTGTTCTCAGTGGTTTTATCTGCGTTAATATCGGAGTTACTGCGGGAATTCCGAGATTAAAAGTACTCTATGTCCTTTTCTGTACTCACCCTTCACAACATTATGCAAAATTTCATGATCAGTTCAGTAGCTAAGGCATGAAGGCGCGAAATGTAACAAACAAAATTACATTTATACATTTTATTAGTTAGGATTATAAACTATGTATTGGAATAACTAGTCGTTATCCTTACCAATATTATAAATGCGAAAGTAGCCCTGTCTGTCTGTCTGCCTGCCTACCTGTCTGTCTTTTACGCTTTTACGCCTTAACGGCTCAACCCATCATCATGAAATTTTGCATACACATTGTCAGGGGTACAGAAAAGGACATAGGGTAATCTTTGTCCCGGAATTCCCGCGGGGACTCCGAAATTAACGCGGGGATCAGCTAGTTTAATAATAAATAAGTCATCGTTTAGCAAAAACTATAAAAATACGATAAAAAAAATGCCAAAAAAGAATTACCTAATTGCAAAAAATCATAATACTGACATATTTATAATGATTACTTCTATCCTTGTCTTTGTTAATAGAATGATAGATGGATGGATTGTAAATCAAACTTAGAAACAGTTCGGTAAAATTGTAATTTGTAAAGAAGAAGAGTGTAAACATAGTCGAATGTCTCTTCACTCTCCTTTATTGCGAGCCGTCAACATCGCAAGCCTTTCTCCGCAGACACAATTTATCCGCAAGCGCCGCGCCGCACAATAGTCGAGGGGAACTTGTGAATTCCACGACGCAAGTGGGTACACAGTTGCGTGCAAGTAAACGATGGAAGTAGCCTAATGAACTGAGGAGACAGTTTCATTGTCTCGTGTAATTGCGCAATTACCCGCCCCGCTGGGAAGCGGGTGACATTGTTTATTCACATTAGCCGAAGACAGAGAAGCGTTCGGATTTAGTTGTTATTGGGTTTTTCTGTTCTTACCTATGCATATTTTCGCTCTACCTACCCCTGAATTTATGTTACAGACGGGCCTTAATGACTTTAATGTATCGAGTCGCTTACGGTCACACTCAGAGTTGTTTTAATGATTATTTAATTTTATGTATAGATTTCAAAACAAACCTGCCGCACTCAGAGATGTTCATTGAATTAATTTGTTAAATGCCAATTAACATTTTTAAAATCAGTTTTGTTTTTAAAATCTTTACTTAAAACAAAGAAATCATTAAAACGACTCTGAGTGCGGCCGTTAGTTTTTGACTAACTGGTACGTACCTAATACGTATGGTAGAGTAGGCAGGTATGTCAGGTAAGTGCGGGAAACGGGGCAAGTAAGTACGAATACCTCCCTTTATCTAGCAATCTAGGAATCTAATAAATAGAAAAATTATAATCGCAGAGCATTAATATTATATTTTTTTTCTCAGAAAAAATTCTATGATTAAAATTCTTTCATTTAATGAAAGTTCAAATAGGTGGGGGATTAAATATAGATACCCGTACTTGTCCCCTGTCTGAACTTACCCGAACATGTTGAATAGACGATCGAATCTCTGTAATAATCCTGTTCTGTTTTCATATAATATCTAGAGTCACTCAGTCACAATATAGCTACCTACATCAATCCCAGTAGCTGCTGGCTATTCTTGTTGTGAACACTAGCGCAACCCGGCAACGTATCATTTCTCATCAACCACATATTCTCAAGGGACTTCTACGTGTTAGAATTGTATCCACACAAGGACCATAGTCCGTGGTTATGAATGAGAATTGGGAGTGAATAATAATGAAATATAATGCAACTCCATGCATTTTATGAGAGTTTATTAAATCTAATATTATCTATTCGACGAATGCTTGTATAAAGTTTATAATCTCTTGTAAATATAAATTATTACTTAGAATTCTTCATTATATTGTCATCAGAATAAAGGCAAAATTTTATACCCATGCGTACCTACCCAACATACATTACCCAAAATAGAAAAAAAAAACATTTCGATGAAACTTTTGAAATCCTTAATTATATGAATTTGGACGAGGCGAAAGAAGTGAGTACATGGATCATAGCAAAAGGGTTCGTAGTCTACGCGTCCAGGCTTGAGCTTATTATATTACAATATTATGTAAGTGAACGAAGACACACTCATCATTCACTGAAATGTATAACTATGTTATAAAAAATTCCGAGCTTTTAGACTCAGCGATTTTATTACGCTCTCATCGTCATGTCAGTCTGTCAGTTTGCCCTTAAATAATGTTATGTACCTATATTAAATTACAATAATGCTATATGTACATTATTTCGAACGCTTAACAAAATTGGAAGACTAAAAGTTTTAGGAAAAACCTATACAATCGGTCTAAATAATAGACTTAAATTAATCATCTGGTTGCATAATTAATGGGATAATGCGGTTCTTTTGTGTAATAAATTAGGAGCAGAGTTAATGAAAGCTCAATATGGGTTAATTAAACTGAAACTGCGGTGAATGGCGTGATTATAACCATTCGTTAAGTATGATTAAAGACTGATTTCCCTATATTATTTTAAATTTTGTAAATAAAGCTCAAAGAATAATAATAATATCATAACATATCATACCATGACATAACATTACAGTCCATAACTTTAAAGATCAAATCGTTACAAATTTACTATTACAATTTTCATCGGACTAAATAAATTATTACATTATTACAATATCATTACAGTATCACACAGTGCCAAGCACCGGGCTTAAACTCGATAAAAGCCTGGGCGTTTAAAGACTTTTATCGGGTTTACCGCCGCACTCAGAGTCGACTTTAATGATTACTTAGTTAAGTATAGATTTTTAAAACCAAAATGCCGCAATCAGACAAGTTTAATAAATTAATGTTAATTGGCATTTAACTTAGTTAAGTTTGATTGCGGCAGTTTTGTTTTAAAAATCTATACTTAACTAAGTAATCATTAAAGTCGACTCTGAGGTCCGTATTCCAAAAGGTTACTCAAGTCATGAATCTAGTTTTAAAACTAATTTCAAGTGAAGCTTTAATTTTAGAACCTTACTTGAAACGAGATTCATCAATCAACAATCAGCTGAGTTATTTCCTTAATCTAGAACGACGCTTGAGTACTAATCTATACTCAAGCAAAGATTTGATCTTTGTTTACGTCTGTCATGTCAAGACCACTCAACCAATCAGAGCTCAAAATCTCTACTCAAGACTAGTTTCAACTGATTAGAACCAATCAGAGTTCAGAATCCCTACTCAAGACTAGTTTCAAGTGATTAGAACTTAAAACGCATTCTATAATAAGATGTACGCTTGAGTTATGATCTGTGCTTAAAACTAATCTCAAGTAAAACATTATCTGAGTCACCTTCTGGAATACGGACCTGAGTAAACTTTAAACCCAAGCACCGACGACGACCCGATTGGCGCATTAGGTCACTATGCCTACCCGCTAATCAAGAGGTTCGGGATTCAATTCTAGCTGGGGGGGGGGGGGGGGGGGGGGGGGGGAGCTTGTGTGATGAACATAGGGTTCCACTTTCCAGTGTGGGCGTGTTTATATGTCTGGTTGCACTGGTTTTTTGCCGGGTCGATTGCCCATCTATAGCGCCACCTGGTATCAAATTAAGCAGAGCTTATTATATGGGTTTCAAACAACTGATATAATACTTATACAACGTGTTAATGAATTAACTGAAAACTAGAAAGTAGTTTGCTCAGAATCGTCATATTTTGCATTTTTACTAGCCCATGTCTAAATTATTTATAATACAATTTTTGGCGCGTACACCGCCCGCAGCAAAAAAATTCGAACCGGTAGGCGCGGGCGTAGCGCTTGGAATTTCGTAGATAGGTCACCTCCAAACTAATGTTGAATAACTTTTAAAGTATAAATTTTTTCGACATAATTTTTTTTATCATATTGTTGTTTTTTTTTTTTAAATGGAGTGTATCAGGTTTTCAGTTAATTCATTAACACGTTGTATACTTTTTTCTTAAAAACATACTTTTGATACATCCTAAATCAGAGTTGAGAGTAACCTAAACACTGATTTTCATCACGTAAATGCTTATCCTGATGCGGGGAACGAACTCGCGACAACTGGCGTAGCAATCAGTTTTACATTACCACTAGGTACACAAACAGTGCTGTAATATTAAACAACCAGCCGATTAATAATGTAAAACCGTATCCATGTGTACGTTCGTAAAAAGGTTAGGTACAATTACATTTCAGTTAACAAGCCCGTCCATTCCATTCATTTAACCCTGAATGCGCCAAAACTTTAAAAAATTCATCGTGTAATTTTTCCTTTTTCTTTAGATTCATTTTTATTTACATACATTTTCACAATGTAGTTAATGTCCATATTTGTATTGAATATATTATGTAAATCTTTGCCGCAAAAATAGTAAGTACATTACTGTAACTAACTACTGTGAAGAGCTAGAATCAAAAAATGTAGGACAGAGTGAGGGGAAAGACGAGGCGCCAGTCGTCTTCTCTAAGTGTTCTCGAATGGACGAGGCGTCGGCCCAGTCCTTTTTAAGTCAACAAGGCCATTAGTTTCTGTTTCAACTGACACTTGTACCTAATACTTATAGAAAAATAAAATCCAGAACACTGTAGCAATGTTTTCTCGCGATATTTGAGCGCACGTTTTATTTTTAAACTGATGTCTATAATACAGGCTAGACCTAGTTTAGGCATGAGAGGTATTTAGATATAGCATTTGCAATAAACTTATTTTAAGTTTTAGTTTTCTTGATGTATGATTTTGACACCAAATAAACTTCATTATTATATTTAAAGATAATTAGTACTAGGTAATATTTGTGAAAGCTAAACTTAGGAAGAATGAAGAAGTATTCAGTAGTAATACTTGTTAAATGCCAAGTAATATTTTTACCTATAAGCTTTTATAAGTTAGATTTAAGCTTTATACGAATATTAAAATTTATAATTTATTTAATTTATTTTGGTTTGTCGGAATTATTAAAAAAAAATATATATAATAAACTGACGTCCCCCCAGCTCCGGTTTCACCAACATGAGTTTCAGAATTCCTGCAGGAACTCTCAACCTTCCCAACAAACCTTCTCCTGACAATTACGAACACAGCAAAAAAAATTATGTATTCTGCACAGAGCCGTTTTTTTAAATTATTGTGAGACTAACGAACGGCAATTGATTTTTCTAGGTATATATATATGTATGTAAGACTAGCTGTCCTCCCGCAGTTTCGCCCGCGGTAATTTCAGAGTTCCCGCGGGAATTTCAGGTTAAACAATGCGTATGAAACTTCCTCTTAAATCTATCTATCGAAAAAACCGCAGTTTTTTTTTTATTTGAGCGTATAGACGGCGAGAAGTGACTTTATAAAGAGGGTAAAAAACTCTAGTGTGAGCATATAGGTATTGAAATTCATATGAAATCTAACCATGACGTTGTATGCCACGGTTTATTTAACTAATATTATTCCTCTTTGGCAGATGACTACAACAGGGTGGTGTTAGAGTCAGTGGACCGCGAACCCGACTCAGACTATATAAACGCTTCCTATATAGATGTGAGTATTATAAATTTATTGCCTTAATTTTATATATTTACTTATTTATTGTAGGTACTTAGGAAAAAGTTAAGTACCTACTTAGGAAAAATAATACATTCGCCATAACAAATTTACCAACAAATACATAATACCTTTGTAAACTAATCATGATAAAATGGAAATAATAATTTTGAATTTAGATTAAACTACATAAATAATTGATACAATAATAACATGAAAATATACAGGGTGTCCGGGACACCGTGTCCTGGAAATTGACGTCAAGCCAGAACCGGGTGATAGGCTAAGTCATAACTGTTAACAGAAAAATATGTAAAAAAAATCTTTGCTATGTATTTTAAAAAAAATTGACATACCTAGGACGACCTAGGTACTTTATAAAAAAATTAAAAAATTCTACACCCTGCGTACCTGAGTTACTCGTGACCTAATTCTCGTACAGACCTGCTTTTCAGTCGCTCCTTTTGAAGTAAAGAGGGCTTAACTGTTTATTGTATAATGAGATATAGAAAATAAAAAAACATAAAAAACCAATATTTGCCAGACGGATCACACAAAAGAATTTTTTTTGTCATTTATTTTTCTTCTATACGTCAAAGTCGCAGCTTAATTTTACAAATAGGTCACAGTAACATTATTTTCTGGTCCCGAGCTCTTGTCTTAGGCTATATTGTAACCCCGAATGAGCTAGTTGACTAATTTTTTTTTAATCCATCTTGTAGATAAATAAAAAATATTGGACATGTATTTTTTCTTATATTCATAAAAATCCCATAGATATTTTTCTCCATTTAATTAATTTATTACTTTCTTTAAAACAAACCTTATATCGACACTAAAATTATCAACACAACAAAAAAAAACAATTCGATCGAGTAATTTTTCGAGTTTCATTTATAACGGTAGAGTATACCTATATGACAAATAATATTTCTCCGTTCTTGAGATTCATGCGTTTTCCGATTTCCAGTACACGCCTGCCTGCCAATTCATTTCGATCTACATCCGTTTTCAGGCAGCTAGTCTAGGTTCTATAACGCATTGACACACTCGTGTTATGACTACGTCACTTCCTCGGGGAAATAAAACTAATGGTTTCCTTCAAGTTCGAAAAAAAAAATGTTTTTCCTCTAACAATAGCGACTACCAGTTAGTCCATTTAGCTAATGAAAATATCTGATCTTTCCGATAGTGAAATGCAGAAGTTATATTTAAGTTAATTAATATGTTGTTAGTGTCTCTTTGGATAAAAGTCTGGAATATAAGTATAATAAATATTTAATGAAAATATTCCCGTGATTCAGTGAACTGATTGGTGAGTGTTCCTACACCCTCAAGAAAATAAAGACCGTAAAACCACTTGCACGAAAGCCAATCAAGATAATAAGTAGAATTAAACCCAATTGTTATGGAGTTCATTTCTATTAGTGAAATTGAAAAAGAGTCGATTTACCTCCAGGCTTCTTTAGGGGTTCTTTCTAGGGTGTTTTTATAGATTTCAGTATTGGGTTCACAAGGGCGCTGCCCGAATGAACCGTTTTATCGAATTCGAGCAAAATTCACAAACGCATTGGATTTTATGTCGGGACGTAGGCAACGCATCGAATACTAGATTACCTACTTATGGACTCAAAGGTGTTCCATAATACATAGGTAGGTACTACATTCTTCGCCAACACGTTCGCCAAAGAAGTTAAAAGTCAGCGGTACTTTATGAAACTAGGTACAAGCTGTTCAATGCATGTTCCGTTCATGCAAAATTTGATGCAGTTTCACCCGCATTAATTTCAGAGCTTCCGCGGCAATTCCAGCGTAAAAGTAACCTATGTCCTTCTGTGTATCCCTGGCAACGTGTATGAAAAATTTCATAATGATCGGCTGAGCCGTTAAGACGTGAAAGCATAACAAACAAACCAACAAACTCACAGTTAATCGTCAAGAACGACCCGACATGTTTGGGACTCTGGGAGTCCTTCATCAAGGTTGAATGAGTTCAAAAGGTACCCACCCTTTATATGAAAAGGTGATACCAACCCGAAAACCGGCTATCAAAGATTTCACATCAACATGACAACAAAAAAACACTATTTTATTTGTTTTTCAAATGTCAATTGCCTTTAAACTTAGTTTAAGAGGTATGACGTATATTAAATATGCTCTTTTTTAAATCTATCATCAGTAATCTTGAAACCTAAAATTATTATATTATGTTCTTGTAGCTGTTGTTGTCTTAAATAAACGAAAATAAAATAAAATCAGCTGTATTACATTAGAAGTCATTTTGTGGTATCAGTAAGCCACATAGTCACGTCCAAAAACGCTTTGTTGTCCACTCTGAAGTTGATTTTCTAAACAAATAAAAGTAAAGTGTCGTTTTATTGCTTGTAATATCTCTTTTTAACTCCAAAAAAACCACCATAACCTATAACGAATAATAAACGAATAAGTTATGGTTTTTTTCCTAAAAGTAAGTTTTCGAGAAATGCTATTTCGAATAATCAAAAAATGCATTATTTCATCCTTAGCATCAGCTGTCTTTCTGGGACTTGTGGTTTTTTTGGAGTTAAAAAGAGATATTACAAGCAATAAAACGAAACTTTACTTTTATTTGTTTAGAAAATCAACTTCAGAGTGGACAACAAAGCGTTTTTGGACGTGACTATGTGGCTTGTGTATAACATCACCCACTCCGATACTCTTTCGGCTTGTGACCGTCTTTTCGACTTGTATATTCACAAATTTATATAAGAGCAAGTAGGAGGATATGATAAAATATGCACTAGTAAGCCGTTAACCTAAAAATGCGCCATAAAAGAACTTGTTAAGGTACATAAGTGCATTGACGGGAATATATATATGGGTTACGTTTGATAGACCGTCCTTAATAAACGGGGAACTATTTATTGGCTGAACAGTCTTGCGTTGACCTCGTTCTGTCGTTATTGAGGCTCTATTGAGTGTTTATTGTCTTCAGTCCGCTGTTAATTTTATTTATTGATAGTGTATGTTTTTTCTTGACTTCTTTCTTAAAAAGGTCACCGATACCTATTTGTTGTTACTTTTGTGTATTGTATGCAGTGATTTTTTTAATTGTAAGAAAGAAAGAAAATACATTTATTTCACCACAACACACAAGAAAAGGAAACAAACATAAACAGTGCTTAATCTAAATTTGTACACATATCATATGGTATCCCTTGCATGCTCTGCCGAAGCACGCAAGATACTTGTGTTTACAAATACAATATTTTTTAATTAACATTATGGCTATTCCAAGACTGTCGCGCTGTACGCTTAAATGTAACATTTCCATCAAATCAGTAACTACTGTACTAAAAAAATTGAAGTATGAACTTTTGAACTTTTTCTTATCGTCAATTCTTTACACTCTCAGACCAAATAAAAACTAATGACAGAACGTCTCGAACAACGAAGTGAAGCCGGTTGCGTATGCACGTGGTGATTAGGAAAGTGTATGGATTTGCAAAGTTTACTTAGGATTAATGGTGTCTTTTTCTTGTGTGTGCGTGTTTCTGTGTACGTGCACGGCGATGGTGTCTTTTTCCTGGCTTCACTTGTTTGTTCTACGCTTTCCGTTTAGTTTTTATTTGGTCTGAGTTTACACTGTTAATTTCGTTTAACATTTAGGCTGGTTGGATTGTCCATATTTTATGAAAAGTACTCTAGATTCTGATCAAAATCAGAATAGAATTTGAGTTCGTATTTTAATGGTACATTCTGCATATTACCTACTTGATAAAAACGCGGGAAGTTACGTAGAGGTAGGTAACATCTTGTACCTATATTACTTATTCTATCACAAAGTAGATAATACCTCGTATTACCTCACTCTTCATCTATATTTTCTGTGCTATTGCGTGAAATGAGCGTATTTTTTTCTTTCGCTCTCAAGGGTTGCCACTTAGGCGGTTCATAACACTTGAGTGGCCACTAGAGACGTTCGAATCTACTTGAGAGGTTGTACCGATAGTCCCGTTTGCCTCACCTCCGCCAAACAAGTGTCTTGTATGGCGTAATATTATAAAGTCTTGTCAATCTATATAAATAAAGATTCAGTGTTCGTTCATTTGCTGCATATTTGATATATAAACAAAAAATATCTTATGATAGTGAGCTTACAGAAAAATAAAACAAGAGGTAAAAGCTGAGGAGTTAAAAAATTTGCTCTATTGTTACTATCCAAGAAAAAAACAGCGAGGTACGTTTGTATACTTTTCTAAGGAATAAACGCCGACCGCCTCTCCTCTTGTATAGGAAGTTGAAAGTCATCGAAAAGTCTTGAACGTCACTTAATTTAAGACACGGTTGTGGTAGGTACTTATAAATTATTGAATAAGTTTTATTTGTCCCCAGAGTATATTAAAACCGAATGCGTATATAGTGACGCAGGGGCCCACTGAAGATACCGTTGTGGATTTTTGGCGAATGATCTGGCAAGAGCGGGCTGCTGCCATCGTCATGCTGACTAAAACCTTCGACTTCATCAAGGTGAGCTGGTTTATTTAAATGGATGCCTACTTCTTTGTGGAGACAGCTCAGTACTTTATGAACAAATGAAAAATATAGATAGGTTTACATATATTATTATGTTTTTCATGGTTTGTTATATATTCGTAAATTAAGATCCTTGTTTAGTAAATGGAATATTTAGTATTTTTTTTATAAATATGTAATAAGCCTTTTGATACTCGTTTCGGAACCTAAAAAGAATACAAAAAGTATGCACTTGTTACTATTTATAGCATTGTGCAATAACATTATAAGTAATTGGCAGTGTGGTAAAAATAACCTGTTCGGGGGTTGTCATTCATTCATAACAGAATTTCAAAATCATTGAAACCTTAATTCGCTTTTTACACAGTATAATAAACTTTCTTAGTTTATAATCTCTTGCACAGTAGGGACAGCCCGATGACTCTTCATACAAATGAACTGTACTTTCCCACAAGTAAAGACGGCCAGTTTGTCACGTCTTGTGACTGTATGCGTAAATGGTACAGTTGACAGCGAGCTGACAGTTGACAGGCAGCTTCGCGCTGGGGCTTGAACATACTCTATGTGACAATTTTTCACTGAAACTACCACCAAAGTTTCGCGGAGCATGAGGAGACATGAAATTGGTGGGAGTTCCTATCCTGTCATCATTGTACAGACTCGCTTCTAATGTATGCTTGTTTATAATATAAAATAACAAAAGTGTTGCGCAATTTCCACAAAATATAATAAATGTTCTTTCATTAAGTAAACAAATTAGTCCCATTTCATTTTTCATGTTGTGTGTAGGTATATGTATAATGAATTAATAATGTAAGTCTCTCTCGTGTTTGTTTTCTGTAGGTTTATGCTTATATATTCAAGTAATAAAGAATCTGATATTATATTGTACTATATTATTGAGTATACTCGTAAGAGCTTGTATTTCTGCCAACCCAAAGTATCATCGGCAACGAAGTTTTTCTTTTTTTCTTTTTTACTCTACCACAAAAGTATTACAGGTACGAGCAAAAAGTTGCGTATTAAGAATGAATAATTGATAAAACATCTTACGACCTTTGCTCCCGTTTACATGGAAGAAAATAGATTGAACGATCACCAATGCAAACCGGTATCGGATAAATTTTTAAAAAGTGGGCTAGCCATTTGCGAAATTGCGACAAGATAAATTTTCTCATTTTTTGTTTTGGTTCCGTCCGTAGCCGAAATTGGCAAAACGGAACCCTTATAATTTTGTCGTGTCTTTCCGTCTAACAGTCTGTCCGTGTGTCACAGCCATTTTCTTTCGAGACTATTGACTATATAGAATCTATATGGATGAATTTTAAAGAGATCTAAACCGCTTCACAATAGTTGAGCGAAATTAAGAAAATCAACTATGGGCGATTATGATTATCAAGACATGTATGTGACTGAGGGTTGAAAAAATTATTTCAATGCATACAAGCGTGTGATAAAAAATCATAAATAGATCCCTTACTTATTTGTAAGGGGTTTTATTTTGAGTTTGGAAAGAGAGTAAATTTGTATTTTATTTTGTGTACATTTATTGCTTCTTTCTTTCGTGCATGCTGTGGCGACCTATAATTGAGGCAGCGCCATAATTTTTCTATTATAATATCCAATATGATATCACTACCAATGTTACGGTGTATGCTTTGTTGGTCGTTCTATTGAAAATAAATAACTTTTCAAACTAACTTTTTTAGTTAAGACAGTATAGGTAGTTAGTGACATATTATGTGCTTCTAAAATCATAAATTGTGCACTATTTTTTAACTAGAGTGGAAAATTTAGAAAAAATTTAAAGTGAGATTATGTTTTGTGATTTTTGGAATATGGAATAATTTAAAAAAGAAAAGCTTAAATGATTATAATCTGGTTAACGTAACCCTACGGAACCTTTCACGGTGTGTGGTCCGACACTCGCCTGGCTGGTTTTATTTTTCAATTTTCGCAATACATTTTTTATAACTAATCCTATATAGGTATGCTCTCATTTCGAGCTCGTAAAAAATGTAAAGACAAAAAATATACAATATAATTTGCTTTACTTCAGCGTATTTCAAGTCAGGAAGCGAATAAAACCTTCAGAGTTTTATGTGCGAAACTTTATCTTATCTGCATATTTTCCTTGTTGATGAGAGAGCACGGCGAATCGCCTCTGGTCGTACGTATAGCGTTTTATCGCCGACTGAAGCAAAAGGAAGTTTGGTTAAATATTCTGTGAACCATTTGTCGGCGCGGTGGAATACATCGGGTACTCGGCGAGTTTCCCCAGTGTTATAAATTCAAAAAACAGACTGTCCCGTCTTGCGGCTATGGCCAGGAAAAAAGAGGCCACTAAGAAGAAACATTTTGACGTTTTCAGAATTTTTTCCTCTCTAAGTTTGCTCAACAAACTCTGGGAGAAAAAAAAACTCCAGAAACAGTCTCATGTACTTACATAAATCAGCCAAATTATACTTATTCTTAGAACATTTATGAAAACTCAAAGTAGCATGAGAGGTTATGTTATGGAATTTCCAGGTCATGTGCGTCCAATATTGGCCTCCAAGCAAGGAGAAAGATGAAAGATACGGTGCCATCAGTGTGGGTATTGTGCAGGAGGAAGAGCTCGCCAACTTCCACATACGAACCTTCAGGCTCTATAAAAGCGAAAAAGATGTAAGTAACTGTGTAATTGTACGTACTAACTATTATTGCGATAGCATAGCATAAGTCTTCTAAAAAAATCTTCTACAAAAAATCGTACACTGTCCAAGCCATCTCTTTATGGAATTCTCTGTAAGAGATCCTTCTACTATAAGACATTCCAAATCTATATCCATCCTTAAGTCACGTCTTCACGCAAATTTTATGTCGCTTCTTCCTTAGTTATTGCAGTTTCTGTACCTATACATCATCATGTATTTAGTATATTTTTATAATTTTTATTTAATTATCTGCACTTTACCTATCTATGTTAACACACCTTCGATTTATTAATATACCTACTTATAATTTATACAATTTTTTAGATTTCATTTACTGTATTACTGCACCACCTACCTTTACTTTATCTTTACTGTAACAAATGTCTCCATACTCCGCCCGGTAGCCTGGAAGAGATCGCTTCATAGTGATAAGGCCGCCATTTGGAGCCACTTAATACTCTCTGTTTTTAATTTTTTTGTTATTGTACTGTTTGTGGTGTTCAATAAAGTGTTTTCCATTTCATTCATTCATAAGAAAAAAATGTCCCTTTTTATGTGGCGACAGCGGCACACTCCTTTTTCTTTTTTTTTCTTCTTTTCTTCTTTTTTTATGTAAAAAAGAATGTTTTTTATGTATGAAACTCTATCAGAAAGGATGTTGGGTAGCAATGGGTTTTGGAGTGGTACGGTAGTTAAACCGGGCTCCGACCGACTCGAAATTCCAGTACAGTAATTTTTGGCCACAGCTCTGCCTAGATTAGATCAACTGTACTGTCTACTAACTATAAATACTGTTCACTTCTATCTTGAAGAGCTCTCCTAAAAATCTGCATACAAAGTTTTAGCGGCTAGAAGATGCCATAGTGGCCATAAAAAGTAAAATTAATAGGTTAACTAAATATCCTCTAAATTTGATCATCACTTTACTATATTTCTTTTCTGATTGCTAATTTTATTTGTTTATCTAGGTGATAGTCGAGGAGCGGTACCTCCTCCAGTTCCACTATACGCAGTGGCACTGCCACACCTGTCCGTTTAGCAACGCACTGCTGGAGTTCAGAAGGCGGGTCCGAGCTGTGGTGGGCAGCAGGCTGGCCACCAACCCAGCAGCTGGACCTATGGTAGTACACTGCAAGTGAGTACTTCAAAGCATATTGGATCAGAAAAACATAAGCTTCTCCTTAACTTCGAAACTTATGGAAAACTTTTATTAAGCATATAGGTTGTTTGGGTCAAATTTGAAAAAATTATTTAACTTCAACTTTAAACTTTAACTTTGCCAAATTGCCTAAAGTGAACAACGAGGATAGGAGGGATCCTATTTTGCTCGTTACAAAACTCCCATTAAAGCATTTTTCGTTCGAACAGATATGTTATTAGGGTAAGTTCGCTTAGCTAATTGACTATCGCGCAGAAATTATATATTTTGGTAGTGTACATTTTTTTTTAACTCGATCAAATAATTTTTAGCGATGGTGGTGGAAGATCAGGAGTGTATTTAGCTATCGACGCCAATCTAGAGTTGGCTGAAGAAGAAGACTCTTTTGATGTATATGGATATTTAAAGAAATTGAGACAGTCAAGGAAAGGCCTTATAGAAAATGAGGTAAAAATTCGCCGTTTAAACATTTACACAACAAAGTACAAAAGGCGGACTTAATGCCATTGTGGCATTCTTTGTCAGTCAACCTTCAAGATTTTAAGGAAGTGCGTTTGGTGGTGCTTGTAAAGTTTTTACAGAAAAATATGTATTTTCATCTAATTAATCTTCTTTATAAATAATAATGAATGTTTGAATGTCTGTCCTCTGTGCATTTTAAAACCATTGGTCCGATTGTGATGAAACTTTAGCGGGTTGTTCTGCCTGCGTCCGCAAAGGTTCCTGATTCCAAAACTCACGCGGGTGAAACCGTGAGGCACACCTAGTATGTTATAAACAAACTTAAACTAAGACATATTTCTGTCACAATTTTACGTCGCAAGCGTCGCCGGTTATGTATTTTCGGTTTTTAACACATGACTGAAACAAAAATCGTGCAGGTACATGTAATTTTTATTATTATCATCAATATTTCAGGAACAGTATAAATTCGTGTACGACACGTTAGAAGAGCACGTTGTTTGCGGGATCTCGTGGTTTCCCGTCTCTGAACTCTCCCAAAGACTGAAACAGAAGTCCCAACGGGACCCAGTGACCAAATTAAACGAGTACCAGAAGGAATACCAGCAAATCTGCAAGCAAACACCCAGATTCACCATAGGGGACTGCGCAGGAGGTCACAGGGGTGATAACAGGGAGAAAAACAGAGACGTGCTGGTCGTACCGCGTTAGTACATTTATAATAAATTTGTCCAATAAGTAAATTAATATCCACTCAACCTCCATATTAAACTAAATTTTTACTTTGTTTCTTATAGCCGATAACTTCCGGCCTTATCTGACGTCTTTCCAAGGAAATACCTATACTGATTATATCAATGCTGTGTTCGTAGATGTAAGTAGTGTTTTAAAAATTACAAAGATTTTACCTGCAATTTTAAAATATTTATTATCTTTAACAGTATTGTATTTAATTTACAGGGTTATACCAAACCTCGTGAATACATAGTAACAGAATGGCCATTGTCAATGACACAAGGAGAATTTTGGTCATTAATATATGACTACGAATGTGCGGCTGTTGTGGTGTTGTGTGTGCCACCGAAAAACTCTGTAAGCGAAAAGCCACTATGGTAGTACTACTAATAGTAGTACTGACAAAATATTTCAATTCTTTATTATGATATTTTTTTTTATTTTTAGCAACAATTTCCACCATTCTGGCCTGAAGGTAGACATCCGAAGAAGTACGGTCCCGTATTCACAATAGATCACATCTCACACAACCATTACACTAATATAAAAACGTGGATATTTAAAATAACCAAAAAGGTCAGTACATGGTTGATTAAGTATACTCTAATACGTTTTTAGAAACTTATGATGATTAATGTGAATATTTTTCTCACAAAGATTGTTTCACTAACGGAAGTAATGGCTGGTGTTAAAGCTCCACCGAAGACAGTTCAGTTGTTCCAACTGACTTGCTGGCCCATGGGCCACAAAGTGCCTACATCGACAAACTCACTCGTCGAACTCATGAACATGGTGGAGCGGTGGCGGCAGCGAACGGATTACGGACCTGTATGCGTTGTATCCCCGTAAGTATAATTTAATCTTCTTATTTACATGGTGTAACGGTGAACGAGGGATTTATTCAATCTCTCGATAGTTTATGGTTACATGAAAAAAATCTGATAAATCACGGAAAAAACCTTAAGTAAAAACGTGGGCTTTCACAGTGAATGAACTTTAGATATGATTTAGCTGCTTACTGCTGCTTGTTATAAATAAAAAAGAGGGTAAATAAATAAATATCGTAAATAAAGGGGTCGAATGACCTTTAGTGTGTAATATTTTCTACGACAGAATATAATTTTGTTATTTCTTTGAGACTATAATTAATCTGATACTGAACAACCACCCTACTTCAGGACGTTTCTCGTTTAATCCTACACCCTTTATAAACTTATAAAATAGCTCTTCAGAAGCATCATCTTGTAATATCATACTGTTTAAATTAGGGATGGCCGCAGTCGCGCAGGAGTGTATTGTGCAGCGAACGCATGTATCGAACAAGTGATTCAACACGGCGAAGTAGATGTCTTCCAGGCGGTGAAAACAGTCAGACGTCACCGACCACAACTCGTGGAAAATATGGTAAGATTTGGTGGAAACCTTCGATTATGTTGCGAACACGAGCATGTAAGTTACATTAGCTAATTCTTTTCAGACTGAATATAAATATTGCTACGATCTCGTACTCCACTACGTGCTTCATTACTTAAATAAAGATATGAATGAAAAGAAGTGAGAGTGCGAACTCAAAGACGAGCTCTGGTTCATCGAGTTTGGACGGGGCGCGGCACTCCCCACTACTCCCGAGGAGACCAGCCCCTCGGCGGTGCCACGTGATCCAAGAAAGCAACAACAACGGCCCGCTCGTCCGCGCCGCGGCCTGTCGCTCGACCGTTTGCTCCCGGTGTCCACGCGGCCGCCATTGCCGCATGCTGTTACTTTAGAAGCACCGCGACGTGTGCGTCGCGATCGCCCCCCTCTACGCCGATCTATCCGCTTGGAAGACGACGACGCTGCTGCTGAGGAGCGACGTCGTGTATTCAGTCACGGCCCACGGGCTCCTTCGTTCGATGAGGGCGGTGATAGCGACGAACATGAAGAGGAATGTGAATGCATCCGACGCTCCCTTGAACGCTCAGGACCCTCTGCCGATACACCAGATGAAGACAATTATGAACTAGAGCTCGCCGCTTCACCGCCGTCTATAGAACCTGTACAACCAGAACCACGCCCAAAACTACGAGGCGTCTCCTCTGACCGCTTTTTGGCCGATCACCGTGACGGATCTCCCGCTGTCCGTGGACCGTCACGGGCTCATTCACAGGGTGTTTTTGAGCGTCGTTTACCAAAAATGTATAAGTTTGGCTTGATGGACAAATCAAAACGTGCTAGTTCTAGTGCTTTATATGAGAAAACTGAACGGTCGCCCACAGAAGCATTTTATAATGCCACCGGCTCCACGAGGCTCAGCTCGCAGGAACTGTTCGAGAAATTTTGCTCTGAAGATTTTACGTCGTTGTATGGACGAAACGATGATCGAAGACATCGACCACCCCACTCAAAATCGACAGGAAGCAGTGGTTCGGATGTACGCCACGAACGTACGTGCTGCAAGCGCCCACCGTGTAGTTCACAGCCGGCATTGACTCGACGCCATGCGTATCGTGCTCCGCGATCAGATCGTTCTACCGATTCGGAAGATATGTCGCCAAAACGTACAACGGTTCGTCCTTTGCCGCTAGATCCAGAAGTAGAGAACTCAGATGACTGTTCACGATCAGCGCCACTTCTGAGTCCCGACAGATTTGAAGCGAGATTCACATTCGATATCTCAGAAAAAAGTGAAGCGCCCTCGAACCATGACGAAACGCCTTCGGATGCGACCGAGACGCGAAACCTCACTCTTTATGAGGAACCAGACTCGGATCGTACGAGTTTCTGTGAGCTCTACGATGCAGCTTTTTCATCGCATGGACCTTCATTTCGACGAAGCTCTCAGCGTCGCAGTGGACCCTTCGATCTCACCGCGCTTGATTTTCGACCGATAGATGATGATAGTCCAAGATTTAGTCGTCGCGCTTCGAAGCAAATGATCGATGATACTCTACGTCAGAACTCTGACTCTCACAGCTGGGCCTCGGATTCGGTGTTTGCGACCCCGGAACGGCGCGCTTTGGACATGTCGCCGTCTTCTAGTGATACGCGGCGCTACATGACAGCACAGAGCGATCCGCTGAGACCCGACTCGGGAGCCGCGGATTCAACGCTCGCCGATACTACGGTGGCCGAGGAAGAGCCCGCCAGTGTGATCGAACGTTCCGAATACACGTTAGCATTGAAGCTGGGACGCATAGAACTCGACGAAATACCCGATCGGCCGGTGACGTCACCGGCGGCCGATTCTGCGAAACTTTCGAGTCGGCCCTCGATGCACAAGCTGGAGCCGATAGAGCCGGAGCGTCTGTGCGGCGGAGCGGGTGGGGGCAGCGAGGGTGAGGCCACCAGCGTGCGCTGGTCCACACGGCGCTCGCGGCGAGGCGCCAGCGAACCGCGCCGCGCGTCGCGCTGCTTCCCGCTCTGACTGCGCGCGGCGGCGCCGGCCCCCCCGCCGCGCCGCAGCCGCTGCCGCACCCCTCCCACTCGTGCCTTCCACACGCTGCCGCAGCTGTCGCGCGTGCGCAAGTGTCGCGCGGCGCGCAGTCGTCTGTTCGAGAAATGCGATCTCTATTATTACACCATCTTTTCAATGAACTAGACACGCTCGTATTGTTAAATTTAAAGTATCGGGTCCGATGTAGGTATAGCTTAGAGGACCGAATCGTCTAATTGCATTAGAGGCCGCAAAGCGGTCGTAAATCTTCACTCGTACCTACCTAAATTTATGTAACGTACCCTTAATTACCTATATTTACCGAACAATAACTGCCATATTTCTAAATGAACATCTAAATTGTAACTTCGACTAGTATTAGAGCCGTAATTTTAATAATTATGATGAATAATAAAATTATCGTAATAATTACTATGTTTATAATCAATAACGTTAGCGAGGCGGTGCCTAACGACTACGTGCGTTGAGCGTAGATTCTAAATTTCTTAGATAGAATCCCGTGGGAGCTAGCCGGAGCGGCCCCTCGGACGCAGTCTATGACTGGCACAGGGTCATTATTTACTTAGATAAAATCAATGAAAAAACGTCCACTCCTCACTGCAGCTTGTTTTGTTCTCTTCAGTGTTTATGTCATTCTCATTACCAATATACCAATCTATTTTCAATAAATATTATTTTAATAGTAAAATATTGAGCTGGACATTCAAGAGTCAAAGGATTATCGTATAATAGTAACCTAATTTATTTATTTCATTTTAAGAGACTTAAGTAAAAAATATAATACATATATGTAATATGTATGTTAGAGAATATATTAAAAAAAAACAGTATTCGTATTTGGATAGGTAGGTGATATGAAATCTTGATTCTTAAAGCTTTGATTAGTTTAAGATTTCTATGTACTTAGGTATATAATATACTTCGTTACTTTATGGGCGTATTTCTATTTTATTGCGAGCATCTATCTAATACGAAATTCATAATACAAGCAGTAAATGATCCACATCAATAATATTACTGTGAATAAATTATCATTATTCATCAAATCACTTGCTGCAATGTTTAATTCTTCAGTTGTAAACACTAGTTTTTGCGCGGAAAAGTGGTCTTGATACATAATACCATGGGCCTTTTCATATCTACTGGCGTACAGTTGAAAGTTCAAAACGTATCGAAGCGCCTTGAATACATTTCATAACATATTGGCCGTTAATCAACAAATTCAGCGAGTTCTTTTTGTCTCAATTTGTTTCACTACATACATAAATGAAACCAGTGCTTCGACTCTATGCCAGTATTATAATATGAATACCCATAAGCTATTTGACTAAATTTTTAATGTTAGTCCGTCCTGTTGTTGGTTCATTACAAATATTAGACACGTGTTTTTAATTTTTTTACGTAAGCAAAAAATTGCGGAGATACGTTGAGTCGAAATCTCGCGTGACGTCACAAGCAGGTACAGTTTTTACCTGCATTATAACGTTACGACTCGAGCCCCCACTCTTAAACTTTAATGCGCTTTTTCCAAGTATTATTTTCATTAATTTGATAAATAAAAATATACATGTCTATTATTGTTTTATTATCTCACTGACGAACTAAATAGAATTTAGAAAAAGAAATTAGTCAAATAGCCTATTGGCTCTAATATAAAGCCGTCAGATAATTCGTAAACGCCGTCAGTAAATTCGTTTTTTGGATAGATTTTTTAATATTATTAATAAAACCAGTATACCCAGTTTTGCAGCTGAATTTTTTTTTAAGATGCAGGCCGCGCGTTGGCGCGATAGACTATACTGATTTGTTTTTGTGTTAGGTAAGTATTAATTACTTCATGAATATTTACATGTTCCTCTTCGATGTTAGTTGTAGGTAATGTGAGAGAATTGTGCCAATTTCACGTAATTTTATATTGTACAGCTAAATGCTATAATTATGTCAGTCGTATAATACGTGTAATATATTTATGTAGAAATTTATTCTTTTTTATCGTGTTGCTGAAAAAATATGCTATCTTATATTTACTTTGGAAAAATATCTTTATTTTATTGGGGAATAAAATTGGGGAATAAAATATGCGAAAATGAATTCGTAAAAAAAATTAAATTCGTTTGTCGGATCGATTTTTTATAATTTCGTTTTTTGAATTTTCAAAATTACCATTCATTTCGTTTTTAATAATAATTATTAATTAGGAAATATTAACTTTGCTGTTAACGTGTACTATTTGCGAGATAGCTATATACCTAATTTAAGTTTTTGTGCAACTTTGTTGTATGCGTGTTTAAACTAGGTTGTTTTGAACAAATAACTTTTATTTGGTTTGCGGTGTTGTTATATAAGAATACGGTGAAAATGTTATACAATTTTAGTACCTAGGTATGTGTATTAATTTTTTGTGTGAATTGTTGCTGTGGATATTTGTATTTAATATTAATCTTAAGTTTCCACATATTTTACGAATATTATTCCTATACTTAACATTTTATTTAATCAAATTTAATGAACGCTGGCGTTCAAAATATTTTTATGTGTTATGATTATTTGTCTGTATGTATTAGTAATAATTTTTTATTATTATATTTTAAAATAGGTACTTTTTTCTTGTTCATTTGTAGGGCCTGTCTGTGTTATTTAGTGTAAATCCTTATGCATCGATAAAATTACTTTCTCATAAGATGTGTAAAAATATGTTTCCCGCTGTTTTCCTTCCTTCCACAAACTCCCGCGCGAATTATTTTCTTGATATACTTACTCTTTTAAGAACGAAATTATATCAACCTAAGCGCATTAACTTTCTCTATACAAATGTATTAAGTATTAGTTACACTTTATTTATAGGTATTCTAAAAATCCAAGCAAACAATGAATATTGCTTTCCTCTGGTTTCCCCAACAATGGCTAACAAAAACAGAAAGGACGTAGGTACGTATATTTCAAATACGCAATTGATGAAAAATAATAAAACACTAAATGTTAACAATGAAAATAAAATAGATGTAAAGAAAGAACCTCGTCTTAAACCAAAAAATCTAACTTGACTAGTTGAAATGGTGAGCAGGGTTTCCAATTTTTTTTTTTCATATTTTATACTTATTTTAATGCAAAATATGTTAATTAAGTAGGTTTGTGCCCTGGGCAAAAATAAAAAAAATATTTATTTAAGTAATCCAGCCCAAAATATATTAAAATAGAATGAAATTATATATGTATATCCGTTAATTGTTTTCGTGCTCCTATATGGGTATAATATATAAATATGTTTATTATACTGTTGATAAATTAATTATAAAATATTTTTTCCTAGTTCTTATCGACTGCAAAATGAGATTTATTAATCTTTAAAAAATGAGTACCTATATTAATAGAGAAGCTTCCACAGATAGACCACACTGGTAATATGTACTATTTTATTTATATTATAATTATGCTATTGGTACCTTAACAGAAGTATAAATTAGACAGACGTTTTAATCACAGAAAAAACATTAATATCTAATGTCTTTTGAATATTATGAGTCATATGACTTGTCGGCACATCGGCGACAATACAATTTTTAACAGACTTCCCAAAACGAGGAGGTTCTCAATTCGACGTTATGTTTTTTTTTGATGCGCGGTCAATTTTCATGAATATATTTTTGTGGTTATTACGAATACTGAATCCTTCAAAATGTCCCTTCTTTAACCCTACAGCCTGTATATGTGAGTGATGAGATGGTCCTGATTTCTGAAGAACTAGTAGAGCGCGCAAGCGGATCCGGGGGCAACTGTTGGTTGAGTTTGTTTTTGTAGCGCAAAGATTTTGACCGACGGCATTTCTCACACCTATTAAACACATTTTCATCGTACTTAATCTTTGATAAAAACATCCAGGTAGGTAACGGTAGGTAAAGGTAGTAGTTGTAAATGCTTTAATGTAAGTTACAGATTTCGTATGTGGACCATTGTTCGATATTTTTACATAAAGGTAAAAACTGAGTTACCGTTTTAATTGTAATTCGTATGAAGTTCATAGGTACTTTTCATGTCGATGTAGATATTGGCTCGCTGTTAGGGCCACGTTTTTTATGTAAATAAAAAATAAACACATCCCTATATACCATAGCGCGTGTAGATTGGCCGCGTTACGCGTATACTTTATAACAAGGAATTATGTACCAAATTATTGTATACCATATTAAAATACTTTGTATTGAAATAGTAGGTAGGTATAATATTATATTGTAATATTTAAAATGGCATAAATGGAGAAACTACTCACTTATTACCTTAATAACTTAGAAACATTGTGATTTCCGGTTTCAACTTCCAAATTATAGAAAACACAAAATAAAAAATGAAAACTTATTATTGAGATATTGTTGTCATGAATGTTATTTAAAAACTAATTTTAAAATTTATACATGGAACTTAATGGGAAATATATTTATTTGTTGTATAAAAATAATGTGGTTTTCTTTTAAAATGTGTTTGAAACTGGTATAATAGACAGGTTTGTACTTTGTACCTAATATATGTTCAAAAAAACCCATAGATAAAAATTTGCGAAATGGGGATGTTGACTACTTTTGAAAATCAAAATTTTAATTAGTCCGTCAGTTAGAAAATAAAAAAACAATAGACAACTATTTTTGCTTTTTCAAATAAATTAAAATATACAGAGATAAAGCGCATTATAGTATAGGGTGAGGGAGCCGTAACGTCACTAACCGCGAAAACCACCATACAAACACAATGTATCGCCATTATTTTTTGATTACGTAAAAAAATAAAAAATACGTGTCCAATATTTTTTATTTAACTGGCTAAAAAAATAATTAGTCAACATGCCCCATTGAGTCCTGCAACGAATCGACGGTTATCATGAAATTTTGCATACACGTTGATATAGGTACAGTAATAGTACATTATTGCAAAGGCAGCGAAATAGGCAATTGCCATTCCGGCCGAGGCATAGGTATATAGTGTTTTCTTAAAAAAATACAAGGAAATAAAAAAGGGCCTTTTACATAATAAATTTAATGTATTTACAAAACAACAACAGCACACCGTTTCATATGACATTGCCGGCGCGCTCTTCGTTCCAAATTCAAAGAACGCGCCGGGAAGTGATTTTGGTTTTTCAGTCTACGTAAATATGATACTTCGCGTGTTCTTTATTCAAAAGTAATGACAATATTTTCGCGCTTGTTTAAGAAATAGTACATTGTTATCCTAGGGGTGAAAGTAACTTATTTAGTCCCGAGACGGGGTTTGGCGCCCGAGCGTAGCGAGGCGCCTATAGATCAAGGGACTAAATAAGTCTTTCTCCCGAAGATAACACTGTGCTTTTCATTACGAATGCAAGGAAAGTCAAAATAAAAATAGGAATTAGATAAAGAAAAAATGAGTGAAGATCGGATAGTCGCTTGACACTTTCCCACCTATTTCTTTTTCTTTGGCCAGCTAGCTATTCAGCCAGTATTTTTTATTTACATTGTGGCGACCTAAAAAAAATATTATCTTTAATTATTAAGTATTAATTAAAGAAAATAAAAATCCCGGAAAATAAAAATGAAAACGTCGCGGTTCTCTTTAAGAAGCTTTGTGATGTAGTGAATGTCCCGATTGATGAGACTTCTGTGCGTGCCTGTCGCCGCGTTGCCAAAGTGACCCCAAATTCTAAACGCCCACGTAATGTTCTTGTTTCTTTGGCATCGCCTCGGCAGCGAGATAACATTTTATCGGCGGTTCATCGGTACAATAAGAGTCATCCTGAGGACCCAGTCAACTCGTCGTTGCTTGGGATCGCTGGGATCCCGCAGAGACTGTTTGTGGCTGAGCATCTCTCTCCGGAGACTAAGCTGCTGCATTTCGAGACACGAAGGGTGGCTAAGGAGAAAAACTATAAGTTTGTGTGGGTTAAGTATGGACGTATTTACGTTCGTCGGGATGAGTCGTCTAACGCAGTTTTAATTAAAAATAACAACACACTTTCTAGACTGGAGTAGTTGCGAGTTTTCTCTTTATTTTTATCTATTTTCCTTTTCTTTTCTTATCATTACAGTAATTTTCTATATTTGTATAAGTTGGTGATAAGTTTCTCTATATCTATGAATATCTTCTATCAAAATGTTAACCGAATTAGATCTAAAACTGACGATATTTTCTTGAATATTCTTAATAATGATTACGACGTCATATGCTTGACAGAGACCAATCTCAATTTTAGTGTGTTTAATGATGAGGTATTTGACCAGCGTTACAATGTTTTTCGTAGGGACCGTAGTAATACATGTATATAAATAAACAAGATGGCGGCGGTATTGCTATAGCTATAAAAAAATGCTACAATGTTAATCGACTAGAAAAATTTGAAAGTAAAGTTGAGGATCTATGGTTAAGTATTTTACCAAATTCTAACGCTAATCAACTCATTTATATTTGTCTTTGCTATTTACCACCAGATCTCTCAGTTGAATATCTCACTCTGTTTTATAACAATGTCCAGAATATTATATTACAATCTGGAGATGACAATGAGTTCATTTGTATTGGTGATTTTAATGCTCCTAACGTAATTTGGACTAAGTGTCCCCGTCAAAATATAATGTTATATAAAGCTGCGCAAGATTTAAAGTCTACTCTTCTTTTAGAAACTGTTTCCCTCTGCAATCTTAGTCAATTCAATTGTGTTCCTAACGCTAATTCTCGTTATCTTGATCTAGTTTTTTCGACTATGCTGGATATTAAGGTAAGCGAAGCAGACCCGATAAGCCGGCCTGATGTGCATCATCCAGCTCTTTCGATCCTAGTAAATATGAAATCATCTTGTGTTAAAGGTTTATCCAAAAAACATGCGAGACGTCCAAATTATATCAAAAGCAATTACCTACAAATTAAGCTTGAGTTGGAAAGTATAGATTGGGAGACGGTTCTGCTTTCCAATGATGTTGACTTATGTGTAAGCAATTTTTATGAACAGCTTAATAAAATTATTTACCAACATACTCCTATGTCATCACTTGTCGGTAATAATTATCCACCTTGGTTCAGCCCCGCTCTCAAACGATGTCTTAAAGAAAAACTAAAGTATCACAAACTATACAAAAAATACCAAAATCCTCGTGATTACGACACGTTTGCACTCTTACGGCCTAGAAGCAAAAAAATGATAAGGGAGTGTTACGCGAATTTCGTAAACTCATCTGAAGAGTCATTGAAAAGTAATATTAAATCATTCTGGAGATTTGTAAATAGTAAAAAGAAATCGTCCAACTCTATTCCCGAGACTATGGTATATAATAATGTCACCTCTACTGATGTTGAGGGAATTAGCGAACTATTTGCAAAATATTTTGGATCCGTATTTGAGTCTCCATCTCCTTCGTCATCTGCTCTTGGTGTAGAATCCCAGCATAGTCGCGCTTTGCTGTCTTTCAGTGTCACAAGTGATGATGTTTTAAATAAGATTAAATGTCTGGACCCGAACAAAGGAGCTGGTCCAGATGGCATCCCACCATATTTTGTTAAACGGGTTGGTGACGAGCTCTGTATTCCTCTACATATCATTTTTAATAGGTCTTTGAGTGCAGGTAAGTTTCCTTTATGTTGGAAAACAGCACATGTAACGCCAGTATTTAAGTCGGGTAGCAAAACACAATGTGAAAATTATAGACCTATTAGTATCTTATCATGTTTTGGTAAATTATTTGAATCATTGGTGTATGACGTAATTTTCTATCATGTTAAGCCAATATTATCTCCTCAACAACATGGATTTGTGAAAAACAAATCCACTACTACCAATCTATTGGAATACAAGAATTATTTATGCTCCGCTTTCGCCAAGAATATGCAGGTTGATTCGATTTACACAGACTTCTCAAAGGCCTTCGACAAGGTCGATCATAGTCTTCTTTGTCGAAAGCTTAATGCTTTAGGAGTGCAGGGAAATCTCCTTAGATGGGTAGAATCATATTTGTCACGTAGGAGTCTTCTCGTTGCGCTTAAAGGAGTCTTATCATCACCTATAATGGTCACCTCGGGAATTCCTCAAGGCTCTCACTTGGGACCGCTTTTATTCATTATATTTATCAATGATTTAACCAAAATTTTGAACTGTCCTTGCCTACTCTATGCAGATGACCTAAAAATGTTCTCAGCTGTCCAGACCAATGCCGATGCCTTGGTCTTACAGCATGATCTCGACAAACTAACTAATTGGTGCTACATTAATAGTATGAGGTTAAATGTCGATAAATGTTTTGTCATCTCTTTCACTAGAAAATTCAATAAAATTACTTATGACTACACACTGATGAACCACAAACTGACACGCACATCAACCATAAAGGACCTGGGTGTATATTTCGATGAAAAGTTGTCTTTTATTAATCACTATGAGTATATCACCAAGAGTTGTACTGGTCTGCTTGGTTTTATATCAAGAACCACAAAACAATTTAAAAAACCGATTAGTTTAATATATATATACAATACTCTTATTAGAAGCATTCTTGAATATAACTCGGTAATCTGGTCTCCCTACTATAATGTCCACATCGCTAGTATTGAAAGGGTCCAGAAAAGCTTTTTGCGTATATTATGTTTTAAATTTAACCTCAATCGTAAATTAAACTCATATGAATCTAGACTGTCGAAATTTCATATTAACACTCCTGAGCATCGTCGCAAACTTAATGACTTCTCCTTACTGCACAAAATAATCAATTCTACTGTTGATTCTCCTAATCTCATTTCTCTTGTTAACTTTAACACTAACCTCAGGTTCCGTAATGCCAGAACTTTCTCCCTACAAGTTTACCGCAACAATACTTCATTCTACAACCCTATTGTGCGCATGTGTCGCCAATACAATGAACTCGTTGGGTCCAAAGCTGCCAGCATTGATGTTTTTGGCACCAAATTATATTCCTTCATGTATAATGTAAACAAAGCGCTTATCCTAAAATAGAAAAAATGTTTAGCTATCTAACATAGTTGTAAATTATAAGAAAGATTGCGTCCGTTTGTTATGTTTACTTACTGACTAGGCATACATAATTTTGGATACATGTCTGAACTTAATTACTAATATGTATTTGTAATATTATAGTAACATGTAATCTGTATTGTGTGCTTCAATAAATAAATAAATAAATAAATAAAAATAAAAAAATATAAATAGGAATTAGCTTAAGAAATAGTGAGTGAATTTCATTTTAATTAATACCTACTTAAACTTTACGTTATTTCAATTTTACATCGCGCTGGCTGTATAGAAAGTGAACATGGTTCAAACATGGTTCAATAGAAATGTGAAAATAGACCTAGTTTTTTTTTTTAATAATTTGACAGTTGTCAGTTGAAAGCGATTCTCCCTAGGGCTGAAAAGGGTTACTTTCAACCCGCTTCTCAGGCAACTTCAGACCTACTTTCCGAGTATGAGTAATGAAAAGTATATTTTTATCTCGGAATATCCGAAATTAAGGTGGTGAAACCGCGGGGAACAGCTCGTCGTTAAATAAACAATGCACAAATTGTACCACAGCACATTCACGCTGCGATGTGAGCTGTTGGCATTGATAAATCACTTACGCAGACCTATATATAATATTACACTGAGTGTTCCCATTAACAGCCTGTCCAAAATCGAGGACGCCTCACTCAAAAGTTTGGGTTTTTTTTTCTATTCTCAAACCGCCGTTATTACGTTCTACGCATTTTTTGTCAGCTTATAAGAGTTTTAGAAAAATAACTTATAAGCTAAAGAGATCTTTAGGAATAGATCCAAACGTGACAGTGGTGCTCATCCTACTTAAGGCGGGAAAGTAAGTAGGTATTAGAGGAAAAATCTTAAGGTTGTTTTGTACTGTTTTTTTGTATAAACAGATTTTTTACTTATTTCACACCGTATCTAATAGTTGCTTATAGGTAAGGCACCTAAATTAACTATACGGTATTTACAAATCCGTCCAGTAGATTTTGCGTGATGAAGGTATAGGTACACACAGACCGACAATAATTGCAATCGAAATATTTAAAGCCGTCCCTAAGTTTAAAAAACTATTCTTCAGATCTCTTCCAGCCGTTCTATTTTCCTGTTTCCCTTCTAAAGTTTTGAATGAGTGTTTGTTATTTTATCACACACTAACGGAGAATCGGATAGGTGTTTTTTTTTTTTTTTTTTTAATAAACGGAATGCGTGCATTCAGCTTGAAAATGCGAAGCGTAAAATACAGAGCGGCTACGTGCATTAGTGTGACGTGGGGCTACCCACAGTCTGCGGTCAATGATGCTCGACGCTTAATTCATGACACTCTACCGTTGCTAATACGACTGGCAAACCAATTTCATTACTGTAGTTTTAAATAACAATGTTCAATAATCATTTTTGCTACAGTTAAAAACCTAACCTTGTATAGGGCCACTATTCACTATGACCATATAAAACGTCGCGTTAAGATAACGCGCCAAAAAAATTGTCTCACATTTGTACCGTGTCTTAAGGCGTGCAGAATTTGGAATATTTTGGCACCTGGAGCGTTTGTAATGGTGTTTTTGGGATTCGAGGAATATTATTGGTCTTAGTAAATAAGGGCTCAGGACGTCCCTGAAGGTAAAGAGCTCCCACGTGTTATTTGTAAGTAGACTATGTTGGTGTAACTTTTAAATAAATAAATAAATAGACTATTATCTCTGAGCAAGAGACCAAACAGCAAACTTTCGTATATCGCTTATCAATTAGTATAGAAATGGTGAATGCAAAACCTATTACTTTTATTGAAGTCGCTAATCAGCAAAAGTCGTCAAAAGGCCTTCCGGGAAAAGATTTAAAAAAGAATATTTGCTTATTCATAATACCACTGTAACAAACCATTTATATGAATTAGTTTGCTCCAATGCACAAAGATCGGTTCAAAATAGGATTGGCAAAGGGTAAGCGCAATGCATACTAAGCAAACTTGGCGCCACGCAAAGTGCTAGTACATTTTAGTAGATAGTGTAGGTAAGTACCTATACTATATATTGTACGTACTAGCTGCTCCGAGCAATACAAAAAGTATCCTATTTCGTCAGACCTCAGGGATAGGTAGGTACTGTAACTTTTATTAGTAACAATTTTTTTTGAATCGATTCAATGATTTTAGAAAATACCGCCTACATCCAAACTTACAAAGACGCAAACTTACAAACGCAACCTTTGTAATGTAACTAGCTGCTTCCTGCGGCTTCATTCGGGAGGAAGCTCCCGTGGGAACTCCATGAATTCCCTTCTTAGCTGACGTCTCCTTATATAAGCAAGCTACCTAATAAATTTCAACTTCATAGTTCACGTTTTCTTCGAGATTTCGTGTCTAGTCGATGAGTCAGTACCTTTCATTTTTTTAAAGTAGGTAGGTATATGATATAGCAGGCTAGTCGATCCCCCATAGATTATACCATCAGATATCAGATATGTCTGTGGAAGCCCCGTTAAAAGCGGTCCAGCTGTTTCAAAGATTAGTCGGAACAAACAGACGGACAGACAAAAATAAAAAAATAAAAAATTATGTAAGTACCGTATACACTTTCATAATATGCATTTAGTGAAAAGCTGTTAATTTGGAATTACAAACAGACACTGCAATTTTATTTATATGTAAAGATAGAAGATAGAAGGGGCTGGACTAGAAAATAATATTCAAACGACCAACGGACATTCGAGACACAATCACGGCTAATAGACCCCGAAGGGTGAGTCTGGTCAAGCACCCTGTTATTGCGAGGATATGATCGTGCCCGTGTAACGTTCCCGTAACGATCGCGATGGCGTCATCACCTCCTCCGGTTACGTTGTAGGTACCTACTCGTATATAAAACGGAAACTGGAACAACATTGTCGCAAACAATTATTATCCACTTACCGCCGGATAGGATGTCGCAATAAACAGCGTTGGGGCGTGCCCTTCGTAATTTATTAATATCTTTATTTTGTACACTTATATTATATTATAGTTTAATTTTAATAAGAGGTAAACTAGTAGGGAGGTTTACTAGTTGTCACCCGCTGTTTCAGCCGCGTTAATTTCGAAGATACCGCAGAAATTCTGGGATATATATAAACTAGCTGTCCTCCGCGATTTCATCCGCGTTAATTTTGGAGTTCCCGCGGAGGTTACGAGAAAAAAGTACTCTATGTCCTTCTTGGTACCCCGACAGTAGTTTACGGTGATTAGCTGTTCCCCACATTAGTGCCGGAGTTCCCGCGGAAACTATCCTATCTTTTAAGTTGGACCATATTATAAATGGTTACAAAATTTTATCAAAATCCGTTCAGTAGTTTCGGAGTCCATCGCGGACAAACAACGTGACACGTGATTTAATATTAAGATCCTTTTCTGTATCCCCGACAACGTTGAAACGGGTCGTGAGAAAAACACGGTTCATAAATTTATAATTTTGTGTAATCAGTACAGAATCTAAGAGTAAGTTTAAATATATACAAAACAATCACTGGCCTTCGCGATCCGTGGTAGACGTAGAGTCCGAAGCTGCAGTGGCGTCGGCCAGGATGCGAAGATCAGGAGGAAGAAGGAACAGGAACAGCAGAAGATCCAGTTTTCAAGTAAAGATTGTAGATAGGTTGAAGAAAGTAGTTGCGATATCCGAAGAAGGAAGCTGGAATCATTTGTCAACATGAAATTCCTGCCGACAGCCATCCAGGTCTCACGCCACATCACAAAAGACCAGTGAGTGATATTAAAACATTACATGAGACCTGGATCAAGGCTTACAAATATTAAAATATAATGCACAAATAAAACTATTAAATACCTGTTTAGTGAACAGCTTCCTTTTGTAATTTAAGTTGTAGATTATATAATATAATAATATAGTAGATTATTATATTAATATATAATATTTAAGATTATAATATATTCATTTAATTTATTTAAAAGACAAATCACAGCGTAGTTGCTTTACGCAGCGTGAAAAAATTCGAAAGAAAAACAAAACAATAACGCCGACGCCCAAGAAAAATAAATTTTGAATTTAGATGAAAAAAAAAACATACTACCTCCATGGGCGTTAGCACCACGTTACAACGTGTACGCAAAATTTCATGACGATCGGTTAACGACAGGCGTGAAAGCGTAACAAGCATATAAACAAACAAACAAACTCACTTTCACACTTAAAATTGTGAGAATTATAATAGTAGATAAGTATTATAATTATGTAAGTAGGTACCTAATACTACGTTTGCTCACTTTTGACAATAATACAAAGCTAATTGTGGAATCGTGTAAATGTTTGTGTCGTTAATTGCTATAGATATTACCTCACAAAATTATTCTGGATACCAGTAATACGCAGCTATTTTGAATCGTATCAAATGAAATCTGGAGCTTTAACGATGAACCATTTCGACAAAGATCGTAACAAATATACCTACCTACGTAATATGTAGAACATCGCCATTGATCGTCAAGGACGAAGGCATCCATCTTTAGGGATAATATATGCTGTCCTCTGGGGTCTTACCATCGGGAACAACAAATTACAGTACATAATATCTACTTAACACTTATTAACAAATTACATAATTATAAGATTTAACGAATGCAAAAAAAAATTCAAATCTTCGAAAGTAAAACATTTCTTATATCCAATTTTTACATCCTTATAAATAAATTATTATTAATATAAATTCGCATTATTATAAATGCGAATGTGAGTTTGTTTGATTGTTTGTTACGCTTTCACACCTTAACTGCTCAACCGATAACGACATAGGGTACTTTTTAACCCGGAATTCCTGCGAGAACTCCGAAATTACTTATATTTTATCCTTAGGTACCTACATATTATTATAAAACAAAGTCCTCCACCTCGTCTGTTTGTCTGTTCTGTTCGCGATAAACTCAAAAACTACTAAACGGATTTTCATGCGGTTTTCACCAATAGATAGAGTGATTCAAGAGGAAGGTTTGTACGTATAATTTATCCTGGAATCCCGCAGGACTCCGAAATTACCACGGGTGAAACCGCGGAGGACAGCTAGTATTATATAGTTAAAATCCATTTCTTTTAAATTATCTTCTAATTTCGACTATACATACATATATAATTATACTAACATGTTGTTTCACAGAACACAAGAGGTATTCGGGTCTAATGAAAAAGGACCATCCGACCTAATTAAATTTGAGCCGCCGCACAAGATCAAAGACAGGCTACAAAACGAATTTCTGTTTCGCCATTCATGGTGCCGAAAAACATTCTCAAGCTATAAAATTATATTTTTTTGCCTAATACTACTACAAAATATTGATAATTTTGGAGTTCCCGCGGGAATCCCAGGATAAAATATAGATATGAACCTTCCTCATGAATTACTGTGTCTATTGAAAATTAAAACCGCATGAAAATCCGTTGCGTAGTTTTTAAAGATCTAAGTATACATAGGGACAGACAGCGGGAAGCGACTTTGTTTTATATTACCTAGTAATAACAATCAATATCGTGTTGAAGTTTGTACAAACAACTTTACCTATCTAGTTTGTTCCGATTTCCTCTCATTTGTTAATATCCCAGTGACTCTAGCTATAGCAGTCCTTGAATACAAATAAGCAAATAGAAATCAGAAGTATTCCAACAATTTTTATCAAGCGAATTTCAAATTGTTGGTACGTCGTACTTACTACCTAAGCGCAGACATTCTTTCAACTTTCCCCTAAGTTACAGACTGTCAGTAATTCTGCTACTCAGTATGTACCTCCATTCCTGTACAAATTACAGCAATTATTTCTACCTGTCAGTGACAACACTCGAGCTTCTCTCTGGAAAGTTCTCTTTTCGTTTTTCTTGCTTTTCGCTTCAGGTACATTAACCATCATCGATTGATCAGTAAAAGGAAAATCGTTTGATAAACTTTCTTTACATCAAATTACCCTACACTTTTTTGATAAACGTGATAAAATATCTAAAACTATACGTACTATAATTACAACAACATTTTCAATCAACGGCCTTAAATGCGGTGAATTTCGGAATTCCCTCGATAATTAGCTAGTCAGTAGTCTCAACAAATAAAATACTGCGTGAATACGACCTCAATTGATCAAGAAGTCGTTCAGAAGTCACGCTCGTTAGTTAAGTTAGCCACAACGCCTGTCTAATCCAGATTTTGTGATTTGTGTCTTGACACTGAAATGTTCTTCATAATATTAAATCTTGCAAGAATCTCTTACATTTAGAGTGTTTATTTAAAGAAAATTTACAGAAATTCATTTAACTATTATGGGCTCGTCAACCAAATTTTAATTTTTAGTCCGCCTTGTAATTAGTAAAAAAATTGGAGACGTTTTTTTTTCTTTTCATTTTTTACATAATCAAAAAATAACGTAGATACATTAAGTTGAAATGTCGCGTGACGTCACGCCAAGCTACAGTTTATAGCACGTTATGACGTCAAGTGTAATCTTGTAACCTAAACCTATTATATTATGTTCTTGTAGTTATTGTTGTCCTGAATAAACGAAAATAAAATAAAATAAAATAAATAAAATAAGAGCCCCCACTCCTAAACCTTAATGCGTTTTATCTTAGTATTTTTTCAATAATTTGAAAATGCAATAAATACGGGTCTATTATTTTTTATTAATGTACAAGATGGACTAAATAGAATTTTGATTTTCATACTCCAGAAACAAGCCTATTATCACAAAATTTTATTAAAAAATCAAAATAATAATATGTTTTTCCCAAACAACGACATTGACATGTTTTGTATTTCGTTAAAAACCAAAAACATTATGTCGAAGAAAATCACCGAAGATGACCCAAATCAGTGCAAACGGAAGTCGTATTGTGACATGTATTTATCTAAAGCGGCATCTATCACCCGATTGTGCTCGGCGGCAGTGCTCTCACCTCGCATCTTTGTGCCGCCGCGCCGCCCGCCTCCCCCGCACCCTGCATCGACCCCGCCGCCCCGCCCCAGGAGGTTACTTTGTACAGTCAGCATCAAAAATTTGTTAACAATTTTGTCAGTTGTTGAACTATAATATTAGGATACGTAAGATTCAACGACTATCAAAAATGATTACATATTTCTAATGCTGACTTTACGACGTTACGTGTGTGGGGTTTTATATTGTACACACTGCATAATTTCAGGATTCCTCGGAAACTCCTTTGTTTAGGGAAAAATATGCTAGGTTTAATAAGGACACATTAATTAGACATTACATTGCAAATCATATCTCCCGGGTCAGGTTCATTTCGCTGTTATTTTATCTGTATACCCCTGGCGTTTCCATTGATGATATTGTTTTCAATCACAATGAATCAATAACATACTAAGCGGTTACATGGTTCATAAAATTTTGGATTTATGGTGTTTGTTGCCCGTCAAAAACCTGAGTAGGTACTGGAATTAATCCTCTTGTGCCAATATCGTGGATCGAATGACGCGTCCGCGTAGCACTCTCTGCTGTAGCCTGTAGCGCTTTACGCTCCACTACGCGCATACGCCACGTAGCTAGGTACTACGAAAAACTCGTAGCTCTCTTTGAACCACGAGCTTTTGCTTTTGATATGAGTACAAAAAAAGGATACTTTTAGCAATTTGTATACCTACTAAAATGATAATTGATCGATGAACGGCGAGTGAAGCCTGCGGCGAGGCGCGACGACACGCGAGGGGAGGGGCGAGGGGGAAGGGCAGTGTACGCCGCGTATTCTTCCGAGCCCAAGAAAAACGAGTATGTTTTTTACTACTAGCTATGCCTTCAGTTTCACCCGCGTGAGTTTTGGAATTTCCACTGGAACTCCCAATTTCCTTTAATACAAACCTTCTCCTGACAATTCCCAACACAACAAATAAAAGAATATTGAAATCGGTCGAGCCATTTTCGGGTTTTTGGGAGATTAACGAACTGTAATAAATTTTTATACCTACATAAGATTATTATAGTACCTACGTAGGTATATACACATATGTAGGTATATAGATTAATCTATTAAAAACATCCAGGTCAACTTTATGATTTAGGTCAAGCTTAGTACGCGTTAAGACGCTAAAACTAAGGTGTTGCGAAGATTACATTAGTAAAAAAAAATATAATCAAAGAAACCACCGATTCATCTCGACGAAACGCTGTGAAAACCTAATTGGGCCAACTTACACAACAATAGACCGCGTGACATCGGGACAAATTAAATGTTTTACCGTGTCTGGGATTCATTAATTTTGTTCACTGAACTATTTTCTGTTACTTGTATTGTAGTGAAATGAATTAATAAAATGAAATGAAATCAAGTTTATTCGTAACGACAGTAAATTAAATAGTATGCATTAACAAAAAGTAACATAAACAGCGTGTCGTAACAAAAAGGCAACCAGCTCAGATAAGCCGTAACCATTATGGGCCCGACGCTGGTCTTCCGCTGGTGCCGCGTGTGGCGTCACAGGTGTGGGCGCAGAGAGAAAAAATTAAACTAAATTATTTCTGTATTAATTCGATAACCTAAAACCAACAAGAGGCAAATTAGTATCTGGTAGCACTCATCATTACTTCATTTATAAAATTGCAATTAAGTAGGTAAATACTTTTTGCACATGAGAGGATTGCGAAAAACGTGAAAATTGTTTTAAATTGCTTAAAATGTCTGTTGTTTAAGGAATTTATTAATATTGATCGTTCGCTGTCACGTAACGAAATTCTAATTTTGTTACCATGTAGTACCATGTACCTACCATTGCATTGTATTTGGTAGTTATTTATATCATCATTACCGTTGACTTCTATTGATTTATATCACTCCCATATATACATAGGTACCAGTAAAAAAGAATATATACACGTATAAGCGTACCTAAATAGAAGTTTCCATGCTATCAAATTAAGATAATAAACACTGCCGATATACATATTTATTAAAGTTGTTATTATAGAAAAAAACAAATGCGATTTGGTGTTTTATTCCGCTTCACTACATTGAGAGTATAAAACAAAGTCGCTTTGTCTGACGGAACGGATTTTAGATGTTTTTTTTTTTCTCATTCACAGAATATCTTCTGGAAAGTACATTTATGTATAAGGAGTTTCCAAGGTATACCGAAACTCACGCAGTTAAAACCGCTAGTATAATAGCTATGTATATTGAAAAAACAAAGCTATAAAGACATTATTTTCAGAATAATATTCTTCTCAAACCCTCAATTTTCTCTTTAAAAACATATTATCTCTAACTTAGTTATGCATTGGACGTTCAGAAGTTCTAAGTGCGTGTATGTCTTTGCAACAGCAAACTATCCTAAACACACAAACAGCTGTTTCGTAGTACATATACATGAAGATCGGATACTTACTCGTATATAACATGCGAACTCGCCCTGATAGCTCGAAGCGTCTGTAATTTACTAGTCCTCTTCACCACAGAACAGAAAATAACTGATAGAAGGGACGTCAACTTTGTTTAGTATGAAAACAGGTGAAAACCACTGTCGCCGGGTAATATTCGCACACAAAACTATTCATCACGCACTGAAACATTCAGTAACGTAAAGAAATTTATTAAACGCTTTTTGGCTACGATTTTACTTAGTCACCGTTTTTTCAAAATTCACAGTTTTGGGAATATTGTGGAAAATATACTTGGGATACCAGCAAAAGAAGTTTTGGGAAAGTTAGAGCAAATGCTCTAACTTTGCAACTGTGGAGAGCCGGCTCCAACTTCATGACTGTATTGTCATCTCTAGTTAATTTCTTTTCTCTGTACTCTTCACCTAATCGCATACCAGTACTATACACACACAGACTGATAAACGAGGTCTGCTAAAAAGGGTAATATTGTGGCAAATATGTCATCGATGTGAAACCATGACTCGAACCGCTTTCTGCAAAGGTCACTATAAATGCAAAATATCTATCTAGTATAATCTAATCTATTCCACCACAATCCTTTTCAGGTAATGCTCACGACAATTAGTACACAATAGGGATGTGGACTACTTTTGAAAATCAAAATTCTAATTAGTCCGTCAGTTAGAAAATAAAAAAACAATAGACACGTATTTGTTGCTTTTTCAAATAAATTAAAATATACAGGGATAAAGCGCATTCAAGTTCAGAGTGAGGGGGTCGTGACGTCACTAACCGCTAAAACCACCATACAAACTGTCAGAATAGTGACGTCACGCTAAATTTCAACTCAATATATCGCCGTTATTTTTTGATTACGTAAAGAAAGCAAAAATACGTGTCCAATATTTTTTAATAATCTACAAGACGGACTAAAAAATAAAAATTAGTCAACATGCCCATTTGTTCGTTGGCTCGTTTAAATATTTTAGATGTTCAACAACTTCAACAAACAAAAGACTATCCAAATTGTGCGTGAAATTGTAATATGTTCCACTAGATGCGAGATTCGTATAACTCAGGAATGGTGCGATTTAGTTCGCGTGCCTATCTCTGTCATCCTCGGTGATATATAGTCTGGAGTGATGTAACGGCGACGAAAGGATCCCCGCATCTTCCAGGCGCTCTGACCTCCGCCGACCTCGCACGGTTCCAAGCCTTTTAACAACCACCTAATGTATGGTAGGGAATTTGGTGAGATTTATCACTGTGCAATCACATACCCTGCGGTAGAATTAGCACTTAGCAAATATTAATGGTACATGGCATTGTATTACTGCTAAAATGTGGATAATGGTACTGTGTCTAATATCTAGACAATTTGCACAGATTACCGTGTACTGTGTGCCGTTAAAGTGAGATATTTGGAAAGTTTGGGAATTTCACTTAAAAAATAGCACGTATCTAAGTTGGAGCTTGTTCTTCTGCACATTGAAACATACTACACCGTTAAATCGTGGGAGCTTTTTTGCCGTTTTCAGTGACAAATTTTTGAGTGGCGACCACGATCTAGAGTTCGCAGCGTGGTAGGTCCGCTATCAGGAGGACAGACTGACTGCAGTGGTGAAAGTTGCGGGACGCTATTGGATGCAGGACCGGTCATTTTGGAGGATCTTTGGGAGGAAGACTTTGTCCAGAAGTGACCTTCTTTCAGCTGATGTTACTTTGTTCACCGATTTTGACTGTATTATTAGGTAATGACAGATTCGATATCAGTGAACAAGGAAACGTGAAACGTGAACGCACTTCGCGCTAGAAAACGATCTTTACATTTTGTGAAAATATACAAGGTAGCTGTTTTAATAGTTTGCTACATAACAACATTTACAATGGCACGTCGCATTGGCCGAGGCTACTCTGCGCCACTCACATTTTAATTGCAATCTAAGTGCCAGGCGTTGTCGAGTCACTAAACCCGCCAGTCCTAACCTTCACTAGACGCACAAAACTAATTTCAACTTGAAAAATGCTTGTGTAAACTTTAAATATATTTTAAATTTTCATGATTCATGATGTGTTAAAGTTGAATTTTTTAATAACCAAAAAATTTTTCATAAAAAATTAAACAATCCACCAATTTGAATTGGTTAAAAATTATTATCGGCAACATACAAACAAGACTTACTATTAGGTACTAATAATTATTTTTAAAATTTATAATATGTAAATATTAATTTAGTTTAAATATTTTCATAAGTCATTTATTAACAACATTCTAGCTGTCGTGTCCGCTCTAGATTTTGATAAATATTTGTTTTAAAGTACATACATTATCGAAAGCCATTTGGCAGAACTAAAACTATTTGCGAAAGGAAATGAGGGAAACTTTACGCAGTTAATGTTCCGAATAGCTGACTGTTAGCAAAAGTAATTAAGAATATTAAAATTTAGTGAGCTTTCTTCAGGCGGTGATACCCATTACCTAGAAAAGCAGACGCGAGCTTGACAGAGAGGACAGTACAGTGCAATACAGAGGATCCGCAATTCCTATGTTGATCAATGTTCTGCTGCGCTGCGGTGTCGTGCGAGAGGTTTCCCCCCTTACCTATAAACTATAGATGGGCACACCGCACAACACAATATTACAGGCACTGCTCTACTAGAAAATCCTACTGACAACTTGGTGAAGGTTGCAGGACGCTATTGGATGTAGGAAGGGCAGGACCGGTCATTGTGGCGAGCTTTGAGGAAGACTATGTCCAGCAGTAGACATCTTTCGGCTGATTTGATGATGATGGGTATAATGGGTATACTTAAACAGTATAATAACCGAAAACAGCTGAACTTTACAACGTAATGTAGAGTAGTACATTGAACCACAAAAAACGCGTGCCATAAGTACCATAGAGACGAGAACCTACAAATAGAGCGATAGTTTCATTCAAAATTCTGTTTGAAAATCGCAATTGAAGCACTAACACATTTGAATATGCTTGAGCAGGGCGCCGAGATAAGTCCTAATAAGGTTCCACCACATTTTCAACAACATGTATAATTCTATGATAGGTGCTAAGTGGTGTCTTCTTCCATGGTGTATATCTATGACATTAAAAAACCATATCAATGGTGTAATTAGCATTACCGTAATTACTGGTAGCATCTTTAAGACAAAAAAAAAGTTCTATTTGTATAAACATTACTAAGAGTTTGGATGGGGAAAAAAAAAATTTTTTTATTCATTTTAATACATTTTTCATGCGCGCGCCTGATTTTTATAACAAACTAGTTGTCCCCCGCGATTTCATCCGCGGCAATTTCGGAGTTCCCGCGGGAATTCCGGGAAAAGGTAGGTAGTTTATGTCTTTCTATGCACCCCTGACAGTAGTTCACGGTGATTAGCTGTTCCCCGCATTAGTTCCGGAGTTCCCGCGGGAATTCCGGGATAAAAACTATCCTATCTTTTAAGTTGGACTATATTATAAATGGTTACAAAAATTTTGATATTGATATATATATTAAGATAAAAAAAGAGAAATTGGAACAAACATAACGGAAAGGTACATAAAAATGTAACCGAAGGTCGCGAAGCGGTTGTATCAAATATTCAAATTTAATTTCGTAAACTTTAACAAGACTTAAATTAGCTTTGAATGTACAAACTTAATTATTTCCGATTATTATGACTATGGAAGTAATAGGTATTCATTACATTTATTAACAATTAGTAACTCGACATTCTTGTCGTGTCAATTAATTACTTTCTTCTATATATTTTTTTTTATTTATAATAGCGGATAACATAATTCGCCATCTCAGAGCGGCGGGGTAGTTTTTTGGGAAAATGTTTTATTCTAGATAGCTGAAAACAACAATCTGTTCTCTTTCGTCTGTTTTTTTTTTCTTCAGAACATAGTCCCAGAGCTTATTTTCAAATCTACGACGTTCATCAATCAATCATTCTTAATCTTCTTTGGTATATAAAAGCCCCGTTTTAATTGCATCTTTAGTCTGCCTTATCTCAATCCAACGGATAAATCCGCATCAGTATCATTACACGGAATTCATCCTATACATCTCGTTTGGTAAGAGATTCTTTCGCATTCACGGCGTACTCAATTGATTTTATCTTGCGTTTGTTACCATTTCATTAATTGAATTGTGAACTATTTCAATATGCATCTATATATTTATTGACCTAGGTACAGAAAGTGTTGCGAACAATTTTTTTTTTTATAATCTCTGTGTGTTAATTTTAAGCGTTTTTATTGTTTTTAAAAGCAATTGTCTGCTTCTTAACTGTAGGGTGAGATGGGATTCGCCTGGCAGGTGGATTTTGCACGCTGACGGTTTCCCAGTAGGTATTTACAGTTTTGGGGGCTAACTCTTGAATATGATTTGATTCTGATTCCGATTTTGATTTAACTTCAAATTGAAATCCTATTTAATGTCTAAAGATGACTTCTGACAAAACAGTAAAAATGGATTTTTTTTTTTTTTTTTCTTCTTTGGCCCCTAAAAATGGATTGTTTTCGTTGACAATTAAATGAAATCGAGAAATTTGACAGAACTTCGACAGGGACGCAATCCCGCTTCAAAAGTAGCAAAATTTGATTCCGTTTCGATCCTGCGATCCCATTTCGATTCGAGTTCGATTGTGTTTTCGATTTGATCCTAACTCGATTGCGTCAAGAGTATACTCGATTGCGTCAACAGTAAGCCAGCTGATCATCGGATCTCAGCCGGCGGCGGCGTCTGTTTCGCTATTAAGAAGCGGACGCTCAATAATACTATCTATCTACCTACATAGTTTGTTTACGTGTCTTGTGATTTTTTGTATATTGTAGTGCCAAAATGAAGTTCTTTTCAATTTCACAAACAACGAACGAACAAATGCACCGACTGGCAATTTTTATTATGTTGGGAATCCCTCAACGAATTACAAGAAGATAGAAAAAAAAGAAGAAGCTGATTTTAAAAAATAAAAACGTATCATTGCTCGCGGTATTATTATTTATTTATTTTTAATTCCTTTTTTTTTTCAAAATTTGTTTTCAAATACTTTATAGAACATAAATAACTAACTTATCCAAATTAAGTGTAAATTGCTGTGAATATCCAAACATAATGTTATTTGCATGTCATAATTTATAACACTCTACACTCTAGAGACTCCCAGTCATTCCAGTATTGAATTACTTGCGCCTTATTCGAAGTCATAAATTGTTTGACGTCACAAAGATTTAAGCGGTTAATGTAACAGCTAACATAGCAGGTTATGGGTCATAAACGTCCCTGTAGTGCCTCTTAGTGTTGCCTTTGGAATATATTAAACATTGCGAGTAAATTATGCAAACAACTAGCAGTTCCGCGCGGTTTCACCTGCGTAATTTAGAAGCTTTCGCTGGAATCCCGGGATAAAAAGCAACTTTTCTGTTTCCCTGACAACAATTTCATGATGATCGATTGAGTAGTTAAGGCGTGAAAGCGTAATAAATAAAGAAAGTCACATTCCCTTGCTTATTATAATATACTCCAATATATATATTTTTTTAATAAAATATCTTAGATATAATTTTTACAGCGAGTTACAGCTTACAACTATATAGCTACCACTGCACTGTAAGAACTTTAAAGATTACATTGTGTACATATATTATATATTTAGTTCGTTTTGAGACTTCATTTGTCCAAAACTCTATATATCGTGTTGACATAAATATTAAGATTTAAGATTAAGGTAGATTTTTGTTTTTTTAGTTCTCATTCTTTTTCCTTTTGTATAATTTATGCCAAATAAAATTCCTTTCTTTTTACTTCAACAAGACCAAAATATAAATTGTGACTGTCAAATAAAGAGAGATAATGGACCAAAACCGAATTTAATATGATTGTGCGTAGCTACTCAGTGCAAGCGCTGACAGACTTACACGTGACTCTACCTCAGAGTACTACCTACATTCTGATTCACATAAGGAACAAGTTAAAATCTACATAATCCGTCCCGACCGCAGAGAAATGTTTGTGATCAATAGATATATCTCAAGACATTGGAACAGCTTATCCATAATTTATGTGGGTTTGTAGTTATCTATTAAATTTTGTAAAGGAGCACCCAGCTCAAGATACTTGAGCCCGATAGAAATGTTCCCTATACCTACGCTTGTGGTTGCATCTATTAGTCCGAACCTACCCAAGGACGAGATTATCCGTCCCTACAGGCAAAAGCGGGTACTGTCGACAAGATAATTACTAAATACACGAAGAACCTAAATCACTTAGAAATTGTAAATAGGGCATTCAAGCACCCACAGGAAATTCTTGTTGAGAATATGTGAAACCTATAAACAAATCTTTACATAGGTAGTATAAATTGAAGTCGCTTCCGCTGTCTGTTCGCGATAAACTCAAAAACTACTGTACGGATTTTCATGCGGTTTTCACCAATAGATAGTGATTCATTAGGAAGGTTCATATTTATAGTGTATCCTGGAATTCCCGCGGAAATTTCGAAATTACCGCGGTTGAAACCGCGGGGGACAGCTAGTTATACAAAAAGGAGACGACAATAAGACAATAAATGAAAACATCGGCAATATTAGTATATTATAGTATAATGAAATTATCAATAAGTCCTAGAAGAAGAAGAAGAAGAAGAAAATACATTTCTTTCAGCACAACACACAAGAAAAAGATACAAACACAAGCAATGCCTAATCTAAATTTGTACACAATATATATCTCTTGCATGCTCTGCCGAAAGGGTCACCAACTCAGCATTAGCTAGGTGCTGCGGGTCCTAATATCGAAATAGAAAAAATATCTTTCTTGAATAAACTAAATGGGACAAAAATTAAAAAAAATTGAAAACCATTTGTTAATAAATATTGGTTCACTAACCCGTGATAAGAGCGGCACCTGCGCGCGCGCACGGTGTCATCTGATTGGCGCCGTGCGCGCTGAAAGTAGCTGCGAGTTGGCAACGTGGCGTATTTTTACAGTACGGAGGTTTTTAACGGTCCGTACAGACATGTTATATAACATTGTAATATACATGTTTCAACTTAGTCACGTTAGTTTTTTTATTCTTTTGTTATTTAAAAGTACAACAATCGCTGCCGCAGCTACGGAGACGTCTTTTCAGCAACGACATTGTGGATAGCATAGCACATGGAAGAACAATGGTTATATAGATAATTTATCAATTAATTTATCAAGTAACAGAGACTCATTTTGGTTAGTATTAAGCACTTGAAAGCTATGTGTTAGTTAACAAGATAATGTGACATAAAAATATACATTTTGGATAAGTACACGAGTTAACCCCACGACATCCCACTTGTTATATTGTATTGTTATTCTAATGTGTACACTGTACAGTCTTGTTTTATGTTGCAATGTTGAATAACAAGGTTACATAATGTGGACGTGTTATATAACACAAGTCATCTAACATGTTACATAGTCTGTACGCACCGTTACCTATGCGTAATAAAAGTAATTAAGTACATAGGAAAAAATTCAGAATGAAGAAAATTATTATTAATGAGAACTTTCGATTTTGCGCGGGATTCGATATTAGCACTTATATTTGATAGCTTCATTACTCTTTTCATTTATTGTCGTATTGTCGTCTCCAGACGTTATACAATGAGGCTATAACACAATATGTAACTCAGATTATGTAGGTACAATATAAATTTATTATTACTCGTTTTCATCGTTTTTAACGAGGTCGTCATAGCAAAAATTTTTTTGGATTCCTCGAGTCACTGGTTTTAAAAGAGAAAAGCACCTGTTGTCTGGCGTAGGGATTTTGATCTAAGTATATACATTTTCTCTAAACTCTGAAGAATATTGTACTTACACAGAGCAATAGAAAGTTCAAGCTTTGGAAATACCTATTGCATGCGAAATATTTATATTGAAATGCGACTTGCTTGGTCGATACTTCAATTTCAAGCGCAATGCTTCGTGACCTGAAAAGTAATTGCTATTTCTGTTCAAGATTTGAATAAAAAGTTTACTTCGAAAATGCCTTGTTATACTGTTTAAAAAAAAATTATCTATCCATACTAACCGCCACACTCAGAGTCGACTTTAATGATTACTTAGTTAAGTATAGATTTTTAAAACAAAACTGCCACAATCAGAGACGTTCAGTAAATTAATGTTAATTAACATTTAATAAGATGTAACTTAATTAGTTAAATGCCAATTAACATTAATTTATTAAACTTGTCTGATTGCGGCAGTTTTGTTTTAAAAATCTATACTTAACTAAGTAATCATTAAAGTCGACTCTGAGTGTGGCGGTAAGGATATTTATTATAAATGTGAAAGTTACTTTCCTATTTCTCTATGACTTTTTGACTACTCAACCAATCATTGTGATAGAAATGGACATAATATGTACCCTATAGAATGATTTAAACGAGATATCAAAAAAAAATTGTGCCAAAAATTGTCAATTTTGTTGGTTTTCAAAATATAAACTGTTTATACCATATTTTGTTACGATTGGTATTTAGTATTTACCATTTGTATTTACCCTATTTTACAAATCCTCCCAGCAATTTTTTTTTATGTTTTATTTTAAAAAGTATAGTTTTTCATAGCGGGTAGCGCTAACCCTAATAAAGAACCATTATTGTAAACCATATCGGAATGCTCATATGTAGAATACACATAGCGTTCGTAATTATGTTCGCCTAATTGCATTTACACCTTTATTACAAGATGTGAGAGCAATAAAATTGGTTTATGTGCTTTCCAGGTATTTGTCATAACGTATAGCCATTAGCTGATTAAAATTTTACTAGCTGTTCTCGCGGTTTCACATGCGTTAATAACAGAGTGCCCGCAGGAATTCCGGGATAAAAGTACCATATGGCCTATGTACCCAATTACCCATAATGCTCTATAGGGACCGTTATCTCTTTAACAGTCCCTAAATAACCCTGAGAGAAAAATATGGGTTTGTTCGGTATAGTTCGGGACCGAAAAGTTCCCCACCGAAGATTGGTCAACAGTATTTCTACTTCCGGTGTTCGGTTGAGCACCACATTTGGTCAGTATACTCTCCCTTAGTTTGCACGGCCACTGTGCCTGGTCACTGATATTGTGTCGCCAACATATCTCTCGGGTAACGAAAGGCTACCGGAACCTCTTCGGTCTGATTGATTTATCTTCTTGAAGAATATGAGTTTATTTGTTTGTTTCCGCTTTTGCTTTCAAGCCTTAACTACTCAACCGATCATCATTAAATTTTGCATAGATACACTTGGTAAGGCGATTTTTTATTCGTCTGATAATATGTAATATAATATTATAAAGAGGAAAAATTAGATTTTTTGTTTGTTACGATTTAACTCAAAAACTACTGGACCGATTTAAAATTCTTTCACCATTAGAAAGTTACATTATCCCTGAGTAACATAGGTTTTATTGTAATCCGGAATTCCCGCGGGAACTCCGTAATTGAGGCGGGTGAAACCGCTAGTACCTAATAAAACGAAAAAGCATCGTAATTAAAGTTCTTCGTGTAGTACTTTGTCGGGGAAAAAATCACTTTTCAACTCATCCCAGAACTCGAAACGCCTGTTCTCCGGCAATTTCACCATTAGCAACTTTCTTGATAAATTTATACCTTTCAAAATGTTAGCACTGTGATCTAACGGTTTCCATTGGGTATCTTTCAATACATCATCGTTGAGTTGATGCGTGGGATTCCTGTAATATGATTTTTATTTCTTTGAAAATACTTTCAGTCGTGAGGGAAAGCGACACTCATTGCACCACAAAAACGCATATATAATATACCAACACATTTTTTTACAGTTCGAATTAAATTTATGATTTACCTATAAGATACTTTGGTACTCAAAGACCAATGACCGATTCGCTACGGGCGGCGTACGCACCAAATATTGTATTACAAACATGGACCAATTAAACTTTGGTCCATGATTATAAATAATAATATAGACATGGGATGACATGGGCTAGTAAAAATGAAAAAATATAACCTATATTAAAACAAAATCGATTCGGAAGTCGATTCTGAACAAACCACTTTCTACTTTTCAATTAATTCATTAATACGTTACCTACCTAGTTATGCATGTGTAACTTAAATGGTATAAATATATATTATAAAGTTACAAAACTCTTAATAATATCTTCTGTTTCTTTGAACCGACTGGTTTATAACAGAGTTTACTTCACATTTACTTTCAGGTAGTTAAGTTACTAAGCTAAACTAAAAAATAATATGTATAATGTATATACAATTATACATATATAGGTGCTTATTTATAAGCTAAAGTAAAGTTAGTAAGGTATAAACTCTGTTATAAAGCACCATAATATTGAATCTTCATACCTTTGGAATTTCTTCCAAGCACAGTTATTACATATTTTAATATTTTGAAACAACGAAAACATCTTACCCAAATTTAACGAAGTTGGCCCACAGCCTAACAATTTTCTTAATGAACTGCCTCTCATTGGATGCCACTTCGCTACTGTAAACTTCATTTACGGATTTACATCTGAATAGGTAGCAAATTTCGTCACCAAACGTCGCCCCGGATAGATTCAAATTCTGCATCGATGATTTCCATCCCACATTTAAAGACCCTTTGAAGGAAAACCTGTATAGGTAAACATCATTACACGACGCTTCGGCGTGCAATTTCGCCTGTCGAAGTATTGGATATATCACTTGATCTGAAATGTACTTCGCGTATCTCCTTAAGCTCCTATCACCTATAGTCCCGTTAATGAAATAAAAATCCATTATTCTTCCCTTTATCTCTTTGTACCGTTTCGAACTGTATTTATCGGACTTTCCTTCGAACGGCAACAAATATTGGAAATTGTAATTTAAATACTTCAACAGCTCTCTATTTTTCGCTAAACCAACTAACTTATACAATTGTTCTAAACTATTGTATCCAATTATTACATCCACGTTATTATTTGTCATTCGCCGTTTATACACGTCTATCGGTAACTTATTGAGGAAGCCTTGTACCTTGTTATTTTCTACGGACAACCCAAAAGAATTGATATGTCTTTGACAGTCTCGAACTTCGGTGCTATCGAAAAGTTCTCGTGATGCAATTAGCAAATCTTCAGTGGACGCAGTACTCAGAATATCATACAATCTGTCTCGATCAAACTTGTTAGAAGGTCCATTTAGATTCCAATACAGCTTTTTGGCCACCTCTAAGTGGGTATATGTAAAATCAGAAGGGGATAAGGCACTACCACTCTGAATAATCACTCTACTGAACAAATCATCAGCCGCATCGGAAACCAATAGAGATGCAACTATGTTGGCAGCACGGCCAGATGCCGCAACGGTTACTTTGTTTGGATTGCCTTTAAAGAAACTGACGTTGTCTCTTACCCACCGAAGAGCCGATAACACATCCTTAGCTCCCATGTTACCTTGTGCAAACGTATCACCTGTATTTAAAAATCCAAAAATATGCGTTCGATATGAAACAGCAATAACCAAAATTTCTTCATCTATGAAAAAATCTGGTCCATGTGAGTTTGAATATTCATGTATCCACACAAACACAGGAAAGTTAGTATCAGAGTTGCCGGAATCAGGGACATAAAGGGACAAATACAAGCAATCTTCATTAAAGCTGGTCGCACATGTTTCATGATAGGGAGCGCTGTAATTGTGAACTGTATTGTTATTCGACCAAAGTTCGTAACGCTGGGGTGGCTGAAACAAAATACATTCATTTTCTACTTTGTTTTTTGTTTTTTCATTACCGCGTTATAATCTTTCAAGCTTGTTTATCACCAAAATATTTCCTACAGCAAAGAAATAACTTTTTCATTACTCATACTCGGAAAGTAGGTCTGAAGTTGCCTGAGAAGCGGGTTGAAAGTAACCCTTTTCAGCCCTAGGGAGAATCGCTTTCAACTGACAACTGTCAAATTATTAAAAAAAAAATAGGTCCATTATTGAAATAACGTAAAGTTTAAGTAGGTATTAATTAAAATAAAATTCACTCATTTTTTCTTTAGCTAATTCCTATTTTTATTTTGACTTTCCTTGCATTCGTAATGAAAAGCACAGTGTTATCCTCGGGAGAAAGACTTATTTAGTCCCTCGATCTATTAACCCTCTAACCCCGTCTCGGGACTAAATAAGTTACTTTCACCCCTAGGATAACAATGTACTATTTAATGTTCATCTATGTATTCTATTAGCTGGATTCGTTTTTCAACCATAGATGAAATACAATAATACTAACATTAGTATTTAAAAAGTTATTGATACTTTCATAACTTTAAAATACAAAAATAAGTGAATTATATTACATTGTAAGATTAAGGTTAATTAAAATTTGCTGCCTATTTTTGCAGGATCACTGTTTTTTAAATTAAGGCGTCTAACAATGCTTATTTTTGTATACGATGGCAACATTACAGAGTATTTAAAATATCAAACTATTAAATATAGATAATATTTATGTAAGGCCAGAAGTGTGTCCATTACTAACTCATATTTAAACATATCGATAACCTGACAAATAACCTCTTCCTTTTGGAAGTCGGTTAAAAATACAAAATCTACCTTAAACCTTAAGTGATGTAGGGGTGGCTCAGCATATGCTATTCTACAAAATGCCACGTATGGTTTTTTTTCCAAAACCGTCTCTAATTTCGCTCCTATGAAAGTGCTTCCATTTGATTTAACAGACACCAAATCACTCGTAGCAGAATTATAAAGACACGTAATATGTAACAGAGATAATAAGACAGCACCGACTAGCATATTGTTAGTCCGACGCAGAACAAGTCTGATAATCGCGAGTGGTCCAAGAACACGTTGTTACCATTCTTGCTAGAGTAATATCCGTGAAAATGTTTTAATAATACTGCCTCATTTGAAGATTTGCCTTTTAAAATCAACCTTGGTTAAATAATAACATCGGAAATCTATGGAAATATAAACTCTACTACACTACATCATCATCATACATAGTATAAAATAAAGTGCCTTTTCTGTCCCTATATCCCTATATGTATGCTTAAATCTTTAAAACTACGCAACGGATTTTGATGCGGTTTTCACCAATAGATAGAGTGATTCATGAGGAAGGTTTATAACTATATTTTATCCTGGAATTCCAGCGGCAACTCCGATATTACCGTGGGTGAAACCCGCGGGGGACAGCCATAATCCTACTAATATTATAAATGTCAAAGTGTGGATGTTTGTTACTCAATCACGCAAAAACGGCTGAACGGATTTGGATGAATTTGTCAGGGGTACAGAGAAGGAACCGCGGGAACTTCGAAATTACTACAGCTAGTGAAATAAGTAGAAATAATTACAGCTAGTGTTATTATAAAAGGGAAGGACTTGATTTTTTGTTTGTGTTTTGTTTGTTACTATTTAACTCAAAAACTACTGGACCGATTTCTAAAATTATTTCACGGGTACTCCGAAATTACCGCGGGTGAAACCTGGTTGTTGCTAGTAACTTATAAGCGTAGAGATTAATTTCCCTCTTTTTTATCGTTGAACGTTTAACCGATAAAGCTGACGGCAATACCGAATTATAAGTTGACGTGTCCTTATGATTACAGTAATCATTAGGACACGTTAGTGATAAAGTACTGTAACATGGACTAGTAAATATTTGTGCGTATAGTGAAAAATTGATAACATGGCGTTTAAAAAGACATTTTTAACACAATTAGGTGCACTTTTATGTGTATTTAACTTAACCAATGGAAGTATTGTAGTCGAAACTAATCTGGGAACTATAGCCGGCAAGCATCTACTTTCAATTTTGCCAAACAATACATATTTCTCATTTTTAGGCATACCTTACGCACAACCTCCAATTGGAAAACTTCGATTTATGGTAAGCGTTTAACTGATTTTTTTTGTTATACCTACCTATAATTACTTACAAATTATAGTCTATGATACATCTATAATATAAAACTAAAGAGTTTGGTTGATTGAACGCGTCTAAGTAACTACTGGTCCAAATTGAAAAATTATTTTTGTATTGGATAGTCCATACTTATATCGAGGAAAGCTATAGGCTTTAACATAACATCACGCTACGACTAATAGGAGTGGAGAGTGGAGCAGTGAAACCGCGGGGCATTGCTACATATTCAAAAATAAAATAATTGTTTTACGTGCCTTCCTACTTTGTACGGCCACTTATTTAATAAATTTATATTTTTATCTCTTATTTCAGCCACCAAAACCACATGAAGGTTGGGAGGGGATTTTAGCCACCAAGAAAAGTAAAAAACATTGCGCTCATTACAATATTGATCCAAAAAGTACATCAGCTTATGGGGCTGCTGGAGATGAAGACTGTCTTTACCTTAACGTACATACTCCAAAATTGCCAAAGGAAGACGGGAACCTACAGTTTCCAGTAATAGTTTTCATTCACAATGAATACCTACGGGCGACAGTTAACGTATCTAATGAATATGGGCCAGACTTTTTTATGAATGAAGATGTCATAATAGTAACTGTTAGCTTCAGATACGGAGTTTTTGGTTTCCTTTCGTTCGAAGATGACCTTCTTCCTGGGAATAACGGGTTAAAAGATATTATTTTATCATTAAACTGGGTCAAAGAAAATATTGCTAAATTCGGTGGAGACCCCAACAATATAACTCTAATGGGCTATTTCACTGGTGCTGGATTGGTAGATATTTTACTACATTCGCCTAAAGCTAAGGGACTGTTCAATCGTGTTATTTTACAAAGCGGGACGTCATGGGATACTACGTACTTTAATCAAAAAGCAAAAGATAAAGCTGTGGCGTTTGTAGAATCGGTAACAGAATTGAAACCAATTTCGAGTTCACTTCTATTAAGTTTTTTGGAAGATAAAACAGCTATAGAAATGGTAGCTTTAGAAAATAGAGCCGTACACGCTGATGAACCACGGGCGATGCAAAAAGGGATTCCATCTTTTGGTCCAATAATAGAGCATGATCATCCAGATGCAGTTATTAAAGAATTTCCAGATAAAGTCACTATCGATATTGATGTTCCGATAATGATTGGGTACAGTTCTAGAGAAGGCATTGAAGCGACTGATCGTTATCTAAGGATGCCTCAGTTTCTCACCTTTGCTGACAGAGACTTCTTATTTTTTTTTCCAGTGAGACAAAATTACCATTTCAAAGTAGATGACAATATGTATTTCGAAGCAATGCAAGAAATTAAAGACTTTTACTTTGACGAAGGCTATGTGAAAATCAGTAGACCGGGTGAATACATAACATATATGACAGATATAATTTCGGTATACCCAATGGATTTCGTTGTGAGAAAATATAGCAATGTGTCTCAGGATTCCGTTTACTTCTACATGTTTGACTACAGCGGAGAATTTAATATGAACAAAAAGAAGATTTTAGAAGAGGCTGTCATTATTGATGGTACTTACGGAGCATCCTTGGGTGACGAACTCTGTTATCTGTTCGTATGCAAACAGTTGAGGAAAGTTTATAAAGCAGCTCTCGAGGACGAGGAATCTGAAGACATCAAAGTAATGAAAAATATGGTGCGGCTGTGGACGAACTTCGCTAAATCGGGGTAAGAACCAAGTTAACTTTCGCGGATAAATTATTCGATGCATCGATTTCATTAATTTACATTAAAAAAAACGGATCTGTTGAAACTCTTTGTAAGTATAACAATAACCACGAGAATTAATTTCAATCTCGCAAAAATAATAAATGTAGATAATGTAACACATACCTAACGAAAATATATTAATTTCCTACCATTGAATGTCAAAAAAATCCTTCATATTTATACCTAATTGTTAATTTTTTTTTTTTATTTCAGCAATCCTACACCATCAGATAGTGAGTTTAAATGGAAACCAGCCACGCCTGAGGACAGAGAGTGCTTGGTCATCAGCGACGAACTGCAAATGATACCTAAACTGCACGATGAAAGAATACAATTCTGGGACGAGTTCTTGGCGAAGTATCGCGATATTGCGGTCAATGGAGTCGTTGAAACTATTCATAAAGATGAACTTTAGGAAATATGATACCTATTTAAATACACTGTAAAGCTTTTGATATTTTATTTTATTAAATGTTTCTTATACTCTAAAATTCTAGTTCTTAAGTAAGTTTTTTAAATTTCTTTAGATTTTAGTTATTCGTATCTACCAGATATATACGATGTTTGAATATAGGTAATAATAATAAGTACACCTTTTTGATATATCCTGTATACACACAATTTAGTTATTAATATTTTTTAGTTAATTATTTGTTATTATTACAATTCCTAATTTAAGTTTATTGTGTGATCGTACACATCATAACCCCCCGCTGTGGGCATAAGTTTTGAGTTGCAGCCTAGAGCCCTACAAATTCACTTTATAATTAATTTTATCTAAGTGACTGTAACTTGTTTTGTGTCTGAATTAATAAATTTAAAAAATTAAAAAATAAAATACTGTCTCGAGATACCCTTGTATGGTATCATACCTAACGTTCTTATGACACAAAATATATGCGAACAATTAATAATTTTAGGTCAATTGTGGTTGTTTTCAACTCTTATACCTAAATATGAACCTTTTAGCTGGCGTGAGCTTCAAGTTACAAATTATAGTGTTTAAGTCTCGCTATATGAGTTGAAACTGTAGTTTACGTGGTAATATAGACTGTATTTTTTTATCAACCAACTTCCAAAAATGAGGAGGTTCTCAATTCGTCGTAGGTATGTTTTTTTTTTGTATCTTTGTTACGCTATTACTACTCGAAGACGGTTGTACCGATTTAGAAAAATCTTTTTTTTTACAGGGGTTTAATACTTTTAAGTTGGTCCCATTGTAAAGAAGTCAGAATCTGATGATTGGATCATGAAGAAATCCAGGAAATACTTCAAATATTACAGGCACACCTCTAGCAGTTTTGGTAGATAAATTGTCACTTTATAAATTATAAACCATCCCATTTAAAAGCGAAGAATAAATAAAACTTTAAAAAAAATTAAAACCGACTGACCTACCGAGTCGGTGCCAAGCCAAATAGATTATAGGTAGACATAGTCCGCTCCCACCACATTGCAGACACGAGCAGGCTTGGCACCGACTTCGAAACGATCAGTAGCACATACATACATAGGTTATTTTTAACTTTTTTGTCTAGTGCATTTTTATGCTTTTTGAAGTCGGTTTTAATTTTTGTTAAAATTTTATTATAAGGAATCAACTCAAAATATAATACATTTTAACGGACACGTAAAAAACCACTGCTGGAAAATATTATTTAAAAAAAAAGTACGGTGATACACAACCAAAAACAATTTAAAAAAATTTTAACACAAGAATATGTTATTGTTATTATTATTATTATATTACATGTATGTGTGTGATTGAAGCCACACCTTCGGTTCCCGCCAAATACCCAATTCTTATCTTAGATTAAATAAATACAAAATTACACGTCAGTGACATTACTTTTATTGATATCTAATCAGCCAGTATTATTACGAGTAATAACCATTTAATTTCCTCGACAACACAAATTAGTTTTCTTACAGAATGAATACTATTAATTTTAAGTTGACTTTGCACTTGCTTTTCGTTGTTTTTAGTGTAAAAATATGTGAGAGTGAGGATAACGCAACACTCGTGAGATTGAAACAAGGCGTACTTTCTGGAATAATCAGTCGAACTTTATTGAAAAAACAGGAATACTATTCGTTTAGAGGTATCCCATTTTCTGAACCACCTCTTGGAGAACTGAGATTTATGGTACGTATGTACCTACTATATGGTGTAGTCTAAATAAAACTAAAGTTATCGAATTAACACTTTAGTATCGTAGATACCCTTGTCAATAAAACATACAAGCATGTCTTCATATTGCCTCTTATTTATTGAGAAATCTGAAATATGGTACTAATTCTTTTTTATAATTCTGCAGTACTGTAACATAATTCATAAAGATTTTATTGAAAACTGCCAAATGACCGTTTTTGGTAATTTTTCCCTTTTCTCCCGAAGGAATATACGATTTAAACCATCGGCAATTATATATATAATTTTTCAGCCTCCGAAAGAGCACACTGGTTGGGACGGTATTCTGCCAGCACAAAAGGAGAAGCCAACTTGCATGCAGTTCAATTCGAGGATGAGAAATAATGAACCATATGGTGTTTCTGGTGCTGAAGACTGTCTTTATATTAGCGTATTCACGCCCTCACTCCATGGCTCTTACCCGATAGTAGTGTTTGACTACAATGATAACTTCCGAACCGGATTCAACGGTACAAAAACATACTCCCCAGAATTTTTCCTCGAGGAAGATGTGATTGTTGTCACTATTAGTCATCGCTTAGGACTATTCGGCTACTACACCACTGAAGATGATGTCATACCAGCCAATGCCGGCTTAAAAGATTTTATTCTTGGATTAAAATGGATTCAAAAAAATATTAAAGCATTTGGTGGAGATCCGGATAGAGTCACTCTGATGGGGAGTAGAGGTGGAGCAGCGCTAGTTAATATGCTGCTGTATTCCCCAAGGGCCAAGGGTCTTTTCACTGGTGCTATACTGCAAAGTGGAACAGCATTTGAACCAGCATTTTTCTATAAAGAACCGAGAAAAATAGCATTTAAATTTGGTGAACATTTGGGAATCAATACAAGTGAAAGTCAAACACTATTAGCTGAACTTCAAAAAATTGACGCTACGACATTGACTCTTAACGATTATATCGTCATGGACAGCGACGAAATTGTAGAATATCAAACCAGTGTCTATCCTTTAGCACCAACTATTGAATATGATAATCCCGATGCAGTACTAACATCTTTACCTGAAGTGGCAAAAATTGTAAACGATGTACCAGTATTAATCGGTTTAAATTCTAGAGAGGGCTTGGATATAGCGTCGCATTTCTTATATGAACCAAAATTAGCACAAGATATGAACCAGGACATACTATTCTATTTTCCAATCAGAACTGACTTCAGATTTGATCGTAATTCTTCCATATACGAGAAAGCTATAAGAGAAATAAGCGAGGTCTATTTTGAAATAGGATATTTCGATTACCTCAACATACTTGAGTACACAGTGTACATTGCTGACGTATTACAAAACTTTGCTTTAGATTTTGCTGCTAATAAGCTTTCCGAAGATATGCAATCACCCGTGTTCTACTACATGTTTGATTTCCGAGGGCTATTGAATGAGAACAGCGAGTTCCTATCGAAACGTGTGAGAGCTACAATGCAGCATTGGGGAGCGAGTATAGGCGATGAACTGTGCTATCTACATCTGTGCTCGCGAATAAGGCGCAATTATGTTGAACTGACAAATCTTCCGAGCGCTCAGAAAGAAATAAGAGTTCTGAAAAGAATGGTGCGTCTATGGACAAATTTTATTAAAACTGGGTAAGTGGTCTTTTTTCATAACATGCACGGTTATGAAAAAAAAACATAAAATAATGCTTTTAGAATCACAATAATGTGAATCTAAAGCAAAGTACGTACGTTCGTACCTACCTAAATAATTTGATCGTTTTTCAGAAACCCTACACCTAAACAAGATGATGAAATTCTCAAAGATTTTATTTGGCAGCCTATTGACAAAACTAATGGAGACAAGAAATACCTCCATATAACTAAGAAACTTGATATGGCCGTCAATCCGCTGGGAAATCGTACAAAGTTCTGGGAAAATTTCTTGAGGAAGTATTCCGAGATGGCCGTCGACGGCATTGTTGGGGATAGAGCGGAGACGCGCGATGAACTTTAGTAAATTAATGTTTATAACATCTATACTAATAATTATAAATGCGAAAGTAACTCTGTCTGTCTGTCTGTCTGTTACGCTTTCATGCCTTAACGAGTTAACGGCTAAACCGATCTTCATGAAATTTTGCATACACGTTGTCAGGGGTATCTACAGAGAAGGATTACTTTTTATCCCGTAATTTAAGCGGGAACTCAGAAATTAACGCCGGTGAAATCTCATGAAGTTTTGCACAGGAATAAGTTTTTAGGAGTACAGAGCAGGACAAAGACCCCCGAACCCATGCGGGATCTACGAAATTACTGCGAGTGAATAGCTATTTGTTTAGGTAGGTTTGATTTTATTTTGACTTCCGGAAAATTTCGTTTAAGAATGCTTTTATTGAAAAATTTCTATGATGAATAAGTAAGTAAAGGGTGAACTGGGTAAAAGGCAATCACTTCAAATTAACGATGGATCAATTATGAAAATAAACTTCTTCTTCTTTAATTGCGAGGTCTATTATTATAATTTTGCCAGAGACAATGTTTCCTAGTTACAAAAATATTTTCTTCCACTTCAACAATCACCTATCGTGAAACGCCAATGACAATGTTTGAAGTTAAAACGTGGTTCGCTCAGAAACCGTTTTTCTGCCCAGGGTTCAAAATAGATGCTGAAAGGTGACTGAATTAACGAAAACGCGTGTTTTCGGTACTTACGACTTTCACCAGTCGACAACCAAATAAACTTTCGAGGTTACTAACAAATGTACATAGGTACACACAATGTACAAAATATTGTATTCATTCAATTCAATCTAAGTAGCGACATCTGTGAGGAAGATAACAAACTAAGGTTTTATCAAAACACACTCGCAGCCGACGCGTAGCCACCCGTAGCCTATACATAACTGTAGAGTTTATAGAGCAGGTTTGTGTATTTACTTCTGCAGATGGCAGTGCGCTAAAAATTTATTATCAGATTAATTAGTGACAAAGTCTCAAGCATTTCACCGTCTAACTACATTCGCATTTTTCCTATGCACCCCTAAGATCATCTGGAAGTGGTCACTCTGAGCGAGAAGACTGCCTGTTGTTACACTCGGCATTTGAGTAGGTATAGGTATTTTTTTTTCTATTATTTTCTATTGTATATATTTAAGGTGTTAAATAAAAAGTATCTATCCATCCATCTTTATTGTTTTATTTAATATCTAAAATCTACATCTAAACATAACATAATAACATAACGTACGTGCCAATTATACATTTGGTCTATATAGGAAAAAGGAACCACTAGTTACGTATTTAGTGTCAGCCAGGCAACGTTGCCGGTATTACAATTATGAACGTCGGTTGTTCGAGCACAGGTATGTACTGCCTATGCTGTAACTTAAACAAGTGGCATGGAAGTAGCCAGCTACTTCATGGTCAGTTAGGTACAGTTAAAAAAACCGGCCAAAGGCGAGTCAGACTCGCGCACCGAGGGTTCCCCACAAACTTGTAGGTATGATAAAAAAAAACAATAGGGATGTGTACTACTTTTGAAAATCAAAATTCTAATTAGTCCGTCAGTTAGAAAATAAAAAAACAATAGACACGTATTTTTTGCTTTTCTAAATAAATTAAAATATACAGAGATAAAGCGCATTAAAGTTTAGGATGAGGAGGTCGTGACGTCACTAACCGCAAAACCGCCATACAAACTGTCAGAATAGTGACGTCACGCGAAATTTCAACTCAATATATCGCCGTTATTTTTTGATTACGTAAAAAAATAAAAAATACGTGTCCAATATTTTTTAATAATCTACAAGACGGACTAAAAAATAAAAATTAGTCAACATGCCCATTGTGACGTAACTACGTTTTTCGGATTTTTCCCTCGTGCTATAAGAAATTTCTCCTTGCCAATCTTCATGATTCTAGGTCAAAGGTAATTATCCCATAGGTTTTGTTTGCTAGTGTCAAAATATACGGCACAAACTGCCGTCTCATTTGATTGTGTTGACTTAGAAGTTAGAATTTTTTACAGCTCCGATGGATTGCGGACCTGAGTAGGTATTTGATATTAATTTCAATTTGATACCTCCACGTTTCTCCGAGGGTCTTGACTGACAGACTGACATACAGACCGGCGGTTGGACAACGAATTGATTCTATGAAGATTGATTTTTCCTTTGAGGTACGAGATCCTAAAAACATGCTACACTAACTGGTTTCCTCGATTTAAAGCGATAAGGAGTATCTTTGACCCAGGATATAAGCCACAGCCATATATTATCTACTAGCTTTTCCCCGCGGTTTCACCCGCGTTAGTTTCGGAGATCCCGCGGGTATACCGAGATAAAAGTACTTACTGCCCTATATTTTTTTCTGTACCTATACCCTTGACAACGTGTAGGTAGTATGCAAAATTTAACGTTTCTTCCGCGTTAATTTCGAAGTTCCCGAAGGAATTCCGGGATAAAAAGTAGCATAATATGTCCTTCAATCTCTGACAACGTGTAGGTACCTATGCAAAAATTTTGTGGTGACCGGTAGAGCCGATTTAGCCGTGAAAGCGTAACAAACAAACTTAATTTTGGTTTGTTTGTTACGGTTTAACTCAAATACTACCAAACCGATTTTAAAAATTCGGTCACTATTATTATTGTAAGTACATTATTATCCCTGAGTAACATAGGTTTATCCCCGCGGGAACTACGAAATTATCGCGAGTGAACCCGCGGGCAACAGCTAGTTAGTAATAACACGGTAATAATAACTTACGAGTAACTAGTTACTTCAATGTAAATGTTTGTCATACAAATTACTTGGCATTGTGTACCTACATTGTTATGTTACTAGGTATGCATTCGCATGCAGAGAATCGTAAAAATCCACCCATAAAAATATTCGTATACCTACAGTTGGTACTTGTATATAAGTTATCGAAAACTGAATGAAATTTAAAAAAAAGTACTCAAACAAAAATACTTCTTCTGTACATCTATAGTGGTAGATAATCAAGCCTACTTCTATGGTTAGCGACATTTTTTGCAGAATTGGACTATTTGAAAGTTGATCGACAGCGAGCGATGGTGTGCAAACGCGAGTTTAAAAGAAAATTAAGAAGACTACCACGTATAGTGTATCAAAGAGAATAATAACCAATTAACCACCACGTTTGTGATTATCTTTGGACTCTACCAATAAAATAATGCTGGAGTTGGTTTGCATTCATTCTTTCGAAGGACCCCATAATGCAGTGATCACCGAAGACTCATCAAAGAGAATAATTATTTTTTTAAACATATTAGCGTTTTAAGATTGATTAGGTCCGTTAGTTCATTTACATATTATATCATACTATCTGTGCCCCGACGTTTCAACCGCGTTATTTTGAGGAAAAAACTACTTAAATATATAATTACGTACTTTAAGAGTTTTAGAACAAATAAGATTACCATATAAAAGATTATATTGAGTCAACCTTAAAAGATGGAGGACTTTTTTTGAAACAATTCCGTCATACACGATTGGAAAGTGGTCATTTTCGACCTAAAGTAACGCAAGTTTACGCAATGGAATTAAGCTCTTAAAAGGAATAATTTTTCCCGTTTTTACAACGCTTTCATTGTTGCTCCGCTGCTATTGGTCGTAGCGTGACATTATGTAGCCTATAAGGCCTTCCTTGATAAATGGGCTATCCAGCACAAAAAAAATTCCAATTGGAAGCAGTGGTTCCTAAGATAAGCGCGTTCAACCAAATAACCACACTCTTCAGCTTTTCACATTAGTATAGATTAACAGCGCAGAATTACAGGTCCTAAATCTGTGATTTACAGCGACAATATTATAATAGAAGTCCATGATATACATCATATTATGATGTACTGTAAGGGTAGCAGTCCTATACAGTAGGTACCTACTGCGATCACGAGTGGCAGGCTTTTATCAATTCAGTTTGGTCGGTCTTAATCGATTCATACCCATATTACCTACCTAATGTCCACTGGTTCTTGGGATACAATTAGACATCATTGTTCTATTGTTAATGCTATTCTATAGCAGCAGAGACTACTCAGTACTTAGGTACCTATTTAATTGTAAGTATTTTTTTAAAGAGCTTAGTTAAGCATAATTTCAACAAACCTATAACCATTTCGGTTAGTATAGCAGGTAGGTACTAAAAGTGCATACTTATTTGTTATATTTTATCGTACATTCGGCAAAGATATCTTTTACAATTAACGCGGTTAAGTTTTATTCAGTCAAAGTAAAATCATTTATTCAAATTTGGCCCATAATGAGGCTCTTTTTGACGTCAATAAAATTACAGTTGTTATGACAGCACCCATAAAATCCACCCTTCACAGCTTCCTAGTGCTATGGCTGAAGAGAAGAAGCTGCGCAACAAACTCTCCAGCAGCACGCTGTCAGTTTAAATGTAATGAACTTCAATATGTAAAATATTAGTGGGAACTCAACTTGCAGTTAATTATGTGAGAACAATAACTGAGCGACCCGACTCACTGCACGCCACCGCCAGCGGTACATTTGAGCGAGCATGCAAATTGATTCTTACTTTAATAAACATGGAAGGCCGGTAATGGCTACATAGTGCGCACGACAATTTTTTAATACTTAAATCAATAGCAACAACTATAATCTAACATTGGCCGTCAAATATAAATTATACAATACTAGCTGTGCCCCGCGGTTTCACCCGGTTGTTTTGGAGTTCCCGCGAGAATTCCGGGATAAAAAGTGCCCTAGTCTTTCTCTGTACCCCTGACAACGTGCATTCCAAATTTCATCCAAATCCGTTCAGCCGTTTTTGTGTGATTGACTTACAAACATCCAAACATCCACACTTTCACATTTATAATATTAGTAGGATTAGGTAGTGTTCATTGTAGGTATATTATTTTTAACAGCTGTGCCCCGAGGTTTCACCCGCGTTAATTTGATGCTCCACTCCTATTGATCATAGCTTCCTCGTTGGACTATCTAACACAAAAATATTTTCTAACTTCGAACCAGTAGTTCAGCTTTGGTATATAGATTTTATTGGTAGATATAGATTATGTTACAGAAACGAACGTGAAAGGGCTGATGACAGAACCGTTTAGGCGAATTACGTCGATCATTAAATATATTATTGTAATAGGTAGGTAGGCTTTTGATTGGTATAAGACCTACCGTACCGATTACAGAAGTACGAACTCTTCACTCCAGACTTTCGCTTGACCGATCACTATAATTATCAAAAGTCATTTTCTGCTCGACAGTTAAAACATAAAATCTATCTAATGACAAAATCACTTTTTAAATAAGCGAAACCACCGTAGCATTTGGTTTTATGTAGGTAGGTAAGTATATTATTATTTCTAACCCAAGTAATGAAACTTTATCACAAATGGTTATTTGAATTTGTTCAAAATCATACCTACTAAGTTACTAAGAGTTACCTACGTAGGTAATGGGTTAGTAATTATGTACCTACTGATGTTTCAATTTCAAGTAGTTAACCACAGTTAACTTAAATGCTACTACCACAGAATAAATAACAGTACTAACGTCTGCTACATATAGATACCATAGAATTAAGATTCTGTGATCAATTATATTTTACTCACTGACAATGTACATATAGTCAAAGACTTCAAAGTGTACCTAAATCTATATCCCTTTACAAATGGATAGGTAGGTATATTATTATTACTCTATGCAAATGGTGTAAGTAATCATTTAATTAATATTTTTTTAAGATTTTTTTTATTGTAATAGCACTATGTAATGCTATGATAAATAATATGTAAGGTTATTTGCGTTTAAATGGCATGCAATTCGTCCTCGATATTCAATGGAAGGCAGTTATTTCAATATTACTTCAAAGTAATAAATATATACTGATATTACCTATAGACTGTTGTCTGCCTATATAAATTTGTACTTTTATTATAGATAGGGATAATTAAGATTTTATAAATTCAACCCTAACCCTACTGCTACGCTCTGAAATTTTCTCATGGTTCAGCAGGGCAATCATGTAACTTTTGTTATTATCATATTTCAGTTTCAATCAGAAAAATAGCAGTTTTGTGATCAATTAATCATGTTTAGACCGCTTCAACTTTTAAAGTGTGATTATTTTGGTTGATTGCTAGATATTATAGGTGTCAAAGCGTGCATAATGTAATCGCAAAACCACCATGTTTTTGAAAAGCCACCGAAAAGTGATAAAAACAAAAGTTACATAATAATAGCTCCTCAGAGTTTTTCTATGACTTGTTACATAAAACAAAATCCTCTGCGCCGCTTGTAACTAAACAATTACTGAACGAGTTTTCATGTAGTTTTCACCAATAGGTAGAGTCATGAGGAAGGTTACATAATTTAAGTTTTTGTATAAATTGGTTGAAAAATAACCACAATTATTGTATCAGAAAAAGTCAAGTCGCCTACGTTGCCAGAAAAGGACATAAGGTACGTTTTATCCCGGAAATCCCGCGGGAACTCCAAAATTAATGCGAGTGTCACCACTGGGAACAGCTAGTTAGTGATAAAACAGTCCATGTATAGGTCCGTAGGTACCTACTGTTTGAGATAAAACAATCTGTTCTCCTTTATTATATAGAATGTCTTTGGTTCTTACCTTATTATGTTATTATTATGTTCTTGTTATGTTATATAGGTTGTCATTTATGTCAAAGACAATCTATACTATTGCAAGGGTGATTACATACACGTTTTATGCCATACTAATGCTCTGTGAAAACCACCACTGGTTCATACTTTGCAGTCTATTATTTATTGAAACGTTACCACGGTTTTACTTGGTTGACATTTTTAAAACTAGCTATTCCCCGCGGTTTCACGCGCGATAAGTTGAGAGTTCGGGCGGGAATCCCAGGATAAAAAGTACCCTATGTCCTTCTCTGTACCCCTGTCAATGTGCATGCAAAATTCCATAATGATCTGAAAGCGTAACAAAAAAACTCACTTTCGCATTTAGGTATAATATAGATTGATTATAATTATATTTAGTAAATGAAAAAAAAAAATTAAACGAATGTTTTGTTGCTTGATAAATGATTTACGTTTTTTTTAATATGCAAACATCTTTTGAATTCTAATAAAATAAGTTAAAAAAAAATTACATCAATAGTTTCAAAATGACAATTATATTTTGATCAATATAATTAACAATTAAAACAGATCGAAAATGAAAAATGTAAATTAAATAAATGAAAATTGTAAAATGTTTAAATTTTAAAAAGCAACGAGATGTACATTGTACATGTATCTATCATGCCATATCTACCAATGTTAGGCAAAATGTACCTAGTACACCTACTTACCTATATCTTCACCTTGTCACTTCGGTACTAACCTTACCTAGACGTAATCGATTCAAAGAATACATAATATGCTGTATATAAATTTTTTTATACAATAATAAGTTATTCTCATTTATATTATAGTGACGAGTAAATTACAAAGTTTCTTATTGTCAAGTAGTTTCTAATTATTGAAGGCAGCTGCCTGTCGCGGTTTTGCTTCCTCGGTTCAAGTAGAACACTATTTTTATATTAAGCTATCTGAATAGCGAATGTGTGTTATTTGTTTGTTTGTTTGTTACGCTTTCATGCCTAAATGCGAAACTAACTCTGTCTGTCTGTCTGTCTGTTAAGCTTTCACGCCTTAACGGCACAACCGATCACCATCAAATTTTGCATACATGCTGTAAAGACTACAGAGGACATATTACAGAATTCCCCCGGGAACTCCGCATTATCGTGGTGAGACCGCGGAGAACAGTTAGTCACGTAATAAACGACGGTTTCATTGATACAAGATTCGCCAAAAACGTCCTCACAAACAATCTACTTATAATATCATTAATGGCTCACAAAGAAAAAAAAACAATTACAAATTTAAATCAGTGAATCTTCTAAATCACAGATTGTGACCGCGCACGGTCATTAAAAAGGAAGAAAGAGCGTAAGAAAAAAGGATGGGAGATATTTTTTGTTTTCGATAACTGTACTGAATCAAGTGCAATAAATAATATTTATAAGTAGGAGGTATTAAAGGATCAAGTGTCAGTTTGCCGCATGGAAACGTTCAATATTCTTATATTTTCAGTGTTAAATGTTATGTTATGTTAAATAGATATTAGATGTCATAAAAGTGCTTGAACATACCTACTCTCCGTGGAGCTGATCTTTAACAATAATATAATAATATCTGGGTGGTAGCGCCATCTGTTAGAAAAGCAGTACCAAACACTCATTTTTCATTGCCTGAAAACACGGATAAAACGTTTTCTAAAAATGAAACATAGCTAGATCGATTAATCGCCACCGAAACTCCCTGCATACTAAATTTCATGAAATCGTTGGAGCCGTTTCCGATAGCTCGTTTAAAGATAGTAGATTAGTAGGTATTCTATTAAGACCTATACAATAACCTCAGAGTAATAAGTGGACATAGATAAGCAATAGTGTGTTAACCCACACTGGAGAAATTTTGAGTAAATTAAAGTTTTAAAATTATAGCGCCATTTTGTTTCAACATTTTTATGTTCAATATTTAGTTACATAATTAAACAATGTAATAAGGTAAACACATAATTAAAAAACGTTCTCTAACTCTCAATAAATCGTTCTGAATCAATAACTTTGTTTTGTGGGTTAACATGTTATTGCTTATCTGCGTCCAAGTATACTACAATAACTAAAGCAAAATTTAAAGCTAGTGTTATTTTACATAGCACCGAATTCCATTTATTTCAAAACGGTCCCCCACGGTTTCACCCACGGTAATTTCGGAGTTCCCGCGGGAATTCCAGGATAAACTATGAGTATAAACTTTCCTCTTGAATCACTCCAACTACCTATTGGTGAAAACCGTATGAAAATCCGTTAAGTGATTTTTTTAGTTTAACGCAAACAGACTGACAGATGCGCCGAAGAACTTTGTTTTATAGTAAGGAAGACGTTCATAGCATAGATAAAGTACATATCAAGCTAAAACTATGGTCTAAAAAAATATTAAGGTTAAAAATGTAATTTGTCGTTAATCATTGTTAACTAACTACAATATTAAATTTAAACAAGTACCTATCTGCCTAGTACTGACGTTTTTACAGTAACTACTCACCTAACAAACGGACTTCTTTTGTTGTTTAAACCAGTTCTAATAATAAATAGATTACTATACTTATATATTACCTCCATTGTATCCAAGAGTATTATACTCACGATTCTCTCTCGGATAATGACTCTTAGTTAAATAACAATAGTCTCTTTATTCCTTGATGAATACAATATTCAAACTAAATAAATCAAGTGGTGAAGACTGCACTAGACTTAGGCTGGATGACAGCAGCGCTTGCGCAGTGCCTGGTCTTTCTTTGCGTGGTGACGAATTGAGGATCAGATTGTAGAGTTGGTTAATGTTGTGTGCGGCGACGCGTGCTGCTGGGGAGTTTGTAGCCAAGTAGCTATGAAGGGCGGCCGTTTTTGTGGGTGCTATCACATACGTATTGTAATTCTAAAAGTGAAAATTTTATTGACATCAAAACGAGCCAATTTTGCATAAAGATATTTTACTTTGACTTCGACTATAATGATGAAGAAGTACGTACTCGTAAATAAAAATAAATAAAAAACAATAATTAAATCTCAAACCACATCGCAGGATCAAAATAAATAATTAATTTATCTTTAGAAAAAATATAATAAATAATTAAATATTTAGTTGTGAAACAAGCATGCAAATAAATTAAAACACTAAAGCTATACAATGTTTTAAAAAAACGGCCTTAAATTATTTTCAAATCCGTGTAAACTTGACTTAAACTTAGTCTTTTCGGTGACATTGAGGGTCAGAACAGTGTGTGTAAAATCCTGGTCACTAACCCTACGGGAATATTAGTTATACAGATACGCGATATTTGTTATTTTATTCAAACATCTTTTTTTATTATTTATGGTCGTCCACAATTTTTTATGCGTAGCGCAAAAAAAGAATAATATTTTAAAATATTAATTCCGATTCTGACTCGAACCAGTTGAGATGCCATCGCCGGACAGACAGCACGCGGCCAAAAGCGACTCTAGTGACGTACACGTTATCGATATAGAGACGGAAGTGGATCAAATTATCGAATCTGTTTTGGATTTGAACGAAGAAAACGCGATAATCCCGGTCGGCGAGAACAACAAATCAACGGAAAACATGGGAGTAATGAATGGCAACGGACATCAACAACATGAAAATGGTAAGTGTATTTTTCCCTTCTCTATACTTCCGTATGCTGCGATTTTATGCTTTATCCTCCTTCTCCCACCCTGTATTACGTGTTAGGCGTTAAACTTTTGCGAACCATATCGCGTAACAGGAACTCATATTAAAAATAGATCTACATTCTACGTATTTCCATAAAAAGCGTTTTAAAAAACAATTTAGAAGTAATTACGAGTTTTTGCCTCTAACAATAAAATTACGTCTAATTAATTATCTACGTTATTTTGTTGTTTATTATTTACTACTCTGAACGTAGACGCTCTAATATCCTACTAACATTATAAATGCGAAAGTTTGTAAGTATGGATCGATGGATGGATGGATGGATGTTTGTTACTCTTTAATGCAAAAACTACTGAATGGATTTAAATAAAACTTTGCAATAGTATAGCTTATACATCAGATTAACACATAGGGTACTTTTTATCCCGGAATTCCCGCGGGAACTCCGATTTTACCGCGGGTGAAACCGCGGGGCACAGCTAGTACTTCAATATTATTATACGTATCGTACTTAGGTACCTATTACTATTAAAAAAACTAGGTAGCATGCCCCGCGGGATCGCTCGCATTCCTAACTGCATAGCTATGAACTATAGCTTCGACAGCAAAAAATGTGTGAATATGACCTCGATGGGTCTATAGCAAGTGGTTTATAAGATACACACAAACAGAGGCACCGCTACACAAAAAATAGTATTACGACCATTATGGAGCAGAATTTAGTGATTTTCATTTTTTTCCCTGATATCCGCGGCTTCCCACGCATATTCTTTCTTGTCCCGGAGTAGGACCCACAAAGATAAGAATCGCGATAGAACCAGCCACAGACAAATATTATGTTCAAGAATTATTATCTATATTCTATCTAATATATATAAATCACGTGTCACGTTGTTTGTCCGCGATGGACTCCGAAACTACTGAACGGATTTTGATTAAATTTTGTAATCATTCATAAAATGGTCCAACTTAAAAGATAGGATAGTTTTTATCCCGGAATTCCCTCGGGAACTGAAGGACATAGAGTACTTTTTCCCGCAAACCGAACTCCGAAATTACCACGGATGAAATCGCGGGGGACAGCTAGTTTTTATATATATACTTCCTTACGGAAAATGCCAACTATATTGTGAGGTTATTTTTACATTTTTAGATGCAATGATAGTTATTACCAGGTATGATTTATTAATTACCCTAACTACAATTTTATTGCATGCTGATACTAGCTACAGGTACTTATTACCACCAATTGATGACTAAAGATTATGTTAAAGAAGACAGCACGTACTGCTGAGTATTCTATACTTAGATATAATAATATTCATTATTTTTCCATTTCAGTTTTATAATGATAAATAACATGCATTTTAAGGCTTTTTTAATAGTCTTGAAAATACTCTTACTTACTCGGCTAATCATTTATCTATACTAATATTATAAAAAGCTGAGTTTGTGAATTGGGAGTTTGTGACGTTGTAACATAACATAATCTATGGATCTACCGAACCGATTTTGAAAATTCCTTCACATAACGGAAGCTACAGTGATCCTGAGTGTCATAGGATACTTTTTATCCCGGAATTCCCGCGAGCACTCCAGAGCTTGTGAGTTCGTGACTGAATTCGTGAGTTTGTAAGATTGTAGGGGGTAATCTCTAGATCTACTGAAACGATTTTGAAAATTAGAATAGAATAGAAAAAAGTTTATTTGATACCATAAAGATAAAATAAGTACAAGTATAATTCTTTCACATATGGGAAGCTACAGTGATCCTAAGTGACATAGGGTACTTTTTATAGTGGAATTCTCGCGAGAACTCCGAAATCAACGTAGATGTACGTTGCGTGGAACAACTAGTAATTAATAAAACCAATTAAAAATATGCACTTAAAGGTAATGCCAATGTATCGATACTATAGATAGTTATATAATTAATACGCTATATTTAAAAAATTGGAGTACCTATTACACCAAAGTTTTATCTTTATTTAGTGGATGTAGGTAAACCATTAGTGTCCATTTAGGTTAGCGAAGGTTAACCACAGGCGTCGCGGATTCGATTCTCGTAATAGAGTACTCAAATGATGACCACTTGGTGTACACGCCTTGTCTGGATTTACTCATAATGTATTTTAAGTATGTATAAACTACATAAAATATCATTGCTTTAAACACAAACGATTGTTTTCTACGTTTCTGTTTATATCACTTAACTGGTAGACTGGTATAACTCAATTAGTCATAACTATAGCTGTCCCCCGCGGTTTCACCCGTGAAAATTGCTGAGCTCAAGCGGGTATTCCAGGATAAACATAGGTATTATAAACAAGGATAAACAATGAACACAGGTATTATAAACCAATGAAATATTTCCAGGATAAACATAGGTAGATACTTATTATAAACCAATGACATTAAAAAAAGGAAAATGTTTATTACCAAAAAAAGAATAATGTACATAAGATATACACAATGGCGCCCGCACTAGGTAATTCCTGTGTCGTGGGTGCCGGTTTCGAATTACCTATCTATGTTTTACAGATGTCGCTCGGTTGACATAGGAAGTTAAACAATTAACAAAAACTATAAATACCTAATGACAATGATATCTAAATAATGAATATATAAATATAAATAATGAGCCAATTATATGTATTAAAATCATTGATATTAACCTTCCTCTTGATCCCCTGCACCTCAGAAGAATAACTTATTCTTCTGAGCCCTGCACTCACACGCCCAAACGCTAAGAGAGTACCTCGAGAGTACAAAGTTTATCAGTAGCAAAATTATCAAAACTGATAATTTTTGGCATTTTCGTTTCTTTTATTTTAGTGTTCACAAGTTTAAATGGCCGAAGTATATTATAGAAAAATAATAGGTAATTTAAAAAATCTTAAAAGACAAGAGATTTTTGAAGTTATACTCTTTAGGCGCGTTGTGAAAATGATTAGAGTGAAATTAGAAGATGCGCGCGCATCTTTAACACAAACATTTTGAAGCTTCTTAACACGTCATAATTTTATTTTATTTAAATGATGCCAAAGAAGTATAACTTCTCACTCGCGTACATTAGTAGGTACACGTACTTTTATTTTTTTTCAGCAAAACCTAGTGCTAACATCATAGAAATTTAAGTATGCGTAACTATTAGGCTTTATTCAAGTTCAATCAATTATAATACCTAATTGAAGCAAAACTATTTCCATAAATAAGCTTACACCTGACTGAGGTTAAGTATTACTTATCTACCTAAGTTTCTGTCTCATTGATTATTATTGTATAAAAATATAGATAGATATTACCAAAACGACGACTGTGTGTTCTTTGAGTTTAGCAAAAGTCTATTTTTTATTAATTAATTAGAAACCAGCTAGCAGTCGCCAACACAGAGGCTGTAGACAAACCTTCATTTAAGATATACTCTCACCTTCCTCGTATCATCCATATTTATAAGCTTGTCGGAAAAGAAGTAAATACACAATTTTGCAGCAAAATCAGAGGTAATAGATAGTTAGAAAGAGTTTGCCGAAAACCAAAACGGTAAAACGATAACGGTCCCTAATCCTACTAATATTATCAATGTGAAAGTCTGGATGTTTAGAGGTTTGTTACTCAATCACGCAAAAATGGCTGAACGGATTTTGATTAAATTTGGCATACACGTTGTCAGGGGTACAGAAAAGGACATAGGGTACTTTTTATCCCGGAATTCCCGCGGGAACTTTGAAATTACCACAGGGAACTCATTTCAAAGATGAAAAAAAAACTTTTTAACTCAAATATATTGCAGTGTTTGTATTTACGTCCAAGGTCAATGTGGGGTCAGGGATTCATAACGACTTTATGACTCACTTTGTTATTACAAAGTGAGTCACTTTTTTCCAGCGCTATTTGTAGGTAATTTAACAAAAAATATTATAAATTTTATGTAAAATAATTGGACTAAAGAAATTGGAAAAAGAATTGGAAATATTGTAATGAGACACGTTTACAAAACGTATAGATACGAAAAGTACAGAAAAAGGGTATTTTTTAAAATATAGTCCAAGATATGATATAACTTTGACCATATTCGCACTGATTTAAAATAAATACAATATAGATATTTCTCTATATAGCTCTTACCGCCGCACTCAGAGTCGACTTTAATGATTACTTAGTTAAGTATAGATTTTTACAACAAAACTGCCGCAATCAGACAAGTGTAATAAATTAATGTTAATTGGCATTTAACTAATTAAGTTACATCTCATTAAATGCCAACCAACACTAATTTACTGAACGTCTCTGATTGCGGCAGTTTTGTTTTAAAAATCTATACTTAACTAAGTAACCATTAAAGTCGACTCTGAGTGCGGCGGTTAGCATTTTTAGCTCTAGGCCCCCTTAGGCCTTGATCCGGCCTTAATTCGCGTTTCAAGCTGAGAACTAAGAATCTATAAAAGGTATCTACGAAACAAGTTTTTTATTTTTTATAACAAATACCAATATAAACACACGGTCTGTATCGCACAACAACACCAATTACGCAGTGACTAGCGACTCTACCACAGGCTCTATTATTATGACATTTTAATATGTAATAATATTACGATGTTTTTTATTTGAAAAACAATTGCTTATAACTATTTCAAGTCCTTCTGTCTATCCAACTAGACTCATATAATACCTATCTACATTAATAAACATGAATAACACCCATACATAATATAACACAACAATAACAAAAACAATAAATTTTGCTTGAAAATCATTTTATTAGATTAACATTAATTTTCTACTTCTTCTTAGTTTTGTATCGATTTATACGCACCAAAAAAACTCTTTAGGCAAGTTTTGATTAATGATCGGTTAGGCGATAGTAATTAAACTACGTAGTAAATCATTAAAATTCCACTCATAGAACATCAGAGGGGCTATGACGTAACTTTTGTTTCTATTCAGTTGCAATTAAAAACATGGCGGTTTTGCGATCACAATATGGACGTTTTGATACAATATCTAGCGAATAGCGATCAACCAAAAAAAAACATACTTCAAAAGTCGAAGCTATTTATGCGTGATTAATTAATCACAAAATCGCTATTATGATTGCAAATAGCAACAAACTCAATTTAGTATAGAAACAAATGAAAACCAGTGTCGCCTGGTGATATTCGCACACAAAACTAGTATAGGTAACGAAATGTATCAAAAGCCGTTCGGTTATGTTTTATGAAGTCACTGTTTTAAAATTTTACAGTTTTGGGAACATTGTGTAAAATATACTTAGGATGCCAGCAAAATTTTTGGGCAAGTTAGAGCATTTTGCAACTGTGGCGCGCCTTCCCGCCTACATGTCCTCTCTATTTAATTTATTGTCTCTGTGGTTCCAGCCGTGTTATGTAAACTTATGCAGTCCTACCTGCAGTAGTAAGTATAATAAGTGACCGGCAGATAACACGAATGGATATGGCATAGCTTGAACCAGTAATTGAACTGGTTGACCTCACCGAGCACGGCCGCGTCAACAACAAGCATTTTAGTGACAAGCAACAAGCTTGTACAGGGAGCGCAAGCGCGTAGCTAGCCCCCAAAACAAGTTGTGGTCACGGCCACCCGAGAATCGGCTAAGTGCGAGCTGGACTACTCCTTCGTTTAAGATCGATAAATTACATTCCTAAAAGGAGATTTTTACAGCTTGAACATTTAATATATTGTGTTCTCTCTCTATATTATGTTTCTCTCTAATAGGTATGTCACATCCCTAATTTTAGGTACGCGCAGCTGTTAAACTGAAACTTTTTTGACGTTGTGAATTGTGACAGGTATTTACTTACTATAGAACCTTTACATTGAGCGGAAAGATAGGTAGCTCTATCGTTTCCGTAGCGCTTTCGTCATACAGCATACAAGTATAGCATAAAAGACGTTTTACTTAAAAAGTAGGATAATTATAACAATAGGTAAACTGACCACGCCGACGGATCAACTCACGCGCAGAAAATTGTAAAATGGGCTAGTTGACTAATTATTTTTTCTTAGTCCGTCTTTTAGATTAATAAAAAATATTGGACACATAAGTATTTTTTATTTTTTACGTACCTACTCAAAAAATAACGGTGAAAAATTGAGCTGAAATTTCCACTCTTTTCTAACTGACGGACTAATTAGAATTTTGATTTTCAAAAGTCGTCAACATATTTTATGACAGCGAAAATTTAATGTGACTTTTTTGAGAAGGATCCGCGTTCCGCAGATTAGGTAAATCAGCAATCGAAAACCTATTACTTAATTATCATTGCTGTTTTGAAATTACTTAGGCACGTTTTGATAGCTATAGTTTCTGTAAATCAAACATGATAACATCAATTCTTCAAAAACTTTGTCCTAGTATTGATTTAGCTGTCAAAAAACGCTTATTTAAACCGCTATGAAATCCGATTGCAAACGAAAAAGAATAGCAGCAAAAGTTACATAGCCACCCTTCTAGCAATGGTAGAGAAAGCCCAGGAAGCGCAATGAATCAAGATATTAAACTCGGGTATTAAAAACCGATGAACACCCCATAAAAAACCCTAAAGACTAAATACCCAGAAACCTGTTAAACCCAAGCACCGGGGTTAAACCCGGTTTATTGCTCATCTATACATGCGCATGTGGTTCTTATAATTTTTTAAAAAGAGCAATCCCTATAGTTGACTGCTAACTCAGACATCAGTCGAATAGATTTTTATTACTCACTCATTTTTTTTGTTGTTTACTAAACCTCCGTGGTATTTACTCACGTTTGGCTACTTACGTGCTCATGTTTTTTTTTATTTCGTTTAAATTAACACCGTGTTACGAATTGAAGGCCTTATACGTAGTACTTACTAGTATAGGTAGTATCATATTATCTGTGCCTAAGTCTAGTATTATATTATCTGTGCCTAAGTATATACTACTAGCTGTGCCCCGCGGTTTCACCCGCGGTCATTTCGGAGTTCCCGCGGGAAACTCGGGATAAAAAGTACCCTATGTCCTTCTCTGTACCCCTGACAACGTGCATGCCAAATTCATCCAAATCCGTTGAGCCGTTTTTGCATGATTGAGTTACAAACATCCAAACATCCAGTTTCACATTTATAATATTAGTAACTAGGATAATAATAATAATAACAATAATAATAATAATAATAATAATAATAATAATAATAATAATCCACTTCACAACACACAGATCTACTTGATCCCACACTAAGCTATAAGCTTGTGTCGTGGAAACCAAGCAAACGTGGTATATACTACACATATTATTACATATATATTATACTATAGATATATATATATACACACCCAGACTGGAAAATGGAACCCTGTATTAATTACACAAAGTCCACTCCCACCGGGAATCGAACCCGGAACCTCTTGATTAGCGGGCAGGCATGGTGACCATTGCGCCAATCGGATCGTGGATTGCTTTTTATTATGAGATTCAATTTTTATTTCGATTAATACGAATAAAAAGGTTACTTGAGGCTATTTAAAAAAATATATTAAAGAATAACATTAAAAAAAAAACAGGCTTTGATAGAAAACCAAACTAAGCAGTAGAGAATAACTTTCAAGTTCTGTATTTAAATTCAAAATAGTGTGATCTCAGACGAAATAAAAACTTTTTATTTCGTCGGGAGTGTGATAAACAAAAATGTAATTTATTGTACCTACATGATGTCAATTGAGATCAAATAGGAATTTATTAAATCAATATTTTTACCTACGTTTACCAACACAGCGTTCACCTTGTCATTCAATGTTGCGGAAGTGAGGATTATTATGCAGATTGATCTTACCTTCCATCGGACGAACGAATTATTGAACTGGGCGTTAGATTCAGACTGAAATATGTCTATACTATCTATGTAGGTATAGGTAGATATAGGCAGTTATTACTACTTAGTTCAAAATGTACATACACAAAGAGAAAATGTAATTGTGTAGATTGAAAAAATTTGTTTGCCCTTGAGTCTTGGTGTAAAAAATATGTAGTATTGTGCTCCCGGTCATCCCGCACCTTTAGGGTGCTCCCTCACCAGGAAGAATTCCTACAGGAACTTCGAAATTAACGTGGTGTTGGCCGCAAACAAACACACATCCGCATTCATAATATTATTAGGATTTTAAAGTATCAAAGGCTTAAAAACCCAAAAAAATAGCTCGATTCACTTGTCCGGAAGTGTGTGTTGTATCTACCTATAAGGTCATGCGGCAAAGCCTTCGAATAATTATAATACTTACCTACACGAAAATAAGGTACGAACTGCATGCATATACTATTATTAACAATTTAACAAATTAAAAATATTTTTGACTATACCTAGATGGGTATAGTCAAAATAATTATTAATCTAATTATTGGTTCTTAAACCGTAAACGTACAACACCAGCTGATGCCCACAACTTTATCCGCGATTACTTCCAGCCAACCATTGCGAACTGGCGCGGATGGAGAAAGGAATTTCAGTTAGTGGCCGTTAGCTGTTATAATATATTATATATTTTAATAAGTAATTTACATTGTCTGTTCGGTGTCTGTTATCAAATTAGATAACTCATTTTAATATCTATATCTACTTTCATATTTAGTGTTATGTTAACTATGTTGTTTTAAACCAAGCATCTGCTAACGTGAAATGAAAGTAAAAAAATGAACATTTACTTGGAACACTTATGACGCTCGTTTAATTTTAAATGCGTCTTACGATGTAATAAAATTTTAAAATTCTCTTTTTTTATATACTTAGGTAGGTTTTTTATTTATTTATGTGGATTGGAGTGGACCACGGAACTGTATTACGTCTGTGGATTGGACCATAACTATTTTCTTACTCAAAACTAAAATATTACAAACATATTGTACACTATAGGTACCACAAAACCAGTTTTTTTTTTTTGTAGGGGGTTTCGTTAAGATTTAAAATGATATTGTAGGTAAAGCGTATAAGTATCAGTAGGTATTTTTCCATGTATATTTTTATTAATCGGCTACACACACACACACACACGGCAATAAACACACCTGCATATTATGTTCCTACGAGTATAATCTACTAATCTACTATCTTTAAACGGCTCCAACGATTTTCATGAAATTTGGTATGCAGGGGGTTTTGGGGGCGATTAATCGATCTAGCTAGGTTTTTAGAAAACGTCGTTTTATCCGTGTTTTCAGGCAATGAAAAATGAGTGTTTGTTTTTCTGCGTAAGAACAGATGGCGCTATAGGTACACAACGAGCGAAGCTCGGTGACCCAGATATTGACCTTTAAATTGATTATGATGCATTGGCGACATTTTATACCTACCTAAAGAAAACGGACATGTTCAATTTTATTAGGTACTAGCTGTGCCCCGCGGTTTCATCCGTAGGAAAGGGTACAACCAATTTTTTTTCCCGACATCCGATTTCAATGAAACAAAGCCTATATTATGTAGCTCCAGGCTAAGCTTAATCTACCTGTGAAAACCGCATGACATTCGGTTCAGTTGATGCCGAGATTATCGCGAACAGACAGACAGACAGACAGACAGAAAATAATTTTAAAAACTTTTTTTTGGCTCGGTTACTCTTCTTTTGTCACCCCTCTCAATTTTAAGTAAAAATATTCAATGTACACAATCGCGGATTCTATTCTTTTATTATAGTATAGTATAGATAGATAGATAGATAGATCTGCCAATCGCGCTAAACAACAAAATTCATTTTGTTTTGTTTTTTTATTTAATTTAGTTAGTATAGTATTGGGTATATTATCTGTGGTTTGGATATTAAAAAAAGCGGAATCATCAGATAATATAATACCTACTATACAATACTATACTATACTCGGAATCATCCGACGAAACATATATTAATGGTTATAATTACGCACACGCACACGCACACGCACACGCACACGCACTCGCACTCGCACACGCACACGCACACGCACACGCAGACGCACACGCACACGCACACGCACACGCACACGCACACGCACACGCACACACACACACTTCGAAACACTTTCATACGCTTTACAGCAGAGAGAAGGTAATCACTATGCTTTACGGGTAAGGTTTAAAGTAGGAACTTTGAAACGCTCTATTTCATTAATTTATGCATATTTTTTTTTTTCTTGCTTTGTACGCCATATATCTTTAAAATAGACTGAAAAAAAAATTCATGCAAGTACCCTATTGTCAATTTGTCAGAAACTTTTGGCGGGATTTTTAGCAGAGTGGACGTCTGTTGAGAAACTCTTTTTGATTAATAGTTTTTTCTGAAGTGACAAGGTGTCAATGCTTTTTTGTTGTCTTTTTGAATTCTGAGCGAAAATATATTTAATTTTACCTTTCAATATTTTACGGTGCTTTTTGTGTTATTTAGCGAAAAAACCTGCCCACACGGCACATTAAGGCGACCGAACTTGATCGCTCGGTAGTACAAAGGCGCCATGCTCGAAGTTTGTTCACAAGATGTGGTAATAAGCTGGAATCGGTCCTCGCCGATCAAACACAGACCAAAGCCATCGTGAATGCTGCCTTCGAGAACTTGAAAAGCAAGTATGATACGCTCTCTACTTTAGATAACCAAATATATAATTTGTGGCTAGATACGCCGGAGCGTTCCGAGGAACTATATGAGTCCCTCATTAATACGACTGAGGAATACGTCGAAAAGTGGCACCTACTTCATGCAAAATACAATGAATATATTAAAGAAGAGGACGCCAAAGCCCTGGTAGAGTCTGCATCAGCTAGAAGTAGCAACTCCTCTAATAAGGAAAGGTTCAAAAAACTATTTAAGCTACCTAAGCTAGAACTGCCAAAGTTCGATGGAGACATCCGAAAATGGATCTATTTTTGGGGTATGTTTAAAAAAATCCACGAGAATATGGATATAGATGACGACGTCAAATTCCAATACCTGTCGCAATGTATGGAGCCCGGATCACCAGCCCAAAGTATTATCGACAGCTACCCACCCACAGCAGCAAATTATGGAAAAGCCGTAGAGCAATTGCAAGCCCGATTTGGCCGCGACGAGCTTTTGATAGAGATTTACGTGAGAGAATTGCTTACAATTGTGCTGGAACAAACAAAGTCTGGAAGTAAAACTACAGTTTCCGCCCTTTATGATCGCCTCAAGACTCAACTTCATGCTCTCGAGTCTCTTGGTGTGACCAGCGACAAGTATGCTGCCATGCTCCGTCCACTCGTCGAGTCAGCGCTACCAATTGAACTGCTAAAGGTATGGGAACGCCAAGATAGCCGATCAACTCATACTGACCAATCAAGCACCTTGAACGATCTGCTTACATTTCTGAAAAGGGAAGCTGAAAGCGAGGAGAGAATTAAGATTTCACGTAAAAACATTGTCCCTAATGAACCCTCGACTTCGTGTTTCACTGCAGCAACAGAAAACGTCAATCCTGGTGCACAGAAGGTTAGAAAATGCATCTTTTGTGACAGTCAACTACATTCATCAGCAGACTGTGAAGATGCTAAGAAAATGAGTCTCGATTGTGGCGGAGGTGTTATACAGGTGTCTCCGACCGAGTAGTTCCATGGTGCTTGATGGTGTACAACAGCGTCGCAAGATCCAGGCGATTAAAAACGGCTCTTTTCAGGGCCACTCTTTCCATTTTGATGTACTGCCTGATCTTGCTTGCGTAGTTACTTCAGTGAGTGTGACCCAGGAACGTGACGTCGCTTGACTGTTCCTTCGAATCTCCAGCGAGGTCGTCTTTTTCAAGATTGCTCCTCGCACTTTCCTCTGTCTGGAATTCGTTGGAATTGAGTCAGCTAGGCAATAAAGAATAACATAACAAGTTGTCCGTGTCCTGTTTCTTTCTTGTGATTTGATAATAAGGTGATTCCACTGTGTATGTTATTTCTCTCTTGCTCCTTCAACCTTCCTGATCCTTAATCCAATTCCCCGGTAAAGGTATGTTACGTACACGGTTTGGTAATGGTAGGTACATGGAGGTAAACCGCTGTGAAGTATGTAAGTATTTTCGTAAGTATTTCTGTGCTCATGTGCAAGGTGTGCACACGATGATCGTCACAAAGCTGTGAAGATAAAGAAAGCATGCAGAATTTGCCTAGTTATAGGACACTGGCATAAATATTGCAGGAAGCATGTAAAATGTACCTATTGTGGTAAACGTCATTATGCATTAATGCATCCACCAGAAAAGAAAAATGAAAACGAAGATGAAAAGTCGAAGACTAATCTTTGCAATGTTTCCAACGCTACAGTGATCCTACCAACGTTGAGTCTGAACGTAGCGCATAAAGGCAAGAAAATCGCGGTAAGAGCCCTCCTTGATACAGGGGCACAAAGATCATTCGTAAAGAAAGGTATTGCAGACAAACTGAAACTCGTACCCAGTGGCGAAGCTTTAAGCCCCGTATTCATGGGAAACATTTGTTGAGCAACAAAGTTGAATCAACGTGTTGCGGAGTTGCTGTCAACATGTTGCTGGCAACACTGCGTGTTGCAGAGTTGACAGCATCATGTTGACAAGCTCTCGCCCGACAAGCGTAAACATCAGTTTAGCGACAATTGTTGACGTGTGTGGACGAGTTTGCAACAGTTTATAAACATGGCAGTAGTGTGGAGCAATGATAAAATAATGCAATTAATAGAATTATTTCAATCAAAACCATTATTATGGGATTGTTCTATAAAACAATACAAAGATAGAAACAAAAAGAACGATGCATTCGAAGAAATTTCTCATCTTTTTCTCTTTTTTTTATTAGAGATTCTATACATCTGATACAGAGAACACAACAATACTACCTCCTCGGGCAACATTTTAACGCAGACTGGCGTGTGGACAACCTGTATTGATTTAAACATAGTTGCTAGCAACATTCTCGCCGCTCACCAACAATGTTTAGCAACTGTTGCTAAACAAATGTTTACCATGAATACGGGGCTTTAGTATCGCATAACCTATTCGGTGGAGTAGTAACCAGAAAGGAAAATCGCAAGTCCTATAAATTAACACTGATGAGCTGCAACGATAAGTTTATGATTGAAATGGAAGCCTTGGAGCAGCCTATTATTTGCCAAGCGCTACCAAAAGCTGATGCTAACATTCTGAATATCCTGAAAGAGAAAGGTATAACCATCAAAGACTCGCCAAATGAAGATATTGATATTTTGATTGGAGCAGAATATTTGGGTTCTATTATGACTGGTAGTATGATTACTCTGAAAGACAGTCTTGTAGCTATTGAAACGAAATTTGGCTGGGCCATACAAGGACCTGCATACAATGTATATTCAGTCAACACTATAAATCTCAACTTTGTTGGATTTGACGTAGAAGACATGTGGAAGTTAGAAACCCTTGGTATAGATGACGATGCTAAAGCTCAAAGTAAGACACACAATGAAGTTTTAGAGTTCTACAAGAGCACCGTCAGAATCAACGATGAAAATCGATACGAGGTAAAGCTACCCTTCAAAGACGTAGCTATCAACTTACCATCAAACTACAATGTTGCACTGAAAAGATTGAAGTCTAACACTACAAGATTAAACCAACTCGGAATCTTAGATGAGTATGACAAACAATTTGTAGAATGGGAACAAAATATGATAATTGAGAAGACGATTGATGCTAATCCAAAGATTGGTCATTACCTGCCGCATCATGCAGTCGTTAAAGAAGAGAGTCTCACTACTAAAATTCGCCCAGTGTTTGATGCATCCTGCTGTCAAAATGTAAACGGCCTGTCATTGAACTCATGCCTAGAAACAGGTCAGAATCTTATTAAACTTATCCCTCCTCTACTTCTGAAGTTTAGAAAGGGAACTATTGGTGTTATATCAGATGTCAAGAAGGCATTCCTACAGATTTCCCTTTATCCAGAAGACAGAGATTATGTGAAATTCTTATGGTGGAAGGATATACACAATAGAGAAGAGATAATCACTTACCGTCATAGAAGAGTGGTATTTGGAGTGACTACGAGTCCTTTCCTTCTCATGGCAACTATAAACCACCATCTCGAGCAGTACGATACAGACACAGCCTTCAAACTGAAACAAAGTTTTTACTGCGACAACTGCGTGACAAGCGTTGATGATGAAGCGAACCTTGAGAAGTTTGTCAACGAAGCCAAAGAGTTGATGAAAGCAGGAATGTTTGAGCTGCGATGTTGGGTATCTTCAGGGCCCAAGATGCTCGATGAAACTATAAATGAAACTTCAGTATTAGGTCTTAAATGGGATCCACGTTCTGATGAACTCTACTGCAGAGTACCAGACGTGAAGTATAAACAGCTGACAAAGAGAACATTATTATCACTCGCACAAAGTATTTTTGACCCGATTGGATTTCTCAGTCCATACACGTTGATACCAAAGATATTAGTACAAAAATGCTGGAAGAAAGATATTGATTGGGATTGTAAGCTACCAGATGATTTAGAAAAGGAGACAGTAGACTGGCTACAAAATATTGAAGTCTTGAATGAGTGTCGAATCCCTAGACACCTTACCCACGCTGATATAAAGCTCTGCAAGTGCACATTACACACTTTTAGTGATGCAAGCGCTTCTGCTTTCTCTGCTTGCGTATTTCTACGAGCTGAGTTTGAAAGAAAAGTAACTGTCCAGTTATTGCTAGCCAAATCGAGAGTTACACCTACGAAACCTATCACCATGCCCAGACTAGAACTTATCGCTGCACTTTTAGCTACTAGATTAGCAGCAGAAGCCAAGAAGGCACTAGAAAAAGATGTAGAGTCGGAATACTATTGGACTGATTCAAGTATAGTCCTATCGTGGATAAAGAAAGGGTCTAATATGAATGTTTTCGTTCACAATCGTATTGAAGAGATCAAGACAAAGACTAAAAGCCAAGACTGGCATCACATTCCTGGTAATTTAAACCCTGCTGATCTACCTTCCCGAGGATGTAATGCAAAAACACTGCTGAAAAGTAAATGGTGGGAAGGCCCCAAGTGGCTCAAATCCCCTTTGTCAGAATGGCCTCAAGCTCATGAAGAGCCAGACATCAATGAAGTTATGAGAGAAATGAAGAAAAGTTGTCTGAATGTACAGATAAATAATAAATTCTCCGATCAACTGAACTACTTCTCAAAATATACCAAGACGGTAAGAATGTTAGCCTGGTGTCTGAGATTTAGCAAGAATTGCCAACGAAAGTCTAAGAAAGAAGCTCTAAAAAGAGGAGAAATAACAGGCGAAGAATACGAAGAGTCAGAGAAGAAATTATTCAGATTGATTCAGTCGGAAGAATTCTCAGACATAGAATCCACAAAGAAATCTCTGAATATGGAGATAAGTGAAGACAAAGATAAAATTCTGAGAGTAAAAACTCGTTTGACTCTATCTCAAGACAAAGACAATTTTATCTCACCTATATTGCTACCTGGTACTAACGTGACAGTTATGAAGTTAGTAAGACATTGTCATATAAAAAGCTGTCATGCTGGCGTACAAATGTTGATAAACAATATTCGTGAAGAATATTGGATTTTGGGAATCAGACGATTATCCAAGAAAATAGTGAGAGAGTGCATTCCGTGCAAGAGGCTCAGCGCAAAGATGTGTTCGGCACCTACAGCACCACTACCTGCCGATCGAGTAAGATGTGGTCACGCATTTGATGTAACTGGCATTGATTTAGCTGGCCCAATTCTACGATCAAGAGAAAAGGTATGGATTGTTTTATTTACATGCGCAACCTACAGAGCCGTTCACCTAGAGCTGGTGAATTCACTTTCCACTGACGCATTTCTAATGGCATTACGCCGCTTTATAGCCAGGAGAGGCAGGCCCAACGTAGTCTACACAGACAACGGCTCCAACTTCATCGGGGCAGCTAATCTTTTGCGGGAAACGTCAGGCGACAAGATCAAATGGCATTTCATTCCGCCTCAAGCCCCGTGGTGGGGAGGGTTTTGGGAGCGCTTGATAAAATTAGTCAAGGATATGATGCGCAGAATGCTAGGAAAAGCATCTTTGGACCGAGTAGCGCTGTACACAATGCTATGTGAAATTGAAGGCGTAATGAACAATCGGCCATTGACGGCTAATACTGATACAGAGAACCTAGTCCCTCTGACGCCCAACGATTTCATCGTTCCCAACAAACGCCGTGATACGAGTGACTTAGACGAGATAGGACTAAATGCTCAAGCTACTCGAATTGTAAAGTTGAGAGAAGAATTTAAGTCAAGATTTAGAAATGAATACCTGTCACTGCTTATACAGAAACAACAGAAGAGGAATGATTGGATAGTCCGACCGGGAGATATTGTTCTGGTTGAGATCCAAAATGTAAAGCGAGTCCACTGGCCACTCGGTCGAGTAATGGAGGTGTTCCCAGGAGTGGACGGACACAGCCGGGCCGCCCGGATACGATTAGCCAGCGGCAGTGAGACGGTGCGGCCCATACAGCGGCTGTACGCCCTGGAGCTGCGCACCGAGGAGTTGGCTGCTGCGCACACGCAGCCAGGGGCCGGAGGATGTTGAGAAACTCTTTTTGATTAATAGTTTTTTCTGAAGTGACAAGGTGTCAATGCTTTTTTGTTGTCTTTTTGAATTCTGAGCGAAAATATATTTAATTTTACCTTTCAATATTTTACGGTGCTTTTTGTGTTATTTAGCGAAAAAACCTGCCCACACGGCACAACGTCAGTTTTATTTCTTTGTTTTGCAAATTAGTTTATCGTGATTAATATTGCGTGAATATGGTGAAATTTGCTAATAGTGATCCATTAGTGATGAACAGTGTGCGGAAACAGTGAAATAAGACGAAATAGGGCGTTCGCCGGGAGGTTTTCGTTTTTCTCTACAACTTCCCACAGAGCGTCCTATTAAAGTTCAACTGCGAAGATTTGCTGCCAAAAGTTCCGGTAAAGCATCGAAATGCATCTCACCAATGCATTTCGATGTAAATAACTTCAGAAGAAGAAATATTATATATAACCACTGAATTGGCTATATGGACTAAGTTTCCTTTTGCCTTCCCCGAAAGGGGTAAACTTCACCAAAAAAAAAATGACAATTTGTCGTCAACAATAGTATGTTTTCTTATTCGTCTGTGTCAACAATCTCTTTCATCAACGTTTTGATCAACGTAACGTATCGATCATCATTAAATATATATTTATAATTAAATTATTTTTGTACGACCTCTTGCTGCGGTCAAGCGAATCCATTTGAATAACATGACTGTTGGTAAGTTAAATAATAAAGACAATTTATTATACCTACCTATTAAATGGCAATTTTTAAGTTATTTTATACATTTGCTACCTACAATCTACAAAACTTTTTGATTATTACCGCAAACTTTATTTTTCTACTTTAGTTTTCTAATAGAGTTTAGTCTAATATCATTGCTTTAGTCGATATAGGGAACATAGGAGAAGAATCGTAGTAACAACTTGTAAAAAACTTATCGTCAGACAAGGTAGGTACCTACTTAATTTAAAAAAAATTAAAATGAATCTCTCAAACTTTAGGTATTTGTTAATTATTACAGAATGAAAACCGAAAGCTCTCAGAGAAAATTAACTTCTCTGCTGATAGAAAATTTAAGGTGTCTAAAAACATTTAAAAGTTTTAGTTAAACTTTCTTTTAACATGTTAATATGCATCTAGTAGGCATAGGCGTATATAGAGGGGGGGCCGGGTGGGCCGGGCCCACCCCAGGTTGTTCTAGTGCCCACCCCAGGATGATGGGTTACCGATTCAAAATTCTATAATACTGATAACTAACTTCAAATGACTCTTCAAATTTGTAAAGTTAATTCTTAAAAGTTTGCACCTGCACTCCTGCGATTATTAATATGACATTTCAGGGGTATGCCCCCCTGAAAAATAAGCCTAGATACGCCATTGCTAGTAGGTATAGGCACATCTAATTTTATGAAAGAAATTTTCATGATTATTTATTTAAACAACATGGTACAAAAGGTGGACTTTAAGCTATAGTGACATTCTTTGCCAGTCAACCTTCAGGGAGTACAGAAAATAAATTTGATCTTGCTTTGTACATATGTTTAGTAAGCAAAAACAATGTAGTGGTAGCTAGTCAATAAAATAAAACATCACTAAATTCATATACTTATGCTCATACCTTTAGAGTATGATTATGACTCCATCACCTTCTAGGTTTACAATTTTATCAAAGACTGATTTTATTCGTCTGATGATAATAATTAATTAATATCTATACATATAAATAAAATTGAAGTGTCTGTTCCAAATTCCAAATTACCAGCATTTCACTAAATGCATACAAAAGTAAGTATAATTATTCAGCACCAACATAATTTTTTTTTTTAATTTGTTTTTGTCTGTCTGTTTGTTCCGGCTAATCTCTAAGTATAGAATAATAGTTATTGTGTTTCGGTGGTACTGTTTACAATTTGTTTGAAAGACTTATTACACTTTACAATTTATCTGACACCAATCTAGAATTTGGAAGGTGTAATCAAAGTTAGAACAGTTGGTTCCGATTTAGGATCAGTGAGTGAGAGAGAGAGCGAGTGATCACACTACATTAAAATGTACCCTAGAGTAATCGATTTAGGGCCCAATTTAGTGTAGTATGATCAATCGCTATCTCTCTCGCTCACTGATCCTAAATTGTATCCGATAGATTCTCTAAATTGGAAGTAGTGTAATAAGCCCATTATACAAATGTTAAAAAGTGGTGTCATCATTGTCATCTGTAACTTATGGAGGCTTAAGAGGAATCAAATACTGTGAATAAACAGGACACTTGGTCTGTTTAAATTTTTTTTTTTTTATATTAATTGTGCACACAAAACATTCATTTATAGTCTGGCAATTGATTGCGAATTAAAGTAATAAAAAAAGTCTGTAACTTATACCTATCTTAACTTAAATCTGCATATTATGTAAAGTAGATAGGTAGAGTAAACTATACTTAATATGCAGTGTTTGACGCATGATCTGACAAAATTGTTTGAAGGATTTGGGGCCATTCCCTAATTTCAAACGGTGAACCCTGAGAAATGGCGGCTGGCGCCTACTGGCGGGATAGCATGACAGGGGATTTTTAGCTGACAAATAATATCTTAATATTAATAAAAAAACTTTATCGTCTTGTAATGAAGGTTCTATAAGGAAGCAAGTGCCACCATTCGTTTTTTTAATGACCTAAAGTCTCACCTTTAGGTAGCACGAAATCACTTTTGTTGTGTTCTGCGATGTATTTTTAGAGTAGGACCACGTTTATTTTATAAAATTTAAATGTCAAATACCCCGTATTTATAAAAATAAATAAAATTGAAGTGTCTGTCTGTCTGTTTGTTCCGGCTAATCTCTGAAACGGCTGGACCTATTTTGACGGGACTTTCGCTCGCAGATAACTAATATTATAAGAAGTAACTTAGGCTACTTTTTCTCCCGGAATTCCCGCGGGAACTCTGAAATTAACGTGAATATTCGGAGATAAAAAATACTACCCTAAATTTTTTTATGTATGTGTAGTATGCAAAATTTAATGTAGTTTCACCCGCGTTAATTTCGGAGTTCCCGTGGGAATTCCTGGATAAAAAGTACCCTATATCCTTATCTGTACTCCTGAAAACGTGTAACTATGCAAAATTTCATGATGATCTGTCGAGCCGTTAATGTGTGAAAGCGTAACAAACAAACTCACTTCGCATTTATAATAGTACCTACTAGCTGTTCTCCGCGGTTTCACCCGCAGTTAAAGACATTATATAGATTGACTCGCGGTAATTACGGAGTTCTAGCGGGAATTCCGGGATAAAAGTACTCTATGTGCTTCTGTACACCCCTGACAACGGGTATGCAAAATTTCATAAGATTTTACCCGCGTTCATTTCAGAATCCCCGCGGGGATTCCGGGACAAAAGTACTTACCCTACCGGTGTCCTTCTCTGTGACAACTTGTGTTCAAAATTACATGATGATTGGTTAAGCCGTTTAGGCGTGAAAGCGTAACAAACAAACAAACTCACTTTCGCATTTACCTATAGAAGGGCTAGCTGTGCCCCGCGGTTTCACCCGCGATAATTTCGGAGTTCCCGCGGGAATTCGGAGATAAAAAGTCCTTCTCTGTACCCATGACAACGTGCATGCCAAATTTCATCAAAATCCGTTCATCCGTTTTTGCGTGATTGAGTAACCAACATCCAAACATCCACACTTTCACATATCCTACTATCCTACTAATATTATAAACGCGAAAGTTTGTAAGAATGTATGGTTGAATGGATGTTTGTACTCTTTCACGCAAGAACTACTGGATGGATTTAAATGAAACTTTACAATAATATAGCTTATACATCAGATTAACACGTAGGATACTTTTTATTCCGGAATTCCTGCGGGAACTCTTGAAACGGGTGAAACCGCGGGGCACAACTAGTTTATAATATTAGTAGGATTATTTGAGTTGTATTTTGTAGATAATATTATGATAATGTAACCATTCATACTACCGAGTTTCTTTGTTACAGGTACAATAACAAGCATGAAACCTAAAGGCAGCAACATTGCTGAGGTATGTTGTTTTACATAATGTATTCTATTTCGACCTTTGTACTATATTTATTCAACTACTGATCGATGCTACCTAAATGATAAGGCATTTCAATTTTGGTTCAATTCAAATTATAATCACTTGCTTATAGAGATAATGTAGGTATGTTATCGTACATTGCTACTTAATATTCGGGTCTAATATTCCGTGCAATGTACCTACAATGTACTACATTGACATAAATTAATATATATTATACTAGCTGTCCCCCGCGATTTCATCAGCGGTAACTTCGGAGTTCCCGCGGGAATTCCGGGGAAAAATAACTCTGTGTCCTTCTTTGTACCCCTAACAGTAGTTTACGATGATAAGCAGTTCCCCGCATTAATTCCGGAGTTCCCGCGAGAATTCCGGGATAAAAACTATCCAATCTTTTAAGTTGGACCATATTACAAATGGTTACAAATATTTATCAAAATCCGTTCAGTAGTTTAGGAGTCCATCGCGGACAAACGTGATTTATTAAGATAAGATTAAGAAAGAAAAGATTACTAATCTCCATGTTTTTAATCGCGTTAATTTCTGTGTTCCCGTGGAAATTCCAGGATAAAAATATATTACTAATCGATCTCCATGGTTTCTAAGTTAAGTGTAAAATATTAAAAATTATTTGAATTTCACTATCCGGTATCCGGCTTATCCGGCCTTGTTTTCACTATCCGGCCGGATATCGGATAGTACTTCAGTATCCGGCCGGATAGGTACCGGATAGTAGAATTCAAATAATTCTCATTATTTTGCACAAGGCAAATCATACCACAACAACATAAAACCACGACGACAAGTGAAGAAACATTAACAAACCAACTGAGAAACAACTGACACGCATGATAACACTCAAACGCCCCAGAGTAGTCCCAATCACCCGAACGCGCTTGAACATTTCCGATCTCTGAATTGGCTACTTGACAAAAAAATTTTTTTTAGTCCGTCGTGTAGATTAGTAAAAAATATTGGACACGTATTTTTTCTTTTTTTACGTACTCAAAAAATAACAGAGATACATTGAATTGAAATTTCGCGTGACGTCACAATTCGGTGCGGTTTGTATGGCGCTTATAATGAATATTGACGTCACGAGCCCCCCACCCTAAACTTTAAAGCGCTTTATCTATGTTCATTTTCATTAAATTGAAAAAGCAAAAAATACGTGTCTATTATTTTTTTTTTTCTCACTGACGGACTAATTAGAATTTTGATATTCATACCTTGGAGAATACCCAATTCCGTGCGTGAAAGTAATTTGAGCGATTCAAAAATCGACCCCCAGGTGTCGTGGGTTCGCTCCGCATGAGGGTTAACATTTGTGTTTACAGAGTGGGTTTTAATATAATTAATTATGTATCAAAAGTATATCTAATATTACATATAATAATAATAAGGCCGAATTCAAAATATAAATAGAGACAAAAGGTAATTTTTATTTTTATAAATTTAAAAGAAATACGGCTTTTTTTAATAGGTGGTGCAGAAAGCCCGAGATACATTCGACCGCGGCGTGACCCGCCCTATAGAATGGCGCCGGAAGCAGCTGAAGAATTTGCTGCGCATGTATGAGGAAAACACCAACGCCATGGTAGATGCCCTCCACAAGGACCTCAGGCGGTGCAAGATGGAAGCCATCCTGCTGGAAATCGATTACCTTATTAACGACCTTAAAAACACGCTGCATAACTTGGACGAGTGGGCCAAACCTGAACACGTAAGTCGCGTAGGTACTTTATAATTGTGGGAGTATGCTTCGACTCTGGTCTCTGAGGACTGATGGCAGTGGCGGATTTATCAGCAGGCTGAATAGGCTGGAGCCTAGGGTGGCAAATTTGGGGACAAAATTTTGCAAAAAAAAAAAATTTTTTTGTGCAATCCCATATCGTTGGTTTGTCAAAAAAATCTAGGAACTGACACATTGATCCATTAGTACACAAAGAATTAGGTTACAATTTCATTGATGAAAGATAAAGCGCATTTAAGTTTGGAAATGGGGGCTCGTCATAACCCCTTATGTACTCAATCGTGACGTCGCGTCCAATATTTTTTATTGATCTGCATGACGGACTAATAACTGAAATTTAATACAATCCAAGATCGTTTCTCGGATGATTCTTGCGAACGTGCACGACTTATTGAGCATGACATGACAGACTTTGAAAAGGAGAAGGTTATCAATTCGGATGTTTATCGGCCGGCATAACTCCGTCATATATAGACAGATTTGCAAAATTATTATTTGTTCGAAAGGGGTTTATTCCGAAATGGTCCCATTTAAACATAAAGATCCGATGATGAGTTTTGGAGACAGACAAAGGAACTCTTGCAGTCCGTTTAATTTTTTTTTGATAAAATTTTGCTTAATACAGCCACCAAAAGGGATAGTGAACATTTTGGATGAGGTTGTTATACACAAAGACCCGTATGGCGTGGTGCTGGTGATCGGCGCGTGGAACTACCCTCTCCAGCTGCTTTTGTTGCCATTCGCCGGTGCTATTGCGGCTGGCAACACTGTCATCTTGAAGCCGAGCGAGCTCGCCGTGGCGTGCTCCAAGTTCGTTGTGGAAACGCTGCCTAAATACTTAGACAATGTAAGTTTACTCCAATCTTGGACTTTACAAACACTCTGTTACGAGTGTTAAAACTCAAAACTCATTACCTAACAACCTTAGCATATTATGGATGTTGTTTTTGTAATGCTAAAGATAAGTATTTATCACAGTGACTATAAACTGTGAAACATTACGAACACAGTCAGCATCAAAAATATCTAAACACTTTTGTCAGTCATGAACTTTATTACAATTGCAATAAGTTCAACAATTATCAAAAGCGATGACATATTTCTGATATTGACTACATCAGTAATATAAATATTAAATAGTTTATACATAATGTAAACAAAATTGCAATGCTCTGGGTGTACCTGCACCTAGCTAATGCTGAGTTGGTGTCCCTTTCGGCAGAGCATGCAAGATAACTTGGGTTTAGATTAGGTACTTCTTTAATGTTTGTTTATTATTCTTGTGCGTTGTGCAGAAATAAATTTTATTGTATTCTATTCAGTGTCCTAAATTATCTTTAAAATATTTTTGTTGTTTGTTTGAGATGAACCTGGTTCTTTTTTATAGTTCTTGTTGTCTTTAATTTTTAATTTCTCGTCAGGAAGCGTTTATGGTAGTGGAGGGCGGGGCGGAGGAGACCACCGAGCTGTTGAAGCACAGGTTCGATTACATCTTCTACACGGGCGGCACCAACGTCGGCAAGATTGTGTACGCCGCCGCGACCAAACACCTCACACCGGTCACCCTGGAGCTGGGAGGGAAAAGGTATAGTACATTTCGTTACTACTTACAACACAGACCAGTTCGGGGCCCTTGTTCACTGTGACCAACAACATTCCTTGCCCATAACACGCGTCCCAAAAACACAATCCCAAACACTGCTTAATTATTCGGTTTCCCGCAATAAAGTACTACATATTTCAAAGGTTGGTTTATTCATTTTGCAAAAACTTCACATTGAAACTTGTCGATAGAAATAGATTGTGTTGAGAAGGTCAAGTTAAATAATCACAATAGGGTACTTGCATGAAATTTATAATAAGAAATTGTGTCAATATTTCAAACATAGAGCCTTAGAAAAGCATTGTCGTGAAAGATTTACTAAAAAATTATCAATAGTTTCCAAAATATTCAACTTTTAATTTTGTGAAACGGAACGTTGCAACGAAACACCAATCAAAGCCACGCTTAACATATTACGTCACTTTAATTTTTTTAGGAAACATTTACCTCTTTCAGGGAAGGCAAAAGAAACTAAGTGCATACAGTCAACACTATTTTCCTTTTTCTGAAGTTTTTTTACTTTAAAATGCATCGGTAAGATGCATTTCGATTCTTTACTGGAACTTTTGGAAGTAACTCTACACAGTTCAACCTTAATTTCGCTTTTGGATATTGAAATTATCTGTCTGTCACTGTCAAATGACCCTGTCAATACGACAGTGACATCTCTATCACAGATTAATAAAGCGTAATTTTTAAGTAGTGACGTCATTCCGTGTTTCGGCGGTAAAGTCAAAAATAGGAACTTTGAAACGCTCTATTAATTAATTTATGCATTTTTTTCTTGCTTTGTCTAAGTAGGCCATATTTCTACATATACTGGGAAAAAAATTCATGCAAGTACCCTATTAGTCGATAGAAATTTATTTCTATTAGCAACACGAGATGCTTTAAACAGGACTGCAATAGTTACGTAATCGCCCTACACAGGGGCTATTATGTACCTTTTGTTTTTATCATTTTTTGGTTGCAATCAAAAACATAACAATTGGCTACTTGACAAAAAATTTTTTTTTAGTCCGTCGTGTAGATTAGTAAAAAATATTGGACACGTATTTTTTCTTTTTTTACGTACTCAAAAAATAACAGAGATACATTGAGTTGAAATTTCGCGTGACGTCACAATTCAGTGCGGTTTGTATGGCGCTTATAATGAATATTGACGTCACGAGCCCCCCACCCTAAACTTTAATGCGCTTTATCTGTGTTCATTTTCATTAAATTGAAAAAGCAAAAAAATACGTGTCTATTATTTTTTTATTTTCTAACTGACGGACTAATTAGAATTTTGATATTCATACCTTGGAGAATACCCAATTCTGCGATTACAATATGCACGTTTTGACACCTACAATATCTAGCAATCAACCAAAATAAACATACTTCAAAAGTTGAAGCTGCCTAAACATGATTAATTAATCACAAAATCCCAATTTTTCTGACTGAAACATGATACTGAAATATGATCTGACAACAAAAGTTGCCCTGTAGATGCTAAATAGTATATTGTTATCCTAGGGGTGAAAGTAACTTATTTAGTCCCGAGACGGGGTTAGATATGATAGACGGCAATAGATCGAGGTACTAAATAAGTCTTTCTCCCGAGGGTAACACTGTGCTTTTCATTACGAATGCAAGAAAAGTCAAAATAAAAATAGGAATTAGCTAAAGAAAAAATGAGTGAAGATCGGATAGTCGCTTGACACTTTCCCACCTATTTCTTTTTCTTTGGCCGGCTTCAGCCAGTATTTTTTATTTACACTGTGGCGACCTAAAAAAAAATATTTTCTTTAATTATTAAGTATTAATTAAAGAAAATAAAAAAATATTAATAGGAATTAGCTTAAGAAAAAGTGACTGAATTTTATTTTAATTAATACCTACTTAAACTTTACGTTATTTCAATTTTACATCGCGCTGGCTGTATAGAAAGTTGAAACATGGTTCAATAGAAATGTGAAAATAGACCTAGTTTTTTTTTAATAATTTGACAGTTGTCAGTTGAAAGCGATTCTCCCTAGGGCTGAAAAGGGTTACTTTCAACCCGCTTCTCAGGCAACTTCAGACCTACTTTCCGAGTATGAGTAATGAAAATATTATTTTCTATATTAATATTCTGTTTGCCAAAAGACACGTTGTAAATGTTTTTTTTTTAAGTGAAATATTTTTGAGCACTAAGGAAAGACAATTTTTGTGACGCGTTATCTTAACGAGATGTGTTATGATCATAGTGGATAAGGGAATTCCACACATTACATATAAATAAAGTGTATTTTATGATATCTTACTGTTTCAGATTCTGAATTATTTTTTGTCTTCAAACCCCTCTATTTACAATTTTACCCTGTTGCTGTTTTGTTGTTGTTGTTTTTTCTGCCACCGTTCACAGATAACGCCATGTTATTTCAGCCCCGTGTTCATCGACAACACGGCCGACTTGACGGTGTCCGCGAAGCGTATACTGTGGGGCAAGTTCATCAATTCTGGACAGACGTGCATCGCCCCCGACTACGTCCTCTGCACCAAAGAGATCCAGGACAAGTTCGTGGAGGTCGCCAAGAAGGTGCTCGTTGAATGGTACGGTGAAGAGCCGCAGAAATCACCCGATCTCTGCAGGATCATCAACAACAGACATTTTGCGTGAGTCTTTCAATCTATCCTTTATACTTACTACTAGCTGTTCCCCGCGGTTTCACTCGCAGTAATTTCGGAGTTCCCGCGGGAATTCCCGATTACAATATAGCCTATGTTACTCAGGGATAATGTAACTTCCTAATGGTGAAATAATTATTTAAATCGGTCCAGTAGTTTTTGAGTTAAGTCGTAACATAGTTGTTTTTGAGTTAAATCGTAACAAACAAAAAATCAAATCTTTCCTCTTTATAATATTAATATAGATAACATAATTCTGCGTTATTTTATCAGCTGATCCTCGCGATTTCATCCGCGTTAATTCCGGGATAAAAAGCATACTATGTTCTTTTCTGTAAAATTTCATGATAATCTGTCAATTAATTAAGGCGTGAAGCAAGCGTGAAGCGTAACAAATCCTTAATATAATAAATGCGAATGTGAGTTTATTTGTTTGTTTGTTACGCTTTCACAGCTAACCACTCAACCGATCATCGTTAAATTTTGCACACACGTTGTGGGGGTGTATAGAGTAAGACATATTTTACTTTTTATCCAAGAATAGGCTTGTTTCTCGGGGTATGAAAAACAAAATTCAATTTAGTCTGTCTTTTTGATTCATAAAAAATATTGTACACGCATTCTTTTTTCTTTTTTTACGTACCTATTCAAAAAATAACGGAGATTTTTTGATTACCTACGTAAAAAATTAAAAAATATGAATTCAATATTTTTTATTAATCTTCAAGACGGACTAAAAACTAAAATTTGTTCCCGCGGGAACTCCGAATTATCTTACCTACTAATATTATAAAGAGGTAAAGTTTGTGAGGTTGTAAGGGATAATCTATGGGTCTAGGTTTACTGAACCAATTTTGAAGATTATTTTACCAATATTAAGCCACGTTATTGTTTGTGAGTGTCATGGGCTTGTAACCCGGGATTCGTGCGGGAACTCCGAAATTACCGCGGGTGAAACCACGGGGAACAACTAGTTTTCTATATAATTTTAATTATCAATTAAATAGCTATGCCCCGCGGTTTCACCCGCGGTAATTTCGGAGTTCCCGCGGGAATTCCGGGATAAAAAGTACCCTATGTCCTTCTCTGTACCCCTGACAACGTGCATGCCAAATTTAATCCAAATCCGTTCAGCCGTTTTTGTGTGATTGATTAACAAACATCTAAACATCCAAACATACACACTTTCACATTTACAATATTAGTAGGATTGTAGTTTAGTATAGGATAATGTAGTCTGTGTATTGTGAAGTATTATTATTATTTAACGCGGGTGAAACCCCAGGGGACAGCTAGTATGATACAGATAATAATTTATACACTCCTCAGCCGCCTCCAAGCTATAGTGGACGCGAGCAAAGCCAAGGTGGCGGTCGGTGGCAACTACGATCCCAGAGACAGGTTCATCGAGCCCACCATCCTGACCGACGTGACCGCCGCCGACAAAGTCATGGAGGACGAAATATTCGGCCCCATATTGCCCATCGTTCCCGTAGAAAACGCTTTCGAAGCCATTAAATTCATCAATCAGAGGTAAGATTCATCGTCCACGTATATTTGCGGGAGAGAGTTTCATTTTATGGGAGATGAAAATATTACAAGGTGTCATCGAAAGCAGGCGCGGATCTGTCGGGGCAGTGGGTGCACTTGCCCTGTCTATTTGTGTGCGAAATTAAACCTGGTTTTAGTTTGCAACTTTCTTCTCGGAACCGAGTTAATAAGTTAGTATATTTAGTTATAATTCGTAATATAAAACGTAAAGAAAATAACTATGGCAACTGCAACCACACGTTTCCAAATACAAGGCGGAGAAGCGGACAACGGCTAGGTCGTTAGCATCAAATATATGTAAACACTAGACTTTGCATTTATTATTATTTGATAAAAGATTCTGTCAGTAGTGGGAGCTTTCGACTAATTTTTATTTTGTAGTCCGTCTTGTAGATTATTAAAAAATATTGGACACGTATTTTTTTCTTTTTTAACGTAATCAAAAAATAACAGCGATAAAATGAGTTGAAATTTCGCGTGACTTCACTACTGGCGTGACGTCTGACAGTTTGTATGGCGGTTTTAGCGGTTAGTGACGTCACGACCCCCTCACCCTAAACTTTAATGTGCTTTATCTCTGTATATTTTAATTTATTTAAAAAAGCAAAAAATACGTGTCTATTGTTTTTTTTTTATTTTCTAACTGACGGACTAATTAGAATTTTGATTTTCAAAAGTAGTCCACATCCCCATTGAAAGTAACGGGTGTTTAAAAAATTGAATTTTTTTTATATCACGGTGCTGGGGCTCTACCACCATTTGTTCACCAGTCTTATTATAATATTTCACTGTAACCTTATGAACTGCACATAAAGTCGGAATTACGCAAATTAATCAATGACTGTGGGATGATGGTAGGCCCCCACTTTTAGACCATAAAGTTTCTTACCGCCGCACTCAGAGTCGACTTTAATGATTACTTAGTTAAGTATAGATTTTTAAAACAAAACTGCCGCAATCGGAGACGTTCAGTAAATTAATGTTAATTGGCATTTAATGAGATGTAACTTAATTAGTTAAATGCTAATTCACATTAATTTGTTAAACATGGCTGATTGCGGCAGTTTTGTTTTAAAAATCTATACTTAACTAAGTAATCATTAAAGTCGACTCTGAGTAGCGCGGTTAGTGTCGAAGTCCATAATGACGTGAAATGAGGAGAATCGCTAGTGTTTGGATATTTTTGATGCTAACTGACATCAATCGCGTGATAATCGACTATTATTATTTCTATATTATTAGTAGATATTTTTAACTTTAATTTCTTGATTAACTTGTTTGTTTTTTGCGTGATTGGTTTGTCTATTAAAATTTTTCCCAACGTGGACAGTTGGTTTTTGCTGTTTTTTTTTATTTTGTGTTGTTTGTTATTATTTCAACGTTACGTGTAGTTGTTGTTTGACAGAAAATTGTTTAATTTTTTTTTTAATTAGAAGAGGCTGTGGATCATGGTAATGTCATTGTCATGTTCATTAAATTAGAAAAGATCAACAAATTCTAAAAACTAAGTTCTATTACAGAAAAAGCACCATGCAATATCTTATATTTAAACTTTAGACTAATAATGGTTACATCTAGCATCTCCAGGAAGACACTTGAGGCGGCACTTTTATTGACATAGTTGTAACTCATGTTATCTAATAAAACTGCCTTAAAATGATACCACAAAATCATGAGCTTTTAATTTCGAAAGGTTCAAAAGACGAAACTTTGGGTTGATTGATAAGAACATTCCACGCTTCGAACGGCACATAATTTAACTTGACATCATTTTATATCCATTAATCAATATTAATTTTTTTATGATTATAACAAGTCATGATACAGTACAAAAATACAATACAGTACCTACAGTACAAAATGTTATTCAATCTAAAGATTCATGCACGCCTTATTATTTTTTAAGGACACAATGGTAGCGCTAGCGGAAGTAATAACTGTATTTTTAATAAGGCGGTATGCACTTATAATTAGAACTTAGTGTAATTGAAGCTAAATTCGATGTTCAATTTGAAAACATTTGATCTATAGTGCACGTCGCCCTTAAGTGGGATCGTCACGGGTATTTTTCGTGCGAATTGAATTTTCTTATAATATGGTTGTTTTTTTTAATTCCGTGATCGGAAAAGATCTAAACAATTTTTGTTTTAATAGTATAAATAAAAAGCAGTCGTAATTTAAGAAAATATCGATTGAAATTAGATATTGTTATGAATGCGATCAATCCCTGTTAAAATATTGAATACTACCTTTTCTCTAGTGCCTTTTTGCCAATCTTGCGACCCCCATATACATTGGACATGGGTCGCCGCCGGTAACATGTGTGCGTCGATATATTTCAGGGAGCATCCATTATTACTTTGCGTGTTCAGCAAGCAAAAAAACATACAAAAGCTATTCATTGAACAAACACGTTCGGGCAACTTCGCTGTTAACGACACGGTGATGTTTTACGTCGGTAAGACTGGTTGTAGGGCTGTAGCTACCGTACTGGCTGGCTGCAAATACATACGTGCATAATATATGTATAAATCATTCGTCCATGAGTAGTGCATATTTTGTTTTACAAAGAGTATGTACTATGTATGTTACTCCTCTTTATGTTAAACTCCTTAAACTCCTAAAAACCTTTTTCCAATTCGATGAAACAAGGAATGTTATGCAATGAAAAAAATGTTCAAGCAACATTTCTCCGCTAAATTGGACATGATTAAATTGGGAAAGAAAAAATCTTTTGTGGAATCACCAAAGGATTTTATCGATGAATATTGGATTTACTTGATCTTTTTACTTCTACTTAAAAAGTAAAATACCCCGTTTTTTTTATCCTTTTTTGAAAACCCGTCTAAGCTCTATAAAATTATTGATTATTTAGAATTTATCACTAAATATTGTAAATTACTCCTTTCATCCTTGTTTTCTTAATATTACGGGACGTACATATTTGCAAGTGGCCAGTATAGAAAGCTAAATAATGGTTTGACAAGTGACTATATTTTATGTGTCAAAAATATTATTATTTTTACTTTTGTAAACGCATGAAGCTGGCAACATAATATGGTGGTGGTGGGAGGTGGGGGGTGGCGACAACAGGGAGTTGGTGGTGGTACTGGATTATTTTACATCGATCCATCAACAGTAGACGAGCGATTATTATTTTCCTTTGACCTATTAGAAGTACCTACCATACTTGTCTCCTCTTTTCTTATACTTATTACTACTTATATGTTTTCGGATGCGAATAAATGTCTATTATATGTCTATGTATATAATATTTAAATTTTGTAAAATTTCGCAGTAAAAGCGCGTGAGCTGCGCGTTCGCTAGATATGTATGTAGATTATGTAGATAGTAGGTACCTATGTACTGTATATATCAACGTATGTTTAAAGGAGAACGCAAATTCACATCAAATCTTTATCAAAGACTTTAGTCTACACAGAAATCAAAGATCAGTTGCCGGAGATATCGCGTAAAAATATATGAAAAAATTATGTTACCAATGTAACCTAAATAGGTACTATATCTATTAATTATCTAATGCATTCGAGTGATCGGATCGGATTATTAAGAAGATTTATAATTTCTACCAAAATCCAGTCGGCCCTCCGACTTGCCCAAATGCACTTAAATAAACAAACGCGCCAATATTTTATTATATAAATGTACATAATTACCAGATTTTTTGTATCATCCAAATGCACGTTACCTAATGCTTTTATACCTACTAGATATGATGTAAAATTAAACGAGGGACTATTGAAGGAACAATTCGATTCTCATAGCAAATATGTATTTAAAAAGAAACCCTGTAACCTTTTTGTACCATCTCCGATGCGCCGACATCTAAAGGTACATCACCCGCGTAATCCCGCGTCTTTTTTTTTCTTTTTTTTTCTCATCATTCAATATTTTCCCTCGTTCAATTTCAACACAGTGTATATAACTATATGTATGTAATATAACACGGTGGCGTTGTGTATAATGCTATCCCCTTGTGCCCGTGCGCGCTGCGTGTAGAGAGAAGCCGCTCACCATGTACGTGTTTAGCACCGACAAGCGAATCCAGGGCGCGTTCTTCCGGGACTCCACGTGCGGAGGGATGTGCGTGAACGACACGCTCATGCACATGTCAGGTTTGGATTTAAAAAAAGAACTAATACATTATCATTGACTTGAAAAAAAAAAAACAACTAGGTATATAATATGTGGTCGTCCAAGCAAAAAGGTAGATACCAGTTCTCGGCACTTAGTTTTTTGAAGTTTCCGAGATATTATAAGAGTTTTTGTAAAGTTGGGTGGAAAAATTGCGACCGCGATTTTAATTGATTAATCTATCTATCTATACTATAATAAAAGAGTAGAATTCGCGATTCTGTACATTGAGAGGGGTGGTAAAAGAAGAGTAACCAAGCACAAAATAGTTTTTAAAATTCTTTTCTGTCTGTCTGTCTGTTCGCGATAATCTCCGAATCTACTGAACAGATTTTCATGCGGTTTTCACGGGTAGATTAAGCTTAGCCTGGAGCTACATATATGCTTTGTTTCATTGAAATCGGATGACGGAAAAAAAAAGTTGTTGTATAAAAACCTTTCGCGCGGGTGAAACCGCTGGCCACAGCTAGTTATTATTTAATGCTCAATTTTTGTGTGTTTTTTGTTTTCACTCAAAATTTTATAATGCTTTTTCTCAAATTTAGCTTTTTCACAATTTCAACTACAAATGTCTGATAAAAAAAAACTGTGCTAGTTTTTGAATATTTTTTCAATCCTTACTATCAATTGACTATTCTAGATACCGAATCTAGTATTCACTGGTACTGGTACTTTTTGCTTGGACGCCCACATCTAATCAGGTTTAACAGTCCTCCAATCTCAAAAGGACAACTTGACTTACACATTATGAGAACAAAAATAAAATACTGTAGGGTATTACCATAATACCTACTATATAGGTACTTAATGAATAATGATGTCAGTTCAATAAGTGGAAGGAATAAAACATGCTGTTTGATCCACCCGGGCCAGAGATGATAGGTATTTAAGTCCAGGATAAAATCCGTTTTTTTTCCAGAGTTCAATTTATGTGCCTGTGTGAAACTTTATAGTACCTAATGCCAAAGTTTCTTCGCCTCATCGGCGAGTCTTCAGGAAGATAGTAACTCACTTTAGACTTCAGAGCGATGTATACGTAGCATGATGTAGTATAGAAAGTATTTATTGCTTGGCTTGTTACTACAGCATATAATTTCCTCTTTTTTAACAACATACGTATCGTATGTATTTGCTTCTTATGTACATACATTTTAATAATAGTTTTGTGTTATCAAAAACTATGTAATGTACCTATATAAAATTTTATTTCTTCGTTATTAATTCAACTAGTTTTCTTCCTAAAGGCCGACACTCACTGACAGAACGGCACGGCATGACACTTCCCTGCCGATAGGAATGCTATAGTAACGCTATATATATTATTTCGGAGAAAAGGGAGGTTTCGGGATATGAAAATCAAAATTCAATTTAATCCGCCAGTTAGATAATAAAAAAAAATTAGACACGTATATTTTGGTTTTTCAAATTAATTAAAAAATACTTAGATAAAGCGCATTGAAAGTTTAGGAGTGGGGGCTGGTGACGTCACAATGTGTTATAAACTGCAACACGGCGTGACGTCACGTGACATTTCAACCAAATTTATCTATCTTCGTTATTTTTTATTACCTACGTAAAAAATGAAAAAATATGTGTACAAGAGGGACTAAAAACTAAAATTTAGGAAACTAGCCTATTCTATGCAACATTCTGTTATTAACCTGCATAGTGGTTATAATAATTATACTCTCACCGCAGCATAATGCGGCGTGCCGAAACCTCTCACGGTATGCTCATGGGACTAGTGATATCAATATTATGAGTTCTTCCATACAAGCCCAAAAGCCTGTTCTGCCTAGCTAAAACACTTGCCACAGAATACCAATATTTTAATGTATGAGTATAAAATATACTTATCAAAACATCTGATACTCCACAAGCAAGCGGCAGGTCGGGCTTTTGGGCTTGTATGGAACGAACGCCAGTGGTTAAGACACTGTACAAGATTTTAGCATAATCTAATCCCGTGCTCTGTCAGTGAGCGCCGGCTTTTGTTGCTACGGTTGTCGGTTGGACACTATTACCATTGCCCATGGAGGACAATAACCACTGGAGAGCGCGTCGGAACATTTTTGTTTTCAACACTTGTCACTGATTTACGGCGGGGGGAGAGGTAGGTACTTAACTTTCGCTGGGTGCAATTGACTGTAACAAATTCTTTAGGGCTGCAAAAACAGTAATAAAACGAAATATAAATGGGTGCCGCTACTCCCGAATGCGTTCTCCGGTGCTTATTGTCCTCCTCGCAACTGTATTAGGCCCATTTCGCCATTTGTATAGTTTCCCACAGTCTTTTGGGATCGTCCCGACGACCCGGCGAGTTGTTGAAGCCGGCCCACGCCAGCTCTAATGCCCGTCCGATTGCGACTTCCAGTTGAAACGCTGCCCTTCGGCGGCGTCGGGAACAGCGGCATAGGCGCTTACCACGGCCAGGCCACCTTCAACACGTTCACGCACAAGAAGAGTTGCCTGATCAAAAACTTTGCGGCCATCGGAGAGAAACTGGCCTCGTGAGTTTATTTTATTTTATTACTAGCTGTACCCCGCGGTTTCACCCGCGGTAATTTCGGAGTTCCCGCGGGAATTCCGGGATAAAAAGTACCATATGTCCTTCTCTGTACCCCTGACATCCTGCATGCCAAATTTTATCCAAATCCGTTCAGCCATTTTTGCGTGATTGAGTAACAAACATCCACACTTTCACATTTATAATATTAGTAGGATTATAACTAGCTGTCCCCCGCGGTTTCACCCGCGGTAATTTGGAAGTTCCTGTATAGTCATTTCGGGATTAAAACTACCCTATTCAAGGCTCCCGTACCTCATTACAAGTGAATGAATTTTCAAAATCGGTTCAGTAGATCCAGAGATTACCCCCTACAACGTCACAAACTCACAATTCACAAACTTTACCTCTTTACAATATTAGTATAGATGAACAGGCTAGGCGTTTCGCCACAGCTCACCTGATGTGAAGTGAGTGTGGTCGAAGATTGTAAACACAACTAGTCCGGAATGGGAACTCACTCTCAAGTGAGGCTGCCGAAACACACCGTTAGGTGCTTGGCGACAGATTTTCAACTTGTTATGGTTTCCTAACGATGTTTTCCTTCACACAGCTCATTGTTAGGGTTTGAACTTACGCCTTGCAGAGTCGATCTGAACGCACCAACCACTGAGCTATTAACGCTAATAAAGTCAATTATTGGTATCAAGAGCCTTTATTCACTATGACCTTAACACATCGCGTCAAGATTACAAGCCACAAAAATTGTTCTTAACTCGTGCTTCAAGAAGTTTACGACCTTGTCTTATGGCATAAAGAACATAATTTCTAATATTTTGGAATCTGGAGCGTTTAAGATTGTTTTTGGGACGCGCATTATGGGCATTGGAATGTTATTGGTTAGGTGTTGTAAGTTTAAACATAAGTATAAGGTCCTCCTCTCAAATATATAAAAAAACAATGTTGATTTATATAGTTTTATTTCACTAGGTACCCATTAGGTAGGTAGTCATATTATAGCCTCCTTTGTGACTTGTTCTAAGTTTAATTACGATGTCCCGATCTATCAAACAATTACCGGTTGTTGACGACAAGATCATAAAATAATCATTACGTGGTTGACGAGTGAAAGTCGTAGCGAAAACACGCGAGTCTTCGTTATTTCAGTTATCTTTCAGCATCTATTTTGAACCCTGAGCAGGAAACTGCCTTTCAAGAGATTGGGGAATAATCTTACGTTGTCATTGTATGGCGTTTCGCCATAATTTATGAAGTACTTAGATGAAGAGATTTTTATCACTAAGAAACATTGTCATTGGCAAATTATAATTAAAGACGCCATTACTAAAGAAGGAGAAGTAAGAGTTGCCGAGTGCATCTCAAAATACTTTTAAAACTTTATAGATGCTTTTTCTTGATAGGTACCTAAATATGAAAAAGGAAATGTTTGACATCTTTGTTCGCAAATTATGAAAATTTTTAAAATATCGCTTCGGGAGTGTTCTTTTTTTTATTTACTTAAAAGCTAATTGTGTGTACCAGCGCTCGCTACCCGCCTTACTCGGACAGCAAGTTGAGCTTCATCACGGCGCTGATGCGCAAGAGGTTCGGCCCCTCGCTCAAGTTCCTGCCGTACCTGTTGACCTTCGCCCTCGGCGCCGGCCTCTCCTACGGTATCTTCACGTGGAACAAGGTAAAACGGTTGAAATAAAAAATAAAAAACAAAAAAAATACATTGCAAAAAATCTATGGCTTTGTGTGAATCGAGCCATAACGAATAAAAACAACTTCTCTCTTGTTTTTTTTTAGTCTGACATGCAAAACTTAGTTTCGGTGGAATTTTCGATTTATTTTGTTATATTTTGTATTAATTCAATGATTTAAAGTGCATGTACATGTAATAAGTTCACAAAAGCGCCCCCACTAATATAAATATGACGTTACGCTCCATTTATATCTGTTGAATATTGATCTTTGGTCCGCCTTTATAAACATATGTTATATAATATTCACAACACAGCAATTAATTTATATAGGTAGTTTCTTAGTTTACTGTTTTCGTATCTATCCATTTTGTTTTTCGCTTTATTTTTGTTTCTTTAAAAAAATTGAGCCATATAGTGGTTAAATTAATGTAGGCATATGTGGGCTATACACAAAATTAATTTTACGTTTTTTTTTATATATTTTTCTTTTATATATCTTAGTTAATAGATCATTATAAATCTATAATGATAAGTCAATGTAATTAGGTTAATGTCCTCAATAAACAAATAGAACTGATGTGGTTTGTTTCATTGAAATTGAATATTCGAGCAATAAATAAAATCAAAAGCCACAATAAGTTCCTATGTTCCTATACCACTAATGATTGTAGGTAATGATATTTGACGACCCAAATTGGCGCAGTAGGTCACCATGCCTACCCGCTAATCGAAAGGTTCGGGGTTCGATTCCCGGTGGGGGTGGACTTTGTGTGATGAACACAGGGTTCCACTTTCCAATCTTAATGTGGGATCAAGTATATCGGTGTGTTATGAAGTGGATTATTATTAACTAGCTGTGCCCCGCGGTTTCATCCACAAATATTTCACGATCAAAATTTGCCAAATTGATCCAGCCATTCTCGAGTTTTAGCGGGACAAACGAACAGCAAATTATGTTTATATACAATGATGAGCAGAGTTCGTATACGGAGTGACAGTTTGTGCTGTCATCAATCAATTTAGCACGCGCGTAAGTCAGCAAGATAAAAAGTATAAAACAGTTAAAACCAAAATTACAGCACATTTGACGCACAATCAATAGGTAACAATGATTATAGCAGTGCCAGACTGTAAAAAATTGTTTTGCTATTACTGTTTAATTTGATAAATTGTATACAGAAATCTGCTTAAAATTTAGAAATCATCGCCATTTTTTAAACTCTACATTAATTAGACGTTTGTTCATTATCTCGTATTTAATTTCGTAATAGCTAGCTATACCTATGACGTTCAGTCATTGTTTTTACCATACTGTAGGTATATACAAAAGCGAAAAGTCAATTAGGTACTGTTTAAAAACAAAATCTCTGAAATTGCTCGACCTATGAAACTGAAAGGCAGGTAGATTCATTTATATATAAGTTATTATATATATTTATATTCCGGGATAAGAAGTACCATGTAGCATTCTATTGGTAAAAGATTTTTTAAAATCGGTTCAGTAGATCCAGGGATCCTCACAAACTCATAAACCTTACCTCTTTATAATATTAGTACCTAAAGAATATAGACAAACAAAGAAATGAACCAAAAATCAAATCTTTCTAATCAAACCTATAGAATATAGATGAATCAGTGGATATTCAAAAACAGACATACAGATGTTCGTACGATAGTCCTTTGCTTAAAAAATATATTTTTTATTGCAGATGGCTTCGGAGAATTCCAATTAGAGAGTGCTGTGACTGATTTGAGAAAATGTGATAGAAAAAATCATCGCCCGAAATTAACACGAATTGCAGTGGGAGATAGCAGTTAGAGGCGGGTGAGGGGTGTTAGGTAGTTGGGGTTAGGAATGTCTCAACCGCGAAGTGCAGCCCTCTGATTGTCGTGCGCTGAAGTACCTATGGCGTAATAATAAAGCATACTAAATCATGATTTGGCCAGCCGTTATTTTCCATAAATCATGAATTGGATGCATTTCATGAAATGTTCGAGCACATCATGGATTGCGCAATTCTTAGATGTGGTATAGGTACTTACATTTTTTTAAATTCAATTTGTTCATTTGTCAAGAAAATTGACATTTCATATACAGACAAAAATTATTTTAATATTAATATTATACTTTAATCGAAATACTTACGTGATACCTTAATCTACTGTCTCCCAGTGTAGTTGCAAATATTTTAAAAGAATTCGGAGTATGTTCTAAATAAAGATATTTATATTATAAAAGGCAGTTAAAAGTATTTTTGTAAGAAAATATTCATTTATAAATAGGTAATATATTAAGGTGAAAACATATAATCATTAATAAAATATCCTATCATTAATATTAAATCACGGTGCTTGATCTCGAGTCTATTTAGAAACTATTCTATTCACATTTCTGCATTTTTAATCTTTTAATCAAACAAACTTAATAAGTAATATTAAACTCTTGCATCTTTTTCGTTTATAAATTTCGTAGGTACTACCTATCTAAAATTTGTAAAAACGAATGAGTATGTGTTATTTTTTCTATTTTAAGTCAATAAGGTATAATTTCTTATTAAAGCTAATCTTACCTTTTGTTCACTGATTATACCTATAAGGTAAAAATAACACAGTTAATGAGAATTGAGATGGTGGTTTAGTAAGGTGAGTATAAAACAAAGCTGTTTTATTCGCCAAAGCACAAACTTGGGCGAATAAAACAGCGAAGGAGTTTTTAGAAGATGTTAGGAGTTGGGACTCATGGGAAACAACAGATATCATGTTGGGTACAAAAAACAATAAAATTTAATACATTCTTTATTTTGTAAAACAAAATAAAATAAATACAAAATAAAAAGTAGATATTTTATTTTATTTAACTAGAAATCAGTTGTCTGGTATCTAAAGTACCTAGGTATTTACTTAAACATGTTCATTTAAGTTTTTTTTATTTGGGGTTTATTTTTTATAATTTTAGTAAATGTTAGATCAACTTTATACAATCCATAGCTTAGAATTAATAGTGTTATACTTAGGAGAAATGATAATAACTTTGATTTATGACCTACTTAAATACGTACGTTTCATAAATAGCAATGATATCACTGATAAAAGGTAAAGACTGGAAAAAACATGTCATGTAGTAATGTGGATAATATTTTATTGGATGTATTTATTATTTGTGATTAGTATAATATGAAAAAATGTTTTTTTTTTTCAGATTCTAATAAAGTGGTTTATGAATAAAATTAATATTTTCTTTTTTTAATTAACTAATGTGTTAATCGATTCCTGCTTTTGAAACATGTATGTATTATGTAAAAACCTTTGTTACTTAAATCAATGTTTTCAAAGAAGTTTAACATAAGACGTAGGTAATATCTACAACTAACCGCACCTTCCCATTTCTCATCAAAAAAACTATTTACTTAATACGTCTGTATAATATTATTATATCCAAATCCTATTCCGGAATTGGCTGTATGGACTTAATTTCTTTTGCTTCTCCCAAAACATTTTTTTAACGTGTTGCGTGACAAAGACAGTTGACAAAAAAATTAACGGGACTTAGTAGTGTGCCTTCTTGTCTTCTTCTTGTTTTTTTTTCTTAAATGGTAACTTTTAAATAATTGTGCCAATGACAATGTGTGACTTGATAGACAAAGCAACGCGATTGAAGTAAAAAAAAAACACGTTATATTTTGAAATCATGAGATTTCCAAAATAAAATAAAGAACTAAGCAATAAAAAAATATTTACACACCTATCTACTATAATCAACAATATACAACCAACAACTTTATAAATTATACAAAAAACATAAGTGAACTATTATTTTAAAGAGTGTACCTACTTACTACAGGATCGTTCTATCAAAGGTAATAATTATGATATACACTACTTTTTACCTTCTATGATCTATCAGAGAGAAGGTAATCACTACGTGTGATCTATTTCATTCTCTCACAAACGTCTCGCAAGCTCGAATTTTCAAATCACAATGGTGCTAAAGAAGTTTGTACTTCAAAATTATAAGAAAACATTAGGTACGGGTGTAGTACTATATTTCCAACTAGATGTGCCCGTGGTTTCACCCGCGCAAAAGGTTTTTATACAACAACTTTTTTTCCCGACATCCGATTTCAATAAAACAAAGCCTATATGTATGTAGCTCCAGACTAAGCTTAATCTACCTGTGAAAACCAGATGACAATCTGTTCAGTAGATTCGGAGATTATCGCGAACAGACAGACAGAAAAGAATATTAAAAACTTTTTTTTTTTGCTTGGTTACTCTTCTTTTATCACCCCTCTCAATTTTAGGTAAAAATATTCTATTTACAGAATCGCGGATTCTACTCTTTTATTATAGTATAGCTGCCTATCTCATTATTATACCACTTTTTTAAAGATGCATACACAGCGCGCAGCGTGTTAAACGTGCTTAATACGATACAAGATACCTACACTTGCATCTTAAGCATGTTGCATGCCACAATATGTTTGTTTGTTTGTTTGTATACTTTATTGAGCATAAACTAAGTTTTTACAAGTTGATAAAATCAAAACAAATAGGTAATTAATGCTCAAAGGCGGACTTATCCCGCGAGGGGACAATATGATGTAAACTGACATGTGTTATGTAAGGAAGTATCCTCAGATTGTCCAATCACCAGTGAGTAAAAGTAAGCTACACGGCCTGTCTGTGAAGCTGTGAATTATTCGACCGTATTTTAACGAACAATTAACTAGTGCATGTAAGCCTCTAGCATTCGCATATAATAAGCAAAAACATGTTAACCACAAAAATTCACTTATGGTATTAATAAAATGCAATGCAATCCAATGCCTTTCGATGTAAATAACTTTAAAAGAAAAAAATTCTAATTGGCTTATACTGAATTGGCTGTATAGACTATGTTTCTTTTGCCTTCCCCGAAAGAGGTAAACATCAACAGTAAAAAACTTTGGTCATAAGTCTTTATAATATACTCCGAAGAATAAGTTATTCTTCTGAGATAATATATTTATTTGTTTATTTATTTATTTATTTAACATATTACTTTACTCTTTGGTCTTATCTTTAAAAAAATGTACCTACCTACTCTTAGGCCTTTCTTAGAGGATAAATAAAAGAAAAAAAAAGGACAAAGGGAAATTAAGAGCTTTTGGCGGGATTTTAGCAGTGACGGAAGTCAGTTTTATTTCTTTGTTTTGCAAATTAGTTTATCGTGCGTGATTAATATTGTGTGAGTGTTGCATAATAGTGATTCATTAGTGATGAACAGTGTGTGGAAACTGTTCATCACTAATGAATCACGTGGAATCATGTGGAAGATGAAATGGGGCGTCCATCGGAAGGTTGTAGTTTTATTATACATCTTCCCACAGAGCGTCCTATTAAGGTTCAAGTGTGGAGAGTTGCTGCCAAAAGTTCTGGTAAATAACTTCGAAAGACGAAAAATACCACTGAATTGACTGTATACACTTAGCTTCCTTTGCCTTCCCCATTGGGATTTAGGGTAAATTTAATAAAAAAAAAAATTTAAGAATTTTCTCGGGAATTTAATTTTTTGGTAATAATTCTAAACTAGTTTAAAAGTTCCAAGCTGTTATTGTTCTGAGGTTCCAAGATTTCTAAAAACAGTTCACTGTAAGTAAAGGTTTTTAAATTTTTACCCATTTTTTACCTGTTTGTTTGTAATCAAACAATATTTTTCCATATTGCAATACTGAGTAATAATAACGAATACGAAAGTGCTTGTGATGAGCTAAGACGATTTTAGTGTCGATAAGGCAATATTCAACAGAAATTAGCCAGAATCTTCAGGTATCTACAAATATTATAAATAACCACCCTCGCATGTGAGGGTACTATGTGGTGGTGCTGTTCTTCTTCCGCTAGTTCAGGTGCTTATTCACATTTGAGGGCTTGTGACTACTCCCTTACTCAACCATAATCCTATACGGCGGCCATATTTATAACTCATGGAAGAAAGGCGTTAACGTTGATCTTATGTGAAGTAATTATTTGTGTTTTTTGTTTCGCAGGACCAATGGCTGCGATACGAAAAAAGTTAGTGATCGTCGGTGACGGTGCTTGTGGTAAAACATGTCTTTTGATCGTGTTCAGTAAAGATCAATTCCCGGAAGTGTACGTACCGACAGTATTTGAGAATTACGTCGCCGATATCGAAGTAGATGGCAAACAAGTGGAGCTGGCGCTGTGGGATACGGCCGGCCAAGAAGATTACGACAGGCTGCGACCTTTGTCGTACCCAGATACGGATGTGATCTTAATGTGCTTCTCGGTGGACTCGCCAGACTCGCTCGAGAACATCCCTGAGAAGTGGACGCCTGAAGTGAAGCACTTCTGCCCGAATGTACCCATCATTCTGGTGGGCAACAAAAAAGATTTGCGCAACGACCCAGCCACGATCAACGAGCTCCGCAAGATGAAGCAGGAGCCAGTGAAGCCTCAGGAAGGCCGTGCAATGGCTGAAAAAATTAGCGCATTCGCGTATCTCGAGTGCTCCGCTAAAAGCAAGGAAGGTGTCCGCGAGGTGTTCGAGACGGCGACTCGCGCCGCTTTACAGGTTAAGAAGAAGAAGAAGACTAGGTGTAATCTGCTGTAAGTGTGCTGTTGATGGGAGAACTCTGATTATTATGAATTGTTCGCATACTGCCTGAACTTACGTTTGATATGACTCAGACTCTGCAGCAGTCGCGGCGCCAGCCACACAGTGCTACCTTCTGATACTGTACTGACAGCTGACGCGTTGTCGCGGCGCGCGTTGCACGCACACCCGTATTTGTGTGGCTACACTTTCATAATTGGTACTTGTATATTTTATAGATTATCTATAAAGATTAAGCGTAAATGCCTTAACAAAATATGTAGTCAGGGGCAAACTGGGCCCCCATCACTGGTGGACCCATGAAATTTTTTCGTGCTATATAACTATCCTGTTTATATAATCAAGTAGCATTTCTTCAGTATAGATTTACTTATTCCTCTATCTGTGTCATCTCACGGAGACTATTGTTAGTTTGATATTTTGTATTTTAATTTTTCAATAAAATAGTGATGTATAATTGTGTAGGATGTTTATTTGACATGGAGCGTGAGCCCCACACTGACTCAGTTAAGTGCCTGTCAGCTAGACACGTCTCCGAGACGTCCATTATCATTTTGTGTAAGGCAGTTTATTGTATTCTATTGTATGTGTGGAATTTTAACTTCCATAATATGAATAAATTGCATGCTAATATAATTTATTAGTAATAAAGGAGCCCCCATATTTTAACAACTCATTTTAAACTATTATGACTTTTATAAAAAAATTTAATGCAGAATTATAAAACAAGTTTTAATGGGGAATTATTTAAGTTAAAATCAATCATCTATGTTATGTTTTATTAGTGTTAAGTACAAAATTATCTTTCAAATATACATGAATTAACATAAATAGATTTCATATTAATATTACAAACTTAATTAATTATCACACTTTCAATTTAGGGTTTCCTTGACAATTTCAACAGCATTAAAGGATTGAAGCGACGCCGCGGGGCAGTCATGAGATGCCTATGCTCGAAGGACATAGTGGTGTGATAGGGCACAGGCTTACAGTCCGTCAGATAGCGCTCATAGCAGCGCAGCTCTGGCATCCAATCTGCATACACCAAAGTGTCCACCAAACACAACTTTTTGATGGTCACAGGTGTAATAATGTAACATAATCCTTTAACTTCATCAATATCAACAACAAAACCTGAAATCACACAATTATCAGTCTATAGTATAACATTTTATTCTTATCAACTTTTTAATGTCACTTTATTGCAGTTCAGATAACTTAAATATTTGTTGATAATATAACTTAGATGTAACTTTTGTTTCTCAGAATAATTTGCTTCATAATATTAAGTGAGTATAAAAATACTTAGTATACCGTGTCCATGGCACAGCAATGCTTTCTCTCCCAAATCGTAGACGCCACTCTGCTTATCTGATGTTTGTTGACACATTGCTAAAATTTTCCTGTTGATCACCTTTAGGATACGACCTTGGTTACTTGCAAGTGGAATATTCAGACCTACTGCTACATCTCTTATGTTGACCCTGTGAAAAAAAATGTCAATTAACACTTTTCAGGACAATCTTCGGATTAAGAGATCTGAGTACCTATCATCTCAAAAAGTATAAAGTTCATAGATGTAATACCTACTTACATATATCGGTAAGTTTGTGCCTAGAAATAGTTGCAAGTTTATAAATGATGATGAACTCATGTTAGTACCTATAGTAAACACAAGGTCATCTTGCAGAGATTACTAGCAAACGATTGTTGAAACACTAACGACCTGCCCTGGCTTCGTCCTACCAATCATATTAAATTTTACACCTATAATTCTGAAACAATTAGACCAAAAATATGGTGGTAATGACCAGAATTTGAAATCTTAAAATCCATAAAATAACTTTGCAATAAATGTGTTTGTAGAGAATGCAATAGAAGAACCATTTACTTACAATAAGCACACTATTTATTAGATATTCAATGAAAACAGACTGGAGAGATGTTAGTGTTTAATGTTAATCCATCAGGGATCTAACATTGAACTATGTAATTAAATCAGGATAGTTGCCTACTTGCCTAATTATTTAGATTTTGTCTGAATAATTACATCAAGAAAAAGTTAATTAGTAACCACAATAATTTGTATGATTCATCGCCAGTTCCAGTAAATACCTATTATTATCTCATTACTCATTGCAACAATATACAAAGTAAAATAATATTGTGTGAGGTTTCAGGCTTTTGACTCAACTATGAGGTTTTTGACATGATTGTGAACTAGGCTATACTGATAAGGGAAAGTATAAGTATATGTGACCAATTTTTTCAATTTTTACCCCTCCCCCCTCGATGACCCGTAGTATATGCCAAGACCCGCCCGCTCCCCAATTAATTTTCACATAGTAATAACAATATGGTTTAAATAATTTTTTTGCAAACGAAAGTTGAAAATTTTTTCCAGCAAAATTATTTGGCTCAGTTTGTCTTTACATAATAAGGCATTTGCCGCGTGACGTCTAGAATGCATGCATAGGTACCTATAGTTACAACTGAAAAAAAAATTACCATATTTGAATACAGCACGAAAAAGCGCAAGATTTCCCTAGATTTAATAGGATATTGACTACATGAGGTAACAAAAAATTAGGCCCCTCTCCCGCCCCTCTGACCAAGGCGTGGTATTTTGAAGACACTGAACGGGTCACGTAGTATGGGCAGTGGGCACGTTCCCTAATCTAATGGAGACCAGTATTTTTTACGATCCGAAAGATCAGGAATTAGTTGTTTGGTGGTGATTTTTAAAGTGGACCACAGTCCACATTTCATTTTATTGGGTTTCAAACTAAGACGTAAATAAAATGATCGTATTATAATAATACGTTTTATAATTTATATACTGATAAAGCTGATTGCACATAGACATATCAAACTTCATGCGGGGAAACCGCGGGATCCAGCTAGTTATAATATACAGCTAGAATATACAAATGATGTCATAGTTCTATATCAAGATGTGATTGGTACTTGCTTAAGGTCAAAGTGCTGTGTTATAAGATTCACATAGAGAACCGGAATTAAAGAAATTATACTACGTGAATGTGAAAAATATTATGTGAATTTCGGGATTCCTTTGATAACTCATAAAAACTGGTTAATCCAAAAAACATTGGGTGCTAAATTTCATCCAAATCTGTTCAGTCGTTTGTAAGAAATTGAGTAACAAACATTCAAACTCCAATGATCTGCGTTCAGCATAGCTATGTTAACACCGAAGGCAAATTGTTACTAGGTACATACAAAGAGTATATAACACCACTACGTTTACTGCATAGTTCACAGCAAAACAATGCAGTTCCATTATACTTACACGTAAGGCGTAACGGCCAGCAATCCCGTCTTGAGACTAGCAACTTCAGCAAAATAACTTAAAATATTGAGATATCTTTCATCTTTTGGCGCCAGTGAAGAGTTGCGCTTTGCATTGCCGCTTTCCGTATTTGATAGAAAGAACGCATACTCCGACAAATCTTTATCGTCAACACCTTTGAAGAGGTCGTCGTTTTGATAACTTTTTGAGTACATTTTTACTACAGTGTCAGTGTCGAGCTTGACCTTGAACTTCCTCTTGACGTCTTGGGAGTCGACTTGTAATAGGAATGTAGGTTTTATCAGTAGTATGATGAGGGATATTAACTGGAGCCCTGTGGAGTTGCATAGGCCCATAGTGTTAACGACCCACGGCAGGTTCTGTAGTCGCTGGTCAGCGTGGCAGTGAGCGATCAGCGTGCGTACCGCCGCCGCGTACCGGTTCAAGTTATTTATTTGTGCAGAATTGTTCATTGGATTGATCATAGCCAAGTTTAACATACTGAAAAAGAGTTACACAATTACGTATACAAGAATTTTTCAGTGATAATAATCTATAAATAAATAAAAATGGATTGCCGAAATGAATGTGACTAATTAAGTTACATCTCATTAAATGCCAATTAACATTAATTTACTGAACGTCTCCAATTGCGGCAGTTTTGTTTTAAAAATCTATACTTAACTAAGTAATCATTAAAGTCGACTCTGAGTGCGGCCGTTAGTAACGAATCATCATGTCATGTCAATGTTGTAGTTTTCATGAGAGTTTTCACGTGGTCACGCGACACTATAGTTTTGATTGGCTGACCAAGTGACATGACAATTCGTTACTTAGATTTCCAGACATTCATGTCAATTTGGCAAGGAGAGGGGAAGGTTTGGTTTGTATCTCAGAAGAATAGGTTTGTATAAAAGAAGTTTGGAGTTGTGAGAATTCCGAAACTAACGTGAGTGAATCTCCAATACGGTTGGACCAATTTTGACAGGACTTTCACTACTAATTATTTAATGATATATGGAGTGAATTAGGCTATTTTGGAGTTCCTGGGGGAAATCCGAAACTCACACGGGTGAAACCGCGGGGCACAGCTGTCGCGCACAGCGCGATTTGCTTTGTAACAATTGGTTTGTATCAACACTAATTGTTGTACTGTCAATCTATATTTTGTGGTGTGGCAACACTTTGCTTATGCTTGAACAAAAGTGTGGGTAGAGGGACATACAAGCGCGGGATGACCGCGACCGCGTGGAATAGACAATATCTAAACAAGCAGCGTAAAGTGAAGTCGTCCAGCTCGGAGTGTAAAAGGAAAGCACTGGATTGACGAATAAAGGGCAGGACGATCGGGACCGCGCGGATTAGAGGCAATGCCGGAAAAGGTAGCGTAAGGTGAGGTCGTCCGGCCCGAAGTAAGTTACAAAGGCACTGGGTGAGTCGTCACTAATATTATAGTGTAGTCGACTTTCTAATACAATGTATTCAGAGAATGGTGAAGCGACTGACTAGTCACTGGGAAACTCCATAATCTACAATAAGTTCAATCTTGCAGTACAATGTACATTTGGTAGTCAAGGATATTGAACTGGGAGCCCCAGGCTCAAATGGGTGTGTACCGGAAGCACACAGGCGAATCATTGTAAGGTCGTCTACATGAAGTTGGGAATGGGCAGGACTAAGGGGAAGGAGGAGGTCCTCGTGGGGGCACAGCCCCCATGTCCGACTGGTGTCAGGAAAGGTAAAAGAAACCTTGATTTACGGCATGCACGCAGGCTCGAGACAGACTAGAGCTTGCAGGGTAAATCGGAATAAGGTAAGACACCAGGACACGATCAGACGTGTTCAGATCGGAGCTGTAGACGACCAGGGAGGGTCACTACTCATCGGGGTAGACCAGACCCTCATGACAGAACAATGCGAAGCCACATGGATTAGAGATCATAACGTAAAGCTCACATTGAAGAGATGATACATGATTTCTTAGTGACTGGTTGGTCGTCTCATCATTATATTACCATGCTTTACATTTCATGGATTGTGCGAGATTATATTATATAGATATTTGTCGTCCGTGTAAACCTGTACTTAATTGAATTCAGGCAAACATAACTCGGGATAGTGCAGACGGCACGACAAAATGGTGGAGGTGCTGGGATATAACATGGGAAGCCAGATTCGTTCTGGCTCTTCCTTGTTAAATTTCCCTCTATTTTAATCTTTTTTGTATTTGTGCTTTGTTTGAGTTTTTATTTGACTTTTCATTGTCTTTTCAGTCAAAGATGGGTACCTACTCATAAAAACATTTACTTATTAAACTACCTTCCTCTTTTATGTTTTTAATATGTTCTGTGTACAGAGGTTGTGCTTGTATTATTTGTATTGGCAGTAAATGACATATTTTTCCTTGCATATGATTAACAAATTAAGGCTAGCCGCATACTTGTAAGTAACCATACCTTAACTTCTACATCAACTAAACTTCTTGTGAATTCCACACAACTATGGGTTTTTTTTGTCAAACAACAGCGTGTTGACAGTATGCGCAAGTTCTATGATCACAGTACATTCTTATAAACTTATGAAACACAACAAAGTTGTTCAAATAAAATTTGTATGTATGAGCCAGGCCTAAAGGAACAACAGTTACAAAAGGTATACTGTTCTCTATTTTTCTATTTTTTCTAAGGGATGTACCGAGTAATGTATCGAGATAGTATCACCGGTAAACCGTATGAATTTATCAACTTTTATTTTTGTAAAGAAGACTAATTTTATGTCTCTTGATAGATTATTTTATTATGGCTATTGTGTTAAGTTTTGTTGTTTATTTTGTAAACCATAGATTACTATTACTGCCCTATTAGACCTTTGTCTACTACATAGTAATGAATAAGTAAAACAACAGTTTAATTTAACATAACGGTAACGGTACATATCGGTTTCTAGGGTATACAACAAAGATAAAACATAATATAAGTACTATGTTGTATGCACTATGCAGATTTCGGCAAAGCTTGTGCTTTTGTAATAATTGCGCAGTTAAGTTCAAGCGTCAGTAAAAGTTAATTTTCTGGTTTAACGTGAAGTGTTTAAAATACTATACCTAGGTGATCGGTTTGGTCGTTTAGCCGTGAAGGCGTGACAAACGAACAAACGAGCTCACTTGCGCATTATAATAGTAGTAAGGATAATAGCGAGAGTATATCATTCTACGAGGTGATTTTTTGCGAATTTCTAATGTAGTCGGTCGTGGGGTATCGAATATCGATGCTTGTTCGATACCGATAGAAAAGTATCGGTACTTAATACTTAGTACTAACTCTTATCGAATCGATCGAATTTTCGTGGTAAAATTTGGAATAAATTAAATAAAAGCAACAAGATGACGTATACTTTGAAATTGATTTTTTGGCTACTCTATTAGCCGCCGCCACCGGCGGCGCCGTAGCGCGATGCGCTCATTCATTTTTCGTACACAGCCGTAGGCAGGTATTTACGAAGGTTACAATGTACCTACAGCTGATCGAGGTCTTTCACCCCGCTGCAACATCATCGCGTACGCCGCTCGATGTACGCGACCCTTGATAATATTATTACGGATAGTATATAGATAGATATTTTGCTGATTAAAAGACGAAAAAAAAAAAAAAAAAAAAGAAAAAAAAAAAAAATTGCAATGTCGTTCTATTACTGATACCTACTAAACTACAAATTTTTTGCGCAATGCTTAGGGAATATTGCTGTATTTACACTAAATCTAACCCTATCGACATCGCGACAAGAGAGAGAAAGAAATAATTTTGATGCAATGGCCCTGAGTTCCTAAAAAAGAAGAAGAAACCTACTGAACTATTAAACAGTACTATGTTGCGACAGACCCTTTTTTTTCTGTTCGGGAGGGCCGCAGGCATGCGGCCAGGATATTACTGCTCGTGAGAGAGAAGTCCTGAATGAGGAAAGCCAGGATATGAGTATAGACGAGATAGAGGCTCTGGACAATGACATACAGGACAGATATTCTGGTAATCTAACACTGTTTCTACTCTAACGCAGTTTATACGATACAAGTAACTTCGCTTTATCTATCTGGTAATAATGTAACATATTACGTAAGTGTTAACTTGTAATGGTATATAATGGCCCGCTAATCTCGAGGTTCCGGGTTCGATTCCCGGTGAGGATGCACTTTGTGTGATGAACATAACTTTGTGTGTGTGGTTCCACTTTCCAGTGTGGGTGTGTTTATATATCTACAGTATAATATATATGTAATGCCACGTAATGCAAATACACATGTATGTAGTATATGCCACGTTTGCTTGGTTTCCACGATACAAGTTAATAATGGCTTGCTGTGGGATCGAGTAGATCTGTGTGTTGTGAAGTAGTTTATTATTACATATTATTATTATCTGTATGTTGACCATAAGCGTATGTGTGAAGATGAGGAAACTGTTGAAACTTAATATTATTTTCCTTTGCGTGTAGTTCAATAGACATTGGACTGGGGAGCCCTGAGCACCCATGTATTTGAAGTGTGATCCGGAAACACACAGGCACGGTCGACTTAAGTTGGGGATGGTGCTCACCTCCGGGGGGGCAAAGGGCAAAGCCCTCCCGTCCGGCTAGACCGGAGCAAGTCGACCGACGCCCAAGTAGATTGAAGGTGCATAGCCATTAGAAGTCAGTATACTGCAAACGAATACGAATACTCGACATGGATTTGCAACCATGCAAGGGTAACTAGAGATGGAAAGGCACCCGGTAAAACCGAATCATGAATGTATGTGGCACAGCCACAAGCAAGAGGCAAGACCTCACCGTGAATGTATGTGGCACAGCCACAAGCAAGAGGCAAGACCTCTCCGTTAAAATATACCTATGAATAATTCTAATAAGAGTGGAATAAATCTGGTCGACTCATCCTTCCACTGTCATGGTGAAAGTGTATCATATTATATCCTCATATATCTTCACATTAATATGAACTCAGAGTTAAGTATATCTCACACTATTGCAATAAACCTCTTTCTGCTCTGGGAGTGTCGCGCAAAGCGCGAGATGTCATGCGAAACAACTGAGAATTCTAGCATTATGTGCAACACTGTTATTTAGTTTGTACCCACATAGCCATGTAATAAATTAAAATCCCTCGCAATCGTTGGTGTGTCAGTGTCATGCCAGGCGAGCGCTTCTTGGTAGCTAGTCACTCTGCTCGACTTGAGTGATCGTAAGAAGTGTTCTATTTCTATTGTATGTATGGTATATGTGCGATTGTAATAATTATAGTGATGAGTGGTAGTATACAGAGCTCCGAATGCTGTGCAGGATGTATTCAAGGCGAGGCTCTTTTTACGTTGGTCATTGAAAGTGTCGCGACCGAAAAACGCGCGCGCCGAGTGGGTCACCATAGCAAAAGGCGCTCGGCGCCCTCCTGCGCCTGTAAGAAATGCGCACCCTACATCATGAGTAGATACACCTCTAACTGCAATTCGAACCAGAGAGAAAATCCTGGAGTGGCCCCGTCACCTGCTCACACTTTTGCATTAAACCTCTTTCTGCTTTTGGGAGTGTCGCGCACAGCGCGATTTGCTTTGTAACAATTGGTTTGTATCAACACTAATTGTTGTACTGTCAATCTATATTTTGTGGTGTGGCAACACTTTGCTTATGCTTGAACAAAAGTGTGGGTAGAGGGACATACAAGCGCGGGATGACCGCGACCGCGTGGAATAGACAATATCTAAACAAGCAGCGTAAAGTGAAGTCGTCCAGCTCGGAGTGTAAAAGGAAAGCACTGGATTGACGAATAAAGGGCAGGACGATCGGGACCGCGCGGATTAGAGGCAATGCCGGAAAAGGTAGCGTAAGGTGAGGTCGTCCGGCCCGAAGTAAGTTACAAAGGCACTGGGTGAGTCGTCACTAATATTATAGTGTAGTCGACTTTCTAATACAATGTATTCAGAGAATGGTGAAGCGACTGACTAGTCACTGGGAAACTCCATAATCTACAATAAGTTCAATCTTGCAGTACAATGTACATTTGGTAGTCAAGGATATTGAACTGGGAGCCCCAGGCTCAAATGGGTGTGTACCGGAAGCACACAGGCGAATCATTGTAAGGTCGTCTACATGAAGTTGGGAATGGGCAGGACTAAGGGGAAGGAGGAGGTCCTCGTGGGGGCACAGCCCCCATGTCCGACTGGTGTCAGGAAAGGTAAAAGAAACCTTGATTTACGGCATGCACGCAGGCTCGAGACAGACTAGAGCTTGCAGGGTAAATCGGAATAAGGTAAGACACCAGGACACGATCAGACGTGTTCAGATCGGAGCTGTAGACGACCAGGGAGGGTCACTACTCATCGGGGTAGACCAGACCCTCATGACAGAACAATGCGAAGCCACATGGATTAGAGATCATAACGTAAAGCTCACATTGAAGAGATGATACATGATTTCTTAGTGACTGGTTGGTCGTCTCATCATTATATTACCATGCTTTACATTTCATGGATTGTGCGAGATTATATTATATAGATATTTGTCGTCCGTGTAAACCTGTACTTAATTGAATTCAGGCAAACATAACTCGGGATAGTGCAGACGGCACGACAACAGCTACTAGCTAGTTTATTATAAACTTTATTCAGAGAGCGAACTAATCCATGGATGATCTTGAGAAGACGCGGAAAGCGACGTATTTGAATAACTTTTTCAGATCTATTGTTGTCGCCCACCCTCAACCTCTTGGTCTAGAGTGCGAGAGAGACAACTGCATCTCGGGACTAGTTGCACCGATAATTATTATGTTATGTATGTAATAATTATATTATGTAGAAGAATTGTAGATAAAATCTACCGTGTTCGTTTTTCTTTCAAAACTAGAATTTCGATTTTTGCGTTTTATATTCATAAAATTTTATTATTAGATGTTTGATAGTGTTCGGTGTAACTGGGTAATTTCCAGTTTTTGACTCATGAAAAAGCAAAACCACAGTAACAGCAAGTGGTAGACATAGACTGCAAAGTAAAACAATATTTTATCTAATAATATTGTAACTATCCAGGGAAGAAACTGGAGTACGTTTGTATAGAATAACGCCCCCCGCGTTTTCTCTTAAAAACACTTCTTCATTTTCAAGCGCAAAGAAAAAGTTGCTGTGAAATTTTCGAAATGCTGGATGCATAAATTTTAGTACATACAATTCAGGTGTTCTCAGATGTGTAAAATTCGGCCCAAGGAGTGGTGTGGTGACCAGGTTGACGGAAATGTTGCCAGCGACCGTGAACTCGCACTGCCCGGGGTCCAGGTCGATCACCACCACTGGCCCCTGTGCCAGCATCTTATTCACATAGTAACGAAGGAAAGTGGACTTGCCCACATCTTTACCACCGCACACTATACCCCTACTACGATTTTCTGAGAACAATAAGGCAAATTTTTATTTGTGACTAGTGACTACAAAATCTATTACCAACAAAAAGTTATAATACAACATCTTTTTTATTTATACAAAAAAATAATTAATCTTTATTTATGAAAATAAAAAGCAAGTACAACAGGTACAGCATGTACAAATCCATGCTGTCTCATGGAAAAAATCTAATTTTTTATATTTTGAGATAAAGACAGCTTTCAGGCAAAGATTTTTTGTGAATAAACCTGGCATCAACCCAAACAATTAAGCTAATGGTGGACAAATTCTATAGTGTCGTTTTGAAATGGACTATTTTTGCAGATAGTTTTAATCAGTGTTTCAGTCATGCTGCTTATTGCCCAATTTTTAAAAGAACATTTAAGGCATTTAATTTTACATATCAAGAAAATATATGATTCCCATGAAAAAATAGCCAGCTAGTAAAATATATCAACATTTCAATTTTAGAATAGAATAGAAGTTTATTTGGTACTTTCATGCAATGGTGTATTTTGCCTACCTACGAAAATGGTTTTATTTCTTTTTTGCTAGCATTCAAACTGTGTTAATTAGTTGTTCTGTATTGGCAATGTCAGTCATTTCACTAGATTTCACCTCAGTGTCATACAAATTACTTCTCTAAAGGTTTTAATAAACTAATCTTGACTACAGACAGTAAAATAAGTTCACTTACTTAAACCACATTTTAAAACTGGTTTCCAATTTGAATCTTCATCAAAACATTTCTGTGACTTTGACATGTACAAGGAACATTGCAATATATCAGATGATTCTTTCAACATTTTATCCACTCTTTTGCTCTGTTTTGTGAATAAATCTGCTGCTGTAAAGTTCGTTTCTACAAATTCTAGTTTTGTATTCTTAAGATAATAGAAAGATACAACAGCATCTTTTGGAGATATTGTAGTAACGATTTCTTCAGCATCCGCTACACTCAAACCAACTCCAGTAAGTTTAGCAAATAACCCAGTGGAAACCTCCAGGGTTTCTGCAGTCTTGATATATTGAGCACAATGGCAGTTGGGTGCAAACACATCACAAACATTATCCTTTACTGTATAACCACCTACTTCAATAGCCCCACCCAGCACTTTGATTCTGACTTTACCATGAACATAAATTTTACTAGGGTGTTTCATTACAAGAACACATTTTCTTTTTTTATTATGATTATATGATTTGATGGAGTTTGCTGTTTGGATTATTGAGTCCAATGAATGTTCTTCAATTTCTTCATTGTGTTTATTTAATTTGTTTTCTTCTATTAATTCATCATCACTCAATACTTCATCTTGTACTATTGAATCAATATTTTGTCCTTCAAGCAGAGTGGAATCATCTTGCTGCTCATCTAATACCATTGATTCAAGTGAGGCTTGTTGAATTTCATCATTTGTTTCATTATTTGCATATGTGTCATAATCTTTTATATCCACATCCATCTCAGTAAATAAATCACTTTCATTGAAATTGTACTTCCTATGATATGGTAATTTTTTTATAACAGGATATCTATAGGCTCCGAACATTTCATTAAAACTAGCTATAGGTGTATAATCTGAAACTGAAATATGTGAAGACGATTCAGGTAGTGAGTCCAATTCACTATCTTTATTATCATCATCTACAATTAGAGAATCTTCTGATGAGCTAGTGGATAATGCTCTAGAAGTATTATCCACAATGAGATATTTACTATTCCTCTTTTTTCTCTCTTTTTTGTTCATTTTTACAGAAGGAATTTGACTCATATCCTTATCTTCATCTTGTGATTCATGGGAGTTAGTGTTGTCTTTCTGTTTGGAGTCTAATGTATAATGTTCATGAATGGATTGTGTAAGGTCTAAGTCTGAAAAGTTATTAATTGAATCTTCATCATCATCACATTTAATATGAGCTGCTTCCTTGATGATTCCAATATTACTCGTTTTGTAACCAAACAGCATTTTTTTTATTTGCTTTTTATATGCTTTTATGGTTTTACTTGATTTTTTATTCATCTTTGAAGTTGTTTCTATTCCAGATAAATGATCTGTTTTAAAGGTTTCCATTCTGAAATACAATACCTACATATAAAATATGCAATGTATTTGCTTCAGGAGGTAGCAGTTTCACACAGCTACAGCTCTCTCTTCTGGCCCTGCAGTCTTGACATACTTAACAACTGCTTCTCAATCATTTATGATGAATAACTTCTTAATGATAAAACATATCTATTCTCATATCTCTACACATACTCATATCTCTACACATATCTATTTATCGTAGTATTTTAATATTGATTTCTTTCACAATAGTATCAAACAGAACTGTCAAACTAACAATTTCTATAGAGCCTTTAGGACTGCTTGATATGCAAAAAAACTATGATATTTTGATTGGTAGAGACTTGCATTTTACGATAATCTCGATATGGCAAGTGATTTTTTTCGCACCTAACGATTGATAGATCACATCGATCGTTAATTAGTTTTAGTATGTTGAGACTGCAGGGCCAGGTGTAGAAGCATAAAAATATGTTTCATCTATAGGGTTTTTGCTTGAATTGAGTATACAAATATACCTACACTACAAATATACACTGACGAGGCTACATAGCTACAAACAAAGTCAGATATTTATGAGGGCCACGTGCCACGTGCCACAAGACAGGCAGGCTGCAACAAAGAAAATAATACTCTCTGACGAGGGCTGCAATAAGCATTAACAGACACGTTTACTCCGAGGTGTTAGGACTCAAAGTATATGTACTTACAAGGTATCTTTATAACTCATTTCTACTACTCTAGCAATCTTCAGTCTTCTTCTTCGAAACTTATGACGTCTATTAGTTATTTCTGCTAATGTGTTCCAGTATTAAATTAAATAAATTCACTTCACATTGCGTTTTTAATTTTTGAGACTTCCCGAGGCCGGCCAGATCACAAACTACTTAAAGATACTACCGCCAGATCAGCGGCGAACTCAGGCGACTGGCGAACTGAGTCCCTATATTGTACAGCACCGGAAAAGGTGACACCGGAATGCACGACACGAGATTGTACGACACCGGAATGTACAGCACCGGAATTGGCGACACCGGATTTCATGGCCTAGCCGACTTCGTGCTCCGTTTAGTAGTATTCAATACAATGCAGGTAGTAGGTAGTTAGTAGTTACTGTCTCAAAATCTGATGGAAATTCAAATAACAAGTCCAAGTGTAATATTTAGTAACGTAATTATTATTTTTCACTTTAATGAATTGTTACAACTTGTTATATTCTTTTTTTTTCATAATATATCGAAACTTCGTGGTCACACCTAAGAATTAATCAAATAAATGTCACCTTATTTTGTCTTTAGCGCATCGCCGGCCGCTACCGCGGCACGCTCGCTACGCTTGCTCGGCTCGCGAGACCTGGTCATCAGTAAGAACCTAACCTAATAAAGAATGTCGGGTATACTACTTTGAAATCTGTTTATGATGTGGCCCCGATAGTAATGTTCTCATTACTTTTTACTTATTTCAATAAATAGCTAATACTGACATCATCGCCACACTAGTACCTACTATAGGATAGGTGTAGGAAAGGTGACGTAAATCAGGCGAAGCTAATCGCTCGCCAGTCGTTTCCCGTTCGCCAGTTAATACAGTTTTGGTTCCTTTCTTTTCGTAACTTTTATAATCTGTACAATCTGTATAGGGCACATAGCTCGTGGAAATAATAATTATAAGGTGTAAACTAAGGGACCAGATTTAGTGTATTGTACTCTAAGTCTATACAGTAAAATATATAGAGTGGTCCATTGTTTGATTATCCTGCCTATAGACTGTAACATAATAACGTAATGGGCATAAACACTAACATAAAACCTAATAATCATCACCAAAAAATCTAACATAAAATATATGTGCCGTATTTGACAATAACTTGACCCAGTACTTAGGTAAGTAACGTAAACAAGCACAAAGAAAGGAGGCGTGATTTCATCGACCAATAGGAGCGGTGTCACCAATTCCGGTGCTGTACATTCCGGTATCGTACAATCCAGTGTCGCGCATTCCAGTGCTGTACATTCCAGTGTCGTACATTATCGTGTTGTGAATTCCTGGTTCCCGGCGAACTCACAAATTTCCTCTTCGCTTTTTAATCACACATGAAAATGTCAAAGTCAATGAATGTGATGTGAATTTTTTTTTTTTTTGGTGAAGTTTACCCTGTTTACCCCTCTCGGGGAAAGCAGAAGGAATCTTAGTCCATATAGCCAATTCATTAGTATTTTCTTCTTCCGAAGTTATTTACATCGAAATGCATTGGTGAGATGCATTTCGATGCTTTACCGGAACTTTTGGCAGCAAATCTTTACAGTTGAACCTTAATAGGACGCTCTGTGGGAAGTTGTATAGTAAAACGAAAACCTCCAGATGAACGCCCTATTTCATCTTATTTCACTGTTTCCGCACACTATTCATCACTAATGGATCACTATTATGCAAAATCCACCATATTCACACAATATTAATCAAGATAAACAAAGCAAAACAAAGAAATAAAACTGACGTCCACTCTGCTAGAAATCCCGCCAAAAGTGCTTCTGTAATGTGAAATTTTGGACAGTGTTGCCAATCCTCAAAAATATTTACCCCTAAAAGTTAAGCCAAAAACCCCTAAATATATTATAAAAAAAAAATATAGTAAATAGCAGCGCCAAGATTTTGCCTAATTTCGAAATTATTAAGGTTAAATTATTGGTCTTAAAAAAAAACAATTCAATCAAAAGCAAAAATGTCTCTTGATTTTTTTTACGACAAATCTTTTTTTCGTAATTACGTATTAAATGAAGATTTATTGTCAAAATGCTAATTAAGAAATTCTTAATTTTTTGAAATTACGGCTTTCCTATTGATCGTAGTAAAAATATTGTAGTAAACGCTTAATAGCACGCTCTGTGGGAAGTTGCATAATTATAACGACAAACTCCCGACGAACATTTTATCTTACCTAGTTCACTGTTTTCGCATACTGTTCATCACTAATGAATCACTATTATGCAAATTTCACCACACTCACACAATATTAATATTTAATAACGATAAAGTAAGTAAAACCTATCACCTATACCTATTATGTTTATGGTAAACACTGATAATAAGAAGCCGTTAAATCAACAAATAAACATGATTGGCTAGATTGCTTTACTTCAGGCCCTACATTTTTATACCTCTATTTTTCTGGATAAAAAAATATATATAAATTTGAAAAAAATATTATATTTTATACCCCTAAAAATATAATACCCTAAAAAAATCCCATCGCATTCATTTTCCCCCTAAATCTAGGGGAGGAAACCCTAAGTTGGCAACACTGACTGTGAACTGTGTGAACAAACTTTCAAAATTAAGACCGCAGTGTTGCCAGTACAAAAAAATATTTACCCCTAAAAGTTAAGTCAAAAAATTTTAAAAATAATCATATTTTTAAAAATATTTATAAACAATATTTATTTATTTTTGCCTAGTTTCAAAATTATTACGGTAAAATATTGGTCTCATAAAAAAGCAATTTAATTAAAAGCAAAATGTCTCTGGATTTATTTGCGACCAATATTTTAAGCATAGACATGGACCAATAAAACTAGGGGACTAACAATCGCCGTACCACAGATAATATAATACTATACCAGTATCGAGCGTGATTTTGAAACTAGTTCTAAATAAGAATGTAGACGGCGCGGCGCCAAGAGTAACGAAATGGAAAAAAATGTGAAAATCAAGCATCGGTGAATGTTGCGGCATCCCATCCCTATTCATACATAAATCTATTCCAAAGTCCCAATTCAAATTTACCGCGCACCGACCGGCCTACGCGCTCTTGTCGATGCGCGAATAAGGAACAACAAAACGTTATGGCCGCCGCGAACGTTTGAGCCGCACGTCGTCGCTTGGTTCTCGGTGAAAAGGACTAGAAAACTGGTGCTGATTCCATTATTTGGACGATCTAAGTACTCCTCAGAGTGATATTGTCGTGTGGAAGTGTGGTCAAAGAAAACGGGTGCACCCAAGACTGTCACACTCCGTGTTTCGTCCGGTCGGTGAGTCCTTACTCCTTTCTTTCTCCTTTCATTTCGTCAATGTACCCTTTTACTGGGTTTCTGGGGATTCTTATCGGCTCCAAGGCAAGGAATACAAGCAGGCCAGTTTGCTCTGGGTTCTGCCATATCGCACCATCAAAATTTGGTCCAGTTCGAGACGGATTCCAAATTAAACCACAAAAGAAAAGTTTTAAATTTCGTTATTTAGCGCATTAATTACCTATATAAGCACGTATTAGATGCTTATTTGCGTTATTTGTAAACTTTAAAATAACTTTTCTTTACCAGAAATCTTGTTTTATTCAAATTTTCGAGCCGCCAAAACCGGGTAGGTATTTTTAATTCCCTGCCTTGGAGTACAATTATTGGTTGTGCTCGAAATATCATTCAAAACTAAGTGATTATAAGTAAAATACGAAATATTATTCTTATCCTGGTAACATAATAATCTGCAAATTGTAACTTTGGTTTACTCTTCTAAGCACGTAGGTAGGTACATACCTAAACTTCCTAGAAGTTCATTCTCGATCATTCTCGTCCACTTGAACTTATGCTCTTAAAACTAGTAACAGACGTTCCAACTTGGTTGGATCCAACCCAATTACCGCCGTCGTGCCTACCGTTCCGACATTGCTACAGACGTACCGACGGTTGGGCATCCAACCGTCATTTGCCTATGCACTGAAGAAGTGTACGGACGTCATGCCGCCTGCTCTTAAAACTTTCAAACAAAATTGTATAAGCTTGATTTCTCAAGTAATCTTTATTTGTTAAATCCCACAAACAGGGAAAGTCTTTATATAGTTCTAATAACTTCACAGTTATGTCGCGTTCAGAGTTTTGCTCCATCGTCGTCGCGTCGTACTTATTTATAATAATACTAGCTGTCCCCCGCGATTTCATCCGCCGTAATTTCGAAGTTCCCGCAGGAATTCTGGGAAATAGTAGGTACTCTATGTCCTTCTTTGTACCCGTGACAGTAGTTCACAGTGAGTAACTATTCCCCGCATTAGTGCCGGAGTTCCCGCGGGAATTCCGGGATAAAAACTATCCTACCTTTTAAGTTTGACCATATTATAAAAGGTTACAAAATTTTATCAAAATTAGTTCAGTAGTTTGGGAGTCCATCGCGGACAAACAGCGTGACACGTGATTTATATATATACACCGGCAGAATTAGCGGAACATAAAAAGGCAGAGTATAGAAATAATTACGTATATACATATATTAAAACAAATTATTATCAGGCATGAAGTAATAAACTAATATGCATCTTATAACATCGACTTTAAGAAGTTTTTAGTTAAATTTTATTAAAAGTAATCAAAATTAAAAAAAAAAATCTCTAGTTTGTGAGAACACAGACAATGTTGCAAATAAAAGTTGAATGACATAGGGGAAACACACGTTATTTATCGTTCATTTATTTAGTGTTAAAATCACAGTAATCTTTAATTTGCAACATTATTTGTGTGCCCACAAATTAGAGAAAAAGTGTTTTTTTTTTATTATTATTTTAAAAAAAATTTAATAATTTAATTACAAACTTTTAAAGTGTTAAAAGATGTATATTAATTTATCACTTCAAGTCTAATTATTATTTGTTTTAATATATATACGTAATTATTCTATACTCTGCCTTTTTATGTTCCGCTAATTCTGCCGGTGTGTATATTAAGTTTGTTTTTAACATCGAAATAATAAGTATTACGTAGTTGTAAGTTGTACGTAGTACTTATCATTTACTTTTTTCCTACTTTTCGTCAGCGCTCGGCGGCGTTTCGAATGCGACTGAGACACATCGGTTGGATCGTTTGCCTCCACACGTACCAATTTGGTTGGACGGTTGGCCTGTCGGGTGCGTCGGCGAGCCGACCACGTCCAACCGGTATTAATAATAATAATGTTGGACCAACTACCCTATACACGTTCCGATTTGGTCGTGATCGGGCGGTTGGATCCAACCAAGTTGGATCGTCTGTTACTAGTATTAGTCTTACCTACTAGGCCTATAAGGCGCTGTTCACACGGTGAAAGTAGTTGTATTGGAATACTTCATTCATAAATTCAGTTGTTACTCTAATTTTAACTAAGTAATTAAAATGTCAAAATCTAAAATGTCAAAATTAGAGGCAGAAATTACATCTTTAATTTCCCGCCGGGAACATGATTTTCGATCGGTACAAATTTTATACGATTTATCTAAAGAAGTGCTAACGGATAAGTCTAAAATTCCTAATTTTCGAGCAAGGTACAAACATATTGAAACGATCAAAGATAATTTTTATCAAGTAAGTCAAGAAATAAATATAAAAAATTTGGAGGCTGGTTTCGAGTGTGAACCTGACACTGGGGTTTTGAATTCCTTTGATGACCTGTACTATAGTGTCATAGAAGTCGCGCAATTATTGTTTGAGACCGAAGTCTCGAGCGCGCACCGACCGCCGACTCCGATACCTAACTCCGAAAATAAGTATAACCAAGTTCGATTACCAAAATTACAAGTTCCGAAATTCGATGGAAATATTGAAAATTGGCAGACATTTAAAGATAGCTACTTACCTTTAATTCATCATAACAGTTCTTTGTCTGATATCGAAAAATATCACTATCTAATTTCTTGCCTGTCTGGATTCGCCCTTACGATCGCGAAAGGTGTACCGTTGACGGCGTCGAATTACTCGATCGTGTTCAACGCGTTGTTGGATAGGTACGATAATAAGCGTGTTCTAGCTACGGCGTATCTCGACAAGATTTTTAATTTACCTTCTCTACAAAAAGTATCGATCGAAGGTTTAAATTTGTTAACTAATACTTTATATGAAAGTGTAAATGCACTTCGTGCCCTTAAAATCGAATCGCTCGACGAGTTTATTTTGTTTTATTTAGCCGCTCGAGCGCTAGATGGCGACACTCGCCAACGATTCGAAATACAGAATGAGAATGAAATTCCTACGTTTGAAAACTTATTGAGTTATTTGCAAAATTATGTTAAAATTTTGGAAGTAAGTAAAGCTCCGTTTGCTTTTCCAAAAAATGTGAACAATACACAACAAATTCGTAAGGTAGAAAAATACAGTCCACGTAGTAAGCAGTCGAAGTCATCGTTTGTTTCTTCCACGGAAAATAATAGTGAGGAACAAAAACAAAAACATAATGTTAGTTGCCCGTGCTGCAACTCATCTCATCGCATTTATAAATGTTTTAAGTTTCAGAAAATGAATGTTGATTCGAGAATAAAATTAGTGAATGATTTAAACTTGTGTCAAAATTGTTTGCGATCGGGACATAGTGTAAACAATTGTTCGTCCAATTTAAATTGTCTCGTGTGTGGTTCGCGACACAATTCGTTGTTGCACGTCGATGCAACCTCGCGTGCCCCTACCACAAGTACTTTTTTGCAAGTTGATGCCCCTACTACTAGTTCATCTATGAGTGCCCCTACCATAAGTTCGTCCCCTACTATGAGTTTTAGTGCTGATAATATTTCTCAAGGTGCGCATGCAAATGCTACCTTGACAAGTGTTGCACCTCAATCGAGTGAGTTGCACTCAACTAAAATTTTAGGATCCGCGATAGTTCGTGTGCGTGATGCTAGTGATTCTTGGCAGTACGTGCGAGCGCTCATAGATAGCTGTAGTATGGATTCCTTTATAACGAGTTCGTGCGCCCACAGGCTCGGACTGCCCATTCGTAAATGCAACATGGCGGTTGCGGGTCTCGGTCAAAACGCGGTTAACACTATAAAGGGTGTTACCTTTTGTTCTATTATGCCTAAGCACAGAGACGCGCCGCGATTTGATTTGCCTTTTGTTATTATTCCAAAAATTACATCGAACATGCCTTCTGTACAGTTGCCGCCGGCTGTTCGAGAACAATTCCGTCATTTGAACCTAGCCGACGAAAACTTTGATAGACCTTGTCGAGTAGATATTCTACTAGGAGTAGAATGTTTTGATCGCATTTATGATGGAGCTCGTTATACTCCAGGTCCTGATTTCCCATGTGCGTTGTCAAGCGTGTTCGGTTGGGTTATTACAGGTCAGTTTAAACCATCTGCGGTTCACACACCCGCTACAGAGATAACTTCACTTATTGCTTCCACGTGTTCTCTAGATAACATTGTGCAACGTTTCTGGGAAACAGAAGAACCTCCCACGAGTCATATTCGGGTGCCAGAAAATGATCTTTGTGAACAAAAATATAAAGATTTAACTTACCGTAACCCTGACGGTAGATACGTCGTTCCTCTTCTATTGAAGGATGAGTCTCATAGTTTAGGTGATTCAAGCCAGCAATCGTTAAACCGGTTCCTGAACTTAGAGAAGCGTCTCCTTCGTGAACCAGAGTTGAAAACCGAATATGTCAATTTCATGAATCAGTACGAGGAAATGGGTCATATGCAGCCGTGTACATCATCGTTTCCTGGTAGTACGTATGTAATTCCTCACCATTGTGTGGTTCGACCTGAGAGCACCACTACTCGCTTACGGGTTGTATTCGACGCTAGCTGTCCTACAACCAACCGGAAGTCTTTGAACGACATTGTTCACGTAGGTCCGAAACTTCAGATAGACATAGTCGACTTGGTCACTAAGTTTCGCCTTCACGTAATTGTCTTCACTGCCGATATATGTAAAATGTATAGACAGATACTTATTCGACCTGAAGATAGGTCATACCAGCATATTTTATGGCGCGATGCGCTCGGCTTCCCGCTCAAAGAATATGAGCTGAACACCGTAACGTACGGCGTCAGCAGTTCTCCTTATCTGGCAATTAGAACCTTGCATCAACTCGCTGACGATTATGATTCGCAGTTTCCTCAAGCCGCCCAAGTCCTTCGTGAAGAGACGTTCATGGATGACGTAACTACAGGAGCCTCCACTTTAGAAGCTGCTAAAACTCTGAAGAATGATCTGATAGCCTTATTGAAGTTGGGTAAATTCGATCTCCGGAAATGGAGCAGTAATCATCCAGGTCTTCTGTCTGATATTCCATCAGAGCACTATCAATCTCCAAAATTGTTCAGTGAGCCGAACAGCGAACTCACTTTAAAAATATTAGGAATTAAATGGGACCCCTGTTCCGATAATTTTTCTTATTCCTTTTCTAACGACTTCAAGGTCGAATACACTAAAAGAGCCATTCTGTCAATTATAGCGAGAATTTTTGATCCACTCGGTTGGATTTGTCCGGTTATTTTCTCTGCTAAGGTGTTGCTACAGGAGATGTGGCGATTAGAATTATCCTGGGATGAGCCTATTCCGTGTCATCTGGCCAAGCAATGGCACCTTCTAGCGGCAAATTTATCGGATTTGCAATCTATTAAATTACCACGGTTAGTTCTCCCTCCTGAATCAACAGAGACCCATCTGGTTGGATTCTGTGATGGCAGTTCAAAGGGATATGGTTGTTGCGTTTACCTATGCGCCATAACCACTACGGGCACTGCCACTAGTTTGCTCATAGGTAAATCTAAAATTGCCCCAATAAAACCTTTAACAGTAAATCGACTGGAGTTGTGCGCTGCCGGTTTGTTAGCCCGAGTGCTGAATCACATGTACGAACTTCTTAAGTCAAAATTGAAAATAGATTCGGTTAAAGCCTTCACAGATAGTAGTACTGTATTGTCGTGGTTAAATACACCCCCTCATCTTCTTAAAATGTTTGTGGCTAATCGAGTCGTACAAATTACCGATATGGTCAAGCCTGATTTGTGGTATCATGTTTCGACGCTAGATAACCCCGCGGATTGTTGTAGCCGAGGCACAACATGTGAGGTACTCGGAACTCATAATCTCTGGTGGACTGGTCCCGCCTGGCTCAATCAATTTCCTTCATTGTGGCCAACGCAACGGGTTCTGGTCCCAAGGCAAGAGTTGCCAGAATTGAAATCACCACCGTCAGAGTGTCTAGTTAGCACGAAATCCGATGATGTTCTCAACAACTTGACTTCAAAATACTCTTCTCTCGCTAAACTCCAAAGAGTAGTAGCCTGGTGTATGAGATTTGTAAGAAATGCTAAGGTGAAAAAGGAAAACCGTAATTTATCACCGCTCTCATTCCCTGAAATGGAAAGTGCGTTAGAGTTGTTAGTTAAGCACACTCAACAGGAATATTTTGCACGAGAATTGCAACTCGTCAAAGAAGGTTTACGTTGTATAAAGTCGATCCAAAAACTAAACCCGCACATCGATGAGGTAGGTATCTTGCGAGTGGGGGGTCGAATTCGTCATTCAAATTTGCCGCATGCAGCAAAGCACCCGATGCTTTTGCCTAAATCATCCGCCCTGTCACAATTAATTGTTGACAGTAGTCACGTGAAATATTTACGTTGCGGTCCTCGCACTTTGCAATCTCTAATTTATCGTAAATTTTGGATATTAGGTTTGCGACTATTAATTCGTTCTCGCATTTCAAGATGCGTAATCTGTTTTAAATCAAAACCTATTTCATGTCAGCCTTTAATGGGTGATCTCCCCATTTCAAGGTTTCAATCGGGTAGATGTTTTCACACCACTGGCATCGATTTCGGTGGCCCTTTCATCCTTAAAGAAAGTAGACGTAGAAATGCGCGCACGTACAAGGCTTGGATATGCCTATTCATTTGTTTAAGTGTTAAAGCTATAGTAAAAATTTGTCCTATGCTAATGTAAATTATTAAAATGTAAGTCTTTACCTCTTGTTATATTAGGTAAGTATTCTAGTATTAAGTTCTTATAAACTAAAAAAAAAATATATTGTTACCATATTGGAAATCATAGTTAAGTCCATATTATCTAACTATGGTTTTGAATTAAGTTTGTATTTAAGTTTGTAAACGTCTAGTGTTGTAATTTGCATGAGCACAGCCAATGATTTACCGTGTTTGGAATCCTTGTGAATTCCAAGTGGGGGGTATGTTGCGGCATCCCATCCCTATTCATACATAAATCTATTCCAAAGTCCCAATTCAAATTTACCGCGCACCGACCGGCCTACGCGCTCTTGTCGATGCGCGAATAAGGAACAACAAAACGTTATGGCCGCCGCGAACGTTTGAGCCGCACGTCGTCGCTTGGTTCTCGGTGAAAAGGACTAGAAAACTGGTGCTGATTCCATTATTTGGACGATCTAAGTACTCCTCAGAGTGATATTGTCGTGTGGAAGTGTGGTCAAAGAAAACGGGTGCACCCAAGACTGTCACACTCCGTGTTTCGTCCGGTCGGTGAGTCCTTACTCCTTTCTTTCTCCTTTCATTTCGTCAATGTACCCTTTTACTGGGTTTCTGGGGATTCTTATCGGCTCCAAGGCAAGGAATACAAGCAGGCCAGTTTGCTCTGGGTTCTGCCATATCGCACCAGTGAACCTAACTAAACCATTGAACAATTTTTCATTGAGTAGAAGGATTAGTATTGTCTAGGCTGAATTATAATATTGATACGGCTGAATAGTAACAGATGGCGTAAGTATCGACAAGTCTTTTCATTCACTTTTCCATAGAAATATTTCTTTTTTCTGATTCCATCTGTAGAAACAGTAAAAACAAACTCGTTGTCGTTGACTAGCGAACCTAGCGGAAAATAATTGCAACTTATAAGACAGCTCTGTTTGCCACGCCATCTAAATTTAATACAGGCGTATGGCGATTGTCAGTCCTCTAGTTTTATTGGTCCATGGGCTATGGCATAGACCTTTTTTGGTAAAGTTTACGTTTATGCAAAGGCAACTTAGTCCATGCAGATATTTTAGATGTTTTTTTTTTTCTTGTGAAGTTTACATCGAAATGCGTTGGTGAGATGCATTTCGATGCTTTACTGGGATTTTTGGAAGCAACTCTGTGTAATTGACCCTAGGATGCTGTGTGGGAAGTTGTATACGCTACATTTCATCTTACTTATTACACTGTTTCCGCACACAGTTCACTAATGGATCACCACTTTGCAAAATCCACCACATTCACACAATATTAATGACAATAAACTAAATATAACAAATAAAACTGACGTCCATTTCTGCTCTAATCCCGCCAAAAATTCTAATCATAGACTTAACTGCTAGTCACCACCACAGTCGCCACACCACCTGTATTTATTGTTTATGGTAAACATTTACAAGAAAAGATAAGAAAACTATAGATAGGTAGGTATTGCTAAGCGAACAAATAAAATTACATGATGGGCTAGATTGCGATACTCCAGGACCTAATATATTTTTATACCTTTATTTTTCTTGGTAAAAAAATAATAAATAAAAATAAAAAAGAATAAATAGAAGTCAAAAAACCCCTTAAAATATCCTTAAAAATATAACACCCCTAAAAAAACCCATCACATTAATTTTCCCCCTAAATTTATGAGGAAAACCCCTAAGTTGGCAATACTGCTAGACTCATGACTGTGGTGACTGAGTGTCAAGTGTCAACTAGTCACTAGTTATCACGCCCAGTAATCTTCAAGGAAAAATTTTGGTCCGTAGAGCAAAATGTTGCATGAAGTTTACCTCCCCGCCCGAACCCGTGTGTCTCCCCTCAAACACCATTGTCAAGTGTCAACCCAATATCCAAAGAGAATATAAATCTTTGAACTCTATGTAGTTTGTGGTTAACCCGTTTCTACCGTTTATAGGATATGTTCCAAAATGGACTGATACCACAGGCCCAGTGCTCCCAGTGCCCTGAATAACTTTCAGCATACTGCCGCAGTGCCCGCAGTAGGCGGTATGACGTCATAATCGTCGCCATTTTTGTACTGGTAAGGTGCTCTCAATGGTTTGATCACATGGTCAACCTGTGGATTTTAAAGCGTGACGTGACAATGACATGCAGAGCTCAGATGCGCAACACGATAAAATTTCATCTAGCCAATTTTTATCGATTCTCGTCGACGTAAATTATTTTGTCTACCAGTAGTAACTATTAGTCATCCATTAGTGATAAACAGTGTGCGGAAACAGTAAGATAACATAAAATGTTGCGTTCATCGGGAGGTTGTCGTTTTACTAATACAACTTCCCACAGAGCGTCCTAAGTTGCTATTAAGGCTCAACTGTGAAGAGTTGCTACCAAAAGTTCCGGTAAAGCATCAAAATGCATCCCACCAATAACTTCAGAAGAAGAAAAGTACAACTGAATTGGCTGTATGGACTCAGATTCCTGTGCCTTCTCCAAAGGAGTAAATTTAAACAAATAAAAATTTAGGGGAAAATTTGTTAATCGTACTTTAATATAATATTAATGCCGCAATTTTTAAGTATAAATTATTAACTGTATAGAAATTTTGATATTAAAAATGTTTCTTAAAAAAAATCTAGACATTTTTGCTTTTGATCAATTTTTTTTTTATGAAAACCAATATTTTCGCCCTAATAATTTAGAAACTAAGGCAATGACGCAATGTATTTTTTATAAACTTAATAATATGATTTTATTTTGGGAGATTAAGGGAAATTTGACTTAACCTTTAGGGCTAAATGTTATCTTTAGGGGTAAATGTTTTCGAGAGTTGGTAACACTAAAAAAAAATCATGAAAATATTTAATTTTGGATTTAAAATTTATCACAAGTTTTCACAAGAAAAAGACGTTTTTAATTTACGAAAAGGACTATCTAGTGTTGATGAAAGTAACAGTTATACGCAGTATAGGAGGCTAAGTGAAACGCTTTTATTTAACAATACAAACACATTTAGGAAACACAAGAAAACATTTTATCTTCAACTCGATTAAATATAAGATATCAAAGCTGACATTACTTTTTCTCTAGTTGCATTCTTTTTATTACTGTGACAATTAAGTCATCACAGTTTTTCTTTTGTAGATTGCCAGTCCATGTATGTGCCTATACAACATCCATAACAAGCAACTCTAACACTCCTCCTTAATTTCAGCTTTCTCTCACTTTATACACTTCTCTTTAAAAATTTGACAGACACCCAGACTTTTCACACATCTCTCAAACTTTCCTCGCGAAAGCGGCTTGGTCAGAACATCCGCAACCATATCATCCGTCTTCTTGTATTTCAGTTCTATTACACCATCTGCAAGGGCACCCCTCAGAAAATGGTACCTAACATCAATATGTTTTGTCTGCTGATGTTGAACAGGGTTTTGGGCAATAGCGATTGCTGACTGGCTGTCAGAGTAGATAGTGATGTCATCCGGTTGAGAACATCTCAACTCACTAACAATTCTGCGTAGAAGTATAGCTTCTTTAGTAGCCTCAGCAAGGGCTACATACTCTGCTTCTGCAGTCGACAATGCCACAGTGCGCTGCTTAACTGCTTGCCACGATATAGCTCCTCCTTGACAAAGAAACGTATATCCCGAATAGGATTTTCTATCGAAATCTCCCGCAAAATCTGCATCAGCTAATCCTTCAATAAACACTTTTGTTTTGTCCACCGTAAATTTTAGTCCGTGGGCTTTAGTACCCTTAAGGTACCTAAGGACTCTCTTTGCTGCTACCCAATGCTCTTCTGCATAGCAGCTATTGTATTGGCTGAGCGAATTCACCACATGAGCTACGTCAGGTCTCGTACACACAGCCAGATACATTAGTGAGCCAATCAACTCACGGTAAGGAATGCTATGATCCAATTTGTGATCTGGACCTGGCTTTTCTAGATGCTGTCCAGCACTTGGTGTAGATACAATCTTGCATTCCTCCATATTAAAACGCTTAAGAAGTTGACCAATATACTTCTCTTGTGAAATGGTAATGCAATCCTTAAACTGATTAATATGCATTCCAAGAAAAAGATCTGCTTTTCCTAAATCACGCATTTCAAACGACTCCATCAATTCCTTCTTGACTTTCTCCATTTCGATTTTATTTTGCCAAAAAATAAGAAGATCATCTACGTAGACAGCCACGATTAATATTCTATGCTGGCTTTTTCTAATGTAGACACAAGGTTCGCTTTCTAACGCTTGAAACTTCCTCAGTTTTAAAGCCGCATCGAGTCTCTGATTCCAGGCTCGAGGCGCCTGCTTCAATCCATAAAGCGATTTTTTTAGAAGACAAACATGATTTTCCATCCCTTTCTCTCGAAAACCTTCAGGCTGTTGCATGAAAACTGTTTCAGATAGGTTGCCATTGAGGAAAGCAGTCTTCACATCCATTTGGTCTATAGAAAGACCTTCTCTCGCAGCTAGAGCTAGTAGAAGTCGCAGAGATGAATGTCGAACTACTGGACTGTAAGTTTCTGAGTAGTCAACACCTTCCCTTTGCTTAAAACCCCTAGCTACCAGTCGGGCCTTGAACCGCCTTTTACCTCCCCCCTCTGTCTTGATTTTAAGTACCCACTTAGAATCTATGACATTTTGGGCAGCTGGTGGTTCAACTAGGATCCATGTTTTATTTTTTCTTAAGGCATTCATTTCTTCTTGAACCGCCTTTCGCCATTCCTCTCCATGTCTCCCTGACAGAGCCTCTTGAATAGATCGTGGTTCTTCTGCCTCAGGGTCTAGAGCTGTTTGGTAGAGGTAATAGTCAGAAAATTCTTTAGGTTTCCTGTCTCTTAGAGGATATCTCCTTGTTGCCGGTTCCTCAGAAGCGGGAGTTTCCATATCCTCTAGAACATCTTCTCTCTCTTCGGAAACACTTGGTTGCTCTGCCTCTTCGTTGGTCTCAACATTTTCTGATTCTGGACAAACAACAATCTCTTCATTTTCCCCTGTAGCTCCTTCTTCACATGATCTCTCTAGTTCACCTGTAAGTGGAGCTATTTGTGGAGCAGCATCTCCTGTAGGCTGATCTATGAAGAACTGATGGTTGTCATTTCCTTCCATCATGTGAGATTTACTAGATGAGGACAAAGACTTCTGATCTTCAAAGAATACGACATCTTTTGCCTTATATACCTTCAGTGTAGAAGGGTCAATCAGTCGATAGCCTTTAGACTGCTCACAGTACCCTACGAAAAGTAACTCCTTACTCTTTGGGTCCCATTTCTTACGTTTCTGGTCTGGCATATGCATAAATGCCCTACATCCAAAAGTTCTAAGAAAACTTAGATCAGTTTTCTTTCCAGACCAAGCTTCTTCTGGAGTCTTATTCCTCACGGCTATTGTTGGTGAACGGTTTTTAAGAAAAACTGCAGTATTTACAGCTTCAGCCCAGTATTTCTTATCAAGCTGAGCTCCCAAGAGCATAGTGCGCGCCTTTTCAGTAATGGTGCGATTTGCTCGCTCAGCAACACCGTTCTGCTGCGGTGTGTAATCGATTGTTAACTGGTGATGAATTCCATGAAGTTTTAAGAAATCATCTATTTCTCGATTCACAAATTCACGCCCGTTATCTGACCGTATGTTTTTGATTCTTTTCCCTGTTTGTGTTTCCACAAAAACCTTAAACTCTTTTAATTTTTGAAAAACCTCACTCTTCTGTTTTAATAAATAAACAAAGGTTTTACGAGTTTTATCATCTATGACAGTCATAAAATACCGATAGCCGCTATGTGATTCTACGGACATGGGTCCGCAAAGATCCGTGTGGACTAGCTCGAGTACCTCCGTAGCTCTTGTAGCTCCACTTTTACTAAAAGATTGTACAGTCTGTTTTCCAAACAGACACTCTGCACACTCGAACTTTGTTGAAGAATTGGAAAAACTCACCCCGGTTGCCATCTTATCTCTAAGAAGCTTTAGGTTACGTATTCCAAGATGCGCCATCCTCTGATGCCAAAGCTTTAACTCAGCGTTCGACGTAGTACACAGGGCTGCTCCCTGTAGACAGTGTTTTAGTTTATACACGCCCCTTTCTAATACGCCTTTCACAGCCACCTTACCTATCACCCTGCAATCATTATTCAAATAAATATCACATCCTGAAGATTTAAATACGACTGTATGCCCATTTTTTACTATCGTACTTACACTTAATAAGTTATTTGAAAGATTTGGTACATACCAGACATCCTTCACAGTCAGACTATGTTTCTCCATACTTACAGTACCCATACATTGTGCAGATACTTTCTCTCCATTTGCACACGTAATCTCACGCTTCTCGATAGTTTTCATATCCTTCATCCACATTTTATTATTGCTCATATGATTAGAAGCGCCAGAATCAATGATCCAATCTTGACCGGTTTCTTTTCCACTCGTAGCAAAAGCGTAAAACGCATCATTTTTCTTCTTCGGATTCTGAGGACATTCAATAGCTTTGTGCGGACCTTCACAGATGTAGCATTTGATTTTCCTTTTATCTTTGTTGCTTTTAACTACTCTTTTGTTTTTCTTTGCTGACAAAGCTGAGGTCGAAGAAGAGGTGGAGGCTTGATGAGGATCTTCTAACTGCAGGAGTTTCATTTTAACAAAGTCTGATGTAAGAGGTTCGTTCCTTGCTTCCAGGGCTAATCTCAATGGTTGATACTTTTCAGTGAGCCCTTGAAGTATCAACGTGGCCAAAAGTTCATCATCTATCTCTTTTCCAAGATCTCGTAACTTCTGCGCCACCGTAAGAACTTCTGTTACGTACTCTCTTAATGAGGGGTATGTTTCTAGTCTTATACTGACAAGTTTCGACAGCAATCTGCATCTATTGTTGATACCTGTATCCTCAAAAGCTGCCTTCAGCGCACTCCAGGCTTCTTTAGCTGTTTTTGTTGTCTGTACATGAACTAGACAGTGTGGCTTTAACGAAAGACATATTCGCGCTCGTGCCTTTTGATCTCTCTTGATCTCATCACTTGAGGCTGGTGTTCTCTCAGTGTATTCCCAAAGATCGTCATGGATGAGTTGTAATTCCATGAGAAATTTCCATGTGTTGTAATTTGAGCTGCCTTCTAACTTTTCTATAGTTTGCCAGCTCATACTCGCTGTCGATTCTGCTTGTCTGCTAGTGACAGTAGGTTCCGAATACCATTGGTTAATTTGGGATTCCGAAGTCGACATTGCGATTCACTTATATTTTGCGATGCCCATAACCTGATGAAAGTAACAGTTATACGCAGTATAGGAGGCTAAGTGAAACGCTTTTATTTAACAATACAAACACATTTAGGAAACACAAGAAAACATTTTATCTTCAACTCGATTAAATATAAGATATCAAAGCTGACATTACTTTTTCTCTAGTTGCATTCTTTTTATTACTGTGACAATTAAGTCATCACAGTTTTTCTTTTGTAGATTGCCAGTCCATGTATGTGCCTATACAACATCCATAACAAGCAACTCTAACAAGTGTTAATTGACGATCTAACGAACATCAGAGAAATGTGGCTCAAACGTTTAAGGGGAAAAGGATTTTAACCGTTGACAAGTTTTGCCTAACTAAATCTGGCGAACTGCCTATCCAACCCTCTTTTCTGCAAAGGAAATTGAAGATGGCATTCACCTTCAAATCGGTGGAGCCATAAAACCACAAATTGGAATTGGAAGATGGCATTTCATTCAGATCATTGGACGACAAAGGTTAGGTTAGGTTAGTTCTTAGTTTGTATAAAAATAGTTGCTATCTGCATCTCTTTGTACCTGCATAGTTCTTCTGAACAAAAAATAGAACAGATTTGAATGCAGTTTTCACTATCTTGTACCTACTTACTGTCAAGTTTTTGGAAAAGTTTATTCACATACCTAAACGGAATCTATGGATGAAACCGTGGGGAACAGCTATTGTACAGTAATTTACTCAAATCTGGGTAGATCCTGTTCAGTCTAGTTAGTAGAGTACCTAGTATTTCAGGGTCCAATTTTTGTCTCAGATTGTGGAGTAGATGATATTATGCTTTAAGGTACAAAAATATGATTTTATTAGTACCTACTTACATATTTATAGCATATTCATAGCTTATATTTTTCTATTACATTTCAGATAAGCTTGATGATCACACCTGTAATACCTGTCATGACCATACCTAGCAAGCCATCAAAGCCACTGCTGGTAATTAGTTGCTAAATTATATTTTAAATTACTTTTTAGTTCAATATACTATTAAGAAAGTATTTAGACTTTTATTAATCAATAAAAAATGTATTGTTACATAAGTTTTGTAATTTACAGATCAGCTGGATAAATTAAGTTCATATTTATAGCAATACCCATTATCCATTCATAAACGGTAGGTATGCCCATTGATTTTTTTTTACAATTTTCTGTTTACAGATTGAATCAAGATGGGGCTTAACATCCACAAGTGAAATTCCATATGACCCACCTGGTAATTTGTTTTTAGTATTCCGTTTATATCTCTTCTCTCGTTCTGAGAACGTTTTAGTGTTGTAACAGCTATATAAATAACTAGTTGTGCCTCGTGATTTCACCCGCGTTAATTTCAGAGTCCCCACGGTCTAATGTATAAACTATATATTGTAAAGTTTCATTTAAATGGATCCAGTAGTTTTTGCGTGAAAGAGTAACAAACATCCATCCATACAAACTTTCGTATGTATAATATTAGTAAGGATATCCTAACATAATAATAAATAAAGTCCTCCACCGTGTCTGTCTGTCTGTTCGCGATAAATTCAAAAACTACCGAACAGACTTTCATACGGCTGTCACCAATAGATAGAGTGATGAGAAAGATTAGGCATATAATTTGTCAGTGTTTTGTGTATATTGGTTGAAATATAACAATATTTTTAAAAGTGTCGTAATAAATACTTTGTTATGCTTTCACATGTTAACGACTCTACCAATCACCACGAAATTTTGCATACACGTCAAGGCTAAAGAGATCTTCGAAATTACCGCCGGTGCAACCGGGGAAACAGGTAGCAAATCCTTCCTATTATAAATGCAAAAGTGAGTTTGATTGTTTGTTTGTAACACTTTCACGCCTTAACGGCTGAACCGATCATCACGAAATGTATGAAACATGTTGTCAGGTGTAGAGAAGGACATAGGGTACTTTTCATCCCGGAATTCCCATGGGTACTCCAAAATTTCCGTGGGTAAAACTGCGAGGAACAGCTAGTTATATAATGACTACCTATATGTCTTAAATATGCATAGACAGCTAACTTATTAATAAGAAATCAGTTTTTTCATGTATGTATTTTTAGACATAATTGTTTCTTCACCAACTTTGAGTGCAACTAATAAAGATGCATTTGCTATTAGTATTTTGTTTAAAGCACGATAGCAAGAATTAAATTTTAATAAAAATTATAATGAGCTTTTTTTGTTTAGGTAAAGTGACCCGAACACCTAAAAGAACTGCACAGGAGGAGGCTCATTGAAAAATTGGGAAAGCTTTTGGCCAAATCCAAGCTACTGTTTACAGAATATAAAAATCTACTGAATACAGAAATTAAAAAATAAATGTTTCAATAAATAAAAATATATGTATTTTATTTCTTAGACAAAAACCAATTATTTTATAATCTAGAAAAGGGCTAGGTCCAGGAATTTGTATGGGCTGTGTGACTATGTTTCCTTCGCCTACTATTTTTCTAGTTTTATAATTTAAAAAAAAGGTCCGGGAATTTGTTTTGGCTGTGTGACTATGTTTCCTCCGCTTACTATTTTTCTAGTTTTATAATTTAAAAAAAAACGAACTGTCGTGTTCTAAATTGCAAATACTGTCAGTTGTATAAGGACCAAAACGAATGTAGGGGAGATGTCCGTCTGATACGGTAGTATCTCTAAGTAGTTTGTGCTAGTTATCTTACTAGTTAGCACAGCTAGTTAGTAGTCAAAACTCTTATTGATCCTCGTCTGATGAGCTGCTGATACTGCTGCAGCTGAAAAAAGATTTGGACTAGAGCCTATCATTTAAACAAACAACAAATATTTACCATATATATTTATATATAACCATTACTTCTGACATTTTAGAGATAAATTACATTCCATGATTGTATCTTGTATCCACATTCAATACAGTCCACACGAATGTTAAACTAACAAACCACAAACGAAAACATTAACACAAAAAACTAAAGAGAAAATGTTTCCGTTCGCAGCTCACTTAATAAACCAGAATATTTGACTTGATCTTGTGCCTCGAATGCGTGTTGATTTTATTAGAAAGCTCGTCGCGACACAATATCAAGTCGGAATTTAATACGCTCGGCATTTTACTGTGCCTGAGAGAAGGTGGCGATGAAGTCCGTGACAAGCTTCTTAAGGGTGGCGTCAGACTCTGGTGTGATCTGGCCGTCCTTGGCGATGGTGGCCAGCAGGCTCTGGTGGCTAGTCTTGATGTGCTGCGTGAACTCCTTCTCGAACGCGGTGATCTTGCTAGGGTCCAGTTTGTCGAGGTGGCCTCGCACGCCGCAGTAGATGATGGCGACCTAAGGAAAACATTTCAAAGTTGATCAGATAAAAGTTCGCTCGCACTTACGCACAGTGGTCCCAAACTGCATTGCGCAAAAGAGCGAAAGAGCGAGATAGGAGCCGAGTATTACATAAGTAGAATTTTTCTAATTATTAAACCCCCGTTCCCCTCGCAACGCAGGCAAAGCCTTACCCTCTCATGCTTACGTAAACATTTTATCTGTTTTGGTTTCTTCATCGAGTCATGAAATCCAAAAAAATCCCTACTAATATAAATGCGAAAGTAACTCTGTCTGCCTGTCTGCTACGCTTTCCCCGGTCCCGGAATTCCCGCGGCAACTCCGAAATAAACGCGGGTGAAACCACGGGGAACAGCTAGTAAATAAATATTGCTGACATAATCCCAACCAGAACTCTATGTCATAAAAAATTAGCAAAGCAAAGACCCCCTGCTTACGTAATACCGACCCTTTGGTGCTTATGTAATACTTGAAAAGCTCCATAGGCAATATAAACGACGAGCGTTCACAGTGGTTTGCACCTGACCTTTCAAATGTTCATTCTTTCCGTGGACCAATAGTTACAGAAAAGTGCTTACTTTATACACAAGTCCTCTGTGAAAATACAGTTCAATACTCTACTTATTGCTAGATAAACTAATAATGACTGCTATCTGCTTTTTAACTGCAAAATATGCAGTTTAAGAACAGCTGTCATAAGGGGCAACTCAACACACAAATGTGACTTGAACAAAGATATATGCCGACCTGTTCCTCAATAGCCATGGGCACATACTGGCCCTGCTTGAGCAGCTCGGTGAGACGCATGCCGCGATTGAGCAGCTGCTGGGTGGCGGCGTCCAAGTCGGAGCCGAACTGCGCGAAGGCGGCCACCTCGCGGTACTGAGCCAACTCCAGCTTCATGGAGCCGGCCACCTGACGACGGCAGCATTGTGTTAATATAAGTTTTAGCTTATTTATCTATAGCCACAGCATCCATCGTGCATCGTGATCATCCTTTCGTTTATAATTAGGCCTGCCCCCCTTGCCAAGTTGATAATCTACTATCTTTAACACATAGAAAACTAACGAACTGAGTCATAATGTCACATGCTCACGATAAACTGGACCTTTGATTGGACAATTTTATGTGACCACGTGACATGTTTTACGTGACCACGTGACATGACGATTTATTTGGCAGTTTTCTATGCCTAAACAATACTTGGCTAGGGGGGCTGATACTTATGATCTAATGCTGCCCTGGGAAGCTGTAACCAATCAATGAAAAAACTAAATAAATCAATTACTGATAAAGTAATTTGTGTTGTGGCTATGATGTCATTTTCTTGTGACTAACTTTTAAAATATTTGACAGAATAGGATGTATCATGTATTCTCCTTTATAACATACTGATATGATGATGGACTATCTTGATGCGAGTACAGATGTACCATCCACCTGGGTATGTCTATTGCCATTGTCTAGAGCTGGACTTTGTGTGTGTGTGTCTCATTGGCAAAGTAATCTCTACTTCCTTTTCGAATAACTTTTTTTTTATTTACCTGTTTCATAGCCTTGGTCTGGGCGGCGGATCCTACGCGGGACACGGAGAGACCGACGTTGATAGCGGGACGGATACCCTTGTAGAAGAGCTCAGTCTCCAAGAAGATTTGTCCATCGGTGATGGAGATCACGTTGGTGGGAATGTATGCGGACACATCACCGGCCTGCGTCTCGATGACGGGCAGCGCGGTCAGGGACCCGCCGCCCATCTTGTCGGACCTGGCAGGGTTATGATTCACATTATTTGATGACTCCATAGCTTTGCCTCAAGACCCACTCACTTTGAAGTAGATCACCTAAATTTTATTGAACCCATACATCGCAATGTGATGCCAAGGAAAACTCTAACTCCACTGGCTGATTTACCCTGAACCTTATAAAATCTTTGCATTTGATTAACCTGATGAAACACTCTAAATTTGTTTTCTGATGGACTTATAAACACCTGATTCCACTTCATGACCAGAGTGTAAATGCTAGCTAATCTTCAGGATTTCCCTAGCGCGTTTCTAAATTCCCTTGGGAATTGTTTGATGTACTGGATAAAAAGTATCACATGTTATGCTGACTCTGAAGATAGGCGACCTACATTCTATGTTTAATCAAAATCAGTCTAGATCTTACATCTTGGCGGCACGCTCGAGCAGACGCGAGTGGAGGTAGAACACATCACCAGGGTACGCCTCACGGCCGGGGGGACGACGCAGCAGCAGCGACATCTAGTTTTTTTTTTATAAAACATACAATAGGTACCTAACATTGTTTTTTCATGAAAATTTGTGATCAAAAAAGATGTGTGTAAAATACCAAGTCAAGTTTCTATATTATAGTTTATAAAAACAAGTATTTTCATGAATAGGCTTAGCATAGTATCAGATCAGCAGGGCTCTTATGACCATAACACGGCTCGTTAAAATTACTCGACACAAAACATGTTTTTCCCTCATGCTGAATAAATTTCAGTTCAAAAAAATTCATTTGCTATACGTCTATATGTCTTATTATGGCATGCAGAATATTTATTCCAAGATTAAGATTTTATTATTCCAAGAATATTATTTTGGCAGATGCCAATCCAGATCGATTGTTAGGTATTGTATTTTTGGGAAACGCGTTATGGGCCCTTAAGGAATGCTGTTAGTCATTTTTACTGTTATAAATGCGAAAGTGAGTTTGTTTGTTAGGCTTTCACGGCTTAAGGGCTCAACCAATCATCATGGAATTTTGCATACACGTTATCAGGGGTTTCGGGAAGGACATAGGGTACTCCCTATTCCCGGAATTCCCGCAGGAACTCCGAAATTAACGCGGGCGAAACAGCAGGGAACAGCTAGTAGTGAATAAGGGGGCCGTAGGAGATGGTAGGATGAGTTTACCTGACGGTAGGCGACGGCCTGTTTCGACAAGTCGTCGTAGATGATGAGCGCGTGCTTGCCGTTGTCGCGGAAGAACTCTCCCATGGCGCAGCCCGAGTAGGGCGCCAGGTACTGCAGCGGCGCGGCGTCCGACGCGGTGGCGGACACGATGATCGTGTAGCCAATGGCGCCTGAACATCACATGCTATCGTTACACCCACGGCACTCCATACAAGCGAACCGATCGCGATTCATCTACCTTCAACAAGACATTTTAACAATATGTCCTTTGTTTACTTTATAAGTCAACATTAAGGGTATTTAATTAGTCTAACGGCCGCACTCAGAGTCGACTTTAATGATTACTTAGTTAAGTATAGCTTTTTAAAACAAAACTGCCGCAATCAGAGACGTTCAGTAAATTAATGTTAATTGGCATTTAATGAGATGTAACTTAATTAGTTATTAGCCAATTACCATTAATTTATTAAACTTGTCTGATTGCGGCAGTTTTGTTTTAAAAATCTATACTTAATTAAGTAATCATTAAAGTCGACTCTGAGTGCGGCGGTAAGTGCATGTCAAACTATTAATTGTGCATAGTCCTATTAATGTTAAATACCTGTTAATGTTGAAATAAAAAAAAACCCTTCTGGGTCTCCAATGTCCACGCCCACTTTGAGAAAGGCTGCTTTAACGACTATTATCTTGGTTGTTATTTATTTCTAATATTTTAAATGCAAATGTATTTTACCATTGTATAGAGATAGTCGGAGGGCAAGAAAGTGACATAATAATTTTTCCCAATACATCAAACAATAATTCTTGGATGAATGCCAAAATTCACACAGGGGACGGAAAAAGTATACATAGTGGAGCAGTATGGAGAGTGTCCCTATAAAAAGTTCAATATACTATTGTAATTTGGTAAATTACGATGAAGTATCAAGATGGTTTGTGTCAAGAGGGTTTTCCATAGTTCTCTTTGTACACTGGACGTTTTCTGTTCTGGGCATTGTACAAATCAAGGATGTTGCGAATATTCGCAGATGTCCAAATCTATGTGGAGCTTCCGCATAAATTTGGACATGTGCATCCGCATCCGCATTGACCAATGCGGATGTTCATGCAGATGCGAATGTAATACAAGTTGCGATAAGAAATAGGGTGGGGACGGCGAAAAAAATTAGTAAGTGAAGTTGAAAAAAAATAGGAGCATTATTCTTATTACTAATTTTCATTAATAAAAATGTTAATAATTACTTTATCATTGTAAGATACTATATTTATATAAAATCCTAAACATCCACACCTGCTCCGCATCCGCGGATGTGAGCCATCAAAAATACGCATCCAGATTCACATCCGCGGATGTGAAAAAATCGGTATCTGCAACAACCCTGGTACAAATTACCGGCCACTTGTAAACGGGCAAATTATACCATATTCTGTCTGCGACGGCAGAACATCTTACCAGCGTCAGTCAACCTCTTCACGATCTGTGCGACAGTCGACCTCTTCTGTCCGATGGCGACGTAGATGCAGTAAAGCTTCTTCTTTTCGTCGTCGCCCTTGTTGAAGCGCTGCTGGTTGATGATGGTGTCGATGGCCAGAGCGGTCTTGCCGGTTTGACGGTCACCAATGATCAACTCACGCTGACCACGACCAATGGGCACCAGTGAGTCGACGGCCTTGATACCTAAATAGAAGCATGGTGGCAGTTTAGAAGTCTGAAATATTTTATCCTAAAATGTAGAAAAAGAAATTGTTTATGGAGAGTTTACCTAAATATTCAATTAATGATACCTACATACTGTACTATGAACTAAATGAAATCGTACTGTCATTTTCCAGTGATTTTTTAAGTTTTTTTTTCTCAGTTACATAAATATGACCTTATTGCTTTGATTTAGAAATCAAGATTGATGTAATATGTGGTTGACGGTGTTGGTAGCGCATTTATTACTAGTTGCATTTTATTACTTTTCAGTTAACAATGTGAATACTGTTTGTTAACCTTAATAAATAAAAAAAAGAAAGATAGTCTTCATGTCCCAGATTTAAGGAAATAACTTAATTATCTATATCTCGGGTAGTGTTAATTTTATTCATTCTTTAACAATATCCACAGCTTTAAAAATATCTAAATAAATTTAAATAAAAATGTGTATTTTCATGTAGATGACATACATTTTTGCCCTACTGTGGTCTGTAGCACTATATTATGTTCTGACTAGCATGAGATCAGTCAGCTCACCAGTCTGCATGGGCTCGCGCACGGACACTCGCGGGATGATGCCGGGGGCCTTGATACCGACTCGCATACGCGACTTGGTGTTGAGGGGCCCCTTGCCGTCGATGGCGTTGCCGAGCGCGTCCACCACGCGGCCTAGCAGCTGCTCGCCCACGGGCACGTCCACGATGGCGCCCGTACGCTTCACAATGTCTCCCTCCTTGATCAGCTTATCGTTACCGAACACCACCACACCCACGTTGTCAGGCTCCAAGTTGAGAGCCATGCCCTATTAAGATGGATGCACATGGATCATTTGACCAAATTGGTGCACAAGGGGTTTTTTGTCTGAAGATGGCTTTTTTGTTTGTTGAATAGTTTCGCTTTTCACTCTGGTCATATTGCAATATCAATAAAAGTTATAAATATTATGTTTTAAAAAAACAGTGATTTATTTGGCCAAATTAAATATTAATATCAATCATTATTTTAGTCTAAAATACCATAATCTGTTTTTGGTTTCATTATAAAATAAAAATACAGTAAATATAACAATACAATCTTTTAATTGAGAGAGTATGGAACAATTGGAAACTTACAGGAAAAAAATCCTATATTTTATAAACATTATATTCACTTGGTTCCTATAATACAATGTTCTAGCTTTGTTTGGAATCTGAGTTGTAAAAGATATTAAATAATCTCAATTGTAGTTGTAGACCACATAGTGATTATAGTTGTAGACTAGCCAATATTCATCATTTAACATCTGCATGCTTATATTGAATGTAGTATTTAGACTCAAGCAAAATTTGATATGATACAGTACAGTACAAGACTTTCATATACAAGGTATTGTAACAAGTATGTATCAGTAAAAATTTAATAGAACTGTTCACTTTTCACACCAAATAATATTCGCAAATTTATTAAAAGCCCAACAGACACATTTCTTATGATAAATTTAAAAACCTACTAAATTATTTTGAATCCAAAACCACCATCACTTATGATATATTCCACCAACCAGAAACTTACCTTAAGACCTGAGGAGAATTCCACCATCTCCTCAGCCTGGATGTTCTTGAGTCCATAGACACGAGCAATACCATCACCAATGCTCAACACTCTGCCAGTTTCTTCTAGATCAGCCTAAATAAAACATTTCATTCTAAAATAGCAGTTGTATAATGAGGAGAAATAATACACTCTCAAGTTCTTATTGGTATAGTTGTCTTGATTTTCTAGGATTTTTTCATCTATATTAATATTATAAAGAGGTAAAGCTTGTGAGGTTGTGGGGGTAATCTCTGGATCTACTAAACCAATTTTGAAAATTCTTTCAATGGGCATGTTGACTAATTTTTTTTTAGTCCGTCTTGTAGATTATTAAAAAATATTGGACACATATTTTTTCTTTTTTGTACGTAATCAAAAAATAACGGCGATATATTGAGTTCAAATTTCGCATGACGTTACTATTCGGAGTTTGTATGGCGGTTTTAGCGATTAGTGACGTCACGACCCCTTCACCCTAAACTTTAATGCGCTTTATCTCTGCATATTTTAATTTATTTGAAAAAGCAAAAAATACGTGTCTACTGTCTATTGTTTTTTTTTATTTTCTAACTGATGGACTAATTAGAATTTTGATTTTCAAAACTAGTGAACATCCCCATTATAGGAAGCTATACTGATCCTGAGTGACATAGGGTACTTTTTATCTCAGACTACCAGTGGGAAGTCAGAAATTACTCCTGGTGAAACTGCAGGGGACAGCCAGTATAAGATAAATGTTTAAATAATAATAATAATAATTCTTTATTTCAGATTCAAAGATCCATAGTAAAAGAGAACGCTTATTTGGCAATTATTTGACTATCGCTGTATATAAAATGTGTATAAAAATAAAAATACTTTTAGGTGGCAATATCCACCCATCGTCGGTACCCAATGAGTTTTATTTTTGTTACTATAATTCTATTAAGATCATTAAGGTTAATGCCAGTTAATAAACTAGTTTGAGAGAAAGAATTAACAATAATAATAATAATTGTCAGCTGCTGTGGAAGAACAGTACAAATATCTTGTTAGCTATAAATATAATATAAAACTGCTAGCTTTTTAATATTAATACTATTTAAGTACAATACTAGCTGGGCTGCAGCAACAGTTTTTGTGTAGGTAATGACTGTAGTTGACATAACTCTGGAGCTAATGTGAAATATTTTTTATCTCATTGTATCTTTTCTAATTTTTGTCAGAAGATAATAATTTGTTTGTTTCATCTAGAATTTTAATACACTAAAGTACAATCACAGTGGGTATATGTAATTTATTGAAAGATATTTTTATCAGGGCTGTAACACATTTTTTTTCCAATAGTAATCTCATTAAGACCCCCAAATGGTCTTATATAACAACCTTACCTTGGGTGCAGCACCAAGGATCCTCTCCTCCAAGATGGTGGAGATTTCAGCAGCCCGCTGTGTGCATGATACATGGAGCTTGCGAGAGGCAACAGCTACCGCGGGTACGGCGACCTTCGATACCTAGCGATGAACATAACCCATAAAAAACCATTAACAAAACTGCTGTTACTTGCTTGCCATTTTTAATTTAAAACATGAGTATAATTAAATAAAATAACTATCTGTAATATTTATACTCATATTCAGAAAATAGGAAATGCAAAATCGTTTTACTAACATCCCAACTATTTCATCGCCCTGTATTACATAACACAGATCCATACATATACATACGTACGTTTCCATTCTAAAAAGTTGCAGGATAGTTACCTAACACACACAATTCGTTAGAAAAGTTAATGTATAAAGAACATTTCTTTATAAAAGCAAGCTCTAGCAGGAGCAAGCCACTGATCATCTAAACCAGAAACCACTTGGTGTGGTATCGTCACCGGCAAGTATCATGGAAATCGCATATTTTTTCTGTCTACCTCGAAAGCTATGCTAAGCAATACCTGGGTCGCAGCATTTGGTAAGCGCCTGGCCACGGATGAGGCCAAACGGGCGGAGATTAACGACATTTTCACAAATTCTTTTCACTTATTAGAAATGGCAGACCAATAACCCGTGCGTTGTCTCCGCTCGTTCGTTTTCGTACGAAGGAATTAGGAAATGACATAGGTACCACGAAGTACAGACACCAATCAATAGGGATAATAATTTGTCTATGGTTCAGCCTATGGTTTGCAGATTTATGATGGGCCCTCTTCACAATGGACCAAGATAGCCCATCAAATGATCGTCCATTATTGCCGCCAACGATAGGGTTACTCTTGACAAGATGTCTATCGTTGTTAATTGGTAGATGCTAATCAATGAATGTATATTGTACTAGCTATTCGCCACGGTTTCACCCGCAATAATTTTGGAGTTCCTGCGGGAATTCCGGGTTAAAAGTACCCTATGTCCTTTCCTGTACCCATTATGCATGAATGCATTTTCTAAGAAAATAAAAAGCTTAACCGGATTTTATAGAAAAGTTCACACTGTAACCGAAACAACTTTATACTCGGCGACTGTGTGGACGCACACGCCATCATGGGCCATCATTCCTTTGATTTACCGACAGTTTTTCCGATTGATCACCGTCCATGAAGGTACCGACCCATAGGCAATCATGCCCTTTATATGTACAATCGTGCATGTCTGTAATGGCCCATCATGGTCCATTGTGAAGAGGAGCTTTGAAATCTATTTAAATTGGGGCCACAAACTACTTTGAGATAATACCGATTGGGGCCTATTGGCGGCATTTGAGCATGCAATGGACGTTAGTTTTATTAACACTGGTTAACATTGTGTAAACATGGTGGAATTTGCATAATAGTAATCCAATAGTGATGAACAGTGTGTGGAAAAGGGAAGTTATCGTTTTACTATAGTATAAATTCCTACAGAGCATCCCATTAAGGTCCAATTGTGAAAAGTTGCTTCCAGAAGTCCTGGTAAAGCATCGAAATGCATCTCACCGATGCATTTCAATGTAAATAACTTCAAAAAGAAAGACATCTGAACTAGCTGTATGGACTTAGATTATTTGCCTCTTCCAAAAAGAGTAAAGAACAATGGCCAAATTTCTATAGGTGCTGGACTTGACTTTTATTTTTCATGTCCCAAAATAAACTGTAGTTAGATTGATTTGTTTTTATGTTGTAATGGTAAATACCATCCCGTTTAAAAATCATATCTAAATAGCCACGATTTTTTAAAATAACATCAACAATACATTTGAGGTTAGAACCTTTTACCCGACCTAAAAGTGTAGTTAGCATAGAAATAAGCATAGAAAAAATGTAGTTAGTGATAGCGATAGTCACAAGTGGTAGTTATCAGTCCGTAAAAAATGCCTAGGTCAAAACTGGTCAAAACGACAAAGGAAATCCAAAATAGAATAGCAGGTGAAGCGAAATACGTGCGTGAATGCCGGATGTCATATCAATAGGGTACACAAACTACTTAGAGATACTACCGTATATACTACCGTGATGGGGTACTTGCATGAATTTTTTTAAGTCTATTCTAAAGATATATGGCCTACTTAAACAAAGCAAGAAAAAGAAAAAAATATATGCATAAATTAATTAAATAGAGCGTTTCAAAGTTCCTACTTTAGACTATACCGCCGAAACGCGGAATGACATCACTAGTTCAAAATTACGCCTTATTAATCTGAGATAGAAATGTCACTGTCGTATTGACAGGGTCATGTGACACTGACAGACAGATAACTTCAATATCCAAAAGCGAAATTAAGGTTGAACTGTGTCGAGTTACTTCCAAAAGTTCCAGTAAAGAATCGAAATGCATCTTACCTATGCATTTTAAAGTAAAAAACTTCAGAAAATGGAAAATATGCGGTAACTATATGGACTAAAGTTTCTTTTGCCTTCTCTGAAAGAGGTAAATGTTTCCTAAAAAAATAAAAGTGACGTCATGTGTCAAGCGTGGCTGTGATTGGTGTTTCGTTGCAACGTTCCGTTTCACAAAGTTAAAAGTTGAATATTTTGGAAACTATTGAAAAGTTTTTAGTAAATCTTTCACTATAACACTTTTCTAATGCTACTGCTCCACCTGCATGTTAATTTAGATGGGGCCAACATTTTAACGCGTTAACTTTTAGTAAGTTATAGTTAAAGTAAATCTTTCACGATAACGCTTTTCTAATGCTACTGCTCCACCTGCATGTTAATTTAGATGGGGCCAACATTTTAACGCGTTAACTTACTAACATTACCACGTTAGACATTAACATCAACGTTAACGTTAACGCAGGTGGAGCAGTAGCATAAGGCTCTATTTTTGAAATATTGACACAATTTCTTATAATAAATTTCATGTAAGTAACCTATTACCTTCTCTCTGCGGTCTTCTTCTTCTTCTTTAATAATGGCGTCTATAATTGTAATTTGCCAATGACCATGTTTCTCTCTTCATCCACTTCTTCAATTATGGCGAAACGCCAATGACAATGTTAGATTGTTCCACAAGTTAAAACATGGCTCTCTTGAAAGCCAGTTTCCTGACGATAGTATCTCTCTACTTAGAGATACTTGTGCTCAAAATAGATGCTGAAAAGTGACTGAAATAACGAAGAGAAACGTGACACGAGTGTTTTCGGTACGGCTTTCACTCGTCAACAACCCCGTCTTCTTCTTCTTCTTTAATAATGGCGTCTATAATTATAATTTGCCAATGACAATGTTTCTTAATAATAACAATCTCTTCATCTACTTCTTCAATTATGACGAATCGCCAATGACAATGTTAGATTGTTCCCCAAGTTAAAACATGGCTCTTTTGAAAGCGTAGACGGAGAATTCTCTATCTACGTTTGAAAGTCAGTTTCCTGGTGTGCGTTCCGTGGCTTCGCACGAATGCACTCGAACGCGCTCGAGCGCGCTCTGAACCCGTTCTGTGGCTTAGTGAAATTTTACTCTGACAACTGTCAGAGCGTAGTTTCACCCGTTCCGTGGCTCGGAGTGCAGCAACCAAACAACCATCTCCGAAGCAGGTTAATTTTCACTCTGACAGCTATGTATTGTTTAAGAAATGTCAAAGTTTGCGCCAAAAACCGGAATCGTTGAAAAAGAAATTAATCGGAGTTCTTACGAACAAAGGGGAGGTGTTGTAGTCACAAAAAGTTTATAATTGGATGTAAAATAGTCTTATTTGCAATGTGAGTTGAGAGAAAACAAATGGCGCCTGAAATTCAAATATTTTGAGGTTATAAAAACAACTCGATCGTTCTGTGGCTTGGTTGCAACTCAAACGAGTGAAATTTTAACCGAACAACTGCGCCCAAATCCACGGAACGCACACCTGCTCTTGCACTCTCTTTGCCTGTCTCTTTGTCAGTGTCAACTGTCAGTGACTGTCATTGTCAATTCCAATTCTGTTAATATTCGGAGTTCCAATTATCCATTATCCATTCATTTCAATTTTCATCTCTCTCAATCATTCATTCTCAATCATAGATAATACAATATAATTAATAATATATATACGGGATCTCATTTACCTATGTTTGGTATTGATAATATTTTTTCTTTAGGTTTTATATTTTTGAAATAGATTTAAGTTGACTCATCTAGTATCCTAATTGAATTTGTGCTCTGCCTTTATAAAAATAGTTTGAAGCTTATTATTTACCTAAATAGTTCATATGGATAAATCATTTTTCAAATAAGTGTAATGGCTATATTTGAAAAATCATTGGAAACTAAATCTGTTCTTGATGACACTGAAAAACTTATTTGCACTATTGAAAATGCACAAAATATCAACAAGCATACAGTAAGTTTTTATGTGTTGCTACTTTTCTCTTTGTAGCCTCTGTAAATGTAAGCTCTACAGCCTTTTGCTCAAACCTTTGCCTTTTCTTCTTATTTTATAATCTTGTTGATGTTTCTTTGTTTACAGGAGTACATATTGCGAGTGCAAAGAGGTCCTTGTAAAGAGAACAAGTGGAAAGTGTCACGTAGGTACAGGGATTTTGCAGCCCTTCATTGTAGCCTGCAACAAGCCAATATTGACCTACCATTGCCACCAAAGAAACTTATTGGGAACATGCAACCATCTTTTGTTGCTGAAAGACAAATAGCATTACAAGTACATAATATTATAATTTATATTAACATACCTATTATATATTATTTCACTATCTTTTTATTATCTTAAAAATCTTTCTTGTTTCCAGAAATATATAGATGAGGTATTAAAACGTCAAGTGTTATGTTTAACATTACAAGTAAGGTGTTTCTTTGATCCCCTCAATTATTCTGTAAAAATGGCAGGTAAGATTCTAAAAAGTAATATTTTTTATTAATTTATATACCTATAAATTTCAACAGATAAAAATAACTAAGTATAGGATTGAGAGTACTTGCATCCAGATACAAAAAGTTCCCGAAGAAATTCTGTAACTCAAAAGACTGCAGAGAACAGCTGCTAGTAACAGTTAGGTCATACTGGAAGGAACTTATTTTAAATTCGATTTTTCTACAATTAGTCTCAGCTCTGGATTGATACGTCAGCAATGCACACCAGCTTCTTAAACATAGTCTTCACCTTTTTTTTTCAGAACAAGCTTTACAGACTGTGTCCATTGCTCTTCGTGGTGATGGCAGATTTGAACTAAAGGGACCCTTGACTGATATTGGCTGGAGGATACGGAAACATTATTTTTTAGTATGTCATTAAAAGAGCTATCTTTATTTGTAGCCTTTAAATTTTAATGTAGTTTTTGCATTGTTGAACATATTATTATAGTTGTGACTAACAGATTATGAGTGAGACAGTAAAATATATCAATACACATGTACTTATATGTAAAAAACAGATAAAATTGTGTTAGTGAATTACCATGATTATAGGTACTGAAGTTTGCTCATCTTTCAATGCCACAAACTAGCTTATCAGTGGAGATGATTATTTTATTTTCAACACAATATTTTTATATACCTAATAAATTGTTGTTTTTCAACGTACAGTTCAAAGACCCAACACAATTACAGTTTAGTCAACTTAATAACTTATTATGAATTATTTATTTGTATAGGTTATAATCTCAATCTTTTATTGCTTTACCACTTTACCACAAGTCAAAGGACTTTATGGTGTGTCAAAGTGCCCTAGTGTTGGTGAACAAAACATAACTGCTCTTTCCATGCATGAAACTGTTTGTGAACACCTAAGCATATCTAAAGTTAGATTATAAAATTTCGGGCTGTACAGCAGTTTTTGAGAAAAACACTTATGTACGGACAGAAATTCTGAAAAAATAAATGGGTGCTTGCTAGTGACATTAAAATAAGACAGTGTAGAGCACATTGTTTTCCTCTAAATATCTTCAAGTTGCAGAGTAGCTGGTTACCATATCCCTTGTGTGTCTTATGTGTAATCATTTCTCATCATGTGTTTTATGGTATTTTAGGTGACAGATACACAAACTAAAGAAAACTGTATATTGTCATGGCAAAATTATGGATGTGATAGATATTTATGTGATAAAGATTTACAGACGACATTCAAAATTTTTCAAAATATATCTGTAAGTAACAAATTGAATAATTATTTGTAAATTGACAAAGTATGCATTATAATGTTGCCACAACTGACATTTGCTTGTCTGGCCTCAAAATAGTGTAATATGGTCACTCAACAAAAGAAAACATGTGATCAGCCCACTCAAAACATTTAAGTACAAATTGACGATTATTCATTACAGAATTTAACATTTCCAGCATCCACACATAGACGAAATATTAGCGATTAATAGTTTAGAAACCAGTGCCTATGTAGTGAGGAAGATACATCCGAATGGAAGTATCAGGGACATGATCTATGGCACTGATTATAGCAAAAACCATTTGGCAAAATATGGTAACCCTAAAATTAGGAAACCACTTACGTGTGAACAAATTGCCCTCTATGGGCATCAAATATTGCAAGCAATTAAATTCTTGTTGGATAAAAATATTTCCTATGGTAAGTTTGACTTTGTTCTTTTATCTATGTTTGGTAATGTTCCAATTACTTCTAAATCAATCTAGATTTTAGACCTCTTCCATGAAAAAAGTTAGTCATTTCATATCTTTATTCATGTGTTTGATAATAAACTGGCGCCACTGTCATTGGGGTGAAATAAAGCCCTAGTTTTAAATTAAACTATGAGAAAGGCAGTTGCGAAAACTCATTCAATTCGATTCAAAAATTTTTGCGTGTTACGCGTGCAAACATACAAATTGTGAGAAAAAAAATTGTCCTCATTATATCAGTCAGTATAACAATATAGTAATGCCAATATTACTATATAGATTGTATGTAATGACTAGGCCCATGGTCATGGTCATGGTCTCAACTCTAGGTGATTATATTTCACGACTAGTCTATCTACTAATAATTATTATCAAGAGGAAAGATTTTTTGTTTGTTACGATTTAACTCGAAAGCTACTGAAACGAATTTAAAAATTCTTTCACCATTAGAATGCTGCATTATCTCTTAGTAACATAGGCTACATTGTAACTCGGAATTCCCGCGGGTACTCCTAGATTAACGCGAGTGAAATCGCGGGGAACAGCTAGTAGACGATAAAGAAGGAAGTCTCTTAATTTATGGGTCATTCAAAAGTTGACTGGAAAAAATTCCCTTCGCCAGATAAGACCACATTTGGACATAAATCAGCTCTGTTTCTTTTAATTTTAGCAATTTTATATGAAAACTAGAAAGTAGTTTTCTCGGAATCGACTAGCGAATCGATCACACTATTATTATATTTTTTCATTTTTATTAGCCCATGTCTAAATTATTTATAATACAATATTTGGCGCGCACGCTGCCCGCAGCAAAAAAATCGAACCGATAGCCGCGGGCGTAGTGCTTGGAATATCGTAGACAGGTCACCTCCAAACTAATCTATACATAAACAATAAAATTGTAACAGGTCGATGTCTGTACATGGGAGATAAATAATAAAAAATAAATTTAGGCGACTCTAAGAGTGATATAGAAGCCAAAAATACCGTTTCTAGAATTTTTGTCTGTCTGTATGTTTGTATTCGTGCTACGCAAAAACTGCTGTACCAAATTGAATGCGGTTTTTTTGTTGTATTGCTAATGGTCTAACTTAGATATTCATGTTTCGATTTTTTTGAAATTTCATCTGGAACTCGAGATATTAAAAACAAAATGCTGGTCATCCTACTAATATTATAAATGTAAAAGTTTAGATGTTTGTTACTCAATCACGCAAAAACGGCTGAACGAATTTGGCATGCACGTTGTCAGGGGTAGAGAAAAGGACATAGGGTACTTTTTATCCCGGAATTCCCGCGGGAACTCCGAAATTACCGCGGGTGAAAACACTTTAAAAGTATAAATTTTTTCGACATAAATTATATTTTAATCATATTATTGTTTATTTTTTTTAATGCGGTGTATCAGGTTTTCAGTTAATTCGTTAACACGTTGTAGATATTTGTTTTAATGTTCGGTAAAGCATAGGTACGAATAAACAATTTATTCCAGGTCACGTACACCCGGGCAACATAATGATAGAGAACCAGAGGGCGGTGCTGACGGACATCGAGAACTATGTGATGGGGGCGGCGTGCCGGTACCGGCCGCACCTGCTGCAGCTGAAGCACTGGAGCGTGGCGGAGTGCGTCGCCGCGCACTGCTTCGGACGCGCGCTGTACGAGATGGCGTTCGCGGCGCCCCTCGAGCAGACCTACTGTGACACCTACCCCAACGAAATCTCCGAGGATTTAGGTATTATATTCATAATCAATAAGTATCCTGTTTTTTTATGATGCGCTTAAATCTGAATTATCTAACAATAAAATCGGTAAGAACTACGATGTGATGAAAGAAATCTGTTTTATCTGCAGTAATACTATGAAGATGCATGCTTAAAGTTTATAATTTTGGATATTATTAATAGGCTTGATGGCAAAACATTTTGTTTTTAATCATGTAGATTTTATATTTCGTGCTTTTTCAAGTTAATGAAGAATTTCTTAGATAAAGCGCAATAAAGTTTAGGAGCGGGCTCTTGACGTCATAAACCGGTATAAACTGTACCGGATCGTGACTTCACGCGAAATTGTGACTCAATGTATCGTCGTTATTTTTTCATTTATTTATTTTCTTATTTATTTATTTATTACATGAAGAAACGGTGAATACAAAATTACGAGACTATCTATCAGTGACCAAACTAGGCTGAGCCTGTATCTTGGCCATCTGTGAGTGCGGTTAACAAATACGGTATACCTAATAACGTATTATTTCAATATTTTTTATTATTCTACAGATACATGACATGACGGACCAAAAACTAACCTAAAAATATAGTCACCTATCTGTGGTTGCGTTAAGCAAGCAGGCTGGCTTGTTATTGGTTATTGTTATTAATCCATTGGCCTCATCTAAACAACGCGGGCCAGGCCAGCGCAGGCTTGTCTGAGGACTGGCGCCAGCGTTACTGACTCCGCTTAAACCTCGCTAGAGTGCGTGCTGCGCATGTGCCTGTCGAGCGCGTCGTGCCGGCGCGGCGCCCTCACGCTCAGCGACCTGCTCTACCACCCGTTCTTCACGCGCGCGCGGCTGCCCGCTCCCGCTCCCGCTCCCGCTCCCGCGTCGTTCAACGGCGAGCGTGCGCGCGCGCATCTCAAGCTCCCGCTAGCGCTCAAAGCGGAGTTGAACAACGCCCTCGACGCCACCGAGGCGCGACTGAGGAAGGAACAAAAACTGGTAATTTTTACGTACTCTTTGCAAAAATGTAGGCAAGTTATTGTTTAAACTTATCCTTACGTAACAAATGTAAGTATATCTAATATATATAAATCACGTGTCACGTTGTTTATCCGCGATGGACTCGGAAACTACTGAAAGGATTTCGATAAAATTTTGTAACCATTTATAATATTATGGTCCAACTTAAAAGATAGGATAGTTTTTATCCCGGAATCCCTGCGGGAACTCCAGAGTTAATGCGGGGAACTGCTTATCACCGTAAACCACAGCATTTTTTTCCCGCAATTCCCGCGGGAACTCCGAAATTACCGCGGATGAAATCGCGGGGGACAGCTAGTAATATTATATTAAAAGAAATCGTTTTATACATGTGCGGAACTGTCGATAGGTATCGAGTTCAGCATTGGTTTGGGTCAACATCGAGTCATGCCTCCTTAAGGATTGATACACTTTTCTTCTCACTATAGAATCAAAATATACCAGCTACTATTCATCATGACCACGCTCTTCCCTGCTTCAGTGAAGAGGGAGTCTAATAATCTGAACTCTTGTGTTGTGTCTGTTTTAGGTGCGCCATTCGAAGAGGGAAGTTCGAATACAAGAGATACTGAATTCTGAGGAGGAAATGAAGAAGCAGAGAAGAAAAGCGGTAAGTCAAATGGCGAGTTTGTTAGTTTTGCAAAGTTAGTAGTAAAAATTTTAGTGATATGAAAATTTTTATTCAGACTCTTCTTCTACACTAATATTATAAAGAGATTTGATTTTTTCTTTCTTTGTTACGATTTAACTAAAAAACTACTGTACTGATTTCAAAAATTCTCTTTGAAATCGGTCCAGTAGTTTTAGTGTTACGAGAGTAAATACTTATTATCCGAAACTCAAACATGAAAAAAGTGAAAAGCTTTTGAATCCAGTAGTACAGTTTCTCTTTACCGTTTCGAATTTTCCCTTAGTGACAATTTTTTTAAGATATGCCTGGGGTGTTTTTTTTATGTCATAGGGGGCAAACGGGCAAGTGGTACGCCTGATGGTAAGATATTACCGCCGCCCATGAACATCTGCAACACCAGAAGGCATGCAGGTGCGTTGCCGACCTGGAATGGGGACGGGAACTGGCTTTCAAGTGGGGCTGCTGGAGCATACCGTTAGGTGCTTGGCGACAGATTTACAACTTGAAGGTGGTAGCTAGCCAGTCGGGCACTAGAAAGTGCTATGGTTTCCTCACGATGTTTTCCTTCACCGACAGCTCATGCTCATTGTTAGGGTTTGAACCTACGCCCTGCGGCGTTTGATCCGAACGCACCAACCACTGAGCTATCATGACTGCAAAATGCATGGGTGTGTGGGCTTTTGACTACTACACTCTCGGCGGTCATCTTAAAACGATATTACCTGTATTAATTGTGCACTTGTATGTGGTTGTGATCAGAGGAAGCGCGACAGCGTGTGGAAGTCGACGTCGTCGCTGGCGGAGACGCTGCGCTCGCATAGCGCCAGCACCGCCTCCTCGCCCACGCCTCCCCACACGTGTACGTTATCACAGGCCATATTTGTCTCATTGAGTACAAAATAAAACAATTTCTATTTTTTTAATCAAAATCTTGCCAAATTCTTTGAATCATTATCAAGATTGCGTATAACTTGTTATTGCTATACAGAAATGTGATAATTATCATGACAATTATTATTTAATTAGCGAACCCTATTAACTATATTTTATGCGAATGTCGGTGTCTGAACGTGTTTTTTTCTTGGTAACGTTTTGACGGCTCTACTACTGAATCGATCGTCATAAAATTTTGCACACGCGCTATCAGAAGTAGAGAAAAGGAAAAAGAGTACTTTTTAACTCTGAATTAATGCGGTTGAAACCCCGGGAAGAGCTAGTACCTAATAAATTAATTGGATGTGGAATGCGGGTAACGAGTAGGTTGAAATGATTTGTTTAACGCAGCGGCGGACACGAGTGCGGCGACGCCGGCGCGGGCGGAGGCGGAAGCGGGAGCGGAGGCGGAGGCGGCGAGCCCGCCCGACGCGCGCTCGGCGCTGTTACACGCCATTTGCGCTTTCGACAAGACGCGGCTGGCCCGCGTCGCCGCGCAGCATCTGCCCGGCAGAGCCTAGCGAGCCGCGGCCACACATGTATTATTGCGAACAAACGAACACTTTTAACCCTTTCACCGCCATCCCCGTAATATTACGGTCTACGAAAGACGTGCTCCTGGCGCCAGACACGTAAAATACTTTATTTATTTATTTATTTAAAGTACACAACTCAGATTGTGTGTAAGTACTTACACGTGTGTACACACACACAGTCCTTGTGGTTTTATATTTATTAGATTTATCGATTGATTTATATTTTTAAGCATTTATTCGCAAATCTAAAAGAAATCATGCTCAAAACGTGTGGCGCTGGAGGTAAGTCAGGGTTACCAAAAGGGTCAACTCAACAGTACATTGTGATATTATTGACGCGCCTGTGACGCGTCGTACTAGCGAACCGATTTAACTCCCTACAACACACACACGTGCACGATGCGTGCGTGTGTTGTAGGGATCACGTCAGTGTGCGGCGAGCGACGAAGTTATTGTTATTGTCCAATACTAGAATAGAAGCAACAGCCTGCACAGCTATCGTCTATCTAGGCTCGCACAGCTATCGTCTATACAGGACGTGGTGGGGAGAATCTTCTACATTAGGTACTTATAATAAAAAAAAAACAAATCTGATTCACGCCGCGTCGCGTCATAAAAATATATATTGAGACAACTTCATCAACGAGTACCCTATAAATTTTTTTTGCGATGTACCTACAAAAGGAATACTTTTTCGTAGTTTTCGATGTACGAGCCCATTTAGATCTGCAGCTCACATAGGCAACGCCAGTATTGTCGATATGACGTAATTAATTACATAAATATTAAATAATATATATGTATTGTATTTAGTATTTACTAATCAAACATAGGCGAGTTTATATGAATTTTGAATGTTTTAAGCCAAATAAATAAATTAGTTAATCTTGTAATTTAAAATAAATGACTATTTTTACATAAATATAAGATATAATTATTGTGCATGCACTACTTGTGATAGTGGCCCAGTACAACATTACTCAAGCTGCTCGTGATTGTTCGATTGAATACTGTTTATAGCGATTTAAAAACCCCAAAGTTACCGTTAACCTATGGACATGCGGAGCTTTCTGTGGAGACGAAAGAGGCGCGGTAAGCCGTCGTCGATATCGTCCATCAGTCTAAAGCGAACCCCTGGAAGCCAAGAGGGATTGAATTTGGTGATAGTATAGCAAATTTTAATACTTGCAAGTTCCCAGTTGAGTTTCTTTTTCATACAGTTATTTGCAAAAGTCCATAAATAGCTTGTAGGTAACGATTTACGGAATGCTTTCTCTCACCCTTTTACACAGTATTTCTTTAAATTCATCCTTTAAGTTGCAAGTGCATGCTTTTTTAACTGTAGTTCAACTTTTGCAAATAACACCCATAATTCTGAAAGAGGCTTTTTCGCCTGTGGTCCATGCAGTTGGACATAGCAGTTGTATTACGGGTCAGGGGAGGAGGCGGACATTCGTAAAATTAAAGCATTTCGTATAATTACGAAGAATGTGCACTTCGCAAAAGGTAGACTTCTTTACAAGTGAAAAAACATACTATCATGAACAAATAAATTGTAATATAGCAAAATGCACCATTTTGTATCATTTGCACCTTTTGCAAAGTTCGTATTCTTCGCAAAATCAATCTCAGTGATTGTACATATTATTATTGTTATCATATTTTGTCGTTAAGTTCATTAAACTATTATTATGTGTTATTTTAAAAACGTGATAAACGACCCAAGTCATTGTTCTATTGGTTTTATATGAAATTATTACTATATTATGTTTTTAGAAGCTTTAAAATTAGTCTTAATAAATATTTTTATAATTGTAGGCATAGGTATCCGAATTGTTCTAATAAAAAACTGATTCATATTAATTAGTAGTTTGCATTTTAATTTTAAACTTACATGCTACTTATATTCCTAAGAACAAGTTGTACCAACGTACCATTCTGTGACGTTACATTTATGTACGTTCAAAGTCGAAATAATACGAATTATCTAATATAATATAGGTATTCTTATGAACCATTTATCAAAGCAAAAAAAGATATTTCTATGATAATTTAATGTTACGCCCAACCTTTCAATTCAAGTGAATTTTGTTGCATTGTTGCGGAATCATGGCGTCCGAACGCGTTTGTCGTCGTTGAGAGCTTGGAATAACTGAATGGTTACATTGAATCGATATTTGTGAGCGTAACAATTTACACAATCACTTTGTAAACAAACAGCATTAGTCTAGATTTTAATATATTTACAGTGTCCACAAGATAATGTTCTACATATTTCTCATACTATGACTATATAATATTTTTTATAAGTTTAATCATCTATTTTCATTCACGCAATATGTAATAGCGTAATAATTAAAAATCAACCGTAGGACATGTCAGTGTACCGTCTCGAACACACCTCACCTAGCAAACATAAAATAATAAAAAAAATCCACAATAAACATAATAATGCTTACATTAGTTAAAACTCAATAATAGAAAATCACTCTCATCGGAGTTGACTAATACGTAATTTTCACTTACGATACACTTTGAATCTTGAATACTAAACACAAAATTTTTGAAGTAATTATTATGTGTGCACCAATTTGCAGACTATCTTACAAAGTTAAAACAATATAGGGCCCTGATTCACTAACGGTGCGTACAGACTATGTAACATGTTAGATAACTTGTATTATATAACACTTTCACATCATGTAACCTTGTTATTCAACAACATAAAACAAGACTGTAAACATCACTAGAATAACAATGCAATATTACAATGTTATATAACCATTGTCGTTTCTCGTTCTTTAGTGCTACACTATCCACAATGTTATCGCTGAGAGGACGTTTCACTAGCTGCGGCCGCGACTGTTGTACTTTTAAATAACAAAAGAAAAACAAAAAGTATCGTGACTAACGGCCGCACTCAGAATCGACTTTAATGATTACTTAGTTAAGTATAGATTTTAAAACAAAATTGCCGCAATCAGAGACGTTCATTAAATTAATGTTAGTTGGCATTTAATGAGATGTAACTTAATTAGTTAAATGCCAATTAACATTAATTTATTAAACTTGTCTGATTGCGGCAGTTTTGTTTTAAAAATCTATACTTAACTAAGTAATCATTAAAGTCGACTGAGTGCGGCGGCAAGTTATATTGAATTGAATTGATTCAGTATCCACATTAACTGAAACATGTTATATAATATGTTTTGTTATGTAGTCTGCACGCACCGTAAGACCAACATTCCTTGCCCATTACACAATCCCAAAAACTGACAAGGGCAAAAAAAAAACTATTACTACGTGTCAAAATACATTATGTAATTTTTTTTAAGTGCAACTTCGTTCGACACCTAAGAAAAACGAGTTAACGTAATGCGACGTTTGGTGGTCCTAGTCAACCAAGACCCAGTGCGAGACACATAGACATCTACTAAACACATTTATAAATATTTGCCTATCAGAGACTTATCGATAACAATAATAATTATTATTATTCTGTACCTACTGTTAATAGAAAAGCAGCAATATTATCATTGATAGATCATTATAGAAAATTCCGACAGTCGTAATTTAGACTATCCAAATTAAGATCATTAATAAGTTATACGCATGATACGTGGTGACTACTCGAGCTCTATGATGTCGCCCAGGTCGACGTCAATATCGTCCAGATCAAAATCCTCCAGCGTCATTGCCCCTGAAAGATAAATCGATACCTAGTGTTAGGAAATATACTTTCACACCTTAGCCATGTTAAGCCTATTGCGGTTTATGGTGCAAAATAGGAGAATCACTCTCGGAGCTCTTGGCCAACATCGAAGCTAATCAGCTCGGCGCATTATATTCAATTAATAATAAATTATGTTTATTTGAGGTGAACAGAGTTCTTAGCCTATTCCCCACTAGCTGTTTTCCCGCGTGAATTTCAGAATTCCTTCGGGATCACTTTGTAATAAAGTTAAGTGATTGATTAAATATACCCTACGTCCTTAATTCTGAAACCCAAATTACTCTTAACTTTAAAGGTACCAAATGTGGTTCCAAGGGACCTGTCGAAAACTGATAAAAAATACTATGTCCCTCGGGCATACTTAGCCTCCTATGGCTGAAAGAATATTTAGAATTGGTTTAATAGTTCTGAAGATCTACAAACTTGAAACTTTTAATCTTTATCCTTATGGTAAAAAAAAGTCCTGTCTGTACGCGACAAACTTAAAAACTACTGAACGGATTTTCATGCTTTTTTCACAAATAGAGAGTGATTAAAGAGGAAAGCTTGGACGTATAGTGTTTATCCTGAAATTCCCACGGAAACTCCCGGGTGAAACCGCGGGTCGCTAGTTATATGATAAAGACAACAGCACCGTTAATAAATCAATGACGAACCGACGGGACGGACACCTTTGGTTCCCATCAAAAGTTAAAGAAGAATTCTCAAAGAAGGCTCAACTTAATAATAGCACAGATAATATAATACTATAATAGTAACAAAAAAACTCATCCTAATAATTCAAAAAAATTTAATCGCGCACAAACGGCTGAACGGGTTTGGATAAAACTGCCATGCACTTTAGGTAATATAATTATGTCCTGGATCAGTATGTCCTTCTCTGTACCCCTAAAAAGGTGTATGCAACAGTTCATGATGATCAGTTGAGCCGCTAAGGCGTGAGAGCGAAACAAACAAAAAAACCCACTTTCGCTTTTACAATAGTAAGCGTAGTCTATGCAATAAAGAAGGCTAGATGTTTTTAGCTCTTGTGTCGAGATTGAGATTCCACCGTTCTGTAGAGCATACGCGGTGAGCCCTTGCAGGTGTAAGTGGACTTTCGTAAATGACGATACACCACACCAATGTTCGTTAATTACTTACCAATGGTCTTTTTCTTCTTAGCTGCGTTCATTTCGGTGGATAAGCTAGGGCTGGGTCGTTTAATAGTCTCCACTTTGGGTTTAGTCTTGCTTGCAGAGTTATTTAACTTCATCGACACTGTATTTCTCACTTTGTTTAATAGATTAGGGCTGCAATAAAAAAATTGTCATCATTTTTCACATCCAAAGATGTATGAATAAAAATTAAATGTAAGTAACAAAGGTGCACTTTTTCATTCAGATAGTGAAGTGAAGGGTGAACGGATGAACACTGCGTTATAATATCTCGTGCAACAAATCTTCTAAAACAATTTGTTAGGTACCATCTTACTTTGGCAATATATGTTTTACTACAAGATGTCAATTGCAATATCACTTTCTTTTCCTCGCAATCGAAATGAAAATCAGAATGTATAACTATATAAAATATGTCTGGGATAAAACTGCCTACTTAATGCCATTGTTGTACAATTAACTGAAAGATTGATAAAAATGTTGAAAACTCACGAGATAAGTTTCGATGGCCCGGCGCGTTCTGTCGTGGCCACGTTGGTTAATACCCCATCAGATTGTAGGAATATACTCTTAGAAGTTCCTGTAATTGCAGATTTAGAAGAGCCAACCGCAGCTTTGGAAGTGCCGACTGCCGCCTTAAGAGTGCCGACTGCAGCTTTGGAAGTACCGACTGCCGCCTTAAGAGTGCTGACTGCAGTTTTGGAAGTGCCGACTGCAGCTTTGGAAGTACCGACTGCCGCCTTAAGAGTGCTGACTGCAGCTTTGGAAGTGCCGACTGCAGCTTTGGAAGTGCCACCTGCTGTCGACAAATAATTTTTAGCCAAGTTTCTCGTTTTCAAACTAGTACTTGGATCGTTAATGTTCGATTTACCTCGCGAATGCATCTGATCCGTCAGGTCGATGAAGTCGGCCGAAGCAGACGACATCGTAGTGTTTTTGCGAATGAAGGTGCTCGTTTTCTTGGTGGCAACATTCGACTTTCTGCTAATGTCATCAGCTTTACTCTCTAACTGGTTTAAGGTGGGGCGTTTGGAGAACGTCGGCAAAGGCAATGGTTTACTGCGAACTTCCTCCAACAAGGAGAACCTAAACAAAGAACTTGGAGTTTTGCCTCTCGAAGCAGTTTCACTATAAGCCGCAGCATTCGGACTGTTGGAACTCGTTTTCGTCAGTGGCCGGGTCGGTTCCGATTTCTTTTTTTTCGGGCGCTCGTAATTGGCGGCTCGTATGTGCACGACGTCTTTCAGTATCGAAAGCGGGTTGTGAGGGCTCGACGAGCGCGAGGAGCCGCTGCTGCTGCTGCTGGACGAGGAGGCGGAGCGCGAGCGGCGCCCGCCCGCGTCTCCTAGCAACGCCGGGGCGTCGCCTTTCGATGTGGAGGGCTCCGGGGCCGCCGCCGCGTGGGCCACCCGCGACGGCTCGGGCGGCGGGCCGGCGGCCGGCGCCACGGCCGGCGCAGGCCCGACGTCGTCCGATATAGTAATGGCGTCGGCGAGCGCCCGCGTCAGCGGCGCGTCCGCACTGTCTCTATTCAATATTTCCAGACAGCCGTTTTTACCGATGCGTATTATGTCGCCCGGTTGGCAAAACGTTTTGTTGGGAGTTGCCATCGCCGGAGCAGGTTTGCTTAGGATTCTTGGGGTTGTTTTTGGAGCTAATTTTGGTAATATTTTTGGAGTTGTTTTTGGTACAGTCGAATCGAGTGGCGCCGGAGTCGGTGACGAGGCCACATTATTAGCGGCAGCTATTTTACTTAACGCAGTAGTAATTACAGATTTCGGAACATTTTTCAGTTTGGTCAATTTTTTTGCAGGAACTAGTATAATTTGGTTTTCATCTGGTGGCGAATTAATTTGAGAATTTTCAACGTAGCTCAATTCAGAACTCGAAATGTAAGTCAATTGAGAATTCTGAACGGAATTAATTTGAGCAACGGAATTCATACGAGTATTCGGAACATGGTTCATTTGGGAGTTCTGAATGAAATTTGGGAAGTGATGAGCCGGCACGAACGCGTTAGGATTGGCGGCCGTCAGGGATACCGGGACCGGGTGCGGGCCGTCCGACGGCGGGGCTTGCGGGCTCGCTAGACACCTTTGCTCGCCCGGGGCGCCGGCCGCGTCCTCGTCGTCACTGTCCAAGCAAATGGTGTCCGCGTCGGGTAGTATGGAGGCGAAGCTAGCGACGGGGGCCTGGTGGGGCGCGCTACTGAGTGTCACCGGTGGCTGTTTGGGTGGAACTTTGTGTGCGTCTCTAATTATCTTGCCGTTTACAATTTTGATGGTCGGCAAGGCGGGTGGGGCGGTCGCGGTATTTTTCTTATCTGTCATATTATCACTGTCGGCGGTCGGCCGTAAGTTTGTCCGCGCGAGTGTATGCTGTCTGCGCACCGCAGCGCCGGGCAGCGGCGGCGGCGGCGGGGACGGGGACGGGGGCGCGGGCGCGGCGGCGGTGTGCGCGGGGTGTGCGGGGTGCGTGGGGCGCGCGGCGGGCAGGTCGACGATGCGCACGTCGTCGTCGTCCGGCAGGATGCACTCGTCGCGCGAGGGCGCGCCGCACAGCTGCGGCCCGCCGACCCCAGCCGCGCTCGGCGGCGCGTTCACCGAACGCTGTATCCTGTCGACATTAAAGTGTTTAAGAAAAAATGCGCGAGTGTCGTGGAACACTTGGTTAGAACGAAGGAGGTTTTTTCCATATTAAACTGAGTCCGTACCGTTTGTTATGCGTGAAAAGAGGCAAAAGTACCTACAAAAAAAAAGCTCATTTCGAATAAAATAACAGTCGCTTTGTTTTTCCGTGGAGCAGTCGTATGAGGCCGTGACGGAAAATGAATTTTTACTCCCATCAGTACTGCGCGAATTTTTTATTTTGAAAAATAGTTGTGCCAGTGACAACGCGTGACGCGATGGACAGAGCAACATGCATCACTACATATTAATAAGCATAGTCCTCCGCCGCGTCTGTCTGTTCGAATAAATATATAAATACATCCATCCCATTCATCCAAACTTTCACATTTATAATATTAGTATAGAATATAGATCAATATTATAGAGCTGTCAATCCTTTCCGATACTCACAACCCGACGGGCACGACGGCGGGCGGCGGCGGCGGCGGCGGCGGCGCCGGCCCGGGCCCGCCCGCGGTCACCTTGATGTCCATGATGGTCCTGCGCCGGGCCGGGCCGAACACTTTCCTCTTCACTTCCGTAGCAGGAGCTACGGCCGCTTTCGTCGTCTCCGCGTTGTCCAGTAACGATTGCTGCATGATCGCGCTTTTAATATCCGATTTGGCCTTTTCCGTTTCGTGTATTTTGATGTTGCTGTTGTTCAATTGCTTCAACACATCCTTGCCCAAAACCTGGTAGGGAGAAATGTTGAGTTGATTAAAATTATATGTATGAAAGTAATTAAGTCGATCGAGTTACACGAATGGAAATTGAAGACATGATGATGATGATGAAGACAGTTACACGAATGGAAATTGAAGACATGATGATGATGATGAAGACACTCGGCCTCGGCGTTAACTATATGGTCTACAATTTGCGTTCCCTTTTGAGACTAAATATTGTGAGAGCTAATGGCCGCGATTTCATTTGCATGTATGCTAAATATAGCCTATGCCAGGTCATTAATTTCGCCGTTCAAATGTTTAAAAAAATGCGTGAATATCGTGGAACACTCGGTTGGAACGAAGTTCTTTTCGCAGTATATTATTGATTGACATAATACAATAAAAGGTACCATTTGTCCTTTTCGGTACCTCTGACAACTCGTATGCAAAATTCCATGGTAATTGATTGAATAGCTGAGGCGGAAAATGAACGTGGGTGAAATCGCGGGAAATCTCACATATTATTACAAAACAAAGTCCTTCGCCGTGTCTGTCTGTTCGCTATAAACACAAAAACTACTGAACGTATTTGTATGCTGTTTTCACCAATAGATAGTGATTCAACAGGAGGGTTTATACGTATAGTTTATCCTGGAATTTGCGCGGGAACTATGAAATTACCGCGAGTGATACCGCGGGAGACAGCTAGTCCTTACTAATATTATAAATGCGAAAGTGAGTTTGTTTGTTACGCTTTCACGCCTTAACGGCTCCACCGATCATCATGAAATTTTGCGTGCACGTTGTCAGAGGTACAGAGAAGAACATATGGTACTTTTTGTTCCGGAATTCCCGCGGGAACTCCGAAATTACCGCGGGTGAAACCCCGGGACACAGCATGTAGTTTATAAACAAAATAACGAGCATTCGCATCGTACTCACTTTCACCGCGATATCGTAGATGGGCCCCTCGACCAGGCTGTTGCCGGTCTTCTCGACCTCCTCGAGCGCCTTGTACGTGCTGTAGCGCGCGGCGAGCGTGGCCGCGCCCTCGTCCAGCAGCGAGTTGCCCGCCAGGTACGTGTGCGCGACGATCTTTATGAAGTTCTTGTTGGTGAGCAACGACTTGTGCAGCGGCACCACTTCGCCGTCCGCCGCCGCCATCTTGCCGTCGACGGACCGCGTCTCTGCGTCCGCTGGTTTCTTCGTCTTCTGGACATTTTCCGGCTTCGATTTCCCCGCTGCTTTATCAAGAACCGATGGTTTCTTTTCGATTTCCACGAGCGTCGGTTCGTCGTCGTCGCTCAACATGATACTATCCATGTCCGCCGGTGAATATTTCTCTTTTTGTTTTTCACGGGCGGCGGCGGTGGGATTTTGTGAAGTTTTCTCCCTCGCCGATGGTATGGGCGACGAGTCGTTTCTCCGGTCGTAATCGATTTCCTCAAAGTTACGATCCCAGTCGTCGTCGTCCAGATTGATGACGCAGTCTTTCGCCAGGGTGTCGAAGGATTTCTCGGCGGCTAGAGCGGCTTTCCTTTTCTTCCTGCTCGAGGCCAGGGGTTCGGCTACGGTGACGGTTTCGAGCGATTTCGCGGGTAACGCGAATTCTTCATCGTCGTCGGGCGACAGCCGCTTGCGCGGCTTGCTCGGGCCCGGCTCGCCCACCGACGCGGCCACGACGACCTCCATCGCCGCGCGCTTACCCGGCGCCTTGTACTCGTCGAGCAAAATCTTCGCTATACTCCTCGTCAACTCATCACTCTGGTCCAGATGATGCATTTCGCCCGTGGATATGCATAAACGTACGTTTTGTATCAGCATAGATGTTTCTTTGATGCCGAATTCTTGACTCTGTATGTTGTGTCTGATCAGGATATCAGTGATTTTGTCGACTAAATGGTCGTTAGGTCCGCCCAATTCGGACGTAATCACCTCATCGCTAGCCTCGGGTGCGTTTATAGAGTCAACGGGTGCGGTGCCATCGACACTTTTCTTTTTTCCTTTTTTGGGTTTCACCGCCGGGGGCGGCTGTAAGTCATCATCTTGTTTAGGTATTTTGACTTGAACGACTTTTGATTCTGATGGTATCAGTTGGTTCGGCACATCTGAAAAATAAGTGAAAATTGTTTAAATTCTATTCTAACGATAAAATCTTTTGATGAACCCTTACTGCAGCAGCCCCCGTGTGCGTGTGTATGTATGTGCGGGCGCGTGTGTGTGCGCGCGCATGCGAGTGCACGTGTGTTGTGCGCGTGCAAGTACGTGTGTGTGTGCGAGTGCGTGCGTGCGTGTGCGAGTGTGCGCGCGTGCACCGACCCTTGTGCTCGTGCTCCTGCTGGAACTGCATCCAGGCGGCGGCGCGCTCGTGCTCGGGCAGGCCCTGCTCGCTGGAGCCGCGCAGCAGCGAGTCGTGCTCGTGCACGGCGTGCAGCGCGGCGTCGCGCGCCACGCGCAGCAGCACCACGTCGCACACGCCCACCGCCACGCCGCCCGCCACGCCCGTGCCCAGCTCGTCGAACCTGAACACCGTATCGTTTATTATTATTATTATTACTACCTATTCAGCCAAACACACCGCCATCCTCGCCCGCTTCGTCGGGAACCGGCTCAGGGAGTATAGGTAAAGGTAAAACACTTCCCCGTGCCACAAAGTGCAATACATGCTATTATGTCTTGGAGTTAATGTCACTGTGAATCTAGCATATCAAATATTGGCATCTCAAAAAAAAACTTCAGATTTACTTGCATCCAGCATAGTTCTACAGTTCCTGATAGATTCTTCCAACAATAGTTTGTTTGTTTGTATACTTTATTGAACATAAACAAAGTTTTTACAAATTGCTAAAATTAAAATAAGGAGGTAATTTATGCTCAAAGGCGGACTTATATAGTTCTGTTGATTTACAATATAAACGCAACTTGAAGAATGAGATGCCAGTATGTTAGGTTCACAGTGACGGAGTTTATGTCGTGGCCAAATAGATGGTGAAACTCGATATCTTGGCTGCTCCCGTTTTCAATGACTTTAATCGGCCTATCGCCTCACCTGTACAGCTCGGTGAGGTCCGCCAAGTTGTAGTGGCGGTCGATCTGCTGCTCGTCCACCACGCGGCACGCCACCGCCTGCTTCGTCACCGCCCGCTCGTATATCTTCTGCTCCATCGTGCCCTACACATACACACATTACACTCGTGAAATGTCACTTACTTACTTACTTACTTATTTTGACGTGTGGCAAAAATTATCCTAAGAGAAACATTGGCATTATTTGGACTTTCGAAGCCGTATTTGAAACTCAGACTTACAATTTTATGTTAGGTTGAACTAGGAACATACATATTCATATATTATAAATAAGCCCACAATAATTCATGCTTTTAATGCTACTGCTACACCTGCGTGTTAACGCGTAAATTAGTGCACTAATTAAGGCATTACGTAGATGTGGCCAACATTTTAACGGGTTAACTTACTAACGGCATTACTAATGACGTTAAACGTTAAGCTCGGGTGTCGGTTTTTTGGACACATCAAAGGGTTTTAGCGCGTTATTTAGCGCATCAAGCGGTGTGGGCTACATCAACGCTTTCTCATTCTGCGTGGCGCACGCGCGGAGCAAGACCGTATTTACTTTGTTTTGGCGGGAACAATACGACAATGGAATGGTCTAAAATTACAGCTGCTTCTGCCTCCATTGCAAAAAAACAGCTGTTTGAAGTTTTCGACCTCCATTTTGTGTTAACGCGTTAATTCACTAGAAATTAACGCTTAACGGCACGTTGCAAAGTAAATGTAGGCAACACGTATTTTAATGCCTTAATTAACACGTAGTTGGACGTTGTTTATCAAAATAATATTTTTGATGCTGACTGTATGTATGTATATTGTATATCTTACGAGCGCAACGAGTCTGTATATGTAGCAGTCCTTCTTCTGGCCGAAGCGGTAGACGCGGAAGATGCTCTGTATGTCGTGGGCGGGGTTCCACGACGTGTCGAGGATGATGACGCGGTTGGCCGCCGTCATGTTCAGCCCGAGCGAGCCGGCGCGCGTCGAGATCAGGAACAGTCTGGGGGGAGGGCGCAACGCAGAACGGTGACTACCAGGGGACAGCGAAACGGTAGGGACCCAAGTGGACAATCCATCATCGTTAACTCTATGGAAAACTAAGGATGAGGTACGTGCAGCGTGCAGTGGCGGGGGGGGGGGGGGGGGCACTTTGGCACGGGCGGCATTTCACAGGTGACGGTTAAAGAAAAAAAAAAGGAAAATATAAAAAAGGATCATTAAAAAAAATTCTCATATTTAAACGTTTACCGTAATTTTTTTGTTGTGTTTACCATTTATATTCAGGTTTTTATTATTTTATTTTCACATATTATGTTGTTTACGTGTCAACAAATGTAATTTTCGCTTTCGGCGAATTTGGGATCCGCACCGGGTGCTGGTGACCTACGCTACGCCACTGGTCACGTAAAATTGGATTTTTGATTGCCAACTTGGCTAAGTAATTAACTCAAACTAGTATGAACAGAGAACAGTGATGAAAATCAGTGTCGCCGGCTGATTTTCCCAAACTGAACTGTCTGTCGCGTCGCGTACACGCCTTTTATATTGTACTAGCTGTACCTCGCGGTTTCACCCGCAGTAATTTCATAAATGCCGAAATTACCATGGGGGATAGATGGTGAACAAATAAAACTCACTTGGTGTTGACATTATGTTCGGCGTTGAACTCGCGACACCATTTCTGGCGCACCTCGGGCGGCACCGAGCCGTCCAGCCGGTAGTACTCCTGGCCGAGGCTCCACTTGTTGATGCTCTTCAGGAAGTACTCGAGCGCGTCCAGCGTGAACAGCGACGTGGAGAATATCAACCTGCCACCCGACACAAACACGAGATAAGAGCAACGTTATTAGACAAAAAAATTACACTTACACTTACAATATAGCCTATGACACTAACAATTAACGTGGCTTGGAAGAATTTTCCAAATCGGTTCAGTAGATCTAGAGATTACCCCCCTACAAACTTTACCTCTTTATAATACTAAGTAAGAAAAACAGTTACCTCCGTTTTCATCTGACTGCCCCACACGCCCAAATTCACTTATAAATTTTTTTTAGCAGTCTAACGGCCGCACTCCGACTCAACTTTAATGATTACTTAGTTAAGTATATATTTTTAAAACAAAACTGCCGCAATTAGAGACGTTCAGTAAATTAATGTTAATTGGCATTTAATGGGATGTAACTTAATTAGTTAAATGCCAATTACCATAAATTTATTAAACTTGTCTGATTGCGGCAGTTTTAGTATAAAATCTATACTTAACTAAGTAATCATTAAAGTCGACTCTGAGTGCGGCGGTAAGAATTAGTAACGGCGCCATCAGTTCATATTATTGTCGTATTATCGTTAGCTAAAAACGCTCCAGTAATAATAGTATTCTTTGTTTTAAACTTGTGCAGTATGTTTGCTTGTCACTCTTTCACGTTGCCGTCACTCACACTTTGTCCCCGAGGGCGACGCACTCGTCCAGTATGCGGAACACGGCGACGAACTTGTTGGAGCTGTCGAGCGTGTCCAGCAAGCTGCCGCCGTCCAGGTACTGCAGCCACCACACCTCCGTCTCGCCCGGCTTCATGTCCTCGCTGGCGCCCAGGTCCTCGTGCGCCAGGTCGTCCTCTTTCTCCGCTGGTGACATTAAAGCAATGATATACTTCGCCGTTGGTAACTATATTATGCTTCTTCAATGGTAACATTATGGCAACAATATACTTATCCGTTGGTAACATTATAACAACAACATAATATGTTATGTTGTAAGTAATACTAGCTGAACCCCGCGGTTACACCCGCGGTAATTTCAGAGTTCCCGCGTATAACACTGTTCTTCTCCACTGCTAACATTCGAGATAATAACACAGCTGACAGAATTTAAAGTGAAAAATCTGTGATCTGCTTGCATATTTTATCAGAATAAAAATACTGTATGTGTACAAAACCTACACGAGTGATACGAAAAGAAAAAGAATACCGGTATATAATATTAACATGGCGCAGTTAAAGAAGCCCTTGTCAATGGGTGAATAGCATACCTTTGACCTTGGCCACGTCGCGTGTCTTGATCTGGAAGTGGTGCAGCACCTGCGGGTGCGACCAGATCTTCTGCAGCGTGTGGAAGTCGCGCAGGACGCTCTGCTTGCTGCGATTGGCGCAGTTCTTCAGGTAATGCCGGTACAGGTCCGACTGGCACTTGGTCAGCGATATGAACACTGTGTACTCGTGCTTCTTGGGCAGGTAAGGGTACAGCACCGACGCCTCCTGCCGCTGCAGGCAACCCTCGAGCACTTTGTGCAGGATGTGGGTGCGCGCCTTCATCAATTTGATGTCCTCCTCCTGTGAGTCTCTGTGCTGGCCGTTCATTATTGGATTCTCGAACCTTAGGGACAAAACGTAGAAAATAGCTATTTAAAACAGACGATCTACCCACTATGGTACAAAGGCGCTTTAATCGGCAACTGTAATTAATGATGACATTTAGTTACTCGTATGAAAATTATACTCTGAAATCGGCCCTAGCAATTAATAAAATATCGCGTCGTTTTAGCTTAGATGGGCTCTAACTAGTTTTATAATACTAGTGGTGACTAGTTATATAATACTAGTGGTAACTAGTTATATAATACTAGTGGTGACTAGTTATATAATATTAGTGGTAACTAGTTATGTAATACCAATGATAACTAGTTATATAATACTAGTGGTGACTAGTTATATAATATTAGTGGTAACTAGTTATATAATAGTAGTGGTAACTAGTTATATAATACCAATGATAACTAGTTATATAATACTAGTGGTGACTAGTTATATAATATTAGTGGTAACTAGTTATATAATAGTAGTGGTAAGTAGTTGTATAATACTAGTGATAACTAGTTATAATACTAGTGGTGACTAGTTATATAATACTAGCGGTAACTAGTTATATAATAGTAGTGGTGACTAGTTATATAATATTAGTGGTAACTAGTTATATAATAGTAGTGGTAACTAGTTGTATAATACTAGTGATAACTAGTTATAATACTAGTGGTGACTAGTTATATAATACTAGCGGTAACTAGTTATATAATAGTAGTGGTAACTAGTTATATAATAGTGGTGGTAACTAATACTTTTAATTGCGCAAGGAGTAATGAAGTATCACGTACCTGTTTGAATACTCCTTATAGGTGCCGAGTAGGTTGGGCTTGACGAAGTCCACCATACAGTAGTACTCGCGGAGGTTGTTCTGCATGGGCGTGCCGGTGAGCACGATGCGCCGCTTGGTGGCCACTCGGCTCATAGCGAGCGCTAACACGGAGCTGTCGTTCTTCAGCAAATGCCCCTCGTCGCACACGATTATATCCGGCCCGGGATCCAGCAGCGCCATACGGATTTTTTCGTAAATAGGTATTTTCACATTGTCCACCTCCGGATCCAATGTGGTCAAACTCCTGAACAGCTCATAGCCTATGATGAATATGCCGCCGCCTTTGTACCAGTCCTCGAGCTGGTACGCGCGCTCGTATGTCTTCTTCAGTTTCGACAGCTCGAACACCTGTTTACGTAAACGACAGGTCGGATTTTTAACACAAATATATCAATTTATTTTGTGATCAAAGTAATGGAACAAAGATATTAGTGATCCCAACCTGTAGTTTCCTTTTTAGTTTGCGAAGCTTGAAAGCAAATGAAAAGAAAAACTTAACGAAATTGCACACTCTCTGCATTATTGTACCAGCTAAAGTCTCTTATATTATAAACTTATCTAGATAATATGTATTTACTAGTCTTAGCTACATTCCTATTATTATTGCCATTTCACTGACTTTATTTGCAACTTAATAAATACTTGAATACTATTTTACGGACTTTAATGCCAATTTATATAATGTACAACAGGCAACAGCGAGCGATATTATTTTGGTGACTTTAATTCCCATAATGGAAACAAATTATTGGTCAAAATTTACTTTGATTTTGTCGGTGACCGGTCCGATCCACTTGTGTATCTCGTCCACCCAGTTGAGCACGGTGGACAGCGGGCAGCACACCAGCACGCGCTGGATGCCCAGCCGAGGGTGGGTCAACACCTATATCATACAACAAATACAACAAAATGACAACATTATAATAATATATTCCTGGACTAGCTGTGCCCTACGGTTTCACCCGCGTGAGTTTTGGAATTCCCACAAGAACTTCGAACTTTTCAATGCTGAAACATTCCCTGAACTTCCACAAAACTTTCAAGATCCAAATTAGTCAAATCGGTCCAGCCATTTTCGAGATTTAGCGAGACAAACGAACAGCAATTAATTTTTATACAAATATAAAAGTATTCTATGTCTTTCTCTGTACCCCTGACGAGGTGTATGCATAATTTCGTGACGATCGGCAGAGTAGTGACGCGTGAAAGCGTAACAAGCAAACATAAATTCGCATTTCAATATTAGACGGTAGATGAGGTCAGACAGTATATACCTACTATATAATAATATACAAGTGTATTTTCGCACCACTATTTTCATTTTGTGTTATTACTGCTATAATATAAACTTTTTCTGACTATTATTGTCAATGATGAATACTTAGTATAATGTCATTGATTACTGTTATAATCAGTTAAGAATCACACCAATACCATCAATCAATAAATAATTACTGGAATATAAATAAATACAAATTCTCCTATTTTTTATGTTTCATTTTGGTGCTAAATAAACTTCTATTCTATCGATTTCTTTGTAAATATCTTGATAGACACATGTTTTTTTTTTAGCGGATGTCGTCTAGTTCCACCCCCGCAAGGGTGTCCACTGTCCAGCACGCGACACGCGACACGTACCGTGTGCAGCAGCGCGAGCACCTGCAGCGTCTTGCCGAGCCCCATGCAGTGCGCCAGGATGCAGCCGCCGCCGCCGTGCCCCGCCTCCACCATCGCCAGGCTCTCGAAGCACGCGTCCCACATGAACTTCACGCCCTCGTACTGGAAACAACCAACGCAACCGTGTCGTCACCGCGAACGGAATGCTTTCTCCCTCACATCCATCGCGGTCGATATGGAAATAGATAGTAACGATCCGTCGTAGTGATAGAATAAAATGTTTAAAGCGCTGAACGCATTTCGTTACAATTTGGCAAAGAGATCGATTGCATCCTGCCTAAGTGCCTATTCCGAAACAACTAGTTACAACGAAAAAAACTAGTTATTTAAAAAATGTAATACTGTTTCATTCGCTGTATTACAGAAATTCAGATACTATTCAACCGATTGAGATTATTATTCACAGGATATACATTATACATGTTCGTTTATATTTGCTGTTTTCGAGATAATCGATAACTATATTAGGAGTTCCCGCGGGAATACTAAAAACCGCGATACAGCTTGTACAAACCTCTGCGAACATAAGAGCAACCTGGAAATCGGGTAAATGATCACGGGAACGGGCCTCGTCACTCACCTGATGGGCTTTCATGACTTTGGTGAAGAAAGGGTGCACGGTGACGATCGGCCGGAACGCCTCGAAGTCGTATTCAAGACAGACCTCGTCGTTTATTACCACCACGTTCACGTTTTCCTCGTAACCTAAGATTTCTCTCTGAAAAAAAAAAAAAGTTATATCATGACAATCAAAATTAGGAAAACTATAAACGAGTACTTTAATAATGGACAAACTTGGAAACGTGTTGTTCTATAGGCAGTTTTAGACAATAGACTATAAGAAACCATCTAAATTTCATATACAGAGTGCAAGGTAAAACGAGGGGCATATTGAAGGAGGGTGTTCTAAATATTATAAATTTGAACATGAGAATGTCTGTTTAATACGATTCAAGCCTTACCTACTCCGAATCCGATCATCATTAAATTTCACATACACGTCGTCGGGGGTACAGAAAGGACATTTAACGATAAAAGAGCACTGTCGCCGTGGGATAGAAAATTTATTGACAGAATCTACACTAACGGGAGCAAAGCTGCTTGCAAAAGCTACTAAATTATAGATATTTTATAAAAAAAAAATTTCCTTTATGTTACACGTTGTATGACAGTATCTTCAATCAACTATACGTAGCAAGTAGCAACGGCATGGCATGAACAAAAATAAAACATTTATCTCACCAGTTTATTTTGTCTTGTGTGCAGTCTGCGTTTCCTCTCGAACTCCTCCATATTTGCTACCACTGTACTTTTCGCTAAAGACTTTTTGTCTAGAACCTTAAATATAAAAAGACAAGAATAATAATTTTAAGAAAACAATAAATAATAAAAATAATACAAAAATCATTCTTTTGCCAAAAAAATGAAAATTATGTACATACATACATTTTAGAACATTAGTCTTCAATAAGTTGAGCTGTAGACTATTTACTAAGTAACACAAGTAAGCAGTATATTTCATCGAAATCGGACGTCAGGAAAAAAAATGGCAAAGTGTTAGTTTGTTCTTCTTTCCCATCGCAAGTAAAGAAGCAACAGATCGATGTGATTGTTGAATAGATATAGTTGGAAGGAGGGTTGATCAAACGGGCTTCTTTCGTCAGCACAACACAATAAAATTCCAGGGTTTCCAAATAAATTTACACGGTTGAAACCTTAGGCGATAACTGGACGCCGATAAGCAATAACATGTTAACCCACAAAATTAAATTATTTATACAGAACGCTTTATTGAGAGTTATAGAAAGTTTTTTAACTATGTAAACTACCTTATTATATTGTGTATATACCAACAAAATATTGAACATAAAATTTTTTTTGACAAAAAATGGCGCTATAATGGGCAGTTGACTAATTTTTATTTTTTAGTCCGTCTTGTAGATTATTAAAAAATATTGGACACGTATTTTTTCTTTTTTTACGCAATCAAAAAATAACGGCGATATATTGAGTTGAAATTTCGCGTGACGTCACTATTCTGACAGTTTGTATGGCGGTTTTGCGGTTAGTGACGTCACGACCTCTTCATCCTAAACTTTAATGCGCTTTATCTCTGTATATTTTAATTTATTTAAAAAAGCAAAAATACGTGTCTATTGTTTTTTTATTTTCTAACTGACGGACTAATTAGAATTTTGATTTTCAAAAGTAGTCATTATCCCTATTTTAAAACACGATTTACTCAAAATTTTTCCAGTGTGGGCTAACACCCTATTGCTTATCTATGTTCAACTAGTATAATTATTTGGTATTAGTGCCACTTACTTTTCTGATATTGCGTCTCCCTTTGAAATACGCGTAAGAGTACTTTTTTCCCGAGTGCGAGGTTGATGATTCACCGTAAAGTTCTTTGGACAAAGCGCTGAAAATATCATAAATACATATCTTTATCGGAAAACAGAAAGTAAACATAACCAGTGTTTACGATTTTAGCTTTTGAGAGTTGGCTTTGAAATTGATATACATATTCTAAACAGGTTCTACGTTACTACGTTTAATTATGTTCATTGAGATGCTATTGTTTTTGTATCCTTTCTGAAAACTGATCAAATTTCAATGTCAAAGATATTGTTTTTTTGAGGTATAGGGAAATTCCGGGGTAGTTTTTTTTATGTCATAGGGGGCAAAAACCTGGAATGGGGATGGGAACTGGCTTTCAAGTTGAGCTGCCGGAACACACCGTTAGGTGCTTGGCGACAGATTTGCAACTTGAAGGTGGTAGCTAGCCAGCCGGGCACTAGAGAGCGCCCTACCACTATGCAATAGTTTTTCCTAAATGTTGTTAAACAAAATCTTACATATTATTATATATTTTTTTATTTATAACTAAACTTTAAACAATCAACTTTGGAATTATAGAAACAAAAATAACAAATTCTAATGAGATCACGTAAAAAAAAATTCACGATTGGCCATCTCTCCCGAGGTGTCTTGGTGTGATGGCAAACGAGGTAAGGTCATATCCTTAATTCTGATTGTAACATAGTTTTTGGTCTTATTTCCTATTTTTTAACAGCCCATTTTTCTCTGCACCGCTCCCTCACCCCGCGCCTAAGGCGCACACATGAACGCCAAGCGCATGGCACCAACCCCGTTGCATGCGCGGTTCGGACGCCGCGCCGCCCGCTCCTCGCTACCGCGACTATATAAGTCGGGCCAGCAGACCCGACGCGCGACGCCGCTTACTCCAGGCTGTCGCAACTTCATACTTCAGAAAAAATGTATGGATTGTGTCCACGTTGAAATGGTGGCATTCGGTCTTCTCGCCCTATAGTCTCTGGCAATGTCAGTCAGTCGCTATCTTAGCGGTAAAAATTTTGGCGCCTGGTTCAATTGAAAGAAAAATTCATTGATATTGTGTTATTATTTGTTAATTTAATAGTATTTAAGTTTTTTTTTAGTTCAGTACGTTTGTTTTGTCTTGTAAGTGAACCATCAAATAAGATGTCTTATAAAACGTGTGAATTTGCGGAGTAAAATCGAAGAATGAAAATGGTGTAAAAAGGACTTTTATTTTAAGATTTCCCCTTGATCCAGTCCGGTACGTAAATTTTATTCAATTTATAGTTGTTTTTATTCTTATTTAGTGCTTAAATTAACCAAAATACTTATTTGAAAATCTATTTTAAGATTTGAAAGAATATGTGAATAGTGCGGAAAATACCTATACCAACTTTTTTTTTACAGATATCGATAAATACATTATTTTTGTTTTAGGTGCAAGAGTTGGGTTAAGGCTACCGGTAAAAAAGATTTGGCCTACTTACCAGTCGAACAACTCCATCAATTAAAATAGATCAGTTCATGGACCAATAAAACTAGATTAATTGGTCCATGATCGTTGAATGCAGATAAAAATAAAATAGTGCAATTGAGTTAGAAAAAATAAGTCAGTCAATCAGTAAGTATTTTTTATTCGTGATGTTTTTACCGGGCGACCATGTGATAATTCTGATAATAATAGAAATGGTTTTAAACTATAGGCAAAGTTGTATGTTTAAGTGTTCTCCCTGAGCTGGACCCTTGATTTACTGCAAGAATCAGTTGCTTACTCAAGAGTCAAGGTGCATAAAATTGCAGCTTGCCGGTATTGATTATAAACCTAACGATTTGTTTATGCTACATTGTCATTCGATTTTATTTTCTTGAATTTAGTGTTCTTTAATTTATTCCAGTAATCGAGTGACCGGTTGACAGAAACAAACCTTTGGAAAACAACTGCTGCGCACCTACGCACAGAAAGAAAACCGTGACCCGTATTAGTCCAGTGGTCTACTTGACCACGTTTCACAAGACGGTGTTTTAATAAATACAAAAAAAAAATACCTTTTTCCAATAAATGTTGTATCTCACTCCCAACCAGCTACCTTCCTTATTTGAGGCAGTTGAAAAAGGCACCAATGATGGCTTAGTTACATTAAGTTCAATATTAAATATACTTAACCGACAGCAATTAAGCCATTACAGGTGCTTTTTTCCGTAGCTATAAAATAAAAAAACTAGAACTGTAGTATTCCCGATTTTTTATCGATATCGATAAATCGACCATTCTCTATATATAAGCAGAACAGCACTATTTTTGTGGGAATCCGCCGTGATTGCATCGGCGAAAATTTTGACAATTCGCGTCATTCCATTTCACAGTATGGGAGTCCCATATCTTAAAACGTAGTGATTATATCGCCGACGAGTTCCCGCGCTGCATACAGGTGCGCCCTGCGCCGCTCCACAGTGCGTCCGTGTACAGTGGCGCTCGAACTCAGCGGTGTGGTGAACCTCCGCTTCCGCCTCCGCACATCCCCCGTCCAACACCTTGTCCTCGCTCGTTAGTGTGCTCGTATTCTGTCGGCCTACCCAGACGTCGCCCTCGCGCCGTCTGGCGACGCCCCACGCTTAACGAGCCCATTAGCGTTGCGAACTTCTAGATTCCTGCCTTCTCGATCGTACAGACCCGTCCAGAACAACACCCACACACGCCCCGTCGGTGACGGACAGCTTACGCTCACGTCGCCTAGCCGATCTGCGCACCTGCCGCCGCCCCGGGGGAATCCGCTCACGCACACCAGCCCCGTCGGTGACGGACAGTTTGCGCTCGCGTCGCCTAGCCGATCTGCGCACCTGCCGCCGCCCCGGGGGAATCCGCTCACGCACACCAACCCCGTCGGTGACGGACAGTTTGCGCTCGCGTCGCCTAGCCGATCTGCGCACCTGCCGCCGCCCCGGGGGAATCCGCTCACGCACACCAGCCCCGTCGGTGACGGACAGTTTGCGCTCACGTCGCCTAGCCGATCTGCGCACCTGCCGCCGCCCCGGGGGAATCCGCTCACGCACACCAGCCCCGTCGGTGACGGACAGTTTGCGCTCGCGTCGCCTAGCCGATCTGCGCACCTGCCGCCGCCCCGGGGGAATCCGCTCACGCACACCAGCCCCGTCGGTGACGGACAGTTTGCGCTCGCGTCGCCTAGCCGATCTGCGCACCTGCCGCCGCCCCGGGGGAATCCGCTCACGCACACCAGCCCCGTCGGTGACGGACAGTTTGCGCTCGCGTCGCCTAGCCGATCTGCGCACCTGCCGCCGCCCCGGGGGAATCCGCTCACGCACACCAGCCCCGTCGGTGACGGACAGTTTGCGCTCGCGTCGCCTAGCCGATCTGCGCACCTGCCGCCGCCCCGGGGACGATTCACATGCACGCCAACTTACCAACTGACTACACGCACACACCGCGCACCTTTCTTTCATCGTCATCCTGCCCGATTCCCGACCTCCTCTGCCAACCGTCGCAACCGCGAACCCCGTAGGGCCTGTGTAAGACCTAGGATAAGCGTAGCTCCTAAGTGTGAACCACATGTGTGTTTGCGTGTCCCGCCAGCGAAATAAACGGGTATCTACCCTCTAGCAAGGTCTATCGATCGTTTCATTCCGGATAGGGACCGTAGGACCTCTCTCCTTCCGCATATCTACAATCGCCAGTGGCCCCGAGTCGACGCCCCGGCCACAGCATCGGATACATTATTATCCTCCACTGTGGATGTAGTATGAGGAATCGCTAGTGAATGGCCATATGGCCATCATATACCGACTGACACTGGCCATTTCTCCTTCTCTTCCGGCCGAGTAATTTTGAGGTTAGGACAAACTGTTACTTGTATACTTTGCAACCAAATCAAAATACTCATTATTTTACGAAACTAATATCATAACAACCTAAAACAAGAACCCTCTTAAAAATATTCCCACTACACGAAACAAATAACAAGGATTTTACTTACTTTTTGATTATTTGTTCGCTAAAATGTGGCAAGTAAACTCGCTCCCACAAGCTTTGCGAACAAGACTACTATTTAAGTAATCTGTGGTTACCGGTGCTGGTTGCACATAGAGTTATAATTATTTTGTAAGCTAGATTAAGTGATATTTTGTGTGTAACTGTTTGGTGACCCAAATAAATTAAAAAAAAAAAGACTAAACTATTACTAGCGCCATTTAGCCAACCGTTCAGGAATTATTTCGACAGGCCATCTCTCCCTTATGGCCACCTACCCCGGAATTACCCTAAAAGTGATGTGACACACAGTAATAAAATCAGTTGTGCATGGGGATTAACGACCAGCGAATACGTACCTCTGATTTATGCACGTTTTACAGTCATCCTTACTAATATTATAAATGCAAAAGTGAGTTTGTTTGTTTGTTTGTTACGCTTTCAGGCCTTAATGGCTCAACTGATCATCATGAAATTTTGCATACACGTTGTCAGGGGTACAGAATTCTCGCGGGAACTCCGAAATTACCGCGGGGAACAGCTAGTAGTCAATAAGGACACAGGACGTCCCCGTGCTAGTGACCCGTGGGTACCTTAATTGTTTCTGTCTCTCCAGGAACTTCTTCCTGGAGCGCGGGCCGCGCACCCCGTTGTACAGCTTGCGCGGCTCGGGCGCCGCTTTGCGCCGTTCGATGAATTCGCTCACGAGCCTCGCACGTTTCGCATCATCCATGCTACAAGTAAATATATTTATAAAAACCACAGAACAGAAAACAACTGATAGAAGGGACATCAACTTAGTTTAGTATGAAAACAGGTAAAAACCAGTGTCGCCGGGTGATTTTCTCACACAAAACTATTCACCAGGCACTAAAACATTCATTGACGTAACGAAAGTGTATTCAATGCTTTTTGGTTACCTTTTTACTTAGTCACTGTTTTCAAAATTAACAGTTTTGGGAATATTGTGGAAAATATACATGGGATACTAGCAAAAGAAGTTTTAGGCAAGTTAGAGCACGTTCTAACTTCCTTCGCAACCTTGGCGCGCCTGCCCTGCCTACATGTCCTCTCTAGTTAATTTATTTTCTCTGTGATAAAAACAAAAGAAATATTGAACTGCACATCAAAAAAACTTAGAAGTTCGCAGAATGTAGTCCATGCATGTCTACTCTTAAAACTAGTGCCGAATTCCGATATTATGCAAGCACTTCGTCCTGCCAGGATAGTTTCGAACAGCGACAATGCGCGAGCTGAGCAAGCGAAACGAGCGTGGTGCGGCAACGATCGGCGATGCGGCAAATCCGGATATTTTTGGTAGGCAATTAGTGTTTTGGATAGAAAAGTAATAAGAAATACAAGGATTATCTGGTGTGTGGTGAAATATTACCATCTTTTAAAAAATTTACCATCTTTTAAATAAAATTATGTAAAATATCTTTTCATTACTCATACTCGGAAAGTAGGTCTGAAGTTGCCTGAGAAGCGGGTTGAAAGTAACCCTTTTCAGCCCTAGGGAGAATCGCTTTCAACTGACAACTGTCAAATTATTAAAAAAAAACTAGGTCTATTTTCACATTTCTATTGAACCATGTTTCAACTTTCTATACAGCCAGCGCAATGTAAAATTGAAATAACGTAAAGTTTAAGTAGGTATTAATTAAAATAAAATTCACTCACTTTTTCTTAAGCTAATTCCTATTTATATTTTTTTATTTTCTTTAATTAATACTTAATAATTAAAGAAAATATTTTTTTTAGGTCGCCACAATGTAAATAAAAAATACTGGCTGAATAGCTAGCCGGCCAAAGAAAAAGAAAAAGTGGGAAAGTGTCAAGCGACTATCCGATCTTCACTCATTTTTTCTTTAGCTAATTCCTATTTTTATTTTGACTTTCCTTGCATTCGTAATGAAAAGCACAGTGTTATCCTCGGGAGAAAGACTTATTTAGTCCCGAGACGGGGTTTGGCACCCGAGCGTAGCGACTTTACTTTCACCCCTAGGATAACAATGTACTATTATTAATTAAATTAACTAGTAACGGAATTCGGCACATTGACTTTCGCAATAAGTAAATATCACAAAAGTTATAACTTTTCTCTCTCTTTACGGCTTGTGCACAAATAAATTAAATATCTTCCATTTTGCTACAACAATACTAATCATCGCGATGTTTTTTATCTTTAAAACATGCATGTAAACATAGACACATACACATACATAAGCTTCTTATTACGGCGTAAAAAAGGTATGTTCTCTTATTCGTCTGTGGACGCAAATAACCTCTAAAGTTCTAAACAATAGTTTTAACGATAATATAAACAATAAAAAAGTAGTAAAAGTTCAAAGTTGATATAATTTTTTCCAAAATACCTGTCAGGGTTACTTTTCACGAGTAATTCGTATGTTTTAAAACTCCTCTGTGTTAGATTCACAACTTGACATTAGCGGGATTGTTGTGGTTGTTACAATAAAAGCCATCATTAAAGAAGTGAAAGATTCGGCTACATACCTATTGTCACTCTGTTTCTTTCCCATCTTTTTGAGCAGTTTCTCTTTGGTGTTTACCCATTGTTTCTCTTCCTCGGACGACTCGCCGTCCGACTTGGTGCGCTCGCGCATCGTATGGATTTTTTTGTTGATTTTCTGTAATTATTATTATAGCAAATTCAATTTGAAAAACAGATTAAAAAAGACGATTTTTGGAACTGAATTATAAAATTTATATTGCATATTATAATATAAGAACAAATACTGACGTTTCTCTTTTACTTTTTCCGAAATGCATCATAAGCATGCATTTTTGTATTTTTTCTTACATGGTGTAAACTACTGTATTGCCATAAACTAAAAAGAAGCCGATTCAATAAAAAATATTTGAGGGTAGATCGATAATGATAATTTTTTGACAGTATAGTTATTTAAATTTACCCACCTTTTTACTCTCAAGTGGTGACTTTTTCGACGTGGACTCCAAGACGTCGGAAGTGAGCACTATGGGCGCGTGCAGCTGCTGCAATTCTTTGTTCATCATCTTATCCGCTGTCAACATCAATCCATCCGAATTTTCCATCTCTTTCTCTTTGTATCTTTTCGGTCTGCCTTTTTGGTTTACTTTTTTGGACGGGTTATCCTCTGTTTTTTCTTTTTTCACAATGGAATTATTTTCGTCATCCGAATCTTTGTCGTTCATAAGTGAGTTTTTAGCCAAACAGTTTTCTATGGCTTGTGTTTGAACCTTTATAAATAAAGAAATACGTATTTAGTTATATAGTATAATATGACATCCTCTGAGCGTCAATTTGTTTACCTGAGGTTTTGAGTTAGATTTCTTATTCATGTATAACTAGCTTTGTTCTACGTAGCTAGCTACGTACGTACTAGTACTAGCTGGCAATTTGTCGTTACTATTTGTTGCAATCGCGGTTAGCATATATACATATATTTGGGAAAAAAAAAACGATACAGGCCTACAATTATCACATAATCTTGGTAAATCTGGTCAAGCTGCTCGTGGAGCGACACGAAGTTAGCAGGAGGCTGAGAGTGCCGCTTCTTTACATACATAGTAATAATTGGTATTCTTAGGCTTTGGTGTGAGGCCCTTAAGCAAACTCACCGGTGGTGCAGCTTCGTCAGCGACGTCTCCGCCTTCATCCTCAGACGGCGTCAGCTCGTTGAAATAATCCGAGGCAGCGCTTACTGTTCTTGAACTTTGTGGTGAGTTTGGTTGATCGTCACTCGTGGTTTTATTTTTAACACCGCGTCTGCTGCTTTCACGATTTGAACCTCTGTTCAATGACTGCAAATTGATCAATCTGCAATACGAAAAGTTGCGTTTAACACTGTTAATGGAACAAAAATAAAAAGATTTTTTAGTTTATTTTATTTTAAAACTCGGTAAAATCTTTTGACTCAATTGAAATATTTCTGTGTATTTGGAAGTGTTATTATTAGGTAATTATTTAAAAAAAGACTTTTGTAACTTACTTATCTACTTCGTCATCTTCCTTATCTCTATCGACTATTCCTTGATATTTCAAGTACGTGTCTACAAAAGACTCGGGTAATTTAAGCAAATTAATTTCGACTTGTCGATAGAGTTTTTGATCATTGGAATCTACTGAGTAACAGTGCCAACCATGACGAACAATGTACGTCCTTTCTTCCTTCTCCTGTGTGTTTTTATTAATGTTCTGTAAATCGTCTTGCTTCTTGATAGTTTTTGCTGTGTTCGATTTGTTGGTCTGATCCTTTTCACTTACAGTATCAAAAAATGACAATGTTGGTTCACATTCTATCATTTCTACTGATTCATCAGGATTCATGCCAGAAATGTGGGCTTCACAAGAATTATCATTTATAGATGGCTTATTATTATCCTCTTCAGAAGTGTTAGGCTTGGATGTATTTTCTTCACTTTGTCTGCTGTCCTCAGAAGCTTTCGGCAAAATTTGGTCATAGACATACTTAATATACTTTTGATAAGAAGCCATTTCATTTTGATCAACAGCTGTAAAACCGGTGAAAACATTACGCTCATTTTTATTCGTGTGTTTCAAATCACCGATTCGCTCTGTTGAATCCACATTATTGCATTGTATTTCTTCTTCAGCTTTATTGTTAGGAGCATTTTTCGTATCGTCCCCTTTGTCCTTTCTTTTACTCAAAGTAATATTGTCATTTTCTGAATCAGAAGATTCAATTTTTTTCTCTTCTTGACGTATTCTCTCACGCATTTTTCGAGTGATCATAGCGACATCGCTGATAGTAGTAGTAGATAGTTTTTCTTTATTTTTCATTGATTCTTTTTGAGATTTATCGTTTTTTTTGGGTCTACCTCGAGGCCGTTTTTCAAGTTTCTTCTTATCTTTGCTTATTTTCGTAACACCATTCTCGTCTTCATCCGAACTACTTTGCATAAGAGTTCCTTTTACCGTTTCTACATTCAAAGGTTCATACATTTGTGGAATTAACAAGCTCATATCCGTTTCTACAGTTTCCTCTTCCGGATCAGGATCATATTGCCTGCGTACTCTAAGACCACTTTGACTAAAGATTTCACTATTTTTGTTGGACTCATTTAAAGCATACATCATTTTATTAGACCTCACAAAATCTTCAAATCTATTCACGTCGTAACTGCCACTAGAATGTCGTATATTTTCTTCACATACGCTTTCTACAATATCAGCATTTTCTGTCTTTGTAAGTACAGAGTCAGGTATGACAGTCATCTCGTCAAGATTATGCAAAGGTTCAGACTTAACAATGGGAAGCGCATCGACAGTTTCTGTGATTTCTACTGGTTCAATTTTTATTTGAGTTACTGTCGAACTATTTTCCTCTGCAACAGCAATACGCTCTTTACTAATTACTTCTTTTTCTTTTACTGTAACATTTTGTTTAGAGAGAGTAGAACAAGATTTCAGTTCTTGCAGTTTAACGTGTGAGGCCCAACTATTATCTTCTAGTAGCTCACCTTCATCAAAATTATCAATATCAGGCTCAAATTCTTCACAATTGTAATCCAAATTGTCGTCTTCCTCATATTGAGTGTCATCTACATAATCTAAAGACGATTCTTCCATATTGAGAAATGTTTCTTCTGACACAGTGTTAACAGTATCAATCATTAAAGCTTCAACTAGCATAGAGTTTCCGTTTTCCCTGTTAGGAATATATTTAACCTTCATATTTACGTCTTGACATGAATGATTACTATTACAGAATAACTTTTCGTTTTCACTGTTACTGTTTTGATCTTCAATATTGCAATGGTTGTTACACTCTAATTTGGTACATTGGTTCAAATCATTGGTACACAAATCTCGGTTGCTAAGTAGTTTTATAACATTATTAAAAGCAATTTGTTTTAAAGTGATAGGGTTATTTGAAACTTTATTTACCATACTCTCTGTTTCTTTAGATTTATACATTTGATTTTGGATATACTTCACACAAATTGATAAAAGCGATTGTACTATTTCACATTTATTAGCAGTAGTTGATGAAATAAGAGATGTATTATTAATTTCAATGCATCGGTTATTATTTATTTGTTCAATATGAGGTAATAAGTTAAGTTTAGAAAAACATTCTTTACTTTTTCCTTTGTCATGATATATTACATTCTTATTGAAATGTTTCAGTGAATTTGCATCACATCTTAATGCAGCAGCAGGTGCAGGAAGTTTCAAGCTCTTAGTGTTATGACTAATCACATCAGTTTTACACAATGTGTTTAAAGACAAGTATAGTAAAGATTTTGGTTGTATTATTAATAATTTACTGTCTAAATCACAGCTGGTATTTGAGAAACTTTTAGAATCAACTGAATATTTACGAAATATGTTTAAAGACAAATGCAGTAAAGATTTTGGTTGCATTAGAGTCAAATCACTGTCTAATCCATCAATAGTGTTGCTTATACTTTTAGAGTCATCTGAAATTGCGTTAAATACCTTCATTTGTTTTTGTATTGCTTCAGTACACAGTGAAAAAAGTGTTTTTGGATTTGCCTTTTCTGTATTTTCGCATTTGTTCATATTGGACACCATATTTTTTGTAGAATTGTTTTCTGAACTATTAACATCGATATTATTATTGGGGATGGTAGAGCTCGATACAACTTTTTCAGGATTAACAAAAAAATAGCTGCATATATAATCTTGTTTTATTGCAAGCCAATCTCTAGCTATGAAAGGAGCACATACCTGCAGTGTTTGCTGACGATAATAACTATCGAAAAAATCTTTTACCATTTTTAATGAAACATATGTATCAGGTGGTTTTTTATTTCGGCTGTCCTGGGCTAAAAAAGACTGTGTAGGTTTTACTTTTTTTACCATTACTGAATCACTAATCCAAACTGTATGTCTGCCTTTGACATTCATTTTCTCTTGAGGCGAAAATTTAACTTCCACATTTTTCTTTGCTATTTTAATAGATAACTCTTTATTAAGAAATACAGTTTTAGGAGTGAACTCAGATTTTTGTTTCTTACTTTCAACTGGAACTTCCACAATTTCACAGTCACTATCATCATCTTTTGTTGCTTTTGGTATTATTTGCTTTTCTTTTTCTCGGCATGATAACAAATTATTAGTTTTTAAAAAGTCTTCATACTGTTTTGCTAAATCTTGCTCCATTTGAGAAAGATTATGCTTTGCTAGTTTAAATAACAAAAAAGATTTGTTAACACAATAGTCCATTTTCATTGTATCCACAACATGTTCAGTATTGATTTTTTTCTTAATAAAATCCTCCGATTTTGTTATCATCAACTGGCCCAGCTCTACTGTAGTTGCAACAATGTTTTTGAGAAATTCACAAGCATTTTGCGATTGTTCTAATGTCAGAGCAACATTTTTTTTCATTGGAACAGAATAAGGTGTATCGGTTTGAGTAGAGCTTGATGAAGTAGGAAAAATATCTGTCTGTGCACACATATCAGTTGTTTTTTTAGGCTCATTAGGATTTAGTACTGGAATTTCTAAAGGAGCTATATTTTTCTTTGTTGAGGTTTTCTTTATTTTCAAATCAGATCCTTGAATTTTCTTAGCAAGAAAGTTTTCAAACTCATGTGACATACTCCAAGATTTGACTGCTTTGCCGGGTGTTATTACAGTAGGTTTTAAGCTTGCTTCAATGTCATCTTCTATAGAAACATTTTGTGTGACCTCCCCAGAAGTAACACTCGTATTTTTTTTCTTCTTTGGAGTTTTGGACAACCTTTTACGTTTTGGTTTTATGGACTGATTTTCTTCAATATCATCTTCAACAACACTATCAGAATAGTCTGATGAATTCTCCTGTCCTCTTTTATTTCCTGGTTTATATTCGTGATCTGAATTATAGCGGTAACCCTTTTTATTTCTGCGAGGTTCATCATCAGAAGATTCCATATTAGCAAAAGGATCCTCATCAGATTCAATTTCATATCGTTTACGTGCTTTGCGTCTAGTTGGTCTCTTAGATGGGTCTTCTATAGTATCATCAACACCATTTTCAGTCAACTTTTCTTCAATATCAGTGTTCTCTTTCAAAACAGTATCAATGTTGTACTCAAAATCTGACATAACAGGAATTTTAACATTTCTTTTGGAGGAATTAATTATATTACCAGGTTCAGATACAGCTAAATCACATGATGATACAGGGTTCATGATATCCTGTTCTTTTACATCAGACATAACATTACTAGTAACAATACCACCATCAACCTGACCAATTGAATTTTCAATTATTTCATCACCTAAAGTTTCATCTGTATTAGGGACCAAATTTGTGTCACTACATACCTGTTTTAATTTACTCAAAGAAATCTCTTCCAAATCATCTTCATCATCTACTACATCTACATCATCTGAAGGTCCTTCTATTTGTTTCTTTTTAGACCTGCCTCCTTTTATAACTTTTTCATTATTTTGAATAAGATTGAATGTTGTAATATCTTCATCAACATTATCATTATTGTCATCAAAAGTTTCATCAATCCGTTTCCTTTTAGACCTGCATTGTTTTTTAATATTTTCATTTTTTTTTTTACTTTGTATGATGTCTTCATCAACTACTTTATTGATACCTACAGAAGTTTCATAAACTTGTTTCCTTTTTGATCTGCCTTGTTTATTAACACTTTCACTTTCTTGAAGATTTTCTTTTGGTGTGACTATTGAAGCATAATCCCTTTTTCTCGTTTTTGGTGACTGTCTCGTTTTTGATAGTTTTGGAGTATCGTCAGGAGGAAGTTTGATATCATCAGCTATAGGTTCCTTTTTTTCATTTTCGTCTAACAAATTTTTACTTTTTCTAACTTTTCTACCTTTTTTCACAGAATGTAAGTCCACAATACCTTTTTTTTTAATAGATTTGTTTGTGATAGTATTACGTTTTTTAGCATTATCTACTGCTTGTGTGTGATAACGCATAAAGTTTTTTTGGAATGGTTTTCTTCCACGTCTTTTCTTTTGGGCTTGCTTCGAGTCAGTGTTCTGATTTTGACTGGTATCAACAGCAGCTAATTGATCTATTTCCACCTTCTTTTTTCTGCTTCTTCTCTTTGGTAGTGGTTTATCAGTAGTACTTTCAACCAATTCGTGACTTGTTCTTGTGTCAATATTTGTACCATTGTTAACAGCATCAGAAATATAATCAGTTGTGGTGACTTCTACTTCGTTCACTTCAGCAAACAAGTCAGATAGATGGTGCATATCAGTTTGTTTATCTTCTAAAGTCAAAGGGAAGATGTCGTTTTCCGAGGGCATTTCGTTCATTGTACTCGACAAGTCCGGTAAGTGTGGCTGCGGTGGCAAAATATCAGAAAGCGTAATAAAATCATCTTCTTCCGAAAATGAACGCGCTTGGAAACTCTCAAATGCTTCCTCTGTTGTGCAGAGGTTGTTTTCACCAATATTTATTTCTTCTGTCATGTTGTATGTAAATCTTTACACGGACGCTTGCAACGATTATCACATTATAGTCGTACTAAGACTATGAAAGAACACAATTATACACAAAAATCAAACAGCAAAAACATTATTCATGAACAACACATTAATAAATCGGCACACACCGTCAAACGAAAAACTAAATACCACCGTATACCATTTTGCTTTGCTTTAGTTTTTGGCCACAAACTACTTAGAGATACTACTGTTTTTGGCCTTTGGCGAGAAAGTTTTTTTTTTAACCGGAGGAAAGCAGTGTTGCCCTTGCTCGGACTCGAATATTTGAAAAGATGTAATCTACCTACCGTTAAGTTCGTAGACGTTCGTATTTATTATTGAAAGTGATAAAAACTATTAAAAAATTTAAGTCAGATAACATGAACATAGCGTTACACGTATTATCATTGCGTAGCATAAATACTTCACAAATCATAAAATAAGAGGAGAGAAACAAAAATATTTCAAGAAACAATCTGAAGTCACAGTATCCTGGAATCCTTCGGGAACTCTGAAATTAACATGGGTAAAAAAACGAGAAACAGCTATTTTATTAATTATATATAAAAAGTTATAACGTCCCTCTTATAGAAATCACCAGTTTGGTCAAGCTTGGTAATTTTCTATTCCAAAGAATACCTATTACTCCGGTAAAGATGAAAGTGGACAATAACGTAGTGGTTATTTACTCGTTAGTGGGCAATGCAAAGACAAAATTTATTTTTGATAACTCAAATTTTTTTCTTTTTTGATCCAAAAACTAAACGTTTACTGAGTGGGCAGCCCTACTATTTCCAACTTTTTTGCTGTTTAAATACTAACGAAATGTAGCTGTCAGTTGGCGGGGGCAAGACAACTTTTTTAATTTTTTTTTTTATCATTTCGATTGTTCGTCGTTTCGTGATTGTTCAATCCGAAAGTTGTGTTTGATTTTGATCTTAGTTTTTGCGGGCAAACTTTGCGGGCAAACCTCCGGAAAGCGTTAAATTTAAAAAAATTTTTTGCAAAAATCTCCTTAAATTTGGATAATTCCTGCGCCGACGCGGCCAGGAAGGGTGTCGAAAACGAAGAGGGCGTTAAATAACGCCGGACCAGCAACGAAACACTTATAAAAAACAACCAAATAGCTTAAAAAACCAAATTTATAACTCAGTTACTATGCGAATTTTTAAAGTCGATGAAATACCAAAAATTACCAAAATTTTAAAAAATAAATATGCAAAAATAACTTTAGGGGTTGCGGACAGACAAAACACAGCGAAAACCAGTTCGAAAACGCCAAAACAGCGACGTAGTTTGTTATTATATTGATATTAATATCGTATGTCGCGTCAAACACACGTTCACTTAGGTAACCTCGGGTGCGCGGAGGGGGTAGTTATCGGCGATGACGTAATAAAAATTTGGCGTTTTTTCACTTCTCCGCGGTCGGAATCGGGCGCGGAGGGTGTCGATCGACGCGGGGGATGCTATTCTAGGTATTTTATAAGAAAAACTTTGTGGGCAAACCTCCCGAAAGCGTTAAATTTGAAGAAAAAATCTATTTTTTTTTACTATTTTTTGTTGCTAATTATTATTAATGTACTATAAGGGCCCAGGAGTTATGCCGCAATTTTTAAATAACAATTATTAAAAATGCCGAATATTTGATATCAAATATTGGTCTTAAAAAAATCTAGACATTTTTGCTTTCGATAAATTTTCTTTTATAAAACTAATACTTTCGCTCATATAATTTCGAAACTAAGGCAAAACGTTTTTGCGCTAAGTATTTGTTTTTTATAAACTTTTTTTAATATTATTTTTTTAGGGGGATTTATGGGTTTTTGACTTAACCTTAGGGGTTTTCGAGAGTTGGTAACATTGTCAAATAGTTGTCATTGTCAAATTGTCAATCAGCGTGTTACAATAAATTTCAAATATTGGAATGATTGAAATGTTTTATTTGATTTTGTTTCAATATGGTTTTTAGTTCGCTTAGTAAATATTGAAACAGTTTTGAATTCACGATATGTGAAATACTAATAACGTGACTACGTTTCATGTTTAAACACCAAAATGTACTTTCCAATAGGTTGGCCTAAAGTTCTCAAAAATCTTGACTCCGATAATCAAATTATCAGGCAGATTGTCTCCAACAGAGACAAAATATTGTTTGCTTCGTTAAGTGATGAATCTTTAACTGTATGGTTCTGTAAGGTATGCAAAACTTTGAATTTGCAGCATTTCATTATAATTTTATTTTCACAAAATACCAGTGTAAATGAATATTAATATTACAGCCAACTGTACCAATTGTATATCATAAAAGGAGTGCAGAGTCTTTGCAGAGACTTGGAGTTAATATTGGAGTGGAATGGAAACCTGATTCTTCTATGATTTGCATATCTGTACGTATTTGTTGAGTAGTTAATGAAAATCTTTAGGTAAAAAGTGAGAGTTTTATTGTCACAAACAATTTGTGTTGCACTTAGACAACACTCATGTTTTGTCATATATAAAGAAATATAAAACAAAAAGAGAAATAACAATCATTTTCGTGATACAGTTTTCCTATGGCAATGTTTTAGACATCTGAAGGGCATTTGATATTATACAATGTGGAAGCCCTGAGCGAGCAAACAGCTTATCAGCAATATGACCCTCCAGCAGCCAGCTTGCGCAGAGACTCAGCCGAATTGTTTGTCAAAGAAGTTATACCTTCACTTAAAATAACTCTGGTATGTTTAATTTTACCTTTTATTGAACTGGTATCTTACCCATCATCATAATAAATTATTGTAGAATCATTTTGTTTAATCTCATTTAATATTTCATAATTTCAGTTTAAAGAAGTGTTAGTATGGGATGGTCAGATCACTCGTATGTGCTGTATATCTGGTACAGAGATACTTGTGTGCACTACTCGAGCCCACTTATTAAGGTACAGATGGGATGGCTCACAAAATAGGGATTACTGCCTTGACTTAGGAAGAATACCATTCTCTGTCAATCAACAAGTATCTAAAGGTATAACATCCATATATAAATACAATACATAAAATAAAACTGAATAAAATCTACATACATACATACATAAAATAAGTTGCAGATAAGCAACTGTAGGCATTATGATAATTATTAGGATTTTAGTCTGTATGATTGATCATGCAAAAATGGCTCTTAATGAAACTTGTCATATCAAGAAATCTCAAAATTGACTTACCGCCGCACTCAGAGTCGACTTTAATGATTACTTAGTTAAGTATAGATTTTTAAAACAAAACTGCCGCTATCAGACGAGTTTAATAAATTAATGTTAATTGGCATTTAATGAGATGTAACTTAATAAGTTAAATACCAAATAACATTAATTTATTAAACTGGTCTGATTGCAGCAGTTTTGTTTTAAAAATCTATACTTAACTAAGTAATCATTAAAGTCGACTCTGAGTGCGGCGGTTGGGCATCATCTCTTTGAGAAATAGTATTTAAACTGACATGTAAGCAAAGACAATTCATTCCTTATTTGCAATTTCAACTTGTAAAAACTATATAGCAGAACAAAACATGTATGTCAAGGAGGTGTATAGTTTGCTAGTATCAATGTATGTATATCTATAAAACTTTGAAATATAACAATATTTATTTTATTTACTTTATACAATTAATAACTTACATCAATTTATTTTATATTTTATCATCAATTTAATGTTTATTCCCAGCTGAACCTATAATGGAAGATAACACCCACGTTAATGATATTGAGTACTCTCCATTGGTGTGCGGATTTGGTATAACACTAAACGATGGCAGAGCTGCATACCTCACTGCACCCAACTTGAAATTTGATCCTAATGTAAGGTCTATTTATTCATATACAGTGTTATTAAATATAAAAAATTGAATTTATTGCAAAAGATATTGTTTATAAAAGATTTTCATATGACGAGAGTGAAATTCCGTCTCATTATAATTTTACAACTGCTTCAGATATTTTTGGACACAGATTTGGGGGTAAGGCAGTTGAAGTGCTAAAAATGTGCTACAGTTTTGCTAGAATATGAAGCTAAAAAACTATCATTAACACATACTGTAATTAGTGGTAATACACAAATTAGAAAAATAACTCTATTAAATCTTTGCTTGTGGTGTAAGCGCAATTTATTAGTAGTGTAATAAATATAATTTTAATATGGCTACCATAAATTGATATAGTAAACTTTTTATTTAGCATACTGTCACAAAGTAAACATAATAGTTATAGTTTTATCAAATTTGTTTGTAATTACTGCCATGTGCTGTGGAATTTTGTTGAACGAAAAAATAAAAAAATAAAAATAAAATAAAATAATTTTTTTCAGGCTGTACAAGGCATCTGGGCGCCCGGCATTGACGACGCGACTTGCGCGAGAGTTAATCACAAGTTCCGACTTATCGCTATCGGGAGGAAGAAGTAAGATTAATTTGGACTTTCTTTGTAAAACTTTTAAACATAATTTTGTATTTATTCAATTGTAATTTGTTTTCTTTGTTGTCAGTTCGCAGGTAGATGTATTCACGATAGACGAGCTGACCGGTGGACTAGAACTGTCACACACAATGGTGCTTAGCTCCAAAGATTTTCCTGGCGATCCAGGACCTGTCAAATGTATGAGGTCAGTGTTAATCATAGCATTTCATGACCATTGGTGTAGCTAAAGGTTGTATTTAGGGAGTGCAGCTGTACAACTGAACTAAAGACGCTTATTACGTTTTATTCAATCATACCATATGACTTCTTTCATGATTGATGGTTACAAAATAAATATGTGTGACGTATGTTTTCTGTTATCAGATGGACGGCGGACGGGCGCGCGGTGGGCGTGAGCTGGGAGCGCGGCGGCGTGTCGGTGTGGAGCACGTTCGGCGCCCTGCTCATGTGCTCGCTGGCCTGGGACTACGGGCTCAGTCAGGACCTCGCCAAGCAAAACCCGCTGGTCGTCTCCAGCTTGGTACACTGCCACCTTATCTTGTTATATTGGCCTCTTTCATCATTGCTCGATGCTCAACCTTAAGAAATTAAGCAAATATTAGTTACTATGTAGTTAGAATGGTTTAAGCCATATAGAAGAAGATCTAGGTATACTAATCAGTTAATGGTTCCTAAAAAGCAAAGGTCACTGCAAAAATGTCGAGGATGTTGCCTTTTAGATGATAATTAAACTTCAATATTTGAATCTCTTTGGTTTTTCAGGAATGGGCGACAGAGGGCTACCAGCTTTGGATGGTGAAATCCGAGAATGAAGGCTCGGTATTAATTCAATTGGATTTTGTCAAGAGTCCATTAAGTGTTAACCCTTGTATGGTAAATAAATATTCATAATATTATTATTTATTATACAACGTGTTAATGAATTAACTGAAAACATGATACACCTAATTTAAAAAAATAAACAATAATTAACTGGTAGAGAATGCCGCAAGGCATTAAGTTCGCCATTTGTAACATTGTGCAATAAAGAATAAATAAATAAATAATATGATTAAAATATATTTTAGGTCGAAAAAATTTATACTTTTAAAGTTATTCAACATTAGTTTGGAGGTGACCTATCTACGAAATTCTAAGCGCTAAGCCCTCGTCTACCGGTTCAAATTTTTTGCTGGGGGCGGCGTACGCGCCAAATATTGTATTATAAATAATTTAGACATGGGGTAGGAACAATGAAAAAAATATAACCTATATTAAAACATAGTGCGATCGATTCGCTAGTTGATTCTGAGCAAACTACTTTCTAGTTTTCAGTTAATTCATTAACACGTTGTATATATGTCACCTGTATTGTCTATTTTTATGTAGGTATGTAAATACAAAATAAAACTATATAATGCTAAAACTATTCCATGGTATAGTAGCCGGCAAATAAGTTGAGCTAATGACCTTAGCTTAGGTGGATCGAAGGGTGCGCGGGAGGAGTTTGCCGAAATGCGTGCGCTTAATAGGCTAGTTTCCTGGGTAAAAAAATCGAAATTCTATTTAGTCCGTCAGTTAGATAATAAAAAAATAAAAGACACGTATTTTTTGCTTTTTTAAAATAATGGAAATTGCATAGATAAAGCGCATTAAAGTTTAGGGTGGGGGACTCGTGATGTCACAGCTCGCTATAACGTGCGAACAAACTGTAGCGAGGCGTGACGTCATGTGAAATTTCGATTTGATATATCTCCGTTATTTTTTGGTTACATAAAAAAAAAAAAAATACGTGTCCAATATTTTTTAATAATCTACAAAACGGACTAAAAAAAAAAATTTTGGAAACTAGCCTATTGGTTAATCAGTGGTCGGCACCGGTCGCACAACTCGCACAAGCGCTAACATTCCCCTTCCATGTCACTTTTGGCTCAACTTGTTTGCCGGCTACTATATCTGTCTGGTTACGCCTTACGCGGGAACTGGATGGTTGATTGAATAGGCATATTAGTTCCTTATATGCTTATATACATAGTCGGACTTAGTTCCCACTGTGTAAGTTGCTGCTGCCTATTGAGCAATTGATGTTTTTTTTTTATTATTCCACTACCCACGTGCAGAAATCTGTAATCGACTTTTTTGTTTGACACTTAAATGTTCATTATATTTTTATAGCTGTTGATTTTCCAAATAAAGTAAAATATAAACAAAATTTTAACAAAAAAATTAAAACCGACTTCCAAAAACACAAAACTAAAAAACTAAAAATAAAAAGCTAAAAATAACAAAATACCGATTTAATCCAAAAGACAAAAACACACGTAATATTATTATTGGTTTGTGCTACCACTGATCGGTTTGAATTCGGTGACAAGCCCGCTGGTGTCTGCCCACTTGGGTCGTCCTGCTCACGAAGAGCTGGTGGCGGGAGTCGACTTAGCCCATCTTCCCCCTCCATATTTGGCTTGTCACCGACTTCATACCGATCAGTGGTAGCACAAACCAATAATAATATTACGTGTGTTTTTGTCTTTTGGATTAAATCGGTATTTTGTTATTTTTAGCTTTTTATTTTTAGTTTTTTAGTTTTGTGTTTTTGGAAGTCGGTTTTAATTTTTTTGTTAAAATTTTGTTTATTTCTCGCTTTTAAGTGACTTGGTTCGTAATTTCTCTAAGTTACAATAGCTTAACGTCAACTGCTCATCACCTTTTACAAAATATTGCTTTTCCCGACGCAGGGACGTTAATTTTTGAGGAGTTCTCCTAGTACATCACCATCAGTTCCACTTCACCATATACAATGTGACGGGCATAAATTGTTTAGAAACCATATTAAAGTTAACGATTCGGAACCCGTGAAATACCCATTATTGAGTAGTTCCGATGACCATCTGTGGTCTTCATCATCAGTTCCTCTTCTTCAAATTTTGCTTTCCGAAAGCAAAGAAACGTTTTACTATAAAAAATACAAAAATCGCTATAAGTGTTCTCATAATTTTTGAAGAGTTCCCTCGATTACTCCAAGATCCCACCATCAGATCTCGACTTGGTGACAATGGAATCAATTTGGGAGTATCCCCTTTCAAACAAAAAAACAATTTTCGAAATCGCTTCAATCGGAACCCGTGAAATATGTATTATTTTTGAGTTGTTCCGATGACCATCTGTGGTCTTCACCATCAGTTCCACTTCTTCAAATTATGCTTTTCGAAAGCAAATGAACGATTTACTATCAAAAATACCCAAATCGCTATAGGTGTACCTATAATTTTTGAAGAGTTCCCTCGATTTCTCCAAGATCCCATCATCAGATCCCGACTTGGTGGCAATGGGACCTAATTGGGAGTATACCCTTTCAAACAAAAAAAGAATTTTTCAAATCGGTCCAACCATCTTCGAGTTATCGGTGAACATACATAAAAAAAAAAAAAAAAAAAAAAACATAGAACCTCCTCCTTTTTGGAAGTCGGTTAAAAATAAAAAAATATTTTGAAGTTATACCTACTATTTTATAAAGAATTTAACAGTATGAAATGGACATTCTTCTGGATGAATTCTTGGTTGGAGAAGTCACCAAAATTGACTTTTTGTCTTTTTTTATAGATCTCGGGGCACTAGCTAGTTTCTACTAATATTTTGAAGAGGAAAGCTTTTTGGTTTTTGGTAGCGCGTACTCTTTGGAACTAATGGACTGATTTTTTAAAAATATTCATAGAAAGCTACATTATCCCTGAGTAACATGAAAGTACTTTATTCCGGAACGAATGGGGAACAGCTAGTTGATGATGCAGGTGCGGATCCAGCTCCCGAAGTAGGTTGTGTCCAAGAACCATCCGAAAATCGGCCGAGTGTGGTCGGACAACAAACTCGCTTGCGAATTACGACGATAAATACATAGGTTAAGATAGTATACTTATTGAACCGATTTTGATGCAATTTTTACAGCTTGTATAGTTGTTATCGCGTTTCAAAATGCACACGGTGAATTGGTTTTTTTTTACCAAGGCATTTCCTAAGGTACTACAATTAAAGTTGTGGACGTGCCCACCGTGCCTACAACGGTAGATCCGCGCTTGTGATGAATGATGATGAACATTGTGTCCGCAGAGCAACCAGAGCCACCTGTACTTGCAAGCCGACGACAAGTTGTACATCAACCTGGAGGATAACCTGACGAAGCGCACCAAGCCGATGATCGACTCGTCAGCTGACTCGTACCAGTCGGAGCCGCAGCTGGAGCCGGCGCCCGAGGGCGGCGGGGGCGGGGGCGGGGGCGGCGCGGGGTGCAAGTACACCGAGTTCGTCGACGACAACGAGTGCCGGAAGCAGTGGATCGTGCTGCCGCTGCCCGCCACGTACATCGCCTCCAACTGGCCTCTGCGGGTGAATTAATTTTTGTTTATTGATGTTACAATATATTATTTATAACGAATTAGCTGTTCCCCCGTTACTTTCGTTTCGGAATTGTGGGTAAAGGGTGTCTTATGTCTTTTTCTGTAACTCTGACGACGTGTATGCAATATTTCGTGATGATCAGTTAAGTAGAAAGGTAACATACATAGAGTTTCGCATTTACATTTAATATTAGCTGGATGTACATATATTTCCTAAGTGTCTACTATTTTTTTATTATCTAACTGAAGGACTAAATAGAATTACGATTTTCACACCCCAGCAGCATGCCTGTTTTGTAAAGAAAATAACAGTGATATTTAATTCGGACCTCCGTCCACTTGGATCCCCTGTTTGGATCCTGTTTGGAGTTGGGGGATTCAGTTATATTTTTGTCCACACGGATCCCCTTATCGCAGATGATCCACTCCTTTCTTCCTTGTCATAGTATTATTGTGTGCGTGTGTGTGTGTATGTATGCGTGTATGTGTGCGTGTGCGCTTGTAGTACAGCGCGATCGACGCGAGCGGGTGCCACCTGTGCGTGGCGGGGCGCGCCGGCCTCGCGCACTACAGCTGCGCCGCGCGCCGCTGGAAGCTGTTCGGCAACGAGACGCAGGAGAAGGACTTCGTCGTCACCGGCGGCATGCTCTGGTGGCGCGACTACATCGTCGTCGGTGCGTCCGCCTCACCATTATCGTATTTACTATTTATATAATACTAGTTGTGCCCCACGGTTTTATCCGCGTTAATTTCAGAGTTCCCGCGGGAATTCCGGAATAAAAAGTACCCTATGTGGTAATCTGATGTATAAGCTATATTATTGTAAAGTTTCATTTAAATCCATCTAGTAGTTTTTGCGTGAAAGAGTAACAAACATCCATCCATCCATTCTTACAAACTTTCGCGTTTATATAATATTACTAGCTGTGCCCCGCAGTTTCACCCGCGGTAATTTCGGAGTTCCCGCGGGAATTTCGGGATAAAAAGTACCCTATATCCTTCTCTGTACCCCTTACAACGTGCGTGCCAAATTTCATCCAAATCCGTTCAGCCGTTTTTGCGTGATTGAGTAACAAACATCCAAATATCCAAACATCCACACTTTCATATTTATAATATTAGTAGGATGTTTACTGACATGGGCGTACCCAGGTGCTGGGCAATGGGGGGGGCGTTAATAATATCCGAGGGGCAGCTGCCCCCCCCACTCTGGATGCGCCGAGGTTGATTGACTGGTTGAATGAAAAAAACAAACTCACTTTCGTATTTATAACATTAGTAAGGGAAGGATAAAATAGTATCAAAATTTAGTATTTACTTACTCTATTTTGTTTTGACATATTATTATTAATTTATTTGTTTTATACTTAATTATAACGGTAAAACCAATTACAATAATAATAAACATAGTCTTAGTTTGTTATATTGGCATTTTTTTAGCGGGTGTCGTTAGTTTTACGGTTTCGCAGTGGCGAAAGTAATGTTAAAGTAAGTGCAGTGGTACGGGCTCTGTTTAAACATGGGTATGTGCGGCGGCAGGCTGTTACAGCATAGTGGACGGGCACGACGAGGTGCGGTTCTACCCGCGCGAGGCGCGGCTCGACAACAAGCACGCGCGCATCGTGCGCGTGCAGTCGCAGGTGTTCGTGCTGGACATGCTCGACGAGCAGCTCGTCGTGTTCGGCGCCGACGCGCTCGTCACCATCTACGAGCTCTCGTGCCTCGGCGACGGTCAGTCGCCTCCACTTTGTTTTTTACGTAATAAAAAAATAACCGCTATACATTGAGTCGAAATGTCGCGTGACGTCACGATTTGGTACAGTTTATACTCGCATACGACGTAACGAGCCGCCACTCATTAATTTTAATGCGCTTTATGTAAGTAGGTCTATTTTTATTCACTAGATAAAGCAAATTTCTTATTGATACATCTGTCTCCTGCGTCCGTGACGCCTCCGCAAGCCTCCAGCGGAAGTTCAGCGGCGGGTGGTCTTTGCCATCACCCGACTCAATATGCTGAGCTGGCCACCTTTTTTGCGCAACACTGTGTATTAGTTTTTAGTGTATTTGCATTTTTTGTAAGTATATTATGCCAAATAAAGTTATTTTCAATTTCAATAATTACGCTAAGTAGCTACTTAGAAACAAACGTACACAAGCTAAGTAGGTAAAATGACAATTTTACGCTAAGTACGTTGACGTAGATGTTGTGGCAGCCATAGTTGTTGACCCGTTGTGTGCGCGTGCGCGTGCGCAGTGGGCAGCATCGAGATGCGGTGCGTGCAGGCGGTGGACATCTCGGCGCTGTCGCACCCCGCGTGCGTGGTGTCGGCGGCGCTGTGCCGGCTGCAGGACCCGCTGCGCCCGCCGCCCCACCACCACCAGCCCCACCACCACCACCACCACCACCACCACCAGCCGCACCCCCGCCATCCAGACTCACTGGTAACAAACCGTTTCTCGACGACCCGATTGGTGCGGGAGTTCACTATGTCTACCCGCTTATCAAGAGGGTTCGATTCCCGGTGGGGGTTGACTTTGTGTGATGTACACGGGGTTCCACTTTCCAGTCTGCTTGGATTTCACGACACAAACTTATGTGTGGGATCAAGTAGATCTGTGTGTTGAAAATATTGTGAGACAAATTGACAGCACCGTCGATGTAGTTACCTGTCTGTTGTCTGCTGCTTAATGTGGATGAACAAGAGTTTGGGTGTACATAGTGTAAGCATTGCGTCAGCTGTGTGGTAATTCTTATTATTATTTATGATTAATCGTATAAACGCTCTGACGACTTCGGATTATTCAGAAGACTATCAAGGCTGAGTAAATTTACGGCAGCTATCTGCTGTCACTCAACAGTACTGTCCCTTTAGGCTTTAGTCAAGTTGACAATCTATAGTCGTTATAGTGGACGAAAAAGTGGACATTTGATTGGACGATTTTTCGTGACCACGTGACGTGACGATACGTTTCTTAGTTTTCTATAGCGATAACGATTATTATAAGTAGGTATATATTGTATGTTCTGGACCACTTCGTTCTTTCGCAATGAGCGAGCACGTGCTCGCTCGCGAAATCACTCCGATGGTCCAGACCATACAATATATACCAATCAAAATGATTCACTTGTCGGATCGATCATTTATTTGATCAACCATGCAACAAAACAACGAATGTCGTTCTTTCGCCAGGAGCGGTGAAAACAATAATTATTATAATATACTGATTTAAAAAATGTATCTGTCATATGGATCATGCAAAGATTCACATGTCGATCGTACAACAAAAACAAACAATAATAACCCGTTTGCATGTTTAGTTACCAAATTATGAATAAATAAAAACATACCTGAACTATCTGCCTGTACCGCGGAACCATCATGTGAACTATTAAGTATTTTCATCACACATAAGCACATACAAGTTATACGTAAAAACTTTGAATTTAATAATTGAATTATACTTATGTTAGAAACTATTATGTTCACTATATTGTCAGGTGTCTCTCCACAGTTATGTAAAGCATATATTTAAACTCAGTACCAGATTGGCTCAACGATCTTCAAAGTTTCAGATTTTCAGGCTAGATTGCTCAAGTCGTCGCCGAATCAAATTCGGCACCAGATTGGCTCAACGATCTTCTGTAAATCAGAAACTAGGGCTAGATTGCTCAAGTCGTCACTGAGTTATAAATAAAGCACATATTTTGTGATCAGATTGACTCGAGGACACCATAACTTTACGCAGTGAACACAAAGATTCTAAGCACTCGCAATGTCTAAATCGCAACAGCAGAGACTGTACTGTACTGTATGTTTCCCTTCGCTTCGCTTACTACTTATCTTTATTTTTTTACTTACCTTTGACATTCGGTACGGTTAGCAAATATGTAATAACCACACATGTTTCTGTTAAATGGTTCATGTATGTCTTTATTACGTTGCATTAATAAACATACAGTTAATCTGAGAATTTAACGCAAAACATAAATTATTATGTAGAAAAACGAAATACGAAAACTCATGAATTTTGGTCTATTTGGAAATTATGACAGTGATAACGAGTTCTTAAAGCTGGAACTATTTCCCGCGGTTTACAAAAAATATTTGCTTATAATATATTTAAGAGGTATAAAATATAATTTTTATGACTTCAAGCACTTATCGTTTGTAGGTACTGTTTCTGCAATCAGTACGTATACTTATTGTTCTCATAACTCTAAAATAAAATACGAAAACTCATGAATTTTGGTCTATTTGGAAATTATGACAGTGATAACGAGTTCTTAAAGCTGGAACTATTTCCCGCGGTTTACAAAAAATATTTGCTTATAATATATTTAAGAGGTATAACATATAATTTTTATGACTTCAAGCACTTATCGTTTGTAGGTACTGTTTCTGCAATCAGTACGTATACTTATTGTTCTCATAACTCTAAAGTGCTGATCACCACGGTTCCACGGTCCGCGCATGTTTATTATTTATAAAATTCGCTGAAATGTCATCGCGCGCCGTCGCTTTCCCATCAAGTTGGATCTAAATATAACTAAAATACGATTTTCTGTCTGTAATATCGAGATAACTCTGTTCTAAAAAACTCAACTGAGTGTTATTTGCATTTGTAAAAACATTAATAACCATTTAAATGTTCTATATTTTTTTATCTCTATCCATCCAAACAATCTTCAGAATTGTTGAAAGGTTTTTCATAAAATTTGATATACCTACTTATACTTTGGCTTCAAAAATGCCATACCTACTTATCATTCCGTAAAAAAAAAATGTCTGAGAGAGTTTGGAATTCATGTGAGCGAAACCGAGGAAATAACTGGTAGTAGTAAATACATGAGAATAGTATCATTGGTGATACCGGTAAGTAAGTATTTGCTTGGCATGCAGTAACTTGTTACAATGGAAATAATTGAACCATTGCACTCGACACATAATAGATGCGGCATATTGATGAGAAACTTATGAATCTAGTCCATTTCTTAATAAGTTTGAAATTTTATTTTAACAAGTAGGTACATTTACATTTTTGAAGTTTCAATTTTCGGTTATATTTCGAAAAATATACTTGTATTCTGCAATCGCATAACGTAATTCAATGTACATCGGGAATAAATAATACACACAACGATAATATATATTTAGCGTGTTTAATCCAAACAAAAATGTCATAACAGGTATTTACCAAAAAATTACTTTAAATTATTGTTTTTCATTCAAGAGAAATACAACCTTACAACATTTACAATAGGACGTCTACACACTGGACAATTGTGAATAGAAAAACTACACGCGGCGCATGCAACCACATGTCCGCACGGCGTCAAACATACATTGCACTCTTCATCGAAACAAACTTTACAACACTTGTCTACCTGGCACATTTTCTCGTCAGTTTCGTGAGGAACTTGCGTAGTGGTGTTGACGACAACGTTGTTGTGGTGGTGCTCTTTTTGCGCATGTTCCCTAAGCGTCTTAACGTGGGGGTCTATATAATTGGTGTCTGCACCGAACATGCCGCACTCGTCGCGATCAAATGATGTATCAGCAATGGAGCGAAATAGTGGACACCGCGGTGACCACCGCCTGTGTTCTTGGTCAGGTTCGTCGAGTTGCAACCAATTCATTATCTCGACATTGCAGAACGCACAACGCACTTCGTCACCGCGACCTATGAAATAGAAACCACTTTTTGCCAAACTTTCCGGTGACAAGTATGCCAGTGGCCAATTTACAAATGATTTTAAACGTTCCTCCTCACTCGACATGGCGCTAGGAGTTTGCCGTTCGTGCGCCATCTTATCGGTGTAGTATGCTGTATACAAATGAGTCGCGCTCAAAGTTTGTCGGGGCAGTCGGTGCGGTTTATGGTAGGTAAATAATAGAAAGAGGCGTGGAGGGGATATCAGCGGAAATTATAAACACAAATGCTCGTGTGCATATTTTTATTTCAAGGAACAAATACTTAGTTACTCTTTTTGAGGTTTGAATTTTGGTTATATTTCGAAAATCTACTTTTATTCTGCAATCGTATAACGCAAATCAATGTGTTCATGAAAAAGTAGTAAGTAGGTACACGTATTTACCGAATTCGTTACGTTACGCTCGATGGCATATCTAGTTCGTTCCATCATCTGTGGTAAAGACATTTTCTCAGGACATTTTGCTTATTATGTTTTTTTTGCTCTATAAAAACACGGGTGTCAATTAAATGGCATTATAATTAATTCATCTCTTGATTAAAGTGCATCGACGCAGTAAGGATAAATCAAAAATGTACGTAAGTACTTGCATTATTTACATTTTATTCTAATTTATTGAGAATAATTTGGAGGTTCTATATTATGTTTTTAAAGTTATTGTGTGAAGTTGTTGTAAAGTCATTGTGTTAACAAATTAGGTACACATAATTTAGGATACGCATCTGATTTAAATTATTTGGCAAGATAAAATGTGTTTAAGAACATGTCATATGTGTTGTGTACTATAAAAAAAAATTAAATAAAAGTTATAACAAATAATGTTTTAAATTTCAGGTCGGATATTGAGTATTCATCGGATGAGATCCAGGGTGCAGTGGCTGCCGCGCCGGTAGAAAAGCCAAAAAAAAGGGCACCGAAAAGAGCGCTAGAGGCTTCGTCATTGTCGGTTAGGTAAGATTTGTTTATGCACTGTTTAATGAGATTTTTTAGTTTAATATGATGTTGCACTGGGGGATTTATGCAATAGTTGTCTTTAACATTTAGTAATGAAAAATTAAAATGTATTTTACAGATCCAAAAAGAAGCCTGACACCAGTAGCCGCAGCAGCGACAGCAGGAGTGCGTCGACCTCAACGAGGTGGGTAAATAGAAATTTTACATTGAATACCTATTAGTATTTTGAAATGTCTGTTTTGAACTTTATTTCTTGTGTGTTATGCCGTGTTGTCCATCTGTTTGCTATCGAACCACGACAATTTTTGTAGTGGCTTGAGTGTTTTATACTATACATTCCTATATATTTTATACAGCAGTAGCCTTATTAACCGCTTACTGTGAACCAACTTATTTATTATAAGTTACAAACTAAAAAATTGATTTTAAAATTTAACTTGTTCATTATTTATCTTTTAGACTTTTAGGTAGTTAATGGGTAATATCGCTTAAGTTGTGTAACATTTTTTTATTTTATTTTTTGACAGCTCGGAATACGAACGAGGCCTCTTCGGTCTGGAGCCGGTGACAAAACAAACAAATAAGTTGTCTACCAACACCGGCCTCCAGACCTACCTCAGCACTCGAGTCCCCGGCGGGAAAGTTCGCCGGGATAAACATCTGGAAGGAGATTTTTATATAGAGGTACGAGTTTATAATACTGAAGAGGCTGCGACCGCACAGCCAGATCAACGGTGGCGGTCAGCGCAAGTGGCTTTGAAATTAAAATTAAATCGGGATACTTCGCAATGGGGAGCCTTGCAAAAGTTTATGCACAAAGCACACGAGCTGTTTACTGATAGCGAACCTGTATTTTTTAGTGACAAAGGTTTTAAGTAGATAATTTAAATTATTTTTACCTACACTGTATTTATTTCACAAGCTTCTGCGAAGTATCTCCATTTAGTTTTAGTGTCATTCATAGTAATTTAACATAATGCCGTATTGTGAAGATTGCAAAGTTTTTGTTAGTCGTGTTCGTTGGATAGGTCACTTGCGAAGTACTGATCATAAAAATAAAAATTATTCTATATTAAGTGAAGGTATCCTCAAAATTAATTCCGCTTTTCGCAACAGAATAGCCTCATATAAAGTTACATCATCGGATTCTGAGGATCAGACTTCAATAGAAAGTTTTTTAGATCATATACAAACTAAAATCAAATCGTTAATTGAAATGTCACTTAAGCAACATCACTGTGTCAAGGCCAATTTCGAATATTTTGGAGTTTTTCTCTTGTTAAAAAATGATTCCCAAGAGATAAAATCATTTGGCACGAAAAATTTTACTCTTTATCAAAATTGCAATCTTGATACTTTATTTTTCGAGGTAAAAACCAGTTTGATCAAAAAAGCAAGTGAATTTCAAGAGCGTGATAGTGGTTGGACATTTTTGCATAATTCCCATTTAGAAGTTAACATAAACAAATACCAGCCTTTGCGTGGTTCAAGTTTCATTGAGTTGCCGGCTTTAATCAAATCAAAGAAAGCCTGTTTAAATATAAAGAATAATGATAATTTTTGTTTTTTATGGTCAGTAACTGCTGCTTTGTATCCTGCTCAACGTCATTCTGATAGAGTTTCATCATATCCTAAATTTAATGACGTGTTGAACGTGGATGGCTTATCGTTCCCAATGAGTTTCTCAGACATCGCTCGGTTTGAACAGAACAATCCGCATATATGTATTTTTGTATACGGTTTAAATGATAAGAAGTTAGTGGTCGGTCCACTTTACAAATCAGACGCATTGAACAAAAAAGTTATTCATTTACTTTATCTTGAAGAAGGTGATATGTCGCATTACTGTTTGATAAAGGATCTGTCGCGTCTTGTTAGAAGTCAAATTACTAAGCATTGTAACAAATTGCACTTTTGCGACCATTGTTTACAATTTTTCAACTCGAACGATCAGTTATGTTCTCATATCTGCGGAGGTGTGGCTACCGAATTACCTCCAAAAGGTTCCTTTATAGAATTTAAAAATTATGACCGAAAGCAAAACGTTCCTTTTGTTGTTTATGCAGATTTTGAAGCTATGCTCGAAACTTACGATAGTTGCGAACCCGATCCGTTAAAATCTTCTACAGTGACTCAACAGCGACATGTACCTGTAGCTTTTGCCTATCACCTCGTTTGTACAGTAGATTCAAGATACAACCACATAACCTCATATAGAGGACGTGATTGTGCTGATAAGTTTGTTAAATCTATTTGTGACGATGCAAAGAAAATCAGCGAAATATTAAATAAAAACGTGCCTATGGTTTTTACTGATACTGATGCTTATAATTATGAGAACGCAGAGACTTGTCACATTTGCGAGGGTCTAATAACAGTAGATAAAGTTCGTGATCATTGTCATTTGACAGGACAGTTCCGTGGCGCTGCTCATAGTTACTGTAATTTAAAATATCAAGTACCAAAGTTCTTGCCTGTTGTCTTTCATAACCTGTCTGGTTATGATTGTCATCTTTTTATCAAAGAATTAGGAAAAGCCCCTGGGTCTATTAAGGTAATACCGAAAACAAAAGAAAACTATATTTCTTTCACAAAGTTTATTCCGATTTCTGGACAAGATTATTTTCAAATAAGATTTGTGGATTCATTCAAGTTTTTGGGGACAAGCATAGAAAAGTTAGCCGCAACCATGAAAAAGGATGAATTTAGATACTTAAAATCTTACTATCCTGATGAAAAACACTTTAATCTGCTCACTCGAAAAGGAGTGTATCCATATGATTACATGTCTAGTTGGGAACGATATGCTGATACCTGTTTACCGTCTAAAGACCGTTTTTTTAACTCGCTTACGAATGAGTCAATTACCGATGAAGATTACGAACACGCTCGAGCGATGTGGCTTGAGTTTTCTATTAATAATATGGGTCAATTTACTGATTTGTATCTCGAGTCAGACGTCCTTTTGTTGACTGATATCTATGAAAATTTTAGATTAACATGTAAACAATATTATCAACTCGATCCCGCCTTTTATCTTACTGCACCAAGTCTTTCATTTGATGCAATGCTTTTAAAAACTCGCGTTCGGTTGGAACTTATAAGTGATTTAGAAATTTTTCGTTTGATACAACAAGGTATTAGAGGTGGCGTGTGCATGTGCTCCAAACGACACGCTAAAGCTAATCATAGATATCTGGAAACTTTTGACCCCTCTACGCCAAGCTCGTACATTATGTATTTAGATTGTAATAATTTGTATGGATATAGTATGTGTCAAACATTACCTCATTCAGACTTCAGATTTTTAAGCGATAGTGAAATTAAGAAGTTAGAGGTAAATATAGTACACATTACGGATGACGCTGAAAATGGCTTTATTCTTGAGGTTGATTTATTTTATCCTCCAAATTTACACACCCAACACAATGATTTTCCATTTTGTCCTGAAAAAATTAAATCTCCCACAGGAAAAACAAAAAAATTAATACCCAACTTATATGACAAATATCACTACGTTATTCATTACGTTCACCTTAAAAAATGCTTAGAACATGGTTTGGTTTTAAGAAAAATCCATCGAGCTATAACTTTCAAACAAAGTAATTTTTTAAAACAATATATAGACCTTAATACTGAGCTGCGTCAAAGAGCTCAATCTGTTTTTGAACAAGATTTTTTTAAGTTGTTAAATAATAGTATATTTGGAAAAACATTGGAAAACACAGAACAATGGGTAGATGTACGATTGATAAATAAGTGGTCAGACATGAATAACCAAACAAAAAAATTTATTGGTGCCGAGAAGTTGATAGCCAACCCAAATTTTCACAGCGCATCAATATTTTCTGACGACCTAGTAGCAATACAAATGAAACGTTCAAGGGTTGTTCTAAACAAGCCGATCTACATTGGATTTGCTGTACTCGAACTTTCTAAAAGTCATATGTATGAATTCCATTACTCAGTAATAAAGCCATTTTACGAAAATCGTATTGAAGTATGTTATACTGATACTGATAGTTTTATTTACAATATACAGACAGAAGATGTTTACAGAGATTTTAAAATGAATTTTCTAAAATATTTTGATACTAGCAGTTACGATTACAATAACAAGTTTGGTTTGCCAATTGTAAACAAAAAGATTCCTGGGTTGTTTAAGGATGAAATGGGTGGTAAGATAGTTAAGGAGTTTGTAGGGTTAAGGTCAAAGCTTTATTGTATTAAAACTTCAGATAGAACGATTAAAAAAGCAAAAGGAACAAAACGAAATGTAATTAAAAATTTGCATGCATCAGACTATAAACATGTCTTATACAATTGTGATGTCGTTCGAAAAAGAAACGTTTTGTTTAAAACAATCAAGCATGAAATATTTACTCAATCCGTAAATAAAATTGCTCTTTCAGCCAATGATGATAAGCGGTTGTTAGAATCAGATAAGGTGGCAACCATCGCCTGGGGTAATCAGACAATATTTGGTTGTACTGCTTAATTTTTTTCACTATTTCATAGAATGAAACTATTAATATAGAGTATTATAAAATATTAGGTAGAAATAAGATTGTTTTAATTATCCGTAGGATAATGATTATTATAATTATATACGAAATTGTAAGCAATATTATGTAATAGATATGTATTAATATTAAGTAAATATGAATACAGTGTAAGTTAATTTTAGTGTTTTCTGAAATATAAATAAATTTTAAATTACATTAAAACCAAGAGTTTTATTTGACTTTCACTTTGATACAAATACAATGTTGCTGTTTGAACATGTACCGACATGTTTCATTATAATCACAATAATAACATATAACATTACAACATAGAAATATGATCATCAGTCTCCGTGCTTGTACAAACAGTAACATGTTTAGACATGTTCCAACTTGGAAACTTCAACACATAGGCACTGTAGTTTTGTTTAGCTCCTCGAACAGTCATTACCGAGACGCGCTCGACCGAGGTACTGTCATCAGCTTCGTATCGATTTGGAATTGTAAGCATGCATTTTTTATTTGTTAAGTACCTACTATTATTCTGATAAGTGGACCGATTATAATTTTTTGATTGTTTCAGATCATGTTTACTCCTAGTGATGAACAATGCGCACAAGATCCTCTAGAAGGGTTTAGTCAAGAATTTCCTGAAGTCAGCAAAAGGAAAAAGTCCAGAAAGCTGCAGCCAACGTTGCTTTCACAAACCACACAAGCCGCCTTTGAAGAGGTGTTTAACAAGAACGAAGATGGAGCATGCAGTTCATTGAGCAAGCAGAGTGTTAAAAAGAGGAGCTTTGGCACCACATTCGTAGCCAGCAGGGAGCCGTTAAGGAAAACAACAAAGCTAATTAAACTTAGCATTACTGACGTAAGCAATCCAGAAAATTCGTTGGTGTTAGTGAAGGCTCAATATCCTGTTAAGGATGGAAGTGCAACAGATCATATTTTGGATGATGCTGAGGCATTAATTAACAAAATTTCAAAAACAATATGCGGCTATAGTGCATGTTTATACATGTAAAATTAATAAGTAAGATGAAGAAAATAACGTAGAGGAAGACAAAGTATGTTGGCAATCCAAGTCGATGGCGCTAGTGACGGCTCAATATCCAGTTCAGGATGAAAGTGCTACAAATAATATTTTGGATGGTACTGAAGCATTAATTAACAAAATTTCAACGACAGTATAACGGCTATGTGTAAAATTTGTTATTTGTTTATGTAAGATGACTCTATTTATATTCATATATGTTTTTGTAATAAAACAATGGTCTAATAAAATCGGTGTTTTCATAATACTATACGAGGGTAAGGTTTAATAAAAAACCAAGTTATTATTAATTATTTTTAATGAAAAAATTAAAAGTGATAGATTTCAATTACTAAAATAGTTTTCTAAATAACATAATTTTAAACAAGTTACATTTTTTAACGCACAATATTTCTTATGATTAACACAGTTATGGTTGAATAAATCAGTACAGTACACTTTATGTAATGTAGAAAAGTTTGAAAATCCTATTTCTTCAAGTTTCTTGCTTAAATCTATAACTTCGCAATTAGAGCATAATTCTTTGATCCACTTGATTTTTTCGATTCCTTTTACTAGGACCTTTTTATGTTCTAAATAAGGAGCGATGACTCGTTGAAACTCTCTATAATCTATATAGCCTTCATTCCAGTAAATACCTCTGTTTCGTTGCAACCACTGAACTTGCTTTTTTTCTTCGAATGTTAAAAAATTATAGGAGTATGGTGGTTTAACTAAAAATGTTTGTGTTTGGTATTTTGTTGCAATTGCCACTTCTTTAACAATGAATTTATTATTCGCATCTTTAAAACCTTGAAGATCGGCTATTATAATGTCAGGATTCATGATAGTTTTTTCACCGTGCTGCTGAGTGGTTTATACTCGATAATGCAATCGTTGAGTATAAGACAGTAGGCTGAAGTTTGATCAGGTATCTCAGAATCTGCTTCGAGTTCAACGCGTACGTCGACAACAGGCCCTGACTTCAAATTGTCAATTTGTCTGGAGCAATCGATAACGAACAATGGCGTTAAATCTTTGAATTGCTTAGGGCTTAGCAAAGCTTCTGATCGCCTTCCATAATACGACTGTTGAAATCTTGCGTATTGCTCGTATATTAAAGCAAATCTGTCATTTGCAAAGTTTATATTTAAATTTTCATATGGAAAGTAAGTTGAGTTAAGGTACACCTTGACGTTACTTAGGTTACAATGATCGAACTGCGCCATATCAGAACTTGCATTGTTCTTTCGGTTCGTTTGCAATCCAATAATTACATATCGTGGTTTTTCTATTTGAGATGCAGTTTTTATTGACCACGTATGTTTAGTGGTTTTAGGTAAAGCTGGATATTCATACAAATCCCAATTTCTAAATACAATCTGGAGTGGTCGGTCTTTTTCTAAATACTTGAGAAGATTAATCCTTTCTCTATCTGAAACTCGTACGTGTGGTACCCGCCAAATTATTTTATTTATAATTACGTCTTCAATAACCTCATCGTTGTTAAGTTTAACAGCGTTTAAATTTGTGTTGCTTCGTAACAATATCAATTCGTGCCGACAATTGATCACAACTTTTTGATAATCTTCAGCGAAGCCAAGTATATTTTTGAGGGGAATGGAAACTGCGAAACTGCCTCGGTGAGTATTTGTAATACCGCCTATATCCCAGCCCCAGGCTCTTGACATTTTAGATTCACTCTCATTCATTGAAACCAACGCTTTCATTGTAGTACTTATTCCTGCGTTTTTTATTTTATCTATTTCAACTCCGTTTAACTCATACCGAATATCTTGAAATAGGTAAAGAAGAGAATTATTTGTAAAATTTACAGTGTTTACTTGCTCTTTAGTATCTCGTTTTTTAACATCAACTTGTCCTTCCAAGTATAAAGTGCTCGCTGATGGCAATATGTACAAATCTTGTTGGTTGATCGGAATGCGTATTTCATCATTCCTGTTGAAACTTGTTACATATGGTTTATATGAATGGAATTCGACCCCTTCAACGGAATTGTCGTAAGATGGAATAGATAAAACGTCTAAGATATTCATTTTAATAATCCGATTAATTTAAGGAACGCTTTATTATCTTTATTTAACTTATTTCTTTTCCTACAAGATGTTTTGTTGAGGGTTACTCGCGCAGAACTGACGATTTTTGATTTTCGAATTAACTTATTTTTTTTCCTATAAGGAGATGTTTTGTTGAGGGTTACTCGCGCAGAACTGATAGTTTTTGATTTTCGAGACACGTATTTATTGTAATCAATCATTATTTTTACTAATGTTTCTCAAGTGCAAGAAAAGTTGCACTTCTTCACCACGTAAATTGACTAAGTTATTATTTATGTCCAAAAATCTAATATGGATGCAGTTGATATTACTTTGATTGATTCGGAAATATATCGCGTTTTTAGGGGCTTCGATGATTCTATATCCAGGCGGCACGTTAGGTGCAAATTCGTAAACAATATGGCTTGGTTCACCATTTATATATGATCCACTCACTATATCACATTCGACTCTCACCACGGTCGTAGGCAAAATGTTCACTGGCAGATGTGAAACATGCCATTTATTTGCTTTCAGAAACTTATTTCCATAGCCCAGCAAATTTCCTAGAGAATCTGTCTTGGTAAAATCAATATCTTTGGTGCAGTGTATGGATATTTTTAATGTGTTGTTATTACAGTGAAGTTGAAATGTTGCGTCTTTTATTTCTGATTTTATATAGTCACCGATATCTTGCAATTCATAGGCTCCTTCCGGTAGAGTAATTACTTCATTAGTACCATAGTAAAATTTATTATTTCTATAGTCAATATTTGGAATTGAATTAAATGTAGATAAATATAACAGAGCACACTCATATTCTCCATTAAGTTGTAGGGTGGGAGAGTAATAAGTAGTTAAAATTGATGAGTTTCCCGTAATTGATAGTGTTAAAGACATTTTGCAAATGACATGACTAAAACAAAATTTAATGTTTTATACTTTTTTATTCCAAAATTTCCATAAATATTTTAAACATAAATGACCACAATTAACAGTGTTAAATTTTTGGTATCTTGTATAATTATAAAAAATGTTCATATTTTTTAAATACTTCACTAATTCAAATGGCGGTTTCAAATCACCATAACTATCAAAGTATTCACAATAATTATTTCGTTTTGCATATGCTACCCAATGTGTTCCCTCATTCTTCGAATCATCTAGGTTAACAATACCACATTCAATCTTCCTCGGACTTCTGGGTAATTCATCTTTCATGTAAACACCTCGGAAATGCGGAATATTTGCAGCGTACTTCAAAATGTCTACATTTGTCAAAGCACGATTAGGTAGCGTAGTTAGTTTTTTGAAGCTTTTATGTATAAACCTTTCCCACTTTTGTAAGGCTTTATGTATAAGCCTTTTCCCAGTGCTATAGCCTCCATGGTTTTATTATGACGCTCTGTCTCCTGCAAATTCTTTTGAGCAGATTTATAATCATTCACAGTTTTTGCAATTCCAGACGCTCCTCCCGCCAGAGCGCCTAGAGCTGATAAACCCGCAAATATTGGGATAAGTGGTAATATTCCTCCGGTTTTTGGTATTGGTATCACTCGAGGTAATTTGATTTGACGAGCTAGCGGAATCATTCTTTTAGCAGCTGCATAAGACAGGTTTATCAGCGTTTTATGGTTTTTTGGTTTTAGCTTTTTAACATGTGAACGAATTTTCGTGACAAAATGTTTGAATGATTTAACTCCCCAACCCGATTTGACTTTAGCTTTCATCGCTTTACTAACCAGCCATGAGACCAATTTTTCACCTTTCCCTGCATCCTTTGCTTTTAACCTCTTTTTAGCCATGTCTAACAATTGTAAATCCGCTTTGTGACGATTAGGTAAATCTGTGTTATTGGCGTAGGCAATATCGTGGTGCATGCAGGCTTCGTCCAACTTGTTAACCCCGCGGTCACCTCTTTGTAAACGTTTCTGAAGTTTTGTTCCTGGTCCACAGTAATTATACCCAGGTATATGAATCTCAAAAGGTAAGTTATTTATTAAATTGTTAACGAGTCCACCACCTTGCATGACTCGTAGTAAAATGACTAAAGTAACGATACTGTTTATAGTTTTATATCTTCTTAACTTAACAATGTGGATTTATCAATCCAGCTGTTTTCATCAGGAGGTAACCCTAACCATTTAACGAATATCTTACTCCCTTTCTTTTTCAACACTTTTTCTATTAAATACACATTAGGATAGTTAGTCTTCTGCAGTTCTTGTTCATAAAAACTTCCTAAAATAGGCTGCTTACGTTGATCTTCAATGTGGTACGTTTGTGGAATGGTATTATTTACTTTCTTTACAGTAAATAATTCTGTAGACCAATTAGGAGTATATCCCTTTTCAAAACAATTTTTGTATTTACTAATACGAACGCAATCCCCAGCCTTAAATTTAGATTTTTGTGGTACAGATGGAAAAGAGTGTAATTTATTAATATTTCTTTTTACGTCTGGTTCTATAGTTTTATTAATTTCTGCAGGCTTAAAACCAGTGGTGCGATGTTTTGTGGTGTTATAAGACTGCATAATATTATTCAAAGTTTTGTCAGACCATTTATAACTCCCAATCAGACTAAAGTGTTTGAACAGTCTTTGCTTTATAGTTTTGATAAGACGTTCAACAATTGAAGCTTTTTTTATAGAAAACGTCGAATAATGGATAATTTTATTCGTCTTCATAAGCTTTTGAAACGAATCGTTGTAGAACTCGTTCCCCATATCGGTTTGAAAATTGTGCGGCCTTCTTTGGCTTCGGATTAAAATATGTTTAAAAGCTTGAGTTACATCAAGTTTTTTCTTTGATTTCAACGGTTCAGCCCAGGCATACTTTGTAAAGCAATCTATTACTATAAGGATATATTTATTGTTGTTGTTATATTTTCGAAGAGATTGCATATCTATCAAATCGGCTTGCCACAAATCATCGATTCCCTTAAGAAAAACAGGACGTCTTGTAAAGTTTTTTCGAGCGGCTTTGTGGATTTCATTGACTACTTCCTGTTTTGTCATTTTGTAATGCACTTTAAATCTCGTTGTCCACCCCGTTCTTGTTCAGTTTCTCTTCCAACTGATTTACTAACCCTAAAGACGTTGCTTTTAAAGTAGACTCATCAATTTGAGAACGTAAGCTGTCAATAAGGCCATTGAATTCTTTAAACATCTTGGTGTTTAGTTGGTCTACATACTCCTTGTTAACAGCATCATCTGCTTCTACTGGATGTTTGATGCCTCTCAGTCTAGCTGTTTGTAAATCATAATCTCCATTATGAGATCTCAACAAAGCATTGTATGCTTTTAAAGTAGATGTAACGGTATTTGTAATGTCAATTATAATTTGTGAACGCATATTTTCAACAAGGTTATTGAATTCTTTTATAATCATATCATGTAATTGATCGACATACTCTTTATTAACCGCATCGTATGCTTCTATAGGAAATTTGATGCCTCTAAGTCTAGCTGTTTTTAGATCATAATCACCATTTTCAGATTTCATTAACACCTTGTCATTAAATGTAAACTCTGAAAAACGTATTCTTTTATGAATATGATGACCAAATTTGTCTATACTCATATTTTAAGATAGGACCTGCTACTTAGGGAGAGTAAATATAAAATGAAACTAATCGTTAGTAATGCACATATTTATTTTATTTACGCATTAATGAGTCCATTTTCACGCAATTCTTCTATGATAGAAATGATTTCATTGTCAAGTCCGGTGTTACCAGCTTCTCGTGATGCTATCAATAGTTTTAATCGTTCCACCAATTCATTAGGATCGTCCCAGTATACTAAGTCGACATCTTTTCGTATTTTTTTCATTGACGGTAAGCCTTCTCCTTTCGTTTGTTTTATATTAAACAGAGGTCTAATGATTTGTACGTATTTTTGTCCTTTATTACTTTTGATGGGTTTTTTTGAATCGTAATCTCGACGGTGAGCGTTTGTGTTCATTAACATAGTTTTGTAATTTTTCATGTCGCTATCCGTAATTAATTTTAAATCGATATCTTTTTTAAGCAACAATTGTTTTAAGCCAGGAGTGGTAGCGTACTTATGTCCAGCTACAGATATAAATCGATCACCGATCGTTATAGGAGATGAACCTAACATAAGTTTTCCTTTTTCTGATCTAACACCAAATACAACATCATCTAACGCCTCTGAAGACACAGACCATGATGAGGTATTTTTATCATCGAGAGTTGTATCAATAACGGATGAAACTGAGGGGTCTGTGTCTAAATCAGATTCTGAATTATCTGTATAATAATTATCACTGCTCTCATCCTTGGTGTCTTTAACAGTACCGGTGTTATGGTTGGTGTTGCCTTCAGATTTTTCAATCAGCTTTTGTTTTGTTGCTTTTTCATTAGCTTTCGTAAATTGAGCAAGAGGTTCTGTGACCGGCTTGAACACGGTTTCCAATGCACGTTTATTTTCAATTTCGACATTTCTCATTTTTCGCACCTTTTTCTTAACTGCTTCTGCAGCATCAACAATTCGTCTTTTTAATGATTTTTCCATTATAACCGGACGAGTCGTTATTGATTTAGCATCCGATAACGAATGAAGTTTAAAACATGCGTTCCTCTATTTAAAGGTATTATTTATGTTCTTTGTTAGTCGAACACCACAAAAGTGTCTAATTTGTTTCTATAGCAACCATTATTTTTAGTACAATCCTTGTTTATAACCAAATAATTATAAGGATTGATCCAAATCTTTGAACACATTTCGCGAAATTGACCCCACGTCATGTCTGTATTAACGTGCTCATCATAAACATGTTTCATATTGGTTTCATCTTGTTTAAAAAGTATAATTAAATTCGCGTTATCTCTCACTAACTGTTTAGGGATTTTACTATATGTTTGGTTGAGATAAAAACAATCAATATATTTGTGTCTGCCCATTGCAAAGTAATCTCGTATGTTATTTTGATTTTCACATGCAACGTCGTCAAATACAATCACGGAGTAGGGTTTAGCATCTTGTAGACTTAAAACTTCATCTTTATCACGATACTTTTCAAATAAAACATTTGGAACTCGTTCCAAAACCTTTTCTAAAAACACATATTTTGGTTGTTGTAATGTTTTAGAATAAACATACACATTTCGATAATGTAACCCGTTTTCGTGCAAAAGTAGTCCAATCATCAAATTTGTTTTCCCACAGCTCGACGGTCCACAAATGATGCATCGTACAGTGCTAGGTAGAAGACTTCCATGACGTGACATGGTATTTTTTACTTCGACAAAAACATTATCAATATTTAACGATTGTGACTGTTTAACAAACTTCATGATGCACGTGTCAAGTCAGTAGTGTGCTATTTCGTTAGTTACATTTATTTTTAAGTCAAAACATGACAACTACCAGACGTCTAATCGTTTCATGGTATGGATTTCGCTGTATTATCATTCCACAGATAAATCTTTTGTAATTGATCTGACAAATGATCGATCCGACAAATGAATCTTTTTGATTGTGTGGTCCAGGGCCTGGACCACTGGAATGATTTTGCGAGCGATAATTGTTTTTGCATGATCGATCCGACAAGTGAATCATTTTGATTGGTATATATTGTATGGTCTGGACCATCGGAGTGATTTCGCGAGCGAGCACGTGCTCGCTCATTGCGAAAGAACGAAGTGGTCCAGAACATACAATATATACCTACTATTATAGAATACCGACTTGGCTAAGTGGCTGGTGTGTGTAGGTAATCAACGCCAGCGGGAAGCTGATGATGGTGCAGCGTGAGGAGTACGACGTGGACGAAGACAACAACCCGGTGAGTTCACCACCAAAGATTTAGAAGCGACACTCCGCCTTCCACCGATGGGAAGGCGGAGGGAGGCTTCCTTCCAATTTTTATTTTTTAGTCCGTCTTGTAGATTATAAAAAAATATTGGACACGTATTTTTTCTTTTTTTACGTAATCAAAAAATAACGGCGATATATTGAGTTGAAATTTCGCGTGACGTCACTATTCTGACAGTTTGTATCTATGGCGGTTTTAACGGTTAGTGACACGACCCCCTCACCCCAAACTTCTCTGTATATTTTAATTTATTTCAAAAAGCAAAAAATACGTGTCTATTGTTTTTTTTTTCTAACTGACGGACTAATTAGAATTTTGATGTTCAAAAGTAGTCCACATCCCTATTACGTGTACCTACGTAAACAAGTATTCATGGTCTAATAATTTATTCAGCCAACACAAAAACACAAATTCTAACTGACGGACTAATTAGAATTTTGATGTTCAAAAGTAGTCCACATCCCTATTACGTGTACCTACGTAAACAAGTATTCATGGTCTAATAATTTATTCAGCCAACACAAAAACACAAATTCTAACTGACGGACTAATTAGAATTTTGATGTTCAAAAGTAGTCCACATCCCCATTGCATGCCTCCCCATAGATACCCCGCGAAAGTTTATTATTCACTGACAGCTGACAGTTACTGTCAGCTCGTTGTCAACCCTACGATACGCACACACGCATACACGTGTACACGTGTACACGTGTACAATGTAAATCCAAGCCGGCCGTCTTTACCTATGGGAAAGTACGTGGTAGGTCTATCATAAAGATAGACCTACCACGTTACCAAATCCATCACGATAACCAAATCGCGAGTTAGGCATAAGCCTAACTCGCGATTTGATTAGTCATAACGCGAAGTAGTTGTTCTGCGTGTTAGGTATACCCCGCGAAAAGGACCTAAGAAGTAAAGAAGAGACCTCTCCGCCTCCCGCCAATTTTGTGCCTCCTCACGCCCCGGCACAACATGTGCTGTGTGCTGGACAATATGTACTCGGATTTGAAACTCTCTCCCCATCACTCACGCAGACACTGCGGCGTGTGGAGTGCCACAGATGTGTGTTATTGACTACACAGTACACACGATACAATTTTATGATATATTTTAAAAAGAAAAACTACATATCACTAGATACGTGTATTATTATAATATTATTTGGTACATAGGTAAATACTCATGAAATGAATCTATGAAGATTGAGTAGTATTCAGTAACGCATAATTGTTACTTACTAGTTACTAGTATTTTTTTTAAGAAAAGTATGAAAACGAACATTCACAAATTAAGATTTTATTCCTAAATTATTTTAGAAATAATATATATTCGTTGAGAAGTATTATATTCTCTGTGGTTGAGGTATACATTTCGTTGAAATAAACACTGGTCTGTCTAATTTCTATAAAGATCTGTACGTTTAGCCATATTATATAATACATATTATTATGCTATGCTACGTTATACAATAATAACAAATTGATTAACATTGTTATTAACAACGCAAAACTTAATTCTGCTGATTGCAGGGCATAATTCTCCAAAGTTAACTAAATTAGAAGTATTTCTTTCCCATTCTTGCTGTATACGACAAGAAAGTGATAGCGACACTATATTCTAATCGGGTTTGGAGAGTTTTTGCATCCATAATATCATACACAGGTATACACAGGTACCTACTATTCACATACCTAGTAAAAACATGACTTCAATGCTTAGTTTTGATCGTTAACGTTTTCCCGTTCAACGATATAGGGCCGGCGGTCCATCGCCTCACGATGCTGCCTTTGTGTCCGTACGTGGCGCCCGACAGGTGCACCCAGGGCGAGGGGGGTGCGAGGGGCAGGATCGGGTGTATGTTGTGGATATTGTGGATGTTGTACACCGGCATCGGAGCTATTACCGGCTTTGTCTCCAAGATTGGCGTAACGATCGGGCCGTAGTGGGCGATCGGTTCGAAGTGAGCGATCGGTTCGACGTGCGCGATCGGTTCTATGTGAGCGATCGGTTCTATGTGAGCGATCGGTTCTATGTGAGCGATCGGTTCTATGTGAGCGATCGGTTCGACGTGCGCGTGCGCAGCTACCGGCGCGTGTTCAGCGACGGGCACAGCGCCAGGGTGTAGACTAGGGCCGGTGCGCTGGACCACCGCGTTGAACCCGGTGTGCGGGCCGGCGCTGTAGTGCACGCGGCGCACGCTGCCGTCGGGCTCCACGAGCGAGTAAGCTCCGCGCACCACGTCGCCGTCGCGCGTCTCCCACTGCGCCTTGTTGTCGCCCGTCGTGGGGTCGTTAACCGAGTAATCGAAGGCATAGCTCGGGTTCGGCTGGCGGGAAAAGTTTTTTTTTTGTAACAATTAATGTAGGTACACGAGGACAACACGTATAGAGATTACAAAAAGAGTAGGTAGTTATGTAAAAACGTTGTCCGGATTTAAATCACGCAATTAAATGATTTCTCACTCATTAAAGAAAATTACTATACTCTAGCTGTTCCCCGCGGTAATTTCGGAGTTAGACATAGAGTTCCCTATAATCCCGGGATAAGAAGTACCCTATGTCCTATTCCACTTTCTCTGTACCAAATTCCATCCGATACCGTACAGCCACTCTTTCACATTTACAAAATTAGTAGGTATAGATAGATGTACCCTATTTTACATATTCTCCTATATATTTATTTTTAAATGCAATATCTTAGAAGTTATGATAGTGGTGCGAGTTTGACAAAGTTGTGTAAGTTTGTAAGTATCGTAACTTACTATGGATTCAACGGTGTGGATAGGCAGATAAGACAGGGTCGCCGCTGGATACGCCCCTGGTGGGTAGGCTGTAACAGTTGCAACCAAGGCCAACAACGAAGTTACCTGTAAAATTTAATACTATGAAAATGCAATTACTGAAAAAGTCATAAAAATATGGAAACAGTTATATTTAGCTAAAAAAACATTTGGGGACGCTTATTGATCTTTTTTTTTAAATAACAATCTTAAACAATAATCATGTCGATATAAGTAAGTATTAGTGGTAGTTAGCCTAATAACTTATTTCACCACGCGCTGTAAACATTTCCGATAGGTTCATCTACTGTACAATTAAAATTGATTTTATTGTTAAATTTTTTATTATAAACAAAATTCGCACTTATACAAGTTATACATGCGACACAAAGCTGTTACTTATTAAAAGATATCAAGATATCAATGTTTCGACTTTTTGTGAGGACTTCTTTGCGTCTCTGATTTTGTATTTTGGATATTTAGTATTGTCAATGGTTTAATATGTATAATAGTTTAGGGAGTCAAACCGAATTGTGACCAAAATGTTTAAAAACAAAACGAACAAATATAATTGATTGAGCTTGAGCTTAACACATCAAGAACATAGAATTACCGCCAAATATGTGGACATTTTTTCGGACGATGTATTCAACTGAGCGAACGAAATGCACTACAATACATGACCTTTTTGCCAGCCTAATATACTAGCACTATAATACATACGACCCGGCTGCACTCCGGTTTTGTGGGACATCTTGCTTATGTTTACGGATCGATTAATTCAGGACTTATTCGCTAATAGTTTTGCTCTACGTCTTTTGTTAACAATTTTAGTCATAACTAGTTCATTTTGTATAATTATTATTCAAATTGATGTCTTGAATTTGTTATTCGATTGCTCCCTAATTGCCTTTCGTGATTGTTGTTGATTGTACGCAGCTGGGCTGGTTTTATTATTTCGTAAACATCGGTAATATTATGCTTTGCCAACTCAACTTGAAGCCTGACTCACTGAATTGAACTGACCTACCTCTATAATATTCAATAAACTCAGACTAAATAAAAGGTAAACAATAAACATTCTATCACAATTATAATATAGCACATAACCCTTGCAGCACTAATTGGTCATAGTTTGTATGCTTATAATAGATAGTAGACTGGGCAATCTAAGTATTGTACGGATAAGAAGTACTTGTAGTTCAAATTATTAAACATTTTTATAGGTCTTAGCGTTGGACTGGAATGCCTAGGTACGAAGCGCCGTCAACATTATTCCAAGTCTATATTCCCTTATGACTTACGGCCGCACTCAGAGTCGTTTTAATGATAACTTAATTTTAAGTAAAGATTTTATTTTTAAACCAAGAAATCAGAACAACAAGAAATCGCACAGAACAAGAATCTTTACTTAAAATTAAGTAATCATTAAAGCGACTCTGAGTGCGGTTGTTAGTCCTGGATAGTTAGGTAGGTACTCAATAAAATCCTTTAACTGTTCTGTAAATTAGCCTGAACGTCGGTTGAATAAGAATAAAAATACATAAATAAGTAACTAAAACAGTCAACAAAAGGCAGCCTTATAAGAGCAATTTCTTCCAGGCAACCATAACTAAAACAAATATTGTTAGTCACTTTTTAATAGGTAGCACAGAGAAATTAAACTAACTAGAGATGACATGTAGACGGAACGGGTGTGCCACGGTTTTAAGGGAAATAATATACTCCCCAAAAACTTCTTTTACCTACTGGCATCACAAGTATATTTTCCACAATATTTTCAAAACTGAGCATTTTGACATAGACATATCTTTATTCGGCAACACAGCAATACTTAAAACTAAAAATATGCAACAAAAAAAGGAAACAAAATTTAATAACTAACAATATTAATTGTCTACAAAATGTTGTGACGCCGACGCAACTATTCAACCGATCGAATGAATTAGTAGTGAAATTAATTCATATTTTATATCAGTATTTGTCTAGATTGATTGTGAGTGTAAAGATTCGTTCGACATACATATTTAACATACATATTTAACACAAATATACTTGTATCTATCAGAGCTTTTGTGAGAATGTCCTTAAGAACACTAATATGAAAAGCAATAGAAATCGAATAAGTGAAAGAGACTTTCTCGGTCTTTTCCACAAAATTACAATTTTTGACTAGACTTTAGACACTTTCATTCTGCTAGGTATATAGTAGAGGTTCATAGTCTCTACCAGCGTGGGTTTACATTTGTTCCAATGAAAATATAATTTTGGAATTCCCTCGGAAACTCTGTATCGGTTAAAAGTATCATATGAGCTGTGACATCAGGGATACTGTAGCTTTCTATCAGTGAAATAATTTTTAGAATCGATTAGGTAGGTCCAGAGATTGTCCATATCATATGTCCATTGTCCAGAGATATATCTAAACTTATAAACGTTACATATTTGTAATATTACTGTACAAACAAAGGTAAAATAAGATTAAAGCATACATTTTGTTTTGAAACTTTTTATTATTTAGAATAAATATTAAATAACAATAACAATTTAACTAATAACAGCTAGAACATGTTTTTTTATTGCATCTTGTGTTGTGTTGTGTCTTAGAGTACTTTGATCCTTTTAATTTTTTTTATAAAATAATTCGTATGGTATGAGTGTTTATCCAAACGTAACTTATAACAATGCTTATATAACACCTAATAAGGAGGATATAAGGTGATAAACCACATCACACCACACTTATTTTGTCTTTGCCTATCCTAATTTTGTGTGTTATTCGTGATATTTTTTATTTTTTATTAGAAGCGTTTTCCCTGACAATGCTATAGGGCCAGCGATAACCTTGTGAAGCTTACCATTCACAGTTTTCTTAGTAATAACGGTAGCGTACGTCTCGGGATGGTGCTCGACGATATTGCCCCGCCTCATCGGCACCCAGCCTCCGTAGGAACCTGTCGTGGGATCCCAAGGAAGACTCCATTTATCTCCCGACGCCGTCTCACTTATACCTGACGGCACGTGACTCCATTTTCCAATAGTTATTGTCTTTGGTAGGTCGATTAATGTGGGCGCTGGAATCAAACCTACTGTTGCTGATACATCCCTAGGATCCGCAATCATAGCCGCCCCGAATCCGTAGTTAATGTCGGTTAAAGAATTGAGTAGAGCCCAGTTTGCGAGAGGACTCATTAGGGATACTTGCTCTATTCCGTTATTGTTTACATAGTTAGTGTTCGGTACAGCTAGTAACAATGGTATAGGATTCAAATTTGAATCTGTTCTCTTGATGATAGCGTTGAATCCTGATGTATCATCCACGCGCGTAGCTCCATCCGGCTCCATGAGTGAGTAGGAACTCTTCATCACGTCGTCGTCTCTTCTTGCCCAGTGCGCTTTGTGGTCTTTCGTTATGAGATCGTGCACTGCATACTTGAAGGCGTAGCGAGGGTAACCCTGCGGAAATGTGTTTTTAAATAATTTCAATTTAAACAATTACTTCGTCCTGTTGCTTATAACAGCTGTTTTACTTACTTTAATAGCGTGCACAGGAACTCCGAGTACAGTTCTACACAAAACTGCTACTAACGTTAAAAAAACGTAAACTGCGCTCTAAAAATTAATAAGAATTAATTACTTGTTTGATTTTGGAAATGGTAGTTTATTATATTTGAGATTGATTATACCTACCGTTATTGATTGATTCATTTTGTTGTTCGTTTAGCTGTGTATCTTATTGATGTAAGTTTCTAATAGATAAAACGCATTGGTTTTATATTTGGTTGCGTTGCCACCGCCCTAGGGGCTGCAGTGACCGGCTCCACTAGTTTTATTGTCGATATAACATTTACAATGTAAGCGGTATGTATACGGCTGTTACGTTTTCGTAAAGTACGAGGTATCGTTGACGTTTGCGGGACGATGTTATTCGAATGAAACAAGCGCAGTGTGCCACACAGTGGTGAGTAGTAGTTTATTGAAGTAATAATAAATATGTATACTTAAAAATTTATTAGTAACAAAAAAGGAAGTCTCATTCATTGTAGAGTCTTGCCAAATCACAGTATTTACTGGCATATTATGTACTTCAAACTATATCAAGTCTCAGATATAGTCTTTATGACCATCGGGTGACCACGGACTGTTCAAAGGTGCTAGCAGCGATTTTTGAGCGTATGTACCCTGGTCATAATAGCCACCGTTCATCGGTTCTTTTATCAGTGCGTTCCATGGCGCTAAAGGTGCCGAGCCAAGTTGTTCTTTGAGGTAAGGCAACGGAGCTAAAACGTGTGCCGGCTTGAAGAGTGGCTGCTGTGAACCTGTTAGAAGCGGGGCAGACTTGATTGGAACTTGTTGTATGGTAGACGAAACCAATGGGACGTCGGATACTACAGGTCGTTGAGGCGCTATGGCCTTAACCAACGTAGCTGTAGACGATGTTTCGTCATGCAACGGTGCAACTATTATAGGAGCACCTGCATATCCTCCTAATTTTGTATCGGGACCGTATCCAAGATTCCCTTCCTCCCCGTGGCCCAGAAGTGGGATAGACGCTTTGTAAATTGGCACAAATGGCGCATTAGCGGGGTGCATTCTAGGTCCAAATCGTTTCACGACCGCATTAAAGCCGGACTTGTCGTCGGCCCAGTACTCTACTAAACGCACGCTGCCGCCGGGCTCTACCAGCGAATATGCTCCTGTAACAAAATATTAAAAATGTCCGAGCTCAGTGAAATTCGTAACTTTATTCAACATCGCAACGTGTCACATGTTATATTTAGGTACGCTTTATATATTTAATGTTCTTTAAATATTCTCCATTCCTGTGCAGAATGTTGGTATCGTTATTCTTATTAATTTAATATTGTCTATGTGTTTATGTTTTTACCTTTTACAAAGTCACCGTCTCGAACCTCCCATTGAGCCTTATCGTCTCCCGTGTGATGGTCTTTTACAGCGTAATCGAAAGCGTACTTGGGATAGGCCTGCAATTTGTAATTTATGATCGACATTAACTTCGTAAGTAGGAGGTAATCTCTGGCTAAATTACTGAACCGATTCTAAAAAAAAATTAGTGATAGGAAGCTACGTTATCCCCGAGTTTACTTTTTATCCCCGAACAAACAAATTCACAAAGAAGTTCCGAATTTTACGAGGATGAAACCTCGGAGAAACAGCTATAAAGTATAAACTAGGATACTAATGCTTTACATTTGTAGGCAATTTTAAAATTCACTGACATAATAATCCAAAGAGGCGTGGCCCGGCGCGTACACTAGACCATCTCCTAGAGTTGCGTCAGCACTCGTATGGGCTACGAAAACGATAAGACCGGCAACCTGGAAAATGTCAACAATGTCACTGTATTTAACAAAATATGCAAGTAAAGCCAACGATTCTAACAACGAAACTGACCACGCAGTAATACTTCATTGTCGCGGGTACGTAGCTCGTAGTCAACACGCACTGATTGCTGAAGAGGAAAAAACTTCCATTTATAGCATATCGCTGTAGACCTTTGTATCCTGACGCACTGATCAGCGGATATGGTGATTTTCACAATGTGCTCGCTTACGACCACACTAAGGACATCAGCAATTAAGACCTTCTGCATCTTCTTCATATAAGCAACCTTCATCTAGTGAAAACTTGCTTCGTAGCCAGCGGGTGACCTAGTTATAGTGGGCACAGATAATATAATACTATACTAGTTCGTGGGGTAGGTACGTACATTTATGGTATTTTGATCGTTTTTCAATACAGAAATTGTATAAAAGGTTCGGGTGTACGCTGGTAACTAGTTGCGTTAATTAAGTTGACGATGATGATGATTGGTTGAGTAATTAGACGTAACAGCGTAGAAAAAAAAACTCAATTTAGCATTTATTATATTAAATAATTGCAATTAATATGATACAATAGTGATCGAGCTCCAATGAAGCGTATCCATGCGAAGTCGCAACGCAATACAGTATTTGAACGCATGTTAATTGTACGATTTGCTCTAATTATATCGTGCGTAAGGTGCACTCGTTACTCGTTAACATGCAATCAAAAACAACTCTATTACGGATAAAAATGCCTTTTTTGTATCATTATTGAAGTGCGGCAGACATGTTCGGATATTTCAACAATCCGAATTATTTTATGTAGCTACTTATTAATCAGTAAATACCAATTGATTAGGTAATCGATAAATACCAATTGGTTCTCTAAAATATGCAGTTCTATCATGTACTTTACAAAACACTTCAATTTTCGGTATCCGTGTCTTATTACATCAATATACAACGTAATGAATTCTAATAGTTATTTCCTCGCCTCATGTACTAACTAGGTACAACCAATCGGAGATATAGAATAGGTATACTCTTTCTTGTACACCAAATAAAGTTTATAAAAAAAAAACTTATAAATTAAGACATACAAAAGGCGGTTTTATATAGCGATCTCTTCCAGACAACCACGTATTCAATGTGAATACACCTGAATTGCTTAGCTACTTTTGATGCTAACTGTACTCCGTAAGTCGCTATAACGCCAATCGTTGTTTAGGATATAATAGGCTTGTTTCTGGGGTATGAAAATCAAAATTCTATTTAGTCCGTCTTGTAGATTAATTACTTAATAAAAAATATAATAGACCCGAATTTTTTGCTTTTTCAAATTGTTGAAAAAATACTAAGATAAAACGCATTAAAGTTGAGGAGTGGGGGCTCTTGACGTCATAACACTCATAACGTGCTATAAACTGTAGCACGGCGTGACGCCACGCGTCTTCGTTATTATTTGATTACGTAAAAAGAGAAAAAATACGTGTTCAATATTTTTTATTAATCTACAAGACTGACTAAATTTTAAAATTTAGTCATCATGTCCATTGCAGAAGAGTGATCACCTCCAACTTCTTCATCTTTGTCTTCCCCTTTTCCACGTTCGCCAGGCGTACAGCTGCCTGCCGGCGACTGTGCTCGCGTCGTGCGTGGAGAGCGTGTGGTCCCGCAGCGGCGGGGGTGGCGGTGGTGGCGGGGGTGGCGGGGGCGGCGCGCAGACGCAGCTGTCGCGCGCGCTGTGGCTGTGGTGCGGGGCGCTGGGCGCGCGCGTGTGGCTGCCGCTGCTGAGCCGCGACCACGCGCGCCACCCGGACACCTCGCGGCACACCTTCATGGCTAAGAGGATCATGCTGCCCTTCCATCTCAACATATATCCGCTCAGTGAGTGTCGCCCACAGAGAAAATAGTATACTAACTATAGAGGCGATGTAGGCAGGGTAGGCGCGCCACAATTATGAGCAAATGCTCTTGTCTTCCCAAAATTTTGTTTGGCTGGCGTTCCAAACATTAAATAACGTTCCATGCACAGTGCATTCGAAAACTAAGTAAATATTTAACCAAATGATGTTAAGTATCCTATTTTATTATTTTGAAGAATTACCGTGCGCGTAACGAATAGCTTTGAGTTCGGAAATTGCTCGGCGACGCTACTTTGCATTTGTTTTCATAATAAACTTGGTTGATGCCCCTTCTATCTGTTCTGTAATATACCCACTGACAAGGAGATCCCTTGAAAAGTAGGTGCTGTATAGTCAGCAATCTAACCCACGTCAATTTCGGATTGTCCCTCCAAAAAGACAGCTGTATATGTATAATGTAAATTTTGTTTCTATCATTTTTCGATTTCAATCGGAAACATTGTTTTGTGATTAATTAATCATGTTTAGACAGTTTCAATTTTCGAATTATTTTTATTTTGGTTGATTGTGTAGGTGTCAAAACGTGCATATTGTAATCGCAAAACTGCCATGTTTTTTATTGCAACCGATAAATGATAGAAACAAAAGTTACATAATAGCTCTTCCGTGCAATAAACCATTCAATTTACTCGAGTTTGACGTTAGAAAGACGTAAAATAATGCGCTTTGCTTCCACCAGCAATCCTATTCGACGACGCCATACTGCTGGGAGCCGAAAACGACACGACGCTGTACGCGTCCGACTCCAACTCCGTGTTCTCATTGCCGTTCTGCGTCGTCAATAGAACGGTGATATTATATTTGGTTCCTACTATTTTATTTGTCCGCACAACGTTTTTATCTTTACGATTATGTTCATCGTAACTGTTAAAACATATTTTTTTTCTAAAACCATGAAACTTTGAAATTCTGAAAGAGAAAAGAACTAAACGTCATATTACCACTGTCAAAATTTATGTCAAAACAATAGTTGTTTTTGCCCACCCTAGTGACACTATTGAAGATTTACTCTTAAATCGCTTTTAATTAAGATTCTGTACGGGAAGCAGGGTGGGCAGCGGACACTGTTAAGGAGAGGATTATTATTTGTTACTTATGATCTTTCATTACAGTCATGACTGTGGTTAGTTGAGCTGGACGGCTGCCCGCCCTCTAGCTCAAATCCCTAGCTACGCCGATACAGTATATGGAGTGACGAGACAAGGAGAATCATCTCCGTGTACGAAAAGTGTCCGTTGAGAAGCATCACACAGTGGTGGCGCTACGGTAGCAAAAGATGAATTTTAAAGAAGCGCAAAAAGTTATTATAGCAGGACGATAATAATTTTTTCAATTCAGCACACTTCACTCCGCTTATAACTGCTAAATTCATATCATTCTCTCTTGCTACGCTAGCTTTAATTTGCTGCTTGCATCTGGACACTTTTTCGATTTGTTCCCCTGTATGAGATGGTTCTCCTTGCCTCTACCCTCCATAATGCAGCAGCAGCTCTAACGCGCATCGGCCGCCCCCAGAGCCAGGTGTACCTGCACCAGATCCTGCGCCAGCTGCTGCGGCGCAACCTCGGCTACCACGCGTGGGAGATCGCGCGCTCGTGCGCGCAGCTGCCGTACTTCCCGCACTCGCTGGAGCTGCTGCTGCACGAGGTGCTGGACGAGGAGGCCACCAGCAAGGAGCCCATCCCGGACGCGCAGCTGCCCAGCGTCATCGAGTTCGTGCACGAGTTCCCCGTCTACTTGCAGGTCAATGTTGCTTTTTCTGCTCCAACTACCTCGTTTTGTTTGCTTAGTTCAATGCTGCTGCAATGCTCGATGCTCTGTGCTATCCTAACAATGTATATATAAATGCAATCAATCAGTTTTATTTATTTGCATTAAACGTGGTTACAATAAATATATACTTGTACACTGTATAGTGCATGGTGTATTAATATTAGTCCAGCATGGTTTTGCCTAGTTGTTTGCATAACATAATTTTTAACAAAGTTATAAAAAGAAACTTTAAGACTTAAACTTTGAAACTTTATTTATGTTCAAACACGGCGTTATACGTTTTGGTATTATTTGGCATTATTTCAAAGAAAGAATCCACCTTTGATCCTTCCTGTGCGCAACGATACTATGACAAAACAATATTATATGAAATTTCTGGAGTGTTTTTAGCTAGTAGTAGAAAAGTTGGGAGTGACGGCTCGTGACGTCGTAACCCTGTATAAACTGTACCGTATCGTGACGACACACGACATTTCTATTCAATATATTGCCATTATTTGTTGATTAAATTACGCAGAAAAAAGTACAAATACCTAGCCTATTCTAATGCAAGTTAATTTATAAGGCGATTCTCTCTTGCAGACGGTGGTGCAGTGCGCTCGAAAGACAGAGATAGCACTGTGGGCGTACCTTTTCTCCGCAGCAGGCAAGCCTAAGGAACTCTTCCAGGAGTGTTTGCAGCGGAAGATGCTGGACACAGCCGCTTCTTACCTCATCATATTACAGGTCGGTGGCGTTTTTATTAACATAGTTGTATTTTTTTTATCCATGAACTTGAATTTTGTATCTAACCACTACACTTGTCTATGAATTCGCAGCTTTCAAAGGTACATTAAAAATTAAAAAATATCAGAGTAGTTCGTTAGAGCTTTATCAATTTGCTGATTTATTATTAATTTATTATAATACTTGCCATAATATGCAATACGTTTCTTTTTTTCTCTGTATTTATACTTGAATACCTGTTTTACGTAGGTATATTATGATTATACTGGATGTAATATTTTAATTGTTGTTTTCTTAAATAAATAATCTAAAACATCGGTTAATTGGAAACGAGGAAAAAATAACTTTTGCTTGAAACGGTCAACGTTGATGTCACAATCGAGGGAAATAATAATAATTGATGATGGTATTACACAGAATCTGGAGAGCTCCGCGGTGAGCAGGCAGCTGGCCACGCAACTGTTGGACACCGCGCTGCAGCAGGAGCGCTGGGATCTTGCCAGGGACCTCGTGCGCTTCCTCAGGGCGATCGGTAACGACTACTATCACATCACTAAAAACTCGCTTCTACCAAGAAATTCTCACGGTGTTTGTCCGCGATGGACTCCGAAACTACTGAACGGATTTTGATAAAATTTTGTAACCATTCATAAAATAGTCGAACTTAAATTTTTATCCCGGAATTCCCGTGAGAACTCCAGAACTCAGGGGTACAAAGAAGGACGTAGAGTACTTTTTCCCGGAATTCCCGCGGGAACTCCGAAATTACCGCGGATGAAATCGCGGGGGACAGCTAGTAATATTATAAATAAGTCTGTCTGCGTCTGTCTGTTTGTCTGTTAGCGATAAACTCAAAAACTACAGAACGGATTTTCATGCGGTTTTCACCAATTGATAGAGTGATTCAAAAGGAAGATAAATACGTGTAATTTATCCTGGAATTCCCACGGGAACTCCGAAATTACTGCGGGTTAAACCGCGTGGGACTGCTTGTCTATACTAGTAATATTATAAATTGTGAGTTTGTGACATAGGGGGAATCTATGGATCTACTGAACCGATTTTGAAATTTTTTTCACTTTTGGATGTGACGGGAGTCCTGAGTGACATCGGGTACTTTTTATCCCAAAATAACCACCGGAACTCCGAAATTGCTGTGGGTGAAACCGCGAGGGACAGATTGTCGTTAATAAAATATAGTTAATATGGTTTGACAATGTTGTCCGTAGACCCCAACGACGTGGACTCGCCGCGCAACTCGGTGAACGTGCAGGCCAAGTACGGGCAGGTGGTGCAGTCGCAGGCGGTCAGCCCCAACGCCGAGGACCTGTCCGTCATACTCGGCAGCATGCAGGTGTGGCAACAATCCACATTTTTTATAATGCACTTAATGCAGTGTTATCGTAAATAAAAAAAAAAACAGGGAAAATAGCTTGTTTTACCCCTACACCAACTGCTGTAAGTATATGCTTATCTGCTTAACTGCTTATCTAAGTAATGGTAATACATTTATTCTTAAATACCATTTGACAGTAATAACAGTTGACACTCTCAATCACTGTCACATTCAATATGGAATCGCTGGCATTTCATGTTTGGTCCTTCGAGCCGGATTGGAATTAACGATCTGTAGATAGATGGATGTTATTATGTTGAGGACCTGCCCCCTAGTCATATTTACAATCTACGCTATAGCTTTATATAATAGATGGTAGTTTTCTATAGAAAACGAGGGAACGTATCGTCATGTCACGTAGTCACGAAAGTCATCCTATCAGAAGTCCAATTTTTCATGACTACATGACATGACGATACGTTCCTTAGTTTTCTATAGCGTTATCGATTATAGATTATCAACTCGACTAAGGGGGCTGTTGTTGCAATAAATTATCAGGGGTAGGTACAGAAATTCTCATTTGTGGACGGATGTATTTGTACCTATACAATAGTTGTATAGTATATATAATAGTGATGAGAGCCCGATGTGTGGCATGTGTTGCGCCTACGCCAGCTGTCCGGCGGGCGCGGGCGCAGCTTCAGCACGACGGCGGCGCCGCGCGCGGAGAGCGAGCCGGGCGCCGCGCACGCGCCGCCGGGGCACGCGCCCGCGCACGCGCCGCCCGCCGCTGCGCACCACCCGCCCGCGCCGCCCGCGCACCCGCCGCCCGCGCGCGCCACGCCCACCGCCACCGCCGCCGTCAAGCGCAAGAAGTCCGTGCCCGCCAGGGCCGACAGGTGACGTCGCACCCCGCACACTGCACCCCGCACACTGCACCCCGCACACTGCACCCCGCACACTGCACACTGCACACTGCACCCCGCACACTGCACACTGCACCCCGCACACTGCACACTGCACCCCGCACACTGCACACTGCACCCCGCACACTGCACACTGCACCCCGCACACTGCACCCTGCACACTGCACCCCGCGCGCCCGCCCGCCTTAGACATTATTTCCACTAAGCGGCTAAGTCACGGGCGGCTGGCCGCGTGCGATTCGTATTTATTCGCGAGTCGCGGCCGCGTCAATGGAAATGGGCATGTTGACTAATTTTTATTTTTTAGTCTTGTAGATTATTAAAAAATATTGGACACGTATTTTTGCTTTTTTTACGTAATCAAAAAATAACGGCGATATATTGAGTTGAAATTTCGCGTGACGTCACTATTCTGACAGTTAGTATGGCGATTTTGCGGTTAGTGACGTCACGACCTCCTCATCCTAAACTTTAATGCGCTTTATCTCTGTATATTTTAATTTATTTAAAAAACCAAAAAATCTGTGTCTATTGTGTTTTATTTTCTAACTGACGGACTAATTAGAATTTTGATTTTCAATATTAGTCAACATCTCTATTGGTATATGACTATCTGAATATAACAATATGACTTTTTGATGTCAATTCGTCAATCAGTTTCGTCGACTAAACTGCCAGGCAGTCTAGTAACGAAACCATGTAAATATGTACCCACATAAGCAGTGTAAGTAGAAGTGCGTAATGTGACCGTGCAGGGAGTCGTACGCGGGCACCGCGGAGGAGTTCTTCATCGACATGATGATCCAGCGGCACCTGCGGCAGCTGCTGGGTGCGGGGCGGCTGGCGGCGCTGGGCCGGCTGGCGGCGGCGCTGGACGTGCAGCTGGTGGCGTGGCTGGCCGGCGAGCGCGAGCGCGCCGCGCGCTGCGACGACGCCGTGCGCTGCCTGCGGCGGCTGCACGACGACTTCGCGTGGCCGTACCCGGTGCTGCGCGACGCCGACCAGTACATGCACAGGAAGACCAGCACCGTCGCCAGTGTGTTACATACCGCCGCACTCAGAGTCGACTTTAATGATTACTTAGTTAAGTATAGATTTTTAAAACAAAACTGCCGCAATCAGACAAGTTTAATAAATTAATATTAATTGGCATTTAACTAATTAAGTTACATCTCATTAAATGCCAACTAACATTAATTTACTAAATTTTATTTTAAAAATCTATACTTAACTAAGTAATCATTAAAGTCGACTCTGAGTGCGGCCGTAACTTTCTTATTATTTACACGATTGTTATTATACTATACACAACTAACTGTTCCGTAATTTCGAAGTTCCCGCGGTAATTTGCACTACGTTCTGTACCTTAATAAGTAAATACTATGCATGCACGACCACACAATGTAAACGTCAGTGGCATCAAGGCCCGTGGAGGTAGCACGTGGAGTAGTTATTTTTTCTTCATCTAAATTAAAAGAAATTTAATTTTTATTTTGTTATATTTGGAGAATCAACTGCCACAAAAATACAATAGACATTTTAACTGTGAAACAAACAAATATGAATTACATTTTGACCGAACCGGAAGTTACTGCGTAAAATATTTAGTAGTCAAAATATTTATAATTAACTATATGATAATAATATAGCGGTGTCATCCGCGGTAATTTCGGAGTTACCGTGGGAACTCAGGTTTACTATTTGGCCTATGTGTTATTCTGATGTATAAGCTATATTATTGCAAAGTTTTATTAAAATCCATTCTGTAGTTTTTGCGTGAAAGAGTAACAAACATACATACATACAAACTTTTACTCTAAGGATTAATGTTGCCTACAGATTCGTATTCGCCGTCAGCGGAGACCGACAGCTTGTGCGGCGACAGCGGGTACATGAGCCTGCCGCTGCGCCCGGCTCTGCCCATGGCCAACGCGGTGCCCACCTCGCCGGGGCCGGTCAGGTAGGTGGCAGGCTAAAACGGTCTCTGTATCCTCATGATGTTTAAATAACCAAAATATTCTCAAACCCTTCTATAGGACGTTATATTAAGAATAGTACGAGTTGCGAGATAGCGAGTGATTAGCGAGTTAGAAACAAAAAAAAAACCTTCTCTGCACCCCTGACAACTTGTGTGCAAAATTTCATGATTATCGGTTGAGCAGTTACAGCTGTAAGGTATAACATCAATTCAGTATACTGCATACTGCGAAGCCGTTCGTTGAACTCTCTGCTCGCAGTGTAATATCGGAACACACTATCTCTTTCGCAATCGTATTGTTTACTACCGTAGTGACGTCACGAGCTGAAAGCATGGCGGCTAGCGTTTCCGCGTAAAATTCAAAATCATAATAAAAAAATGGTTTTTAAGCATTTATCGGTTTTATAAAATTGAAATAAAAATTCCACTGGTTCATTACGATCTCAGGATAAATTTTGAAGAGATTTCAAAAAAAAGGTGTGATAGCCTATTCGGTGATTGTCGCAGTTCGGCGGGCGAGGGCAGCGTGGCGGAGGGCGGCGTGGCGTGGGGCGCGGGCGAGGCGGGCGAGGAGCGCCGCTACGCCGCGCTCATGGAGCGGCTGCACCACCACCAGGCCGAGCGCGGCTCGCACTCCGCGCACGTGCAGCTGCGGTCAGAGCGCGCGCCCAGCGCCAGCGGCTCGGGACACCCCTAGCACCCCTAGCTCACACTAGCCCTCTCACCCGAGTTGACTATCGTTAATCGTTGTGGCTGTAGCAAACTATAGGAACGTACTTATCGTCATGTCACGTGGTCACGCAAATTTGACATGTGATTGGACGATTTTATTTATTTATTTAAATAAACTTGGCTAAGCGAGTAAGCAGGTAGACACCTGCAAATCGGATCAGCTTTGTAGATGCTTTATTTTACCAAATAAACTTTCATTCTATTCTATTCAAGTGAGAACCTATAAAGGTTCTTTCTTTTTATAGTGAGAACCTAAAAGTACCTATCGGATCTTTATATCCGACAGGTACTTTAAGCTCAAGCGCTGCATGCACTTAGTGGTTGTGCATGTGTTCCGTGCGCGCAGATACTTCCTGCAGCTGATGACGGAGGCGAGCTGCGTGGAGTGGGCGCTGGTGGTGGCGGTGGTGCTGCGCGACGCGCTGGCGGTGCTGCGCACGACCAACGCGGCGCGCGCGCCCGACGTGCCGCTGCCCGCCGTGCGCCGCCTGCGCGCCGCGCTCGTCGACCTCTGCGCCTGGACCGACGCCGAGTGGTACGCCCCACGACCCACGTCCCGAACCCCACGACCCACGCCTCACACACCACGCCCCGCGCATCACGCCCCATGACCCACGCCCCACGCACCACACCCCACTGCACCACACCCATAACCCACACCCCACGCATCACGCCCCGCACCCCATGACCCACGCCCCACGTGCCATGCCCCACGCACCACGCCACGCGCACCGCACCCTCGCACCACGCCCCGCGTGTGTGTGTGCCAACGTATATTTATAATGTCCAGTTACTACTATCGACCATACGATTGCCCGCTTGTCGACCGTTGCAAATCGTGATGACCATTCACTGCGTCTGCTACAATTCCTCTGTACAATTCTGTCCGCAGCCTCGGCTACAAGCCGTTCATGATGGCGATCAGCAACCAGATCCCGTTCCTGACGTCGATCATCAACTCGCGCGAGCGCCGCCTGTCGATGGTGAGGACGCGCGCGCGCACGCCCAGCACGGGCTCGCTGACGCACGAGCCGCGCGCCAAGCCGCTCGCCGCGCCGGAGCCGCACGCGCCGCTCCTGCCGCCGCCCCAGAAGGCGCAGGAGGTGAGCAAGGCGGCGCGCAAGGAGTCCTGCGCGACGGCGGGCGCCGAGCCCGCGGCGGCCGCGCTCGGGCCCCGCCTGCCCCCGCCGACCGAGCGCGACGACGTCTCCACCGGTTGTGCCATAGCGTAAATATCATTGTAATTTAACTATCAGCCCCCTTACCCAAGTTGGCAATCTATGATCGTTATCGCTATAGAAAACAAAACTTAACGTAAGTATAGTTAACTTAACATAAAGTTTCTTTTTTTTTCGATCGTTTCGCGTTAACGATCGTAGACTGTCAACTTGGCTAAGGGAGCCTTTAATTGTTATAACTATCCACAACTTATAAACACTAGTTGAAAAAATTCGAACATTCTTGTGTGGAACGACCGGTAGTTTAATTTTTGTTTCAGTTCATATTGTTTATTTATGACTTTTACAAAGACAATCCCCAAAAACATTTCAATTCCAGAAAACTAAGAAAATTCCCGGTGAAATACGTATATTATATTCCTATTCGTACCACCTGCTCGATAATATCCAATTACATATCACGTAATCTCAACATAAAGCAAGGCATTACATCCCAACCAAAGAGAGGGAGGTAATGTTGTATGAAACTCCCAAGGGAGTAAAGTGATTTGAGTTTAGAACGTTATTTGTAGGAAAACTCTTAGCGTTTTGTTTTCTTTTTATGTGTTCTGCCTGTGGTGGCCAATTCTATTTTCGAATAAACCCTCTGCCCGTATAAAGAGGGTTTATGTCTCGCAGTAGGTATGAAAACTAGAGTATGCACCTCGAGGATAAAGCCTGTCTTCGTCACGGGCAGCTTAAACCCCTCGCTTCACTCAGGACTCTACATAATTCCCTCACTTCGCTCGGGAGTTATATTTTTAATACCCTCGCTACACTCGGAGATTAACTCTAGAGTCCATCGTTACGCTCAGGGTTCAATATCCCGCCGGTGAAGTAAGACAGTGCTATACTCCCTCCGTGCATAATCTACTGTTACTGCCCGCCAAAATTGTCGGCCCCCACTGAATTACATGTGTCATTTGACAGAGAAAAAGATGACTCAATTATTTATTTATTTATTTAAAGAACTTTATTGCACATTTATGTACAAAAGGCGGACTTAATGCCTAAGGCATTCTCTACCAGTCAACCTTAATTCAAGTCAACCTTCAATTATCGTGAATTTAGCATTAAGTACACAGTGTATCATGAATACACAGTGTATCATTAATTTTAACCAGCGTTTATAAAGTGTGGATGAATATTTGTTATTGTAGTGAAAATTATTCGCAATAATCAATTTGTTGTTTCTCATGTATTTTTTTTTTTTCGCAAAAGCACTTTGAATTTAGTTTTGACTGAATAACATTTCTAATCGATAGTAGAAAAGATATGATAATAATTTCGATTCATTCTGAAGCTTATGGAACAATAGGCAACTCACGTTCCGAAACGTGCTAGCTGCTATCAGTAGAATACATATTATAGCGTGGGAATAATTTGGTGCTGAATATTAAGTAATATAAAATAAATGTAACAAAACTTCGTTAACATGTCGATACTTGTAATGACTTATTAAACTGAGCACACTTCAAGATATGAAGAAAAACAAAATTTGTTTTTTCGCCAGCTGATAATATTATAGTAAAGCAATAATAAAAAAGTGCTATATTCTGAAATATAAGTAGGTATTTCAGTAATCTACATCCATGACAAGTATTGACTGGTTAACATACATAATTAATAAATAGATTGGTTCAACACATCATGTATAATAACATATTTATAATAATATTTTTAACATATTTGTAATACAGTTTATTATTTTATAGTAATAATTGATTTATGAAGTAACTATTATGAAGTACTATTAACATGTAAGCAACAAATTAATTTGTGTATATTATTATTAACTCTAGAATAATTTATATGTGAGTGGAATATTTGTGTCTTCCCGTAAGATATTACTATTTTAGATGTATTAGACTGTGAAAGTGTTCACTTAATATTGTAGTTGAAATCATGTAAAAGTTCCACCTTTGCGGTTAAAATTTAATATATTTTACAGCATTCTATTCGCGACTTTAACTGCTTTTAATTTAGTTTGACATTGACGCAGCACAATAATTTTGTAGAGTTTATTGACGCGAATCGTGGATCGCCGCCGCAATACACAAGTAAGTGGACGTGAGTACCGGCGTCCGTTTGGTTGTATGTAATCAACACTACTACCTTGGTTAGCAATAATGTTGTTTCTATTGTGGGGATAGTGACCTAAAAATCTGCTTATAAATTTGATTCTTCTAGTAAATATATACTTACCGTTGGAACGTATCGCGGTTTTTTGGTATACAAAAAATTACCTGAAGTTGCAAATCGTACAACGAGGCTAGTTAAAATATTAATAATAAAATTACAAATAATATGCACTACGTCCACATGTCCATGGTAAAACAAAAATATAAATTATTCAGTCTATATAAAAGCAGTTAAAGATTCAGTTTTAATAAATTCGAATCGAACTCCGTATTGCACCTCGTTTATTTGAGGGGGCATGTTCATACCCACCAATTTTTCTACGGCATGCTTGTTTAGTAAATTAATTAATTCCACCACAAAATTGTTATTGTTTTGTATCGCTCAGATGGTAATCTCATTATTTGTTTTATTGAAACATAGGGAATTATTTGAATGATTTTAGTTATGTTTTATGTAGTTAAAAAAAAAACTTTTTTATGAACAAGGTTTTATTTATCAATCACTGAACTAGAAATGTGATGTTCTTGCCGGATTAGAGCAGCGCGGGCGTAACAAAATACGAACAAGGGGCGGGCCCTTTTGTTTCACTTTAGGATACAAAAATATACTAATGGTTCTTAAAAGCCTCAGAAATTATAAAGTTTAAAGAAGTTTGATCCTCGGATGTTATGTTATCTATCTATTCTATACATATAAAATTCTTTGTCCTGAATCATGAATCATGATGGATCAACGCACAGCCTAAACCGCTGATCGTAGAGACCTGAAACTTGGAGGATATGTTGTTTGTATGACGTAGGCATCCGATAAGAAAGGATTTTTGAATTTTCAACCCCTAAGGGGATGAAAAGGGGTTGCAAAGTTTGTGTGGAACAATTCCGCGGGAACTTCGAAAATGAAATCGTGAAACCGCGCGGGACAGCTAGTTTGGGTATATAATTGAAATTCTGATAAAGCCAAAATACGATGACGTTAACCTACATATTTCTCGATTGAAAAAAATGTAGGTAGCTCTTTTTTATTGTAACTTCTAAACAGCGATTTACCTAAATTCAAAAATTATTGATTTATGAAGGGATTAATATTTTCTAAAATTAACAAAACTAGAAGTTCACCGAATAGTGCCATCACAAATTACTATTAATTTAAAATCAGTTTTAAAATAGGTACGCTTCGTACGCTATCGCTGTCTTTTCGCCGATCAATTATTTTTTGACATAGGCCCTTAATTTATTGCTGAGTAATATTGCCAGTAAATAACTAAATCAGAAGAAAACCAAAACAAGTTCGTACGCGCATTTTTACTATCTTAGATCATCAAATGTCTATGTTTTGGCGATAGCCATTCCGGATTGATTCCGGATCCGGTTAAAAATCGACCTTCAGTTGGACACTATTGCTGGGTTAATTACATTGTGGGTGTGCGATACCCATTTTACTAAACTACCTCTAGTTACTTGGATAATCCGGCTATGTTACTCTCATAATCGTTGTCAATAATAAAGTTGTATGTAAAGTGTCAACTTTATTACAATGAACGTTGGAGGATAAATAAAAGCTTGTAATAAATAAATTAAAATTGGTGACAATTTTCTTCATTTTTACACTATATTACATGTTAATGACAGACATTATATATTATTTCTTAACGATTAGTACAAATTTTTAGGGTGTAACATAATTAGTTGACGAATTTAAATTTTGACCTAAATCGGAACTTTTTGGTTCGAATCTAATTTGATTAAAAAACAGTTTATATACGTACTGAACAATGAATTATTATATTATTGAAATATGTAATTATAGTATCAATATATTACATCATATTATATATACCTATTATATGTATTTGTGATTCTGTGTAGGTACAGTACCGTATTCTCGTGCTAATTGTGTAACACCTGTATAAATCTTTCTATTGTGACCATAGTTGTTGATGAACGAGTGTCCATAGTACCTTAGCATTTTAGGATAAGTTGTTTTCAATTATGATATTATAATATTTTAATAGCAATTATATTGTTAAAATTAATTGAAATAAATATTAATGTAATTTTCTGGTAGCGTGGTCGTGTGAAACGAAACTAAATATATTGAGTGGGTGGGCCATAACTTATAAGTAACTTTTCTAAAATGCATAGAATGTGAAAATTTGAACTTATTAAAACTTTGTTTTAAGTAGTGTTTGACCTGATTGCTTTCAGTCCTGAAGGTCATTAAATAGCGACTGATTAAAGCCGGACCACACAGCGAACTAATGTAAAATAGCTCGCGTTGCTATGCGAACACCTATATGCAAGCTAAGCTATTCGAGATCAGCATAGTATTTGTTAGACTAACTGTTCCCCGAGGTTTAACCCGCGTGAAATTCGGAATTCCCTCGGCAACTCCACGATGATAAGTAATCTTTTCTTGCCTAACATCCATTCTCCATCATGCCAAATTTTAGCTTTATAGAACAGTGTAAAAGTATCCCCAAAAATGAACCCATATTACACTCTGGAATTCTGGAAAACTCATTGCTTGCAAACAAGAAACTTTTTTGCCAAATTTCAAGGACCCAGGCTTAGCGGCTAGATCTGTGTTACATGTCACTCGATCAAACAGTCGTTGCTTGTACATAATAATAAATAGGCAGAAGGGCGATAGAGCTCACTTAGTTTAGCTGCTACCGTCGGGTTATCTGGAGGAAGATAATTCACATAGTCCTGTTAGTTGATTTAGAAAGCTCTCAGAGCGCTTCAGCTACGGGAGCTAAGTTAGCTTAGTTTTGTGGTGGTGTGTCTTTGGCTCAATTTTCCAATCCTAAAATTTCAGTCTATCAGTCATAACTCATAGCAGATTTCCATTCTGTGCATCAAGTCTCATTCAAATCAAATAGATCTGTGATCGAATGTTTTAAAAAGAGATGTTCAAAAAGTTATTTATAATATCTTATACAGTTAATTCGTTCAGGACTTATTGATTGTTGCTTTGAATAATATGGCTAGCATTCAAAATTAATTTCCCAATTATTTTTGAGCAGCATAAAATAGATAACCTATAAATCGTTCAAGACTTATTGATTGTTGCTTTGAATAATATGGCTAGCATTCAAAATTAATTTCCCAATTATTTTTGAGCAGCATAAAATAGATAACCTATAAATCACAATTACCAAGTTATCGTGCGTGTCCATCTCAGAATTTTTAAGTTTTTTGCAATGAAGCAACGTTTGAGCCCCAAATCAAATTTTATTTCAAAGTTATATCATGAACAGGCACCGAATATTTTTTTGTACAATTCTGAATTATTAATTATTTATTTTAATTTTAATGAGGCATTCCTTTGAATGTGTTTTGGTAACTGAGCAATAATTTTAAACATTCCATATAAGTTAACATTGTACGACTCCGTCAATTAAAACATTATGAATTGTAAGCTAAGTAGGTAATTTATTAATGAATTTGTAACTGTACATATAAACACTTAATTTTACGCAATAACATACGTTCGTTTCTTGCATATAACTGTTACAAACTTTTATGTTTGAAATATACTTTAGATTTATTTTTCGATTGTCTGAACTTACTGACACATCGTATTCTCTCGATACACGGCCGATATTTTTCTACACTCAGTTGTTCAGGTATCAAAAGAATAAGAACGAACGCAGCTAAATTGAATCGGTTCCACTCTAGACAGGCAATAAAGCCGTAAACGGCTCAAAATCCGGGTATATACGCATGGGCGTATCATCTGACGACCCGATTGGCGCAGAGGTCACCATGCCTACCCGCTAATCAAGAGGTTCCGGGTTCGATTCCCGGTGGGGGTGGACTTTGTGTGATGAACACAGGGTTCCATTTTCCAGTCTGGGTGTGTTTATGTATATCTGTAGTATAATATATAAGTAATTCTATGTAGTATATACCACGTTTGCTTGGTTTCCACGACACAAGCTAATGATAGCTTACTGTGGGATCAAGTAGATCTGTGTGTTGTGATGTGGATTAAAAAAAAAAAGTTCTGGGCCAGTGAGGGGTTCTTTTTCTTAACTTTTACCGACAAAAGTAGATGGTAGGGACGTAAGCAAGATCCAGGGACTCGGGCCTCGGTACGCCCATGTGTATACGTATCATCCCACTTTTGGATTCATAAAAATGTATGGCGCAAACGCCTTACAGACTCGGATACGACCATGATCTGACTATCGTATGGATAAATCTGACGTATATTCTCGACCTTAGAGTTTAGACATTGAATGTAAACAGACCGCTTTTCTTTTGTATATCGATGCTTGAAAGGTAAAGCGACAATAATTTAGAGGAGAGTGATTTCATGTTCAAATAAATATGTACTTATAAAATAAGCAAAATTTTAACAAAATAAATTAAACCGACTTCAAGAGTTCCGTTGTCTGTCTCCGAAACACATCAGATCTATGTGAAATTTAAAAGGGATCATTTCGGAATAATCCCCTTTTGTTATTTTATTTTATTATTTCGGTATTTTATACGTAATCATGGACCAATAAAACTAAAGGACTGTCAATCGCCATACTATCGAACGTGACTCGGGAAAAAACGAAAATACTGTATTAAATCTAGATGGCGTGACAAACTGAGATGTCTTATAGGTTGCAATTTTTTTCCGCTAGGTTCGCTAGTCAACGACAAAAAGTTTGTTTTTAGCGTTTCTACAAATCACGAACAGATGGCGATAGAAAAAAAATTCTTTAGGAACATGTATGAAATTACTTGTCGATACTTACGCCATCTGTTACTATTCAGCCGTATCAATACAATATTAATACTGCTACTTAATGAAAAATTGTAACCGATGCTTCATTTGCTCAATTTTTTTCCATGTCGTTACTCTTGGTGCTGACTAGTGCTCTTACTTAGAACTATTTCGAAATCACGCTCGATATAGTATGGCGATTGGCAGTCCTCTGGTTTTGTTGGTCCATGACGTAGCGTAACTCATGAAAATCATTGTAATCTACGGATATAAATCCGACCCAAAAATTAATATCATTTCTTTTTTTGTATTGAAATCACTCTGCTGCAGCTGTGAAACTCATTGTCGCCAATGATTTATACATTGTCTAACTAGTTCGATATAATGTACCTACATGTACTTAACTAACGAATTTTCTAATGCCTGTTTAATTAGGTTTTTACAACATTTATTATAATATGGTCAATTTTGAAATAACATTATTTTCATTAATCATATATTATTTTCAATTATTAATTAGTAAAATGATGATTTGTACTCGATTAATGATTAGTAAATAATCTGTAAATATATTTCGTATTTTCTAATTGAACTACAAGAAATAAAAGAAGGAAAGTGTTTAATTTTTTAAACTACCTATAACTAGTTTAGTGCGGTAGGGGGAGCACGAATTTTTTCGCTCTCGTCTTTCGATATCGTCGTAATGTCAAAACGCTTTTATTGTTCATTTTCCACGTTCGGAAGGCGTTGTTCATTTTCCATACAAAAAAAACGTTCGATATCGAAAGGACGAGAGCGAAAAAATTCGTGCTCCCCTTCCTGTTTACAGAATATTTAAAAACCGGAAGCATAGATTTTTATAAACCGGTACTTAATCGGACTTGAAACGAAAAGTTCTTGAAGTTGTCAAACTAGAGTTTGCCGCAAGATAAGTGCGCTGGCGCTAGTGGTAGTGAAAAGTAACTATGGTACACTGCAGGCGGCCAACGATTAGTTCAGATTTTGGCCGCGCGCGCACTCTATCAATCATGTCAAACGTGGACGGATTCTCCGTCCACGATGTCAAATTATGGAAATGACGTTATGCCGCTAAACGGTCAAACTTTCGATCCATGAATTCAAGAGTGGTCCGACCCACTCGTTGCAAAATTCACGTAAAATGACATTTCAAAAATACTATTTCACGCATTCGCATGCGAATCTTGCGATTCCGTGTGTGAAAAGTAGGTAATTCAAGCGATTCAAAAATTCCAGGACTTTCTCGGCGATGCAGCCCTAACTCATCACGTCGAGAAGCTTGTTAGGTCTAAAATTATCGCCTGTACCGGACACCGGTCGTCTAGCTATAGACAGAGAGAAGGTAATCACTACGTTTTAATATTATCACTATAAAAGATGGCAACTGCTGCTTACTGCGCAGCTTGCGAATAAAAGACAACAAGAATGCCAAAGACTGAACTAGTGTGACCACACTAACAAGAGTCTGTTCTGTAGGGTCAAGGGAGGAGCTGCTATAAAAGTAATCCAAAGTCTAAAGAAGTCTCACCTACGTTTATGGTTATTGTTATTTTTTTTATATGACAACATTTTCTCGAAGTCTGTCATCAGTTGCTGTCAGCTGTTGTCAAGTCAAGTCAAAAGTACATTGAACTGTCAAAACCCACGAAAAGGGGAGAATGTAGAAATCATTTTTTTTTATTTTACACGTTTTACATGGTTGTTTTAACAAAATTATTTTCTTTATTTATGAAGAATAAATCGTAGGCCGTTTAACTGTCGTAAGATGGCAGCCACGGCGCAAAATGAACTGTCGGTGGTAGAGCTGAAGGCAGAGATCGAGAGGCTCAGCCGAGAGTTGGACCAAGCGAGTAGTGAAAAGATACAGTCGGCGCAATTAGGGCTGGTGTTACTGGCAGAAAAGAGCTCCCTTCAGCAAAGATGCGACGAGTTGGAGAGCTTATTCGAGAATACGAGACACGAGTTGGAAATCACTCAGGAGGTTAGTGGCCTACATTCTAGTGCATCACATGAACACTCATTTCTCCGTCCTACGTTGAAGAGATATGGAGCTCGCTGTAACTCATAAACAATTCGGCCTCATGCTGCTTCACTTTCCAAATTTATATTCGGAAAATTAACTTATCAGCATGATCTACATATATTCATGAAATATCTTAATTATGCTAATTTCTTTTGTAGCTTTCATACAATTTAATGCACATTAATTAAACCATTCAGCTTTCTTTATTTTAATGTGGTCTAATAGCAATATTTAAACTAAAATTTCCTTATTAAAATTCATATTATTACAAGCTGATTTATTTAATGAATAAAAATATTCCATAATAATATGCCCTTTGTTATTAAACGATTTTAACATAAATTATGTAGCTTTGAAATTTCTTATTGTATTTTAATAGTATAGTGTATTTTTCATAAAATAGAGTCATATAAATAAACAACTTTTTTAAACAGTTCAAACTGCAGTTATTTAATTTTTAATTAGAAACCAATACACACACATCTTTTAAAGGTTTAATCACAAATATTGTTTTTTTTTTTCTGTATTTATGTATGTATTATTTCTGTATAAGTGGTTTTCCCTATCTCGGATGAAAAATATTTACTATATAATACATTACTATTATTATGGGTTCCTTTATTCTCCGTACCTACTGGGTTTTCATGCTTGACTAAGCAATTTTTCTTTTATATTTACAGTCTTACTACAAAAAATTAAACCTTATTAAACACTAGCTGTTGACCTGCAATAATTTCAGAGTTCCTACAGGAATTCCAGGATAAACTATGTGTGTAAACCTTCCTCTTGAGTTACTATCGGTGAAAACTGCATGAAAATCTGTCCAGTAGTTTTGGAGTTAATCATGAACACACAGATGTGGTGGAAGAATTTCTTTTATAAAATGTAAGGATGTGTTGAACACAACCTTATAAAACCCTTATTAAAATATTGTAGCTTGGTTTTGTGGTACAGAAAGTTAAACAAATTTTTAAGGCATGTCTGAACAATAATGTTTATTTAATGTTTTGTACAAAGACATTAAACTATAAATTTTATAGTATATAAGCATACACATGCCCAAGATATTGACTGAGAACAAACCTGCTTGCTGAATGTTAACATAAACTTTCCCCAGGCTTTAATGAAACTAGATTCGACACAGAAGGTGACCACACAAAGTGGCATAGAACAGGAAAATGCCCTGCTCAACGAGTCAGCGGCAATGGAGAGTTCACTCACACTGCAGATTATCGAACTCGAAGGAGAGTCTAAACAAGTAAGTTACTTATTATACTTCATCATTATTTTTAACTTCAAAAAAGGACAATTCGATTTCAATTCGACACATATTATGTTTTTTTTGTAGTAAAATTTCGTTAGTCACTGAAATTTTGTGGTGGAAATTGAGGTTTATTTTTTTTGGTCAAAATAATTATGAACTTAGATTAATATTAGACTGTTGCTGTTGTGCCTAGCGGTTTCACTCACGGTAATTTCGAAGTTCCTGCAGGAATTCCAGGATAAGCTGTATAAACATTCCTCCAGAGAAATACTCACTCTATTGGTGAAAACTGCAAAAAAATCTGTTCAGTAGTTTTTAAGTTTATCATGAAGAGACAGATAGAGTTCTGTTTTATAATATGTGTGATAAATAAAATGAAATAAAATTCTGATACAAAGAGATCCAATCACCCCATCACCCCCATCTTTGTTGTCAGATAGGTACTAAATCATAAATATGGTTTTTAACTTTAACATTTAAACAGAAAGTTAAAAAAAAAAATTATTTGACTCATACTTGCCTTTATTAATACGGCGCTTACCGCTTGACGCCAAGAGTGAGTGCATACATTTACAACTGAAAAAAATATCATATTTGAATATAGCTCGAAAAAGCGCATGATTTACCTATACTAGGGCCTTGAGCAGAGATTCTCAAACTTATTTCTTTTACCGCCCCCTTTGAAAATAAATTATTTCTCAGCCCCCCCAATTTTTATACACTCCTAAAACTTGAAAAAAAAAACACAATTTCATTACCTTAATTAATTTAGTTATAGTGTGCATTATTAGTTGGTTCTGGTGTTTAAGCTGACATTCTAAACTAGACATTTTTGCCAGTGATAGCAATCAAAACAAAATTTTATAATATTAAGAATTTATTATAATCAAATTAAAAGAAACAATATACATAGATAGGTAATAAATATAAACTAATTTTATTCGATATTGAGTTATATAGTTATATATATATTGAGTATAGTAATAGGTAGGTTCTAATTTTAGTAAATTTTAAAATATAAAGTACCTAAATGAAATCACAAATCAACCATCGCCCCCTAAACCACGCTAATGTCCCCATTTTTATCTGGGCCCTTTAACGCCCCCCTGTAGGTCTCCAACGCCCACAGGGGGCGTGGGCGTCCACTTTGAGAAAGACTGGCCTAGAGGATAATGACTACGTAACGAAACCTAAGCACAAGCGTGGTATTTTGAAGACCCCCTGAACGGGTCATCTAGTATGGGTATGGTCACCATGTTCCCTAATTCACAAGCAGTCAACAAAAATCAAAATGTGCCTATATTATATTATTATTGTTATTCTTCTTGCGTGTGTATTATTTGTAGATTGTAGTTACATCTATACATAAAACTTTATCACCACGAGGAACATATTTTAACTAATTAATATTTTGAAGTATTTAAAACTTCTTACATTTCAAAAAATCTTGCCACTCTATAGAAAGAAATGGGTCTCATTAATTTGAGGATGCGACAAACTTATTCGTACCATACCAGCAGTGTTGTTGCATGAGCATAAATATTGCAATGGCTAATTGACTAGGCGTAAAAAAATGCAAAGAAGAATTTGCGAGTTGAAGCTTAATAGTTGTGTTGTGTAGTGGCTTGCGCGTTTTGAAGTATTTTCTCTAGCGAGTCACTATGATTTTGATTTAGTTTTTAACTGTTTATTATTTATTATATTTTGTTTGAATACTTAATTTGCTAATTTTTTTTATTGTATTTTAAAACATACAGCGTAGGTATATATATATATATATATATATATATATGTGCTCTAAGTCCTGCAGTTACGATAAAAAAACGTCATTCCCGTCGTTAAGCCCGCATTTCCAGGCATATTATACTCATACTTGACAAATTAGGCCCACGCTCTGCTTAATCAAATGGGAGCAATTGTCGTGAATCATCGTCGATCTCCCGAGCAGTGCGCGCGGTGACTCCTCCATACGTGCACTGTAATACCTTTTTTGAAATAGAAAATTTTAAGTTTCAGCCGCAATCTTGTTGATCACATTAAAATAGTGATTAATTGAAGACTTCACTGTTATTTTTTATCGTAAACGCGTACAGTAAAGAGCTCTATCAGCTGTATCGTAAACCAGCCGATGGCGTAAGCGCAGCCACGGGGATCCATGATACCGATCCAGAAATAAATTTTTATTTGCCCGGCCTTGATTCATATAATCACCGCGTTACTCAATGGTGTTAGTAGAGTAGAGTTCTTCAGAATGCATTTGTGCGTACAATAGAGTCGCGTCGCTCTCGTTATGATGCGTTTTATATTGCGTTTGTGTAGATGTACATTGTGCGTGTAAGTATATGTGACACGGCGGCATGTGGTGGTGATACGGCGAAGAAAATGGGCGAGGGTGGAGAGGTATCGTGCTTTATATGTGTTCATGTTAATATGTTACCCAATAGTTTGTGCCCCGATTCGCGATACAGAACTTCGCTTGTAACTTCATTTCGGTAATTCATAGAATGTTTACACGGGTAATGGAAAGCTATTGACCGTTGCGTCGCGCGCCCACTGGCTTCCGGCCAAATATAAAAACGGTTACAATGTTAAAAGCACCTTTTATAGGTTTACCATCATAAATCATGGAGGCAATAAAGAACTCGGTTTTTTCACTTACCCATTTCGGACTTCAATAAGTTTCCTAAAGTAAGAAGTAAAGTTATATTTATCAATGTCATCGAATACTTTTGAATAACTCTATGAAACAAAAAAGCGAAAAAGAAAAAAAAATCAGATAATCCACTGAGAATAAAATATTTTAACGTAATACCCCCAAGTAAATCAACCTGCAAAAAGTAGTTTTATGGTTACCAAGTTACCAACCATTTATAGTGCTTTTAGAGTTAACTTGCATGATGTCACTAGAAATTCTGTTAAAATTAGCCCGTTTAGAGGTGAAATAATGTCTACCCATACAGAGTCGAGTGCGTCATCGTATGAGACGTTCGAGTTGTGTTCGTCACTGCTCTATGGGTACTGCGATAAGTATGCAGATGTTTAGCGTCGTTTTCGAACATTTACCTCGCTCTCTGGATACTAATTGGAAGCAATAATGCAGTTGGTTCGGTGGTTATCCGTTGTACAGTCTATCAATTTTAAATGTACAAATCATGATCGAAAGCCTGACACATGCAGCCCCTAATCCCTGTATTTGGGTGTACCTAAGTCCTAAGGGTTGAACGAGGGACTTATTCAAAATATATAATACGATAAACGCTTAATAAATAACAGAGAAAATCTTATTAGATTTACGCCGGTGATGAGTGATTAGCTGTTGAATGACGATCCGTCACCGCGTCGGAACTTGCACTTTCGATTTTCGTGAATTTTCTTTTTTTTAGACGAGTACCGTAAACTGAACAGTCTCCTTCAATAAATGTTTAACGTATATTTATTTTACTTTTTAATTTAATATAGCTGTACCCGCGGTTTCATCCGCAGCAATTTCGAAGTTACCGTGGGAATTTCGGGTTACAAATACCCTACTAGATACTAGTCACTCAGGACTACTGCAGCTTCCTATAAATGAAAAAAATTTCGAAATCGTTTCAGTAAATCCAGAGATTACCCCCTAAACTCACAGTGTATAGACTCACAATTCAACAACTTTAGCTCTTTATAATATTGACTAAGAAAATAAAATTGCGTATGCAAAAGTTTGCTCACCGCTCTTGTTTTTTTTATACTAGCATTGTGTTCTATAGTGTTCATTGTGGCTATTTGTTCCGGCTAAAAACGGCTGGACCAATTTTAACGGTCAGATAACTGATGTTCTAAGGAGTAACTTAGGCTACTTTTATTTTAGAAAAGAAAACAGTTCCTGCGGGAATTCCGAAACTCCCGCGGGTGAAACCGCAGGGCACAGTTAATCTATAATCTATACTAATATTATAAAGAGCAAAAGTTTGTGAGTTTGTGGGTTTGTGAGTTTGTGACATTGTAGGAGGTATCCGCGGGATCTCCAAAATTACCGCGGGTGAAACCGCGGGGCACAGCTAGTAATATTATAAAGAGGAAAGATTTGATTAAAAGTTTGTGGTGTTACGCATCAGTCTACTCCTATAGCTTATTAATATGGTGGGACTCTGGATGCTCATGCAGACAACGTGCTACGCCACTGCGTATGTCATGAATATAAATAATAATTAAAGTTACGCCGCTAGAGTGTTGTGGACGTAAATTTTAATTGGCCGACTGTACCTACTCCATGTACCTATTTCATACGCGGATACGTGTAGTTTCGTCTGCTCCTTATCGCCGTTAACATGTGTGTTTGCACTCGCCGTGGCTGATTCACTCTGCGAAAATATAGCATATCTACCTACATTACTAGTAACCTATCCTTACTAATATTGTAAACGCGAAATTTTTTATGTATAATGTATGGATGTGTGTTTGTTACTCTTTCAGGCACAAACTACTGAATGGATTTTAATGAAACTTTACAATAATATAGCTGATACATCAGAATAACACTAAGGTTCCTTTTGTCCCAGAATTCCTGCGGGATGTCCAAAATTAATGCGGGTGAAACCGCGGGGAACAGCTAGTTAAAACATAAGTTGCATCCTTGGTAGTAATAATCACAGAAAAAATTCAGATATACATTTACTAGTGTTCTGCTAGTGCTTGATTGACAACAGATGATGTACATAATATTAAAAAAGGTAAAGTTTGCACTTATGGATATAGGAGTAATCTCTGGAACTACTAAATAAAGACTTTAGAATTTAGATGAACTACATGGATGACATCGGATACTTTTGGAGTTCCCGAGTGAGATCCGAACAACACGCGGGTGAAAGAGGAGTACCCAATTTGTGTTCTTTAATCACCCTCATTTTAAGGTTTTATTAATTAGAACGCGGGTAGGTAGTATTTTTTCCGGCTCTTTTGATTTTCCGCTTACACAGAACTGGCATTCATTTGCGTTCGATGCCGGTCGGAAAATGGACTTATCTTGGATTGAGGTGATTAGACTTTACAATTTATACTAAAAAAACTTATTCTTTGTGAAAATAAAAAGAAAAGGAAAAATACGTGTCCAATATTTCTTATCTATCTACACAACGGACTAAAACTAAAATGAAGTCATCTAGCCTATTATATTCAATATTCATATTACGTTTTCCTCTCTGCGTGACGTAGCTACGCCACGAGTTGGAGCGGCTGGTGAGCGAGCGCGACCGGCTGCTGGCGGAGAGCTCGGACCTCGGCGCGGAGAAGGCGTCCCGCGAGTCGGAGCGCGCCGCGCTGCGCGCCGAGCTGAGGGAGGCGCGCCAGAGGGAGCAGCGGCTGCTGCTGGACGTGGGGGACCTGGAGGACGAGAACATCTCGCTGCAGAAACAAGTCTCCGCGCTCAGGTCCTCGCAGGTCAGCAACACACCACCTACATAGCTATTTATTGCACACCACCGAATCTTGTTTCTTTTTTGTCATTACTCGTATATCAAATCAAAAATGTTATGATGCGGTCCCTTCTTTTTTTATTGTTGAATTTCTTCGTGATATTTCTATCTCTGCTTCTTAACTAGAACATTCTTGCGAGCGATAGCGATATGATAGCGGGTCACGGTAGCTGCTGATTGCGTTGCGCAGGTGGAGTTCGAGGGTCTGAAGCACGAGGTGCGGCAGCTGCGCGAGGAAGCGGAGACGGCGCGCGCCACCGCCGACGAGACGGCAGCGCTGCGCCGCATCGCCGAGCGGCAGCTGGCCGAGGCGCTGCAAGCGCTGCAGGCGGAGCGCGAGGCCAAGTTCGCCGCCAAGAAGGAGCTCGATGCGCACCTCACGCGCGAGGCGTCCTACAACATCACCAACCTTGCTTACTCTATTAGAGGTACATACATCATTTTATATACATATCTATGTGTACATACAGTCCCTTGTCGATTGTACAATAGGCTAGTTTCCTAAATTTTCTTTTTTAGTCCGTTTTGTAGATTATTAAAAAATATTGGACACGTATTTTTTTTTTATGTAACCAAAAAATAACGGAGATATATCAAGTCGAAATTTCACATGACGTCACGCCTCGCTACAGTTTGTTCGCACGTTATAGCGAGCTGTGACATCACGAGTCCCCCACCCTAAACTTTAATGCGCTTTATCTATGCATATTTCCATTATTTTAAAAAAGCAAAAAATACGTGTCTTTTATTTTTTTATTATCTAACTGAAGGACTAAATAGAATTTTGATTTTTTTACCCAGGAAACTAGCCTATTGAATAAGTATTTGAACATTGAAAAAAGAACTTTTTTACTGTGTTTTAAAACTATACCGGTATGTATATGGGCGGCGGTAATCACTTACCATCAGGTGTACCACTTGTCCGTTTGCCCCCTATGACATAAAAAAAAACCGGTTTCACCCGCGTGAGTTTCGAAATTCCCGCAGGAACTCCAAAGTAGAATAATTTACTTCTTATAACATCAGCTAGTTAGCGTGTCTCATTTTGCCTAAATAAATAATAATAATAATCCACAGATCTACTTGATCCCACTCTAAGCTTCAAGCTTGTGTCGTGGAAACCAAGCAAACGTGGTATAACTATACTACATATTACATAATATTATATATTATAATATAGATATATATATACACGCGCAGACTAGAAAATGGGACCCTGTATTCATTACACAAAGTCCACCCCCACCGGGAATCTACCCCGGGACCTCTTGATTAGCGGGTCACCATGCGACCTACTGCGCCAATGTTTCTTGCTTTCTTTTATCGTACTTTATTCATTTCTTTTTTCTAATCGGCTGTTCGAAAAAAAATTGATCACGGCTAGTTTAGTGACATGACGTAACAAGCTCGTGCGTGTGCGCAGGCATGCCGGACGACAGCGCGGAGGAGGACGGCGAGGCGGGCGCGTCCAGCGCCGCCGACCTGGCCGGCGCCATGGACCACCACGCGGACCTGTTCTCCGAGGTGCACCTGCAGGAGATATCGCGCCTCGAGAAGCAGCTCGAGCAGGCGCACAACGAAAACGTAAGCAGCGTTCACGCACGCGCACGCAAACTGACGCACTTCATAATGCACTACTAGTATGTAACTGTACAGGCCACAAGTGTACGACCAATTTTTTTTGAAGTGCAATAAAACATCCATAATATTTTCTAAAGTAGGAGTAACAAAAATCGCAGTAGGAACAAAGTAACTGACTTACTTACAACTATATTATGTGCTTGTAAATTGTATTTTTAAAGGTTATCTATTAGCCGTCCCCCCACGGTTTCACCCGCGGTAATTTCGAATTTCTCGCGAAATTACCAGGATAAACTATACATATAAACCTTCCTCTTTAACTACTCTATCCATTGGTGAAAACCGCATGCAAATCCGTTTAGTGGTTTTTGAGTTTATCGCGAACAGACAAACAGACGCGGTGGAGGACTTTGTTTTATATTATATCGTTTAGTGAAGTGTCTGTTGTACTTTTATGACAGTTGATTTTTCGAGCAAAATAAAATAACCCCAATCGTTCAAGTGGGAGTCTGTGACGACGATGCTACTGTACCTGTTTACCTGGTGTCGTGTCTCGTGGCGCAGAGCCAGGTGACGGCGTCGATGCGCGCGGCGCAGGCGGCGGCCGAGGCGGAGGGCGCGGCGGCGGGCGTGCTGCGCGCCGGCCTGCAGCGCGCCTGCTCCAGGGTCAGCGCGCTGCACTCGCTGCACGGGGACTGCTCGCCGCTGGTGAGGCGCCAGCGCACACGCACACATGCACACACACACACACACACACACATATACAAGATTTTGTGTCATGTGATTTAAAAATTTCTAGCTGTCCATCGCGGTAACTCTTGATTTATGCGTCGTGACAGTTTAGTTTTGTTTTGCACCGCCGCGCTGTCTTTTATCTCTTAACCTCGACCGTGCGTGGCAGGAGGACGAGAAGGCGGAGGGCGGCGTGAGCGCGCGCGCCGCCAAGTGGCTGACGTGGTGGCGCGTGTCGGGCGGCGAGCTGGGCGCGCTGGCGGCCGCGCTGGCCGAGCTGGCGGGCGGCGCGCCGCCGCCGGACGCCACCGCCGCGCAGCTGGCGCGCGCCGACCTCGCGCAGCTCACGGACCGCGTCGCCGAGGCGGAGGTGCGCTGCGCCGCGCTGCACGCCGAGTGCGACCTGCTGCGCACGCTCGCCGAGGGTGAGCGCACCTTATGTTTACTGGAGATGAAACGGATATCCGGTTACTATCGCGGTATCCGGCATATCCGGCCTTGTTTTCACTATACGGCCTGATACCGGATAGTAATTCAGTATCCGGCCGGATTATTTTACTCGAGGCAAATCATACCACAACAACAAAACCACAAGTGAAGAGACAATAGAATAAACAAACGAACCGAGTAAGAAAATCAAACTGACACGCGTGATAACACTCTTAAAGCCTCCTGAGTAGTCCCGGTCTCCGCTCACGTGCGATAACATCCGAAAGCGCTTGAATATTTCCGATCTCCTTCACCGCGCCTATATTCAAATCAAACTAATCGCGTCATGTAACGCGATAAACGGCCAATATCCGGCGCTCCGGCCTTCTAGCTTGCCTAGTATCCGGTATCCGGCAAACCACTATCTGTTTCATCTTTAATATTTACGCGCCGCGCGAATTCTGGGATAACAAGTTGCACAGTTTCACGATGATCGGTTGAGCCGTTGAAGCGTGAACGGCGTAACAATAAAACTTACATACGCATTTAATATTAAAGGATACTAGCTGTTCGACGCGGTTCTACCCGCGTTTTTTTCGAAGTTCCAGAGTATAATAAAAGTACCCTATGTCCTTTTAAGTATACCTGACAACGTGTATGCAAAATTTCACTATGATCGGTTGAGCCGTTAGCCGGTTAAATGTCAGTGCAAATTTACGAAAAAAGAAATCTTCGTCAATCAATCCTCAACTTGAGTGTACGTACGTACTGTCGTGTCCAGGTGCGGGGCGCGCGCTGTCGTCGGCGGCGCCGGCGCTCGCGTCCGCGGCCGAGACGCTCGCGCAGATCTACCACCACGTGTGCGCCATCAACGGCACGCAGCCCGAGCGGCTGCTGCTCGAGCACGCCGGCCAGACGGACGGTGGGACGCACTCGCACGCACGCACGCGCACACACGTGCACAGAGAGACAGACTCACACACATACAGAGAGACAGACATACACACACAGAGAGAGAGAGACACACATACACAAAGAGACACATACACACACACTCCCCTGTTACCACACGTTCGCCATTAACAGTAGTGATCCTGGCTGAAAATAATAATATGTATAGTAAAAATAATAATACTTTTCAAATTACAATACACACACATACTTGATGCCACACTAAGCTTTATACTTGTGCTGTGGAAACCGAGTAAACGTACATATTACTCCTAAAGTACATATTTCATAAACATATATTATAGACTAGCTGTGCCCCGCGGTTTCACCCGCATGAAAGGTTTTTATACAACAACTCTTTTTCCGACATTCGATTTCAATGAAACAAAGCCTATATGTAGCTCCAGGCTTAGCCTAATCTACCTGTGAAAACCGCATGACAATCGATTCAGTAGATGCGGAGATTATCGCGAACAGACAGACAGAAAAGAATTTTAAAAACTTTTTTTTGGCTTGGTTACTCTTCTTTTATCACCCCTCTCAATTTTAGGTAAAAATATTCAATGTACAGAATAGTGGATTCTACTCTTTTATTATAGTATAGATAAACAGTGGAACCGATTGCAATTTGCTTTACATACATTAACTATACAGATTTAAGTATTGTAATCTCCCTAAGTTCACTCGGATATCAAACCTTATGAAACTTTATGATTAGCAAAAATGCGTAATGGCCAGTGCGCGAATCCGGTCGAGCCGTCAAAATCTGCGCTACAATAACAAGCAAAAGGTCTGAGGTTGATTTAAATTTTAAAGTGAGTGCGTGCGTGTATGTGCAGTCGGCGGCGGCGAAGGGCGATCAGTGGAGGAGCAGGCGCTGGCGCTGGCGGCGGGCTCGCTGGAGGGGCTGCGCGCGGCGGGCGGCGTGGCGCGCTCCGCCGACACGCTGCTCGACCAGCTCACGCACCTGCGCGCCGCGCTCGACACCGCGCTCGACTCGCGCAACAGGCACCAGCCAGGTACCCGCACTGGTGCCCCCGCCATCTACCTACACAGGTGCCCCGCCGGGTACCTACACAGTTGCCCCACCGGGTACCAACACAGATGCCCCACCGGGTACCAACACAGATGCCCCGCCGGGTACCAACACAGATGCCCCGCTAACACTGGTGCCCCGTTGGATAGGTGCCCCGCTGGGTACCAACACAGATGTCCCGCTGAGTAGGTACCTACACTGGTGCCCCGTTGGGTACCTACACTGGTGCCCCACCGGGTACCAACACAGATGCCCCGCTAACACTGGTGCCCCGTTGGATAGGTGCCCCGCTGGGTACCTACACAGGTGCCCCACCGGGTACCAACACAGATGTCCCGCTGAGTAGGTACCTACACTGGTGCCCCACCGGGTACCAACACAGATGTCCCGCTGAGTAGGTACCTACACTGGTGCCCCGTTGGGTACCTACACTGGTGCCGCGCCGGATACCCACACACAATTCCACCCAGGTACCCAACACAGATGGCCAGCTACGTACGTACACTGCTGCGATTAAAGACGAGCTGGGGCGCGGTCACCTCCAGTATCTGTTATTTAATTCCACTCAGCTTCTAATATCTACCAATGTAAGGTGTCGTTGTACAGCAGACAGTCAGTTTTATTCCTCTTCCCCAGAACGTACTAAGAGCGATGGCTTCTTGCAATCCAAACACCCGACTTGTGACTTTGTAAAAAGGACGAAAGAACAGCAAAACGAAAAGTTGAAAGTAACCGAAAGTGAGAGGAGGCTACTCGACTTTATCAGCAAATTAAGTTCGCTAGATATGAACCGCAAAGAACATGTTTGCACCGGAAGAAGCGTCAAAGAAATAACGGAATATTTCGAAAAAATGTCCAACAAATCTAGTAAACCTGAAGTATTAAATTTCGGTGTCAACCGTGTAAATACAGTATCGAATTGGAGTACCAACAAAAGCCATAGAAAATCGATCCCTATTTCTTCTTACGCAACGTCCAATATTCCTTATCAAATGGTATCGAGAAGAACCAACGAAGACTTGTCTAAGAAAATTCGTTGTCGCAAAGAGATGAATTTGCAGTCGATGTGGAGGAGCGTGTTATCGCACGGCGATGCGGACGGTAGGGGTAGGGAGGAGGGCGCCGCGGCGACCTTGCGCGAGGCGCTGCGCTCGCGGCTGGTCGCGTGCGCGCTGATGCTGCAGTACATCTTGTGACGGAACAACGTCACCGTATGAAATAAACGGAGTTATCACGTAGTTACTCGTAGTTTGAACCATCAGACCTCACGGCCGCACACGGATAGTTTTAGCCCTCGATAGGCTTTTTGTATGTTTGTTTGTAATGGATATACTGAAAAACTACTGAACCGATTTGGAAATTTCTTCACTTAGTTATAGGAAGCTACAGTATTTCTGACTAACATAGGATACTCTTTAAACCCGGAAACCCCCCGCAAACTCCAAACATAACGCGTGTGAAACCGTCCATAAACCACTATAATTACTATGATAAACAACGAGAGCTTACCCAATAGTTTCTCTCTCGTCTCTTCGCTTGGAAAATCTGCCTTCCCGCGCGGTTTTACCCGCGATAATATCGGAGTTCCCGCGGAATTGTCCCATACAAACTTTGCAACCTTTTTTCACCCTCCTGGAGGTTGAATTTACAAAAATCTTTTCATAGTGCACACCTACGTCACTTAAGGAATATTTGTGCAAAATTTCATGGTTCTAGACACAGCGGTTTCAGCTGTTCGTTGATCGACCAGTCCGTCAGTTTCTACCATGGACCAATTAATTTAATTGGTCCATGGTTTCTACTTTTACATATAGATTGTGATGGAATTCAAATGTTATGATGTAGGTACATATGAATTAGCGATTTTGATATATTTTTATTTTATTTTTTTATATTTCATTCATTTTGGAAAACTTACAGCTGAATTAACAAATTGGTCTATATTTAAGTCATTACAGCCTTCAAGGGTTTGTTTATGAGTTTATTTTTGATTGTGTGTGTTCGTGTGCGCCAGTGATGGAGGCGGAGGAGCGCGGCGCGGAGCTGGCCGAGCTGCAGGAGCAGGTGATCAAGCTGAAGTCGCTGCTGTCGACGAAGCGCGAGCAGATCGCGACGCTGCGCACCGTGCTCAAGTCGAACAAGAACACCGCCGAGGTGGCGCTCGCCAACCTCAAGTCCAAGTACGAGACAGAGAAGACCATCGTCACCGAGACCATGCTCAAGCTGAGGAACGAGCTACGGCTGCTCAAGGAGGACGCCGCCACATTCTCCAGTCAGTACCCGCTACCTGTCACGTGGGCACGCAATCTGTGACGCTATACATACTATTATCTCATCTATCTACTACTACACTGTATACAGTGGACCCGCGGTAATCCGGCCCCTGTCTAATCCGGCGCTCCCTCGAATCCGACATGCCAATCACTGTTGAATTACACACACACTATTTTGACTAATCTATACAGTTAAATAAAATTGAAGTATCTGTTTGTAATTCCAGATTAACAGCTTTTCACTAAATGTATATGAAAGTATATACGGTACTAAATAGTAGGTATATACGGTACTTACATAATTTTTTTGTCTGTTTGTCTGTCGTTTTGTTTTGGCTAATCTCTAAAACAGATGGATTGATTTTCACGGAACCTTCACTGATAGATAGCTGTTGTAAGGATAAACTTAGGCTACTTTTATTTTAGAAAAAAAAAATAGTTCCTGCGGGGGGATCATAGTTTTTCAAACATATAATGTTCATTTAGTGACACCGAGATCTCTTCGTCTGTTTGTGTTGTTGGAGTAATGTCGGCGACGCGTGCCCGTGCGCAGGTCTGCGCGCGATGTTCGCGGCGCGCTGCGAGGAGTACGTGACGCAGGTGGACGAGCTGACGCAGGCGCTGGCCGGCGCCGAGGAGGAGAAGAAGACGCTCAACCAGCTGCTGCGGCTCGCCGTGCAGCAGAAGCTGGCGCTCACGCAGCGCCTGGAGGAGCTCGAGGCGAGTGCACAACTACACACATACATTGGTTGAGCATGTATTGAAGTGCTAAGCTCTCTTAGCCATGTTCCAAAATAAATATTGTCCAACCCTTTATTACATACCATTATAATATCAATATACATTACATACCATCATAATAATATATCCTATTAGCGAATTTTCGGCCATTGTGTGCCATTTTATAAATTATTTAATTTTGTTACATTAGCTTTAAGGGTATGTTCCGATATGCAGTGCGAGCACTGTAAGGTATGACGTCAATTTAGTATACTGCAAAGCCGTTTCTTCATAGTGCAACAGATGATACTAAACTTATGCATGTATTTTTTGGAAATAAATATTATTATTATTATTATTATGGTTAGCTAATACTGAACTTTATTGGTTACTGTTTAAAACGGATCGCAGCCCAGTATAGTGTCATCCATGTCATTGTCATGTCACGCTGTAAACCATTCATGTAAACCGACCAACGCGGTTGACCAATCATTGGTCCGAGGTTGATCAAACCAGGGAGAGCCCCTTAACTCAAAAGCACCAGTGCTCACAGTACAAAAATGGCGACGATTATGACGTCATACGGCGGATGCTGCGGCAGTATACTGAAAGTTATAACGGAACGATATTCTCATCACTGCGAGCACTGGGATTCTCATCACTGCGAGCACTGGGATTCTCATCACTGCGAGCACTGGGCCAGTGCTATCAGTAGATAATAATAATTTAATAATAGACCGCGGCTCGCGTTCATTAGCATAACCAAAAGTAGTGCGTCAGCGTACAAGATTGCTGAGACGCTACAACGACGAATGCCAAAATTACTAAAAACTTATAAAAGAAAACTAATGACATCTATTAAATTGTTAAATTTGCAATCCAATTGAAAAGTCATTGCTCCAAAAAATAAAAATATATGCTAACTCATCATTGTGTCAAAATGCACAACTGGCCAGTTTGTACATTGCAACACAATAATGTTTTATGCAATATTCTGTACCTAATCTAGAACACTAAACATGCAAACCATACATTTTAAAAAAATAGGTTTTATAATTAAACACATAGTACACAAAGACTCTGCAATATTATATAGGTATTCTCATAATATTACCATACATGTGTGATTGCGTAATGTACGACGCAAAAAACGCTGCGCTGCGAATAACTCTTTGCGAGTATCATCGCATGCAGTGATGCTACGCTTTCAAACAAAACAAAATATTGAACGAACGTAATGTCGTGAACACAAGTGTTATCTAATACATATATATTACTGACAAAAAAATACTGAACAAAAGTAATATCGTAGACAAAAGTGTTACATATTATCTATATTATTAACAATCTATGTCGTCGAAAAATCGTGTTCTCTTCACTACTCGTCCACTTCGCGTGACGTAAGGTAACTTCTCCTTGGAGGAAACAGGATTTTTCGAACGATTCTTATTTACTATAACATCTGGAGTAACATTTAAATTTCCATCGTTTTCTACCACTGACTCGTCATCCAGTACAAAAGCTGGTTTCAATCGATCGATCGAAATGCATGTTTCTCTGTTCGGAAATTCGACTACATAATGCTTGTCTCTCCTTCTTATGACGCGGTAAGGGCCTTCATAAGGAGGTTGTAACGGTTTACGGACGAAATCGTTCCGAACGAAAACATATTTACACGTTTTCAACTCTGGATGAATAAAGGTAGTACGTTTCCTATTACTTCGAATAGAGGTTCTAAAGTTGCGTATTGTTTCTCGCAATTTACCTACATATGTTAGTATATCGTATTCTTGATTCGGAGAATAAAAATCACCTGGTAACCTCACAGTTTTTCCGTACGTTAACTCTGCGGCGCTATATCCGGTATCACTCCTAACAGCTGCTCGCAAGCCTAATAAAACTGTAGGTAATTCGTCAATCCAGGAATTTGAATCTAATCTAGCCATTAAAGCTACTTTCATCGATCTATGCCATCTCTCCACTATTCCATTACTCTGTGGATGGTACGCTGTGGTACGTATCTTTTGTATACCCATTACCTTCATTAATTCCTTAAACAAATCGCTCTCGAATTGCCTGCCCTGGTCACTCGTAAGTTTAACAGGACAACCAAAACGTGAAATCCATGTCTCGAATAATGCTTTCGCTACGTCTTCAGCTGTAATTTCTTTCAAAGGAATGGCTTCCGGCCATCTGGTAAATCTATCAATTATCGTAAGGCAATACCTAAAACCATCTTCAGAGATTCGCAACGGGCCTACAATATCTATGTGTATGTGCTCGAATCTATCCTGTGTGGGAAACTGTCCCAAGTCTGAGATAGTATGTCTCTGAATTTTCGCTTTCTGACATGCTACACAGGTCTTGGACCACCTGCTTACGTCTTTATTCAGCCCTGGCCAGAAATACTTCTGCGAGACTAATTTCTTTGACGCTCTAATGCCAGGGTGGCTTAAATTATGTACACTATCAAAAGCTTTCCGCCTGAAATTTTCAGGTAAATAAGGACGAACTCTATCTGTTGAAATTTCGCAATAGATCGGTTTATTACATATCGGACTTTGCAATTTCTTTAAGCGTACGTGACTATTACATTGTTTTCCAGTCGCTAGAATCTGTGTAATATAATCGTCTGCTTCCTGTGCCGTGGCTAATTCTAGGTAGTCGATAGGCGCTGGACAAAACAACTCGGCGACACGTGAAAGCGAGTCAGCAACTACATTGCTCAACCCGGTAACGTGTCGGATGTCAGTTGTGAACTCACTAATAAACAATAAATGTCTCATGCGCCTCGGCGTTTCATTACTACTATTTAATTTTGAAAAAACGTAAGTCAAAGGTTTATGATCAGTAAATATAATTAATTCTCTACCCTCGAATAACTTCCTGAAATACTGAACTGCCATATAAATTGCTAAAAGTTCGCGATCATAAGTACTATACTTCCTCTGTGTATCTGACAACTTCTTCGAGAAATAACCTAACGGTAACCATTTTCCGTCAATCTGTTGTTGTAATACCGCACCTACACAAGTATCTGATGCGTCACACATTAAAGATATGGGAACATCGCAACGAGGATGTGACAATGTAACTGCCTTTTGCAGGTCGAGCTTACATTTATCAAACGCTTCGTTCGCTTTACTATCCCACTGTACCTTAGTCTTATCGCGTTTCTTCGAATGATGTATATACTTATTAAGTTCCATTTGCGACTCTACTGCGTGTGGAATGTGTCCTCTATAAAAATTAACCATACCTAAAAATCGCCTTAATTCTTCAACCGTCTGAGGTTTAGGAAAATCTATTATCGCCTGCACTCTGGACTGCAAAGGTGTAATGCCACTACGGGTGACTTCAAATCCCAAAAAACTTACTTTTTCCTGTCCAAATTCGCATTTCGAGAGATTAATAGTAATTCCGAATTCGCTAAACCTCTTGAATATAGCCTCTAGATGCTCTACATGCTGTTGTTCGTTATCGCTAGCTATGATTACGTCATCAATATAGGAAAACAAAAAATCTAACCCTGCTAGTACAGTTGTGCTCATAAATCGCTGAAACGTTTGAGCTGCGTTCCTTAAACCGAAACTCATTCTGGTGAACTCGAATAATCCGAACGGTGTGATTATCGCGGTTTTTTCTACGTCGTCAGGATGAATCGGTATAAAATGATAAGCTCTATTAATATCTAACTTAGTAAATATAGTTGTATAGTGTATGCGTTTTGTTCGCGAGTATATATGTAAAATCATGCAACCTAGGTATTGGATAACGGTCAGGTTTAGTTTTCGCGTTAAGACTTCTGTAATCACCACAAGGTCTTAACTGGCCATTAGCTTTAGGTACACAATGTAAAGCACTAGACCACGGACTTTTACTAGGCCTACATATGCCCAACTCCTGCATGACTCGAAACTCTTCCTTAACCCTAAGGTAGCGATCAGGCGGTAACGGCCTTGCCCGCGCGTGTACCGGTGATCCGGTCGTTTCGATGTAATGAAAACCGAATGCTTCGGGGGCTCCTTGAAAGATGTGGGCCTGGTAATATCCGGATACTTAGATATAACATCCTGATATTTATGATTACACTCTAAGGTTTTTAAAGAGGGTTGTAAACTACTTACAATAGAGGTTACAACGTTCAAATTCGTGACCTGATCGATCAGCTTCCGGGCTCCTACGTCCACCAGCAGCTTGTGGAAGCTCAGGAAGTCGGCGCCGATAATGGGTTGCTGTACATCATTCGCTGCATAGAGTTTATAAGCACTTTCCGACGGTAATTTGCTTTTCTTCGTCGCCGGAATCACGGAAACGTCGGCTCCAGTATCCTCCAAAAAATCGGTAATTTGCCCGATTACGTCGGCGCTTAATTTTGATACCACCAGGTCGAATTTGGAGACATCCCCTAGCCTCTGCGGAGCCAGCACCGCTTCAATTCTGTAGAACCATAGTCTGGGGTGTCTCGTCCAGAACTCGGGAATAGTCGATGCCAGTGAAATCGCCGAGATGTCGATTATCTCGCGCGTTGTCTTCTCTTCAGCCATTTTGATAGAATTCGAATATTCGGTAAAACTCACGAATAAGCACGTAGTCTATCGCCAAAAATCCGTAGGTTGATCACGAAAAATCACTTAGGTAGATTGATCACGTCGGGGTCACCACTTTACTGCACTGTGCTCGTATCGGCTGATTGTAAATAAAAGAAACTGTTTCTGACAAATCTATAGTTGTTTATTTCGTGTTCACGAGCTTACTGTGTAGTACTTAAAGTTAGTTTACAAGGTGCGCGAGCGCACGCCGCAGAGGCTAGGAGGGGTCTGTCGAGACCGCGGCTCGCATTCATTAGCATAACCAAAAGTAGTGCGTCAGCGTACAAGATTGCTGAGACGCTACAATAATAATATTATCATTTATTCGTCTCCACAAAAGTACATGAAATGTGTTTTAATTAAGGAAAGTAGGAGATCTGGAGCCTAATCTAGGTTAACTTGTATTAGAATAGAATAGAATATTTTTATTGCACAACAGACACACACATACAGATTACACAGAGAGTTGACAAAATTAGTATACAATTTTTTTACAACTTATAAACCTAAATTTTGTAAATTTGTAATGGTTGCGGTGTGTCTCTGTTGCTGCAAATGGCAGCTGACTCAGCATATGCTGAGGATGGGAACCCTCAGCGCTGGTTTTCAGTCAGCACCAGCAGTCCCACGAGCGCCCCAAAGTGCGACGCAGGCAGCGCACATACCTTAAGGCTTTCTTACTGAATAACACAATAATAAAATCAACTGTGCGCTTGCCGCAGGTGGACCGCGAGATGCGCACGCGGCGCGTGCCCAAGGCGGCGGGCGCGGCGCGCGCGCGGCCCCGCGACTTCTAGCGGCTGGTGCGGGCGCTGAAGGCCGCCGCCGCCGCCCTGCGCGCGCTGCTGCGAGCCGCCCCCGCCCCCGCCCCCGCCGCACGCTGCGCCGCCACCTAGGCCGCCCCGCCCCACCGCGCCCCGGGAGGACGCGGAGGCGCTCCCCTTCGCCGTCGCAGCTCGCGCACGCCGCGGAGCCGCGATGGTCTCAAATCGTATATCGCAAGTCGTTCCCGACGCGACGGGAGCTCCGGCCCTCAGGCGGGAGCGTCACGAATTTATTATAGGTTAATATGATCGCGCGGAGCTCGTCACGCCGACGCGATTCGTCCGACCGACGCGACGCGACGCGACGGGACGTTTTTAAATTATTACCGTTCTTTAGGGAGACTAAAATATTATTTGTACGTTTTATATAAAAGAATAATATACTTAGTTGATAAATAAATAAATAGTACCGATATAATATATTAAGCGGGGAAGGCTCCGGGGCCGCGGTCGCACCGCCCGCCCCTGGTGAGCCGTCAAACTGTGCAATAGTTGCGGGCCCGCAGCGCCGCTCGGGCCGGCCGGCCGCGGCCCGCTGAGCCTTTGTATGTGCTGGTTATTGTTGAATGGAAGTTGAACGAGAGAGAATGTGCCCGGGGCGGGCGGCGCGGGGGGCAGCCGCCCCGGGCGCTGTTTATCATCAGTTACCCTTCACCTTCCGCACATCACCAGCCCGACGGTACTGTTCACCGTCTACGTCTCCTGTCCCCACTCTTCGCGCTGACTAAATATTTTGATATCGAATTTCCTCACATATTTATTATAATAATATGTATTTGCGTGTCACAAAATGATGTCGTAACGAATATTTTTGTAACGCGATCGCTGTATGGTATTTTGTTGAATGAATTTATCGCCGTTGTTATCAAATCGAGACCGGTACGTATATTGTTTATGCAATTTGCGGTTACGATGAAAGATCTATGAGAACACTTTAGCATTATTTTTTATGATATATTTATAGTCTAATCGATCCCCATATTGTACCTTCTTATCATAGAAACCCTCTACTCGATACGAATATTCTAAGTACGTCCATGAAAATTTTCTAAATGATAAAAGAGAATTAAGAAATATAAACAAAAAAAAAAACGATGAATCGGTGTCCATCCATTGAGCGCAAAAAGACTATGTAATCTGTTCTCTATAGTTGATGATATACGTTTGTTGTGTTGTTGCGTTGTCCGGCCCTCCGGCGAATACTTTCGTCCATCTTGTTCTAGTTGTATGCGTAGTGTTTCCGTGTTGTGTTGTGTTGTGTTGTTGGAGTCGCGCCGTCTGTTGTGAACACTGTGCCGTCCTGTGGCCAGCGCCACGCGCGTCCATTTCTTGTCCATCGTCTGGTCGACCAGCCACTTTATTTGCGCTCGAACTTCGGATATCCGCTCGTTCCTCGTATACGACCTACCCCCTTAGCCAAGTTGACATTCTATAATCGTTATAGCTGTAGGAAACTAAGGAACTTGTCGTCATGTCACGCGGTCTCGAAAAATCGTCCGATCGAAAGTACAATTTGTCGTGACCAAGTAAGACTGTCAACTTGTCTAGAGGGGCTGAGCATGACCGGTCATAACCTAAAAACAGTAGGGGGAGCATGAATTTTTTCGCTCTCGTCTAGTCGATATCGAGCGTTTTTTTTGTATGGAAAATGAACAGCGCCATCTACCCAGTCTCGTTCATTTTCCATACAAAAAAACGCTTTGACATTACGACGATATCGACTAGACGAGAGCGAAAAAATTCGTGCTCCCCCTACAGGCCCGATATTAGCCGCTCGATATCGTTTTTAGTATGTATTATTTGAATTGAAGTAGACCACTGGCAGCCTCGCATCCTGCGATATCTGTTCTGAGCGCATTTATATTAGGACGCATTTTGGATGTGTCGGAAAATATCAGAAGATAAACGCAGAATCGCAGCGGCGTTGAAAGTGCAATAACGTTAGCCATAATAAAATCAAGTGTTATAACGCGCCTGGAACAAAACGTCGTTTTTCTGTTGTCCGATATATTGTGAAAACATCACCAGGTAATGTGACTTTAATATGTTACGGGGAACGAGCGCGCGTGTAACACGCACATTATTGTTGTTTATAAAAGAAAAATGTATTCATTTGAAAGCTCAAAAATTTTGCTCACCGGGTCGACCAGTTCTATTGTATAAGACAAAGTTTTAAACTAAATGAAAAAGAAGAAAGAAAAAGCATAATATTAAAATGTTAACAGTTCTTTATGTTGTTGGATGTGATAGAGGCAGCTTCCCGCGATGAGATTGCGTGTGGCCAGTCGCCGGCGCGCGGTGTTGCCATCGCCGCGTCGGCGCCGGGTTTAGTGTAGGTTGACCGTTCCATGTAGTGTGGGCGCACGCCCCGCGCCCCGCGTAGGTATTTTTAACTGGTTTTAGATATAGCTCTAGTTAATACATTTACCTTCAAGTATACTTCGTAGATTGACTTAACGATACACCACTAAGAGATGTAGTGAAATTGATTTGCAATATAGATATACTTATTATAGTAGAATAATTCGTTTGCATAGCTCAAAGCGGCGCCCCGCGGGGCTGAGGACCATAGCCTTGCATTTATTACGTATTTATAATATTATTATCTAGCTTCTATCGTAGAGCACCCTCCATGTACTTAAGCGATGAACTCAGCATCGTGCTAGCGTTAGCGCCTACTGTTAATTCACTAAGTATTATTTTTCGTAGCTAAGCAGCAGACATCGTGTATTTATTTCCTTTGTCTAGTCAGCTGGTCTGCGGCGCTCGTCGCCGTCACGAGGAACCGCCACGGGTTGTGCGTTCAGGAGCCCTTACCACTGTCTCTATGTGTTATTTAATATTTTAATGATTCGACTTTATGCACCCGTGTGTAAAGTCAAAATTACAATGGACGATTTTTGGAACGTAGATCCTTCGCGCACGGTACGGATGGAAGCAAAGGTTCATTTTCCGTCACGACGTCCGCGTCATAGGTGCGTTATAGCAGTTGCGCGCTTATTGGTTAGTGGTTATTGGAACTTATAAGAGCTTTAACTAAACTCGGAAACTACGAGGTGCAGAAACTACGTTCCAATCAAGTGTTCCACGACACTCACGCATTTTCTTTTGTAAGGTCATAACCACTTAGAGATGGTGGTAGAGCCTGAAAACCTTTTGATTGTGTAAGTCGATTTTCGACGACGTTTAAATTATTATCTCCTTGTCTATTTTGACTTTGTTATGTTTTTATCTATCACGTTTTTGACATCATCAAATTTTTGTAGATCGTCGTACTTTAACTTTATAAGTTTACGTATTTACAAGTAGTGGGACGTGTATTGAGATGTTTTCATTACGATTGCATAATATTAAATTGTGTAGTGCAATTTTGTTTTTGTATACTATATACTTGCGATACCGTGCTATACATTTTATTTGTCAAATCAACCAAGGCCGCTCGATGTCTGCTGCCTCGGGGTGGTGGTATAAGAGCGAATAACCAAATATTGTTATTTTCTTTATTTATACACATAGTATTATTATATTAACACTTTAGCACACTTAATTTGCTTAGGCATAGATATTATTTTATATTAAAAAGAGTATAGATCATGAGTTTATTACTATTATTAAAGATTTATTATTATGTACATAATTAAATTGCCTGCTACTTATTGCATCGCAACATGATTTGAGCGATGGCAACTCGAAAGCATGAATGTTCCCGACGCTCTGAATCATGATCTCACACACATCAGTATTTTGGCGCAATTTTATCGTAGATATAGGTAAGTGGACTGGAAATATACGACAGCTATCCTAAAACAATAAAAAGCGAAAAACTGTTTCATTGAGACAGACTGGTATATGTTATCAGCGGGGCTCACTATCGGCCATATATTGCACAGTTGATGGTTCGCTGTGAATTTTATTGTATATTATCATCCACTGTCGTTTTATAATTCAATTAACTTTTATTTAATACAAGATGGCCGCTTTTAAGTTCTTCGCGTTCGGAGTATAATCGGACATGATTACATGTCTTTGCAAAGAATAAAAATTCATCATCAGAATAAAATTTTATTAGAAAACGAGCTTTTAACTATGTAAAAACGCTACACGATCTGTCCGGCGGTATCGTGCAGTCCGCAGATCTAATGTATCGGCGCAGGGAACATATCATGATATTGAGAGTGATTTATTTTCAAACTGCAAGGCACACTGTGTTGTCAATGACTGATATGAAATCATACATGTATGAAATAATAAAATATATGTTTAAAAATGTTTTTTTATTTCACGGTATACCCACGTTCGTTGTTCAGACGAACCTTAACCAATATTTAAGTCTCACGATTTCTTTTATTCTTTATTCTACTATTGATACAGAGTGAAAATTATAATCACTAAACGTTCTAGTAGCATCAATGCAGTCTGATTATAGCAGCGATTATATTTTTGCCCCACTTCCTTGTAAGATACTTTTTAAAAATAAAAATTATTTTTATAAAACAAGCTTTATCATGTGTAATGGAAGGTGCTCATGAGAACAAACAAACAAGAGTTGCAGTTTCTACCAGGGAGTTCTAGTAGCAATCTTCCGGCTCCATGTTCAGACCCTCGTGTAATAGAAAGTATAGGTACCTACTCATGGTAACAAAGCTACTAGTAAATAGCCCAAATTCGACGGTCCTACTGTTGTTGCCATCAGTTAGTTTCAGTTACTTCATACCGCATCCTTACATTCCCAATTCCCATTGAGGTCTTAAACTAAAATTTTCCGAGGGAATTTCGAAATAAAGTTTTCAACTCACTAAATATGTACCTAACATATTTCGGCAAATAAAACACTTAGGTTTAGTTAACAATTTATATATTAAATAAATATGAACAGTGTACGCAGACTACTTTCGGTACGTTACATGACTATAAAAATTATTATAATTTATCCATGAAAGCGAAAACTTATGTTTATTTTATAATTTAATAGGGCACATGGGTGCAGCGCGCACACCTAAATATTAGCGCTAAGCGATTGCTATAAGTAAAGGCGATAATGGGCGTTTATAAATTGGCGGCGTCGACATGGCGGGCAGTTTTCAGTTAATTTCGTCACAGCTGATAAATGGGGATATTCATACAAAAATTTCCCCGTTCAGGACATTCGAGGTGGGGACAAGTGACAACTGAGAATGGCATAGGAGATTAAACACTGCTACCTCTCCAGCAGATCCGAGATAAAACGCCGTTCAAACTAAACGCCCATTTAAAATCATAATCTTAGTTTGTGCAAAAAATGCACTTAATTAAAATAGTTCTATCGTCTATACGAGCGATAGGGGTTCGCAGTTAAACACTGTGCGTACGTATTGAGGTAATCATTATAACTACATGATACACATATGAGTCGAGCATATTTTGTCTTTTTTATATAAGTACCTAACTAAATTGAATTGACAAAATATTCAGGCTCATACAGATATTATAAAGTACATACAGATATAATAAGTATGAGCACAAGAATAGAGTATAAATATTCAGACCAAACTATATCTTGTTTTTATTATTGCATTGGTTTTATTTACCACAATGGAAGTCGTCACTTAATAAGACTATAATTTTGACTTGACTACCCCTAAAACAAGTTCCCACAAAATTATGAGTGAAATACTGATGTACTGTCGTCAGTTGTTGGAGGCAAGCCGCATGCTGACACCTGCATTCTGGCACCTTTGGAATATTTTAAAACTATATTCCTTACGAGTTTTGCATTTAAATAACTTTAATTCTATTAACTTGCTTAAATATATAATATATATTAAGTTACGGCTCGTGCAATATTTTACAAAATCAAATCTTATGATAAAAAAGATTGAAAAGCCTCACAGAGGCGTAAAACTAGTGACTATAACAATAATTATTACTATCACAGTCATATACAAATGTAAATATTATACATATTATACGTACGGACAGGTATATCTTTACTTTAGCTCACACCCATCGATTACATTTATTGAGCGAAACCAGTATTCGAATATGGCGGTGTGAAATAAAAACAAAAATCAAACGATAAATGCGAGTGCGAACTAGTCACACATTTTCACGTAATTGCAAGTTTGGTAGTAGAGCTCGTGCTCTATCAGGAGGTCGATCATTTCGGAACGAATTCACCAAAACTAAACCACAACCAAAAATAGTACGTTATGTAACTTTTAAAAATATGCATAAAGTAGGTACTCAACAGCGTTTTTTATAAGATAATGTTCACGGGAAACGTTTCCGGTTTTGTTTTGGTAAACTCAAAAACAGCGCGCGTTTGACCGTCTTCCTACTTGCGCAAAACAAAATCACACTACCGTAATAGTATTAAGCCTATCTGTCGTCGCGAAGCATGCATAATACATGGGAAGACAAATCGATGCAGCCACCCTAGCCAAGTGGACAATCTACAATCATTAACGCATAGAAAACTGAGAAACAATTCGGAATGTCGCGCGGTCACGCAAAATAGTCCAACCATAAGACCAGTTTAGCTTGAGCACGTGACATAACGACTCCGTCCCGTCCCCCTAGCAAAAATTACATTCTACGGAACGGCATCGTTAGGTCACGTAAAACTGGAGTTTTGGCTGGACTTTTACAGCGATGATAGCTCAGTCACAGATAATATAATACTATACTAGTAGTAGTAGTAGGCTCAGTGGTTGGTGCGTTCGGATCAAACGCCACAAGGCGTCATGCCTTCTGCGGGGTTAGCCAAGTTGACATTCTACAATCGTTAATGCATAGAAAACATAAGTAACGAATCGTCGTGTTACTTGGTCAGCCAATCAAAACTCTAGTTTTCAAGTGGTCACGTAAAGCTAGAGTTTTGATTGGCTGACCAAAGTTTTCTATTCTAGTTTTCTATGCGTTAACGATTGTAGATTGTCAACTTGGCTAAGGGGGCTGGTGTTGCAGATGTCTATGGGCGACGGTAATCACTTACCATCAGGTGTACCACTTGCCCGTTTGCCCCCTACGACATAAAAAAACAAAAACTATTATACGTGACCAAGTGACTGAACGATTCGTTGCTTAGTTTTCTATGCGTTAATGATTGTGGAATGTCAGTTTAGCTAGGTGGGCTGGAGCGGTGCGGTTTGATTTTCCTTGTTTAGCCCTGATCCGCCATTGGCATCAATAAACATTTTATACGTATAGTTTGGTATCTCAGCTTTTCGGACTAGAAGTAATTTAAAAATGCATAAAATCACAAGAAATCTAATCGGACTAGCTTGGATGAGTGAAATAGATATATTGTTTGTATATCTGTATAATAATATTAATATGAAAATAGCAGACTCGGGCGGGAGTGAGCGCATAATATGATGATGATGTATCTTATACGATTTGTTGTCAGCTTGTGTTTTTATTTACTGTATTAAACGTATAGTGATTATATTATCTTTATATTTTTATAGCAGTGTATTTTCCAAGTATGTACTATAAATAAATAAAAAAAAAATTATATATCCTATAACTATGTATATATATATGTATATACTGTGCGTTTATATACATACGTATTCGTAGCAAAAACCTAAGGTTGGATAGAATTTATAACTTCGGTAAAGCTTGGAAACTTGGAACGCTATCATTGTGAACGGCGACGCAAGGAATATTTATTTATCGAAGCTATAATATTATATCATGCGTTGGAGCTCCTGATCTCTGGCGTGGAGAGCTCGCTGCCTTCAAACTGTTATTTTTGATTACTTTTATATCTATAAAATAATTTTGAGTACTTTTGAATAAACTTTATAATAATTGTAATAAAAGCCATTGAAATGATTGTTATCAAGAGTAGGTATGACATATTTAAGTTATTTGAACTCCTTAGTAATATTTTTATTGCGTTTATTTACAAGTTTTATATAAAAAGGTGATATAAGTTTATTAAAAAATAAATTGTTGTGAATTATCGTAAGTTTTCATAAAATAAAAAGTAACCGAATAATAATATTGTTTATCATAATATTATTACTGACGATATGATATGAAAGATAATAAATAAATAGTGACATAGTTGTTCTATTTCACGAAGTCTGGCTATGATTGTGTTGAGACGTGCATTGTTTTGGTGTGCGTACGTTTCTGTTGCAACGATGGTCACACGCACCAATGCGCTCATCGGTACATGTCACTACTGTAGCCTACCTGGGGCAAAGCAGACCTCGTGAAATGGAACAACTATACGATAAGCTGCTGGTGCAAATAGAGGTTCATTTCCACCGCTCCAACAACGGGCGATACTTTAAGAGGCTATATCGCGAATTTTAACGCTGACAAGCATGTATTACGCGTCACCGTCCGGTCAGAATACGTCCGCCTCGATAAGGACTTCCTCATACGTATATCGAGACTGGAATACTCGCATTATGCCGAGCGGCCATACTATAAAAAATACTTAAACACTCATTACTATTGCAAAACTGAATAAGTTTTAGCTGCTACCTGTACGTGAGAGAATACCTTTAGAAATACAGGAGCGGTACGTTAGTGTTTGGTTAAAGAGAGCTGGCCTGCAGTGGCCGATAAAATAAATGTACTTAGCTCAAGTTTAAAAGTAAGAATCGATTAACTCGTGCGAGCTGCAGACGCTGATGTTGGAGACGTCCCGCGGCGGCCTGCGGTGCGGCGCGAAGTGCTCGCACAGCTGGTCGTACACCTGCAGGCGCAGCGCGCGCGCCCGCCCCGCCGCCGCCCCGCGCCGCCCGCCCGCGTCGCAGGCGCAGCCCGGCCCTGCGCCCTCGCCCTCGCCGCCGGCGCCGGCCGGCCGCGGCTCTCGCGCCCCGCACGTCTGCCACTCCGAGTCTTTCAAATACTATAGGGTAGTTTCCGGTGTATGAAAATCAAAATTCTATTTAGCCCGTCAGTTAGATAATAAAACAATAATAGACTCGTATTTTTTGCTTATTTAAATTATTGAAAAAATACAAAGATAAACGCAAGTTTAGAAGTGGGGTTCTTGCTACTACTTGCTATAAGCTTATAGCACGGCGTGACATCACGCGACATTTCGACTTAATCTATATCTCCGTTATTATTTTCGTTACGTAAAAAAAAATACGTGTCCAGTATTTTTTATTAATTAACAAGACGGACTAAAAACTAAAATTTGGATGACGAGAAACGATTGTGATAGAAAAGACATTCATTAGAAGACTAACTGTCCCCCGCGGTTTCACTCGCGGGAATTCCAGGATAAAAAGGTCCCCCATGTCCTCTGTATCTACCCTTGACAACGTGTATGCAAATTTTAATGATGATCGGTCCAGCCGTTCACGAGTGATGCCGTGACCAAGGGAAATAGGCATTAATTTTTATTTATTAGATTTATGATCAATCAGGATATATTAATACATATTATATGGTACAATTGCTTCTTCGGTTTACGATCGTTTCGACATTCGTTATGAAAACTTCGATCGCAAGTTAGTGAACCTTGTGTGTTGCAGTCACACACGGTAGGCTCATTATCGTTCAACACCATAAAATACACCTTCCGAATAGTACTTTGTTGATCGTAAATCGCTCTTGTCGTCTTACAATGATCTATAGCAAGAAATGGTCAATCCTGGCTGAAACTCAGCGCCAGAAGTGGCCGCACTCGGCAATATGCTGAGGCAGTGACCGTTTTGGGGGTGGAGACGCACTCACACAAACTCCTCTGTCATCTATTCTCATAATATTATATCATATTAAAATATATACGTATAAATACAATTAAAGTATCTGTTTGTATTTCCACATTATAAGCTTTTTTTACTAAATAACATATGAAAGTATATACCTACGGTACATACTTTTTTTTAAATTTTTGTCTGTTTGTTCCGGCTAATCTCTTAAAAGGCTAGACCGATTTTAACGGAACTTTCACTGGCAGATAGCTGATGTTATAAGGAGTAACTTAGGCTACTTTTATTTTAGAAAAAAAAAAATTGTTCCTGTCGGAATTCCGAAACTCAAGCGGTTGAAACCGTGGCGCACCGCTAGTATTTTATTAAACCGTGTTCTAATGCAAGCATAAACTAATCGTTGTGGTAATTGTGTTGTACGTTGTTTTCGTTGTTTCTTTCAAACGAGTGAGGGACAGGGAAGTAGTGAGGGGACCACTAGTAGGTATTAAATATACTTGCTACCCACCTTTTACTAATGTATACCTAAAATATTTTCTAGCTATTAATAATATAAAAATTAATACACGGGTTGTAAATACGGGCGTGAGTTACGTACCTACATACGCAAGTATCTACAACCCATAGTTTTCCTATGAATATGTTTCAAATGTATAGTCATTTCTAAGATATGCATAGTCCTTTCACACTGTTATTTGTTTATTATTATTTTAATTTATTTGTCACAACAGATGTGCAATTATATTCATAAAGGTTTAAAGCCTGAGTAACGATGTAATTTCCTAGGAATTTATACTTGTGAATTAGATCTAAGTGTAATATTAATTGTCAATTATTGTGTAATAAAGAGTTTTTAAACAAACAACAGTAGGTACTACTCACGCAGGCGCCCTCTGGCGGGGGCGGGGGCCGGCGGGGGCGCGGCGCGAGGCGCGCGGGGGGCGGCGGCAGCGGCAGCTCCTGCAGCAGCAGCGACGACAACTCCTTGTAGTAGATGCTCTGACAGTAACAACAACAACCACACAAGTTAAACACAATAAAATGTATAATGTTGATCCTCAGATAAAGCCACACTATGTGGTGGCGCAATAATACAGGGTGTCTTGTCTGTCTAACCTAACGAGTACGATTCCCGTCTAAGAAAGAAAAGACGTGTTTGGCTGTAAATGGATCTGCATTATAGCATGTATAGTGATTAATTTTATATGGTAAAATTAGCTGCAAATATTTACAGGGTTGAAAGTATACACCGTTATAAACATGTTCATATGGCAAATGGCAAATCAGCGCTACGGCTCCGTGCCTAGCAATGTGCTGAGCTGGGCACCATTTTGGCTTAAGAAAGTAATTTTAGATTTAGTGATAGGTATTCTGTAACTGTGTTTTAGTTTTAATTTAATTTCTCTTTTAATGTAATGTTTTTCTTTAAGCCAAATAAAATTTATTATTATTATTATTATTATATGGTAAAAAAGTTTTTCTTTTTTCTCAAACAAATAAATCAATCAAAAAGAAAACAATCTGTGAAGGCGCTCGCTGCTCAATCGCTTTACACACACATCGCCGCGCGCCAGTATCAAAGCCGTTGACCTCGACCGAGCTGACCTGGGCCGGCAGTCTCGACAATGTTTTGACAACGTTATCGTATCGATCGTCAACTAAGGACCCAAAAATCATATCGATAAACATCATTACTGTAACCAACATTACGTAAATTGCAAGTTTCGAGACGACGCTTGTATGTTGGTTACTGTAATGATGTTGATCGCTGGTCCATCGCTCTCTATTTATAATGTTTTTTCATTGAATTTATTTTCTTCATATTCTGAAAAACTACCGAACTCACAATATTATTTTTTCGCTTATCCTGTTTGCTATAATGTATACTTTTAACCCCTGTAAATATTTGCAGCTAATTTTACCACATATAACGTATTATAACGTAGAAATAAATGCGAATGTGAGGTGACTACTGATCGTCATAAAATACCTATTGCATCAACATTTTCGGGTGGTACTGAGACACACAAGATACTTTTTATTCCGGAATTCCCGCTGTGAGTCCGAAATAGACGCGGGTGAAACAGCCTGCCCGGGGAGTGGGAGCGAGTGGGCGTACCTCGTGTCGGTCGGTGTGGTCGACGAGCGGCCCCAGCCGGTCGCGCAGGTAGAGCAGCGCGTCGCAGGGCCGCCGGTCGGTCAGCAGCGCGCGGTAGCGCAGCTCGCGCAGCGCGCGCCGCAGCCGCCGCGCCAGCGCCGCCGCCGCCGGGAAGCGCACGCGCAGCGCCCACATGTCGTCCAGCCGCAGCTGCGCGCCGCCCCCGCCCCCGCCCGCCGCGCCGCCCTCGCCCGCGCACCCCGGGTTGCCGCCGAACAGGTAGTGCGTCTGCGGCACGGCGCGCACGCAACGTTACAGTCGGTTTACACTTCAACGTGTAGCATTAGTAATTTCACAAATCGTTTTAAAAATAACGAAATTCTGAGGTAACAAACATTTAAAAAAAAATACAGCCAGATTGAGAAACTTCATCTTTTTCAACTCTATTAAAACCAAACCAATAAAGGCTTCAATTTTTGCCCAGGCTATAAGTTCTTGACCACACACAAAAACAAATTTTGATAAATTTTATTAAAATTATGCAGTTAAAAAAAGTTAAAAAAAGGATATATTTAAATGCTCCCATAAAAATAACCCTTCAAATCGGCTACCCTGTTCCAAAATCTAGTATGTCTACTGAAATTGAACCTGAAAAGAACTTACTAGCTAGACAATATTCTTTAGTATGAATTCGCCAGTTCCAGTTTCCTAGATTTCGAAATAGGGCAACCGAAAAGGATATTATGTATTTGTGTGTATTGTAGAGATAACAGGAGAAACAGAAGAATTGTATGTGTTGATTGATACAATTAACAGCTTAAAGTTGAAATTACCTCGGTGACGTGATCGTACACGAACTGGTGCGCGTACCGGGGCAGCGGCTCGCCGGCCGCGCCCGCGCCCGCGCCCGCGCCCCCGCTGCGGTACTCGCGCGCCCAGCGCTGCGTGCGCAGGTCCAGCACCCACAGCTCGTTGCGCACGCGCGCCTCGCGGTCCTTGTTCATGCCCTGCGGTAGTGTACGCTGTACAGTCCACGTCGAAAACTTATTCACATTAATAATTGTCGATGCAATAACATTCAAGGACTGTCAACAGTGTTTACATCTGCCCTCGAATGTACTCAGCGTGACAGATACGACGCGATAACGGGTATGTTCCGTTATTACTGAGAGCATTAGCCAATCGTCGCCATTTTTGTACTGTGGACACTAGCGTTTTCAAGGTAAGGTGCTCTCAGTGCTTTGATCACGTTTTCGACCTGCGTTTTCTGGGGATTTACTCGCATTTTACTCGTATTAGTCTCCGATTAATTAATTAATTAATTTAATTATTAATTAATTTATTAATTTCTAAACAACCCTTTCTACACAGATAAAAGAAAGCTACAATCCTTACTAATATTATTGATGTTACGCTTTCACGCCTTAACGGCTCCACCAATCATCATGAAATTTTGCATACACGTTGTCAGGGGTATAAGGAAGGACATAGGTTAGTTTTTGTCCCGGAATTCCCACGGGAACTCCGAACTTTTCGCGGGTGAAACCGCGGAAAACAGCTAGTAGCATAGTTTTTCTATACGCAGCAGTACAGGCTGTCCGCTGCCTATAATTCAGTCACGGCACTGTTCTATGTATAAGTATATGTATAGATGTGGTGGTGGTGGTGGTGGTGGTGGTGGTGTTGGCGGCGGTACAGACGGTGAGCACGTAGATGCGGTCGGCGCGCGGGTCGAGCGCGGCGCGCTGCGTGCAGCCGGCGGCGGGCGCGGCGCGGCGCGGGCCGGGCGGGCGCAGCGCGGCGCAGCGCCCCGACACCACGTCCACGCACCACATGTCCAGCAGCGGCCGCTTCTGCCGCTGCCCGCCGAATATGTACAGCCGCCGCTCGCCCTGCTCGCCACACAACACATAGCGCACACACATTACTTCACACAATCAAATACTTATTACTATATACCTCTTCAAGAGCAGAGTGAACAAGTACTTAATTGGCAGACGTGTTAGTTCAAATCTATGCTTACAATCAGGCGAGATTATGAACAAATGTCTGACCAATCAGTTAAAAAAAATAAGCGATCCCCCCCCACCCCTGTACTTCCCCACGCCCTGCCACAACGTAGCAGCGAGCTTCGAGCTGGAAGCGGTGTAGGCTATTACTGTTCTGAGTGTGTTGGACAATACCACGCTCACACACTGCAAATGCGTCTGTAGCAGTAGTGGGGAGTTAAAGGGTTGGCTTGTATAAAATCCCCCACAATCCTTACTATATATGCACAACCAATCAACATAAAATTTTGCATACACGTTATCAAAGGTATAGAAAAGGACCTAGGGTATGTTTATTCCGGAATCCCTACGGGAACTTCGAGAACAACGCGGGTGAAACCGGGGGGAATAACTAGCAATAGTGTAAATGCGAATGTGAGTTTGGATAAGCTTTCACGCCTCAACTACTCAATCGATCGTGATGAAATTTATCGTGCACATTGCCAGGGGTATAGAAAAGGACATAGGGCACTTATTTGCCGCGGGTGGCCCGAAATGAACGCGGGTAAACCAGCTATGTGGGCGCTCACCGGATGGTAGAGCATGTTGTGCGAGACGCGCGGCTGCGGCGCCGGCAGCCGGTGCTCGTCGGGCAGCATGCACTGCCAGCGGCCGCTCGCGATGTAGTACGCGTACAGCCCCGAGTACTTCGACTGGGACGGCTCCTGCTCCGGGCTGGGGCACACGCACGACACCACGTCAGGACGGTGCACGGTGTGTGCACTGACACTTGAAAGTGTCACTGATATACGTAACCGTATTTGCGTGCGTTTTATGATGCGGTGCGTGTTGTGTTGTGATGTGGTACGTATGGTATGATGCGTTGTCTTGTGTTTTGGTGCGGGGCGTGTTAGATTAAATTAGGTTAGCGCCCCTGCGCCCCGTGTCGTAGTGTGTTGCGTGTGGTGTTGTGTTGTCTGCGCCCAGTGTCGTAGTGTGTTGCGTGTTGTGTAGTGTTGTGTTGCGCTGCGCTGCGCCCCGTGTCGTACTGTGTTGCGTGTAGTGTTATGGTGCGGTGCGGGGCGGCCCGTGTCGTGAGTCGCGCGTCACCTGTCGGCGCGGTGGCCGGGGCCGGGGCCGGGGCCGGGGCCGGGCAGCACGCGCCCGCCGAACACGAACAGCACCTGCAGCCGCGCGTCGAGGCACAGCTGGTGGTCGAACACCTGCCGCGGCCCGCCCGCCGCCGCCGTGTCCGCGCACGGCACGCTCCACCGCCCCGACGCTACGTCGTACTTGTACAACTCGCTCTGGAAACGTGCAACCGTCACCCACCCCACACCATTATAACAGGCTAGTTTCCCAAAATTTTGTTTTTAGTTCATCTTGTAGATAATAAAAAAATATTAGACAAGTTCATTTTTTTACGTATAGGTAATCAAAAAATAACGGAAATACATTAAGTCGAAATGTCGCGTGGCGTCACGCCGTGCTAGTTTATTGCACGTTGTGACGTCACGAGCCCCCACCTCCTAAAATTTCAGTGCGCTTCATCTAAGTATTTTTTCATTAATTTGAAAAACTAAAATATACATGTCTAACCTCGGAAACTACCCTACCGTCTGTCATCTATGTCACGTCCCCTGTAGAAGGACATAGGGTACTTTTTATCACGAAATTCCGTAACTCCGTACTCAACGTAGGGAACAACAGCTAGTAAATAAATAAAGATTTACTGTCGCCAGTTAATATAATCGTGGATCCTTTATTTTCCTTTCTCTTCGTAACTTTATTAATCTGTAATTCAATATAGCTCATGGCAATTGAAATTATTATAAGGTGCAAACTATGTGACCAGGTGTAGTGTAGTATACTTTAAGTCAATACAGTAAATATAGAGTGGTCCGTTGTTGAATTATCCTGCCTATAGACTATAATACGTACTTAGGTTGAGGTAATAACGGAACGGGCATAAGCACTGATATGAAAACCCTAATACGGTCACCGGAATGCGCGTCGTGGTACCGTGAGCGTGTCCCGGTTGCGGCAGCCGCTCTCGACGAACCGGCCCAGCAGGTAGATGCAGCGGCGCGCCGCGTCGAACACCATCTTGTGGCAGGAGCGCGGCGAGGGCCCGCCGGCGCGGCCGCAGTGCGCGCTCAGCAGCGCCCAGCGGCGCGCGCGCGGGCTGAACGCCCACAGGTCGTCCAGGTCCTCGCGCCCGTCCCACCCGCCGAACAGGTACAGCGTGCCTGGCGCACGCACACTGATACACATACACTGCTACCAGCTACGGGAGCGTTAAGCTATTACGTAACGAAAAGGCTATTTGACTAATTTTTTTTTAGTCCGTCTTGTAGATTAATAAAAAATATTGGATACGTATTTTTTCTTTTTTTCCGTAATCAAAAAATAGCAGCGATACATCGAGTTGAAATTTTGCGTGACGTCACTAACTAGTGTAGTTTGTATGGCGGCTTGTAGCGGTAAGTGACGTCACGAGCCCCCACCCTAAACTTTAATCCGCTTTATCTCTGTGTATTTTCATTTATTTGAAAAATAAAAAAATACGTGTCTAATGATTTTTATTTTTATAATTTACGGACTAATTAGAATTTTGATTTGCAAATATTGTCAACATCCCTATTTGGAGGGAGGGGTGTTTGAACTGTGTTACATAAAATTGTTTTTTGTTTTTATATAGAGTATATTTTCTTATATCTATCACTTTACGCCACATAATTGTGATTTTTAGATAAAAAATGGTCATTTGGTGGTTCACTAGGGGGGAGGGGGGTACAGAAAAACGTTGGTGCGTTACATGGGGGGGGGGGGAGGGAAGTTGCGTTACGTAATACTTGAACGCTCCCTAATTGGCCCAGTTGGTCACCATGCCTACCCGCTAATTAAGAGGTTCAGGGTTCGATTCCCGTTGGGGGTGGACTTTGTGTGATGAACACAGGGTTCCATTTTCCAGTCTGGGCGTGTATATATGTATATACAACGTGTTAATGAATTAACTGAAAACTAGAAAGTAGTTTGTTTAGAATCGACTAGCGAATCGATCGCACTATGTTTTAATATAGGTTATATTTTTTCATTTTTATTTGCCCATGTCTAAATTATTTATTATACAAGATTTGGCGCGTACGCCGCCCGCAGCAAAAAAAATTGAACTGGTAGGTGCGGGTGTGGCGCTAGGAATTTCGTAGATAGGTCACCTCCAAAGTAATGTATCTTTTAAAGTATAAAATTTTTCGACATAAAATATATTTTAATCATATTATTGTTTATTTTTTTAAATGGGTTGTATCAGATTTTCAGTTAATTCATTAACACGTTGTATATATGTGTGTAATAATATGTAGTATATATAAGGTTTGCTTGGTTTCCACGACACAAGCTTATAGTTTAGTGTGGGATCAAGTAGATATGTGTGTTGTGAAGTGGATTAAAAAAAAAAACGAAACTCAAAAACTACTTAACCGATTTTAGAAACTCATTTATATAGGAAGCTACAATGTTCTGTAGTGAGATACGGCTGTGGTCGGCCACCCGCGGCTTGCGAATCGCATGCGGCGCTGACTCCTTGACTGCGGCTCTTCCGCGAAATGTTTAATGCAGGCACGGAATATTACTTAAATCTTGCCTTGTAAGACATGAGTAAAAATTTTTGAAGTCTCCTACTAAAGCAAAGTTATGGTAAAAAAAAAATGGTTTTTTGAATAAATTTCAAATGTGTGCTGTCTATATCTGGCTCCCCTCGGGGTGACAACGACAACTTCAAAAAAGGACAACTTTCGAAAACGACAACTTTCTAGAATGTCAACTTCCGAAAACGACACAACTTCCCAAAACGACAACTTCCGAAAAGGACAACTTTCGAAAACGACAATATCCTAAATCGTCAACTACCTAAATTGACAACCGCCAAAATTGAGATCTTCCTGAAACGACAACGCGTTGTCTTTTGTATGACAAGTTTGCCAACTACTGAGATAGGATCCTTTTTATTCCATGATTCCCACGAGAATACCGAAATTAACGCGGGTGAAATCGCTGAGGAACGACTCGAATATAACATTGTATATTAGTCACTTCGTTTAAAAGATTAGTCAATACCTACCAGTGTTAGTGTCGACCACGAGTTGATGCCCGCCGCGCGCGCGGGGCCGCATGTTCTCTTCTCCATTACAGTCTGCCGGATGTGACGCAACAACTGCATCATTCGGCGAAAGTCTCAAGAGCGATTCGGAGGAAGATGGCGCCGTATTATCCGCTGTTGTCGCATTATCCGGTGGTGTCGCATTATCCGTTAATCCCAAATTATTCGCAAGAATCGCATTATCTGTTTGTGCAGGATTATCTGTTGGTGCCATATTATCCATTGATACTGCACTATCCTTTGGTGTTGCATTATCCTCTGATGCCGCACCAGCAACTGGTTCCACACTAACAGCTGGTGTTGATGGCGCATCCACAAGGATCACTTTATCTGACGTCTCCACGTCTACATCAACTAATTTGTTCGCGTCTGTGGCGATAACTTCCTGTGCATCCACAGACACCACTTCGGTTGCCACAATGGTTTCTTCGTTCTTAACATTCGCAGTGGTTGCTTCGTGCGCTTTCTTCGCATCCACGACCTCAACTTTAGTGCCGGTTGCCGCTTCTGCATCCGCAGTGGCTGCTATGTCTTCTTTTATACCAGTTGCCACCAGGGTCATTGTATCTGCTTTACTGCCACTTACAGCCTCGGCCACTACGGCTTCCTTAGTACTTGTTACTGTATTGGACACTGCGTCTTCTTTAGTATTATTAGTTGCCGCCGCTATGGATCTAGTGCAGGTCTCTGACTGCACATCAGTATGGACCGCTGAGTCGGAATCGAAAGAAAGATCTGAAGAACATTGGCTTGATGGCGAAGTGGATTCAACCGCAGCTAAGTCGATACCCACTATAGGTGCTTCTTCTGTGTATAAAACGTCCAAAGGGGTAGTTTCGATTTCTTCCTGTAAACATAAATTATAAACATCATATATGTAGGTAGTTACTTCATTCCTTTTCTTTAAGTATTGTATTAATTATTGTTTCTTTATGTGCTATAAAGAATTAAATAAATAAATAATAATACTCAACGTCTACGAATAATTTCTACAAATGAAGACTTTAATGTGATCATCTCACCCTTTAGTCACTCTTTAAGACAAGTCGGGTGCGTCATGAACGTTAAAATGCTATGTTATATCGCTCCGCATGACGATCACCAGCCGAAAGGCGCAGCGTGACCAGGTGGGCCGACGACTCGGGGAGGTCGCGGGACGCCATTGGATGCGGTAAGCGTAGGAGCGCTCGTTGTGGCGATCCTTGGGGGAGGCCTATGCATGATGGCGCCAGCATTCACCTCCGGCGACCGCGACCGGCGGCCCCCAGCGGGCTGCGCAGGCGCAACTATCGAATGAACTCACGTATGCATCCGGCTGCAGCACGTCATCCGGCTCGGCGGGCGCGGGCGGCTGCTCGTCGGGGGCGGAGCACGCGAGCGCCGCGTCCACCTCCGGCGACAGCGGCGTCAGCAGCTCCCAGCTGACGGCGGCGCGCGAGCTGCGCAGGTGCAACTCGAATTCACCATCTGCAACAGATCACGACACATATCAGTGTGCTATGTTCTCACCAGGGATGTTGCGGATGCCGATTTTTTTCACATCCGCGGATGTGAATGCGGATGCGGATGTTTAAGATCTTACATAAAAACAGTATATGAATGAATGTTAAAACAATGACAAAGTATTAAAAAAAATAATGCTCCTATTTTTTTTTCGCCGGCCCCGCCCAATTTTATTCTTATCGCAACTTTTACTACATTTGTATACGCATGAACATCCGCATTGATAAATGCAGATGCAGATGCAGATGTCCAAATCTATGCGGAAACTCCGCATTTGCGGATGCATGCAATCTATGTAGTTTTCGATAAAATTAAATAAACTAGCTGTTCCCTTCGCTCCCATTGAAATGTGGAACCTGGACTAAACACACTTTACATCAACAACCAATGAGGTCGCAGGCTCGGTTGCATGAGGAGGATTGGTCTTTATGGAGATTATTTTACTGATACGATGATGAAGGACATAAGGATGTGAGGCGAGGATACCGTCGGCGGCCTGCTGCACGATCGCCTCCGCCTCGTCGTAGTCCTCTCGCTCGACGAGCGCGTCCCAAAGGCGCAGTGCGGCGCCGCAGCCCATGCTCGCGCCGGTCTCGCGCGCCAGCGCCTCGTACGCGCCCAAGTACTGTCGCCGCCGCAGGAAACTCAGGATGCAACGCACATCCGATTCCTCCACGCTCTAGAGACAAGATTTTAGTTTCAAAGTAAACGCTACTGAAAAGTATTGAATTTTTTTTTTATTATTCAATAAAAATTGCTTACTGTACCTATATCTTACAGAGAAAAAAGAAAAAATCTTAAGACGGCATATGAAAATTAAAAAAATTTAAATAAGTTTTTTTTAATCTTATGTTTAGTAATGAGAAAGCCTGTATAATAAAAATTGTACTCACCAGTCTATAGTTGAAATCGCAATCTGCTATTATTTCTGGTTGATTTTTTCCATGCAGCTCAACATACCAAATAGAGAAGTTGTTGGCTCCACCCCACGACTGTAAAGGCACTATTTTGATGTAGTTCACCGGCAGATTAAAACCTTCTGACGTTTTGTATATTAGACTAAACTTCTCAGCTTTATTGTTGTTTTTCAGTCCACTGATGACAAATTAATAACAATAATTTTATATCGTTATAAAGGTTTGATATAAGAGGACTTTCATGTTTCAAAATCTTACCACAGACAATATAAAGGTTTGATATTAGAGGACTTTCATGTTTCAAAATCTTACCACAGACAACAGTAGAAAGGGGTGTTCAGAAATTAACAATAGTCAAGTTGTTACTAAAATTACTAAAAAGCTGGTATGTACTTTAAATTTAATATAAAAAATTATGTATACATATTTTAACAAATTTAAAATTATTACTATATTAAATTATGATGATTATTATTAAATAATAAAGTGCATTGCATACACGTTTGTTTCTAAATCTTTAAATAGTATAAAATAAAGTAGCTTCCGCTGTCTGTTTGCGATAAACTCAAAAACTACTGAATGGATTTTCATGTGGTTTTCATCAATAGAGTGATTAATGAGGAAGGTTTATATCTATAGTTTATCTTGCTGGAACTCTGAAATTACCGCAGGGGACAGCTTGTCAGCAATATAGTTCAGATTATTAAAATTATTAAAATATGCTATTGGGATGATAAGTGTAAAAATTAAATAAGTGAAAGTTTAGAACTTGTCAAAATAAAAACGTAATAATACATACATTGCATTTTTATATTTCTTCTTACATAGTGTAAAATACCATATGGTTTTAGAGATTCTAATAAATCATCCACCTCAAATCTGTGGTGTATAGTGCCCTAATATGATTAAGTAAACTATTAACGTATCATAATAACACTTACGCCGATAGCAACAGTTTTAATTCCTTTTCGTGCATACCTCCATATATTCGGAATTTCTTTAGATCACTTGCATGGGCTTTTATATACTTCCCAAAAGTAATTGTTTCTACTATGGATGTTGATTGCAATTTCAATGTGACAAAGTGTGAAGGTGCCATACTGTCCGTAAACCATCGTGATAGTGGTATGGAGGGTTTGTTCACCAAGATATTTCTGAAATTACACATCATAGATTTTCTTTAATACTAGCTGTGCCCTGCGGTTTCACCCGCGGTAATTTCGGAGTTCCTGCGGGAATTCCGGGATAAAAGTACTCTATGTCCTTCTCTGTACCCCTGACAACATGCATGCCAAATTTCATCTAAATCCATTAAACCATTTTTGCATGACTGAGTAACAAACATCCAAATATCCAAATATCCAGACTTTCACATTTATAATATTAGTAGAATTGTCTGTTGCCTACAGTGGTTGAACTCCTCTGTGCATTTTGGGATTCCCTCAGGAACTCTTTGTTCCAGAATCAAGAGCCCTATATTACCTACCTACTCAAGGCTACAGTAAATTTCTATCAATGAAAGAATATTAAATAGAATAGACTTAGTAGTTTCAGAAATTACTCCTAAAAACAGCAAACTTTTCTATAGCCGACTAAAAAAAGGAAGAGGTTCTATGTTCGGCTGCAGGTATGTTTTTTATTTATGTATGTTCACTGATTACTCGAAGATGGTTGGACCGATTTGGAATTGGATTCTTTTTTTGTTTGAAAGGGTTTACTCCCAATGAGGTCCCATTGCCACCAATTCGGGATCTGATGATGGGATCTTGGAGAAATCGGGGAAATGGGCTATCTAACACTGAAAGAGTTTTTCAAATGGGACCAGTAGTTCATGAGATTAATATGTTTAAGTAAGTAAACAAACTCTTCAGCTTTATAATATTAGTATAGATTTTTTAGGAAGACCAGCAGCACAATGTAAAGTATGTAATTTTAGATTTTTCCTAGAAAAGAGTAAGTCCTAAGGCCCCAGATGGTTTTATAAAAGGTAGTCGTAGTAGGTATATGTTAAAAAAATTAAAAAGATAAAATAAGCTACTTCGTCATCAAGATATCATTCGAAAGGCATTTCGTCAGTTACAAGTTTGAGGGAAGTCCCTTCATACTATAATATATATAGTAGCAATATAGAAAGCGGTAATATCAGTGAGTTTCAAACAATTTCAAATTATCTGGTTCAATAGTAGTAATTTGTACATAAAGTGCTTTGATTTTCGGTCTTATTCAGGACTTACCTACAAGGAATTCTTAGAATCTCGTTGAGGTCGTTTGGTCAATTTTATAAACGATTTTCCTTATAACACATTCATTTATTATTCTTCTAACAAGTACATAAATAGGTACACTACATTAGCTACCGGTGGTAGTGGTGATAGATTATTTGATAGGTACTTACTCTGGCGTATAATTTGAAGAATAACAAGAATAATCGTGAATGGTATAAGAAAGCTTAACACTTTCACTGATATTAACTTCCATATTAAATTAACTTAAAATTATTCGTTTCTACGTTCTATCAATTTTTTTTTTACATTTGTGCACAAACAAGTAGGCTCAAATTAACTAGACATATGTCCACACTCCACAGACGAATAAGAGAACATACCATGATTGCACGTACACTAAATGAAATTGAGAAATAAAAAGAAAAACAAACAACAATAATTAAGTCAGTATACATAAAAAACTCGTGCGGTACAAATGAGTTTCCGCAATTTTCTTTTAAAAGCGCTCTGTGAATCGTTATACAGGCTGTTACAGAAAGGTGTAGTCATATTTGACGATCGTGTTCACGTTATCGTCTGCACAATACTACCGTATTCGTCTGCAATGATTTGACATTACAGTATGTTCTCTTATTCGTCTGTGGACATTACCAACTGAACCGGTAGGTTTCATAAATTTTCTTAAAATTTTCTAGGGTTGCTGTTATTAACTTGTCTCTTCACCCCAACGGTGCTAAATTGCTTCAAATGATCTAGATGACGAGGCTATTGTGTGAGGGACTTTCAGCTTTATGCTTTCAAGAAGATGAGCAGACTTGAATTTATTCTTGCAAAATCAGCTCGAAACATGATAATATAACTTCTTGCGCACATAAAAAACCGTCACCACTCACAGTGAAAATTCATGTCCGAAACAGCACCTGCACAACAAAATCCACTTTTATAACAGATTTTTATTGACACAAAACTCAAAATAAATGATGAAATCTTCGATTCCCGCTATAAACTTCGATTCACACAAAAATAGAAAAAAAAAACAATAGATTTTGGGGGTCCCCATACGTAGAACTGAAACTCAAAAAAAATTTTTTCATCAAACCCACACTTGTGGGGTCTCTATGGATAGATCTTTAAAAATGATATTGCGGTTTCTATTATAATTTTTTTCTAAACTGAATAGTTTGCGTGAGAGACACTTCCAAAGTGGTAAAATGTGTATCCCCCCTGTAATTTCTAAAATAAGAGAATGATAAACCTAAAAAAAAATATATGATGTACATTACCATGCAGACTTCCGCCGAAAATTGTTTTGAACGAGATCTAGTAAGTAGTTTTTTTTTAATACGTCATAAATCGTAAACCGCAAAAAAAAAAAATCATCGATCAAAGTTACAGCGAACTACAAGGACTTTTATATTATGTTACTTGTTGCTACGGAACCCTTCATGAGCGAGTCCGACTCGCACTTGGCCGCTTTTTTTTTAACGGGTTAAACTTAAGTACCTACCTACCGGGTTGATCCATGCCATCTATGATCCCAATCCCATTTAAATTGTTTTCGAATTCCATTTTTCTAAATCAGTTTTCGAAGAAAGCAAACAAAACTCGGTTAACCTACCTACAGTACCTACTAATATAAATGCGAATGCGAGCTTGTTTGGTACGCTTTCACGTCATTTTTATAATCAGTGGCGCCAGTTTAACCCTTGTGAGCGCCTTACCTTAGTACCTAATTAGGTACCTATACACAAAATTATTATTATTTCTTCAACAAAGTTTACCTACTTCAGAAGTTTGTTTCCATGTAGGTACCGACTTACGTGCTTTTGTTTCTGGATGTATAAATTAAAAAAATAAACTGAGTAACGGTGATGTCGGCTGTCGCAACTTTCATACTTCAGAAAAAATGTATGGATTGTGTCCTAGTTGAAATGGTGGCATTCGGTCTTCTCACCCTATAGTCTCTGGCAATGTCAGTCAGTTAGCGGTAAAAATTTTGGCGCCTAGTTCAATAATTCAATTGAAAGAAAAATTAATTGTTGTTGTGTTATTATTTGTTAATTTAATAGTATTTAAGTGTTTTTTTTTTAGTTCAGTACGTTTATTTTGTCTTGTAAGTGAACCGTCGAATAAGATGTCTTATAAAACATGTGAATTTGCGGAGTAATATCGAAGAATGAAAATGGTGTAAAAAGGACTTTTATTTCAAGATTTCCTCTTGATCCATTCCGGTACGTAAATTTTATTCAATTTATAGTTGTTTTTATTCTTATTCAGTGCTTGAAATAACAAAAATACTGCTTTGAAAATTTATTATGTGATTTGAAAGAATATGTGAATAGTGCGGAAAATACCTATACCAACTTTTTTACAGATATCGATAAATCCATTTTTTTGTTTTAGGTGCAAAAGTTAGGTAAAGGCTACCGGTAAAAAAGATTTGACTTATTTACCAATCGAACAACTCCATCAATTATAATAGAGCAGTTGAATGCAGATAAAAATAAAATAGTTCAATTGAGTTAGAAAAAATAAGTCAAAGTCAATAAGTAAGTATATTTTATTCGTGCTGTATTTACCGGGCGACCATGTGATAATTCTGATAATAATAGAAATAGTTTTAAACTATGGGCAAAGTTGTATGTTTAAGTGTTCTCCCTGAGCTGGACCCTTGATTTACTGCAAGAATCAGTTGCTTACCCAGGAGTCAGGGTGCATAAAATTGCAGCTTGCCAATAATAATTATAAATCTAACGATTTGTTTATGCTACATTGTCATTCGATTTTATTTTCTTGAATTTAGTGTTCTTTAATTTATTCCAGTAATCGAGTGACCGGTTGACAAAAACAAACCTTTGGAAAACAACTGCTGCGCACCTACGCACAGAAAGAAAAAACGTGACCCGTATTAGTCCAGTGGTCTACTTGACCACGTTTCACAAGACGGTGTTTCAATAAATACAAAAAAATACCTTTTTCAAATAAATGTTGTATCTCACTCCCAACCAGCTACTTTCCTTATTTGAGGCAGCTGAAAAAGGCACCAATGATGGCTTAGATACATTAAGTACTTAACCGACAGCAATTAAGCCATCATAGGTGCTTTTTTCCGTAGCTATAAAATAAAAAAACTATAGAACCGTAGTATTCCTGATTTTTTATCGATATCGATAAATCGACCATTCGCTATATTATATAAGCAGAACAGCACTATTCTTGTGGGAATCCGCCATGATTGATTGGGCGAAAATTTTGACAATTCGCGTCATTCCATTTCACAGTATGGGAGTCCCATATCGTAGTGATTATATGATCTTTGATATTTTGTTAAAAGACATTGACATTTAAAATACGCACATAGTGGTTATATTCTCTTTGATCCTAGTTCATACGTGTCCCTGGTAGGTATTGGGATTATTATTGCGATTAGGTACTTATAATTATTTAATATTTTTTAAGTCAGTAAAACATGAAGGAATTCAGGATTATATGTTTTTTGTGGTCGTTTTGCATTATATTAAGCTCATTCAATATTAGTTGCACAGAAATTAATAAATGTTCAACTGTCGATCAATTTCAATCTAATAGTTTAGATATTTTAAGTGTAAAAATTATTCCACCCCTAGAAGGTAAAATAAAAGGAGATGCTGGTAAAATTGGTGTTATAGGGGGCTCATTGGAATATACAGGGGCACCCTATTTTGCAGCAATATCAGCACTTAAGGTAGAGGTCAAATAAACGTAACTAAAACCAAACGTAAACATAAAAGTTTGTCTATATTATGACAAATGACATAAAGTACCTACCTACCTAATTTATAATTTCAGGTCGGAGCAGATTTGGTTTACGTAATAACAACTGAGAGTGCTGCGCCAGTAATTAAATCTTACAGTCCTGATCTAATAGTATATCCATTTTTAAATTCAATTTTGGGACTCAAAATTAACTCATTATTATCAAAGATGGATGTGATTGTCATTGGCCCTGGTTTGGGTCGAGACGATTCAAAAATAAAATTATTTTACGATATAATAGATACTTGCAAAGTTATGAAAAAGCCTCTTATTATTGATGCTGATGGACTATATGCAGTATCAAAAAATATGTCAATTTTAAATAGCTACCCCACACCAGGTGTCATACTAACTCCTAACAGTCGAGAATATGAAAAATTGATTAAAAACTTGCCCAGTAACACTACGTTAACTAATTATTGGGGAGAAAATGTTTCTGTTTTAATAAAAGGCCATGAAGATAAATACGAATCAAATAATTCCACATTCAATTGGTCTTTAACACACGGTGGATCAGGGCGACGCGCTGGTGGACAAGGTGATATTTTGGCTGGTGCATTGGGTACATTTTTAAACTGGACTCTAAAATCACCTCTAACTGCTGGATGTGAACACACAAAGAGCTCAGTACACTTTGCTCAAAGTTTGGCGACATATGCAGCAGCAAAATTCACTAGAACATGTAATGCAAAGAGCTTTTTAAAACATGGTCGGAGCATGACAGCTTCAGATATGATAAACGAAATACATTCATCTTTTGATGAGGTGTTTTCACAAGATTGAATATCTCATTATATTTTTTCTTGTATAAAAAATTAAAATAAATTGTTGTTAGGTAGGTACCTAAATTATTGTTTTCCTTTTTTGCTAGCTGTTACCGTTGACCCAAAAATAATACCAAAGGATAATACAACTTACATTGCCGAGTTTAGACCCATTGCACGCAATGCGGGTAAAATCTCGAATTTTTAACCCAAAAAGGAGGAGGTCTTCTTTTTTAATTTTATTGTCTTGCCTCAGCTCAGAAGAATAATTGTTCTGAGTGCCTCAGCCTAGAGCCATCGAAATTCGAAATAATATGAGTATAGGTAGGTACTCTTCTTCTTCTTCTTTTGCTAATGACTATGTTTCTTAATAATAAAAATCTCTTTATCTACTTCTTCAATTATGGCGAAACGCCAATGACAATGTTAGATTGTACCCCAAGTTAAAACATGGCTCTCTTGAAAGCCAGTTTCCTGCTCAGGGTCCAAAATAGATGCTGAAAAGTGACTGAAATAACGAAGACAAAGTAAACGTGACACGCGCGTTTTCGGTACGGCTTTCACTCGTCATCAGGTAGGTACTCAAAATGGAAATGAAAAACTTCGTCTGTCAAGTGTCAAGTCACAAGTGTCAACTGTCAACTTATACTCAAAGTCAAAAGTCAAATGTGTAATGTCGATTCTCGGGATCAAAATATTTTGTGTAATACCTAGGTACTTACCTAATTTTATTTAGGAAATTAAATTAGCAGCAGTAGAACTGCGAAGGCGTTTAATGGATTGAGCGTGAAAAACTCCCAGAATGGAAGATGAAATAGAGGAATGCATCAGAAAAAAAATACAGTGGGCACAATTACCATCGACAGTTAGAAAGGTAGTTAACATGAATGTGTCTCTTAAATGTAGGTTTTATCAGGTGCACATCTACCGATCTACGTCTTGTTATTGGTGTATTAAGAATTTTGAAGGATTTACCATGTAAATAGTATTCCTAATTCAGGCGAAGTCTTGCACTCTTTTCAATGTTTTATTTTAGGCTTCGTTGGAGGAGGTGGATGTACCCACCCACTCTTCGTAGATCCTGCAGAACATTCTATATTTTCTCTGTATTGTATTTGTCTTTATGCGTGTTAGTTATGATTTAATACAAAGAAATGTGTAGCTTGATATTTCTAAAATTTTGATGATTTCTTAATAGTCAACATACTGTTATACTATTCCTATGGACAGCTGATACTAGTTATGAAACCATTTAAGCTATATCAAGCCTAAAAAACATGAGTTCATTAAAAAAAAATTTTTACTCACCATTTATAAACTTCATAAACCTTTTACCAAAGGCATGAAAAAAAGTGACTCTGTGTATGGATAATTATCAGTTTTTACGAGTAGGTTTTCACTGGTAATGTTATAATAAATTTGATTCATTTGTAAATCAGAATAATTATAGGTCGAGTCAGAGACTGACCTTCTACTGCTGAACCACCAAAGCTATATAAACTTAATATATTATAAGACTTATTATAATAAAATTATCATTTATTTCAGCTATTATGTGACTCGCCTAAAGAATATGAAAGGTACATATTCGAATTCAGTATTAGGAACCAGCTGAGGTACCGAGGAAGTTTAGGTTAGTGAATATAAAGATTAAATATGTAACTGCTCTATTATCTATGCTGTTATTAAACGTGTCACACTAGAGACAGAAACAAATAATGTAATTATTACACCTGCATGATATGCCTGTGAGACATTGACCAGTGAACTATGCTGTAATATGTGGTAATGAAATAGTTGTGTTTAGCTTTTAAGATTTTCTGTTTTCCAAATTTATTAGACTTTAAGTAACTCATGAATTTTATTATATTTGTATTTCAGTAAGGACCGTCCGTAAAGATGAGAGAAAGTATTATGAGGCACTTATTCAGAATAGCATACAAAAGCTCATGCTGTACCCTTATCATTTGGCTGACATGATTGTCAAAGGTAAGGCTAGTTCACACAAAAAAAACTAGTTGTAAATAAGTTATTGGTTTATATTAAATTAACTGTACTGTGTGCTTAATGATAATATTTATATACTTTTTTATGTGATATTTTAGCCTTTTTACCACTTGCTGTCAATACAGTGCAATTTGTTGGCCATGGCTAGTTTGCTTTGTACAAAACTATACTATGTCCAGCTCCAGAATGTAAAGTATTTTAACAAATTGCATGAAATTTTTTTATTTTTTATGCTAAGGTGTAAAAAAACATTTATACAAAATTTTGCAGTTAAAATAAAGGTAAAAAATTTTTGTTTAAGGTTTAAGAATTACACCATTCATATATTATGTGGAGGTTGTTGCCTATTTGATTGAATTGGAAAAGAGCTATGACACTATGCCTAATTTTACAGCTGCTGACTGTAAGTATGTTTTATAAATCTTAATTTTTCTTCAGACATAATAACTGGTTCCAAAATTTTGTAACCATTTATAATATGGTCCAACTTAAAAGATAGGATAGTTTTTATCCCGGAATTCCCGCGGGAACTCCAGAACTCAGGGGTACAAAGAAGGACGTAGAGTACTTTTTCCCGGAATTCCCGCGGGAACTCCGAAATTACCGGGGATGAAATCGCGGTGGACAGATAGTATTATTGTATAAAATCCTTTGTCCTGAATGACTGATAGATCAACGCACAGCATAAACCGCTGATCTGATGATTAGAGACCTGAAACTTGGAGGGTGTGTTCTTTGTATGATGTAGGCATCCGATAAGAAAGGATTTTTGAAAATTCAACCCCTAAGGGGATGAAAAGGGGTTGAAAAATTTGTATGGAACAATTTTGCGGGAAGTTCGAAATTATCGCGGGTGAAACCGCGCGGAACAGCTAGTATTATGTCAAAATACAACCCCACTAAGAGGGTAGGTAAGACATTATAATTATTATTATTGACAGGTCTCCGTTTGCTGGGCATCGGTCGGAACGAGTACTTGGAGCTGGTGGCGCAGGCGCGGTCGCTGGGTCGGCGAGGGCGCGGCCGGGCGGTGCGCCGGCTGCTGCCGCGCGTGCCCGCCGACATACCCATGCAGCCCTGGTGGCGTGTCGAGCTGGGATACGTGCTCGAGGATGACGTCAAAGTGAGCTGTGCCCTCTACTAGAACTGACTGCGGTTTAGGTAGCTAACCATTGAGGGACTAGAAAAAAAACAAACAGTTGTGATTATGAACACAGGGAAAATAATACTGTGGGTGTATATTTCATATAAAAATAATAATAATAGTCCACTTCAGAACTGGTAACAGTTAGTTGCTGTCTCTTTCATTTTTCTGTGCATGAGTGAGATGACAAACTATTGAGTTTAATTTACAATTTTTAATTATTACTGGCATCTTTTTATGTTTTGTTTTTCTTTTTTTTATCATTATTGGTAACTACTCAATCAACGGTGTGAGTTTTTGTTTGAGTTTTAGAACTAGCATTTTATTTTATTGTTTTAACTAATTTACTCACCCCTGGAGGCTGGAAGGGTAGGTTGAAGCTGATCTCCAGATGCTATGATCAAACTTTACTTTCATTTTCAACTATTGTGATTGATCTAATGTTTGACAAAGCATGTGCAACACTAACTGGCTTGTTTATTTGTCCGTGGCAGCCTTTGAATGAGAATGAGAGGGCGCTCATTGATTTGCTTATCGACTACGGCTCGCAGACCGCCGGCGCGCTCGACTACGAAGTTGTCAAGACACTTTATAGGTAACTGTGGTGTAACGATCACTTCAGACTAGTCACAACGACTTGTGATAATTCTGCTCGTGCAAAACGCAAAACCAAAGTTTAACAAGTGAAATAACATATCGCATTGACTCTATTTTGCTAAAATATTCGTTCATATGATTAACATTTACTTTCACGTCCTTTTCAATAGATTCCGCGCACCGATGGGTGGCACCTGAAGCGTTTGGGATTGTGTAGGTAGTTGAGACGCGCTTTATGGGCAAGGAATGTTCTTGGTCATTTATATACCTATTGTAGCGGGAGCTCCAATGGCTCGGCCGCTATCAAAAGGGAAGCTTCCCGCCGGCCGAGGTGGTAATATAATAATATAAAGCTGAAGAGTTTGTTTGTTTTGTTGAATGCGTTAATCTCAGTAACTACTGGTTCAAACTGCGGGGCGCAGCTAGTAATGAATCTGGGCGCTGTAATAGGGATGTTGACGACTTTTGAAAATCAAAATTCTAATTAGTCCGTCAGTTAAATAAATAAATAAATAATGGACACGTATTTTTTGCTTTTTCTAATTAATGAAATATATATATAGATATAGCGCATCAAAGTCTAGGGTGGGGGTACGTCATTAACCGCTATTTAAGCCCCAATACAAACTGCACCGGATGTCACTAGACATCCCGCGAAATCGCCGTTATATTTTGATAACGAAAAAAAAGAAAAAATACGTGTCCAATATTTTTGGTTTATCTACAAACCGGAATAATAAAAAAAAAATAGTCAACTAGCGCATTGTGCGCAGGCGCGGGCTGATATACCTGGACGTGCCGATCACGGGCGCGGACCGCGTGGCCGTGCCGCCGCTCAAGGGGTTCGTCATGAACCGCATCGCCGGCGACTACTTCGAGACGCTGCTCTACAAGGTGTTCGTCTCCATCGACGAGCACACCACCGTCGCCGAACTGGCGGAGGTCTTGCAAGTAAATATACATAGGATTAGAGATAGTAGATTTATAAATAAAAAATAATAATTTCCTACTAAAATATCGAATCCATCCAATCCCCACCGGGAATGGAACCCGGAACCTCTTGATTAGCGGATAGGCATAGTAACCTACTGCGCCAAGCGGGTCGTCAAATTTTACCCCGGAATTCCAGTGTGAAAGTTTACGAAATTAATGAGGGTTTGTATATAGATCATTATCGTTACGATGCGACTCGAAGGTGGAGTGCGAGCTGGTGAAGCAGGCGGTGTCGCTGTACTGCCGGTTGGGGTTCGCGCGCCTGCCGCGGCCGCCGCCCGCCGCGCCGCGCCACCCCTCCTGGCGCGCCGCGCTCACCGCGCCGCACCACCCGCCGTGTGTAGCTAGCTGCCTCACTCACACATCACACACACACACACACACACACACACACACACACACACACACACACACACAGACACACACACACACACACACACACACACACACACACACACACACACACACACACACTCGACACACACACACACACGACACACACACACCACACACACGACTCACACACACACACACACACACACATTTCCGTTTTAAACAGTAAAAAGTATAGCTAACTATAAAGGAACGGCTTCGCTTTATACTAAATTAACGTCATACCTAACAGTACTATCCGTGATAACGGAACATAACCTTGATCACAAGCTATAAATTACTTTACTATTATAAATACGAAGTGAGTTTGTTTGTTGTTACGCTTTCACGCTTTAACTGCTCATCATGAAATTTTCATATGCGTTGTCTGGGGACAGAAAAGGACATAGGATACTTAAAATTTCGAAATGATTTCTTCTTTCAGCTACAGTCAAATATCACCTCTGACAATCCATAATAATATCGAGGAAGAAGCTCTACAGATGGAGCCGGTACTGCTCAAGCAAAACATGCCATCTACTTCTAAACAGGTAAAACAATACAATGTAAAAATTCGCTGCGAAACTAAAAAAACCGTATATAGTTAGTTAAGTAGCTCTCATTAAGGATCGTCGCGCGTCGGCTGCTCTACTATTATGTTCGGGCACAACTTATTGCTATGGCAACTAGACGTTGTTACTTACAAATGAGCTGGCTAAACATGCGCAGTCGAAACGTTGCTATGACGACAAGACGTTGTTATTTACAATAAGCAGAGATAAATCTTTTTTCATTTATTTGTCCTTTATAGGAAAAGCTAAGGTTACAGGGCCCATACTGCCAATAAGCAGAGATAACAAATAATAAGGAGTAAACTTTAGTCGTGTGTCGGAGCTGACACACACTTTTTTTTAAGTATTTCATCAGTTCTGTACTGTACAAGTGTTGCTTAGTTTGGATCCAGCCCCCCTAGCCAAATTGACATTTTACAATCGTTAATGCTTAGAAAACTCGTTAAAAAATAGGTTAAAAATAACTGTATCGTTTGGACACGTGGTCACACAAAACTAGAGTTTTGATTGGACGATTTTACGTGACCAAGTGACTGACTGAAAGTTGCTTAGTTTTCTATGTTTTAACGATTGTAGAATGTCAGTTTGACTAGGGGTGCAGGTAGCGGTGTGTGATAATGTCCAAGCATTATCGTGATTGAAATGAAAATGAAATAACTTTATTGTACTCGTACAGGTAACAACAAACATGACCTATTGCGATTTAATATTACTACGATTTATAAATGGACGCAGATAAGCAATAACATGTTAACCCACAAAATGAAGTTATAGATTCGGAACGATTTATTGAGAGTTAGAGAACGTTTTTTAATTATGTGTTTACCTTATTACATTGCTTAAATATGTAACTAAATATTGAACAAAAAAAAATTGACACAAAATGGCGCTATAATTTTAAAACTTAATCAAAATTTTTCCAGTGTGGGTTAACTCACTATTGCTTAACTATGTCCAAATATGAGACTACAATGGCGACCTTTATCACTACTAAGAGGAGACAAATTAGACTTAGAACTAAGTGGGTGGCATGAGCAAATATAATTATGTAGTGAGGTATTAATAATATATCGTCCACTTGCGACGATAGTGTGATATCTCAAAAACCTTGAATTTACAGGAAACGATTTTCAAACTTTTGATCGTTGTAAACTTTTGAAATATTGCTCTGATTAAATAACATTGTTTAGGTGAATTTTAGGTCATCTAATATTAAATTGATTTGTGTAAAAGAAATGTAAGTTTTCATAATAGAATACGCGAAATAACTAGTTAGAAAAAAAAACGCAAATCTTATCACGTTATTCTTGAAATATGAAAGATTTACGCTGTGCTATAAATAAATATTACGTTGAAGATGATGAAATTATTTACTTTGTAAATTAATATTTTGGGGTATGTAAGAATACAACGTTGTTTTTCAAAATATTTATTTATTAAAAGGTTTGAGTTAATAATAAAAATAGTGGCATGTAACAATTTCTACTTAATATTACAGACAGTCAAACGACCGAGATCAGCAAATCGAAATCGAAAAAACTAATTTTATGATTACTTACTAAAATTACTGATACATATTAATAAAATCATATCCCTCAATAGAATATAAAAAGTTTTGGCATTATACGTGTGTGTAAAATTTGTTTTTTAAACAAAAAAAGTAAACAAAAACTTTAATATAAAAGGTTAGAATGTTACTACACAGTTACTAGAACGCAGTAGCATGCTGTTTAAAAACCAGTTATATGATTACTATTTGGTAACGAAAATAGATCCATTTTTCTTTTTTTGGCTAAACCAGGAAAACTCACTTCTTTTTTTATGACAACAGCTTTTTTAAACTCTTCTGCATAAGAAGTTTTGAAGGAGGTACAATACTTCGAACTCGTCTTTCTGGACCTTAAACACTTTTATTTTGGATAATTTAATGTTCTTTTTGTCTTCATCTTTGTGTAGCATAAAACTCATTTGATTAGTAGCAGCTTTCCAATCACAAATGTCACTATAGCACATATCATTGACATGAATTGGCGTGGATTTCTTCCTGGCAGCTTTTATTGAACCGATAAAACCTTCGGGGGTATAGATAGGTCCAGATCTCAACTGCCTCTTCACCTATCGTTCTATCTGGGAATGAACCGAGTCACCCTCATTTTGGGTATGGCCTTTTATGAGGAATTTGTGTGTCTTAATATTTAGGTAGTTCTGCACAGCATAAAGGTACATAGCCATCATGAACTTATTCTTCTGCTATCCAGCACAGTTGTCAGAATAAAAAAAAAACGTCAACTGGTTTGCCACCAGATCTTCAGATATTTAAAGACGCAAGTAGCAATTACATTCACACCTCTATGAGCCTGTGATTCGCCCCCAAACATAACTTTCAATATAATCAGTTTTAAGATCGTAAATTGTTAATTTTGATTTGTAATAAAACACAGAAATTTCTCCCTCAGGGCACCGAAATACGGCTTGTAAGTCGTAAACAGCAACGACAATGTTATTATCGTTCTTATCCTTCTCCTTCTCTATTCGGGACAAGTGTTTCTCTTCATGGTGCTGTGAATAAACTTCCTGTTTCAATTCTTTTTCTTCTGCACTGCTATTTTTGTAAGCATCGCAACATCACAAACTCCGGAGTTCCTGCGGGGATTCCGGGACAAAAGTCTACCCTTTGTCACTCAGGATCACTGCAACTTTCTTATAAGTGAATGAATTTTTAAAATCGGTTCAGTAGATTCAGATATTACCCCTACAACCTCACAAACTTACAATCTCCGGTGTTCCCACGGGAATTCCGGGATAAAAGTACCCTTTGTCATTCAGGATTAAGTACTGTAGCTTATAAGTGAAAGAATTTTAAAAATCGGTTCAGTAGATCCAGAGATTACCCCCTACAATCTCACAAACACGCGAACTCACCAACTCCGGAGTTCCCGCGGGAATTCCGGGTTAAAAAGTACCCTTTGTCATTCAAGATCACTGTAGCTTCCAATGAGTGAAAGAATTTTCAAAATCGGTTCAGTAGATCCAGAGATTAACCCTTACAACGTCACAAACTCACAAACTGTTGCTCTTTATAATATTTTTATCTGTGGTATAGATAACATCGTTTAGCATCTACAACGTTACAAGTGGATATAAATAAACATAGTAATCAAAAAGTATTCTGGAACAATAGCACATCAACAAATAACCCAAAGCATATCTTGCTAAAAAGCAAATGCTATATCATCTTCAATGTTACTTTTTAAGTTATCACGGTTAAATTCATAGTTTTTACAGGAAAAATGTGATATCAAAGACATGTCACATTATTTTTTTCGTAATTTTTACAAGAACACTGTGACAGAATGATACATTTTACTGTCGAAAAAAAATAAATCAGTCCAAATTAAACTCACCTTTTCACTAAAAACGTGATATATTCAATTGTCACAATATTAGCGAAAACTGAGAACACTTCACACTAGCAACAATAGGTGACAACTGAGGTGACACTTTGTCGAAGCTAACTACATCGACAAGTGAGATAATGCTATACTGTGATATTTTTGTCCCTTTCTCTCATTGCGCCGCCATTTTTAGAGTAAAAAATATAGCGTTTTTGCAGATAATAGATCGCGGTAACGCGATTCCAAATTACTATAAAACAAAAAATTGAATATTTTGAAATATCACATTGTCGTCGCAAATGGACGATATGTACTAGTTAGTACCCACTAAGAACCTCGCGTGCCCGCTTTATAAAGCGCTTTAATAGGGATGTGGACTACTTTTGAAAATCAAAGTTCTAATTAATCCGTGAGTTAGAAAAAAAAAAACAATAGACACGTAGTTTTTGCCTTTTCAAATGAATTAAAATATACAATGATAAAGCGCATTAAAGTTTAGGGCGAGGGGGCCGTGACGTCACTAACCGCCAAACCGCCATACAAACTGTCCGGATAGTGACGTCACGCGAAATTTCAACCCAATCATGTAACGCCGGTATTTTTTGATTACGAAAAAAACAATACGTGTCCAACATTAATTTTTATTAATCTACAAGACGGACTAAAAAGAAATTTGTCAACATGCCCATTCCAGAGTGCTCAAGACATGGGTGAGGTGTCGAGCGGGGGCGGCGGCGGGGGCGGCGGCGGCGGCGGGGGGCAGCGCGTCGCCGTGCTGTTCGACTCGACGCTGGCCGCCTACCTTATGATGGGCAACCTGTCGCCGGTACGAAGGGACCACTTAAATGACAGATAGGTCACCTGCCTCTCAAGGACATTCTTTAGAGTGGTAACGCAATTTCGAACTAAGGGACCGATCGTCATGTCACGTGGTCACGAAAAAAGGTCCAGTCCAAAGTCCAATGATACGTTCCTTAGTTTTCTGATAGATTGTCAACTTGGCTAAAGGCGCGGATATTGCCAAAGAAACCCTAGTTAATAAAATCAAGGAAGAACGGATTTAATGATTTCTGTCTCTATGATATGGAGTTTAATAATGTTTTCATTGTTCAGGATCTGAAGAGTCACGCGGTGACCTTGTTCGAAGTGGGCAAGCTGTGCGACGAGAGCTTAGACAGCTTACTCGTGGAGCTAGATAAGGTGAGACCTTTGCTTCTTGGAAACTTATGCTAATACATGGGTTCGAAATGTTTTTCGTGACCACGTGATGTGACGATGAGTTCCTTAGTTTTCTATAGTGGCAGATTGTCAACTTTGCTAAGGGGGCAAATCCTTCTTCCTGGCTGCCGTTTCTAGTACCTGCCTAGATAGGCGGCGCGGTGACGTTTGTCGAAGTTCGAATTTCTAATCCTAATGGTGTACAGTTACCAGCACCAAATATCGGCCAGTATTTGAACTCTATTACTATTGCAATAGGATTCGATGACTGCCAAAAGTGTATACATATTGGCTGCGCTCTGCGACAGTGCGATGTGTGCCGTGTGCGCTGGCGCAGGTGGTGGCGGACCCGGAGATCGAGGGCGAGGCGCGGCGCTACCTGGCGGCGGCGGCGAGCCTGCGCGCGGCGCTGCGCGCGCTGCGGCCGCGCCTGCGCCCGCTCGACCTGCTGCGCTGCGAGGCGCTGCACGCGCTCGGCGCGCCCGCCACGCACCGCCTGCTCACCACCAAGTACAGGTACCCGCAGGCCGCACACCACCTGACACCGGTCTATCAGACGCACCTGCGCAAACTTACCTCAAACAATATTATGTTTCCCATACACTCCCACCTCGTCTCCCAATTCCACCCCCCCATCCCCTTCTTCCCTCCTTGTCTACTTGTTCTATACTCCTAGCTTAAATTCAGGGAACTCATCAAGTTTCCTTTTCTTAAGTTAGAAATTACTTTATTCTTTATAACATCAACCTGGTTTTGCATTATTACCTACTGCCACAGATGATATAATACTATCTACTACTAAGTTTAGATGAGCGGTGACTCCCAACACGGGCGTAAGCTTACTGGGAGCCACCTGCCACTAGTTTTTAAGCAACCATGTATATTATTACTATCCAAAAAAGTTTCTCTCCTATACTGTAAGATATGACGTCACTGGAAGCCGTTCCTATAAAGTTGGCTATACGGAGCAATACTGGTTACGCTGTCCCCTGTATACTGTCATCCATGTACTGTCATGTCACGCTGTCAACCACTCGTGTCATTGGTCTGAGGTTGATCACGTGATCAAACCACAAGCACCTTACCTCGAAAGCGCAAACTGTCACAGTACAAAAATGGCGATGATTATGACGTCATACCACCTACTGCGGATACTGCGGTAGGGTACTGAAAGTTATTCGGAACGATTTTCAGGGCACTAGGTTGAAGAAAGTAGTTTTGATATCCAAAGAAGGAAGCTGGAATCATTTGACATCATGAAATTCCTGCCGACAGCCATCCAGGTCTCACGCCACATCACAAAAGACCAGTGAGTGATATAAAAACATTACATGGGACCTGGATCAAGGCTTACAAATATTAAAATATAATGTACAAATAAAAATATTAAATACCTGTTGAGTGTGCAGTTTCCTTTTGTAAGATTAGATATAATATAATTATTTAATGTGTTTAGAAGATAATTTAATCACGGCGTAGTTGCTTTACGCAGCGTGAAAGCATCCGAAAGAGAAACAAAACAATAACGCCGACGCCTAAGAAAAATAAATTTTGAATTTAGATGAAAAAAAGAACGTACCACCTCCATGGGCGTTAGCACCACGTTACATGTTAATGTCCAACTACGCGTTAAAATACATACGTGTTGGCTACATTTAGTTTGCAACGTGCCGTTAAGCGTTAATTTCTAGTGAAATAACGCGTTAACACAAAATGGCGGTCGAAGCTTCAAACAGCTGTTTTTTTACAATGGCGGTAGAAGCAGCTGTAATTTTAGACCAATCCAATGTCGTATTTTTATTGTTCCCACCAAAACAAAGTAAATACAGTCTTGCTCCGCGCGTGCGCCACGCAGAATGAGAAGGCGTTAATGTAGCCAACACCGCTTAGTGCGCTAAATAACGTGCTAAAACCCTTTGATCTGTCCAAAAAACCGACACCCGAGCTATCGCTTAACGTTTAACGTCATTAGTAATGCCGTTAACGCGTTAAAATGTTGGCCACATCTACGTAATGCCTTATGTAGCGCACTAATTTACGCGTTAACAAGCAGGTGGAGCAGTAGCATTACAATTAGTATGTAACACGTGTGTGTGTGTGTGTGTGTGCATGCGTGCGTGCGTGCAGGGTGGCGATCTCGACGGCGCCGCTGTGCCGCGAGGCGCGCGCGGGGCTGGCGGCGCGCGCGCTGCCGCACGTGGGCCCCGCGCCGCCCGAGGCCGCCACGCCCTGGATGCGCCTCTACTGCTACCACGTCGCCGGCTACGGCCCGCCCACGCTGCTGCTCACCAAAGGTGCGACATAAGTACCTACACTGAGCTCGAATGAGCTAGTTAACTAATTTTTTTTTAAATCCGTCTTGCAGATAAAAAAAATATTGGACACGTATTTTTTTTTTACTTAATCTAAAAATAACAGCGATACATTGAGTTGAAATTTCGCGTGACGTCACTGACCGGTGCAGTTTGTATGGAGGCCTACTCTGACGTGTTAACCGAAACGTCATAATCTGTCAAGTGCGTGTGGCGCCATTTTGTCGAATCACTACCTACGTACCTTGCTGCATATAATCTAAGATTTATTTGTATTTTTCTATGAAACCTTTATTAAATGGTTACTGTTTTGAAATTTAGAAAATATTTCCTAACTGGCAATGTATTTTTATCCAATTTGAATAAAAATTAAACCAACAAATTGTAGAAGACAAAAAAGTTGTTATTTTTTAAGTACTTTTTAATTCAAAAGTCGTTAGGATTCAAATAAAATAGAAGATATATTATATTACAAATTCATTTATTTACCATTTACAATTGTTAATTTACACGATCCAATATAATTTAATATATTTTATCTTGTACGAACGTGTTGTAATGACGACCAAACTTTTCACGTTTCAAGCTCGCTGAACAAAAATCTGTCACAATTTCAATCTCATCGACCATTATGTAATAGCTATTTATTCATCGCAACTGGTTAAACTAAGGTATTTTCATTAATTTAAGGAGTCATAATAATCAGTAAAAGTCAATTTAAGTCTATGAAATGAATAGTTTTAAAGTAATAGCCATAACAAAAAAACCCTCTAATTTCAACAAAAAAGGTAGTGTTCCACAGAAATAGTCATAAGTTTAAAACTAGTCTACAGATTTAAAATGCAAATGCCACAATAGAAACTACAATAAATTACCTTTTAATTATAATCAAGACCATTGGTTTATGTTTTTATTAATAAAATATCACGACATGAATATCTTTACATTTTCCATCAAATTTTCCCAAATTTTCCATACAAAATTGAAACAGTGTTAGCCAAGTATGGATGCGGCATTTGGCTATTTCATAGTAATACATTTTAGAACACAAATTTGTAATACAAAATTTACATACTTTATTCAGTTTTTTGGTTTCAATTTGGGAATTTATATCCTGTTTTTTTTTACATTTTCAAAGAAAAAAATAATTTTATTGATGTTTATTACTTGGTTTAATTAACTGAGTCACAATTAATTGCGTCACCGAAAATAAAAAAAAAGTTTATTTGCATGTGTTTATTTACATTATTCCCTCTATGAATTTATTTAACATTTTTAAAGGTTTAAATTGATTACAGAAAACCAAAATGTTTTTTCTGTATGAATAAAATTCCATTCTCAACACAAAGTGTAAAAAAGGCAGCCTCTAGCTCCGGTAACGAGGGTGACAACTTCCTTTTTTTGTGTCGAAGAACATTCTGTCCACCCTCGGTATAAACGCCGGGAAGATGTTTTCCTCCTCGTCACCCGCCTTTTCGTCCTCCTCGCCACTGTCATATTCGCTCCCTATAACAAAGTGAAATATATGAGAAAAAAAGCGTCGTGGTTTGATCTAAATAAAATTTCCCAGCATAGAATTAAATATCTACCGTAGTTAAGAGCCGTTTCCTACAAAATGTTTTTCTAAAATAAAAGTATTTACTCCTCATAACATCAGCTATATGCCATTGAAAGTTCCATCAAAATCGGTTCAGCCGTTTCAGAGATTAGCCGGGACAACCACAGACAGACAGAGAAATTTAAAAAAATGGATTTTATGTATATACTTTCATAATATGCATTTAATGAAAAGCTGTTACTTTGGAATTACAAACATAAACTTCGATTTTATCTATAAGTGCATGTGTATAGATATATAAATTAATATACATACACTGTTGAAACTTCTGGCTACTCTTCGTCGAGTCCCCGGATCCGGCCACCACCACGGGAAAGCACTCCCCGTGCCCTGCGCGACCCACCTCTATTTTTTTTCTCTTCGCTTCTCTTCTTCACTTTTCGGGTAGTAAGCAAATCCAAAAACCAAACATGCATTAACAAAAACAGGAGAAGGTTAGATAAAATATTGAAAAAAAAACCAACAAAACGAAATAAAAAATCAAAATTAGGCAAAGGTTAGGTACCTAGGGGATCACGAGAACATTTATCATTAAAGGTTATCATTAAAAAATTTATAAAATTTAGAACAAAAAAAAATTAAATTAGTATTTCCATAATCATTAAAATTTCTTTCAATTAACTTACAATTCAAAATATTTAAATATTTTTGATAAAGCGATTCTGTAAAATAGTCCGATGCCGCATCCATACTTGTCTTACCGCGTCCTAAAACTACTGCTTACGTCATGCTAATGACATCTATCAGCGGCAAAATCGGGCATGATTTGATATAAATTACAAAATTTACTTTTTGGTTAAATTTACACACATAAACCAGATTAAAAACGATAGTTTATGATATTGTCCACACAATTTGATGTTAATTCAACAATGCATTATGAAAAAATCACAAGAATTAATTACAACAAAGCTACGATACAGACATGATATTGTCACCATTTAGATACTTCGACAAATTCAACGTAAATTAAATCACAAATTAAACGTAAATACACCCAAAAACTTTATAAAAATAGGAAGATAATATATTTAACTTACGTTTTCACGTCATTATTATCACTATACAGTGGTATTTTAGTTTTTTTCACACAATACTTTGGCGCGCTCCGCAGGTACCAACCAAAATGTTGGCCATAAACTCAAACAAATTGCTGTACTATTTGTAAGGCGGGAATACTTTAAAATTTCGTATAAAAGTTGTCAACTTGAATTTCCTCTAATTGTAGATGTGTTCACGAACAATGTTTTTAATAAGTTGGAAGAATGAAAGAGCTACCATTATTTCACTTCAGGCAAAAATAAACAAATGGTATTTTTTGGCCAGATCTGGCCACCACACGCCCTGAGGGTGTTTGTCAAATGGCCAGACCTGGCCACGACACGCCTCAGGGGTTATACCGGTTAATGACATCACGAGCCCCCACTCTAAACTTTAATGCGCTTTATCTCTGCATATTTTCATAAATTTGAAAAACCAAAAAAAATACGTGTCTATTGTTTTTTTATTTTCTAACTGACGAACTGAACTAATTAGAATTTTGATTTTCTATAGTCGTCAACATCCCTATTACGTGTACCTACGTAGACAAGTATTCATGGTCTAATAATTTATTCAGCTAACACAAAAACACAAATTCAGTACACATTACAAAATAATTGTCGGGTATTTCCTTGTAAAATAATATAAAAATATAGTCTTTAATAAAAGTAAGTATTTTAAAATAAATTGCATTGGACGATTTGTTCGACTACTTGTCCTACGATGTATGCTTCCTCCATAATTCCATGTATATTCAATTCCTGTGTAGCCTGTCCCACTAACAAGTTTAAGACAACAAACAGGAAAAAATGTCCCGTTTATTCTTCTGCTGGCACGAAAAAGAAAAAACGATGTGTGTTTGTATTTAGTTTTCGATAAAAAAAATCGTCTTGCTAGGAATACGAATAGATAGAGCGATATATCTGATGCCGCCTGTCCGTCGCCAGGCACCGTGCTGCGCGGCGTGCCGCGGCCGCTGCTCGGCTTCTCGCGGCTGTGCGTGTGGTGGTGGGGCGCGGAGGCGGCGCTGGAGGGCGCGGCGGGTGGGGGTGCGGGCGGCGCGGCGGGCGGGGGCGGCGGCGCGGCGCTGCGCCCGGCGGCCGCGCTCGCCGCCGCCAACTCGGCGCTGCGCCGCGGGCCCGTGCTGCTGCAGGCGCTGGCGGTGCGCGACCACGCGCCCACCAGGCACCTCGCCTTCCCGCCCGACGCGGACCTACACCCGGGTAGGTACTTACTTATACAACACACATTTTTTTTATTTTTTTTTTATTAAAGGTCCACTTTCGAAGATGGCGGTTCGGTCATTTATTTTCGTGTCAATAAAAAATTGTTTAAACTGGATTTTGTTGTGATTTGTGGTGCTGTATTGGACAATAATTTTCACTGTGTCAGTTTTTTGTGTTCTCAAGAAGATATATGACATTTCGAGCTGATTTCTTCGGTGTCCTCCAAGAGCTCCGAGAAAATTCTTGTAGCCTATTCAGTACCATGGCCTACAAGTTCAAACCGTACAACGGTGCTAAACGCTAATTTGTGCATTTAACTAACTTATTTTACTTGAAACTGGCTAAATACATTATGTGCGAAAGCCAATAAGAAGAAGAACGAAAAAGGTCCACTAAACCGGATGTTACACATTATTCTCGTACATAGATACCTAAATAGGTAGTAATTAAATACAAATATCCTGCATGTTGTGTACATCCTACTGCTACGTACTAGAAGTGAACACAGCATGCGATAACAATTAATAAGTCTCTACATACACTAGCCGCAGTTCCAGTGTGAGTTTGTTTGTTACTCAATCGGTCGGAGAAGGACATAGGTTACTTTTACTGCGAGCACTCCGAAATAACGCGAGTGAAATCGTGGGAATGGACATGTTGACTAATTTTTATTTTTAAGTCCGTCTTGTAGATTATTAAAAAATTTTGGATACATATTTTTTCTTTTTTTACGTAATCTAAAAATAACGGCGATATATTAAATTGTACAACTATTATGTTTATTATCCTTTGTACACTTAGTGAGCAATAAATACTTGAATACTTGAAATTTCGCGTGACGTCACTATTTTGACAGTTTGTATGGCGGTTTTAGCGGTTAGTGACGTCACGACCCCCTCACCCTAAACTTTAATGCGCTTTATCTCTGTATATTTTAATTTATTTGAAAAAGCAAAAAATACGTGTCTATTGGTCCATGGTGTCTATTGTTTTTTTATTTTCTAACTGACGGACTAATTAGAATTTTGATTTTCAAAAGTAGTCCACATCCCCATTCGATAAGTAAATAAATAAATAGGTTTGTTTGTTCGCGCAGAGTCGCAGGCGCTGTGGGCGCGGCACGCGGGGCTGCGGCGGCTGGCGCGGCGGCTGCGGCTGGCGCGCTCGGCCGGCTACGTGACGCTGGCGGACATCGGCGTGCCCGACCTGGGCTGCGCGCGCCCGCCCGCCGCCGTGCACCTCGGTGCGCGCCCGCCGGCTGACGGCCGTTTTTATAATAAAAAAAACCATCAGCCGTGTAGCAAATCGAAACATAACCTATTAGTATTTTCTATTCTAATATTATAAAGAGTGAAAGTTTGTGAGTTTGTGACGTTGTAAGGGGTGATCGTTGGATCTACTGAACCGATTTTGAAAATTATTTCACTTATAGGAAACTACAGTGATTCTGAGGGACATAGGGTACTTCTCCAGGAATTCCCACGGGAACTCCAAGTTCGTGAAGTTGTAATCTTTGGATCTACTGAACCAATTTTGAAAATTATTTCACTTATGGGAAGCTAAACTTATTTTAGTGACATAGGGTACTTTTTATCTCGGAATTCCCGTGGGAACTGCGAAATTACCGCGGGTGAAACCGCGGGGGTCAGCTAGTAGTATATAAAATGTTTTTTTCGCAGTCGCACCCAAAAAAGCGAAGGCACCCTGCGGCTTAGCCAAGCCCGTCAGCGAGATATCCCTGTCGTCCAACGACTCGGGCGACAAGTCCGTGGAGGATTTGTCCAGGGCGGTAGCGGGCAGGCTGCAGTCGCCCATCGAGTCGCACTTCGCGGTCACGCCCACCGCCGGCAGCAACACCGGCTCCCCGGCGAACGGCTTCACCAGCGCCGACTGCGGCCAGCTGCTGTGCGACGAGCTGGACAACCTGGCCGTCGACCGGCACACGCACAGGAGCAAGGAGTCGGTCGCGTACAGCGACGACTTGGTGCCCATCGACAGCACTTCCACCAGTGCCGAAGACTTGAAAGACAGAGACAGCAGAGCCCCAGAAACGACCCGGAGCAAAGAATCGATCGCGTCCACCGACGACCTGGTCAGGATCGATCCGAAAGCGGGCAACGAGGATCGGACATCGACGAGCGAACTGAACGAGCTGCTGAGCCCGGCCGACGAGTCGGTGTCCATGTTCAGCCGGCTGGCGGACGAGCCGTCGGAGGCGGCGGCCGAGGGCGACAGCGGCGTCGACTCCGCGCCCTGCGGCTCCGACGACGACGCCTGCAGACCCGAGGTGGGTACTTGTCGGGGAGTGCGGACCCGATGATGAATATTGATGACTACTTGTCCTCGGCAGATTAGGAGTTCTCGCCAGAATTTGTCTATGGTTATCAGGGATGATGTATTCTAATAAAGTTTTGAAATCGGTCCAATAGTTTTTGCGTTAAATCGTGACAAACAAACAAGAAACAAATGGTTCCTCTTGATAATATTAGTTTTATCGATAAATATAGCCACATTATTTCTGGACAGTTTCTAAAGAAACAATAAATTGTCCATCAAATGTATGATATTCATCTGAACAAACTTAGTCGGGGAGACGAGTGTTGGAGGATTTGTATTTTCTAAACAAAAAATTAAGACGTGCAAGCGTCGTCTTGCTGCCTATTGGCAACTGATTTTGTTGTAATACCCGTGTGTGAAAATCTGTGATCGGTTTTTGACAGTTAAATATCTATTTTATTTTTGGTGGCTGTTGATTTTCCGATTGGCGATTCCCTAATTCGAGAAAGTCCGTAACACTACAAGTACAAAATACTCTTGCAAATGACATTATTAATTACATTGCCCTCATTAATCATGTTATGACGAAGCGATTTGCTTTTTCTATTTTTGTATTTACGCTGTAAATTATTCTTGGCTTATTGTTTCACCAGGCTCATGCATAAATAAATAAATTTAATATGTTCACGTAATTTTTATTGCAGAAATGGACGATTTTGGATCTCCAATTCGGCATACCTTTGTTCGACGAGACGCTTTGCGAAAAGATATGTAATTGTATAGTAGAGAGGCTACAAAAACCTGGAATGTGAGTTTTTCTGATGTCATTATAACTGCCTCACTCAAATGTAGTTTGATTTATAGTACGGGAGATACCGATGCTAATTCGGGAGTGACTCGAGCGTCGTTGGGACCTATTGGGTTTTGAAGATTAGGAGATATAAACAAAATAAGGTCATATGATATTTTTTCATTCACCGGTGGGTTTAGCTTCTACAGGCTTTCAAATATGTAAAAAAAAATATTAAAATGGAAATACTCGAGCGCGTCAGATATTGTAGTTTAGATACTCCAAGGTGTCTCTGATATCGAAAATATATTCATCTGCCGATTTGCGTGGTGGGGGTGGCCATACGGAAGTGGAGAAAATGAAAAAAAAAAACATTTACTCCAGCGCGTCAGATATTCAAAGGGGATGTTAAGTGAGCCCTAAAAATGCTCCCCTTCGAAAATCTGCCAATTTGGAGGTGACGCAAGGTAGTAGCGAATTTTTGAAAATGCAAAAAAAAATCTCAATTTTGAAATACTCGAGCGTGTCAGATTATTTTACAGAAGGTTCAGCTTGCACTCCAAGTTATGTTGGCTTAAAATCTGACAATAATTTTGAGGGGTATTATTAATCTGACTGCTAGAAACAAAAATTATGATTTATTTTTAAGATTTTTTTTTCTTTCTGACGTAAGTTTAATAACTTTATGAGCTATTTCTTGTTCACGAAAAACACACTTTATATTTCTATGAAATATGTAAAAGCTCACAAAATATTATTCATAAAACTAACTTTAAAGCACAAACAAGCCAGAGCGTTTTACATATATAACATGAACGCGTTGTTTTGTGATAAGCTTTATTATATAATATATATATATATAATTACATTAAAATGAAAGGTTATAGGTGAACCTATAGTTTGATGTAATACTTACCTTAACTTATTTTAATATGTATTTTAACCGACCAAAAAAATTATAATTTGACACGTTTAGCGCCGTGATATACTTTGATGACATTATAGCGACGGAAAGTAGTGTGAGGACGGTGCGAGAGAGTGAGAGATAGAAAAAAAGTAAAAGGGAAAGAAAGACAGAGATATGAATAGGTACATGTTTCACTGCAGCTGCTCGTTCGATTCGAAGACGATTTTTGTTTCTTCGGCTTATGAAAATCGGCAGATTATATTTTTCCCACTATCCTTGAGTTATTTACTTTAAAATAAAAAATAAATCAACTGCGCTCGAGAATGTCGAAGCTGCGTTTTTTTTTGCAAGTTTGTGATCCTCTAACTCCCTTACGTCACGTTCAAATGGTCAGATTATTCATATACATACTTCTCACTATGTAATTAACCCACCATATCTTAATCTGACGCGCTCGAGTATTTCGAGTTATCGATTTTTTTTTACTAATCTGATCGGTTATTCTAGACGCACCCACCAGTGTAGAGGGCCTATATTTGGTGGAGGTACTCAACATGGTGCAAGGTACCCCCCTTATGTTCATCTGACGCGCTTTAGCTAATCCACAAATCCCCTCTTGGCGGTCTGTACTATTACATTTGATTGTATTAATCAGCTATTTTTCAATCGGGTTTGGGAAGGTTGGGTTGTGACTGTGAATTTAGAAATAGGCAACTTTGTCTAAAGCTCAGTAATTTTACAAAGTATATAGTAGCTATCCATTCCAATCCAATAAGTATATTCCATGTTAATTTGATTTGTTTATTCCAGGTTAGAGAAAGTGAAAGAGGACAACGAGTACCTGTGTTCGGACGTATTAAAATTCGTCAATCAGTGTCAGGTGACAGATTTTCGATAGTAAAGGCTTCTGAGATTACAATATGCACGTTTTGACACCTACAATATCTAGAAATCAACCAAAGTAACCATACTTCAAAAGTTGAATCTGCCTAAAACGACACAAGCTTATAGCGGTTCAGCTTTTATTCAGATTCAGGGTAACATTTTCACATTACTTGTTTTATTTTCAGTACTATCCCGGCGAAGATATGGGTATAGTAAAAAGAGGCAAATTAGTTCCGTTACCGAAGAAAAACTTGGCGTTCGAAAACGGTCGCATTATGGAGTGGAACGGAAAATGATCGACGCAACTGCGGCCGTCGATGTTATTATAACATGTATTTTATATAGAGATTTTATATTATTTCAATTGAAGATATTGTTATACGTCTTGCCAATGCCACGGGTTTACATTTCATAGACTACCAAAGAAGCAAAATTTATCGATTGAAGATTCTTCGCACATAACATACTTTATGTAGGAAGACCATAATAGTAGATTAGTAGCCAAGGGCTGTAAGGCATCAGTTGCAGCGCGAGATATATAGTTCGAGGGTGCAATTGATGCTTACACCTGAGCTAACTACTCTGCTTTACATCTCGATTGTGAGGTAAGTAGAAAAAAACCGGCATTACAAGAATAATAGTAGATTTTTTAATTTTTTTTTTCGAGAACGAAATGAGCTTCGCCGCTCGATATTAAAAATTGATGACTATTAACTCATACGAAGACAAGGCTAAATAGCGAAGCGACCTCTTTTGTCATTGGGCTGAATGCATGATGCCTATTGCCAGTATGATGGTTAGATCTACGCGAACTTTTTGAAAGAGTGAAGAGTGTTTTTTTAAATTACTTACCGCCCTAGGGCTTTTCTAGTTACATTATTACCCTAGAGCGTTAATTGGTCACCTACAAGCCCCATTTTGGGGTAATAAGGACCTACTTACCGAATATGAGAGATGTAAAGGGAATTTTTAAGTCTTACAACGAAGCTAAAAAACATATTTTGTTTTAGTTATAATAACTTGATGCTGGCCAATTGCAGTAAGTGCTAAAGTTGGAAAAGAAAAAGAAAGAAATTTTACTTAACAGAGTATAGAAGAGGACAAATTTTTATCCCTGAATTTCCACGGAAACTTTGAAATTTACGGGTGCTAGTGATATTCGACAAAAGTTCGCAAGTATCTGTTGTGTGCGAAGGTTCTCATTCAATACAAAGATTAATTACAGTTACAGTGCGATGAATTAAGAAATATGTAAATTTATTTTATTTGTAAATAGAAAGTAATAATTATTATTGTTTTCCTAATCAGTCAATTAATAAAATTAATATTGTGTGAACGACTAAAAATAATGTACCTTTAAGGCCTTTTGCACATTATAAGAAAGTTTCTTGTGTCTTTTAAGAAGTGTCTTATAAGACATCCAGTCGCTTTGATTGTTATAATATGGGACCGTACATATAACAAGAAATGTCGGATAAGACACGCGCATAGTAATTTTTGTTGGATGCATGTAAGACTAGAATTTTTTTTAAAATGTGCAAAAGACCTAATAGTCATCACGTGCGTCTACAGTTAGAAGAGAAAAATGGAAACGCTTTTGACAGACATCAAATCTTATAGCAACAGTAATAACGCTCAAAGATGGCAAAGATGTAGTTTATATAGCAAAGTTAATACGATTTTTTTTATTTTTGACATAGATCCGTCCTCATCTAATGGCTTATTACAAAATGTACCGATATACATAGTTTTTAATTTGCCAACAGTTTACAGAGACTTTACAATTTGACTTTTATGTAACCGAATATGATCTTTATGCCTGTGGAATAGAGTTTACACCTGCAATATGTTTCGGACATTTATGATTTACACCTAAATGATAATGTTACTATTTAATTTCATATTAATTCGACTTTAACATTAGCAATACAGAAATTAGAAATTATTTACATTTTTCTGTTTTTCATACTTATGTTATCATTAATTGATTCTGTTGATGTGCCGTGTCGATTAATAAAGCCGTTGTAAATAAATGTTTTTATATTTTGGTAATTCCAGTTCAAATGCATAATGCATAATACTTGCATGAAATTTATAATAAGAAATTGTGTCAATATTTCAAAAATAAAGGATTATCGTGAAAGATTAACTAAAAAAATTATCAATAGTTTCCAGAATATTCAACTTTTAATTTTGTGAAACGGAACGTTGCAACGAAACACCAATCACAGCCACGACGATGTCACTTATTTTTTAAGGAAACATTTACCTCTTTCAGAGAAGGCATGTCTGGTCACGTGACCCCATTTTGAATTTCCCGCGTTTCAAAAGGTGCGGCAGTCATAAAGCTGAAAATGTTGAGCTATGTCGCTCGTCGCTCGTTTTTTATGAGGTTTCGTTTGGAGCGACGTATGTTCTCTTATACGTCTGTGGCAGCGATAAATCGATGTGGCGACAAAGCTGAAAATGTTCAGCTTTGTCGCTGCCCGCCGCGCTGGGACGCTGGTATTTGGGAAATGGCGTGAGTGCGTGAGTTGACTTCTGGTGCTGCAACGATTTATTTAATTTATTTATCTAGGTAAACAATGGATTCAGACGAGGTAAATATATTAAAACATTTAATTAAAGAATCATAAACGTTTAAACGATAATTTTGTTTCCTCATTGTACAGTTTTATCAAGATTAAAGTGTATGTTAATTTCGAACCACCTTTTTGTTACCTAGCAGTTTTGTTGTCATTAAGTAATTAAGTATAATAATATAGGAAAGTTAATTTGATTAGCCAAAGATAACTTGAATGTGAAAACCTCGTGAAAACTAGCAGAGTTATAAATTTCAGGATTATCTACAGAACTTACGACTTTATGTCTTATTTCATGTACAACAAGCAGTGATGTCAGCCGGCATATCGATGAGAAAGAGGAGCGTGACGTAGATGTAGACGAAAGTGTTTACGAACACGATAATGAGGAAGGTAACCAATTCAACTCAATTCTAACATATTTTCAAAATTTTGTCGACATTTTTATCCTACTAATATTATAAATCTGAAAGTGTGGATGTTTGGGTGTTTGTTACTCAATCACGCAAAAACGGCTGAACGGATTTGGATGAAATTTGGCATGCACGTGTGGCATAATATACGCAGGGGTAAAGAGGTCATAGGGTACTTTTTATGCCGGAATTATCGCGGGTGAAACCGCGGGGCACAGCTAGTTTTTAATAAGAATTATCATTGTAATTGGGTTTAAAAAATTCAGGTATTCAGTCGAAGTGAGAAGATAAGAAGACGTTCCATTAGAGAGAAGAAGTGAATGAGTCAATGGTTGTTCTGAACCATATTGCCGATGCAATTTCCTGAGCCTGAACCACCTCCACCACCACAAATGGATGATGTCGATGGATTCCTACTTGGGGTGGGTTTTAACTTGCGACGATTACCACCGTCGGAAAGAATGGAAACTGTCATAGAGATTTTGAATTTGGTGCTAAAAAAATGTCAGAGATTTGCATCAGACACTTAATTTGTTAACTGGATCTTCTTGTTTTGTTTAACGAATTATTTGTATAAATTGTTCCGTCATTAAGACAAAGTTCTATTTTTTAAGATTGTGATAATTAGTAAAGAACTGAAGATACAAAACTATTCATGTTGACTAGATTCATAATATGATTGTTAAATCAGTAAACGTTGTAAGAGTGTGATAATTATTTATAAAAGAACTGAAGATACAAAAACTTTATGTTAACTAGATTCATAATATATGATTATTAAATTAATAAACTTTTTGAGATTGTGATAAAAACAAAAGAACTGAAGATACAAAAACTATTCATGTTGACTGGATTCATATGTTTGTTAAATCAATAAACCTTTTAAGATTGTGATAATTATACATAAAAGAACTGAAGATACAAAAACTTCATGTGGACTAGATTCATAATATATGTTTGTTAAATCAATAAACCTTTTAAGATTGTGATAATTATATATAAAAGAACTGAAGATACAAAAACTTGATGTGGAATAGATTCATAATATATTATGATTGTTAAATCAACCAACTTTTTAAGATTGTGATAATCTATACTAATATTATAAAGAGGAAAGATTTGATTTTTTGTTTGTTTGTTACGATTTAACTCCAAAACTACTAGACCGATTTCAAAAATTCTTTCACCATTAGGAAGCTACATTATCCCTGAGTAACATAGGCTATATTGTAATCCGGGATTCCCGCGGGAACTCTGAATTATCGCGGGTGAAACTGCGCGGGACAGCTAGTTTAGGTGAGGTAGGTAGACATTAGTCTAGACTTATTAATTTAGTTAATATTAACTTAGGTAGGTACTTAGGGTAGATACCACTCGGTCTTCTTTTACCCCAATGGGGAAGGCAAAGGAAACTAAGTCCATACAGCCAATTCAGTAGTAATTTTCTCTTCTGAAGTATTTACATTGAAATGCATTGGTGAGTCTTTGTCAGTTCACTTGTTTTTTTTTTAATAATTGTAGGGCCTTGGGTACGTGCTCTTTAGAGCCTAAACTACCATGAGTGAAAGTTTACAATCGATCCACGCGTGAGACATTGCTTTCTAAACACTGTTGTGTCTGCGATGAAGAGAATTGTAATGAGTATTGAAATATTTTGGGGCACTGTTATAAAAGTCAATGGAAATATTTACAAATTAATCCTACTAATATTATAAATGCAAAAGTGAGGTTGTTTGTTTGTTTGTTACGCTTTCACGGCTTAACCGATCATCACATTGTCAGGGGTAAAGACAAGGACATAGGCTACTATTTATCCCGGAATTTCCACGGGAACTCTAAAATTAACTCAGAAGAAACTACATTGATATTTCGCATACTACGCGGATGAAACCGCGGGGAACAGCTATTGTAAAGATTAGGCTCGTACTATAGTTAGGTATTCTAGAACCAGAAGGCAAAAATTCCTGGGATTAGTGGCACTAGAAGGCACAACTAAAATAATTAATTTGTTCAAAAAAAATCTCAGTTCCGAGCCATGGTTGGGTCGTATTCTTGTAAGTTGTAACTCCAGAACCAGAATGCACACTTTCCTAGGACTGGTGGCACTAAAAGGCACAATTAAAATGTAATCTTGCAACAAAAAATCTCCGTTCCGTATCGTAATCGGGCCAGAAACTAGGATTCCCTGCAGCCCGACCACAATCGTACTCTTGTAACTCCAGAACGAGAAGACACAAATTCCTGGAATTAGTGGCACAAAAGGGAACAATAAAAATAATGAATTTGTGCCAGCGTAAAAACTCTGTTCCATACCGTGGTCCGGCCAGGAACCATCAACACACAGTACACTGATTTTGCTGCCAGCGACTTATCGCTACTTTTTTTAGTCGCGGGAAATTCAAAATAGGTTCACGTAACCAGACATGTCGCTGCAAACGAGCGTCGAGCGGCTTCCATGAGGTTGCACCGGGGTGTTTTTGACGCGGCGACAATCATGTCACGTGACCAAATGGGACCAGATTTTGTGTGTTCTGTGGATTTATCGCTGCAAACGAGCGTCGAGCGGCTGCATGAGGTTACACCTTAATGATTACTTAGTTAAGTATAGATTTTTAAAACAAAATTGCCGCAATCAGAGACGTTCAATAAATTAATGTTAATTGGCATTTAATGAGTTGTAACTTAATTAGTTAAATGCCAATTAACATTAATTTATTAAACTTGTTTGATTGCGGCAGTTTGGTTTTAAAAATCTATACTTAACTAAGTAATCATTAAAGTCGACTCTGAGTACGGCCGTAACTCTCTTTTTTTATTTCCAAAAAAACACTTGTTCATTTTCTGCTACTTGATTTTTTCCGTTTATCTGATCCCAGAAAGGCGAAGGAACTTGGGTACTATCTGCACTAAAACGTAGTGATCACAAATTAACTAGACATATGTCTAGTAGTGATTACCTTCTCTCTGATCTGCACGCATCACGCGAAAGCAGTACTTTTTGAGAGTGCTCGATTGTGCGAAGACGTTGTTCATGACACTAGCGAAATTTTACATTATTTTACGATTTATCACATAAAAAAATATACAGTTGACACTTGACAGTGACACTTGACGTGACGTTCATTTCATCAAATCAAAAAGCTAAAAAATTGTTGAGTTGGTTGGTAAGCGAAATTGCAGATTAATAAAATTATCAGCCGGTTAATCGGTTGGTTATAATTTCAACTCTGGCTTTGTCGAAAAAGATAAATTTACCTCTAATGGAGGTTGATCAGTTTACCACGGATTGGTCGTATAGTGGCGAGGGATCGCGACTTCCTCTAATCGACGAGTCGACGGCTTTAGGAACACACGCGCCTAAGGACAGGCTAGTACCTATTTCAGCTTGTTTATTACTTTCCTACGCAGGCTCACGATGTTATCAATATTCACTTGCTTATATGAACAAGTTTACATCGTCTATAACTTGAAAAATACACTCAAACTCGGGCCCTTTTTGGAGACGGATGAACCGAACACCTACGCGATATGTTGCTGTTTTTTATGTAGGTATTTTTTGCCAGTGGTCCGTTGGTAGTAACCGTACTTATAATAGTACCGTCTTTGTATCTTTTATTTAATTTGTATTACATTTGTTCTGTATTTTCCTTGTTGTGAAATGAAAAAAGAACTACCATAGCTCCCACGGCTGTTCTTTTTTCATATACAAAACTTAGTAATTGGAACATTTTAAATTTACTCAAAATGCTAATTAGATAAAATCTTATTTTTATTTAAATACTAATTGTTCCCCGCGGTTTCATCCGCGTTAATTTCAGAGTTCCCGCGGGAATTCCGGGATAAAAAGTACCTTATGTGTGAATCTGATGTATAAGCTATATTATTGCAAAGTTTCATTTGAATCCGTCTAGTAGTTTTTGCATGAAAGAGTAACAAACATCCATCCATCTATCCATCCATACATACTTACAAACTTTTGTGTTTATAATATTAGTAGGATCTTGAGCAGTTTTCTTTAATTATCAATTCAATGTGATCTGCATGTCTTATAGAACTTTCAAGAAGTTAACCTGAGATGTTAACTTACTGCCTACTGTGATGTTCGAGCCACACTTGTCACAATAACATGATTATTCCATGTTCTACCTCTTAGATACTCTTTAAGAAAGAGAGATACAGCTAATACATCAGAACCATAGACAATAAATGATGGTTTTGCAACTATAGCAAACCTTTTTTTTATTACCTACATTTACTCTAAAAAACATTGGTTCCCTGCTCAGAACAATAACAGGTTCCCTGGCTATGAACTTGACAGTATTAAACCTGTGATCTATTAAAAAGTTATGGGATGTTTCCATTACAATTTTGTTTTTTATCCATTTGTTTGATGTTAATAAAAGTATTAATTATTTTTTTATTAATTCAGGGGTATCAAAGCATATCTTTTAAAAAAGAAAAATAGATTATTGCAACTTACTTTATTTAATGATTACCTACAGCATTACAAAGAATATACATATAATTATTTCAATATACTTAATACATAACATGTATGACCAATTACAGAACAATACAAATAACGGTAATTAGATGTGGAGATGAAAAAAGTAAGAGAGATTAAAAAAAATAAAAATTTTAAAGATATCAATTTACAGTTAGTTATGATTATGGGAATAGATACTAGTGATATAATATACTATAGATATCAGTAATTAGTTAAATGCAACATTCAGTATATTATAATAATATAATTATGTATACATTTACATATCAATTGAGTTAATATGAATGTGTGGATAAATTATAACGATATAGACACCAGTAGATAGGTAGTATAAATAGAAAGTGTAAGTTCTCAAAGAGATGACAACTACAATATAATAAATCCCTGTAACAAAACAGCAGACAAAAAATTAATACTTCAATATAAAAATATTGTACGGCCCATTTACAGACTGGTTGCTGTTCTGGATCAGATTGAAATGCGTGTGGAGCGACTGCGCCGTGACACAATCCGTATTGAAGAGGAGAAAGACTCTCTTCTCTCAACTCTGGATAGTGTGAAACATTCCGAACTTCTCAATGACATTACTGAATGTAAGTTATAGCGAAAACTTATAAAGTTGTGAAAAAATATTGTATATTATGTGCAATTGACAGCACTATCAATGTAGCACAATTTTTATCCCTGTTATTGAAAGTCTTATTATATTTAAACTTTGGAGTTCCCGCTGGAATTCCGGATTACAATATAGCCTGTTACTCAGGGATAAGGTACCATTCTAATAGTTTTAAAATTGGTCCAGTAGTTTTGAGTTAAATCGTAACAAACAAACAAATGACAAATCAAATCTTTCCTCTTTATAATATTAGTATAGCTAAGCAAGCAAAGAACTTTTTGTTCATAGGTGATAAGGATGACATCTCACGATACGCGGATCGCATACTGGCGCGTGCTTTGACTGTAGACGTAGCTGTGCGCACTGATAGAGACTCTCAGCAGGAAGAAGCCCTGCATCAGGTAATGTTTTTAGCTGATTTGTTTTTTATTGCAAACTGAGTTTGAGCTCTTCACCCTCTCTTATTTAATGTCCGTCTCATTAAACATTTTTATTGTAAACTAATCGATCCCCCACGGTTGTCGGTTACACTCACGCAAATTTCAAGATTCCCTCATGCGGCATTTATACTCACGTATCAGTCGCGAGGCGAGGTACGAGGTGAGAGTGAACAGACGCTCGTGACTCGCCTCGCGCCTTCGTTTCGTCACTCGCAACGCTCGCGTCAGGGAGCGGTTTTTCACGAGTCAAAGAACCTCGCGACAACCGCGAGCGTGGTGTTTACACTTGCACTCTCGTTTCATTCACGTTTCAACGTTGTGCCACGCAAGTTGAGTGCTTTCAAACTGCTTAAATGGATTGGTCACTAGAAGAAACGTTTGTTTCTAGCAATTTAAAAAGGAACCGACAATTTCGGATGCGTAATGTGGCACGAGACGAGGCACAAGGCGAGGTACGGGCGCGAGTGTAAATGTAGTATCAGAAGTTCCAGTGATTCCCCCCTACATCCAAACCTGCAAATGTTTGAACTTTACCTTTTTTTAGTTGTGCCCCGCAATCACACCCGCGTGATTCTGAATTCCCGCAGGAACTCTGATAAAAGTAGGATAAATTACTCCTTATAAAATCGACTAGCCAGTAAAAGTCCTGTCAAAATCGGTGAAATCAATTCAGAGATTAGCCAGAACAAACGAACCGACAAACAAATAAAAAATTTAACAATAGTTTTTTTTGTTATAAGTAGTGTTGAGTGTTGATTGTTGACATTATAAACAGACACTTTAATTTTATTTAAACTAACTGACCCCCGCGGTTTCACCCGCGGTAATTTCTGAGTTCCCGCGGGAATTCCGGGATAAAAGTACCCTATGTCACTCAAAATCACTTCAGCTTCCTAAGTGAAAGAATTTTAAAAATTGGTACAGTAGATCCAGAGATTACAACCTCACAATCTCCGGAGTTTTCGCGGTAATTCCGGGATAAAAAGTACCCTATGACATCACCTTATGGATCACTGCAGCTTCCTATAAGTGAAAGAATTTTCAAAATCTGTTCAGTAGATCCAGAGATTACCCCCTACAACGTCACAAACTCACAAACTTTACCTCTTTAAAAATATGTAAACCTTCCTCTAGAATCACTATCTATTGTTGTAAGCCGCATGAAAATCTGTTCTGTCGTTTTTGAGTTTATCGCGAACAGGCAGACAGACGCGGTGGAGGGCTATGTTTTACTAAAAATTTATGTATGTAACTATTCAATGTTTGATGGTTTCTCCGTAGGTGAACATGTACATCGACCAGCTGGTGGTGTCGGTGCATGACGACGCGGTGCTGGCGCACACGCGCTGCCAGACCTACATGAACGCGTGCACCTCGCAGCCGGACTCCTCCAGCGGCACCGACAAGAACTTCGAGAGTGCGATCCTGGGCTGCACGCTCGACGACCAGAAGAGGGTCAAGAAACGCCTCCAGGGCCTCCTCGACTACTTCGCCAAACTGAACGTCACCACGTGCACGTGAGTCGAACACAATATATTCCAAAATAAACTCGTCATTAAATGAGTGTTTATCCATTTTTTTATGGTGTTGATTCCGGTTTGCAATCTTGTGAACTGAACTAAATTTAGGATTGGATCCCACTTATCGTCACGGATCAGCACCGTGTCCACCCCAAACTTGTGCTTTGACGTATCGTCTGCAAGCTTCAGCATCGGAGTGATCGTTAATAAACGGTAATTTAAAACCACCTGAAATGTTGATCTGTGTTAACAAATGGGGTCCAATGCTTGAGATGCCTCATTCCTTCTCTTACTTTTTACGTCAAGAAAGAAATAGAAATACTTATCTAACTTAAAGAATTTGCTCACAGGAATCAACTCCATTCAAATAAGTACTATAGTTTTTAATGCCTTAGGTTATTTTTGGTTTGGTTCATTTATTATTTGTATCAAACATTTGTCTTAAAATTGTAATTGTTATGTGATATTTTAAGCATCAGTTTGTAGTTAAATATTAGCAGTTGTTTCTTCCTGTTAAAGAACACACAATTTTCTTTGGAATAAATATTCACTATTGTTAATAAAATATATAGTATACATAATCCCAGGTTCGTGTTTATAGTACCTATATCATACTTAAGATTATTAAAGTCATGAATGACTAAAAAAAGTCTATTAACCCTTTAACTCAGGGTTAAGCTAACTGTGTGGCTTGTAATCGAGTAAGCATGTTATGCCGGCTCCACATTCACGCGAAAATTTATTTCGAGAATTTCTTGCGAGAACGCAAGAATACCACAAGAAACGGAGGAGAACATCGGCTCCACATTCACGTTCTCGTTCTCGCAAGATTCTCGCGTAAATGTGGAGCGGGTTTTACAGTTGTTTGATTACAACTTTCTGTGTACAAATTAAAAACAAAGTTTTGTAATAGGGTACTTGCATGAATTTTTTTTCAGTCTATTTTAAAGATATATGGCCTACTTAAACAAAGCAAGAAAAAGAAAAAAAAATATGCATAAATTAATTAAATAGAGCGTTTCAAAGTTCCTACTTTAGACCATACCGCCGAAACGCGGAATGACGTCACTAGTTCAAAATTACGCCTTATTAATATGTGATAGAAATGTCACTTTCGTATTGACAGGGTAATGTGACACTGACAGACAGATAACTTCAATATCCAAAAGCGAAATTAAGGTTGAACTGTGTCGATTTACTTCCAAAAGTAAACGACAAGACACTTCCGGTAAAGAATCGAAATGCATCTTACCGATGCATTTTAAAGTAAAAAAACTTCAGAAAATGGAAAATATGCGTTGACTGTATGCACTTAGTTTCTTTTGCCTTCTCTGAAAGAGGTAAATTTTTCCTAAAAAAACAAAAGTGACGTCATGTATTGTGTCAAGCTTGGCTGTGATTGGTGTTTCATTGTAACGTTCCGTTTCACAAAATTAAAAGTTGAATATTTTGGAAACTATTGAAAATTTTTTACTAAATTTTTCACGATAACGCTTTTCTAAGGCTCTATTTTTGAAATATTGACACAATTTCTTATTATAAATTTCATGCAAGTACCCTATTTGTACATGCAAATTGGCAAATTTTTGTTATAGAAAGCCAATGTATGCAAATTAATGTAGTGCTTAGGGTCCACATGTGGGATGTACGGGAAACGAAAAGGACTGAGTATTGTATCGTAAGGAAGGCAAGGTCATTTTGCATTGCACTTTTGTTCGTATTCTTATTCACAATGACGCATGAAGGCTCTACGATTGCAATTTGTTTCCAATAAGAACTATTGACAGTGAAATCTGCAGGTACATCTGTAGGTACATTTAAACTTAAATAGCTCACGTAACAGCCTCTAATTTATGCTAATTATGTATATATGTTATAATATATAAAAATAGAATTAAAATATTTCCATCATCTTACTATAATAAACGTAAAACATGCAATTGTTACTTGTTATATATATTTTATATGATGGCGTATGGTATGGACGTATGGTGTGTATCTGAGTACAGATTTATGTGTTTTAATATCGTTCATAAAATAGTAATAAACTATAAACATTAATTATTTACCAATAGAATATTGCTCATACATAGATCTCAATTTAATTATGGGTGTGGAGTACTACAATAGCTGTGTTCGCAAACACGTAAAGAAAGTTGAGTTGTTATCACATTCGCTGTATTTTTCCAACAACATTTGTTTTCTTTAAATGATTTTAGCGCCATACCGTCACATAACATCAATGTGTTCAATCGCCAAGCCTAATCATTGACAAAAATGGTTTTTGGCTTCGCGGCCAAAAGCTCTGTAATATATTATATAACATCTTACGCAAATGAAAATTAATAATAAATAAGAATGTGCTTCATATTGTTTGTGTATCATGACCGATTACAATAAATAATTGTCAGTTGTTGAACTTTATTTGTTGTGCAATAAGGATTCAACCACTGTCAAAAGTGATTACATAATATTTCTGATGCTGACTGTCTTTTGGTTAACTGACATTGCTAGGACAGTTACAAAAGAAAAACGCTTTTATTGCTCGTGTGGATACATGGGGTGATATGAGCCCCATAATTTATGCTTTTAATATTTCTACATAAAGAAACTTTTAATATTTTAAAAAAACATTATTTTTTTGAGTAATCTTAAAATTTATTTTAAATTGGCTTAAAATGGAAACGAGAAAGATTAATGAATCAAAGTAATGTAAAATGAGAAATCATTAAAATTGCAGTTAATTTTTAAGGTAAAATTAATACTAATTATAATACAGGATGAAAAAAAGCAACTGTTTTCAAAGACTTTTACATAATTTAATAAATATTTAGATTTTCGTCGTTGACCATGTCAGCTGAGTTATATTATTATGTGCCCCGCGGTTTCAAACGCGTGAATCATTTTTATATAACAAAATTTTTTTCCAGACATCTAATTTAAATGAAATAAAGTTTATATGTTCCTCCAGGCTAAGCTTCATCTACCTGTGAAAACCGCATGAGAATCCGTTCAGTAGATTCGAAGGTTATTGCGAACAGACAGACAGACAGAAAAAAAAATTGAAAACTTCTTGTGGTTGGTTACTATTTTATTTTATCACCCCCTCTCAATTTTAGTTCAAAATATTCAATGTACAGAATCGTGGATTCTACTCTTTTACTATAGTATGGATTGAAGACGGCGTTAAAGCAAGAACAAATTTATGCTTGAATGCGAGTTTGCTTCTTTAGTACAATTAGTTATAATAATCTGGTATAGATATCTACTGAACTACTTTTTTTCTATCCTGTATATATAAAAGAAAAGTTAATGTAATTTGAGACACATGCGTCAATAACTTTTGTATCATCATACTAGCACTACCAAAAGAGCTACTTATTCGAAAGTTTTGCGCCTCAAAATTTTTTTTTTCCTCTGTGAATGAGTCGTCTTAAAATTTGGAATCACTGATATTTAAGACTTTAGAAACGCTGTGACTAGTACCATTACTGGGGGGTCTCATCTCAAACTTTCATTGCCAGGCTATTTACTATTGAGTCGTTTATTATGTAGCTAGACAAATCATTCACTTTTTTAAAGAAATGTATGAAAAAGATTTAAACTTACTCCATAATATAACATTAAAAGTTATTTCGTCACATCTCATTGATTGGAATAGCTCTGGTTTTAAAGTTTGCAGTTGGACCCCTGAGGTAAATTTAGATAATCGTTGTTTTAGTTTCGCTTTTCATTGTTCCAAAGTACATATTATGCCTAAAGGATTATTTATGTTTATTAAACTATGTATAACATTACCGAGGTTTTATTTTTTGAAACAACAATGAGTTTTTGAATAATTTATTATCCACTGATAAGTTACGGGGTAGTTAAATAGAACTTACAAGATATTTACATGATTTTTTTATAAACTTAATTATAATATTATTGTTTTCGAGTGTTTTCAACGAAAACAATTTTGGCTTCCTAACATAACGTGCTTAATCATGTTCTTAGAATCTTATGGTCTCAATTTGCACATATTATGTTTCTACATAGCTAAGTGTAACGTAACATTATGTACAACATAATCTTAATTCAGAACTGTCTGGTATGAAATTAAAAACACGCGGTTATAATGCTGAATTTTTTTACGAAGCATCCGTCGATTGGCCCATGTATCTGAAGATACTATAGACTTATGATTGTAACTATATGTAAAATGCCATTCTTTCCACGTGTTACGTCGCTAATTAATTTCCGATGCATGGCACGGATTAGGTTTATAAATCGAGAATACTCAAGAGTATTTATAACTCAGATAGACACCCGATCGAAAAAAAAAAACACTATCCCATAGTACACGCGATTTAGCAGAGAAGAGGTTATCACTGAGACATTAGGCATTAAAATAACAGAAATAACGTTCAATGAACTTTGATACTAGTATAATAATATAATATGTTATTACTAGCTGTTGCCTGCGGTTTCACCCACGTTAATTTCGGAGTTCCCTTGGGGATTCCGAGATAAAAATCCTTTTCTGTATCCCTGACAACGTGTAAGCATTTCATGATCATCGGTTGAGTGTCAAGGGCGTGAAAACGTTAACAAACTTACATTCGCATTTATAAGAAATATGGACTAATTCTGCTAAACCAGCCTGAAACCGATTTTACTGAACTACATCAGTCAGCACCAGAAATATGTAATCACTTTTGACAGTTGTTGAATCTTATTGCAATAATAATAAAGTTTAATAATGACTGGTAATTTTTTTTACATCTTTTTGATGCTGACTGTACATGCAAGTGTAGAAGAGATGAGGTTGAGGCTTATAGTATTCTGCACGCGTTTCGCAACACGTTCCGCTTCTTGCCGCCCGGCCGGTGCTTGGTCGGCCGCAGCAGGATGGTGCCGTTGCTGTTGTGGTTGGTGAACGTGCCTGCAAGATACATTCAGTAGTACAGTTACAATATTTATATGTTTAATGTCCCCAATTTAAAAAAATCTTCTTAATATTAATCCATAGGAGAATATGTAAATACGAATTTCTGATAGTAATTAATGGGGTCAAATTTTCGGGGTAAGAAAATCAAAATTCTAATTAGTCCAGCAGTTAGAAAATAAAAAATAATTAATAGACAAGATTTTTTTTGCTTTTTCAAATAAATGAAAATAAACGTAGATAAAGCGCATTAAAGTTTAGGTCGGGGAACGCACGCGTGACGCCATTATTCGATATAAGCCCCTGTAGTAGATGAACGTTGTACTATACTACTTACTTGGGACATCTTTTAGACTAATTTCGAGTTCGTCAACACTTCCCTCGCTTCCTCAATACAATTTTCCACTCTTATTACTCCTCAGTAATTTCGAGTTCGTCAACGCTTCCCTCGCTTCCTCAATACAATTACATTTAATAACAATAGTTATCATTTTACCAACTCTTTGGCCTTCATTTTTCCACTCTTAGTAATTATCTTACTCTTAGTAAATATCTTACTTCTTTGCCTTAATTTTCCCTCAATCACCCTTCAATTTTTTTTTCTTTTTTTTTTTTTTTTTCATCATTCTGAATTTCCACATCTCTACTCATCTCTAATTTCGCCGTATATGAACTTTTTGATGTAAACCTTCTCACCCGTTCCTAAATCTATCTTTGGTTTTAATTTTTTCTGTGCATCATGTCATCCTTTTTTTTTTCTTTCTCTCTACATCTTTCTTTCTTTCTTTCATGTATTTTCTTCTTCTTCTTCTTTCTTTTATATCTTGGTCTCTATATAAATGCTCTAGAGGCTAGAATATTATATTATCGGAAATGTATCTGTCTCTAAATTTTCGCTATGACTAAATATTTCAGAAGAGATTATTTCCACGTTCTTTTTTTTTCTATTTGGTACATCTTACGTTATTTAATGATGTTTCTATTTTGGCAGTCTACTTCTCCGTTCTGTTAAAGTCAGTCAAAGTCAGCCACTAACGTATAGGTACAATGATTCAAGCGTGTGTCTTTATCACGGCAGAAGACTGCAAATTCTTCATTTTTTTTTTTATTTTTTTTTTTTTAGTTTCCGTTATTCTTACAAGGAGTACTAAAACTAAAAATCTGTTTCTTTTCGGCAAACTCTGGCATATCACTTAGTATAACTGCCTTCAACAACTTGAAATCTGCTTCCCCATTATACCTATGGATTATCTAGTAATTCTTCCAAATTGTGCCTTAAAAATTTTTGTAATAGTTCACTTGTGGTAGTCATATTCAGAATCTATTATATGACATAATTTAGTAATCCCATAAAACTCTGTAGATCAGATACCGTACTCTGTAGATCAGATACCGTTTTAGTTGCTGTAGATATTTTCTTGTATCCTAAAAAGTAGGTAACTATGTAAAAAAAAGTAAAGTAAATAAAGTTATGCTTGTCTTGTTTAGTGAGTTTTTTTTTTTTATATCATTTTGTGCTTTCATAAACACATAGAATATTACATTCTCTGTCTCCTTGACATCATCCCAGGTGTTTTCGGTAACAAGTTATGTTCATATAGAGAATCAATTAACATATTTGTAACATGTTTATTTGCGTTCCTCGACCCAAACGAGTCACTGTTTAGTCAATTCCTCCCTCACTCCCTCACCCGAGACTTAGTCTTCATTTTCCATATAGAATAGGATAGAATGTACTTTATTGTATACCAGAATAATGCTACAGTGTGTTAACAAAACAAAAACTTATAAATAAACCAATTGTTTAGTGTATAAATATGTATTTTTTTTTTTTTTTTAAATATCTTTCGCCTTTCATCATCGTTCTTCCTATTCAACGTCTGGGCTTTACATTTTAATTTAAACGTCAAACTTTCAAGTACCTATCCACTGAGCAAATAATCACTACGTTTTAAGGAAAGGGCACTTCCATACTAATCGCTGATCCGATCTATGAAAGCATTTTGTGCCAACCCTACCAATGCAATGTATGACGCGGCCATAGAAATTTGGTTAAGTATTCCAATGTTGGTAAAAAGTTCGCGCATAAATCCATAGTAACTTTTGGTTCAAGGGAGTGTCGCTGGCCTGTACCTATCTTTTCACGGTTTTTCAATTTTCTATCTTTTCACGGTTTTTCAATTTTCTATCTTTTCACGGTTTTTCAATTTTTTCACTATTTGACAAATCAATCAAACTTTCACATTTGGAACCCGCTTTGCCATTGTCCAATTTTAACATAATATTGTCTTTCGCTTTCCTTAATTTTTTCAAACACCTTATGTCCTTACTTTTTTTTTTCTTTTTACTAAACTTTTAATTGTCGGCTAATAAGTCCTACTGCAATTCCTTCAGCTATAATATCATGTAGGGTCATATCCCTGACTTGATAATAAACTTATAGAGATGTATAAATCCATCTGGAGTACATTTTCCATTCTGTCATATTCTGCATCATTCCATTTTATCAATTTTATCATCTTCCGCATCATCAAATCGGCATTTTGCAGTTTCTTCCCGCAGTTTTACTAATTTTTTTTTTTAATTCATCTGTTTTTCAGCAGTTTATCAACCAGATCATCCAGATTAACGCGACCTTACGGTATATATTAAATTTCCTGAAATTCAATCCCTCTTCGGTGTTACAACTGGCCGCTTTAAATTTCATTATTTACTTCTGTAACTTCCAGGTAATATATAGACTTAACTTCCCTTTTCAGTGTATTGACATTAAATCTGCGTCACCTTTCCAGTCAAATTATTCAAGTAAAGTCATTGCCATGAGTTATCTTTCTGTTAACCAAGACAACTCTGATTGTGGCAGGACACGGAACGGACGCCATCCGCTTAGTTATACTTCATTATATCAAATCATTTAAGTACTGACCAGGCATCCTGACCAGGCATCGTCTGCTTAGCCCCACTAGCCTCATTTACATCAATTTCAAGGTACTGAGCAGGCATCATCTGCTCAGCCCCCCCACTGGTCCTCGTCATTTCATCGTCATATTCATCTTTATCAAGCTACTGAGCAGGCATCATCTGCTCAGCCCACTTTGGTTCGCGTTATAATACCATTATATGCAGGTATATTATTAATTTATTTATATATTTGATTTAATATTATTAATACGCTCTAATTTACTAGATTTACATATAAATCTATGAACTTCAAACGAACATTCACTGTAGATATATATTTACAAATTTACATGTGCATCTCGTCTTGTACGACAAGGCATTATTAATATTATTAATACGCTTTAATTTACTAGATTTATATATTATAAATCTATGAACTTCAAACGACCATTAATTTCTTGTATATGTATAATAATCCCGGATACGGCTTCAAAGATCCGAATAGCATATTGTACAAGACAATTTTTTTTTTAAACGTGATTAGGTATAGGTACGCCAAAGCTCAGAGTAATAATATATACTACGGCCAAAGCCTTCCTTTTATAACGACATGATCCATGAAAGACGTACTCCTGGCGCCAAAACACAATATTCCGCCACTAAGAAATCACTGCACTTCCATTTATCTATTCATTTCTGAAAGTACACAGTCCAGACTAGGTGTAGGTACTTATAGTACACACAAATATAGATTAAATAACCGATTTTAAGCATTACCATTCACTAACTTTACTAGAAGAAATCACGCCCATCATCATTCGCCCATATAGGTATAAGAGTATAATTACTCTTTACGTATTATACCTAATAATAATAACAATGACACTATAACACGCACCGCCATCCCGGTTCCAAACGTCGGCATCGGTACCACTTTCAACAGACCCGATACGATACCTAGTTTTATATGGTATATATGTATATATATCGTGCTGCTGTTGCACACATACAAATCTACTTTGTTAAAGAAGTAAAAGTGATATCAATATTCGTCAATATACATAGGTATATAAGAATCTCGTCATATAAAAGGTTGTATATAAGTATTAAGGAAACATCATTTGGTTTGTTATTGTTGGGTAAGTAGGTACCTAGATTCAACAGATACAATCCAGTACGAAAACCCGTGCCACCTGTCGACGCTAGCACACAAAGTCATTCATCAACGTAATTAAACAAAATGCAGCCAACGCTACGTCTTGGCCCGCTGAAATACCTATAAGTACATGGCTGTAATGTTTAGTACCCAATAGCTCAATGATGGCCACGCATACTATGTTTCCAAATTTAAAGTAGTTAGAGTGGTTAAAGAATAGGTACGTCGCGCGATAGGTACCAACAAAGAAATCTCCGTGACAGCTTAAGTTGACCGTCAGTTAAAGAAACAATTATACCTTTCAAGTTCCAAGAGTGATTCATAGTAAATACCACAAACAAATGAATTTCACAAACCGGCAGCTCGCCATAGCTACGTACTTCGTTTCGATAAAATGTTCTACCAATACATTTCGAACCAAATAATAAATAATTTTATCTGTAAATATTTTTTTTTTCATTAATTCATCACATGTCCCCACCCAAAACCTCAGAGATAAGTATAAGTATGTGTTTAGAACTCAATTTGACAAACTTCCAGAAACCAATTCAACGTTCGTACCTATAAACAAAAATACAAAGAAAGTAATCGTCACCGCAGAACAGAAAATAACTGATAGAAGGGTACAAACAACTTTAACCAATCTGCGTAAGGTTGAACTTGCAAAACACTGTTTATAGTTTTTTTTCTATAACTAGGTACTCAAGTAGAATTGCCGAGTGCTTGGTAACGGTCGCGGGCCGACCGGGCATCTAGGGTTTTTTCAATAATGGTTAATTTAATGCTATGAATATTGTTAATGAGAAATGAAAACACATCATTGTTTTAAATAATTAGTATTACCTACCTATGTAGGTATACCAGCTCTACTTATCCATTCCTCATTAGCCATTTACCTTTTTTTTTTTTTTCTCACGTATGGGTACTTAGGTATATTTTATGTAAATAAAAAAAACTTACGGATTCAGCCCGTCGTCGCCAAAATGTAGTAGATGAACGTTGTACTATACTACTTACTTGGGACATCTTTTAGACTAATCGTAAATACCAATAATATCGGCTCCATGCGCACGCGGTCTCAGCACTGTACTTACACACCACACTCGTCTCTCGGTCGGTAACGTACTAACTCTGTGCGTCACACACATCTACATTTGAGCCCGTGCGAAGGAGACGACAAGTGCATGCTTATTTCTTACTCGCATATACTACAGCCCCTACAAACTGCACCGGGTTGTGACGTCACGCGAAATTTCAACTCAATGTATCGCCGTTAATTTTTGATTACGTAAAAAAAGAAAAAAATACGTGTCCAATATTTTTTATTTATCTACACAACGGACTAAAAAAACAAAAACAATTAGTCAAGTAGCCAATTGCTGTATACTGCAACTTATTATTTAAATCTAAAATTTAAAGTGACCGTTTTTGGTAGGAAGGTACTTTATTTTATTAAAACTTTTTCGTATTAAGTTTAAAATATTGCAGAAATATTATTAAAAAAATTACTCGTTACCCTATTCTACTATTGATGACGACGATATTATGACGATTCATTCATTAGTTTTCTATGCGTTAACGATTTGAATGTGAACCTGGCTGCGTTGGATAATAAAATAATCTAGCGTGAAATGCGAGTTTCATTCTTGTTCGTTGACCGGCGGTTAGTGGTTGGCTCACCGATGACGGGCGCGGGGTGCGCGTGCGCCGGCAGCGCGCGCTCGGCGGCGTCCTCGCGCCGCATGTCGGTGAGGCAGCGCGCCGCGAGCGCGCGGAACACGGCGCCCACGTTCACGTCCTCCTTCACCGAGGCACGCATCAGCCGGCAGCCCAGCGCGCGCGCAACCAACTCCGCCTCGTCGCTGTGTACGATCCGCCCACAATTATACATAGATGGGCAAACAAGGCCGATCGCGCTATTTTATAACGACATTACCAAAACAAAACCAAACGTCACACGTTTAAACGTCAATATTATAAGCATATTTCGTATCGCACTGAGATGACGATTCGACTCTTATTTAGAAAATAATATATAATTATCTTTAAAATAATCAGTGCAATACGAAATATGCTTCACTACATAGTATATAACAAAGTCGCTTTCTCTGTCCCTATATCCGTATGTATGCTTAAATTTTTAAGACTATGCAACGGATTTTGAGGCGGTTTTCACCAATAGATAGAGTGATTCATGAGGAAGGTTTATAACTATATTTTATCCTGGAATTCCCGCGGGAACTCCGAAATTACCGCGGGTGAAACCGAGTTTAGGCCCGAAAAAAATTCGTAAATGCCCAGTCGTTTACTGGATTAAACCGGGTTGATTGCCTATCTATATAATCACAGTACATGAAACAATACGACGATTTTGACAACCGGATTGGTGCAGCAGGTCACCATGGCTAGTTTGTTAATCAAGAGGTTCCGGGTTCGATACCCAGTGGGGGTGGACTTGGCGTGATAATCACTCAATCAATTTTTTAATATGAGATTAGTTCGATAGTAGGTAGATACCTAATTTTTCTATGTTATTTTATTCGGACAATCAACTGCCATAAAAATGCAATGGATGCTAACTGTTAATTGCTAATTAAATTGTTATTGTTAAATGCTAATTGTTGTTAAGCGGATTACAGATTTTCATATAAAAACTACATTCAAATCCGTGGAGCCTGGTAAGTCAATATATGTAATACTCACGGTCCCACCACGCACTGGTCCATCAAGTCTATCTTATTTTGAACTATAATCGTCGGAATCTCTCCGCATTCGTTTTCCACCTGAGAACAAGAAAAAAATTAAATAGGTATAAAATGTTTTAGTTTTTTAATGGCTCCACAACATTACAGCCCCATTGCCAAATTGTCATTCTACAATTATTAACGCATAGAAAACTAGGAACGGAATGGTTAGGTCACATGGTCACCATGGTAGAGTACTGATTGAACGATTTTATGACCTAGTGAAGTAGAATGATGTCAATTTGGCTAGGGGGGCAGAGGTACATGGAGTCATGGACCCATTGCTGAGGATGTGACATGGGTGTCGAAAGGTAATTCAGTTAAGTGGACTTTACACATGCTTCCGGTACTTACCGGAAGCATTGTGTAAAGTGCACGTTTCCTCACAATGTTTTTTGTTGTGTTCATAATCTTCCTCACATTCTCATTCTTATTTACATAGATAAAAAAGACCATAGATAAATAAAAGCCTGGGATTTAAACGATAAACGTTTAAACGATAGACGATAATTTTATAACGCAAAAATGCATAAAAATTAAGTAGGTAATTGCGCTGTCAATTTATGAGTTTTTACGCCCTTAAAATATTTTGGAAAGAAAACTAATATTTGATATTCCTAGATATTATACATTTATTATTAAGTAGGTAACTAATTGTATTATATTATTATTAATTACATAGTATTAGTACCTATTTATTATTAAGTACCTACTGTTAGGTCGGTACGAGAATTAAATTAGTTTGGGTACCTACTTGAAAGATATAGCTAAATAAACACGTACCTACGTAGGTACCTACTTACATCAAAACTAATTCAAGTAAGCACCAACAACAAAGTTAATAGTTAATTAATTATTATTATCATTATTACATAGTACATTTCTTCGTAAGAAATAGAAAAATCGTATTATTAAAATAAAAAGGAAATCAATATTAAAGACTACAGTCTACAGTTAATGTTATGTACAAATGCGGACTTATCATACTAGAGAATGTCTTCCAGTCATCTTTCGAGTAGCCGATGGGATACGCGGAAAGCGAGTGTATAGATGATGATCATGGAATTAGTTTGCAATCGGGACTTCCGTCTCGTCCATGCATGATGACGATAGAGTCTACCACTCTCTGCACTTCCTGGGCGCTGGGCCGCACCTTCGACAGCAGCATGCCGCGCCCGCCCTTCGAACAATTTATACCCAACACGTAGTCCTCGCTCACTTGGATCAACAGATAATCGTATATACGGTCACAACTTCTATACAGTCGCTTCACTTCCTCATTGCCGTAATACATATAGGAGACGGGTCTTTTCGCTGCGTTTGTGTAGGATGCCTCGATAACTGTAGCGCTGGATGAAAGGTCGGAGCTCGGGCACTTAGTGGTCTCGTTGGAAACCTCTTGGTTGGTCAGTTTTCTGAAACTCATCACTTGGCACTGTTCCCTTTGTGTCGAAATCGGAGGCCAGTAATACACCACGTACAATTGTCCATCTTGCAACATATTCAGATCGTAATTCACTCCGGAACGGTAGTAATTTAAACACTGTGCCACACTGCTGCAGTTTATTCCATCGATCATAACAACAATAACGGCAAAGGTGATTAGAATCGTAGCTTTATTCGCCATCGTAGCGAGGCTAGTTTGACAGACGGAAGCTTAGTGGGATCTCAAACAGACACTAGAAATCGTGAGTGTATTTTATTTATTTAGATGTGTCGAGATAAATGGTTTTGTAGCGCGCGACCTCTCTTATCATTGTGATCCGGCACTCATGAACTAAAAGATTTGGAGCAAAGTTTATTTTGCGTCTATTTCGCCGTGGTTTTGATACATTTCAGCACACCTGTGACTGTGACACCTTAATATAGGCACTGTCAGCGAACCGATTTAGGTCCCTATAATAGTTTACAGGCGGCCCGCTTGCCTACACACGTTTTGTACGTAATGTGTACCTACAACCTAGTACCTATGCGTTTCTCGTAGGGTTCGTAGAGACGAAGTTTAAGTTTCAAATTCAAGTTGATATTGTCCAACATACATACAGCAGCAATAGCCCACACCCCTATCGCCTTTAGATTTTTGGGCTACATTCGGAGGGGGGGGGGGGGGGGGGGGGGGGGGGGGGGAGTGTCGCTTCTTTACTTAGAAATAGTTTTCATTGCCTTGAGTTTCCACGAGTGCAGCGCGAGGAAGGAGTCGCGGTCGGTGGTGGAGAAGGCCAGCACGCACGCGTGTGCGCCGCGGTAGTACGCCTTGGTGATGGCGTCGAACTCCTCTTGCCCGGCTGTGTCCCACAGCATCAGCCGCACATCCTCACCGTCTATCCTGGAAAGTTCAACATTATAAAAGCAGTTTATTTACATTTACTGGGAGTCTGATGAGCAGCGTCTCTCCAGCCATAGCACTAGGAAACTGAAGGAAGGATATTTTATGGGTGTTGTCATGATTAATGTAATTTTATCAACTTCAAAAACAGCCAACTATTAGATACTTGACTTTATTTGTTTGTTTATTCGGGAAAACAAAAGGTTACAGTTATTGATTATTAGAAAACATGTGATATTGTATAATAATAGTTCCTACAGTAATATAATTATGTAATGAAGTAATGTGTATAAATAATGAAGTAGGCGCGTGCCCTGCCCTTAATTGGGGGGGGGGAGACCAATTAAATGATCATTGAAGCTTTGGAAGATAAGAAGCATTAATACATTATCTTTAGGGGGGGTTTATGACACCCATGACCCCGCCTTCCCCTGTGCACGCGCATGCAATGTAGTTTCAAAACATTAATGGTTTCAATACTTAACTGAAAAGTGAAACGAGTAAAACATAGCTAATATACCTAGCTATAGGTACGTCTACATTGTAAAATCTACACACTAGGTATAGGTAAGTATTGAGGTAAGTATTTAAATGATTTGTCAAACAAAGCTCATCCCGGATTTGCCGGCAATTTTTGCACAGTAAAGAGACCGGTTCTAAACGAGTATTTAGTGCAAACAAGTCGTTTATTGGCATTCGGCACTGTCAGCCACTGGCGCAAACAAGCGATACTAATGAAAAACATCTTTGTGTAACGCTAAATTTAATTTTTGAATGGACTTAGGTACGTGACCGGTGCGTGCCGTTGCTTCCGAATCCAAACCAATCGGCTTATCACACGACATACGGGCAAGCACTAGTGGTTATTTTTTGGTGTTATTGATTCTGCTTTACTTAATAGCTGTTCCCAGCAATAAAATTATACTCGTGTTAATTTATGAATTCGGGATAAAAAGTTTCCGAATGGTTGGTTGGAATGCACGACACTCTAAGCGAGTCAACTGCGAAAACCCGATGCAAATACATACGGGATGCGTGCATCCATTCGCGGGGAGTAGAAATATATCTTACTAATATTTTATATTTAAAGAGGTAAAGTTTGTGTGTTTGTGAGATTGTAGGGGGTAATCTCGGGATCTACAGTAATGATTTTGAAAATTCTTTTACCCGTTTGCCACGTTATTTGTGAGTGTCACAGCTAAGCTATATTGTTTGCCGGAATCGCCGCGGGAACTCCTAAATACCGCGAGTAACATCGTGTGTAGGTAATCATTAATAACAAGTTATCGGATGTCACTAACTCAATCTGCCGTTCGAGGAAGTCGACGCCGATGGTCTTCTTGTAGTCCCTGGTGAAGGTGCCGCGGCAGTACCGCTGGATCATGCTGGACTTGCCGACGCCGCCGTCGCCGACGATCACCACCTTGAGCGCCGTCTCCAACTCCTCCTCGCGCATCCTCCACGCGACCTGCGCCCGCGCCGCTCACACAACATTAGTGGTGACTCTTTGGATACTGGAAGTAACAAGAATGCGTTGCTCAGATAATAGGCATGTTGCCGCTGCGCTGTATGAAAATCAAAACGCAATTTAGTCCGTTTCTTCTATACTGTATACAAATAAATAAAATTGATGTGTCTGTTTATAATTTCAAATGAAAAGCTTTTCACTAAATGCATACGAAAGTATATAGGTAGTACTAGGTAGGTATGACACTTAGATGAAAAAACAATTTAAAAAAATTTCTTTGTCTGTCTCTCTGTCGGTCTGTTTGTTCCGGCTAATCTCTATAACGGCTGGACTGATTTTGACGGGACTTTCACTCGCAGATAGCTAATGTTATAAGGAGTAACTTAGGCTACTTTTTATCCCGGAATTCCCGCGAGAACTCCCACATTAACGCGGGTCAAACCGCGGGGAACAGCTATAGATAGTAAAAAATAATAGAACGTATCTAAGTATATTTTACTTTTCTCAAAATAATGAGAGAGAATTTTTGGGAAGCACCTACCTGTGGTATCTATAATGAGGGCTCGTGACGCCATAACGACGTCACAACCACCAAAAAGGCTTTAGTCTTAGAGAGATTTAAATTTAGAAAATCGTTAAACTATGGAATGTGTGTTTTAAATAAAGCGATTTCCGGTTTTTTGCTCGTGTATTTATTCCGCTGCAATTACTTTGTTGTTCCGTAGGGCAGCCGAAATATTGCTCTAGATGAAAAAAAGACACAAACGAAAAGAAAGTCGTACATCTCACTATAGGTCCCCGCCTAAAAACGGGATTGGGTTGAAATACTCGCACAGTGAATCCATGGCTATTTAGTTTACAACTAGTCTTGTAGAGATAAGCGGCTTTCACTGTGCGAAGTCAATACAAGAACGACTTGTTTCTATACGTACTCGTCACCTCTTATTCGTCTGTGCTCGTCAGTCGTCACCCATTGGTAAAACCTAAGTAGGTATATACTTAATTATCTACCTGTTTTATTGTAATATGGTTGTTCCCTTAGATTAAAACAAAAAGGCGGGTTGTTCCTAACATAAGTAGGTAAAACAGAACGAAGTTATTCTCTTACGGGGGCGGTAACATAAATAATACTTAGAACCAGTTCCGAAACATCTGTTGAAAGTTTGGAACGGCACGGGGGATAGTCATTACTCATTAGTCACTTTGCTTCGTGCTCTAGTTGCAAAGCAACGTTAACTTTGATGAGATTATTTCGTTTTATTATTTCACATACCTACCTACCGATTTATCAAACTTATGTTGTTAGATTTTATTTATAGCTAGTTATATATAGGTAGAGGAGATCTACTTCTACTGCGTCGACGATATAAAAAAAAGTTTTTTTTTCTTTTTCGTTTTTACTTCAGTTTAGTAGGTATTTAAGTGTGCCACTAACTCTCCAGAGATTATTCGAGATTTGAAGGTCTATATAACTCAGATTTGACGAAATAGACGGATCAAATCTCGGGTCTTATTTAACTTTTTATTTAAAATGACTTTTATAAACAAGTAAATATATTCTATAGTACATTGTTATCCTAGGGGTGAAAGTAACTTATTTAGTCCCGAGACGGGGTTTGGCGTCCGAGCGTAGCGAGGGCGCCAATAGATCGAGGGACTAAATAAGTCTTTCTCCCGAGGGTAACACTGTGCTTTTCATTACGAATGCAAGGAAAGTCAAAATAAAAATAGGAATTAGCTAAAGAAAAAATGAGTGAAGATCGGATAGTCGCTTGACACTTTCCCACCTATTTCTTTTTCTTTGGCCGGCTAGCTATTCAGCCAGTATTTTTTATTTACATTGTGGCGACCTAAAAAAAATATTATCTTTAATTATTAATTAAAGAAAATAAAAAAATATAAATAGGAATTAGCTTAAGAAAAAGTGAGTGAATTTTATTTAATTAATACCTACTTAAACTTTACGTTATTTCAATTTTACATCGCGCTGGCTGTATAGAAAGTTGAAACATGGTTCAATAGAAATGTGAAAATAGACCTAGTTTTTTTTTTAATAATTTGACAGTTGTCAGTTGAAAGCGATTCTCCCTAGGGCTGAAAAGGGTTACTTTCAACCCGCTTCTCAGGCAACTTCAGACCTACTTTCCGAGTATGAGTAATGAAAAAACCTATGACGGCTTTAGTATTTGAAATAATTAGAAAGTTCAATACTTCGATCTCTTTCACGTGGAAAAATTGCTACAGGGTCTCTATAGACGGTACAAATATTAATAACAATTGAGTTGGTGTCTAATGAGAAAGCAATGATTTATGTCCGGTCTGTTCAGTAAAGAAGGCGCATCGCGGGATGACTCTCGTTTCGACAACCACTAGGTATCTACCACTGGCTGCACTCAACCACAGATAATACTATCTCAACGTATGCGCAACATTAAAAATTTTACTTTCGAAGCCGCGTACGTTTCTCTTCGCCTCGCGGATATCAAATACCGCACCATCATGCAACTAGATGAAGTATGCCGTATGCCGATTATGTCAATGCTCACTACGTAGATATTATTACATTCTTTTATTGAGGAAGCTCGTACTTTTGTGAAGAATAAATTATTACAGAAAGCATCAGTACCTAGTAGTACCCTATCCGAAAAGTTTATTAAGTATTTGTAAGTAGAAGGTAAGTATAGGCATGAAGTAGATACCTAGGCATACAGTTCGACTTTTATGGCTTTTATGTAGATTATTCAAACTGTTGGCGTTACTAAAATTTAACGTTGAGATGAGTAACTAGGTAGGTAAAGTTTTACTTTAGAATGATGATTGATGATGATAAAAGGCAAATCATAGAGGTAACGTTTCAAGGGAAAGAATTTCACAGTAGGTGTAGGTGATAAGTTAAAGTCAGAAACGATTCGTACATATTTATAAAGAGGTAAAGTTTGAGAGTTTGAGACGTCGTAGGGGGTAATCCCTGGATCTGCTGAACCAATTTTGAAAATTCTTTCACTTATAGGAAGCTATGGTAGGTAGTCCTGAGTGACATAGGGTACTTCTTATCCTGGAATTCCCACGGGAACTCCGAAATCAATAAAAACCGACTCTATACAGTCTACACAATATTCTCAACAATCTCAGTTGCGTTAGAAATATAAGTATTTCATACTAGCTGTGCCCCGCCGCCCGCGGTTTCACCCGCGTTAATTTCAGAGATCCCGCTGCAATTTCGGGATAAAAAGTAATCTAAGTTACTCCTTATAACATCAGCTATCTGCCAGTGAAAGTCCCATTAAAATCGGTCCATCCGTTTCAGAGATTAGCCGGAACAAACAGACAGACAGACAGAGAAAAATTTTAAAAATAGATTTTTTGATGTAAGTACCGTATAAGTACATACTTTCGTATGCATTTATTAAAAGTGGCTAATTTGAAATTACAAACAGACACTTCAATTTTATTTATATGTCTAGAATTCAAGTAGGTTTATGTAATACGTATAGAAGACCTAGGTATATTACGCATCTCTAAAATAATTATTCATGACATTCTAGTGAGTTGGAGTGAGGAAAAGGTGGTTTTAGTTACCTAAAAATAATTAATCAACACTGCACTGCATAAAAGCAAAACTCAACTTTCTTTAATACGTATCTCATTAGGCGCGTTATGATACCTACGCGACGCTACTCTTCTGTAAATGCAGTCAAATCGCTCGAGGTAAGTGCATTGTTTATCTGATGTTTAATATAAAAAAATGCTCATTGCGTTTCTTTGAATTCTTTGTGTAGGCATAATACTTACCTAGAATGCGTGTGGTATAATAAAAGCCACCACAAATGAATATACCTAAGTGGCATGTTTCGTATATTGCAAGTGTACCACAAACTGTGGAGGGACCACCTGTCCTGCGAATTATGAGTGTTAAGAGCAGTAGGTATCTGCAGCAGTTCACAAAATGGACAACCTTCGCAGCGTCGAGTGCCTATAGGCACAGATAATATAATACTATACAATTATACATTATATTATCTGTGACTATACTTACTAGAAGCAGCAGCCAAGGAAGAGGGACGTGCCCCTTTAGCCAAGTTGACAATCTATAATCGTTATCGCTAGAAAACTAAGAAACTTATCGTTATGTCACGTATAGTCACGAAAAATTGGACTTTTGATTAACATTTTTCGTTACCACGTGACATTAAGTTCCTTAGGTTTTATAGCGATATTAAAAATATTTTGTAAACTTGACTAAGAGGACTAGAGCTCATGTCAAATATCTCTATGCGGTTTTATTACCATGATATAAAATAAGGTAGGTAATTCAAGTGTTTTGCCTGATTTTCATCCACCGTAAAAGTCAACAATCGCAATTTTAAATTTAACTTTTCCGACTTATAAGACTTTTTCAGACAACGCGCGTAAGAGAATATAACATTTCAGGAACTATTTCATTCTTATGATTCTTATTAAAAGTTTTTATACCTACTTAATAATTATTTCAGAGAAGATATTCCACCAGGGAAATGCTTTCCACCTTTACAGTTTTTAAGTGTTGCTTAAATCCGCTCTATGACCATACCTACCTACCTACCTACTATAGGTATGTAATCTATGAAAAAATACCAGATTATACGTATACCTTTCTATAGAGGAATTTTTCTCGTAGACTAATCCCTAGTTAACGTAATTTCTGTCTAGCATAACATGATAGATAATAAGTATGTTCAATGTTCATACATGTAATAGAAGAGTAGTTGAAATGTGTCTACGAGAAAGTGGCCTCATTTGTTTTTAATATTATATATTCGAAATACAGCTGTTTCAAACTGGACGTAAGTATAGATAATAATTACAGTGTGAACGGCGCGGCGTTTGGCTTTTCGGCTTGCTGAATTGCTATAGGCATTCTAGTTAAATGGATTAAGTTTTTGTAGTAGGTACTTATTGCCTATTGCATGGTATGCAGATTGCAGAGTTTACATTGTTTCCCGTGAGTCAAAACCATTGCCATTGGTGATCAGTCAAGTAACAAAATTTAATGGGCAATTAATCATATTAATCACAAAATAGTATCAAGCGACTGTCAAAATAATTATGTACTTCTGATGCTGATTATACATAACATTCGGTGTTGCTCCCTTTTTTCGAAATTAGCTGACAATGTTGATGACACCCTGTCGCACTATTGAGTCTTTCTCGTACAAACAATATTGTGAACAATATTACCTGATTCCAATAACTCCATAATACCATTAATTTCAATCAAAGCAAAGCAGGTAGTTTGTTGTAGTATGCATGGAAGTAAGTACATAATATATATTATATAATTTGCAGACTTGCAACCAAAATCTTGTGTGACTCACAATCAGATTAAAATATGGAACAGCATTGTTTTGCTGCGTTTCAAATGAAATTGTTGATCGAAGACATATCATTATGAGTTTGCCTGTGGTGAATGCGAGTTGTTAGTCGTTCATTCAACTTAGCAATTGTAACGGAATTCTGGATCGACACCACCCGCCATCACCCGCCAGTTGGCACTTACCGCCGTCGTGCCGCGTGCGACACCCACATGACACCGCACCCCATTGTCAATTTGACACCAAACGACCATAGCGCACAAGCACATACTTAATTGCTGTCATAACCATTTCATAACCAAGCAGCGTAGCATAAAGCAGTTACTACCTCTAAAATTGCATGGTTACTTAAAGCGCAAAATAAAATAACAAATCAGGAATTTAAGCTTTTCTACGTATCTACAATTAGTACCTACCTAATGTATCATTAAATAAAAGGCGTTTATTAATCGTAATAAAACGGTTCATCAAAAAACACAGTCTGAGTGGTTTTAAGGTGTTTGGTAATTAGCTTCTGTGATAATTAGTTAGGTATCTTCTTATCAAAACAAAGTCGCTATCAACGTTTGATTGTTTGTTCGTTTAATAGTTCTTATAAACTATAGGTAGATATGTTGGATTTAGATCCGATTTTCTTAATCTTTCACAGAATCTCTTCCAAAAACTTATAACATTTGTTTCATACGGTGCGTACACACTCTACTTGTTATATAACAATGAGCTATTATGCTTGTAACATAATATAGAGATAATGAGGACGCTGAATGTTATTTATCAATATGTTATATAAAAAAACGACGCTTTTTTTTTTGTTTTTCTTTTGTTATTCAAAAGTACAACAGTCGCTACCGCAGCTAGTGAAACGTGTCCTCTCAACGACGATATTGTGGACAGCATAGCACTGAAGAATGAGAAACGACAATGGTTATACATATAATATTGTTATATAAAAAGTTATATAACATGTTACATAGTCTGTACGCCCCGATAGGAATCGGTTCATGAAAACGGATGATATAGACAATAGACATTTTTATCATTAGATGCGAATGCGGTAAGTTTACTAAATGAAGGCTCACAATGTTTATTAAATGAGATTTTCTTTATTTTTTACTTTATTCGGAAAATCAACTGCTACAAACGTAAGGTGAAAGTAATTAATGGGTTTAAACACAAGATATTAGATGAATATGGACTTTGCCTTATGGCGGTCGTTGGTTCAATTTGAGTTCAATGGGTTCAATCGTCCACCTTGTATGGATATCATGTGGTACTTAGGTGTCAGTGCGTTGCCTGTATACCTACCTCAAAGAGACACTATCCCAATAAACCTGCATAGGGCGGAGACGAAAACAGGAGATAACTTTACGATGATATCATAATCCGAGGAGGATTGTTTTGTTTGGCTGTAAGAAAAGTTAATATCAATCGGTTGTGAAATCAAAACGCCAACTTTGCAAATCTACTGAGTGTCTCGAAACATGAACAAAACGAGAACACATTTAACTTGTCCTTGCATTCGTGTCACACAGTACGTAATATTGAGTAGGTTACAAGTCTCTGGTAGGTATACTTTTAGTAGGTACCTACTGGCTTTGGTACTGGCCTTTTACTGAGGGCAGTAGTTAAGTGAACCGCTGGAGATGGGTGACGAGGCGCACTTTAACAACACGTGCGCCAAGCTCTCTAACAGTACCTATCTACACTATAAGCCTAGATACTTGTCTGCTTGTGTCTTCAGTAAAACGGTATTATTTTAATGACTACATATATGCTTGAGATGCAGTTGTTTCTTTAGAATTGATAATTTATCATATCTCGTGATAATTTTATGTTCCTACATATTTAAAGTATTAAAACCATAGTCTTATTTACCATTATAACATAGTTATTGTTCATTGCTTTAGGTCTATCACCTATAATATCAAAACTAAGAATTTTAATAGATACTGTTAAACCAAGCCGCGAGAGAGATTGCACCTTTTATTTTTAGGATTAGGGATTTGTGTGGAATATTGATATCTTACGTAAAGATGTTTTAAAATTTGAGGGAGGGGTTTTAATTATAGTTACAGTTGTAAGAATATCTTGCTCTGAATGAATACATAAATAATTATTTTCTTCAGGTACCTACTTACATAGTCACAATCATGGACCAATAAAATCTTGTTTAATTGGTCCATGGTCACAATTCACATGTAGGTAATATGCACAGAACAGAAAATAACAGATAGAAGGTACATCAACTTAGTTTAGTATGAAAACAGATTAAAACCAGCGTCGCCGGGTGATTTCCGAACACAAACCTATAAACTTTTATAATATGTATATGTACATTACGCACTAAAACATTCGTTAACCTAAAGAAATGTAGGTATTAAACGCGTTTTGGTTACGTTTTTACTTAGTCACTGTTTTCAAAATTCACAGTTTTAGGAATATTGTGGAAAATATACTTGGGATGGCAGCAAAAGAAGTTTGGCAAGTTAGAGCATCTGCTCTAACTTCCTTTGCAACGGTAGCGCGCCTGCCCCGCCTACATATCCTCTCTAGTTAATTTATTTGCTCTGTGGTAATGTGCGTGTTCAAATACAAGTTTGAAATGTTAATGATTCGCTTGGAAGCAGCGGATTTCGTGCTTCCTCCTTTTTTTTCGTTGAACTCAGACTCGAAGCACGTCGAAGGATCGGAACAGCAGGTGCATTCAACCATCTGCCGCGGAGCGAGCGTTTTTGCTTTGACTTCGCCCTTGTATCGACCTCGGGTTATGTGTCGTTCCTTGGCTATTCTATAAAAGATAATTTCAATGCACGCACAGTCGTTGCAGATGCGTTATGAGTGCATTAACAAGTTCTATCCACGTACTAAACACCCAAATTCATTAATGCAGGTGAAACGGGAGAACACCAATTTTTTATGGCAGACGTGATAAAATTTGTAATAAATACATTGACGTGTTTGGTTATGTCATGTGATGTGAATAGTGACCCCCGTGATGGCACTGGTGGTGTTACGACTCATTACGAGCCTTGACGTTCCACTTTTTACATGAGTTACTATAATAAATAATTTATAAATGACCTCTTGGTATAGATAACCGTTGTCGCATGACTTGCTGCTCTTCCGTACCTACAGTTTCCGCGTAGGTACTTCTATTTGCTACATTTCCGACGATGTAGTGTGTTACGCAACCGAGAAGCTATGCAAGGAGTATAATATAACCACTATGAAGCTATGTCGGTATATCGCTTGATTCTTAAACGCCCAACGTATTTAAATTACATATTTCTGCGTGAGAAACGCCTATGAATATTATTATGTCTTGATTCATTAAAAAATGTTACATATGCATGTAACTATGATGATTTAATAGCTCTTATTTAATTTGCTCTTACTTTTAATTTGTAAAATTTTAACGACGCTTAGTTACTTTGCACATAAAATCTTAATTGGGGATTGCATAATATGTTTTTTTCTGCTTCAAATATTATTACTTGTCTCTGGTTTTGACTTGATCAGTAGAAACTAGTGAAAATATTTTTTTTACACGTATTTATGGTAATTTCTTTTGGAACGTGGAAGCTTTTAGTTTATGCATAGTGCAAGCTTGTTTAGTGCGACTTTAGTGTAAACAGTACCTAATGTAGGACGTAAAAAGGCTTGCCATTAGGCCTTTGAGTTTTCTAGGTTTTATTCCAGTTTTTCGCGAGGAGAGGAAAATCCCTAACGGACCCCTGCCAGCCTACCTAGCTAGGTTAATATGGTGGCGTTCACGAACGTCCCGCGCGTGGTGCGCGAGAGTTTCGGAACACACCCCTTTTCGGCCACAGACTAGCAACACTTTAGCGGGCGCGTCACTACGCCAACTACGCCAACTACGCCAACTACGCCATGAATTCGGCCATTACAGCTTATGTTAAGTCCATAAGTCTAATAGGAATTCTGCAGTATTCTTACTTTGTGTTTGTGTTATGTATCCAATATAATCATTTCTACTTTCTGACGCGTATCATTAACCTCTACGCCCGAGAGCTTGACTGATAAAATATGAGTGCACCACAAGCCACCCATATTAACTTTAACGCTAGGATTTCATCCGACTTTAATACCAAATGCGAATATTATGGGTTTTGATTGATTTGTTTTACATCTATGGCGATAGTCATGTCTGTATAATCTCTAATTGGCTAAAAGCAGCATAATATTCGCTTTCGCATGCATGATCTAAATACCCGTGCAGTATTAACGCAATACTAATGGGTAATAAAAAAGTGTAGGTACGCTTATTTTCCAGTTCCTATAGCGGCAGCGCTCATTCATATAACTACCAACTCGTAAACTTTAACGGAGATATCATTTTTATTTTATAGCTTATATGGCCCGCAGACCTCGCCCGGTAGCCTCGTATTGGTATTTCGAGTAACTGTATCGAATTATACTTACTGGTATTTGCAGTGCAAGTGTCGGCACTTGGTAAGTGCAGAGGAGTGGAGGCGTGTTGCTGTTGGTACTTGGTGGAAGGTCGGTGGGACGTCGAGCGTGAACCGTGACGCCGCAGCGTGTGGCCGACGACTCTATATAACACCGCCGAATCTTATTCCATTACGAGTTAGGCTAAGTTTGGACAAACTAAGTACAAAGTAGGTACAACCTCAGCTTAGGAGTTTTGTTTGAGATTTTTTTTATATTATCTATTCATATGGTTAGTTAGATATGCGTATGAGAATACGGCGGAGTCTACCATAAGTTTGTTATGTTGTTTTAAACCTATTGTAGCCACTGTAGTTTATAGGTATTTTAGAAATCCTGATTTGTTGTTTTAACATGTTTTGTTTGTAAGCCCCACAGTATGCCCTATGGTACCTAAATGTTATCGAATTTTACTAAAAACAATTACGATTAAATAAATTAACTGTATAGACTTGTAGTCGATCATCGTCATACATATTTACATATTTCATAGATGTCCTAAAAGGACGCGATCGTTCGTAATTGATTGGCTTACCTACTCAAATGCTAACGGACTGGCAAGATCGAAACGCAACGTCAGTAATAGCGATTGGTTCGATTTTTATAAATTCATTCACTATAGAAACGTTTTTCAGTAGCAGTCAGCAGAACTAGCAGACCGGAGCGTTATGTGGTTAAGTATATGCGCAGGAAAGTTCTGCGAGTTACGTAAACAAAACCACGTTACTTGATAGATGGGCAATCAACCCGGTGTTTAGGATTCAACCCGATAAAAGCTTGCCATTTTCGGGTTGAAACCCGAGTTTTTGTGTGGTGTACGTTTATCGTACGTTTTCATAACGCGTACGTAAAGTTTATCTTATCTTGTCATAACTTATTTAATATAAATAATGCGCCAATAAGTATTCACTCTTCGGAGATTATATCTATATCATGGACCAATCTATATATATATTCTTTTAACAATGAAAAAACGAAGTTGGTAGCCCAACTCGCCCACCATTACCCCTTGGCATTGATATACCCTTGGCCACAGTCTCGGCGGCGGCGGTGGTGGCGGTGGCGGTGGCGCCGCCCTTAGGTGTCTGCAGTCCATTCGTAACAATCCGGCTCTTCCAGTGCGTAATGTGTCTGGATCGTACACCGCAAATCCCAAAACACACGTGAGAAGACATTACACGCGAAACCATCATAGAGGTGTGCCGAGACGTTCAGTTGGGTTGCGACCATTGATATATTAGGGTTTTTTAATAAGTATATCAATGGTTGTGATTGTGGCACATGTATTGGGCGCGAGCGCCGCGTGCCGCCGCGCCGTCTCGTGAACGTACATTTTTTTCTTCAAAAATATTTATTTTTCCTTTTTTTATGAATATCTCCCTTTTTATAATAACCTCGTATTTAATATAGCTCTGCCCCGCAGTTCCACCCGTGTTAATTTAAGGAAAAAACTAACTAAAATATTATATCTAATATACAACGTGTTAATGAATTAACTGAAAACCTGATACACCCCATTTAAAAAAATAAATAATAATACGATTAAAATATATTTTATGTCGAAAAACATTATACTTTAAAAGTTATTCAACATTAGTTTGGAGGTGACCTATCTACGAAATTCCAAGCACTACGCCCGCGCCTACCGGTTCGATTTTTTGCTGCGGGCGGCGTACGCGCCAATAGGGTACTTGCATGAATTTTTTTTTCAGTCTATTTTAAAGATATATGGCCTACTTAAACAAAGCAAGAAAAAGAAAAAAAAATATATGCACAAATTAATTAAATAGAACGTTTCAAAGTTCATACTTTAGACCTTACCGCCGAAATGCGAAATGACGTCACTTGTTCAAAATTACGCCTTATTAATCTGTGATAGAAATGTCACTGTCGTATTGACAGGGTCATGTGACACTGACAGACAGATAACTTCAATATCCAAAAGCGAAATTAAGGTTGAACTGTGTCGATTTACTTCCAAAAGTTCCAGTAAAGAATCGAAATGCATCTTACCGATGCATTTTAAAGTAAAAAACTTCAGAAAATGGAAAATATGCGTTGACTGTATGCCCTTAGTTTCCTTTGCCCTCTCTGAAAGAGGTAAATGTTTCCTAAAAAAATAAAAGTGACGTCATGTGTCAAGCTTGGCTGTGATTGGTGTTTCGTTGCAACGTTCCATTTCACAAAATTAAAAGTTGAATATTTTGGAAACTGTTGAAATTTTTTTAGTAAATCTTTCACGATAACGCTTTTCTAAGGCTCTATTTTTGAAATATTGACACAATTTCTTATTATAAATTTCATGCAAGTACCCTATTATTGTATTATAAATAATTTAGACTTGGGCTAGTAAAAATGAAAAAATATAACCTATATTAAAACATAGTGCGATCGGTTCGCTAGTTGATTCTGAGCAAACTACTTTTTGGTTTTCAGTTAATTCATTAACACGTTGTATATAAATCACGTGTCACGTTGTTTGTCCGCGATGGACTCCGAAACTACGGAACGGATTTTAATAAAATTTTGCAACCATTTATAATATGGTCCAACTTAAAAGATAGGATAGTTTTTATCCCGGAATTCCCTCGGGAACTGAGGGACATAGAGTACTTTTTCCCGCAACCTCCGCGGGAACTCCGAAATTACCGCGGATGAAATCGCGGGGGACAGCTAGTAAATATTATATTATATAATAAGAGCGCCTATTGGACTTATCTTTTTTAGTGTAGAGTATTTTACAGATGTTTATTTAACCGCACTTTGCCTATGGGACTCTTATTGGCACACTGAAGTCCTCTAACGAGTCAAAAAACAGGTTAATTAAACTCTGATTTCAACAGATATCGTTACATTTATAACCATTAGTTACCTGCTATATCTGCTTGTTATTGAAAAAATAAAACTGAGTTTGTTATTGGTCATAAAAATTCACAAAAGTCATAATTAACCTCGTTCCAAATTGAATAATATAATATATGAAAGTAAAATACCGAAGCAATAAAGATGTAAATTACAAGTGTCACGAAACATTATAATTACTTACCTATGCTATAATATTAATTATTATTAATGTTGTTATTAAAATTTATCATTATAACTTTGATGTGATTTGATTCGCTAACCATTTAATTAAAAATTTGTTTGTTATCAACATAGATTTTTTGGCAGACGTAACACCTTAGTTCATAATATCTACGCTTACAATCAGGCGAGATTGTGGACAAATGTCTGACCAATCAGTAAAAAATAGATAAATATGAAAATAATTATCCGTAAATATAGTTATTGTAATAAACAAACCTAATGGGCTACCAGAAGAAGTATTTTTGGCAGTGGCACCTAACATAAACAACTTTAAAATCAGATTGGATAACTGGATGCAGGCATGTTGCTTTAACTGTCATGCATGCCTGAATTTTTTATATATAAATAAATAAATAAAACTATAATAAACATCCACAATTTGCAGACAGAATAGTAATTCAATTAAATTGGAGATGTTTAAAACAAAATTATACAGGATGTGTTGATGTCGCAACTTGCTGAAAAATCTTATAAAATCGCTTTTTTATAACACATCGACATTACATCGACATACAGTCGACATTTTGTATGATGCTAAAGACAGAAAATGTGTTGTGAACTGTGGCAACGTCGGATATCGGTTCCATTTGACACCGTTGCGTTGTGGTCACTGTTGAAACCTAACCTCACCTAGCACCTACATCGCGGTGTTCGCAAATACAAAACTGCTAGCGATTTTAATCTGATGAATATAAATATACGTACTCATCTACTGCAATTTTGCCTAACTGACGACGTCGTATGTACCTAAACGGACGAATTATAAAACTTGGCTAGCTTTCTAAATGATTTTTAAATTTTTTGGAGTGTCTGTAGATAGGTAGGAACATTTGTGCTCGTATCATGCATAAACTACTGAACGGAATCGTACGTTATTTTTACCGTTGTCTGCATTATATTCAAACATAACATAGCTTTGTTTCATCGAAATCGGTTAGTAGAAAAATGAATTATGACATTTTATAGTTTAATGAAACAACAGAACCGACTACCGAGAGCCATTGGCCAAGTATGAAAACTAGATTAATTTTCAAGTATTTCTTTGGGTGATGAGCGTACCTACACCTACCTAGTTACGTAATACCTATACAATATGTGAGAAAAATTTATACTTTTTTTGAAAAGTGAATATGCATAGGTAGCTAAATGAGATCTAAATAATATGTGAAACAGTTAATTTATATTTTTTTTATTCACACTGAATGCCTGTATTGACAAACACAGGTCTGTAGATACCACTATTAATTAAAAACAATTGTGTCTATTAGTTATTAATGAGCAATTTTTCACATCGTTTCTTCAACTTCATTTAGTTAGGTAGGTTATCTTCTTGTTCGCAATGTCGCTAATTAGGTACATACCTGTGGAATACCATTTCGTGAACAATAGTCGACAGTGGATCATCAGAGCTAGTTTTCATACATTTAATATAATAATTATGTTCTTGCATTACGGCTACTTCATAAGTTTCTTATCTCGTGAACACTAAAATTTTATTATAAATGCAAATGTGAATTTGTTTGTTGCTTTTTTACGCCTTAACTCCTCAACGCCTAATGAAATTTTGCATAGGTATACATTGTCAACTGTCGTCATTTGCCAGGGCTACAGAGAAGGATACAAGGTACTATTTTCCTGGAATTCCCGCAGGAACTCCGCGAAATTAACGCTGGTGAAACTGCGCGGCACAGCTAGGAGTAACTAAATATTGTAATGCAAATAATTCGTATGAAAACTAACCCACCCTCCATCTTAATCAAGTGATCGTCTAGTTTTGTTATTTTGCGTCAACCTGTTAATCTACGGAAAAAAACGCGTTAATTTATGGAACTGGTTTTGAAACGAAATTTAGTTATTTACATCGAACACAGGTGGCTCAGGGCTGTCTTGTTAGAAATCTCTCAACAAAACAGATGGTGGCAGGTTTTTTAATCACTTTTGTCCGTTCATTTTTATTTTTATATAATATTACTAGCTGTGCCCCGCGGTTTCACCTGCGGTAATCCGTAATTTCCGAGTTCCTGCGGGAATTTCGGAATAAAAAGTACCCTATGTCCTTCTCTGTACCCCTGACAACGTGTATGCCAAATTCCATCCAAATCCGTTCAGCCGTTTTTGCGTGATTGAGTAAACGTACCTATAGCGAGCGAAGATAAGAGCTGGAAAGCGCATATTCATCCAACTTACTTCAAAGTTATAGCCACTGCTCAGCTCCTATGTGTCTTAGCGTTATGTTATATAGCCTATAACCTGCCCAGGAGTATGGACTATAGTCTACAATCGTACCAAGTTTGGTTAAAATCCCTTCAGTAGTTTTGGACCCATGCGTGCACGACAGACAGACAGACATAAAATTTACTGATTGCATTTTTGGCATCAGTATCGATCACCATTCATCCTCCAATATTAATTTTGAATATATATTAAATGTACAGAATTGACCTCTCTACAGTTTTATTATATATAAGTATAGATATAGATAATGCACACTCGCATCCGTGCCAAGAAGGAACTAACCTGCATCATCCACATTAATATAAAAGCTCAAGAAGCTTGTGTTGTTAAAGTTAATCCTAAAAGAATATTTTCGTAAAGCGTAGGACTGTCTCTCGTTGTCTCTACTATAGTCCAACCACGTATTGTCATAGATACCTACCATCGCCCAATGTAGGAGACACATGGTAGGTATGCCTATCTACCTACTGCTTACTTATCATAGTCATAGTATCCGTGAACCGCATCTATGTGTAATCGTGTAATGTAATTAACTATAAAAACAAATACCGTTCTATTTTAATTCTTCTTCCCGCTTTTCCTGACTATTTCCTATGATTTATGATATGTACTTTGTATTCGTACCGGTATATAGCTTGTGCGATAATATTTCAGTAAAGATTAAGTAGATAGATTTTATTTGTTACTTTGTTCGCTGTATAGGTAAATACTCTTCGAGGTTTTACCGGCAATAATTTCCGTAGTCCCTCGGGATCCTACATATATTAAAGTATCCTACATATATTACTCAAGGATATTGTGCTTCCTATCAATGAAAGAATTTTTAAAACCGATTTAGTAGATAGTTGTAGAGATTATTCCCTACATTCAAACCTACAAGCCAAGAGTATAGTGGCTCAGACGAAATAAAAAGTTTTTAAGTTTTTTTATTTCGTCTGAGTATAGTGGCATCTACTTTTGGGTTTTTATTTTTTACAGCGGCAGATATGAGAGCGAAGTCGTGTGTACCTACCTGCTATAGTGCCACCAGTCCACTGAGTACCTCCTGTGCTTTATTATGAATTCTTCGCACTATAGGCAAAAAGCTGCGGCATTCGAATAAAAATCTCGCTCACCGCTGACTCCGCCGTCTCTAATGAAGCTTTTTGCATTCAAAGCTCACACAATGACTCTTTAAGCTAGGTAGGTAAAGTATGTTTTAATGGTGTTTGCTACCATCTTGAACTTGCTAACGATTTATAGGCAGCTTACCTGATGTTTCTATTAAACTAAGACAACGAGTAACGACTCGATTAACGTTGATTGTCAAAAAGTCAAAGATAAATAATTTGATTATGTATCCAATAAACCGGATTTCAAATAGATGACCGTACCAAATGTTTTATGCGCTGTGTTGTTTTTTCATGAATAAATAATATCTGTCTATATGGAGTTAGGTACTGATCAAACTTGGTCCTTCGAGCCGGATGAGCCGAATTTATAAAACGGTACTAATGTCTACCTACATTGAATTATTGATAAAAATCGATTGCCATACTATTGTACATATTTGTATTCAAAAGGCGAACTCTTCAATGAATTCCAATTTCCAACTGAACAGGTACCTACTATCTATCTAGGTATACAGCCATAAGGTAAATCCTACTAACCTTAACGTTTGGTTTGGTTTGGAAACGTACAAAGCGTATACCTCTCTACCCATTGAGAAACTTGACTATAATAGAAGAGGAGAAGAGAATCATTATCACCCAGTTTCCTTACTATTACTAAAGCTAGGTTAACAATTAATTCGTCGAAAGACTTATACTTGCAGCGAACTGCGTTTATTGGTTCTGGCAATGCTATAAGTATTAAATGAGGTTCTGGGAAATCGTAAGTTTAACTCTCATTACAATAACGTACCCAACGTATAACCGTTAAAAGTACGTAGTATATTTACTCTGAGGTATAACTGCCTGCGCAGTGCGCATCCTTGACTATATGCATGCATGGAAATATGATTTCAAAGAGTAGGATAATTTTTAGCTTGAATGAATGAATGAAAAACATTTTATTGAGCACCACATTCCACAAACAGTACAATGTCTAAAAACTTACAAAACAGAAAGTATTAAGTGACTCCAGTCCAGTGGCTTGGTTAAATAGATATATGTATAAACTCTTTATTGAACACCTTTAAAAAGAAACAAAAATATACCTACCAATTTTTACTTATGTGCCAGAAGTAGACAATTGGTTATAATATGTACCTAGTTTCTGATGTAGTTCTGAAACTCTCGAAGTTATACCTCGGTCAACATAACATAACATATGCATAACATAATTACTATAACATGTACTTATACAACTAATAAGACAAGTTTTACACAAATCGCGACTTCGGCCGGCTAGAAAATAAGAAGTTGGACTTACAGTGAGCTAGCTTTGAGTGTCGAAGTTCTACGGACATTTATCATTCCATTAAATGATTCGGCGAATAAAACTTGATAACTCTTATAACGCCAACCGAACGTAAGTAGTTAATATCGCACACGATGTTCACCGCACTAGTTCCGCCACTGACTTTGGAAAGTGTTCGTTTAGTTGTAAAGAGACTAACGTGTAAACACGTCGAGAATTTAACGACATGTAGGCACGACGTTCGTTTATTATAAGGTTAATGTTAAGACTGGTTCGGAGAGCGGCGCGGGCGCAGCGCAGGCTTCGCTGGATGGAAAGTTCATCGTACGAGTGAAGGCGGTGCGGGGGGGCGTCGACGTGAGCTGTGTTTGAGAAAATGCTGTCGAAACCTCCGCGATAGAGATGAGCATGCAAACTATGAAACTAGGTACCATTCATACTTAACGTTTATCCGATCGACGCGCGACGGTACGTTTAGACATATACAAGGTGGAAACGTTATGTACCTAGGTATGTCTTCAGGTATGTCATACACTTAAAGTTTCCATTCTGTATACCCGTGCTGTATACCTACTTCATTTTGTAAGTTAAGCGATAAACTCAGAAACTACAGATAAACAGAACGAATTTTCATGCGGTTTTCACCAATAGATATAGTGATTTATGAGGAAGGTTTAGGCATGTAATTTGTCAAGGTCTTGTGTAAATATAACCATAATTTTTGAAAGTTTCGGAATAAGTGCATTAAATTTTGCATACAGCACGTTGTCAGGTGTACAAAGAAGCTGACATAGCGTACTTTTGTCCTGGAATTCCCGCTGAAACTCCGAAATTAACGCGGCTGAAACCTCGGGGAACAGCTAGTATAAGACATTTGAGACGATAGTTGAATGGTTCCATCAATACGTCCCTCGTAATTACCTTACCTACTTCTGTAAAGTAGATTTTTCTCGTTTGTCAGATAAAAATTTCAAGACGATTTACGAGATAACTACCAGAGATAGTTTAATTGCGACTCGCATAAAAAGAAATTTAATTTGTAAGTAAATAGATTGGCTGAAGATGTTAGGGATTTTAAATATTTATTTAGGTATATATGCCGATATGCCGAATGCCGATGATGCAGCTGCCATGGTGACGGCCTCATCCCTTGAAAATCTTGAACGAAAAATGAACGACACTGCTTCTCGGCTTGTGGAGTTCTTTAAAGCTCTATACATTAAAAAAAAACTCACTGTATAATATACACTTCTCTCTATATCAGGCCGTCCCAGGCCCCACACACAGCTCACAGTGTTTGTGGATAACTGTGAGCAGGATATATTAGAAAGCACAACATTCTTTGGGTTCGAGATGGATAGAGTCGAGCATGGCATGGTCGGCCCATATATGTAGACAAACTATGTGGCAAACTGGGCATTGCGTGCTTCGCGCTGAAACGTATAAGTAATATCCCGCGTGGTGTCGGTGGATGTGGCCTGTGCATAATACTTTGTAACTGTCCACTCGCTGCTACATTATGGCGCCGAGCTGTGGGGGCGCGCTGCAGACTGACAGCTAGCTTTCCGCATGCAGAATCGCGCACTATTGTGCGGATCTCCCACACCAAATCAGCTGGCAGCTAGACCATATTTTGTGAAACTGGGCATCCTAACAACCACCTTTTACTGTTATTTAACAAGTGGCAGTGTATGTGAGAACGAACGAGGATCTGTACAAAAAGCACAGTGACACACACTCCTATGGCACGCGCGGCACTGACAGACTTGCGCCGCCTGTACCGCGCACCATGGCCAAATCCTGTAAACTATATAACATATGGACCCCACTATGACAGTGCCGGATTAAGTGAGCGCGTTGCCTGTAGCAAATTCTATTTAGAGGTTTGCTTTAGGTCACCAAGTTTAGTATGGTAATTATTCACATAAATAATACTGTTAGAAAAAAACTTGATAAATTGCCTGATCATATAGTGGCAGCACCGAGTCTTAACTGTTTTAAGGGACGATTGAAACGCTGGTTAATCGAGCAGTTTTTCTACTCTTATGATAAGTTAATGAATCTAATAAATATTACCTATACTAGTACTACCGTACCCCGCCAAGACGAGCCAAGCGAAGCGGGAGCACTATTACCTATCTTTTCTCGAAGTGCTTCGTCGTTTTTTGAACCCTTATAATAACTTGGGTTTGGATGTTACCAGATAAACGAGATTCTCGGGATATGTTGTCAATATACACATAATAATAATAAACATATAAAGTTTTAGTTGCATAGCTCTTATACTTTAGATTTTAAAGATATGAATAAGCCACATATTCTGACTAAGGTGTAGAGTTTGAGAAGTTAGGCCTTGTAGAGTAACGTGAGTGTTATAAGCTTGGCTCTACATGAGATCTGATAACTTTTTGACAGTGCCCGTCATATGAAGGCTTACTATGAGCAAAAACGGAACCATTCAAGTTCCGCGCAGTTTTAGAGCAGGCCTGAAACTGAATTGTTTAAAATCGTACTATGACCTCCTAAAAGGTGAACGACTATTGCATCGCCATGGAATTAATAGTTTACTCTGAGGTAGATACAACCGAAGTACCTATTAATTCCATGTGAAAAAGTTCATCATAGACCAACTTTTTAACCATCGCTTTGACACTTTAGACGCCTTTATACGACGCTTTCGTGCTGTCAAACTAGTGGTCGTAGTACGAAATGTTCATACAAAAAAAAGGTGAACGGTTTTCTAGATGTCAACGTAAACAGGCCGGTAGCAGGCTTGCTAAAATGTGGTGATAGTACGATAAAGCAGAGCAATTCAATTTAGGTCCTGCTATAAGAGCTCATAGTAAGCCTCATGGACTCGTCTTGGCATAATTTTACATGAAAATGTTTTTGGTGGGATTATTTATATCTTTCATCGGTAATTTTTAATTTTCTATTTTGTTTTTCAATGTCAATAGGTTCAATGACTGTCAAAAATGTATACATATATCTGCAGCTGACCGTACTCTCACCGATGCATTATTTCAGAAAAGAAAACATCTGAACTGGCTGTATGGATGTAGATTCCTTTGGCTTCTCCAAAGGAGTAAAATAAAAAAAGAAACCGTCAAAAGTCAAAACGTCCGAATTTGGCTCATGTCAAAAATTAAATTGTCAAAAATAAATTACACTGTCATCGTCCATCTGAATCTGATTCGTTTGGCGATTCAATAGAAATTGTAAGCATTTCGAAGATTTTAGTTCTTTGAGTTAGAAGCAAATTCCAATTTAGCATTTAACTATTCTAAATTAAACGAGAATTTGTTAGCGAAACAATATGCCTAAGTTTGCTGGTGAGTGTTTGTACAGTTTTCTGATTCCTTTGTTGAGGTTAGAGAGGTTTGTTTTCTGATTTTCTAAAATGTTTCGTGTTCAGTTCTAATTAGGAAATAAGTTACAGTTACTAATCGGAGTACTGACTGCCGTGATATATTTGTTTCCAATTGTTCCGCCCTGTAAAGCTTCGAATATCCGACTACTTAATGATAACTTTCCCGGCATCTGTTTTCGAATATTTGAGCGGCTCCCATTTATTTGTATTAAACTGTTTCAGTTAAAGTGAAATGGGGCAAGGAGATGTATCCAGGTGTGGAAGTGAATACTGATGATGAACCTGTGTTGTTCAAAGCACAGATCTTTGCCCTGACCGGGGTACAACCAGAGCGACAGAAAGTGGTATGCAAGGGAGTTACACTTAGGGATGACACTTGGGGAAATTTCAAATTGGCTAATGTAAGTTATCAGTTTTGGTATTTATTTTCTGTTGGCACTATTTTATTAAATTACTTTAGATTATAAGAATTTTTTTGGATTCAAAAACATTTAATTAAGATTAAAAGGTTGTTTGTGCTATAAATTGTAAAGCGTTTTTATTTCAAAGGTAAGTGAAAAAATTTATGGATGACTTAGCAATTTATCATTGTGGCAGTTGCTTAATTGAGCAGTCATACTGCTGGGGCAGTGATATTGGGCTTCTTGCCAATTTTATTTTAGTTAATTTTATATATTTCAGAATGCTCTTGTCTTAGTGATGGGTAGCAAAGAGGAAGATGTACCAAAAGCACCCACTGAGCAGACACGATTTGTGGAAGACATGAATGAATCAGAGCTGGCTACAGCTGTGAGTTACCTTTATCATATTTGCATTACAAACTTTGCAATTAAGATTTACTAATGTAATTTTGTATCCACAGTTAGATATGCCAGAGGGTCTCATTAACTTGGGTAATACTTGCTACATGAATGCTACGGTTCAGTGCCTCAAAACTGTGCCAGAGTTGAAGAATGCCCTGCTCAACTATGATAAATGTAAGAATGATTGAATGGTATTGCATTAGTTGTGTGTTAAATTAAAATGCCTCCATTCTAGCCTAAGGTCAATTTTGAATAAAAATATTGAACTCTGTCTGACCATGTGTACTGGCTGCAATACTCAACGTCATACCAGATCAGACAAAAAGAGAGTTTACCATCAAAATTATAAACTAAAATCATATACATATATTATATTATTAGATAATTTATAAGGCTAAAAATAGTGTGTGTAAAATTAGTTAAGCCGTCTCACACGTGTGGTTGTTTTACTACAGATATTTTACGAGATATATTAACAAATTTATAAATTTAATTACCAACAAAAAAAAGCAACCTGTATAAGCGATGCCTTCTTCATAATTTTTTAAGTGGGTAGCAATAAAAAATTAAAAACAAGGTACATAGAAATATAGTAATATTTAAATTCTAAATAATGTCAGATGACTGCTATTGCGCAAATACAAATTCAAAAGAGTTTAAATGTGCGTCGTAATAACCAACGTTATATTGTAATTGTTCAATAAATAAAAAAAAATGTATAGCATCCGGCGGCGGTGCGGTGGGTGAGCTAACGTCAGCACTGAGTGTGACGATGTCTGCACTGGAGAGCGGCGGCGCAGGCGCGTGCGCTGGGGCGGCGGCGCGGCTTCTGCGCGCGCTGCACGCGACCACGCCGCGCTTTGCGGAGCGCGCACCGGGCGGCGGCCTCGCGCAGCAGGACGCCTCCGAGTGCTGGACGGAGATCGTGCGCGCGCTGCAGCAGCGGCTGCCCGCCACACCGAGAGTCGAAACTGGCAATGATAGGTAAACTTTTTTTTTCTAATAGAGTTTAGCAAAACTGATAAGTACTACATTTTTAATGATAATAATGGTTGGACAAATAGCTTGAATTGTAAGATAGAATAATGGCTATATGAACTCACCACGATGTTGGTACTAACTTAATGACCTTTTTGATGAGTATCTGTGAAGCTAGTATAATATTATATTGGTAATGTTTTAAGACCAAGGACATACAATAAATACATTATGTTTTGTTAATTTTCTTAACTATGCAAAATTGCGTGCAGAACGTCTGTGATCGAGCAGTACTTCGGCGGCACACTGGACGTGGAGCTGGTGTGCTCGGAGGCGGACGAGCCGCCCACGCGCGGCAAGGAGACGTTCCTGCAGCTGTCCTGCTTCATCTCGCAGGACGTCAAGTATCTGCAGTCGGGGCTGAGATCTGTGAGTTGCAATATGTGATCCATAGCCCCTATACAACACACACACATCACACGCGCGCACGTCAGCACAATCATGACCCCAATGCGCTGATTGCGCATTGATATTAATGAGAAAATAACAAAGAACCGGAAATATAATTATTATAATGTATGACTCTGCATTTATTTTGTATTGTTTTCAGAAAATGTCAGAACAAATCACTAAATTGTCAGAAACATTGGGGAGGGATGCTGTTTACACAAAAACCGTGAGTTTTTATTATTATTTACTCTAATAACCTTGAAAGACTAACATTTTGATTTTATTCTAGTAAACTTTTTGATGTTATTTCAATTGAAAAGAAAACCTTTAAAATTTCTTTAACTTTCATGTTTCTAGACCTAGCTGTTTGGTTTAGTCTGTTCTTTGATGATGTATATTTTTATCCTGATTGGACCTGTTATTTTTGGCATCAATAAATTTGATTCCAGAGTAAAATCAGTCGCTTGCCTGCGTACCTAACTGTGCAGTTTGTCCGCTTCTACTACAAAGAGAAGGAAGCGATCAACGCAAAGATTCTTAAAGACGTCAAGTTCCCGCTAGATCTTGATGTGTATGAGCTGTGCTCGCCCGAGCTGCAGGAACGACTTACGCCGATGAGAAATAAATTCAAGGTAAAAATAACATCTAATATGTATTTCATAAAGATGACTATAGCAAAATGCAACCTTTTACCACACAGCTTGTTGATTTCAGGAATTAGAAGATGCGAACATTGACTCGTCTCTCACTACGAAAAATAGAAGCCACGGTGACAGTAAAAGAGAGTCAAAAAATAAAAAGGTCATGCCATATTGGTTTGAGAATGGTATGTAAAGTTTCCTCCTAACTATGTACATCTTATAAATCTGAAAGTTTGTAAACAATATAATTTGGCGCAGAATAATATTTATTTATTTATTTATTTATTCTTTATTGCACAATGTGTACAAATGGCGAACTTAATGCCTTTCGGCATTCTCTACCAGTTAACCATTGGGTAGACAGAGAGATATAGAAGATGGGGTGTGCAAACAGAACAATAATTAATATACTTAATACTAGACACTGATAATTAATAACTAAAACATAAAGATGCAATTTACTCACAATACATACTATAACACATGCATATCCTACATATACCGACACAATAAAATACATACACACATAGTTACATATAGTATATATATATACACATGTTCGCGATTAACACATAGGCATACTTTATCTAGGTGCAAACACTCAGTTCTTAGATTTATAAATGAAATATGTAATACTTATTGTTAGTTCCCTACAGGACCAATTAAATTGGTCCATGGTTCCCTATGTCAAAGTAAAGTGAAGTGAATTGAAAGTTTTGTAAATCTATACATGGACGCAGATAAGCAATAACATGTTAACCCATAAAATTAAGTTATTGATACAGAACGATTTATTGAGAGTTAGAGAACGTTTTTTAATTATGTGTTTACCTTATTACATTGTTTAAATATGTAACAAAATGTTGAACATAAAAAATGTTTACACAAAATGGCGCTATAATTTTAAAACACGATTTACACAAAATTTCTCCAATGTGGGTTAACACACTATTGCTTATCTACGGCCTCATAATCCTGAATGACTGATGGACAGTTGTATGTGTTCTTTGTACGTAGGAATCCGATAAGAAAAGATTTTTGAAAATTCATCTCCTAAGGGGATGAAAAGGGGTTGCAAAGTTTGTATGGAACAATTCCGCGGGAACGGGTAAAACCGCGCGGGACAGCTAGTGAATAATAAAAAAATCGCAACTACATAGTTTATTTAACCACTACTGCAGTCCCCCGCGGTTTCACTCGCGGAAATGTCGGAGTTCCGGGTATTGTGTAACTATTTTGTACTCAATAAACTCCCTTGAAATTTCATTCGCAATGGGCATGATGGCTCTAATTTTTAGTCCGTCTTGTAGATTAATAAAAAATATTGGACACGTATTTTTCGTTTTTTTTACGTAAGTAATTCAAAAATAACGGCGATACATTCAGTTGAACTTCCGTGTGACGTCACACCTAGGTACACTTTATACTTTTGATATGAACGTCGCGCGTCGCGACGTCGACTCCTAAACTTTAATCCGTTTATCTAAGTATCTTTTTAATAATTCGAAAAAGCAAAAATACGTGTCTATTATTTTTTTTACAATCCATCTGATGGACTAAATGGATGCCCAATGTCGCCCGAGAGAAGTGTGACTTGAACGTGGCCGGTGTCGGCACTCGGCTCTCGGCAGACGTGGGCAGCAACAACAGCGGCTACTACCGGCTGCAGGCGGTGCTGACGCACCGCGGGCGCTCCTCGTCGTCGGGGCACTACGTGGCGTGGGTGGCGCGCGCCGGCGGCGGCTGGCTGCGCTGCGACGACGACGCCGTCACGCCCGTGCCCGAGGAGGAGGTGCTCAAGCTCAGCGGCGGAGGTGAGGCGGACACTAACAGCTTGTTGCCACTTGCCGGATGTTGGATCCGGATTTTATTCGGATGTTGGCGCCCCTGTTCACACTTGTCGGCTGTCGGACACGGTCGAAGCTGGCGCCAACACAACAACTCTGTGAACTGTGTGTGTGAACAGCGCGATAGGCGAGCGAGATCCGACAGGTTTTTTTTTCGGGGCGTAGAGGGCTCGCAAAACAGCCGACATTTCTTGTCGGCGACGACACAAAATCTGTTTCCGAAAAGTGTGAATAGCTCCATATAAAATGTTCTGCCACTGGAGCATCCGATTAAAATCCGAACGGAGTGTTATTTGATGATTTTCTCGGCCAATAACGGACAGAACTACCCGGCCGAGTTACTCGGCGGTGTGTGTGCACACTGCACCGGTGCCGACATTGGACGTTGCCGGTATTCTGTAATGCTTGTTGCTTAACAGAGTGAACACGCGTGTATAAAATTATAAAATGGAAGAATTCGAAGAATTTCAGAAAATACATACTGCAGAACAACAGAATAAAGACAGAATCATTAATCTACACTCGATTTGCACTGTAGACGGGTGTAGACGGGCGAGAAATCCCAACAAGTTCGGATGCGACGGTTCATCGGCCCTTGACGGTCGTGTTGGTGTACGCGCTCTCTATCTTTTAAGGTCCATTTACATCTACAGACATTGATCGTGTCCGACACGTTCCGTTGCAGACAAAATAATATTCTCTAATACAGTGCGTATTAACGATTCACATCTATCGTAACACGACCGCGCAGACGCGGACAGACACGGGCCAGTATTTGCGAAAAGAATATTTTGTCTCGCGGTTCATTTCTGTACGTGTCTGTGGCTACATGCCGAGCAGTGTGAATAGAGGATCGGAACCGTGCAGATGTCTTCTGTAAATAAACGGTGTTTTTTCTTGGCACGTGCCTGGCGCGGACCGTGTCTGACACGCTCTATTTGTGTATATATAAATGGACCCTTAGGTGTAAGCGAGCCGTAAGGCTATGGTCTCTAATAAACGCCGTCGGCCGCTCACAGAATCACGTCGTCGTACGCTGCGTCACGATGCTTACTATAGAGGTGCACTGTTGTAGTCTCTTTCACATCAACGCGCAACGTTGGCGTGTTGACGTCATCTAAACACTGTGCGACGCGCTCTAGTCATTTCGAACCATTGCAGCGTGAGTCGAGTCTAGCTTCGCATATAAAATGGCAAGATTTAAAACGTGATCGCTCACGAGCAGCGACCGAAACGCCCTTCTCTACTGCGGACGTACTTATTGACCGCCGACACTGTGCGTTGCGTTTCTAGACGTTGATCGGAATGTTGACGCTAACGTCAGACGCCGTGTATAGAATAAAATAGGGGACCATAGCCTAGCTGATAAATAAAAAAAAATATAATATATTTCTTTTAATCTTTCATGAGTATAGACAGGCAATTAACCTGGTGCTTAGGCTTAAACCTGATAAAAACCAGCCTTTTACGGTCTTTTATCGGGCTTAAACCCAAGCATCGGGTTGAGTGCCTATTTATTTTCAGGACTAGGTTTTTATAGAAATTTGAAGTTCTTGCGGGATCAGTAATAAAAACTTGCGTATTTTGTATCTAAACAGGCGACTGGCACTGCGCGTACCTGCTGCTGTATGGGCCCAAGGTCCTTGAGATTCCGGAGCCGGAAGAGGAGCCCATGGTGACGGACGTGACCGAGGACCCCGCCGGCGACCCGCCCACTGCGCTCGCGTAGACGCGCTGTGACTAGACGGGTGGCTTGCGAGGCTGATGCGCCACGTGTCTCATATAGATGGGCAATCAACGTGGTTCTTGGGTTTAAACCCGATAAAGACTGTCGTTTATCGGATTTAAACCCGAAACAGGCAGGCTTTTATCGGGTTTAATCCCTAGAACCGGATTGATTGCGGCATCGACCGGTCGATCGATTCGTGCTGGCCACTGAGCAAATAAATTAATTAGAGAGGACATGTAGGCGGGGCGGGCGCGCTACCGTTGCAAAGGAAGTTAGAGCAAATGCTCTAACTTGCCCAAAACTTCTTTGCTACCAATTGCCATACCAAGTTTATTTACCACAAAATTCCCAAAACTGTGAGTTTTGGTCTAAGTAAAAACATAACCATAAAGCGTTTAGTAAATTTCTTTACGTTAATCAATGTTTTAGTGCGTGATGAATGGTTTTGTGTGCGAAAATTACACGGCGACACTGGTTTTCATCTGTTTTCATACTAAACTAAGTTGATATGCCTTCTATCTGTTATTTTGTTGTTGGATGTTCTGTGGATCTTATAGATGAACAATCAACCGGACTTAAACCCAGTAAGCACTGTGTTTAATTCCGGTTGATTGTTGAGGTGTCAGATCAGGTTCAGGTTCAGTAGGTCACCCAGACAAGTGGGTGTTTAACCCGAGCACCAAGTTTAAACCCGGTTGATTACCCATCTATGTATATTGCTGGCACGTGGGGTCCAACCCTAAGGCTGATTCACCACATCGTAAATTACGCTAAATCGTTCAAACCCCAGCTTCTTATGAATCAAAGTTTGTACAAGAAACTTAATTTATTTTAAAGAATTTTTGTCCATTGTTGAAGTGATAATCGCCATAGTTTACGTTAGACTGATTAAAGCGAACGGATTTAGTGGCTGTTAAATTTTTATTTTTGTAAATTTATATCAAACGCTGCCCTGCGATGCTAACTGAATGATGCATATTAAATTATATATTACGCGAAATTTGGCAAGTTGTACTCTATATAATAGTGTTAAAGTATAATTATAAATGTACTGAGTTTTACAAAACTAATTCGTAAATTGATCATAAAAATAAAATTTTAATTACATTTGAACTCGTTTTTATCTAGCTAAACCCTGAAATTTTAATGTTTATGCACACTATTAATGTTCGATTGATGTGAAATACGATGAATATTATTATTGATCCAGGGCAAAATAAAGATAATAATTGGACCCAGATAAGCCACAAAATGACGTTATTGATTCAGAACGATTTATTGAGAGTTATAGAACGTTTTCTAATTATCTGTTTACCTTATTGCATTGTTTAAATATGAAATTAAATATTGAACATAAAAAATGTTGACAGAAATTGGCGTTGTAAGTTTTGGCGTTAAATTTTAAAAAAACTTTAATTTACTCAAAATTTCTTCACTGTGGGTTAACACACTATTGCTTATCTATGTCCAATTATACTACGAGGGACAAAACGGAACAACCCCATGACATAGTAAGCGAGTTTTTTTTTCTCTACATTTGCGGCGGGCAAAGGTCATGCCATTGATTATTATGTATTCTCCTTGGTATGGCCCATCCATAAAAAAGATATCCCGTATTCAATGAGAATACTGTGATTATTACTATCTTTGTGATATGCCTATCAAATTTACTGGAAAAATATATTATACAATAGTTTTTTTGGTGGCTTTTTGTGTCATTACATAAAAGATATTTCGAATTTTAGAGCAGACGACATGAAGATGTTTTTTAAAACAGTGAAATCGATAGGAACTAAATCAGTCTGGAACCACTGGAATTTATACCAGTATGCAAACTTTATTCCGCGACTTTTCTGGTGGTGGAACCAAGCAAGAATCAAGCGATTTTATCACGGATTTTAGCCTCTTTAGTTGGAACCAAAGAGAACATAATCACTTGAACAACAAAAAACGTAGTGGTTATATACTCTTTTAAAAATAGTATTCTAGTGATAGTAAAACGTAGTGATTACCTTCTCTCTGGTGATTACCTTCTCTCTGCTAGTGATTATTAAAACGTAGTGATTACAAACGTAGTGATTACCTTCTCTCTGGTGATTACCTTCTCTTTGATGATTATGGTCAGATTGTGGTGATTAGCACGTAGGCATAGTGGGTGGTTATATTCAAAGAGAATAAGTATAAGTATCATATAGGTCACATATGATATATATGACAAAGATACCCATAAGAACGAAATGAGTGTATTCCAACGGCTTAGAAATATTTTATCCGATATTATTAGAGTGGCGTGTCCGCCGCTACATAATGCTGTAACATCAGGGTACCAGGAAAAGAAAAATCTCAAACGTTGCCTGGGTTTCGTTGCAGGCTTCGGCCTGGGTCAGCTGTATTGCGTGTGTTTCATTAACAATGTACGGTTCCCGTGCCACGTGGAAGCTTTTTTGTCGTTGTTAATAAGTGTGTTATGTGGTTAGTGACTTAATCAAATAGAACAATAAACACAAGCAGCGGTCAACGTTAAACGCGGTGATTGTATTTAAGACTAGCTGTCCCGCGCGGTTTCACCCGCGATAATTTCGAAGTTCCCGCGGAATTGTTCCATACAAACTTTGCAACCCCATTTCATCGCTTTGGGGGTTGAATTTTTAAAAAATCCTTTCTTATCGGATGTCTACGTCATACAAAGAACACACCCTCCAAATTTCAGATCTCTACGATTAGCGGTTTAGGCTGTGCGTTGATCGATCAGTCATTCAGGACAAAGCATTTTATATGTATAGATAGAATGAGTGATAGCTTTTTCAGTAAGACTCTTCGGAAAAAACATGTTTACGGAATGTATGGGTAAGGGGGTAGGTAGGACCACTATAGAACCTATGGTTAAAAAGATATGACTACTGCGTAGGTTATTCGTAGGTTAGGTAGACCTTTTTGGGGTGAAACTTAGCCTTTTTCACATTTACACTGTGTTAGACTAATAACCAGTTTTGCATGTGTTTCGGTCAACCTTCCACGAACTAAATGTAGGTAGGTAGGTATAGGTCTACTTTGAACTTTAAACCGGAAATTATTGGAGAATACGCATATTTTTATTGATATTAATTTCTAATCCACTCATATAGATTAACTACATGGAATCGCAGTAATACGATACCTATGTAAAATCCGTTGTCCGTCCGATTCATTGTCTCACCTTTGTTGAACATGAGACAATGAATTGTTCTTACCTAGTAGTTATGGCAGGTCTTTGAAAAAAGAATGCATTTGTTGTTCTTTAAAATACAAATGGCAACAATAGACTTTTTTCTTGTTTACTGTAAACAAAGTAAACAGTTAGTAAAACGTTTGGACGACTCCATTCCACACTTACAACTTTACCTCTATCTATTAACTGTCCCGCGTTCACCTGCGATAATTTCGGAGTTCCTGCGGAATTTTTCCATACAAACTTTGCCCACTTTTTTCACCCCCTCAGGGGTAGAATTTCGGAAAATCCTTTTTGTATAGTTTAGTTAGTTTACTTAGTTGACAAACATCCATCCATACATCCAGTAAGTGAACATTTTGTTATTATTGGGCGACGCGACGTTGCTACAGCTACAAGAGTTGCTCCTTTCTTATCGGATGCCTACGTCATACAAAGAACGCACCCTCCAAGTTTGACCCTAACTCCTAAGCTGCCAATCGGGTGCTTATTAGTTAGATATGCACTTCCTAGCTACGTATCTATAATTATACTTACATTTAATTCGGAACCAACGTTATCTGGTTCCTGTCTTCTTATCATCGTCAGTAGATCTACCTGTTATTGAAATTGGCGCGCACTGGAATCTGGTATTTACAGGACTCGGAAACGCTGTATCTACCCAGATAAGATGCATATCTCTGCTGACGTTCCCCATGTTCTGCGGCAAGCCAGGACGCAGCGTGCTGAAGGCTGTGGTGCTTACGTTCGTGGTCGCTGGTTAGATCCTCCGTTTTTTTTAATCTTTAATTGATCCTCTAGATATCTATAATGGTTATCTACTTTCTCCATGCATACCTGTAGAATTTAGAGCGACTGCGTTTGTACTTTGTTTTCCTTTGTAAACGAAGACAACACGGAAGTCGCATTTCGCGTATGATAATGAATATCACCTATACTTTAACAAAAATAGAACATCGAATTGAAAGTTTAAAACAAATACTAGCTGTTCCCTGCGGTTTCACCCGCGTTAATTTCGCAGATTCCGGGATAAAAGTACCCTATGTCCTTATCTGTAACTCTGACAACGTGTATGCATTTCATAATAATCGGTTGAGGGGGTATGGGTTGAGCCGTTGAGGCATGAAAGCGTAACAAATAAACAAATTCACTTTCGCATTTTTAGTAGATACCTAGTAGATAAGGATAACATCGAGTTTGTACCTCCGTACCTATATCGTAAATGCAATCCAAAATCGATCTTATTCTTTTGGACTACGTTTTTTTGTTTTTTATGTTTTTAGGGCCAAATGACAAAGTAAGGTAGTTCCTTAGAAACCGGTTACTAGTAATAAAGTTTAAATCGTATGTAACTTACAAAATATATGTATATGTAAACTTGCAAAGTCTTAACAATGTGTCATTGAAGTATGTACTGCAATGTGTGAGGAAAGTAAAATCCTTACTATTATAAACGCGTAAGTGAGTTTGTTTGTTACGCTTTCACGTATCTACCTACCGTCAGAACCGATCATCATGAAATTTTGAATAAACGTTGTCAGGGGTACCTACAGAAATGGACATGGCATTTATTTTTATCACGGAATTCCCGCGGAATCTCCCAAATTAACGCAGGTGAAACCGTGGGGAACAGCTAGTCAAAAATAAATTCAGAAGTAGGTTGTGAAAATCACCTTTTTATTCTGCTACACATTTGTTTTGTAACTTTCCAATGCGTTATAGACAAACTAACTGAAACTTTTGTAAGTCTTTATGTCCTACACTCAGACGAAAATTTCGTCTGAGGTCCTACATAGATCTTCTACCTCGAAAAAATGTGTCGTTTCCGAGGGAATCCTGAAATCACAGGCAGTACATATATTTCAATGGGAAGAGCAAAGACATTCTATTTGGGGAAGAGCTATAAAACTTTAAATTGATTCATAGCCCGTAGGTACGTAAGATAAGAATGTTGTGTTGTCACTCCTATAGTTTTTTTTTTTCATTCAATGCAAGGGCCGATCACAAACATGGGACTGAATGCCAAAGAGGTAGTCCGCGTGTTCGCGTGCAGCGCCCAGCTCTCCTATAACTTGTCCAGGACTAAGTACGCCATGCTCGCACCACCGATCAGGCGCGCTGTGCTGGGCTCCAAGATCGATGTGGGGGAAATACATGACGCACTCAGGTTTTTTTCGTTTAAGTTAATCTACTGTTTTTTGACGATCGGAGGACGACCGATTTACCATTAAATTTGAAACAAAGATTGCAAACAAAGAGATTTGTGCTACAAAGGACGTTTTTGGTCATTTACCTACACATTTATTTCTGTAACGATATTCACAACTCTTAAAAATGTCACACAAACCTCACGCGTGCTCATACTAAATTTCCCTTCTGCTAATAAATCGATAGGCACATCGCTACTACATATAGTAGCAGTCGTTTGTTTGGGGTTTTCACCAACAGATTATGGTTTTTGTTTTACCTGTATAATAATTATGTAAGTATAGGAATACTATTAGGTTTGTTTTGCAGTGTTCTGTGTTTGTAAACTGCAATTAGAGCTAACGAGGATTTCTTTGTAGTAGATAATTACCTGTACCTACTTGTGGTTTCATCACACACCTACAGACTTGTCCAACTCAAGTTTCTTATTAAATTGTGTCTGACAGGTCCATCCATGTCGTATCAGCACCTCTAGAGAGGGAAATGAACGGAAGCGAGGAGTTGGAGCGAAGTCGTCGGGAGAATGATATTATCGATCACCTGCTGGGAAACTCCCGCCGGTCGGATGTAATCGAGAAGAAATATGAGTTTGTATTAACTCTAGGGTATACTTGTAAAACCTTGTACCTCTGTGGTGAGAATGAGATGGTAATAACACGGTAGGTAGATACGAGAAAATAGGCACGAGATGCGTTTTTAAACTGACTGGACATTTTCTGTGATAGATCAATATATTCTCCAGGCCAAATCGTAAAAAAAATGTAATAATGGCTAACAGCATATTACAGATGAGTGCAGGAGTGCACTATTAATTGGGTACCTACCATAGTACCTACCTATACATATACATATCTAGGCTACACTCGTCTTCAATAGAAACGCTCTGGAGTCATTTTTTTTTTCCTTTTTTTCACTAGAAAAAAATAAGATATCAATATTATCATGCTTTGTCATTATCCGGTGCGCTCTGTTACGTTCCACTTATTTGGAATCGCCTAACGTTAGAATTGTTTTTGTTTTTTTTTTTATCTAATCTGAAAACGCGACCGACAGCAATGTCCGCAACTTGTTCAAATGTGGTGTTGTACATACACAATTACACATGTGTGTGTGTGTTTTACCCCTCCTTCATTTTAGGGGCTACCAGAGTCGTCAATATGCGCCCCTCAGGCTCCGCCCAAAAAGCGCATCTAATGCAGTGTTCACAGTTACAGAAATGGCAATTTCTATTCAGAGTTCACAAAAATATCGATAATTATACCTATACGGTGATTCTGCGTGTTCGTTGCAATTTGCGAATTATTGAATCGTTTTCTAAGATGCTTGGTGTTTGTTTTTTTGTGACTTAGGTACATCATAAGAAAATGAAACCCCGTATATTATACCATGTCCAAGCCATCATGCTTAAAATGTCTTATTTTAGTAATGAGTTCAAACTACCCTCTTACTTTTACTAAAACGATATTAGTTTGTAACTTTGTACATTAAACACCAACCTATTCGTCGATAAATTAGCAATATGGTTTTGTTGTAAACACAGCTTTATGTTTGATTTCTGACGTTTGCTGGATGCAGACCTCAGAACAATAAGATGCAGACCGGTTGCGCGTCGGCGGGCGCACAATGCCAAGTTTTTCTGTCACGATTGGGGATAAGTTCGGCCATTTTGGAACACTCAAATTGCATAGCCGATGGCATGAGTGTGTATGAGTAAAGTAACTGTGTACGAAAGAGATAAAACTAATCGCATAACTTAAATATGGCAGTCGTTATTTCAAACCTTGGTAAAGACAGCTGTTGTTTTGTTTAAAAGCGAACTTTGAATGTGGATACTCAGTTTAGGTAATAATAATTATTAATATTCGACAATCATTAATCTAAATGCTTGTAATATAAAAGGTTTTGTATTATTTTAGTTGAAGTTATTTATTTCACAGGGCATGCAGCTTCTATACTTTTATGACATCTCATTCAAAACCAAATACCCAGTACCTACTTGATTTCCAACCAGTGTGGACATAGAGGTTTACTCTACAGTGTTCAATCTCTACAGTTGGTACCTAACTTAGGTGATACTGATCAAACAATAATTGTTTCTAGAAATAAAAAAAACGATGAGAAAAAAGAAGTTTATCTGAATGATTATCTTAAGAAAGTTGAGTACCGCTGCCAGGGTCTCTTGTCTAGGGGTGTTACGGGGTGCATGAAAGAGTTCCGGTCAGCGCACCGGGAGTGTCGCAAGGCGGTGCCCTGGCGAGCTGCTGCCGCAATCTGCTGGCCACTGCGACTTCCTTACGTGTGCAATGTGATGAATTTTGTTGGGGGGCACGACATATGCGACAGTAGAGCGAACGTAAGAATGACGATGATAAACATTTGCGATGACAATAGGTACTAGGTAGGTATAAATCAAGTATAGGTAAATAGATGGAAGGTGAGGAGGAGCATTTCGAGACAAGGTAGGGTAGTGCCCTTGCGCTTCGCTTGGCTCGTCTTGGCGGGGACAGTACATGGCTACTACCGTGCCCCCAGATTTATCAATGCTCTTCAATTCAAATAAGCAAAACTGTGCTGATCTAAAAACATCTGGCAATAATAATAGTATGGAGATACAAAGAAAAAACGAGTCCTTTATCTAGTAGGAATAATAGGATGCAGCTAAAATGAAAGGACTCTTTCAACTTGGCAATTTTTTTGTCTGAAGAAAAAGCTTTCGTCTTCAAAGTTGGCCTAGCGCACACACTACTCATATTATAAAACTTATGCGATTAATGGGTGTTCTCTATTTACAGATCGATCCAGGTCTAGGTGAAGGCTACGAATCATTTAAGAAATTAAATAAGAAATTAGCTAATAATTTCAAGCATACAAAAGTTCAATATAAAGTCACGAATGTGCGAGAGCTATACAATATTCAGGCAAGTAGGTAGGTACTTACCTATTTACTGTATATACCTAATGACTGGTAACTGGTTTGTTTATGAGTTTTTCACTTTTGTTTTGCTTTCGGGCTCTCTTTGGTTAATTGTATCTGGATGAAGTCACTCAAAGATACGGCGACTTCCTAAGTTCCTATCGATGAAATATTTCTTAATTTCTTAGATTGGTTCAGTAGTTCCAGAGACTGTCTCACTCAGACGAAGTAAGAAGTTAGGTCTGAGCTGTCTCATAAGTACAGCCAAACTTACAAAAATTACCTGTTTAAAATCATAATGTAAGTACGCGACAGTAATAACTACCTAGCTAACTAATCTTTTGTTTTATAACTACAGAAATATTTTTTTTGCAGTAGGTAGACGGGCAAAAAGCCCTACTAACTAATAACTGCTAAGCATATTTTGTAGGCAGACATGAATAGTCGAACACGTATTCAAACAAAGAACACTGACAGCTGACGATTTTTTGTGTCGATATTTTGAAAGCTCTGCTGTTGGTAGACGTAGGTTAGGTACGTATCTTTCGTTTGTGTAGGGATTGTATCTATCAGAATAGCTGACCGAAAATAGGCGATGCTTGTGGTCCAGAGAGTCTTTTCGTGCGTTTAATGATCTTAAAATTCTATAATTTGGTTAAAAGTTGGTTAACGATCGTAATAATCCCTATCTACGAGTAGGTAGGTATATCGGCCCCGACAATTTGACGATGGACGACGAGACGATTTTTTTTTTCGTACAAATTCCGACGCATTCATGGATGTCATAAATAATAAATTTTATCTAACGCCTATAGTCGAGGTTAAACTGGCCCGGGTAAAGACCCTGTGTTGTAGTCACTAGGTACTTGCAATAGAGGAATCAGAGTCCTCTAAAAATATTTTTCAATAAGTTACAGTATGTAGGTACAGGTACACATAATGCAGCCTTTTGATAAGTTGATAAATGAAAGTTTTAATTATGATTTAATAATGATGATAGATAGGTACCTAGATAGATAGATATAATTAAATTTTTAAGGGTACCTACCTCACACGAAATAAATATTTCGTCTGAGGTACCTACGTACAGTTTTATGATAATGGGATGCTGTAATATGCAAAAAAAGCACACGAACACAGCGTATTTTTCCGAAGAAAGATGCAAAAATATACTAGGTACATCTATACAATAGATACATATAAATCCTATAATATGAAACAATGTCAACAAAACTATAGCACTCCATATTACTTGTGAGGGATAAGAAAAATAGTTAATAGTAAAGCGGGTGGAAAAAAAACCTCGCATCTTGCCTCTAGGTTACACGCATCCTTTTTTAAATATCTCTACAAGAAGCGTGTTAAAAATAATCTCATCCAGGATGCGAAAGAGACGGGTGACCGCGTGAAGCATGCGTTCGAAGAGAAGAACACGATAATGCAGGCGGCCATCACTGTGGTAGACTTTTGCCTGGCGCTGTTGTTTCTGCGCGTCGTGTTCGCTGCGCGGACCTACCACGATATGTACTTGACGAGCATCGAGCACGATAACGTATACATCACCGACTACTTCAGGAGAATAGACCAGAGGCGTGGGTCGATGAACAAGCACACTCTGTTGCCGTTGAAAAAAGTAGGTGATGAAAGCAATGAATAGGTGCGAAAGTAACTCTGTCTGCATGTCTTTCTGTCTGTCTGTCTGTCTGTTACGCTTTTACGCCTTAATGGCACAATCGATCATTATGAAATTTTGCATAATATACGTTGTCAGGGGTACAGATATGGACATAGGGTTCCTACTTTTTAACCCAAAACTCCCGCGGGAACTCCCAACTTATCGCGGGTGAAACCGCGGGGAAATAGCTAGTTATTATTTAATTATTTTATAATTATATCAGCCGACAGACGTTTCTACTGCAGGATTAAGACCTCCTTCAAGGATCTCCATGACAACCACTCCTTGCGCTACCCTCATTCGGCCAGGTCACGTGGTCTTCACCATGGTCATGGTCTCATTGGTCCACCATGCGGCAGTTAATAAGTTAATTTTTCAACCTTAAACTCTGGGCCCCCGGCCACTTACTAGCTGATTCTATTACGGATCTCCTTTTTTTTTAACTGGATCTTTTTAAAAACTTACGTTTCCCTTTAAAAAAATAAAAACATCAGATTTTACCTTTGTGTGGGTTCAACATAAATTCGAATGTGAGTTTATTAGTTTGTTTGTTACGCTTTCACGCCTTAACTACTCAACCGATTCTTCATGCAATTTTGCATACACATATCATGGGTACATAAAAGAACACTTTCACACACGTCATTCCCGCGGGGACTTCGAAATTAGTATTAGTTTATTAGTTATTAAATAAATCGGTTGTTTATTTACAGAGATTTCGCTTAAGACTTTTGGAAACAAATTCACAGGAATTGAAAACCCTCGTTTTTTGAGGTCTGTTAAAAAATGTTGTTCATGAAATTATTGCTAGATGGAAAGAAGCCGGTACACTGACGTCCACTCGACGGCGTTCTTAACGGCGGACCATCATAAGTTCCTCACCCAAATCCCGAAACTGATGCTGGAGGTGGTGACGGCGACTACGTTCGTGATGCTCGACCGGCTGTTCTACGAGGCGCTGGATGTTGTCCGCCAACACTCCCAAGTTGAGCGCACCCCGCACGGTACCCACGATTTAGACGTTGAGGTACCTACTTATAATATTTCAATAACTGCGTTTTTACTTGCAATAAGGCTTACCTTAGGGCGAGGAACTCGAACAGTGCCCGGGACTTGCGACACAGGTGTAGGTTCATGGAGCTCTTTTCTAATGCATCAACTCTGACCTTTACTACCCGTGCTCGACAGGAGAAAACCGACGTAGTTTTGCTTGTCGAAAAGAATCGTCAACATAATATGTATAATGTATATCCATATCTTTACGTGAATAGACCACAAAGGTGCTGCGAGAGTTTCACTTTAAACATCGCTCAACACTCAGGTTGAGGGTACCGGAATGATGGCCAACATAGTGCGCCGAGTGGTCAACGAGTTCAACTCCGATGCCAACGTCCACCGTACGGTCACTAACGAGCCGTGTCTCCCACGTCCCAGTCTCATGAGGCCCATCTTTTTTATGAAAATCTACGGCGGCTACCTCTGGATTCTGGTGCTCTTGTACTTTAATAGATACACGCTACGATTGAAAAGGTTTGAATAACTTCCATTTGCGAATTTAACTACGTATGTATATAATACCTATAGCTGTTCCCCCGAGGTTTCACCCGTGGTAATTTCGGAGTTCCCTCAGGAATTCCGGGTTACAATATAGTCTATGACATTCACAAATAATGTGGCTTTCTATTGGTAAAAGAACTTTCAAAATAAGTTCAATAGATCTAGAGATTACCCCCGACTAGTATGCTATTATATTACCTGTGCCCCCTACAACGTTGCAAACTCACATGTATATAGATTATTAATATTAAGATACTTGGACATTATCACACATCGCCTGGTCCCAAACTAAGCAGATCTTGTATCGTGGGTTTGGATATGGGTACTAGACAACTAATGTAATACAAACACCAATGTTCATCGCAAAAATGTTTATCCTGATGTATAATTCCAAAGGCTCTAGATACCATAATATGTAAAATTAATATTCTGTATGCCATAAGACATGTTGTAAATGTCTTTTTCTGAAGTGAAATATCTTAGAGCACCAGAGATAACCAATTTTTGTGGTGCGTTATCTTAATACGTGTTATGGTCATAGTGAATAAGGGCCCAGCGCTAAGGATGTAAATACTTAGTTTTAACCAGGTGGGTATGGCTTTCAGATTGATCTGCAGCTATTTCTATCCTCGTCGTGAAAAACAACGCATATTACATTTATACAACGACATACTGAAGCAGCGTATGAAGATGCAGAAAACCTTGCGCAGGAAGGCAGTGCAGGCGGTGCGAGCGCACTACTTGTCAGGCGAGAACATGCTCAGTGTGCGCATGAAGTTCCCGCGACTATTGGGCTGGCTGAGAATTTTTCCAGCGGGCAAGATGAAATGTCTCATTTGCGGCGAAGCGGAACCGGGGAATTCTAGGCGTTAGTGACACATCTATTCTATGGTACAGGTATTCCTACAGGTTTTCAGAATGTCGTCGTCTAACGGTGCAACGCAGACGTGGTAGAATATTTTTGGCCGTAGTAAAATGTGAAGGGGTGGCAGTCTTTAAGTACCTATTGAAAAAAATAAACCAAGTAAATGTCGTTTGCAGTTAACACAAATGATAGTTCATGGCACTCTTGCTCGAAGCCCAAATGTCCGTTCGTCTACTGTCCAGAGTGCTGGTTGGATGTAGGAGAGGGATGTTTGGCGTGCGACCCCAGCCTGGCGGAGTTGAGTGACATCGATTCGCTTAGTGAAGACGAACGACCAAGACATTAACCACTAAAAGTAAGTAGGTACTTACTATCTTCTAGCAAAATATGCTCCCACGACAAGTAAGTAATAGTTAGGTAAAAGTCTAGTTTATTAAACACTAATTTTTCCCCTCGTCATTTTACCCGCACCCATTTTGGGATTCCGTCGAGAACGCTTAAAAAGTGTCCTATAGCTAAAGTAGCTGATGCTGAGTTGGTGACCCTTTCGGCAGAGCATGCAAGAGATATTTTTCTGTGTTCAAGCTTGCAAATGCATAAATGACCTTACATCCTTATACCTACAATGTATAGGTAGGGTATAAGGTAGGTACATTATAATACATATTTTACTTCGCAATTTTTTTTTTATTTTTCCATTGTGGCGTCTATTACTAATAATTTTGCCAATGACAATGTTTTTAGTGCTAAAAGCAGGAGGTAAAAAATAACACCGTTGTCTTTTGAAAACCTACAGTTTCTTGCTTCAGGTACACAAAACGGCTGCTGACAGGAGGCTGAGGCAAAGAAAGTGTACACTGTACACTCCAATGATATTTTAAGTAGAATGTCTTTGGTACACTCAGTAGGACTTGCATGCGACAGCAACCTGCTCCGAGTTTGTACAATATAATATGAGCTCTGTTCGTATTGATCAAAGATATAATAAAATAAACTTCTATTCAAAAAAGTCCGTATTCCAACTGTTCGCCCACAGTCAAGTTGCTGACGAACTGTATGTTTTCCGCTACTTCGTTGCAAAGGAGAGCTAGTCCAGTTAGTTGGCCCTCTTCTTGTGGAGTGAAGTTGTACACCAACTATATAGAGAAGTACAGAAACAGGGTGATATTAGTGTCTTCCAGAATATTCGTAACCACACTTGATAAATCTACGAAATCTACGTAGATTATTGTAAACAGATTCTCATGGTGATTGACAAATTATTTTTCAAAACAAAGTGCTTCATTCGTCACTATAGTGATAAACATTTCCAGATCCATGCCTGATAACAAAGGAATATTTAAATAGACCTAGTACCTAGGGCCTACAGAGGAAGAAATAGTGATAGGGCCATAATCAGGCCCCATAATATAGAGGAAGATGTTAGATCTTAGAAGACCCTATTCCTCCATTATAGCTGAATTTAGAAGGATATCTACCTGAAATTTCACATTGTTAATTCCAAAATCATTTTTTTTTGGGTACCTACTTCTTAAAAAACCTACCGATAGAAACTCATCGTAAGTGATCCACCCGTCGTTGTCTGTGTCCGCGGCGTTAAATTTTTCCTTCCGCAGTTCCATTGAGCTGTCGTCGCTCAAACTTTCGAGCACTGCACCGCTGTAAAATGTTCAATGTGTAGGTACTATAAATAAAATATAAATAGATAAACCTATCTTCTTAACAAAGCTTTTGTGTATTTGCGCCTCTTTGAACTTTTCATAAAAAAGGAAACAAAAAGTTTATTATATTATATCTACTTAGATTAGTTCGGTACCTACATGTTTGGCTATGCACAGACACTTTACGGATAGATATTGGAGCCGCGGTCATTTGCCATAGTTTTTCTCTATAGACCCTATGTTCTCACGCCAGTTGAGATAAATCTTGAACTCAAGAACTCACACAATAATTATTATACCTACCTAACTAGTGTAAATGCAAAAAAGTAGTAAATAAAAATGTGTCAGTCCATTGCGCCATTGCGCCACACAACCTGTATAGATACGCGATACTTTCTGCAAGTCCCTGTATCTAATGAACAACTTTTGCCTAGGTATACCTACCTAATTTTAATTAGTAAGATGTATCAATTTAACTAACAAATCATCGAAACCCAGCATGCCATTGGTCTGATTGTCGAACAGCAGGAACAAGCTGTGCAAATTCGCGATGGTCACCTCGTTCCAGCCGGGGAAACGGCGCACCACTTTCTGCATACTCCAACGACGGTCCTGCTCTTTCATTTCCTAAAGAGAGGAAAAACGCTTGAGTGTGCTAACATATCTGTGTAAATTGCTCTATCCAATTATTAATTATTTTTCTCATACTTTATAAGTACGATCACAGTCACAACTTAATACAAAAAAGACAGCCCTGCTGAATTTCTTGTCAGTTCTTCTTCTTTCTAGAGGACGCACGGACGTAGATACCTATTCCCATCCTATTCCGAACTGACAGTAATTTATAGTTCTAAGAACCAGGTGACGCTTGTAACAACCAATCCAAAGTAATATCTAAATTATTTTTATTTTGTTTCTCTAACTTACCTAATGCGCGTCACTTCCGTTGACTGCACGCGCGTCATTTCCGATTTCCGTTGCTTACTCAAGGTGCAGTCGCTTGGTGTAATTCTATCCTAGTGATTGAATTCATTGGACAAGATAAAAAAAAGCTAGTAGTTTTGGGCTTTGGCGTACTTGATTGTATTGACGCTGTTCGGCTAATCTCTTGTAGAATAGATCCACCAGTTTGTCGTAATCAGTCAATGAAACTTTTTGCGTTTCTGCCACTTTTTTCTTTGGCTCTCCTGTGTAGGTATAGAGTATTTATTAGGGAACTAGCTGTTTTCCCCGATTGCACCAGCCTTAATTTCGAAGATCCCGCAAGAATTAGGGGACAAAAGTAGGTACTCTAGGTAGGCAGGTATGTCTTTTGTTGAACATGAAAATATGTTGCCTATGCTTTTGTGTCTGCAAAATTTCATGATAATGCGGATTGAGTCATTAATACCTAGACGGAAAAGAGAGAAACCCGGAAAGCAATTTCTAATTATTTAGTCAAATTGTATATTGTGTACCTGTGGAAGTGAAATCTTCTTGGCGGTAGAAACATATAGGTTTTCTTTTCACAGGATATTCAAAAAACCTTCCCAAACCAGAAAATATGACACTTATATGGTGGCCCATATTACTGCAAATATAAGAATAAAGTAAATATAAACGGCTTATACGACTTTATTCATGGAGTTGCTCCAATTCGATTTCTTTAGTTTAGAATAACTTCTAAATTATATTTTCTCGTTCGCCTCCAAACAAAGCCCCTAAAGTTCACCTTGGTGCGTCAAATTGACAAAGTTGTCAGATTCTTACCAGCTATTGGCTATTTGGACCAAAAACTTTTTTTTTGTAACGAAAATTACTAACCTCTGTTTATCACTAGGTACCTATCTACGCGTGCAAAAGATCTATTCATGAGTCCACTTAGTCGTTTTTTGAGCAAACCCATATAAGGGGACTCCTTATGTGTGTAAAAAAAACATAGGTACAGCCGAATGCAGAACATCCTTTTTCGAAGTCGTTTAATTTTAGATATCTATACATGCGTGTTCCTTTCCTGTTTCCTATCAATGGTATTGCACCTGCAGTTGCATAGGATAATAATAATAATTAAAAAGACGTTATCTATTCAAATCATGATTTTATTAGATACGTATCATAAATGATTATTATTATTATTATAAAAAAGTTAATAAAATGTTTCCATAAGTAGGTATAAAATTTAATATAAGGTAGGTACACTTAAAGTGCCAAACGAAAAAATAACAATGTTTTTATACGTAAAATTATAATTTTATCGTATTTTTAATATTTAAGATGATAACTACTATGTTTAAACTTTAGACATGACGCGAAAAATCCTTTTCCAACCACCCGCAAATAACGTAGTAGGTACGCGAGAGTCTGCAAAGATTTTATACATAGACTCCTCAGAACCGCTGCTAACCTGGTTTTTAACTTTGACTCGACAGGTGAAACAAAAAATTTCTCAAATCGGTCTAATTTATAAAAATGTACGAACTGTGTTACATTTATATAAAAATATGTATAGATTATATTATGTACCTACTCGTATATATTATCTGTATTACCAAAGAATTACCAGCGTCAAAGTCTAAACATAGTTGTACAATAAAGCAAAACAAAAATGGTAAAAGCACAGTATAAAATGCGTCGCATTGCATACGCGGTAATCCGTAGATAGATACTCCACTGACCAATTGATTTATCAGTAAATAGGTATATTTTATCCAATGACATTCTATTTTATCATTGACAAATTCATTACCTAACATACTTTATTGAAACGAAATAACTGCATCGATTTGTATATAATATAATAACTACGACCAAGTAAAAACAAATAATGTAAATAACACAATGTAATATAGGTTTAACCCATCATAATAATAGAGGTTTCAATGCAGACTTACTTATAATAATTATCTAATTTATATTTCCTACAATACACAGACGACGCTATAGGGAACGTGCACAACGATGGTGCTGCCGCCTGGCATCGCCAATCCGAATCATTTGTTGTCATTGACATTTTTAACAAGTAAACAGAAAATAAATCGAATACCGTAAAATTTTATTTTATTAGTGAAACTTATTAGTGTAGCTAATCATAATGTATTGTTGCATATTTGGATGTACCAATAAATACCTAAGAAATGAAAATAAATCGAATAAAGTAAAGTTTTATCACTTTCCAAAGAATAGTATTCTTATGCCATGGTTATGCGAAAAACGCAAAATATGGATAAATGCAGTAAAAAAACATACGTAAGTAAAGAGTTTTGTGCATTTATAAATAATCAATAATATTAGTAGTGAAAATAACCAAGTTTTGTAATTGATACAGTCAGTTAAACATTAATTTTCAATCTGTTTTCAGCAAACATCCGAATGATTGGCTTCCATGTACAAATACAGTAATATGCAGTGCTCACTTCATTGGCAACAAAAAATCAGAAAATCCTTTACATCCGTCATACGTTCCTACAGTTTTCCCTGGTAAAGAAAATATTCCACAAAAATTGGTAAAAAAATTACAAAGATTTGAAAGACATCAACGTCGAATACAACAAGCTAAGTGTGTAGAAATAACTACTGTTAAGAATTCCTTAGAATTTAGTACGGAAGGTAATGTTCAACCTGAAAGGCTAGCTAAAAGAAGCTTTGGATGTCAAAGTGATGATTTATCAAGGGGAGAACCAACATATTATAATACACATTTATTCTGCAGTTTGTTTAATATAAATGGTGTTTGCACAGTTGAAATTCAGACTAATATGATATCAAAAAAATTGGAAGAAAAAAGCTGTGAAGTAAATATTCCTTTATCTGCCAAAACTAAGAAGGATTTTAGTTGTGACCCTCTTGACCAGCATTCACAAATGCTGCTTTGCCAAGGATTTCATGGCATCACTTCATTAAAAACAGAAGAAAATCTAATAAGTTCAACAGGTGTGACATTTTCAGTATATTATTTGCTTTTAAATTTACTTCCTGATATTAAGTCCTCAAGTATAGATAAAAAAACCAAGTTACTTATCACATTAATGAAGCTAAAGACAGGATTACGTTTCTCGGTATTGAGTATTATATTCAAAATTCATAGAACAACCATACGAAGAATATTTGACTTTTCCAGTTATTACAGCCTCATTTTCATCACACTCTACTACCTCTTCAACCTGCAATACATGGTCGGCCTCGAAGAGTTTTTGACCTTTAGCCATGTTTTGGCCACGCTGAAGATCATTAATATTAATAGAGCGGAACCCGTATTGTATAACTTTTAACATATTAAAAGAATTAAAAAATAATTTGGTTTACAACTGAAAGAAGTGAAAGAAGTGAAAAACAATGATAGATGACAACAATGAAAGTTGCTTTTACTGTCCGCATGGTGTCTCTTTTGTCGATTTAGTGCTGCCACCTATAGTTCGTGCACGTTCCCTATCTCCATAATTATGAATGACTTTTCAAATACAAAAAATTCATTTATTTGAAATCCACTTATCAACTATACTCGCTGTTCCCCGCGTTTTCACCCGCGTTAGTTTCGAAGATCCCGCGGATATTCCGAGATAAAAGTAGATAGTTACTGCCCTATCTATATATCTTTTTTCTGCACCTACCCTTGACAACGCGTAGGTAGTAGGTATCCAAAATTTTATGTAGTTTCTTCCGCGTTAATTTCGTAGGGATTACAAATAAAAAAAAAAAATACTCATCAATGAGATTACCTAAATAAAATTCGAACAAATCGTGTAGGTAGATATAATATGGAGTTATGAGAAACTTTTATTACGTTGCGGGCAAAGACATTCTAAAGGAGAATAAAACATATTAAGACACCTTTTTCAAAAGTGCAAAACGCTTGTAAAAAAAAACGTATACCTAATATGAATTTTTAAGTATTTTGTTGTTAATTATTTATGAATGTGTTTGTATGACACATACATACATACATACAGAACAAGCTACTAAAATTGGACAAAGATAAGCAACAGCTAGTGTGTTGTTATAGTTACCCACACTCATTGATATTTTAATATTATATCCATGCTGGAGAAACTTGAGTAAATCGTATTTTAAAATTATAGCGTCATTTTGTGTTAACATCTTTTTAGGTTCAACAATTTGTTGGTGTTTAAACAATGTAATAATAATAATTATTTACCTATTATTGTTATAATAAACATTCTGTAACTTTCAATAAAGCGTTCTGTACCAATAATTTTGTGGGCTAACATGTTATTGCTTATCGGCGTCCAATTATAACATTAATAGTTCGATAACGAATAACATAATATATTGCTTATTTTAAGAAAAAAAACCCTTTTATTAGGTCAGTTTATTATAATTGGAGACCACAGAGCCTCTGAACTTAGTTTTAGTATAGGTATTTATGTTCATGATTCCGATAGGGGTGTACAAAAAATATATTTATCACATCCTACACTACGCTTACATGTTACGAGGATAAAAATCAGTCTCATATTACAACTGAGGTAGTTTATGAACACATCGAATTACATATCAAGTCTTGTTTAAATACACGACCCGAGAACGTCGTTTGAACACACACGGTGGCTTTATAAGAAGAAACATAATTTACTATTACTTACTACTACCTACATACTCAGTCTGAATGACACTGAAAAACACACATTCACTAAAGTGTTATGTTGCCACATTACTTAACAGCAATACTTATTATAATATATGTAGATTAATTGGCTAAAACATCAGTCATCGTACATCTATCGTCATAAAACAGCATTTCTGCTACAGTAATAATGAATATCATGCTTAAAATTAAGTGAGTACTTAGTAAAATATGATTATAAAATAGTCATTTTACTATAAATTATGCAATTAATCGTCTGCACTAATATTGGTTATAAAATATTTTTGCTAAAAAAGTTTTTTAAATTTTTCGTCGCTTTTGGTAAACCCACGCTCACAACTTTCGCGAGAAAAGGCGGACTGTGTTTATGCTATAGAAAATAATACATGCTATTCCTCTGTTTTTTCAGTGGATAGTGACACTATTAGAGCAATTATTTTTACCATACAAATTATTACAATACATATATGCTTTTTAAATTATTTTTTATAAAGACATATTTGAAATTAGATACTCTAAAATAGTATAGCCCAGTTATGCCGGCCGTCATCATTTGACACCAGGAAACTAATTTTACGAATATAATAAAAACAAAAGAAAATTCAATTGGATACAAAAACGGATAAGTAGTTTACCCAACGTTTTAAGTGCGAAAAATATAAACTAACTTATTAGTGTTGCTTGACCAAGCTTTAAAAATTCACTAGGTACAATTATACTAACCACTATGGCCATTATTTTACTATACTTTAAAAAATAAATACTTTAAAAATACTGAAAAAAATACATGATAAGTAGTCAACACTCCTCACGGCTCACGGTAACTTTTAATAGGGAGCTGTTTTAACTTTCACATTAAGTAGTTAATAAAATCTGAAGTTTCTTTTAGCTAACTTTATGTAGATATACCTATATAGTTTAAAAATCATGTTATAAATAATAATCGGTAACGGTCTTTTGTAGAGTATAAAAGAATTAAAAAACGAAACAACACAAAATATAAAAACGACTGTGGTTTAGGTCTATCGAGCAGCTTTAAGCTGCAATTCCATATAAAATAAAATTTTGTGGCGTTCTTTGAAGCCATTATCATAAATAAATATATGACTAATACCATTATCACATAGATGATTTTGAATCAGTTGGTAGGTATTAGGTATTTCTAAGCGTTATAACGAAAATAATTTTAATTCACAATGAACGAAAATAAGCATTTGATGCTAAAAAAATATACTTATCTAAAATCACATTATTTATATTAGGTCCTTACTCCTTACTTATTGATTTATATCTGTTTTTGTTTGTATCCGAATACTCGCCACAATAATAATATGAACGGTAGGTATATTATCAGTAAAATATGAATTGAACTATCTGAAGTCATGCATTTTTAAAAAAACGAGTCATTTATTGGAATATTAAAACGACATAATTATTCAAATTTGATTAGATACCTATACTTACTATGTATAGGTACTTAGGTAAAGAGTAAAGACTCAATAGCTTATGGCACGAAAAGCAAAAGTTAGGTACTTTCTTAAATATTAAGTACACAAAAATATATCTAACTAAATAATAATGTAGGTAATTATTGAAAATATAAAATACTCTATAAAGCATTAATTGTTTTTTATAGTCTTCAATATGACTTTTCCTACAAATTTCTTTAAAAAATCATATTTTCATATCAAATACAATAATATTATTATAGAGGACTATAAGTAAAGAGGACACTAAGCCGCCTAAAATATATCAACGCGTTTTTTTTTTCAAACACTCAAAAATAAAAAAACACCTGTAACACCCATTATTATACCATCGACATTAAGTTAACCATATCAGTTAACAGTTCATCTTTTTCCCACTAGATAGTGTTTCTTGTATTTTAAAACGCGCTATAAAGTTTCGAAATGATTTGCATAAGTACTCAATATGATTTTAATGATGATCGAGGGTGGTTACACCTTCGGCAGATCCATTGAACTAACTGTATAAGCTTTCATGAAGTGATTGATTCCCATTTTGCGTTAAGGTTTTTGATGGTGGTCATCAGTCATCACCGTCATCGTCAAACGACAATATTACCTAATTACCTTCAGGAGTAAGGGCTACATTCGAAGGGCGATACGATATTGATATCACCTAGCCTCAATACGCTAGTTATAAAACACAAACTAATGTTTTTGGAATCAGCCGCGATCGTCTATGACAATACCAGACGGACGATTTAATTGGTCAATATCAAAACCTTCGGAGCCAGGGCGTTCATTAATGGTTAAGCTTACTAGATCAATTAAATAAATAGCGTGATAATCAAAACCAGATACAATGAGAGTTGAAACTGCCTGTCGCTGTAAAAGTAACATCTCTCGGAACACCATTCGATTTTTTCATTTCAATCTGGGACATGTGCAGGCCATGGGTCGTAAACAATTGAATTCGGCAATTTCGAGGATCGGAGACGGCGATGTCACATGAGAATTTTTCGCCACATCACTCAAACTATCCAGGTTTGTTCGGTGTTACCCAGCGAAACAAATGCGAGAAGAAAATTGCATTGAGAATATCTCTTATCGGCAACAATAATGCGGTAGAATAATATGTCTGTAGTTACCCAGGCAGGAAGTTGGTATTGTTCAACTTTCTCTCCTAGCTGCCCAAACAGTCTTACTAATATCCCATTGCTGTTAAAAATCTGAACACAGTTATTTATTCTGTCAGATACAATGTTTATTGCCCTTTCTATCGACACAACCTAAGGTCTACAAAGTTCCCCCTTATGGCTAGGTACCTTCTATGCCAAAAGAGATTTTTTCAACAGAATTGTGTTGAATCATTTGTGGATTGTATATTGAGACGTATATTTCGATATCCCGGTATGGGTCGATTAATGGCAAAGAAAGATTGGAATGATATCACGTTTTTCGCAATTTCGAAGCGTTTGAACAAAAGATGTGCACATTCCCAAGGAATAATCGATAACACTGAGCAAGTGGTTAAGTGAATTTGATGTTCCCGCAGCACTTGGCGAGTCGTTTAATGTTGGAGACCTGGAAACAGCAGGTGGTATGCTAGATAGACGGCGCTACTAGCATCTGCCAATGCTACTTATTGTTCGTAAATATCAAGTATGTGTCTAGACTCTAGTCTTTTCCGAAAGGAAAAGTTAATGTGCTAGTAGTTGTAGTTTAGAAAAGGGCTGTACCTAATAGCCGTTTTTAGCTAGCCCTTTTTAAAACTTAAGAGATTGCTCTTAGATAAAATGGGTGTTAGTTTCACGTAAAACGCGTGTGTCAGAGGACATCATTACATTTTTTTTATATTCCTGCAACTTACTGCTTCATTATAACTACTAAGCATTTATATCGTGGTGACACCGTTGACTACGGCTACGTTTCGTATTTCTTTTCCAAATTCCCTTAATATTTGTCCTTATTGTGAAATCCTTTCCATTTTTCGTAACAATGAAGGTCATTAAAAATTTAGCGGCCTCCGTTATTATTACTTGGTTGCGGTTGAAATTCGGATGGTTGAAATTTGGTATCAGGTTGATGGGATCGAGATGATGATGGTCGAGGGTGGTACATCTTTGGTAGATCCATTGAATTAACTGTATATACTTTGATCAAGTGTTTGATTCCCGTGAAATTAAAGTTTTTTTGTTGGTGATCATTCCTGGGCAATATTTCTAATAACACGACAATGTTACCTTCAGGAGTAAGGGCTACGTTCGAAGGGCGGTACGCTTCGTTGCCATACTTTACATTTATAGGATATTGATACCTAGCCTCAATACGCTCGTTATAAAATACCAACCGATAGTTTTTGGAATCAGCAATGACCATCCAGCCGCGATCGTCTATGACAATACCAGACGGACGATTAAATTGTTCAATATTAGTACCTTCGGAGCCATGACGTTCAACAATGGCTAAGCTTACTAGATCGATTAAATTAATAGCGTGATAATCAAAATCAGACACAATGAGACTGCCTGTCGCTGTAAAAGTTACACCTCTCGGAACACCATTCAGAATGCCGTTCGATTTTTTCATTTCGATTTGCGATATGAACAGGCCGTGGGTCGTAAACAATTGAATTCTGCAATTGCGGGGATCGGAGACGGCGATGTCACCGTGAGAATTTGTAGCCACATCCCAAGGAAACGCAAACTGTCCAGGTTGGTTCCCCGGCGAACCGAATGCTAGAAGAAAATCGCCTTGCATTGAGAATATCTGAATTCTATGATTATCCTTATCGGCAACAATAATGCGGCAGAATATGTCTGTGGTTACCCCGGCAGGAAGTTGGAATTGTCCAACTTCCTCTCCTAGCTGTCCAAACATTCTTACTAATATTCCATTGCTGTTAAAGATTTGGATACGGTGATTTCTTCTGTCAGATACAATGAAATTTCCCATTCTATCAACACATATACCCCAAGGTCTACAAAGTTCTCCTTTACGACTACCTTCTATGCCGAAAGAGAATTTTTCAACTAGTTGTATTGAATCATTTGTGGGTTGTATATTGAGACGTATATTTTTTCGATATCCCGGTATTGGTCGATTTATTGGCAAAGAATAATTGAAGATTGGAAAGATGTCATTTTTTTCACAATTTCGGAGCGTTTGAACAAAAGATGTGCACATTCCTAATGCAATTTGCAATTCCAAATTAAATGTATAATCTCGAATTAATTTTACCACTAATCCTTCATACAAATAAATACGTGGCTGTGGAATAGGAATATTTTCGTATAAATATTTATACAGATTTACTTCAGCAGTGCACTTTTTTTCAGCTACAAACAAACTAATTTCATCTTTGTTTGTATTACGATTTTTTATTAATTCGTCGTTGATTTCATCTAAGGCTTTCAACACACCGTTAAGGAAGTCCATGTGATTATGAAATTCATTATTTTGCTTGTCATGTAGCACTTTTAAGTGATTCAACGCACCTACCGCCGTATCCGCTTCTTCACCATTCGCATCATAAGCCATTATAAGCGTTTCAACGTGTTGCACTTCCTGTACAAATGCTTTTTTGCTATTATTAATGTACGTTAAAGCCGACATTACTATCAAACTGATTTGTTTATTTCGAGCTATGGCTTTATTAATTTCATTGATACATACATTGGAAGCCATTCTTAATGGCATGAGCCTGTGATTGCTGTGCATTTCAATGCAATCGATACAAATTAGTTTTACGCAGTGCAAGCAATAATGTATTTTATTGAGTTTGTGAATTACGCATAACTCCATCCTTTTTCTAGGAGATGGGAATGCCCATTGGTGTTCAGGATAAGAAAATATATCGTGAGATAAACGCAAGCATGAATTTGTAAAGTCGTAATAACAATGAGTGCACAGAAGTATAGAACACGTTCGACAAAACAACTTTGGTGGATATAACGGACATTTGGAGCATCGTTGCTTAGCATAATGACTAAAACTTTGTCTCATGGATGACCACATCAGATCTGTTGGAGCTCTCATCCCACAGAGATATGAAGTTGAAGGTCCAGGAAAAGTAAATGAGCTAGTAGTTGTAGTTGAACTTCCGAAAGTGTTAAACTGGCAGCCTAATGAAGCAAACCACGTGTTTGTTGTTGATGTTGAAGGTCCGGGAGCATTAAACCAGCTACCAGTTAAATTTGAAGACTCGGAGCCATCACATGAGCTATTAAATGAAGATGGTTTCTTGATGTGTACAGCCGACCAGCTGTTTAGAGAGCTAGATCCCAGGGTGCCAGAAGAGCCGCAAAATGAAGCCGAAGGTTCGGTACCAAATGAGCTGTTTGGTGAACAATTTTCAGATGCACTAAACAGGTTGTTAAAATTGTTAATTAAGTCTGAATATGTGGAGTCATTGGACGACTCGTTAATTAATGTTGATCTCGATGAAGAACTACGGTTTTCAGATAAGTTGTAAAATGAATCCGATTGTTCATGGGAACCAGATTTGGAGTCTTCAAATATACCGTTAAATTTATCCAAGAGTCCATAGGAACTCGATGGACTATTTGAAGGTGTACGATCGATACCACTAAGCAAGTCGCTAAGTGTATTTGATGTTGCCGCAGCACTTGGCGAGTCGTTTAATGTTGGAGGTTTGGAAATAGCAGGTGGTATGCTAGACCAAACCGCCTCACAAGCATCTGCTAATGCCATCTGTCGTTCGTGAATTTCTAACATGTGTCTGGTCTCTTCCGCAAAGGAGTAAATACCTCTAGACGTGGACGCCACGTTATGTCGGCTGTAGTCATCTGGATGCAATGACATGGTGCGTTACGGCATTCTGAAAATTAAAAGAGATGTTTTAATAAACGTATATTATATGTAAATTGTTCAATAGTTTATTGACACTAATACATATTATTATTATAAAAAGATAAATTTTTTAAGGTTGCATATAGGGGACAACCTGTGGGACCACTGAACCGGTTCTAAAAGTCCTAGTTTACTGATAGGAAACTACGGTATCCCTGAGTGACATGCCAGACCCGATCATCAATTAAACGCACAGCTATTTCAGGATGTGGCCAAACATTTTTTTTTTTTATTTATTCACCAAAAATATAAGTACATGGCATGTTACAATAGTCTGCCAAACTGCATAGCAGTTTGTCGGCAGCAGTTCTCGTGGAACCTTACATATTATTATGACCATGCGACAGTCACATATACATCTATATCCATACATCACACATAAGTAAAATTGAACTGTCCGTTTGCAATTACAACTTACAGCCCTCCGTCAAACGCACATGAAAGCATATACGGAGGGAGGAGGGCACTTTTTATCCTGGAATTCCCGCAGGAACTCCAAAATTACCGCGGGTGAAACCGCGGGCACAGCCAGTTGGCATATAATTGGCAATTAAATGCGATAAATTGCCATAATTGAAGAAGAAGAAAGTCGAAGTAGATAAGTATTTACATTTTTCTTACATTTCGAATTTCTCTTTCTTTCGTTGACATCCTAATCATCATCATCCTAATTCATTAAATTTTTAATGAAGTCATAAAAAACACTATTTTAATGATCAAAAAAGCTATAAAAATTAATAAAATAAAAATAAAAAGGCAAGCCCCATAATTAACAATAGTATTTTGTTCCGACTGTGTAAAACAATAATGAATCATTGTTTCTTAGATGCAAAACTAACGGCGACGACGACGCGACGTTGTGAAACTAAAATCTAATTAAAAATTACAGTAAGTAAGAAGACTTACAACAACAAAAAGATGTCAATAATATTTCACACTGCACAAAAAGTTCAACCCTAACAAACCACCATCTTGTCGACGTCTCGCGTCTGTATCGATGACGTGACGCGCCCTCGCGTATGGAACTCAACTGATACTGTCAGTCCTATAAAATGCATATTATAGCTAAATATCCCAAAATCTTGAACGTACGCCCCCAATGCATCCCCCGCCCTTAGCATTTGACCCAAGAAGAGCAACAAATATAATTATTCCTCAGGAGGGAAAGGGATAGTTTGTTTCCAAGAATTTTTGTTTAGCAGTCGTACAGGGTGAAACCATAAAAAACATCGTTGTGGTAAAAAAAAATCTCCGAACACATTACACAATACACTCACGTAGGTAGGTAACTACCTACCTATTGTGTTTGGAGTCAATGTGCATTTTAACAACTTTTCAGGAGAGACATATAACCGATTTATGAATTTTTTTTTAATAACTTATATCAAAAATCAAGAAATATGTTTTTTTTACAATAAATGAAGATTCATTCATCGCCAATTAAGACTTTTTTGTACTTTATGTGCATACCTATGGGTATTGGAGTACGTACATAGTTATTTACTCTGAGGTATTGGTTTTACTTTTACTAAGCACTAGTGACTGTAACTCCATACTAAATCACACATGTGCAGCGACGGTTATCAATTTAGATAGGTACCTACTCATTTGAATTTCTAAGATAACGAAAATCCATAGGTATGTGTTTTGATACACATGTGTTGTGTTCTGATCCAAATTGAATTTAGGAAAACGAGTTTTTGCATCAGACGTGGAATTTAATTTTAAAGCGAAATCTGCAAAAAAAAATTGAGAAAATGCACATAGTGGATTTGGCAATCTCACCGACGATATAGGTACGTAAAAACACCAGTGCTCACCATATACCTATTTCCCTAGGATACAATAATGACAAAACCGTCAGCCCATAAAAGAACGAATTGCTTCTCAGTAAGAGCAGTGAACAGTGCTCGCAGTGAATATCGGAACATAGGTTCTCTAACTATGTGCTCACAAGTCGCAGTCGCCCATGACCCTGAAATAAATTTGGTTGAGGAAGGTCGGGGTCGGGGACACACCCCAATCGCCCTGCCGAAACACCCTCGTGGCTGGGACGACTTCGGGAGCCGGGAGGGTGCAGAAAATCAATAATTCGTTCGTCATTACTGTATTATTTTCTTGGCGCTTTGTCTATGCAGCCGAATCATCCCGCCGAGACCCGAAGTTAGGATTAGTATCAAAGGAAGTAAATATTATAATGAATGCCTTTACTAATATTTACTGTACATCTATTTTACACTGTTTTCAGTAACTAGTAATGAGCGTAATTAGAATATCCAACTAGCTGTTCCCCGCGGTTTCATCCGCGGTGATCAGATCCCGCTTTTCCGGGTTACAATATAATATAGCCTATGTTACTCAAGGATAATAACTGAGTAACCAAATATCTTTCCTCTTTATAATATTAGTACCTAGACAAGATAAAATAGAGGAGTCAAAATTATGCACCGAAAACCTCCCTAAGCCCGAAAGTTAGTTTACACTAGGTAGGAAGTTTTTGAGATATTTCAACTTTTGCGTTATTTACAAAATCACCCAATTTTAAACCGTCCGACAAAAAATATCATTATAAATTATAATGGTGGTTGGTTTTAACAATGGGTGGGTTCCCGAGGCGACATTATTTTATTGTTGGTTTATCTATTCCTCAGACGAAATAAAAACTTTTCATTTCGTCTGAGATCTATTTTATACCTAATGTAGGTTTGTTAGTTAAATACACATAGATCTGTGCACATAGATACAGAGAAGTTAAATAGGTACGCATTGTCATGGACCAATAAAATTGTTGTTTAATTGGTCCATGGCATTGTTAACAGAACACATCTTTGACAAAATTTTCCTACGCAGTAGGTACCTACCAGTGGTACCACAGCAGTAGTACCTACTAAGTACTAACGCAAAACCAAAGAAAATAATACTCTCTGACGAGAGAGAGAGATTCGACTTTTATTTATTAAATACCTACATCCTAGAAAAAACAATACTTTGTGCCAGTACCAGAATATTATATGCAACAGGTAACGCTAACAACTACAAGACCTTTTATATTATGTTACTTGCTTCACTACTACACTACGAACTCTTCAATCTTCATGCGCGAGTCCGACTCGTACCTACCTACTTAGCAGGTTTTTTAAATTTAGTTACCAAGATGAAGTTTTAGATTGTCTCAAAATAGTATGAAAGCTAACAATATCCGTGCCATAAGTATGTATCTCTAAGTAGTTTGTGATGAGTATTAAGTACCTACCTACTTACTTACTTACTTATAGTATGACGAACCTCGAGTCTCGACTCTCGACTCTCGAGCCGATGAGCGTAATAAGAATATCGCCCCCAGTCCATTGCCTCCAGTGGTCTACTACGATTTACGAAGTTCTATGGTAAATACGGAACCCTCTGAAAGTCTGAACCGAATGAACCTCGGACCGATAAAATCACAATTGTTGCGATGTCCCATTACATAGGTAGATACCTACCTCTAGAACTCTTGCACGATCCCCATACCCACGATATCCATATTGTAGTATTTGTAGGGTACCTACCTAGGTAACATTTTCATAGTAGGTACCTGTGGTACCTATATAACCTAATACTTAGTAATAATTATTATAGTCTCTACTTAAAGGCCTATTACACTATGCAGTATCAAGACAGTCTTACTAATATTTAGCTAAGTGTAATCGCATTTAGCAAGTTAGCATCCTAAATTCAGAAGTTAGGATGGTTTGTAACTGACTGAATCATTTAGAAGCTTCTGAATTTAGAAGATGTATGGTTGTGGTATGTGTAGGTAGGTATGGTTACTTTTAGCTAAATCTTAGTAAGACTGTCTTGATACTGAATAGTGTAATAGGCCTTAATGTAGGTAACTAGGTAGGTACCTACTTCACGCGCGGCCCGACCTACCTGTACCTACGGTCTACGTGACAAAAATATTGTTAGCTTTCAATACTTATACCTAATATCATTGGTTAGTTATTTATCTACAACTACATAATATTATTTGACTAATAAAACAACCATCTGAACCATCGATTCAAGCATGCACCCAAAGAGTATATAACCACTACGTGCATGCACCGAATGACCAGAGAATAGGTAGGTACCTACCTATTTAAATTTTAAATCACCTATGACAAACGGAAACGTGTAATTTCTTTTTGTCAAAGACTTTAGAATTAGCAACTGCAAAGTTGAGTATTTTTGTTTCCTGATAGGTATTTACCTACCTACCTACTTATTATTTATACAATAAACAACTAATGGTCTACAGAGCACAACAATGCGAACTAGGTGGTAGTAGGTAGGTGGTACCTGCTTATCCGAAAAGATCCGAAATAGCTTTTTAGACCCCGTGGCTTGTTTAATGTTTATGGATGTTTGTAGTTAAAAAGTCAATGATAGTTAATATTAAATATCAAAATGTTTTTACACCATTTATTACTAGGTATAATATTATAATTAACTACGCACAGAAATAAGTAGCAGAGTAGCTTTCATTTTTTAATCGGTTAGATTATGGGAAATGGACGAATTTGATGAATATAATATAATAGAAGCCGACCGACACTTCTGTTTTTTTTTTCTAATCACGATGAAAAATATCAGTTTTACAAAACAAATAGGTATTACTATAAATAAAATGGTTTATGCTAAGATGAGAATTTCGGTTTACTTACCTATGATAAAATAAAATGAAGGAAAACACAACTGCTCCGCGAACTGCGAAGTAATCAATAGTTCAATACGTTTTTGGTGTGTCTGTACAATGTAATGATTTATCTTTGATCTCTGACTACGTACCTACCTACTGTGGTCTGTGACTGTGTGTCTTGCCAGTTTTTACTACTCTCAAAGATATTGTTTTGGTTAACAGCCCTTATGGGGAAGGCAAAGAAAGCTAAGTCCATACAGCCAATTCAGTTGTATAATATTAATTCTTCTTCTGAAGTTATTTAGATCGAAATGCATTGGCGAGATACATTTCGATGCTTTACCAAAACTTTTGGGAGCAATTCTTCATAGTTGAACCTTAATAGGATGCTCTGTGGGAAGTTGTATAGTAAAACGACAATCTTCCGATGAATGATACTAAAATCCCACCAAAAGCTCCACTATCAAAGATAATAAATAATCACTACATAGGTACTATTATAACAAAAAAGCAAACAATGGTAACTTTTTTCTGTTCTAAGCTTTAGTTTACCGTACCTAATAATTATTAATTGGTTAATAATAATAATAATAACATACCCTTTTAAATAGATCAGCTGCATGGCAGTGCCCGTACTGACTCTACAAGTTACCAGCCTATGCTGAGAAAAAAATAAAAAATGGATAAAAATAATAATAATCCACTTCACAACACACAGATCTACTTGATCCCACAGTAAGCTATTATTGGCTTGTATCGTGGAAACCAAGCAAACGTGGTATATACTACAAAAAATTACATATATGTATATATATATATATATTTTTATGTCATAGGGGGCAAGTGATTACCGCCGCCCATAGACATCTGCAACACCAGAAGGCATACAGGTGCGTTGCCAACCTGGAATGGGGATGGGAATTGGCTTTCAAGTGGGGCTGCCGGAACACACCGTTAGGTGCTTGGCGACAGATTTGCAACTTGAAGGTGGTAGCTAGCCAGCCGGGCACTAGAGAGCGCCCTACCACCATGCTATGGTTTCCTCACGATGTTTTCCTTCACCGACAGCTCAAGCTCATTGTTAGGATTTGAACCTACACCTTGCGGCGTTTAATCCGAACGCACTAACCACTGAGCTATCATCGCTACAAATTTATTATACTATACTATTAAATATACTATTAAATATAAATTTATTATACTATTAAATATAAACACATCCAGACTGGAAAGTGGAACTCTGTGTTCATCACACAAAGTGCACCCCCACCGGGAATCGAATCCGGAACCTCTTGATTTGCGGGCAGGCATGGTGACCTATTACGCCAATGGGTCGTCGGTTAGGGACAGTATTTCCTAATTTCGGTCAAGTATCCGATTGCTTTTATGATTGTTAAGTTACACCAGTTAAAATATTTTACACGCTTCACTCAAAACAAGGGGTTGGAGCAGTTGTTTGCCCATTATGGTGATTGGCAAGTAGCTGCAGTTATAAATTAATGTGTTGTGTGCTTTCCACGGTTTCCTTCCGCCAACCGTCGGCAAAACCATGATAGCAACCATAGCAACACTGCTTGTCAGTGTCAACAACTGTCAATTTCCAACTGCCACTATTCGCGCCAAAATTGCGAAACTGTCAAAGTTGTCACAGACAGGTACTTTTAAGTTTTATTTCAATTATAAATCACTAATTAGTTTAGCTCAACAAACAACTTATTGGTAAAAATCAACAAAATCCTTAAATATGTCTACGCCATCTAAAAGGCCGCCATCGCGCGCCTCCTCTGGAGCTCCCACACCGACCCGCACAACGAGATCATCTCAGCAATTGGTCGTGCCTGAAACACCGCATAGATCCACCGGAACACCTTCCAAAGGTATTTTCTACATTTTACTGTCGTATACCTATTAATCACACTATTTTTTTTATTAGTAACTACAAATCTATTTCACATTCTTGTAGATGGGACTCCAAACACACCAGTTACTCCTCGGAGTTCTAACAGGACGCCCAGTCGTCAGCTGCCGACGTCTCCCGCACGGGCCATGGCATATAGTCCTGTAGGTAAGTTTTACATCCACTCATTTTAATTTTTCTGTCTATAATCTCCATCTGTATGAATTTTGAGATCCCTCAGGAACCCCATCTATATGCTGAGTTCAAATGTGTCTAGAGTTTCGCATGTGTGTATTCAAACTTATATATAATGGAGATGTATTTTTTATTTTCAGGAACAGATATAGAACTGAGCTCTCCACTAAATTATGGCACTCCCAGTTCACTCAGTACCCCTCGCTCACTTTTGAGAGGTACAATGACTCCAGCAAGACAGAGAGCAGACCTTAGAGGACATCAAATTGCTCCTACTGTGCCAGCACCCACTCCAACTCCTATGGTGAGTATGGTAGCAAAGAAGTAGTTATTTCAACATTTTATACAAAATATAAATTGCAAAGTTTTTGTAATGAAAGTGCAGCAGCTTTTTATTTCCATTGAATTTATATAAAATACATTCTTATCTATAAATAATTATTATATATTTATATATTTATATTATCATACAACGTGTTAATGAATTAACTGAAAACTAGAAAGTAGTTTGCTCAGAATCAACAAGCGAATCGATCGCACTATGTTTTAATATAGGTTATATATTTTCATTTTTATTAGCCCATGTCTAAATTATTTAAAATAATACAATATTTGGCGCGTACACTGCCCGCAGCAAAAAAATTCGAACCGGTAGGCGCGAGCGTAGCGCTTGGAATTTCGTAGACAGGTCACCTCCAAACTAATGTTGAATAACTTTTAAAGTATAAATTTTTTCGACATTAAATATATTTGAATCATATTATTGTTTATTTTTTTAAATAGGATGTATCAGGTTTTCAGTTAATTCATTAACACATTGTATATTATATATTAATAATTGTTAATTATTATTTATGAATATAGAATGAATATTTTTAGCTCTTTTTCTAAATGAATAAGAATATTCTTTAAATGTTTATGTATTAATTTTAATGTTTTCATAAACTTTATAACCAAATTTAAGCATTAAAAGTGACACGAGTTCAAGGAATGGTATTTTAAGCCAGTTAATAATGTAGTATAGAGCTGGTATCACCAAGCTTAGTTTGAGGAACATAAGTGTGGTGAAAAATTTAGCTTCATCAACGATCTCCCCAATGTTGAACATTTTTCTGAAATCTTCTGTTGATGTCACTTGTTCTTTCTGAAAATTAATATCATAATTTAGTTTATGCTTATCATAATATTTATAGTATTATTTAGAGATCATTTATGTGTAAAAGTTGTTACCAGTTATTTGGTACAACAACAATCAGACAGGAATTTGTAGTTACAAAAAAAAATCATTTAATCAAAAAAGGAAAAATAAAATAGCCTGCATGATAATGTCAGATTTTAAGATGGTATTACATTTATTAAATATCTTTGTCCAATGTACAGTTGTCATAATATTTGATCAAATATTAGTGTTCCCATTATATTTGATGAAGTCATCCAATTTATTTGATAAACTGTATATTGGACAAAGATATTTGATAAATGTAATACCACCCTTAGTAATTAGTTATGATAAAAACTATATCTTACCTTGGCAAAACAAATGTTAGAAGCGCATTTACGACACAGTGGGCAGACTATGCTTTCTGGCATGTCACTAGCCTGCCAGTACTGATCTAAACACTTCTCACAGAATGTGTGGCCACATACCAGTGAGGCTGGATCAACTATTTTAGATAGACATATCCGACAACTACCAAATATTGAAGATGTCCTGTTCAAGTTTATATAAGAACTGGCACTGGTGGTGCTATGGCATGAAATTCCATTTCTTACTGATATAATTTTCTCATTAAATGTTTCTGAAGTCATTTTGGTTCCGTAATGTTGATTAAAAGTTTATTTATATCTTATTTTTGTGTTGTGACATTCTGACACTGTCAATGCAACAAGCAAAGAGAATATAACACAAAAAGTGCATCTTCAAATTTTCCATTTTTAAAAGTTTTGTTTTAATTCCCTGTCATAAGGGTACTTGCAATATTTATTATTGCTGAATTGGCTGTATGGACTAAGTTTCCTTTGCCTTCCCCGAAAGGGAATAATATGACCCTTAATGCCTTGCTTGCCTTGGGTATTTAGTAGGAAAATTGATCTTTTTTTTCATGAACAGATGGAAGATGGTGTTGCGGAGACAGCAGCTTCTAGTGAACCCCAACTAGTAGTGTGGGGCACCGACGTCGCGGTAGCAGAGTGTAGGGAAAAGTTTATCAAGTTCATACAGAGATTCATTGAATCAGATGCAGATAGCAGTGAACCATTTTATGAGCAGAAGTTGGAAGAGGTTAGTATTAATGACATTGGCACACTAGCAATGCGATTTTTACACATTAGTACTTAATGGTTGTTTCTCCAAGATTATTTCGAATGGAGTTCCACTCTTATTCACTACTAGCTGTTCCCTCGCGGTTTCACTTGCGGTAATTTCGGAGTTCCCGCGGGAATTCCGAGATAAGAAGTTCCCTATGACACTCAGGAACACTAGCATTCTATTGGTAAAATAATTTTCAAAATCAGTTTAGTAGATCCAGAGATTACCCCTACAACGTCACAAACTCACAAACTTTACCTTAATATTGACCAACATACAACATGCCACAATCAGAGAGAAGGTATGGCCACAATAATTGCTTTTGCCTTGCGCTCACAGATGTTTCATTAAAAAAAAAAAACATTTTCAATGTTCCTTATGGCAAACGGAATATAAATTTCTATTAATTAAGCATCTTGCGATTGCTTTTGCGACGCGCACTATGGGTAAGGAAAACTTAGTAATACAACGGTCAAGAGTAGCAAAACAGTTTTTGAAAATTTTCTCGGTTTCAAACAATAATATTCCCTATTAATATTCCAGATTCACACGCTTGAGGAGCCATTTTTGGATGTAGACTGTGAACATGTGAAATCCTTTGACACCAAGCTTCATCGGCAACTCATATCCTACCCTCAAGAGGTTAGTTATACAATATTTATTTTTTATATATTTACTAACTGCTCCCGCAGTTTCACCCGCGGTTATTTCGGAGTTCCCGCGGGAATTTAGAGATAAAAAGTACGGTATATCAGTCTGGGACACTAGCTACCTATAAGGAAAGAATTTTTAAAATTGATTGAGTAATTTTTTCGTTTATAAACATAAGACTTTTCTCTTTTAATATTACTAGCTGTTCCCCACGGTTTCAAGCGCGATATGTTCGGAGTTGCCGCGGGAATTCCGGGATAAAAGTGCCCTATGTCCTTCCCTGTGCCCCTGACAACGTGTATGTAAAACATGATGATCGGTTGAGCCGTTAAGGCGTGAAAGCGTAACAAACAACTTACTTTCGCATTTATAATATTAATTAGGATTATAGATCATTAACTGTGGTTGAAACACTAAACAGGGATTTTGACGACTTTTAAAAATCAAAATTCTAATTATTCCGTCAGTTAGGAAATAAAAAAACAATAGACACGTATTTTTTGCTTTACCAAATAAATGAAAATATACAGAAATAAAGGGCATTAAAGTTTAGGGTGGGGGCTGGTGACGTCACTAACCACTATAAGCCGCAATACAAACTGTCCGGACAGTGACGTCACATGAAATTTCAACTTAATGTAGCTCCGTTATTTTTAGACTACGTAAAAAAAGAAAAAACACGTGTCCACTATTTTTTATTAATCTACAAGATGGACTAAAAAAAAAATTTGTCAACATGCCTATTGTAACTCGGGCGTTGGTTGTCAGGTGGTGCCGGCGTTCGACGCGGCGGTGAACGAGCTGTTCTTCGAGAAGTACCCGGCGGCGGTGCTGGAGCACCAGATCCAGGTGCGGCCGTTCAACGCGCCGCCGCGCAACATGCGCGACCTCAACCCCGAAGGTGAGCGCCTCAGCGAGCGTCGGCGTTAAGTTATGCAATACACTAGCACCTAGCTGTCCCCCAACCGCTTCGTCCGTGGTATGCATTTTATTTCTGATCCCGGAAATACTAAAATAACAATCTTATCATAATATTAAAAACTGAGCCTCATTTCTGCGAGTGAGACTGACTTATGAATGGGCTAGATGACTAAATTTTAGATTTAGGATTTCGCGTTGTTTAGATTAATTAAAAACGTATCTTTCCTGTTTTTACGTAATCAAAAAATAAAGGCGATAGAAATACTTATAGTTAGATAAAACGGAATAAAATTTTAAGAGTGGGGTCTCGAGACGTCACGGCTACCCTTTTAACTTTATGTACCCTTTTGACTTTATAAGTTTATAGTTATGACGTTACGAGCCCCCACTCAAACTTTTATTTCGTTTTATCTAACTATAAGTATTTCTTCAATAATCTAAAAAAGCGAAATATGTATTATTTTTATATTATCTAACCGGCGCCCTAAATATAATTTTGATTTTCATACCGCGGCAACATGCCTAGTATTGCCATTGTAATGCGCATGATGACAATGTATAAAAATCAAAATTCTATTCAGTCCGTCAGTTAGATAGTAAAAAAAATAGTGGACACGTATTTTTTGCTTTTTCGAATTATTGAAAAAATACTTAGATAAAACGCATTAAAGTTTAGGAGTGAGATGTCGCGACGTCATAACTGAGTATAAAGTGTACCTAGGTGTGACGTCACACGGAATTTCAACTTAATGTATCGCCGTTAGATTTTTTTGGTTACGTATTTTTTGTATTTTTTTTTGTATTTTGATCAAAGATATTTAAGGTATTTTGATGTTGATGCCAAATAAAGTATATGTTTATATCTAAAAAAAAATGAAAAATACGTGTCCAATAGTTTTTATAAGTCTACAAGACGGACTAAAAATTTAAATTTAGTCATCATGCCCATTGGTCTATGACAAACGTCCGCAGACATCGACCAGCTGGTGAGCATCTCGGGCATGGTGACACGCACGTCGGGCATAGTGCCGGAAATGCGCGAGGCGTTCTTCCGGTGCGCGGTGTGCGGCGCCGCGGCGGCGGGCGAGCTGACGCGCGGCCGCGTGCCCGAGCCGGCGCACTGCGCGCACTGCAACACCGCGCACTGCTTCCAGCTGGTGCACAACCGGTCGCACTTCAGCGACAAGCAGCTCGTCAAGCTGCAGGAGTCGCCGGGTTAGTGGATTTAATCAATATATAATTATTTTAGTCATAATTTTTGTTGCAAAAACAGCATAGCAGGGATGGCGAACCAATGGTACGCGACTCAATGTTTTAGGCACTGGCAACTATAGATGGGCAACCATTTCGGTGCGTTATCAGTATAGATGGGTTGGGGCACCGTGCCCCGTTGATTGGGCATCTATACTGACAACGTGTATGCAGTTGTTCACGATGACGTGAAAACGTAACAAACAAATTAACGAACTCACTTTCACATTAATAATATATGGATATTCTGTAGTTCTGCTGTACAAAGATAGTAAACAATAAATACCAAACTATCGACAGAAAATATTTACATAGACACATTTATGGCAATCTCATGTAATAATAAAATTTATAATGTCATAACAACAATAATAATAAAAATCGATAAAAAGAAGAAATCAAATAAATCTTAGTCATGAACTAATGAGTTATCAGTTACACAGCATTCAATATTTTTATAATTTTAATTATATATTAAATAAATAAATTTTAATAAGCACACTAATGCCTGTATGTACAAACAATGAAAAATCCGCCTTCGAAATTAATTACGAAAACCTGGTTTCGATGGCAGCAGAACCGGTATATTTAGGCTATATTATGTATATTGTTGGTGGGTCGCGTGTCGCGCAGACGACATGCCGGCGGGGCGCACGCCGGCGACGGTGTCGGTGGTGGCGCACGGCGCGCTGGTGGAGGGCGTGGGCGCGGGCGAGCGCGTGCGCGTCACGGGCGTGTTCCGCGCCGCGCCCGCCGCCGCGCACCCGCGCCGCGCCACGCTCAAGGCGCTGCACCGCACGCATCTAGACGCGCTGCACTACATGAAGGTGCACAGCGACCGGCTGCTGGAGGCGCACGAGGGGTGAGACCGCACACAGTACACTTTTTTTTGTTAAATATCTCTCTTCTGGAGAAGGCAAAGGAGTTTAAGTCCATACAGCCAGTTCAAATTTTTTTCTTTTCTGAAGTTATTTACATTGAATTTTGAAATGCATTTCGATGCTTTACCGGAACTTCTGGAGGCAATTCTTCACAGTGGGACCCGAATAGGATGCTCTGTAGGAAAGTATATAGTAAAACAATAACCTCCCAGCGACACCCCGCTTCATCTTATTTCACTGTTTCCACACACTGTTCATCACTAATGGTTCACTATTAAGCAAATTCCACCACGTTTACACAATATTAACTACGATAAACTAAATGTAAAACAAAGAAATAAAGCTGACGTCCATTTTGCTAAAATCCGGCCAAAAGTCGCGCACAGTACACTCACCTTCAGCTATAGTGTATGTTCCGATATAAGCTGCGACTAGTGGTCGTCGTCAGTGGTCTTACAGGCGAGAAATTCGTTCCGCTACAGCTGACAGTATGCTGCCGCAGTATCCTAGGGTAGGCAGTATGACGTCATAATCGTTGCCATTTTTATACTGTGAGCACTGGCGTTTTCGAGGTAAGGTGCTCTCAGTGGTTTGATCACGTGATCAACCCCGGACCAACGATTGGTCAACCGTATCGGTCGATCGTCAATGACATTACAATGACATGGATGACATTATACTGGACTGCATTCCGTTTTGAACAGTAACCAGTAAAGTTCAGTATAACTAACTATAAAGGAACGGCTTTGCATTATACTGAATAGGCTAGTTGACAAAATTTGGAAATTAGTTTAAAACTATAGCTTAGCATCTATTTTACCCCAAAAATATGTTATTTTAAGAAAAACAGGTCTTTTATATTAGTATTTTGGGTTTTTAGAAATGAACTTGAAATTAACCGCAAAAAAGGCCAAGACTGTCATGGCGTCTTGAATGACGTCACGTCTCACAAAACAGCCGTGTTTGTTTATGACAGTCAATTGTGTTTTTTAATAAATAATGAATTACTCGTATTATAAATACTGTATGGTGCCCCAATGTAAAAGTACAACGATAAAAACGCCAAACAAATTATTCATATACGTTCCGAACAAAAAACAAATACGAAAAAAGTGGTTAAAAATGGCAAGGAGGCAAGATGCTCTTACTTTATCAACTGATTCCACAATTTATTTTTGTGAAGATCATTTTGATATAAGTATTAAACACAACTTGATGTATCTATTTATAAATGTATAGTAAAAGATATGAATTTGGCAAAATCTACCATAATATAACATACATCTATAGGTACATATAAAATGCTTTGTCCAGAATGACTGGTGGATCAGGGTGTGTTCTTTTTAAGACGTAGGCATCCGATAAGAAAGGATTTTTGAAAATTTAACCCCTAAGGGGAAAAGGGAAAAGGGGTTGCAAAGTTTGTGAAACAATTCCGCGGGAACTTCGAAATTATTGCGGGTGAAACCACGCGGGACAGCTAGGTAGTAAACCTATAAAATGTTATGACTTGAATAGGGTTTTATGATTTATTTGAATTAAAATATTATTTTCGTTTTATAAAATGTGATACTTAATTCATACTCTTCTTATTTTTTTAGTTGCCAAACGATATGATTAATTATAATTAAATAAGACATTGTGTTTTCTTCACATAATACTTACATAGAAGTTTTAACGTTGCGGAATTCCGATAGACAAAAGCCGGTGTTCATTAAGACGATGTTCATTGCAAAAAATTGCCAAGCATAAAGGCGTCAATTTTGGGCAAATTATTGCTGTTTGCTTTGTTAAATCCTGATTCCATTGCAAATTATACCTATCTCTCAAGATTAAACTAAAAATGAACTGTATTAATTTAACAATAATTGTTGAAAACTCGAAATTTATACGAAAATGACAGCTGCAACATAGTGTTTCGCGCTCGTTCCGAGGGGCGTGACGTCACGCTTCCAGGCGCTTCTCTGATTGGTGTTTAATGTCGCGTGATTAAACGCCTCATTTTGTCGATTTTATTTTCCAAAAATATTATTAATCTTTTATTATTTTAATAGAAAAGTTGTTTTTTTATTTACTTATTAACATGGTTAATCATTAGAAATTCAAAGCCATCCGATTTATTCTTAGTGGAAACAAGCCTATTGACGTCATACCTTACAGTGGTATCAGTAATAATTATGTTGATTTTTTTTTTGCATTTTTTAGCATTTTATAAACACCAATTGCATTTTGTTTGTATGTGAAAACTTAATTGCTATTACTACTTAAAACCTAGCAAAATGTAAGCTGTAAATTTTCTGAAATGAATAAAATAAAATAGAATTATCTATCTATCTATCTATCGTGTTCGTTACAGCAAAGAGCACCATTTCTCGTCGGAGCGCGTGGAGCAGTTCAAAGAGCTGGCCGCCCAGGCCGACTGCTACGAGCGCATGGCGCGCGCCGTCGCGCCCTCCATCTACGAGAACCTGGACATCAAGAAGGGAGTTCTGCTGCAGCTGCTCGGCGGCACCAAAAAGAACTTCAACGCCGCTGGCAGAACGCATTTCAGGTGAAACAAAAAAAACATCACAAACAAACATTGATACACACATGTATTTTTTTATCTGATCTGATTTTTTTATTGATTCATGAAATCCAAACAATAATAAATAAATAAATATTACTAACGCAATCATCCAGACCCCTCGCCATCCCCTGTGTCATAAAAAATAAGCAAAGTCTCGCCGCCACTCTTGAATACTTTACATAATACTCGAACGACCCTCTGTGGTTCATGTTGATGCGTGTAGGTCTGAGATCAACATCCTGCTGTGCGGCGACCCGGGCACCAGCAAGTCGCAGCTGCTGCGCTGGGTGCACGCGCTGGTGCCGCGCGCGCAGTACACGTCGGGCCGCGGCTCCTCGGCCGTGGGGCTCACCGCATACGTCACCAAGGACCCCGACACGCGCCAGCTGGTGCTGCAGACGTTAGTACCACTAACACTCACCAGCAAGTCAGCTGCTGCGCTGGTATAGGATCAACAGTAGAATCTATTGCAACGGTTATATTTTGACGTAGGACACGATTTGCGGTCCGCCATCAATCAATGTGATTACTGTCGTGCGTTCGATGGCAGATGGTGAGCAACGCCATATTTTTCGGTGGTCATAATTTTACTTCTGATCCTCATCATATCGCATACATTTCGCCCTCCGCCCCTTCATTTCCGGCCCTCTTCGTGCCGGACTCCCCTCCATTTTTTGGTCCTTCGAGCCGGATTTAATAAGTCTTAAGAATTCTCATAATAACAAAAGGTTGGGATAAATTGGCATTTGTTCATAATATTGGTAAACACTAGTTGTCCTCCGCGTGTTCCACCCGCGGTAATTTCGGAGTTCCCGCGGGAATTCGAGGATAAACTATACGTATATCTTCCTCTTTAATTACCTACTCTATCTATTAGTAAAAACCGCATGAAAGAAAATCCATTCAGCACCTTTTAAGTTTATCGCGAACAGACACAGACTGGTGGAAGACTTCGCTTTATAATATGTAGTGATAACGTTCTATAACAAAACGAAATATTTGTTTCAGAGGTGCGTTGGTGCTCGCCGACAATGGAATATGTTGTATTGATGAGTTCGACAAAATGAACGACTCGACACGCAGCGTCCTACATGAGGTTGGTCATCAACGTATCTCACGCCATATAGTAGCAAAGCAGAGGGCTATTATATAACTTTTGTTTCTATCATTTTTCGGTTGCAATTAAAAGAATGGCGGTTTTGCGATTAATTAATTTTTTTTTGATGATTTTTTTTTAATGTCTTATTCGTTGGCGTAAGTGTATTGTATCAGAAGGAGCCTACTTTGAAGGTTACAGATTAAATTTGGATGAATAATACGTATTTTGCATTTTATTGACCGATTCACGATACTTTCTTGACAGAGTAGTAGATTAGTAAGGAAAGTTGTTAAGTTCGAATGGCGATGGCGTCGCATCCCAGGTGATGGAGCAGCAGACGCTGTCGATAGCGAAGGCGGGCATCATCTGCCAGCTGAACGCGCGCACCTCCATCCTGGCGGCCGCCAACCCCGCCGAGTCGCAGTGGAACAAGAACAAGACCATCGTCGAGAACGTGCAGCTGCCGCACACGCTCATGTCCAGGTACCTACACCCCGCCCCGCACTCGGCACAACACGCACCCCATCCCAGCCCAGCTCAGTCCGCCCCTACTATACAATACAATACAAATATTCTTTATTGTCACCAAAAACAAAAAATATAAAAAACATGGTGGGAAATACAGGCAACAAAGGGCGGCCTTATTGCTTAAAAGCAATTTCTTCCAGGCAACCTGTACCTGTAGTAGTAACATATAGGTAACTAGAAAGATAAAAACAAGATAAAAAAAATTACTGCTGCTAATTTTTATTACTATTATCAGCTGTTAGCGGAACTTCGTTGCCAGATAAAGAAATATTGTACTCTATGACTCTCAGAGCTGTAGCTGAAAGAATTTTGCGAACAGATTCAATAGTTCCAGAGTCAAGAGATTACATAGTTTTCAAAGTTTCAAATGACTCTCCATACGAATGAACTAGTTCAAGTACTTTCCCACAAGTAAAGACGGCCGGCTTGTACCGTGTACGTACACGTGTTGTGCGTGTGTGCGTATCGTAAGGTTGACAGCGAGCTGACACTAACTGTCAGCTCTCAGTAGTTTCTACATGTGTCAAACTTTCCTAGGAATTTCTAAGAAACTTTCGCGGGTTATGAGGAGGAGGCGTGAAATTGGTGGCAGGCGGAGAGTGTCGCTTATTTATATAGTCTCTATTCTTTGCTAGTATGGTTATTTGTAAGCCAATGCGATCCATGCACCCTCAGATTCGACCTGATATTCCTGGTGCTGGACCCGCAGGATGAAGTGTTCGACCGCCGGCTCGCCTCGCATCTGGTCTCGCTCTACTTCAAGGATCCCGTCGACTCGCAAGAGAGAGAAGACATCGTCGTGAGTATCGCCCCAGGCTCGGGCCGCAGTCCAGCCTCCATTGTTTATGCTAAACTTTAAAGCACGAGTGCGTTAGTATGAAGACAAAAGCACGTGTGTGTTCAATTAGACAACATCTTTTTACGCTGTCATGTCTTTTTTTCTCTACGGCAATTAGGCAATGGCAGAAAATATTATGCAATAACAAACAATTTTATGGCGTGCCGCAATAAAACGGCAGCCAGCTCTTTTCTACTGCCTTTCTTCATGGGCAAAAGGGTTGTCGTGCTTAAGTGTGTCGTCTGCAATGTGCTGACGAGACACTTGAGCATTTGTATGGAAACAAATGTGAACCGGTGCCGCCACGCGCCGGATGATTTTCGTACACAAAACTATTGATCACGTCCAAAAATATTCACTAACGTAACCAAAATATGTAATAAGGTCAATTTGTTTACGTTTTTAATTGGTCACGGTGCTCAAAATTCACAGTTTTCACAATATTGTGGGAAACCTACTTGGGATACTTGAGCAAAGGAAGTCTTGGGAGAGCTAGAGCGTTTGTTCTAACTTAGTTAATATATTATTGTCTCTGTGATCATTATAATAATAGCAGTGCGATGTCGGTTGTCGTCCCTGACAGGACATGAGCATGATGCGCGACTACATCGTCTTCGCCAAGGAGAATGTGCACCCCGCGCTCAGCGAGGCGGCGCAGCAGCGGCTCATAGACGCATACGTCGACATGAGGTGCCCGAATGTCTCTACTAATCTAGACATATTAATAAATTGAAGTGCCTGTTCTTTACTATTATGCATACCAAGTTATATACGGTAGGTACCTATTGACAACAAAAAATCAATTTTGTAAATTTTTCTGTTTGTTCCGGGTAATCTCTGAAACGGCTGGACCAATTTTAACGGGACTTCTACTGGCAGATAACTGATGTTATAACGAGAAACTAAGGCTACTTTTTATTCGGAAATTGCCGCGGGATCTCTGAAATTAACGGGGTATTATAAAGAGGTAAAGTTTGTGAGTTGTGACATTATAGACGGTAATCTTTGGACCTAATCAATCGATTTTGAAAATACTTTCACTTGTAAGAAGCTACGGTAGTCCTGAGTGACATAGGGTACTTTTATCCCCAAATTTTTACGGGAACTCCGAAATTACCGCGGGTGAAACCGCGGGGTACAGCTAATATTTTATAAATGTGAAAGTAATTCTTCGATCTGTCTGTTACGCTTTCACGCCTAACTACTTAATTGATCATGGTGAAATTTTGCATACACTTGCCAAGGACATAGCGTACCTACTTTTTATACCGGTATTCCCGCGGGAACAGCTAGGCTACAAAGAGCTTAGAATACTGCCGAGTGCCACGCTACTCGCCGAGCGATTAATCCTAGTGGACAGACATTGCATACTATGGCAGCTGGCCACACTGCAAAATACGCCCCTAGGTAGGTGCCTAACTATATCTATCCACGGAGACAAGTTAATATAGCGGTCTCTATGTCACGTAATCTCATACAAATGACAAAGACAAAACAGTCAGTGGGCGTAAACTATTCTGAATGCCATGAATGCCGGTACGTACTCTGTACATATCGCTGACGAAGTCACAAACCAAGTCTTATGTTTTCCCTATCAACTTATCTCCGTGGATAGAGTATAGTTACCGTACGATGCCAGTTGATTGGGATTAGTCACTCGGCGAGTTTCTTGGCTCTTAGAGATAAGCGAGGCTCTTTATGATGTGGCCTTTGCAGTAGTCGAGGTGACCGTTATTGTTTGGTGCAGGCGCGTGGGCAGCGGCCGCGGGCAGATCTCGGCGTACCCGCGCCAGCTGGAGTCGCTGATCCGGCTCGCGGAGGCGCACGCGCGGCTGCGCCTCTCGCCCGTCGTCGAGGTGGCCGATGTAGATGAGGCCGCCAGGTGATTCACTATTTTTTTATTTTAAATTGTTATAGAACATACAGTCACAAAATATACATTACAATAAACATAAAAATAAACAGACCTAGAGTTAAAAAAATAACAATAGAGGCATAGGAATCTCCAATGCAGGGTTTTTAAGCCAAACAACCCTTAAAGTTAAACAAGGCGCTAGAGGGGCGGTGCCGAGCAGTCTGCTAACGAGCTTCCTTTTAAAACGAATCAATGATGAGCTAAAAATATCAAGGTTATAAAAATATGTGTTATACGTTTGTGTTGATCTCCTAATAAATGAATTTTTTGCACAATTAAGAGCGTAAGTAAAATAGTATATTTCATTACAAGTGCGGAAAGGCTTCCGATTGTCAACCCTCACCTTCGGCTGCGCCTCGGCTCAGGTCGACATTTGTCGGAACTCTTTGCAATGACGGTTCCGCTCGTGTACTGAACAACTATTTAGTTGCGAAAAAAATGAAGAAATTTAGTAAAATAATAAAAACACAAACTCAACTAAGTTCCAACTGTGATCAAGAGATGGCGCTAGTCGTATTAGTAATACGAAACCTACGTTGCGCAATACAAAAAGTGTGTCAAAGTCGTTTCGCCGTTTTGACAGTTGGGAAAGAGAACGCACGAGTTCGGAAAAGGTAAAGAAAAAGCTCGAGTATGTAATAGCCCACTTCCCGAACGCTATACGTCCCTGCAATATGCCACTTTTTGAGCAACTGTATTAAAAAGTATGTTTCTAATTTTAACGCACGCTGGGCTCGGGAAGGAAACTGGTGAACGCGTTACGAATAGTGTGATCGGGCGAGGCGAGCAACAGTTGAAAGAGAAGTATACGTTGGTAAGACATGACAGAGGTGGAAAGCGTGGACGACCGCCGTAGCCTCGGGGCCCAAGGGGCTTTGCGCCCAAAGACTCGTGCCTTGTTTTTAGTCCGTAAATAAAAAGTATGTGTGTGTGATAGTGGTTGATTAACTGATTGAGAGTGGTTCGATGCTTGATTTGTGTGGTTACACCTTAAAATTTCACAAAATTTGTTAATTGGTATGCTATACTATGGTTTTATTTTAATCGACCATGCTGAGGAACTTCTTATAATAATAATCGAACGGCTTTGCTAGTTGCTACGATCACTGGAAAGTGGCACGGCAGTGTTAGCGGTTTTTTCCGTTTTTCCGGCACGTGCTGCTAATGCACATGGTGGCATTACTGGTATGTATAATATACGAGTATATGCGGCCCTGTCCCACAATATTCTGTTCCACAGACACAATGAAACATTTATTCTGAGACACTGACCGATCGCCCCCGCCACCGCAATATTTACTAATTGTTATTTTTTGTATCTCTTTCTTGGGGACCTATAAACTCGTTTTCTTTCTTGCTACATCGTTGGTGTTCGGTCCAGGTTGCACCGCGAGGCCCTGAAGCAGTCGGCGACGGACCCGGCGTCGGGGCGCATCGACGTGGGCATCCTCACGACGGGGCTGGGCGCGGGCGCGCGCCGCCGCCGCGCCGAGCTGGCGGCCGCGCTGCGCACGCTGCTGGAGCCGTACGCGAAGCCGCACACCGTCACGCACGCCAAGCTGCTGCACGACGTCAACGCGCACTCGCAAATCGTGAGCATACGTGAACGTTTTTTTACCTCCCCCTCTAGTTTTCACGTAATCTAATATATATAATAGTACGGACCGCCAAGAGGGGATTTGTGGATTAGCTAAAGCGCGTCAGATGAACATAAGGGGGGTACCTTGCACCATGTTGAGTACCTCCACCAAATATAGGCCCTCTACACTGGTGGGTGCGTCTAGAATAACCGATCAGATTAGTAAAAAAAAATTGATAACTCGACATACTCGAGCGCGTCAGATTAAGATATGGTGGGTTAATTACATAGTGAGAAGTATGTATATGAATAATCTGACCATTTGAACGTGACGTAAGGGAGTTAGAGGATCACAAACTTGCAAAAAAAAAACGCAACTTCGACATTCTCGAGCGCAGTTGATTTATTTTTTATTTTAAAGTAAATAACTCAAGGATAGCGGGAAAAATATAATCTGCCGATTTTCATAAGCCGAAGAAACAAAAATCGTCTTCGAATCGAACGAGCAGCTGCAGTGAAATATGTACCTATTCATATCTCTGTCTTTCTTTCTCTTTTACTTTTTCTCTATCTCTCACTCTCTCGCACCGTCCTCACACTACTTTCCGTCGCCATAATGTCATCACAGTATATCACGGCGCTAAACGTGTCAAATTATAACTTTTTTTGGTCGGTTAAAATACATATTAAAATAAGTTAAGGTAAGTATTACATCAAACTATAGGTTCACCTATAACCTTTCACTTTAATGTAATTATATATATTTTATAATAAAGCTCATCACAAAACAACGCGTTCATGTTATTATATGTAAAACGCTCTGGCTTGTTTGTGCTTTAAAGTTAGTTTTGTGAATAATATTTTGTGAGCTTTTACATATTTCATAGAAATATAAAGTGTGTTTTTTGTGAACAAGAAATAGCTCATAAAGTTATTAAACTTACACGTCAGAAAGAAAAAAAAATCTTAAAAATAAATCATAATTTTTGTTTCTAGCAGTCAGATTAATAATACCCCTCAAAATTATTGTCAGATTTTAAGCCAACATAACTTGGAGTGCAAGCTGAACCTTCTGTAAAATAATCTGACACGCTCGAGTATTTCAAAATTGAGATTTTTTTTGCATTTTCAAAAATTCGCTACTACCTTGCGTCACCTCCAAATTGGCAGATTTTCGAAGGGGTGCATTTTTAGGGCTCACTTAACATCCCCTTTGAATATCTGACGCGCTCGAGTAAATGTTTTTTTTTTTTTCATTTTCTCCACTTCCGGATGGCCACCCCCACCACGCAAATCGGCAGATGAATATATTTTCGATATCAGAGACACCTTGGAGTATCTAAACTACAATATCTGACGCGCTCGAGTATTTCCATTTTAATATTTTTTTTTACATTTTTGAAAGCCTGTAGAAGCTAAACCCACCGGTGAATGAAAAAATATCATATGACCTTATTTTGTTTATATCTCCTAATCTTCAAAACCCAATAGGTCCCAACGACGCTCGAGTCGCTCCCGAATTAGCATCGGTATCTCCCGTACTATAAATCACGTGTCACGTTGTTTGTCCGCGATGGACTCCGAAACTACTGAACGGATTTTGATAAAATTTTGTAACCATTTATAATATGGTCCAACTTAAAAGATAGGATAGTTTTTATCCCGGAATTCCTGCGGGAACTCCGGAATCCGAAATTACCGCGGATGAAATCGCGGGGGACAGCTAGTAATTAATAAACTCTTACTATGAAAGTGAAGTTGTTTGTCATGCTTAATCAAATAAACTTTTTCCTATTCTATTCTTTCACGCCTTAACGGCTTAATCGATCATCATAAAATTTTCCATACACGTTTTTAGAGGTACAGAGGGTACTTGTTATCCCGGAATTCCCATAGGAACTCTGAAATTAACGCGGGTGAAACTACCGGGTACAGCTAGCCCTGTTATATAACGGAACGTACCCATACTACGTCACCCATATTTTACCCTCGTAGTATATGCCAAAACCCGTCCCCTCCCCTTCTAGTTTTCAAAGTATTCATAAATTTTTAAATTAGATTTTGCAAAGTTAAGAAAATAATAATGGACTCATATTCAGATTAAAATTATAATAGCTGTGCCCCGCGGTTTCACCCCCGTGAGTTTCGGAATTCCCTCAGAACTCTCAATTTTCTTTAATACAAACCTTCCCTGAACTGCCACAAATATTTCAAGACCAATATTAGCCAAATCGGTCCAGCCAATCTCGAGTTTTAGCGAGACAAACGAACAGCAAATCATTTTTATAGGTAGCTCGAAAAAGCGCAGGATTTCCTTAAATCTAAACCAACCTTCCCCCGCCCCTGTGACCGCGGGTGAAACCGAGGGCACAGCTCTATCACTACAGTACTATACAGATTTTATCTGCTATCGTCTTTTCTGCAATTTTATAAAAAATGGAAGAACACTTTTAACATCAGCTATCATTCTGTGTATTCGTATTTGCAGAATGTGTCTCGCGAACAACTGGACGAGGCGCTCCGCGACCTGCAGGACGAAGGAAAAGTAGTCGTCGTGAGCTCCACGCACGTGCGGCTGTGTTGATGGGCACGGCGCCGCCTACGTGCGGTCGATGGGCGCGGCACGGCCCACGTGCAGTTGATGGGCGTGATTCCGCCCACGTGCAGTTGATGGGCGTGATTCCGCCCACGTGCAGTTGATGGGCGTGATTCCGCCCACGTGCAGTTGATGGGCGTGATTCCGCCCACGTGCAGTTGATGGGCGTGATTGCGCCCACGCGCGTATTCATTATCTTTGATTATTCCGACCGTCTAAACTTAGTGTACAAATAAAACTCACAGGGTGAAATTTTGTATACAATTAGGTACTTTAGTTCTAGGAATGGAATCTCGAAAAAATTCAGTTCTCGAAGGAATCCGATCTAGGATCCCGAAATTCACGCGAGTGGACACCGTGGGGCGCGGCTAGTGATTTCGTTTTGTTGTATCATTAAGTAAAATAAGTTATATCATTAATTATGTACAATAAATATTAAATGTTTTCTTTTTTTTAAATAAACAGGCTCATTTTAATTCAATATCTTTTTATTTCATTAATAATACAATACTAATAACAATCAGCCCTACAAATTAACAAAAGTTTAAATGAGATACAAAGTGCCTTGGGCTTTATGTGTGATGATAATCATGAAAGTAATTTTAGGTTTTCCATCAATACACAATTTTATTTAATATTTTTCGGGTTGTCAATTTTTTTCTAGTCATTGGACAATTGTAAGAAAAAGATGGTTGTAGTTTAACTAATTATCATAGCTCCTTAATATTATTTATAGCTGAGTATTTAATATTACGGAATAGATAACAACAATAAATTTTATTCTTACCCGTAATTGATCCAGTAACATAAATATGAATGTAACAAAATGTATATGAAAATCTACCAGAGGAATCAATAAAAATAATTAATAATATATTTCCTTCTTTGTCGATAAAAAATTAACTAGTGGTGTCAAATCAGGCTAAAATATTTAATTTATAAGTCAACAACTACTAATATTATGTATTAAAGTTATAAATATCACAAGTCATAATCAAAACTCAACTTAAGCGATAGTCTCGATCTAGATAAATTTTATACTCTACATCCATTGTTAATTTCAAGTTATATTATTACAACATCAGTAACAAAAGTACTGAATTTCCAGTCCAGTCTTGCATTGTACGATATTTTACTTTTCAATCCAAATCATTATTTATTTTAACTAGCTATTCTAGTATATTACATACAAAGGGCAGTAAAGTAAGAAATCCCTTAGATTACATGCCGGAGCCGAGGTTGACAAACATACTGTGATCTGAGGCTTTCTTATTTACTGGTGAAGTTATGTAACTATACTATTTTTCAGATCCGCGGTGCCGGAAAGGGACAACTTCGTTTATCGCAGCGGGCAGGAAGTTGACTCTTTCCGGCCAGGGGACTGAGAAATATATTGCGAGTTAGTTTCAAGTTACCTTCCGGCAGCAGAATCCACGGCGGGAGATACTTGTGAACTTGTGTAGCGATGATTCTGGAGTTCGAGTTGTAAAAATTTAAAAGAGACTACGCTAAAATCGCCCGCAATATTAAACTTTGGAAAAGTCTTCGTCTTGGTTTTATAATACGGATTATGGAACTAATTGTATTTCGGTAGAAGTCAAGCGAGCCGTGCACGCGGCTCTGGGCGCGCATCACGCGGCGCGGCGGCGGGTGCGGGGGCGGGGCGTCTCGCGCTGCCATCAGGAGGCGGCCTCGGGCTCGACCTCGGGCTCGCCCCGCTCAGCGGGCTCGGCCTCGTCGGCGCGCGCGCACGCCTCCGCCACGTGCTTGTTGAACAGCTCCGGCTTGTCCAGGTACACGTGGTGGCCCGCGCCCGTTATTATCTGCAAATAAAACAACTCAATCTCACGCGATCCCATACAGGCGCAGGCAGAGGTATCCGATAGGTTAATGTTAAAACTACCTACCTAAGGTAATGAGTACTCACTTTAGACTCGACTCTAAGATGTTTGGTCTTGCGACCTTTGGTCACCTGTCGCCGAATTTCATATATGGTCTTGCGACATTTGGTCGCCTGTCGCCAAATTTCAGAAACCGATTTAAAACCTGTGTCGTCGTGTATATGGGCATATCTTCGAGGCTCCTACAAAACACAACAGAACCGAACTCGGTCATAAGGTAAATCCGTTTCATTAAAGGTGATCATGGGTTATTCCTGAAAACTATAGTAAAACAATACAGTAAACAAACAGTATTTTAAAAAAAGTCGAGTGGAGAAAAAATTTCATGACATTAGCACAATCGCCATTCTATAACGATTTTAGACAATTATCGTTGCCGTTAGTTCGTAATAGAGCGATGAAGGATTTCAAAAACAAATTCTATATAAATCTACTGTTGTAGATGGCGTGGGTTCCTAGAAAACTGACGCTTCAAATATTATCACCGCCGCGTTATAAGCGCATCGCTATTTCAAGCCGGATTCTCACTAGTCAGTAATAATAGGGATGTTGACTACTATTGAAAATCAAAATTCTAATTAGTCCGTCAGTTAGAAAATAAAAAAACAATAGACACGTATTTTCTGCTTTTTTAAATAAATTAAAATATACAGAGATAAAGCACATTAAAGTTTAGGATGAGGAGGTCGTGACGTCACTAACCGCAAAACCGCCATACAAATTGTCAGAATAGTGACGTCACGCGAAATTTCAACTCAATATATCGCCGTTATTTTTTGATTACGTAAAAAAATAAAAAAATACGTGTCCAATATTTTTTAATAATCTACAAGACGGACTAAAAAATAAAAATTAGTCAACATGCCCATTGTAACCACACTATAATTTTGCACTATGATTTTTATTACGGTAACGTGCAACAGTTGAATATTATGAATGTTTAAAATTACGATCGTTTGGATATTTCGACAGTCAAGATTTCTAACCCTGCCCTGCCCTGCTCGCAAACGCAAAGTTTTCAATTTTTTTATTACGAGATCCATAACGTCTTGTTAAGACGATCGTGTGTGTGCAAATTTTCATACAAAAAGCCAAACCGTTTATCTCCCCTTAAACATAGACCAATTTTGATGATTTTTTTACATGTTATTGATGTATTGGATAACTAGGGCTGTACGTTTTGATTTTAAAGAAATATTGCTTATAACAAAAGTTATTAGCATCTCAATATCCATATTTTTTACAAAAAATCTTCCTCGAGCGTTTTAATTTATTAAAGTTAAACTAAACCGAATTACTAAATTAGAAAAACGTACAGCCCTAGATTAAGGTGTACTGAATCGAATGACACCAAAATTGTCTCATTTAGTGAAGGTTTAAGGGGGTAGAAACGGTTTGGCCCGAAACAATATTTCAGAAGGAAAAAGTAGGCACTCGTTTCTAGGTCCTGCAAGTCTCTCTATCGCACGATACGGGTCGGGGGGCAGGGCCCGGTAGGAGCATTGTGTAGTGTAGGTAGTAATGTCGATGTCGAGGTGTTATCGATGTTATTATAGCCTAGGGTGGAGAATATCGATATAGCGATCGATATTGAAAGGTTAATTAGGGTTACACAAATAATATCATGAAAAAAGCCTACGAATAGGTAATTTTATTGATTACTAGCTGTTCCCTGCAGTTTCACCCACGTTAATTTCGGAGATCTCCCGGTTATTCCGAGATAAAAGTACTTACTACCCTATATTTTTTTCTGCACCTACCTGAAGGTATCTACTTACCTGTTGATTTTAGCTAACTGCGTTGTAGTACGGAAGTCCAAGACGAAATTTATGGATTTACTAAAGCGCGTCAGATTAACATAAGGGGCATATCTTGCACCTCCACCAAATAAAGGCCCTCTACACAGAGGGGCGCATCTAGAATAACCGATCAGAATAATAAAAAAAAAACGATAGCCGGAAATACTCGAGCGCAGGAGATTAAGACATAGTAGGTTAATTACCTTCTGAAAACTGTGTATATGAATAATCTGCGATTTGAACATGACGTAAGGGAGTTTAAAAAGGATCACAAACTTGCAAAAAAAAACCGTCATCTCGATTTTCTCGAACGCGGTTGATGTTTTTTACATTTGGAAGTAAAATAACTCAAGGATAGCGGGGAAAATATAATCTGCCGATTTCCACGAGCCGAAGAAACAAAAATCATCTATAAAGTTTAGAACGAGCAGCTGCAGATGCTGCAGTGAAACATGTATTCCTCACTCTGGCTTGCTTTCCCTTTCTCTTTTTCTCTATCACACTCTAGCACCGTCTTCACACTACTTTCCATCGCCATGGGGGCTAAGATGCGCAACACGATAAAATTTTATCGAGCCATTTTATTGATTCTCGTCGACAAAGCCATACAATATGTCGACGAGAATCGATAAAATGACTAGATAAAATTTTGTCGTGTTGCGCATCTTAGCCCAGCATGACGTCATCACAGGATAAAACGGCATTAAACGTGTCAAATTGATAACCTCCTTATTTGAAGTCGGTTAAAATGAATATTAAAATAAGTTCCAGGCAAGTATTACATCAAGCTATAGGTAGTAACTAGTACACCTTTCATTTTAATGTAATTTTAACCGACTTCCAAAAATAAGTGGTAAAGGTAGTTAGGTAAAACTTTTTTCTATAAAAGTATGTATTGAACCGACCCACTGATCACTGATCAGATCAAGTTGGTGCCAAGCCTACCGTTTGGGTTGTTATGGATTATATCGGTAGGTTTTTATATTTTTGATGTCGGACGATGTTTTTTTGTTGGAAAATTTGTATGGAACTATGAATCTAAATACCGCGTAATTTGTTTTTTATATTAGTGACTGTTTTACTTTTTTTTTGTTGTTTTACTTTATTTTTTTCTGAATGTACCTATTATTAAAAAAAAAATTTATTGATTTTAATGCAATTTTCGCTGCATTTTATTTATCAACTTAAGTAATCTAAAAAAAATCATATTTTTTTAATTTATGTATTCATTAATTTTTACAAAGCAAGGAATTTACAATCTTCAAAACCCAATGGGTCCCAAATATCAACAACGCTCGAGTAAATCCTCATGTAGCATCAAGAGCTCCCGTTCTATTGGTTATGTTTTTGATTTACAAAGTAAATTGCATCTTTTTCGTTTTGTGGATAAACGTAGTTTAGCTAATAGTTTTTCCTCTTCTATATTTCTCTTCCATTCTAAAAAGTATAAAATAATTTTAGTTTAACATAACATCTACAGCCTGTTACAGAACGGTGTAGTCATATTAAAGGATCGTGCAGTGTTAATGGTATAGAACAATAAGCCACTAGTACTTAACGCAAAAATCCAACTTTAGAAATTCACACCAATAAAAAAACATATTTTTGGCATCGATACGAACAAGGTCACATCACTAGTGGGGTCATGAACCGCTCACAGATAACGAGTTCGCCGACCCGGTTTTTACGAACTTACGACTTACCCCCCGATTTGCCATGAGAGCCTGGTAGGCGCGTACGCCTAACTTTGGCGGCCGGCATAGCGGGCCGACGCGACACAACGCGGCGGCAAACTTCAAAGGGCCGGTTTCATTGGGAGTTGTTTTCAACAATGTCGCGTGTTGCGTACGTAAACATAATTGGATTTTGAATGAAATCTTCCACTTGCCAAATAATACTTTAAATACACTGCACTATTAAAATTTGATGGCAATGTTGGGTTCATATTATTTTGATCCTATAACATCGTCGATGCTAAGAGTAGGTAATATCGCTGGTTCTGGTAACATAACAAAACAACACTCAAGTATGTTGACTTTTGATTATTTATCGTCTCGAAGAACACGCAAACTTGAATGATCATGAATCACAAATTTCAATGTTCACAACATAAGATTATTATAACTCGTGTTTACAAATCTTTAATTTGTCTCCAACTCCATCTCATTTATTATTTCCTAGTAGGTGATGTGCGGTGGCCGGCGTGGCGTAGTAGCAACATTAGCAGGCGGCGTTATCAAAGAAGTGACAACCGCAACCGCGGGGCGGCTCACTTCAAAGAACTGACGTTAGAACATATTTTTCTTTCAAGGACGAGTAGGTAGGTAGTGCGCACGCGGCACACCGCACATGGTATCACTAATCACTATCACTGGAATTATTCACGTTTCATATTCAATCCAGCAATTCTTCTCGTCAATCATATGTCGACCTGATTTTGGTAACACTGGTAGAAACACATGAAGAACAAAGCCAGTGGATACAATGGAAGTGGCACGGATGGTGACGATCGTGCCGCAGTACACACCAAACTTTTACATGAATTACTCCACTGCAGCACTACGTATACTGGTTCTTGGGTTCTCCTCTAAGTGCTTCAGCACGGCAGACGACGCGACGTTCATCCACTTATTTACCTTCAAAAATCTATCCTAGCCTAGACCAACTTTCGAACCTTACGCAAGCTAATTCCACCTGCACCGACACACAGCTTTATTTCGTAGTGTTGACTGTTGATTATTAAAGATATTTTATGAATTAATAACAATCCCGACATATTGTTGTTTTTTTTCCAATTGCACCGCCCGCCCCCGTGGCCCGTACCTGATAATACTAATAATAATGGCTATTGGCTACCCAGTCCCTGTAATGTACAACACCGGAATCCGCGACACAGGAATGCACGACCCAAGATTTTACGACACTGGAATGTACAGTTCAGAATTACTGACACCTTATTTCGAATCACCGGCCTTGATATGCTGTGCTGTATTATTCCGGTGTCGTGCATTCTGTCGGTACGTAAAGTATTGTTCTGCTATTGGCGAAGAATTATGACGTCTATTTGGTTCTCCGTTTTGTAGTGTTCAATACAATGCAGATAGAGTTTAGTAATTATTTTCTCAAAATATGGCGTAAATTCAAATTACAATTAGTCGAAGTTTAATATTTACTAAGGTAATTATTATTCATCGCAAATTTTCGTGGCCACATCTAAGATTTGATCAAGTAATGATGTGATGTGGCCGACCATTTCATGAGATGGTGGCATTTCATGAAAATAAATGGTCGACCACATCATGAACTATTCAAAGCTCGCTCGGCTCGCGTGACCTGGTCAGTGGTCACCAGTACAAACCAAGAATGTCGGGGTGCTCTACGCCCTGCCTAAAGGCAAAAAGTCCTTGTAACAGATCAAACATAAATAATTAGTGGTTTATTTGACAATAACTTGACCCAGTATTTGGGTAAGTAGTGTAAACGAGCACAAAAAAAGGAGGCATAGTTTCATCGACCGGCTCGACTGCCCCACAGTAAAACAAATTGCAGCGGAATAAATTTTACAGAAGGAGCAAAAAACCGGAAATCGCTTTACACACCTTCCATAGTTCAACGATTTTCTTAATTTAAAATTTTTAAGCAACTGTTTTTTTTTTTTCAAAATGGATGATTTTTGTGTTTTTGCTGCTTTTTACGCATAACGGACGTTGCCACATACTCACAAGTCACAACCACCAAAAAGCGCTTTAGTATTAGAGAAATTAAAATTAATGAAATCCTTAAACTATGGAATATTTGTTTTAAAGCGATTTCTGGTTTTTTTCTCCTCCTGTAAAATTTATTCAGCTGCAACAACCATCAAAAAGGCTTTAGTTTTAAAGAAATTAAAATTAAGAACTATTAAACTACGAAAAATTTGTTTTAAACAAAGCGATTGCCGGTTTTTTGTTCCTCCTGTATTTATTCAGCTGCAATTACTTTCTTTAACCGTAGGCAGCCGAGGAGTGGTGTCACCAATTCCAATGTACATTGCAGTGACGAACATTCTCGGTACTGTCTGTTATTTTGATGCCCAACTTGTACGGGGCGGAAAGCACAACACCGGAAGTCGTGTACAGGACATCAAATGCGTGCTGTACAATACGGGGCACTAGATAACAAAGATAAAAAACAGGCACAGAAAACCAAAAGAAAAGAATGCGGGCACGGTTTCCAACTTAGGGAGTTTCCCCCCAACTTTTAGGGAGTAAATGAATGCGGTGGGTTTTTTAGGGGTATTACATTTTTAGGGGTTTTTCGGTTGTTTTTTTTTTCATATTTTATTTCTTATTTTTTTTTGTTAATAAAAATAATAATTTTTATTAGAACCAGGTTTTTGCTGAAATAACAATTATTAATGTTGTCGAATTTTTGATATTACGGCGAAAATATTGGTTGTACAAATTTTTTTTTAAACAAGTTGTCCGAAGTTCAATAAAAAAATTTTATAAAAATAAAGTCTCTTATAATTTTTTCTAGGATTAATAAGAAAGCCATAATTTCAAAAGATTTTCATAATTAGCAAAAATTTGAATCATTATGAATCATAATAATTTTGAAACCAAAGCTTGAATCTTGGCGCTATTTATTATTTATAAACTTTTTAGTAATATTATTTTATTTATGGGAATTTAAGGGTTTTCAACTTAACCTTTAGGGGTAAATATTTTTGAGAGTTGGTAACACTAAATGCAGTAAGCATCAGGTAGGTAGCTATACTATGTTTTTATTGACACCGCAACGTAAATAGGGCTGCCAATTTATTTTTGTTTCAAACTATTTTACTCCTAGTTACTTCTACTCTCCTAGTAACTTTTTTCTAAATAATTTCGTGTATACGCTGTTTCTTCGCTATTTAGGCACGTAAAGTGTAAAACAATAAGAAAATAAGAGCATCAACAATGAGTTAAGCTATCGAAGACGGGGCTGTGAATTATGATGAAGTGTTTAAAAAAGATATCACAAATTTTTTAGGTAGGTTTAGGTAATGATTTATTTGGTCTGATTTATTTGGTGTTGATGTGAGAATTGAACCCGCGACCAGTTGTTTTAGAATAAAAAACTGCGAAGTAATGGTACCTAATCATTGAACAATTGACATCCCTAGATCCCTAGGCAGAAGAAAGACAGAGAAAACTAAAAGAAAAGAACGCACGAAGCGTTAGGTAGCTACCTACGCATATTTCTATTGATTCTACGTAAATAGGGCTGGCAGTCTCAATTATTTTTGTTAACATTTATCTAAGCTCCTTCATACTTCTACTGTCCTAGGAGCTTTTTTCACGAAATCATTTCCTGTTCCATGCAAGCTGTTCCTTTGCTATTTAGGCGCCTACTAATTACTAAAACAATACTAACGGTCGCACTTAGAGTCGTTTTAATGATTAATTAAAATTAAGTAAAGAGTTAGTAAGTGCGGCGGTTACTTAACAAAATAAGAGCTTCATTAACTGACTACAATAAATAATGAGTGAGCAGCTATTGAAGACGTACGTATCGTAATGGGGTATTTAAAAAAAAATCATCACAAAATATGATGTAATGGTCTGAGATTGATGTGGAAATTGAACCCACGACAATCCGTTACTAAAACAATACTAACGGTCGCACTTAGACTCGTTTTTATGATTAATTAAATTTAACTAAAGAGTGAGTGAGTGCGGCGGTTACTTAACAAAATAAGGGCTTCATTAATTGACTTCAATAATGAGTGCTAAGCTATTGAAGACGTACGTATCGTATGGGGTATTTGAAAAATATCATCACATAATAATATGACGTAATGGTATTCTTGAACCCGCGACCATCCGTTTCTAAGTACAAAAAATTATTGCGAAGTAATGGTAGTCATTGAACATTCGGCAACCCTAGAAAAGGTTCAAGACGATGTGCGGGGGCGCAACCCATTTTGAAAGGAACCACGCCCATTTCATAATGGCCGCGTGCTCAAAATCAGATAGGGGTAGGGGGTATCGGGTAAAAGGACCAGTGGTCAGCGTTATTAATTGGTCATAAGTCATAAATATTTAAATTAAGTCATAATTGGAATAAACGAATCACGTATTCCCAAATTGCTCTAGTTCTTCACGTGACAGGAGCGATGCGTAATTAAGGGAAAAATTAGCTATTTTATGCAGGTGCTGTCTGTCAACAAGAGCTGTATGAGCTGTTATGTCTGAAATGTTTTTTACTACACGCGGTTTTCTTTTCAAATGTAAAAAAAATAATGTTATAAGTAATGGTAAAATTTATTGTTTTTATTTACGATTGGTTTATTTTTTAGTTTATCTTTCAGAGTTTATCTTTTAGTTTCTTTATCAGACGAATCCTGCCAACTCAAACGTCAAAAAGTCGTTAGTAGGATGAATACTGGTACCTTACCCTATTATTTACTAACATTGTCGCGTGTAAAAATACTAAGACGGCAGAAGTCGAAGAGTGCGGCGGTACGGTGCGCCGGGCCAGGGGTCAGGGCCGGGGTCATTGACTTGTTATCAGACCGATTCAATTGATTGCTAGTGATGTACAGAGGCAAGTTAAAAAAGCAAAGTCGATAAAATTTTATCGTATTTTATTTCTTCGTATCAGCACTGCCATCATGGTTCAATCATTCTTTACCATTAACATTACACGATCGTTTATTATGACCACACCTTTCGGTAACAGGCTGTATATGTATATACATAATATTAAAATTGTAACAGGTCGATGTCTGTACATGGGAGATAAATAAGATAAAATAAATTTAGGTGACTCTATGAGTGATATAGAAGCCAAAAATATCGTTTTTAGAATTTTTGTCTGTCTGTCTGTCTGTATGTTTGTATTCGTGCTACGCCAAAACTGCTGCACCAAATTGAATGCGGTTTTTTTGTTGTATTGATAAGGGTTTAACTTAGATACTCATGTTTTGATTTTTTCGAAATTCCATCTGCAACTCGAGATATTAAAAAGAAATGCTGGTCATTCTACTAATATTATAAATGTAATGGATGTTTAGATATTTGGACGCAGATAAGCAATAACATGTTAACCCACAAAATTAAGTAACCTATTCAGAACGATTTATTGAGAGTTAGGGGACGTTTTTTAATTATGTGTTTACCTTATTACATTGTTTAAGAATGTAACTAAATATTAAACATAAAAAATGTTGACAGAAAATGACGCTATAATTTTAAAACACGATTTACACAAAATTTCTCCATTGTGAGTTAACACACTATTGCTTATCTATGTCCATTTGGATGTTTGTTACTCAATCAGGCTACGAAATAATTCGAATATATGTATTATGTAGGTAGGTAACCGCTGCCCTTGCGGCTCGTGCTTAGTTTAGTCGCGGCCGGCCGGCGCGGTGCCGCGTCCCCCCTACACCCGCGCGTCCCCCGCTGCTGCTTTCCTAGTGTGCGTGAGAATTTGCGCATGTTGTGTTTGTGTTGTTGACGCTAGGGGGGTAGCAGAGCGGCATGAAACAGATAGACTTTTTGCAAATACCTACTCGCGACGCGTCTCGGATCGGAGTGATTCTCTTAACTTATTTTTTCGCATGAGAATGACACGTATCTCTATCTGGAGTCTGGACTACAGAACAAAAAATAAGAAAGGGACATCATCAACTTAGTTTATTATGAAAACAGATGAAAACCAGTGTCGCCGGGTGATTTTCCCACACAAAACTATTCACCGTGCACTAAAACATTCACTAACGTCAAGAAATGAATTAAACGCTATTTGGTTATGTTTTTACTTACGGCCGCACTCAGAGTCGTTTTAATGATTACTTAATTAAGTATAGATTTTTAAAACAAAACTGCCGCAATCAGAGATGTTCAGTAAATTAATATTAATTGGCATTTAACCAGAGTTAAATGTCAATTAACACTTGTCTGTTTGCGGCAGTTTTGTTTTAAAAAACTATACTCAATTAAGTAATCATTAAAACGACTCTGAGTGAGGCGGTAAGTCACTGTTTTCAAGTTTTGGGAATATTGTGGCAAATATACTTGGGATAGCAGCAAAAGAAGTTTTGGGCAAGTTAGAGCATTAACTCTAACTGCCCCGCCTACATGTCCTCTCTAGTTAATTTATTTGCTGTGTGCTCTAATCTGCATAGTTCGATTATTGCCGTTGGCGGCGGCGCACCTGCACGTAGGTCCGTGCGCCGGGCTGCCTGTGCTCGCAGAGCACCTGCGCGGTGCTGTTGTCCACCCACGAGCGCGAGCCGTACAGCACGGTGACGGGCAGCTCGGGCGCCAGGTGCCGCACGCGCCGCACCATCGGATTCTTCGCCCATCCGAAGCCGGACATCAGTGAGTGGAACGCGCTCTCACCGCTGCCAGGCAAAACATTTTTTAAATTTTTTACTAGCTGTTCCACCCGCGATAAAAAGTACCTAGGTTTTTCCCTGACTATGTGTAGTTATGCAAAATTTCATGATGATCGGTTAAGCCGTTCAGGCATGAAAGCGTAACAAACTTTCACATTTATTAAATTGGTAAGGATTTACAGTTTAAAAATTACAATCGTTTACATTATTACTAAGGGTTCCACGCGTTAATTTCGGGGATCACGCGGTAATTCCGGGATAGAAAATACCCAATGTCACTCAGGAACACTGTAAGCTTCTGTAAGTGAAAGAATTTTTAAAGCTGGTTAAGTAGTTTTTGAGCTTATTCATACAAAAAAAAGGAACACTCAAGTCGTGCCAGCACCGTGCACCGGCCTCACCTGGGCGTCTGCGCGTTGCACTGGTGTATGTAGCTGGGTATGAGCGCGTCCGCGTCCGCCACGTACGGGCGGTACTTGCGCGCGAGGTCGGGCCGCGTCTTGCTGACGAGCCAGCCGCCCGCGGGCCCGGCGGCGCGCACCAGCCACAGCGGGTTCAGCGGCTGCACCACGGTGGCGATGGCGCGCACCCACAGCGGCAGCTGGTACCGTTCGTTCACGTTCGCCGGCTTCTCGGGGAAGCCCCACGGGTCCGCCAGGATCAGGTGGCGCACTCTGCACGCCAAAGGAAAGACAGATCTATTGACTATTTGACTATATTTTTGTTTTTTTTTTTGTGTCCTGTAGATTCATAAAAAATATTAGACACGTATTTTTTTTCTTTTTTTACGCAAGCACAAAATAACGGAGAGTCGAAATGTCGCGTGACGTCACAAGCAGGTACAGTTTTTACCTGCATATGATGTTACGAGCCCCCGCTCCTAAACTTTAATGCGCTTTATCCAAGTATATTTTTATTAATTTGAGCAAGCAAATTAGTTTTTATTATCTAATTGACGGACTAAATAGAATTAGTCAAAGCATTGTGAAAATACTTCAAAATTCAAACCACTTATCAAACGACCTGTCCAATTTGCCAAGTTGATAATCTATAATAATAGTTTTTTATCGTCATGTCTCGTAAAATCGTCCAATCATAAGGGCGCATTCACACGAGATACGTCATTGACGATTCGTCCAAAAACACGATACCTCATGACGGATGGACGGTTCACATTGCATACGGAATAGAGTTTTTTCACAATTCGTCAAAATATCCGAATTGATGTTCACATTTGTTTCGTGAATCGTGTCCAAGTCAAACGAATATACTGACGGTGCGGGCGGGCACAGGCGGGCGGAGCGCGAGAGCAACAGTGGATCCGTCACAAAATATTCACGATTCGTGTTTTTTAACGTACGTGATTTTTAAAAGACGATACTTGATTAAAGTACAACAGCTGGACGAGCGTCCTGTAGGTCGTGACGGACCCCGACATCAGGCCCTTATATAGATTATAGATTATTAACTTGGCGAAACGAAACGATTATGGATTATTAAATTATTATAGATTATTATCTATAGATTGTTAACTGTGTTGTTCTTGTAAAGGCGTATAATGATATAGAGATAACAAAAAAATTATCACTTTAGCTAAAATACAAGTGCCAAAGTTTGTTGGAGAAAAACCAAAAAATACATTATGATGACATCGAGGAATGTGGGACGAAAACTTGAGGCGAAACAAGAACAAATCGTAACTACCACCGTAACAGTAGGCATCTATAAGGACGTAAAAAGTGAATTGTGAGGTTGTAGGGGGTAATCTCTGGATCTACAGAACCGATTTTGAAAATGCTTTCACTAATAGGAAGTTACGGTATTCCTGAGTGACATAGGGTACTTTTTATCCTGAAATTCCGATATTACCGCAGCTGAAACTGCAGGGGAAAGCTTGTATAATGTATACCATATTTATCTTTATAAGCGAACCCTCAATACTTGTTATATATGTTTAGTTGTTGTATACGTATGCTGTAAATCTTTGTGTTATGTCAAATTAAGTTTATCAATTCTGCTCATATAAGATCATGACTGTCTGCTATAAACAAAACTGATATAATATGTGAATACATATTTTGGCTTTAGCACAGTCGGCAAAAGTTGACACAGGGCCCATCTGGGGCGAGTTACGTTACTGAATGACATGTTCAATGTTCACGCATTGTTCACCTGTCGGGGTACTTCATGGCGTAAGCGGTGGCGATGTACCCGCCGAGGCTGTGCCCCAGCAGGATGAACTGGCCGAGGTTCAGCTCGCGCCGCCACTGCTCCACCGACTCGACCCATTGCCCCTCAACCTTCTCCGCGTCCGACGAGAACTTCGGCCGGGAACTGCGCCCAAAGCCTGCGGTGAAAATAACTAAACTGGAAGATCAACTACAACAAACCTAAATTTCCGTGACAAAAAAAATTTATAATATGCATTTTTCTAGGCTACACGGTCTATGTAGTCAGTCTGAAAATTTGTTAAACACAATTGACAGTGTCGAATCTATGGTGTCTATTTCTGTATAAATATGTATTGATAAAGTTTCAATGAGTTTTAAAATTGCGAAGCTACTTTCGCTGTCTGCCGTGCCAAAGGCGACAATCTTTGAGAACAAACGAAGGGTTCTAAGCTGAATCAAGCCAAAATGAAAAAAATGAAAAATTGAACTTTTCACTGGATTATTTTACTCCCATGATTTTAGGTGACCACGGGAAATGACGACATGTTCCTTAGATTTCTATAGCGTTAACTATCGTAGATTTTCAACTTAGCTAAGAGGGCCAGGTAGTTACTGTTGTTACGTAAGTATCCACAAACCTAACAAGTCCAGGGCATACACGGGTCTCGTGGCCGCCAGGGCGTCAAGGTTGGGACACCACAGCGCGAGGCCGGCGCCCATCCCGTGCAATAGCACCAGGGGCGTCTTGGGCGACTCATCGTTCAACGAGATCGTCCATATCTTGTCACTCTGTCCCACCACACACCCAATGTCCACATAGAAACGTTTATACGCTGATTTTACACCTGCAACATGAACCATAATCAAAAGTAAGTCACTGTTTCGAGGGATTGGGAGGGGTCGATTTAATAAACGATCCCGAGCAGGATACGGTATAATAAATAGAGGAACGAACTTATTACAAGTTTTTATTTAGCTTCAAGTACTCGTATTTGTGAATTTGATCAGTCATTGATATTTCATCATCCCATAGAATTGAAACTTTGCACGAAGCTTTTCTCATAGATGTCTAAAAACCGGTATACTCATATTTGTATTATATTGCTACCTCTATAACACAATGATGCTATTATGTAACTTTTGTTTCTAAAATTTTTCGGATGCAATCAAAAAATTGTGGTTTTGCGATTACAATATGCACGTTATGACACCTACAATTTCTAGCAATCAATTAAAATCTATATTGAAATAAGGGTGAAAGCGGGCGGAGGGTGAAATATTGAGAGAGGGAAGCCGGAAATCTACTTTAAGTTCAAGTTATTAAACTATTAACTGTTCCCCGCCGTTTCACCGGCGATAAGTTCCGGAGTTCCCGCGGGAATTCCGGTATAAAAAGTCCTTCCCTGTATCCCTGACAACGTTCTCAATTACGGAGAGAGATGTTGCGTCTGAAGGGAAGCCGGTGGGAATCGGATTCTATGGTACCTTCGCTACTGATAGCTACTTCAAAAGTTGTAACATTATTATTAACTAGCTGTCCCCCGCGAATTCACCCGCGGTAATTTCGGAGTTCCCGCGGGAATTCCAGGATAAACTATACGTATAAACCTGTCTTGAATCACTTTATCTATTAAAGAAACCGCATCAAAATCTGTTGCGTAGTTTTTAAGATCTATGCATACGGGACGGGGAGAGACAACGGGAAGCAACTTAGACATATACATATACTATGTAGTTATCAACGAAACCGCTATTTTTCTGATTGAAATTGAAATATGATAACGACAAAAGTTACATAATTGCCCTGATGATTTAGTCGGTAATAACTTCCGGGGTTATGTAGGTAGGTAGTACGTTAAATAAAAACATCTGTTATTAAAGATGACCTTGTGATTGCAAAAAATATTCGTGTAATAACCAACGTAAGTACCTACCTACCTACTACCAATAAGACGTAACGATTCACTTTTATGTTCTGTAACCATATCAAGACACTATTTTTATCGTATTTTAGACACTATCCTTTGTTAATTATTTATCAACATTACTTTTTGCATGATTAACAAGTAGGTATCTACTAAGTATAGAAATGAGTGCATTTTGTTTGTTATCTATTCATTCTTGAGTCATGGAGCAATTATTTTGTATTTGTTTGCATGCAATTAAACTTTTTGATAGATACCTACTTTAGTTTTTATGGTACCTACTGCAACCTTTGACACTCTTAATAAGAATTTCTTTGTTTGGAAACGATTAATAAATCAAATCGTTACCATATAGTTAATGTGTTAATTAGAAAGCAAGTAAAATAGTTGATAAGGATTATAATGTTCTATAGTAGCTTTTACTGTAGTGTTTTAAAAAAAAATTACATGATAATATTTTCTTCTCCACATTCCTCAACATAGCATCCGAATGGCGAGTCCAGCTGCACCAGCCTGCAGTCCAACTAAAAAAAAAAACCAAAAACTGTATAAAAAATTGTATGCCAAACTCAATCTAAAATCTAAACACACCAACACTTAAAAAAATACATAGAGCAAAAAAAAGAAAAAGCTGTTATTCATCACTTATTGTTTGACCAAACTTTTTTTTTATTTCAAAATTCATCAATATAAGCTTTTATTTTAAATGTTTACAGTCAGCTTATTTTGTGAGCTCACACGCAGTACAGTAGGTACCTAGTTTTTGTTTAAGTAATATCAAGTTATTCTGTGAAATATTCCCTTACATAGTTGTAGTATAATGGAATGGATGCAACCTACAATATGTACCTATTTTAGAGAAGTTAAGTTTTAAGTGTTAAGTTTTATCTGTTTAAATAAAACCTAGTGCATTTACTGGTCAGTTTAAATAATATTATAGGCTGTTTTAGTACATAACAAAATAAAAAAGCACAATACATTTAGAATGCAAAAATCTTACTTCAGCAAAATTGTTACTATATTCCCAATCCATCTATTAATTATGCTGAAATTCAGAAATAAAGAATCTTTCATCTATCTTTCATATTTTATCACCAGTAAGTATATTTCTACACATCTATTGGACATGCTCTACAAATAATAAATGCTAAATCATGCAAAACAATGCAAATCTGTTAAACAATTTTACACTCATAAATACGTCTTATTTTAAAAAACTTGCTTATCAAACACCATTGGTGACTTTCTTATGAACAATTAAAATCTGGAAGAGACAACCAAAATAAAATCGAATACCAATTATAAAACAGATGGATCAGCCGTGTACATAGAATAGTAAAATTGAAAAACACTTGTTTCATATTTCAAAGTTTCCCACATTGGGCAACAGGTTTTCTTCACATCTGTCATTCTTTCATAAATGCTTATATATCGTCGCTGCGCGTGCTAATCCGCGTAAGAGCAATTTGTAAATACCGCGTAACATTAAAACGCGCAAAGTTCAAATAAGTGACTTTGTACAAAATCTAAGAAAACTACGGGTAAATTTACGTTATTTTCCAATAAAGAAAGTTGTAAAGCACAATCTGTTAAGTTCAGTCGGCAATATGAATTGAAAATATTAAGTTTTTTCCTCCTCCTGTCAAAAAGCAAATACGCGCTCTTTACAAGTTGCTCTTACACGGATTCGCACGCGCAGCAACGATATGCATTGCAAAAGCGCTGATATGCACCGCAAAGACAATGAACAATCAAATATCACATGACCAAAGACACAAGTACCTAATTTCTATGAAATGTATTTAGAGTTTACTAACTAATGTAATTCCCGACTAGATTTGTTTGAATCACTCTTTATTACTAGAAACTACAAAATAAAAGAAGGACTCATGTGTGGTGTTGTGTGATGTGTCCCATTTACAGACGAGTTCCATAGTGGGGAAGAACATTCACCTTTAAAATTAAAGTGTACCATTTATTTTACTAGTTCTATATTTCTAAAATATCCCATATTTCAAAAACTAACTACATGACTAGTTTTAGTAGAACTTAAAAGTTCTAACCTTGTTTAACATTTTCCCCCTGTCTGCAGTAAAAAATTAAAGGGAGCACACTTTTATGAGTTTAGAAGCACACTTAACTTTGACTAAAATAAGTCAGCGTTCAAGTTGAGTTTCGAGATTTAACAAAAAAAATTCATCCGTCTGTTAAGTACATGAGTTTGTACTGTATCTTTTATGGAATCGACTACCTATTTTTTAGGTTAAATTAAAAATTCTTGAAATATTACATTTTGAAAAGTATTTAAATCTATATTTTAATTTATAGGTATTTTTTTTAAGTTTACAAAAATGCAACACCATCAATCGAAAGCTAAGCCAAATGAAGGATGAAGGATATAGTGTATGTATGTGCATATGCACTGCAAGCACTGTAAGGTGTGACATCAATTCAGTATACTGCGAAGCCACTATTTAAAATGGAATGCAGTCCAATATACTATCATCCATGTCATTGTCATGCCACACTGTCCACCACTCATGTCAACCAACCGACACGGTTGACCAATCATTGGTCCAAGGTTGATCATGTGATCAAACCACTGAGAGCACCTTATCTCGAAAGTGCCAGTGCTCACAGTACAAAAATGGCAATGATTATGACGTCATACAGTAGATACTGCCGCAGTATACTAAAAACCGAACATACCCATAAATGATTCTTTGCTCCATGAACTGGTTAGATAAAAATGATATTAGGTACTTACCTTAGGAGCCCAAATAAAATATGATAGATGAAGTAGCGCAACATAGAAGGTCCAAATATGATAAATGCAATGCAGGAAAGATGAGTGCAGCACTACAGCTACCTAAGATTCACCTACAAAATATGATAACAAAATGAATTATGAAGAGATGTGAAAAGCAAAATAGAAAATTTACATATTGTAATTTTGTCTTTTAACTATCTGAAAGTTAGTGATTTTAAAAGCTTTTTTGACCCTAGTTATATATATAATTTGGCCTCAACTATCATGAGTTTATCACAATAATAATTATGCAATTGCGCAATATGTAGTTAAGTAGGTACCAAAAATAAATATTACAAACCTGGATTCGGCTTGTTCGATATTTAGTTCAGTACCCATTTGGTCACAAACAAAAATCCAGTATCATAACGTGCGGGAACACTCACTTTTGTTAAATAGGCACGCGTTATTCTCAATAAATATGGTCTCTACACTTTACTACCTTTCAAGTACAAAAACAGAAACATTTGTGTAATAAATTATTACCATTCGCAAACGTGCGATTGATTCGAAGATACACAGAAAAATGACATTTCAATTCAACAGTGTTACCAAATCTCGAAAACATTTATCCCAAAAAGTTAAGTTAAAAACCCCTAAATCCCCATAAATTAAATATTACTAAAAAGTTTATAAAAAATACATAGTGTCAAAATTTTTGCCTTAGTTTCGAAATTTTTAGGGCGAAAATATTGGTTTTATAAAAAAAAAATTAACAAAAGCAAAAATGTCTGAAAAGACCAACATTCAATATCAAATATTTGACATTATTAATAATTGTTATTTAAAAATTGCGGCATAAATCCTGCAACCTTGTAATAAATGAATGATAATTAGTTACCTACAAATTTAAAAAATAATAAAAACCCCCAAAAATATGATACCTCTAAAAAAATCCCACCGCATTCATTTACCCCCTAAATTTAGGGGGAAACCCTTAAGTTGGAAACCGTGAAAGTCAAATTTCAAATATCAACATTTGTCATGGTCATATTTTTTTTTGCAAAGTTAACCCCTTTTGTGGAAGGCAAAAGAAACTTAGTCCATACAGCCAATTCAAATGTCTATTTTGAAGTTATTTACACATCGAAATGTATTGACAGCGACCACACAGGAGATGCATTTCGATGCTACCGTAGCTTTTGGAAGCAACTCTTCACAGTTGAACCTTAAGGGCGCTCTGCGGGAAGTTGTATAGTTAAGTAGTTTGTGAGTTACTCTAATCGACAACCTCCCGACGAACGCCCCATTTAATCTTATTTCACTGTTTCCACACACTGTGCATCACTAATGGACCACTATTATCTAAAATCCACCACACTTAAACACAACATTTATCACGATAAATTGTAAAACAAATAAAATTAAACTAGCAACCATTCCTGCAAATCCCGCCAAAAACTCATAATTGTCATTAAAAAAAAAGGTTATGTCAAAAAGGGTTACCAGTACGAATATACACACCTATACAATACACACACACAGTACGAACATAGTAAAAAGTACCTATCAAAATATCAATAAATCTACATAGATGGGCAATCAACCCGGTGCTTGCAGGGTTTAAACCCGATAAATGCCAGCCTTTTACGGTCTTTTATCGGGTTTAACCCAAGTTTAACCCCAAGCCCCAGGTTGATTGCATTGCCCATAAGTCCTAGATCCACAGAACACTATCCTAGATCTAAAAATCGATCATGTTACCATGACGAAATGATGCTATAAACAAATGTTGAACAAAAACTTTGTAAAACAAAATAACTGTTCAAATACTGTTAAAAGTATAACAAAATGCAAATATCTTCTGTTCAACCTGTATTTAAACTAGAATTAAATAATAAAGTAACTCCTAACATTGTAACATTAGCAAAATATGACGGCACACATCTATGTTTAACTGCATCTGCTGGTTATGATAAAGTATGACTTTAATTAATCTAAAAGCATAGTTAATTAAAGTGGTTTTAATCTATCAATTGAGCATATCTCTATTTCTAGATTATAATCCACCATCCCCATGGAGGTGTGGTTAGCAGTCGCGCTCAGAGGTCTCAGGCTCATGGTGAAGTGTCCGAACTGAATCTTAGCCAGGAAGTAAGCTCTCTAGCCGCTGGGCCCCTAAGACCTGACACAACTAGGGACATTCTGCTTATTGGTTCTCCTTCACAAATTTTGGGTAACTCGTGATTAAAACTTTAAAGCTTTAGTTTTCATTTACAATTAGTCGGTACATAGCTGATTTGAATTACTCACCTCTGACGACAATTTATTTCCAGCCTACGATGTACATGAAAACACAGATCTATTTTTTCGGGAATCACCCGATGGGGTAAACGCGTTAATAGTTGGTTACTTTGGTAAATATAGCGAACCTCTAGCCATCGTTGGTGGCAATAGTTCCGTACAAGGGTTGAACTGGGAGGGTACTGAGATATTTTGGAATGTAGTTGGTGGGAAAGTTTGCTCAATAATTCCTTTTGATTTCGACAAGGATGGAGAAAATGAGGTAAGTAGGTATACATTTTATTTTTAAATTTTATTTCCCTTACTAGCTATAGGTACCTACTATGTAGTAGTTAGGGAAATCTATTTCCCTATTTCTCTTTCAGTCTTTCCCTTGGTCACGGCGTGAACGGCTTGACCGATTATTATCATTCAATTTTGTATACACATTGTCAGGGGTACAAACAAGGCCATAGACTCATAGAGTACCTACTTTTTATACCGGAATTCCCGAAGTAACTCCGAAATTACCGCGGGTGAAACCGCGGGGATCAGCTATAATCGTGTATAATTAAATCCTTACTATTCTAAATGCGAAAGTGAGTCAATTTGTTACACTTTCACGCCGTAACGGCTCAACCGATCATCACACACTTTGTCCGGGGTACGCAAGGATACTTTTACCCTCGTATTCTCGCGGGAACTACCGCGGGAACCACCTACCGCGGCTGATACCGATGAGAACAGCTGGTAGTAAAATAAAAGTTATCCTACATAACAACTTCAAGAAAGTAAAAACTATTTTATTCTTATTTTCAGCTCCTTATCGGCTGTGACGATTCTTACATAAGGATATTAAAAAACAACCAGTTCATTGCAGAATTTCCAGAGACAGGACCAGTTTTGTGCCTCTCAGCAGTAACTGATGTTAGGTTCGCCTATGGTTTAGCCAATGGAACTATTGGTATTTATGAAGAGGGCATACGGTTATGGAGAGTCAAGGTATATACATTTTTTTTTGTATCGTTCATATTTAACAGATTACCTACATAATATTAAATTATTACGTGACTACGTTTTTTGATTAAATAACACGTTCCACTTATATTTAAATAATTATATTTTTGATAGTCCAAGCAAAATGCACTCTCACTGCAATGGTCAGGGGATACTTTAGCTTGTTGTTGGAACAACGGCCGTGTTGATTGGCGCGAACTATCGACGGGTCGCGTGCTGCGGCGTGTACAGATGCGTTCTAATGCAGCGGCAATGTTGCTGGCTGATTACCGATCGGTCGGTGCACCTGACTTGGTATGTGTATCGGATAGGGGTGAAGGTAAGAATAATTCAATTTTAAACTTGTTCCATTGATCCGGATCGAAGGACCAAGTGACGTACATAAATCCGTTATTTCGAATAGATTTGATACGCTAAGATTTGTTTTTACTAATTATGTTTACAAGTATTGGGCTACCCACCATACCAAGAGAACACGGGCTTCAATGCACATTCTAAGAAGATACCTTCAGAAGAGGATCGGTTAGCGATCACGGAGCTGTTCAACAAGAAACAGGCACTGATGACGGAGTTGCAACATTATGAAGCCAACGAAGCTAATGCAAACATCGACGCTGACGAGCGGCCTTCGACTGGGATGCCGACCAACACCCGTTTGCAAGTTGCTATTCACTCAGCGCCCGATGAAGTATGTCGTTTGTAAAAAATAATATTATTGCTCTTTGCTTACAATCAGTGTTACTTAAGATTATATTAAGATTTTAGGGCAAGTTTTCTATATTTTTGCGTGACTTATTGTATTACGTTACGTATCACCTACAGCTTTGCTTGGATCTGACAATATCAACGAATAATGAAACAATTGTGCGTGTGGCTTTGGTGCTGGCGGAAGGTATATTTGAAGACGGGGAAACCTTTGCTAAACACCCTGCTCCGGCGCATCTACGACCGGTGCTGCAAGTACCACTACGTCCACCAAGAGATGTGCCTGTTGATGTTCACATCAAGGTATTAAACATTTAAGGTCTATCGCTCATAGTCGTAGAAGCAGTGCATCTCTTCAAGATATCACAATAATGAGGGAAGTCTCTAGGTAGATATATGTCTCAGGCAATCTCTGCACTTATCGAATGTATGATATTTATTGAAGTACAATTTTAATTCAGATATGAACTAAAGTAGCACAACGGAAAAGATACAAAGTACCAACAGAAACACAGTTAGAACAAAAAACACACACACAAAACAAACTGTATGTCTTAAATTTAAAAATTGATGATGCGACGATATAAAAGCAGCAGTCGCTTTGCATGCACCCTCAAGGATTCATAATTATCAAGAGGTGTGACACTTCAATGGCTTCACCTCAACCTAGCAGTGCCTAATGTTACCGTATCTGTTATGTTAAAGTATTGAATGAAATTCACATTTCAGGCACTAGTTGGTTACCCGGATAGTGAACAGTTCCACATTTTTGAGCTCACAAAACAGCTGCCTAGATTCTCCATGTATTCATTGGCACCACCTATGACTGCTGTGAGTGAATGCAACAGTAATGTCACCTTCCACCTCACTGAGAGGGTTCAAAGAATATGTATCTGGATTAATCAAAACTTTTTGCTAGAAGAAGAAGTTGAATTAGAATCTGATGACACTAAAGAGCTAGACCTGAGCCTCTTCTGTTTGAGAGACATGTCTGTTTTGAACATGAATTTTAAAGCAGATGGTACTGTGCAATTTTTTACACCTAATATACAATTAGCTGGAGATCTGATACAAAGCCTGACAACATTCCTTAACCTCACAGATTTACAGGTAAGTGATAGAAAACAGGTTGTATTATACCTAAATAATTATAATTAAATAATCATGCTTAATCAGATACAATTCATGACTTTTACAAATAATTTTTCATTGACCATATAGTTCGACAAAACCAACACATTTGACAGGGTTGAAAAAGAACATGTTGTTGTGAGGAGGTTCACGTTGACTGACTGCCTTCACCACTTCTTGACCCATCACACCACCCAATACTGCTGCAGCTCCTGCCACTGTTCCAAACACATCCATTAGTAGAGCATCACTTACAAAGCCTGCCGGAAGTGACAGCTCTTTGACAAGATCATTTCTCATCTTCAATAAGATTTCAGTGTCTGCTTTTCTTTTTGCTGGATCTGGGTTTCGGTTATACTCATCTCTAAAACGAAGCAACACTTTGAGAACAAAGTAAGATGGATCTCCTCGGCGTAATCTAGAACGCAGCTCAGGTTTGGTCCAATCAGCCGAGAGAGCATTCTGCAAAGGTACATATATGGCTCGTCGTTTAACTGTGATTGATACCGTTTCCCTTGCAGTTTTCTCAGTATCGTCGGGCCCTCTTTTCACAGCTTTGTGTTGAATTATTTCTTCAGAGTACTCGTGGTCGATGAGATCAGCAAACATATATCCAAACATACCCCAGACATCTCCACAAAGAAACTTTTTGTTGTTGTCACGACAAATGTTGTTGATGCGCTCCAGTTGCTCCTGCTTCAGTCCTGTCGCGCACACAATGTCGAATGTGGTAAAAAAATCATCTGGTAGATCATCAACGCTCTTGGTTTCAGATGTTATGTCCACCATGGGGTTCAACGCCTTTGCTCTCTGTAATGATGATTCGGCTCTATTCTCACCTACTTTGTCAGGTGGTGCTAAAAACTGGGAATACTGATCCACTTCTCGGAGTTTCTCGTTGTCGAGGAGACAAACGCTTTTGACACCAGAAAGAATAATATTTTTAGCTGTTTCAGCACCCAAGCCGGATAACCCAATAATGAGCACTTTCGATGCCCGTAATCTTTTCTGAGATTCCAGACCCCACAGGCGTATTTGACGGTCATACTGTTCAGCTTCAGCTTCTGAGAGTTCTACTTCATTGTTTTCAACCATTTTAAAAAGATTATAATACACAAAACAAAATTTATAAAACACCCAACGCGTCGTGCGGCGTTCGTCGTTGGAAAATGTCAAATGACAACTGACATTTGAATTTGACAAACAAATGGTTGCCAGTTTTGTTCGTCGTCAAACCCTAGGAAAATATGTATACATATTTAAGTAATATTACATTTTTAACTATTACTCAAAATATTTTTGTAATTAGAAATGATAATTATGAAGCTGTAATAGAGACCATCTGCTTGCAGTCAATAGCGCAATTTCCAAACGCGGAAGATAAGCTTCGAGGGGAAATGGAGCACGCTTCTCAAGTGGTGGAAACACGGTCTCGGTTAGCGGCTGAAACTGCAGAGCGGGCGCAGCTCATCACCGCGCTACTTCCGGTTGCACAAGATGCCGCTTCGTATGACTTGTCAGTATTGTTTAATATTGGTTTGTGACAAAAATATTCATAATTCGCGCCTTTTACGGTTAGCATCAAAAGTAGCTAAACATTTGAACTCCACGGTAGACTGTACTTCATATTTCTTCTCCATGGGTTACTTCCATGCAAATTGCCTCATTAATAAGCTAGGATATTTTAGGAAGGAGATGCTGAACAGATACAAGGAGGTGATAATGTTAAACGAAGAGCTACTAACAGGTTGTCATATCCGTCGCGCTACGCAAGAGCAAGCCGTGGCATCTTTGAGGAGCCTTCACACTGTCTTGCAACAAGCAGCCAGGCTAAGGGGTGACTATTCTTTACTCTGTATCTTATTATACAGGATGTAGTATTCATACAATAGGGTAAAAGTAAAAATAAATAATTTTGACGCGATATTTAAGTTTCACCTTGAGCAAAAACGTATATTTTTTTATTTCTAATTATTTTCGTTACAGTGGGAAAATACAGTAAAGCTGTAGTCGCGGCCAGCAGAAAAGCCGTTCGGGATGATAACATAGAAGCGCTGATTAAAATCCTACAAGTGGGAGATTGTTAGATATTGTACAATATTGTTAAGAAAACATCACTTATTGTTAAAATCTTATTTTAATGGTGTCAATAAATTATTATTATCAATCACATACACAATTATTTTGTAAATATACAGTAACAATTTTATTTTAATGTCAGTCTTCTTTAAAGTCTTAAATCCGTTGTAAGATACAAATAGAGAGTTGAACACACCTACAGAACATATTTTAAAATGAGATTAAAAAAATATAATAACAGATTTTAATTTATCCACACATTTATAGAAATCTTTAAATCGAGTTTGTATTAAAAATTTCAAAAACGATAATGTTAGAAGAGTTAAGTGGAAAAAACTAACATACCCACCAATGATTCAGTAATGGAGGCAAAAAAGTATCACTATATAGAGGCGATTGATACACAAAACGAGATATAACAATTAATTGCTGTGACTGGGGGTCAAAACCCGATTTAAAATAGTCAATAATTAAATATAAACTTATAATAAACAGAATGACACAACGGTTTACAAAGATAGGCCATAAGGCACGTAAAACCAGCAAAATTTTGTCAAGTACGGATTCGCAAAATTTAGAGCTAGAACGTTGATGCTGGTCCCCCCCCCCCCCTTTGAAACTTTTTCTTTTCTTTTGTATGTTGAAACTTTAATGATCTTGCTTAGCCTTCAATGACCCCGGATAAAGTCAGTGATTCAAAAAATCTTCAAAGATACTTTAGTCAAACAAAAATTAAATTAATGAGTTTAAACCCGAAAAGTGCAGGCTTTTATTGGGTTTAATCTCAAGCACCAGGTTGATTGCCCATCTACATTCACGCGGTAATACAATTTCATCTCTTTAAAGGAATTTTAGAAAACTCCTTAGTGACTACCTAGTTCAAAGAAAGCCTTTTTACTGATAGAATAGAAACTCAGTTTCTCTTTTTATACATTTAGGTACGATGAATATGCTTCAGCGACATCCCAAAACTCAATCGAACACCATCGAAAGTGACAGTTTCGGTGTTTTTTTGTTTTCATCGAACAAAGTATTTATTTATTTATTCTTTATTGCACAGTACGTACAAATGGCGAACTCAATGCCTTGCGGCATTCTCTACCAGTTAACCATTGGGCAGACAGAGAGATATAGAATATGGGGTGTGCAAACTACGATTACAAACAAGTATCTTAGTAGAGATAGGCCCATCTTACACAAGGCCATGCAAATCTCCGATATCCGACGATCTTGGCCTCTAAGCGACTGCCGCTATACAAATTCAAATGTCGGCAACGTGTGCCTGCGTACGAACCTCTATGAATTTGTATTGCGGTAGTCACCTTGTAGTCAGAGGTAGTCAGATTTGCGTACCCTTGTGTACGAAGGGCCTTACCCCTGGCCACAGCCAAGAGCCGCGACGACTGCGGCGCGCCAAGCGGTGGATACAAACAAATGGTAGACAACATAAGAAGTAGGCCACAGTTATCAGCGACGCGAGCTGTAGCATATTTCATAAGTTGTCTACCATTTGTTTTCGGCGCTCACCGCTTGTCGTCGGCGCTCTTGGCTGTGGCTGAGGCGTCAGGCGCCCCTCAAACGGCGATCTGTCTGGTGGCGTAGTGCACGTCGTCGGTGCTGACGTTGAGCAGCAGCTTGGCGTCGGCGGGCATCGGCTCGAGCACCAGCAGGCGCGTGTCGGCGAGCCGCGCGCACGCCGCCCGCGCCTGCGCCGGCGTGGGCGCGCGCACGCGCGGCGCCGCGCGGTACGGCCGCCCGTCCAGCGCCGCGAGCGCCGCCGCCGTGCGCAGCGCGCGCGACAGCGTCGTCTCGTCCGACCCGGTGCGCTCCACCTGCGCAGTGTTTTTGGCGGGATTTGAGAATGCAACAATATTTGTTTTTTATGTGAGCAAGAAAATATGACGTTTCCATCTGATCTTCGGTGTCCTTTTAGAACGCCGTGAAATATTTGCAAACTATAGCACCATCGTCTGCAATTTCCGACCGTATGTGCACATTTGAGTGTGTGTTAAGGCGGAAAAACAATAGGGTACTTGCATGAAATTTATAATAAGAAATTGTGTCAATATTTCAAAAATACTAAAAAATTTTCAATAGTTTCCAAAATATTCAACTTTTAATTTTGTGAAATGGAACGTTGCAACGAAACACCAATCACAGCCAAGCTTGACACATGACGTCACTTTTATTTTACATTTACCTCTTTCAGAGAAGGCAAAAGAAACTAAATGCATACAGTCAACGCATATTTTCCATTTTCTGAAGTTTTTTACTTTAAAATGCATCGGTAAGATGCATTTCGATTCTTTACTGCAACTTTTGGAAGTAAATCGAAACAGTTCAACCTTAATTTCGCTTTTGAATATTGAAGTTATCTGTCTGTCAGTGTTACATGACCCTGTCAATACGACAGTGACATTTCTATCACAAATTATTAATATAAGGCGTAATTTTGAACAAGTGACGTCATTCCGCGTTTCGGCGGTAAGGTCTAAAGTAGGAACTTTGAAACGCTCTATTTAATTAATTTATGCATATATTTTTTTTCTTTTTCTTGCTTTGTTTAAGTAGGCCATATATCTTTAAAATAGACTGAAAAAAAAAATTCATGCAAGTACCCTATTGTATGTTGTGTCGCGTTAGAAGCATTTCGGTTTCATAATTTAGTATGGTTACTGGTTAGAGACATATATTTTGTATGTTATGTCGTGTTGTGGCGCTCGTCTAACCGTACCAAATGATATGAAACCGATATAATTCCGTCGCGACCCAACACGACACGCCACACGAGTGTGTATCCGCCTTCGGTCCCGTCTCCGTCTCACCTCCGCGGCGATGGCGCGCAGCATGAGCCGCTCGGCGGGCGCGCAGGCGCGGACGGCGCGCGCGGTGGCGCTGGAGGCCGCCTCGGCCAGCGCCAGCTGCACCTCGCGCATGCCCGCGCCGCCCCCGCCCCCGCCGCCGCCGCCGGCCCCGCCCAGCTCGAGCGCGCGCGAGCACAGCGCTAGCGCGCGCCGCGCGTCACCCGACACCGACGCCACCTTCCTGCCGACACGGGAGAGACATCAACATCGCCGACCCGATTTGCGCACGGCGCAATGGGGATGTGGACTTCTTTTGAAAATCAAAATTCTAATTAGTCCGTCAGTTAGAAAATAAAAAAACAATAGACACATATTTTTTACTTTTTCAAATAAATTGAAATATACAGAGATAAAGTGCATTAAGGTGAGGCGGATGTGTTCGCGCGTGCTAGCTTAAAAAAGAAAATATGGTGTGCAAAAAACTGAAATGCACTAGTTGTAATATAATTATTAGTGAACTGTTATCGTATATTCAATATAAACATGACGTGATGGATAACGAAAGCTTATTCCGTATATGTGAATCCGCTTTCTCGAGTGATGAAATCTTGGAAGCTAAAACATTGCTATTTGAGTCTATACCCACCGATAAGCGAAAGATTACCCGACGAAAGGAAGGTAAAAAGGAAAGAAAGAACTTAGAAGATATCATCTGCTTGTTTAAGGAAATAGATCCTGATTGTATACCTATTTTTGTTGCTCAAAATTTGCAAAAACTACCGCCGGTCTCAATAGATCACGTAGATGTAGTAACAATTTTGAAGGATATCATACAAATGCGTAATGAAATTAACTACTTAAAGGAAAAAACTGCAACAGTTGAGCAGGTGCAAGCGGTTCAGGCTGAGCTGGAAAATTTGAAATTGGCATCGTTGGTGGACAATAACAAGTATGAATATTGTAACATTAATACTAGAAAGCGAGGAAATTTTGCTCTCAATAGTGGCCCGGAGGGTATGTCTTTTTTTACAAAACATGACCAACCGGTGGATAATAGTGTAGGCTATATCGAAAATAACATGCTAGTGTGTTCGCCTGAGAGGGAGAGAGAACAGAGACATGCGTCAGCGATAGTGTCGCCACAGCGTATCGGTAAAGATCATTCACACAAGACATTACCCGAATCCTTGCCCGAACCGGTTATAGCTGGTAGTGATAACGTCACAAACAAAATGACACCACAACGCTGTCAAAAAGTCAGCATGGCGGATGTTGTAAAGAATAATAAGGAAGGGTTAAATAGTCAAAACAATGCCTGGAAGTTAGTACAACGAAAGAAGATAAAAAATTGGCTTATTAGTAAAATAGGTAAAGCGTTGCCTGAGGACGAGGCGAAATTTAAGGCAGTGAAGAGAAATATACCTTTGATTATCTCGAATGTAAACAAAGATGTTAAGGAAGCTGATATCAGTGAGTACATATTTAATAAAACTGGCAGGTCAGTGCAGTTAGAGAAAATAAGTATGCGAAAAGAAAAGCAATATAATGCGTTTAAACTACTCGTGCCCAAACATGAGGTGGATTTCTTTTTGGATGATAATTTATGGCCGGACGGGATTACATTTAGAAAGTTTATCTATTTCGGTCATCGGAATACTGATAATGTACGTACATTATCGAAAACCGATTCTTTAACGGTCAATGGAACAGAACGAAACTAGTACGCTTATAAGTTTTAATTGCAGAAATATTAAGAGAAGTTTTGACTGTGTGAGAGAGTTGTGTAGAACTGCGGATGTTGTGGCTCTTCAAGAAACGTGGCTTCTGCCGTGTGATTTGCCTCTTCTGGCCAACATTGACCAGGACTTCAACTATACGGGGAAGTCTTCGATAGATTTGTCATCAGGCGTCTTGAGCGGCAGACCCTACGGTGGGGTGGCAATTCTGTGGCGTAAAAGTGCATTTAAAAGTGTATCAATAGTAAAATGCATCAGTGAACGAATAGTCGCAATTAAAGCTGTAAATTTGAATAATAGTGAAATTTTAATATTATGTATATACATGCCTACGGACTCCAAGGATAATCTACCTTTATTCTCTCAGTGTATGGGGGAGTTAAGTGCAATTATAGCTGACAGTCAAATTGAAACTGTGTTTATGTTGGGTGACTTCAATGCACACCCATCCAATCTTTTCGGTAGTGAAATGATAAACTTCTGTAAGGACAATGAGTGGGTGTGTGCAGATTTAAAAAAACTTGGAATCTCATCTGACACCTATACTTATATAAGTGAGGCACATGGATGCAAAAGGTGGCTAGATCATTGCATTGTAACTGTATCAGGATGGCAAACTATATCTAGTGTAGATGTACTTCATGGTGTTTACTGGTCAGATCACTTGCCTCTTGTAATTAAATGCAACTTTGGTACAGTAAGACTTAAGTTGCATAGCAGCACATACACACTAAATAAAATAATTTGGGGTGATAGAAGTTCGGATGAGATTGACAGGTACTCCACACTCTGTAATGAGCAACTAAAATGTATGGATTTCCCTCAAGAATTTCATGAGTGTGCGGATAGGTTGTGCAATAACACTGAGCATTGGGTAATAATAGAAAATTTTTATGAAAAATTAGTTAATATATTATGTCAGGCAGCAGTGGAGAGTAGTGAAAGAAAAAACAAAAAAGCTAACCTTAGGGGTAAGTGTATCCTTGGGTGGAATAAGTATGTATCTGATGCTCACAGGCAGGCTAGGCTTGATTATCAAACTTATTTGGCATTTGGCAAACCGGAGAATGGTTTAGTGTATGATAGAATGTGTGTTAGTAAAAAAATCTTTAAATCACGTCTTAAATTTTGTCAGAATAACCAGGAGCAGTTGAAAATGGATATACTGGCATTGAAACATTCTGGTAAAAAGTTTAAAAACTTTTGGAAGGATACAAAAAAACTAAAAAATAATGTTGGCTTGCCTGAGAGTATAGGTGGCGCCTGCTGTCCTATTGAAATTGCAAACACCTTTAAAGAGCAGTTTATGGTGCAACCAGTGTTGGAACCAGTGCACAGTACTGAGCCGAGTCACAAGGTAAAGGCTGAACCAATACGAATTACTAGTAAGGAGGTACACCTAAGTATTAAGAATATGAAGAAAGGGAAGTCACCTGGTTTTGACGGGCTCAGTATTGAGCACCTTCTACATGGAGGTGTGCATATATGCAGAGTGTTGTCTATGTTCTATACATTTTGTTTTAGACATTGTTATTTGCCACCCAGCCTTATGAAAACAATTGTCGTGCCTATTGTAAAGAATGCCACTGGGGATATAACTGATAAGAGTAACTACAGACCTATATCTCTGGCTACTGTTGTAGCTAAAGTCTTAGATAGTATTGTTAATCAACACCTTAACTCTTGTATCACTCTGCACGACTCTCAGTTTGGTTTCCGGGAGGGTTTGTCAACAGAAAGTGCCATCTTATCTTTGAAATATGCTGTAGATTATTATGTCAAAAGAAAAACCCCTATATACGCTTGTTTTTTGGATCTTTCCAGGGCTTTTGATCTTGTGTGTTATGATAAACTGTGGGCAAAACTGAGGGAAGCAGGTATATCATCTGGAATTATTAATATGCTCGAACACTGGTACAATAATCAAAAAAATGCTGTTAAATGGGGAAACAACCTATCTGAAGAGTATTCGCTAAAATGTGGTGTTAGACAGGGGGGTTTGACATCCCCCCTATTGTTTAATGTGTATGTTAACCAGCTCATTGGTGAGCTCAGCAGCGCACATGTCGGGTGCTATATAGATAAAGTTTGCTTAAATAACATTAGCTACGCAGACGACATGGTGCTGCTGAGTCCATCAATGGGAGGCTTAAGAAAACTTTTAGGTCTGTGTGAAGTGTTTGCAGCTGAGCATGGCTTAAGGTACAATGTGATGAAGAGTGAATTCATGGTCTTTAGGGGAAATAATAAAAGTCCTGAAAATGTTCCCTCACTTCTTTTGAATGGTGTTCCTTTGAGCCGCGTGTATCGATTCAAATATCTCGGGCACATTGTTACTGAAACTCTTGTTGATAACTGTGATATAGAGAGGGAACGCAGGGCACTGTCAGTGCGCGGAAATGTACTGAGACACAGGTTTGCTCGCTGTACAGCCGGAGTCAAACTAACATTGTTCCGAGCATACTGTCAAACCTTCTACACCAGCGGCCTGTGGTTCAACTACACCAAGAGTACGTACAGCGCTCTGCGTGTTCTGTATAATAACATCTTCAGGGCTCTGTTCGGGCTCCCCCGTTTCTGTAGCGCCTCAGGCATGTTTGCGGATGCGGGCACTGATGACTTTTATGCCATAATGCGGAAGAAATCGGCTTCCATAGTCGGCAGATTGCGGGGCAGCTCGAACAGTGTCCTGAAGATGATATCAGAGAGGCTTAACTCTCCTCTTATTGTCAGGTTCACTGAGCTACACGTTAGACGTGTGGCACAGTGACCCTGGCAACCTTTCTACCTAATTTGCCTAATTTGCCTACCTACTAACAATAGTAATAAGTAAAAATTATACCTACTAACACACTATGGACTTATACGTCTGAAAATAAAGATATTTTATTTTATTTTATTTTATTTATTTTATTTTTTATTAAAGTTTAAAGTGGGGGGGGGTCGTGACGTCACTAACCGATAAAACCGCCATACAAACTGTCAGAATAGGGACGTCACGCGAAATTTCAACTCAATATATCGCCGTTATTTTTTGATTACGTAAAAAAAGAAAAAATACGTGTCCAATATTTTTGAATAATCTACAAGACGGACTAAAAAATTCAAAATTAGTCAACATGCCCGTTATAGGTCACAACGCCTGTCCGCTAATCGAGAGCCGCTAATCGAGAGGTTTCGGGCTCGATTCACGGCGGGGATGGACTTTGTGTGAACACAGGGTTCCACTTTCCAGTCTGGGCGTGTTTATATATCTATAGTATAGTAAAATTTTATAATTACACACCACAATAATAATAATCATCCACATCAACTTAGTTTAGTATGAAAACAGGTCGCCGGGTGATTTTCGCACACAAAACTATTCATAACTATTTATTAACTAAAAGAAATGTATTAAAAGTTTTTTAGCTTACGTTTTTACTAAGTCACTGTTTTCATTCATGTAATCTCTAGTCAATTTCTTTTCTTTGTGGACTGTGGACATTAGCACATTTGTTTGGTTACCATGACACAACATTCAATTCTCACGGGAACAGCTAGTTCTGCGTAAGAGGTGTTCACCTGGCGATGAGCTGCACGGCGTCGGGCGCGACGGTGGCGCCGGCGGCGGCGAGGCGCGCGGCCACGATGCGCTGCAGCTGCGCGTGCGTGTACGGCGCGAACGGCAGCCGCGCGAGCCCGAGCCGCGACGCCACGCGCGCCGCCAGCGCCCGCTCCGGCAGGTCCATCGTGTTGGCCACCGCCAGCACGGCGAGCCGCGCCGCCGCGCGCGACGCCCACTCCATGATGCTGTACAGCACGTCCTGGCGCCGCGTGCACAGCGCGTCCAGCTGGAACATGGCACCAACGCACGCCGTGTCAGCTTCGACCGGGGGATTCTAATTCAAATCATTTATTCAAATCTGATCATCACCCAGACGCACACACGCGTGTCCACTTAATACACTCACACACACACACACACATACTCACGCATACCCGTACACGCGGACTCACGCATACACGCATATACCTATGTACCTTCACTACCTTGACTGAGGGATAAGTAACGTTTTGTTGTAACGTTTCTGAAATGGCCCCCACGTTACAGGCTAGTAGCCTGTAGCCTGAGGCTACTGCCTCGTGTGGGGACTACAAGTAATTTCTATGTTATGTGTTATGGTAATAAATAAATATTTATATTTTTTTCAAATTTGACCCATAATGTGGCTCTTTTTGACGTCAATAAAGTTACATTTATTATGACAGCACCCATAAAATATCCACCCTTCACTACTGCTATGGCTGAAAAGAAGAAGCTGCGCAAAAAACTCCAGTAGCATGCTGTCAGTTTAAAGTTATAATATAATATTAGTGATAACTCAATTTGCAATAATTATGTGAGAACAATAAGCCGTAACCAGCAATAAACTATACGGTACAGACTATATTGTGTTTCGAAAAAAGCTACTACCACTCGAAGAAATCTAATACCTACCAAGATAGAAGCTAATAATGGGGTAGTTTCCGGGGTATGAAAATCAAATTTCTATTTAGTCCGTCAGTTAGATAAGAAAAAAATTATAGACACGTATATTTTGGTTTTTCAAATTAATGAAAAAATGCTTCAATAAAGCGCATCGAAAGTTTAGGAGTGCTTGGGCATACCTAAAAGGTTATAATAATATATTAACAAAAATAGGTTACATGTACGTTTGTCGTGTGGCATAAATACTCATAATATTGAAATACTATATAACCTTTATGTAGTTGTGACTGGATGTTGTTGGCTTGTGTTTGAAAATTCGGTATGAAATCAAAACGGCTGCCCTACGGAAAAACAAACTAACTGCAGCGGAATAAATTTTGCAGGAAGAGCAAAAAACTGGAAATCGCGTTATTTAAAACAAATTTTCCATAGTTTAACTATTTTAATTTAAGACTAAAGGCTTTTTGATGGTTGTGAGTATGTAGCAAGGTCCGTTATTCTTGGAAAGAGGCAAAAATAAAAAAAAGATCATTTCGGAAAAAATGTCAGTTGCTTTGTTTTTCCGTAGAGCAGCCGAAAATTCCAACATAAAAAACTGTGCACTTCAAACTTAACTAGTGTAAGACATACCTCGTCAACAAGTAAAACGGTAGGCGTCCTCCTAGGTCCAGGAGTCGTGAAGCGTTTCTCTAGCAGCGAGCAAGCTTGCTCCCATACAACTGATTTACCTGACAGTAAAGTATATAAAATTTAATCAATCATTGTCTCAAGCAAAATAAGCAAGCTTGGGATAAAATATTATGCTACTGCTCCACCTGCGTTAGCGTTAGTGTTAGCGGTCTCTAGCGCTATAATTATCGCGCTAATTTTAACGCAATCAATTGGCTACATCTGCGCACCATCCATCAGTCATAATCAGTTCATAATTTCTCGTTAATCATCGCGTTAACGTGGCGGGAAAATGGAAGTTGAATCAGCTGCTATAGTTTACCTACTACATGAGTGTTATTAATCACTATATTATGCATTTTTTGCATTTATGTTTTACTTGGTTTTTTAACGGGTTTTTTTTATGCAATTCACTCTAAAAACTCTAAAAAAATTTTCATTTGACCGCTCCATACTTTCTTATTTCGTTGTTAGCTGAACGTTCCCGCCAAAAGTAACTACGCATACGTGTTTACTTAGTGCGTCCGCTGCGGCGCAGATGTAGCCAAGCAGAATTATTGCGATAAATAACGCGCTAATCCTTTTGATGTGTCGAAAAGACCGACACCCGAGTTATCGCCTAATGTCTAATGCCATTAATAATGACGTTAATAAATTAGCGCACTAAATGGTAAGCATACATACGGACAGACAGTGGGAAGCGACTTTTTTATACTATGTACTTTTTTAACGGTAAGACGTAAGTTTTTTTTTGTATAGTTACCTGTAAGTTGTTTGTAAATCTGTACATATGCCTGCCGAGGCTCCGCAATCTTCATGCCGTTAACTTCAACCAGCTGAAAGTCCGGCAGATCCACTTCCTCCTTGAGGATCTTTAGTGCTTTGCACACCGTAGCAGTCTTGCCAGTGCCAGGCACACCTGATATGTACATGCATCTAGAAAAAAAATATCGTAATGTCTAGTTGCTACCTGTGACTTCACTAAACTTACAAGTGCTTGAAAGTGCTACAAGGGTTTCATGGCAAAATACTTACCCACTTACTCCATCCAACAGCTTTGATCTTACAAATGATAAAATTTCTTCCATTTGTTTTTCTCTTCCAGGCAAAGATTCATCTTGGTTTAGAAATGCTGAAAAATGACACAAATTATAAAATTACCAACAAATTAGTTAAATTAATGTTAATTGGTATTTGACTAATTAAGTTAAATTTATTTAAATGCCAATGAACGTCTCTCGAGTGTGGCTGTTTTTTGTATCATTAAAATGACTGAGTGCGGCCAATAATCATTTAATTATGTATTTGTTGGTAAATAAAGATTTTTAATTGTAATTAACTTACCACTAGAATTATCAATAGAATGGGCTCTAGATTTCAATGTGGGTGTTAGTTGACTGGTTATGATCCTCCTGGTTATTTTATTTCTAGGTGTTGTGGCAGTACTTCTTGGTGTCCTAGGTGTTTTAGGTGTTTTGGGAGTTCTCAGTGCAGGTTTGAAATCATCATCACTGTCTTCATCAATTTTGAATTTATGAATTAACTTCTTTGGAGTTTTTTTGACAGGAGATAACTCGGACTCTCGGTAACTGACAGTGTTTCTAATCGTTCTACCGGATCTTGTAGAATATGGTGCCTGATTGTTATCCTCATAGATTAACATCTTTTTCGGGGTCTCATCAATGGCCTTTGATACGGACTGCTTTCGTTTTGGTGTGGACGGTGGGACTTTTTTAATAATAAGAGTGGGCAATTCATCATCGTCAGAGTTCTCCCTTAATTCTGCCAAAATTATATCTTCAAAATTTTTCTTAACTTTGTTAGCTTTTGGTGTTTCTGTATTTTGGTTCAATGATTTTGGTGTACTTTTCATTGGAGACTTCTTTTCTGTTGTATCTGCTAGTATAGCTCGTTTCAATAACAACTTTGTACCATTGTTTTTGCTAACACTCCAGTCTTTTTGATCAGAGAGTGATATACTACTCATTTTTTTTACTAAGCTAGTAGGTGTTTTTGAACAATTTCTTGGAGATGCAATCGGCTTGTTTGGTGTACAAAGAAGTTTAAGAGCATCTCTCTCCTGTTCCATTACAGGCTCCATAAAGCCTTTACGTTTACTAAGGAGTGTGAGTCGGTACCTGCAGATGTAGTGATATGGTTGCAAATTATTAAATTCACCATCTTTAGTGAATGTCAGAACGATTTCACACTTCTTGAAGAATGTTTCAATAGACACATCAGTGTCAAATGGTCGGTGATCTTGGACAACCTGTAAATGTAAAAACAATGAAGTATGTAGCTATTAAAAAAAAGGTTTTTCTATTTTAAAGTAATTAATTTGTCTTACTTCTCTTTCAATAAAATTAATAGGATCTTTGCTATTGAAGCACCAATTAGGCAAGTCACAAGGTTTTGAGTACCATTGGACTTTAGCTCGGAATGGGTCAGTTTTATTATATGTGTCTTCATATAGATGAAGGATTTGAGCTGCATCACAACCCTCTTCAGTGTCAGGCTCTGCTGAATCTGCATTGGACACTAACACGAAATCTCCTATGCCTGCTGTGATCTTTTTAAATTGAAACTTTCTGTAACAAAAAAAGGTTAATTAGTAGGTAGGTAGTTGTAAAAAAACATTAATTCTAACATTAGTACAATAATAATAATTAGATATTTATGATTACCTTTTTCATGACAGCGTTAAATTGCATTGCTTTAATCGTTATCTACTATGATATAATAGTGTAATGACAAATACCAAATACTTACTCATAGTAATGAAATGAATTAGAAACATTTTCTGTTTTGGTTATTTCGTCACTGAGCCATGTCACAATTTGTTTTATAGCTTTTCTTTTCGCCATTTTAATATCACAATTCAGTATTCACTGACTAGACTTATGTTTAAAGCTAGAAAAACATAAAATAGAAAATAGGTACCTATCACAATAATTCAATGAACGGAAAACGGAAACTTAAAATATTTCGCACAAAATACGAAACTTAATAAATTAACTACACGAATTAAATTAACTGGACGTGGACAGCAAAGAAAGACTAGGAATTTTGCATACCTTGCGGTTTACACTTTGCCATAGAAATCGGTAGGTTTAAAAAACTAGAAATTCAAATCACAAATTAAATAAACTTATGGATTAAAATTAATGATATTAAATACTAGTACCTACCTACCTAGCTAGTCAACAAAATAAAAAATGACTGGACAAGTGACAAATTACAAAATAACAACAAAAGTGATTTGTTGATGAATTGGCGCTAAAATGTTTTTTTTTATTTACCCCAATGGGGAAGGCAAATGAAGCTAAGTCCATACAGCCAGTTCAGTAGATTCTTTTTTTCTTCTGAAGTAAGCATATGCATATAAAGCACAAACTACTTAAGGGTACGACCCCATGCAGCCGCTCGACGCTCGTTTGCAGCGACATGTCTGGTCACGTGACACCATTTTGAATTTCCCGCGTTTCAAAAGGTGCGGCAGTCATAAAGCTGAAAATGTTGAGCTATGTCGCTCGTCGCTCGTTTTTTATGAGGTTTCGTTTGGAGCGACGTATGTATGTTCTCTTATACGTCTGTGGCAGCGATAAATCGATGTGGCGACAAAGCTGAAAATGTTCAGCTTTGTCGCTGCCCGCCGCGCTGGGACGCTGGTATTTGGGAAATGGCGTGAGCTGGGCGTGAGTTGACTTCTGGTGCTGCAACGATTTATTTAATTTATCTAGGTAAACAATGGATTCAGACGAGGTAAACATATTAAAACATTTAATTAAAGAATCATAAACGTTTAAACGATAATTTTGTTTCCTCATTGTACAGTTTTATCAAGATTAAAGTGTATGTTAATTTCGAACCACCTTTTTTGTTACCTACCTAGCAGTTTTGTTGTCATATTAATGTCTCAGTTTAATATTTTGTTTTTGATACGGTTGTTGTCGTTTATTTCATATCACCTTACAATATAAAAACAGTAATTAAGTTATAATTAATTGATTAGCCAAAGATAACTTGAATGTGAAAACTAGCAGTGAAAACTCTAAGTAGTTTGTGCAGAGTTATAAATTTCAGGATTATCTACAGAACTTACGACTTTGTCTTATTTCATGTACAACAAGCAGTGATGTCAGCCGGCATATCGATGAGAAAGAGGAGCGTGACGTAGATGTAGACGAAAGTGTTTACGAACACGATAATGAGGAAGGTAACCAATTCAACTCAATTCTAACATATTTTCAAAATTTTGTCGACATTTCTATCCTACTAATATTATAAATCTGAAAGTGTGGATGTTTGTTACTCAATCACGCAAAAACGGCTGAACGGATTTGGATGAAATTTGGCATGCACTTGTGGCATATTATATGCAGGGGTACAGAGAAGGTCATAGGGTACTTTTAATCCCGGAATTATCGCGGGTGAAACCGCGAGGCACAGCTAGGTTTTAATAAGAATTATCATTGTAATTGAGTTTAAAAAATTCAGGTATTCAGTCGAAGTGAGAAGATAAGAAGATGTTCCATTAGAGAGAAAGGAGTGGATGAGTCAATGGTTGTTCTGAACCATTGTTGATGCAATTTCCTGAGAAGATCCAGTGCCTGAACCACCTCCACCACCACAATGGATGATGTCGATGGATTCCTACTTGGGGTGGGATTTAATTTGTGACAATTACCACCGTCGGAAAGAATGGAAACTGTCATTGAGATTTTGAATTTGGTGCTCAAAAAATGTCACGAGATTTGCATCAGACACTTAATTTGTTGACTGGATCTTCTTGTTTTGTTTAACGAATTATTTGTATAAATTGTCCCGTCATTAAGACAAAGTTCTATTTTTTAACTAGATTCATAATATGATTGTTAAATCAGTAAACGTTTTAAGAGTGTGATAATTATTTATAAAAGAACTGAAGATAGAAAAACTTCATGTTAACTAGATTCATAATATATGATTATTAAATTAATAAACCTTTTGAGATTGTGACTGAAGATACAAAAACTATTCATGTTGACTAGATATGTTGATATGTTTGTTAAATCAATAAACCTATTAAGATTGTGATAATTATATATAAAAGAACTTAAGATACAAAAACTTCATGTGGAATAGATTCATAATATATTATGATTGTTAAATCAACCAACTTTTTAAGATTGTGATAATCTATACTAATATTATAAAGTGGAAAGATTTGTTTTTTTGTTTGTTTGTTACGATTTAACTCCAAAACTACTAGACCGATTTCAAAAATTCTTTCACCATTAGAAAGCTACATTATCCCTGAGTAACATAGGCTATATTGTAATCCGGGATTCCCGCGGGAACTCCGAAATTATCGCGGGTGAAACTGCGCGGGACAGCTAGTTACTTATAAAAGAACAATCGAAAAACATAGGTACTAGGTAGGTGAGGTAGGTAGGTACCACAAATTAACTAAGGTAGGTACCATTCTTCTGAGTAGGTACCACTCGGTCTTCTTTTTTGTTAAATTTACCCCAATGGGGAAGGCAAAGGAAACTAAGTCCATACAGCCAATACAGTAGTAATTTTCTCTTCTGAAGTATTTACATTGAAATGCATTGGTGAGTCTTTGTCAGTTCACTTGTTTTTTTTTTTAATAATTGTACGACCTTGGGTACGTGCTCTTTAAAGCCTAAACTAACATGAGTGAAAGTTTACAATCGATCCACGCGTGAGACATTGCTTTCTAAACACTGTTGTGTCTGCGATGAAGAGAATTGTAATGAGTATTGAAATATTTTAGGGCACTGTTATCAAAGTCAATGGAAATATTTACAAATTAATCCTACTAAAATTAAAAATGCAAAAGTGAGGTTGTTTGTTTGTTTGTTACGCTTTCACGGCTAAACGGCTTAACCGATCATCACATTGTCAGGGGTACAGACAAGGACATAGGCTACTATTTATCCCGGAATTTTCACGGGAACTCTAAAATTAACTCAGAAGAAACTACATTGATATTTCGCATACTACGCGGTGAAACCGCGGGGAACAGCTATTGTAAAGATTAGGCTCGTACTATAGTTAGGTATTCTAGAACCACAAAAATTCCTGGGATTAGTGGCACTAGAAGGCACAACTAAAATAATTAATTTGTTAAAAAAAAATCTCATTTCCGAGCCATGGTTGGGTCGTATTCTTGTAAGTTGTAACTCCAGAACCAGAAGGCACACTTTCCTAGGACTGGTGGCACTAAAAGGCACAATTAAAATAATGTAATCTTGCAACAAAAAATCTCCGTTCCGTATCGTAATCGGGCCAGAAACTAGGATTCCCTGCAGCCCGATCACAATCGTACTCTTGTAACTCCAGAACGAGAAGGCATAAATTCCTGGAATTAGTGGCACAAAAGGGAACAATAAAAATAATTAATTTGTGCCAGCGTAAAAACTCTGTTCCATACCGTGGTCCGGCCAGGAACCATCATCACACAGTACACTGATTTTGCCTTTGGATTTTGCTGCCGGCGACTTATTGCTACTTTTTTTAGTCGCGGGAAATTTAAAATAGGGACACGTGCAGATAAGTCGCTGCACACGAGCGACGAGCGACTACCTGCCTATCGCATCTTTTGAGTCGCGGGAAATTCAAAATAGGTTCACGTAACCAGACATGTCGCTGCAAACGAGCGTCGAGCGGCTTGCATGAGGTTGCACCGGGGTGTTTTTGACGCGGCGACAATAAGTCACGTGACCAAATGTGACCAGATTTTGTGTGTTCTGTGGATTTATCGCTGCAAACGAGCGTCGAGCGGCTGCATGAGGTTACACCTTAAGAGATATACTACCGTATAAAGTAATAACTTCAGAAGAAAAATACAATTGAATTGGCTGTATAGACTTAGCTTCCTTTGTCTTCTCCATTGGGATAAATAAAAAAAAAAATTGACACTTGACAGTTGACAGTACCGTCGTGCATATTTTTACAGGTTAGATTTGTGTTTGGAGAGTTTGAAAATAGATAATTATTACTATTTGGATTATAACAATTTAATAAAACAGTACTAAAGTTAACAGTATAAAATGAGGGCGTCGAAAAAGAAACCTACTAAAACTACATTGTCAGATAAAATAGCAGATAGTTTAACAGTCAAACCGTCAGCCGATATAGAAGACGATCATGTGTTCGGAACGAGACCTAAAACGTTGTCGCATGTGGATTTCGATTTATCGAACAGCGAAGATGAGACTTTGATAAGTGATTTTCGTAAACGAAATATCAATTTGTTAAGTGACCTAAGTAAAAAGTATGAAGGTGAAGTCGTGTCATCAAAAAATCAGGAAATATACGCCTCTGAAGATAGTGATGATGAAGTCTGCTCCGACAATGATTTACCTAATCATTCTGCCTCTAAAAGTACATCACATGACTCTGAAAATTCTGACTCGCAAAATAAAACCCTTGAACATAACAAATCTGATTTGGTGCGTTCGGAATCAGATGATGACAGTGAAAGTGATGATTATAGTATTATGGGAAACAAGGTAATGTCCGCGAGTGAAGTTGATTCAGAAGACGAAAGCGATAATGATGACACAGGAGAAGGATATGATATAAGTCAAATGGAAGAGCCTATGGCTGAAGGCTTTGAGCATATAAAGAAACAAAATGTGTCAGAAGAAGTTAAGAAAGGCATTTGTGTAAAGAATCAATTATTGCTGTGGGAAGGGCTGCTAGAATTGAGAATACATTTGCAGAGATGTATGAACACAGCAAATCAAATGCCCATGCCTGAAACTTATGAAGAGTTGAAGCAGAGCGATGAATTTATGGAAGAGTGTAATACTGCTAAAGTTAATGTGGCCGTAGTGTTAGACAAGTAGGTTAAGATTTGTGTATAGTGCATAGTTTTAATATTTTTTATTAATAATGTGTGACCTGTAAAGAACATCTAATCCCTATTATCCCTACTGATATTATAAATGCGGAAGTAACTCTATCTGTCTGTCTGTCTGTTATGCTTTCACATCTTAACGGCTCAACCGATCATCATGCAACTTTGCATACACATTTTCAGAGGTACAGAGAAGGATATTTTTGCAAGTGAAACTGCAGGGAACAGCTAGTAATATGTAAATATGCAAATTTTCACACCAACTATGTAGCACAATTATAATTATAATAAGTTTTTATTTTGCAGGTTTCTGCAGTTACAGAATACACTCTTGAAAAAATTTCCTGAGACAAAAGCATTATATTCAAAAGTGTATGACAAAAATTCAGTCCAAGAACAAAAACCAATAAATGAAGAAAGTGATGAAGAAATCCCAAGTGACACTGAAGATGAAGAGATTCCATCAGATACTGAAGAAGATGATTCTCAAAAGGAAGTTAAAATGGTTGAGTCTAAAGAAAATGTTAAAAGCACCACCAGTAAGAAACGAAAATTGGAAGACTATGCTAAAGAGCTAGAGAAATCCCACAAAGCATTCAAAACATTCAGAGATAGTACGATTCAAAAATGGAATGACAAAACTCGACTTATAACAGCTACTAATATAAAAAATGCACAAACAAACTCTGTCTTGCAACAGATATCATACATATTATCAGACAAGGATAAACTTTTAAAAAGAACACAGCTAAAAAGGTCAGACTATGAAATTGTTGGATATAAAAAACAAATTAATGAAGTGAATAAAGATCCAAGTGTTATTGAAGAGAATCCAATCATACGAGACAAGAAAGATAATGATGAGTATATTCCTGAAATATTTGATGACAGTGACTTCTATCATCAGTTGCTTAGGGAGTTGATTGAATGCAAATCAGCTGATGTGACCGACCCAATTCAGCTGAGCAGGCAGTGGATTGCCCTGCAGCAAATGAGGAGTAAAATGAAAAGAAAAGTTGACACAAAAGCTACTAAAGGCAGGAGAATAAAATATGTAGTACATAATAAACTAGTCAATTTCATGGGACCAGAGAAAAATCTTACATGGACAGATGAAGCCACCGTTGAGCTTTATAGTTCGTTGTTTGGTAAAATGTATGAAAATAGTAGTAATATAGATCTTAACAAGAACAGTGTAGAAAATGGTTTGAAAATTATAAATTAAAAAAATATTATACATTAGCAAGTGTTTTGTTAGTTCACTTCAAAGTTCAACGCCATTCAACCAGTACTAGCGAACGCCATTATCAGAACGGTTATATGGAACTGATAATTGAACTACTGGGAACTGACAATTAAATCAAATCTATACTATAATAAAAAAGTAGAATCCGCGATTCTGTACATTGAATATTTTTATCTAAAATTCAGAGGGGTGATAAAAGAAGAGTAACCAAGCTCAAAAAAAAATTTAAAATTCTTTTCTGTCTGTCTGTTCGCGATAATCTCCGCATCTACTGAACCGATTGTCATGCGGTTTTCACAGGTAGATTAAGCTTAGCCTGGAGCTACATAATATAGGCTTTGTTTCATTAAAATCGAATGTCAGGAAAAAAAGTTGTCGACTGTATAAATTGGCGATATTTTCTTAGTTACCTACCTATTAAATTTAAAAATCAAAATAATTAAAAGCACTTATGAAATTGCCAAAAACTCCGGACCTACTACGTACCTACTTATAGGTAGCGGCACGTAAGTTTAGCGCTGAGCCAAATGTGGAAGGGAATAGGGATAGCTGCCCTGGGAACAGACGCGCGGGGGGATTGACCACCCCCCTGTGATACCTAATTTTGACTTCTGCGCAATAACGGTCGGCGCTAGAGTTTCCTCCCACTAGTTATATTGTACCTATTTTACTGATTCCAGTCTGCCCAGGGACTTACCGCCGCACTCAGAGTCGACTTTAAGTATAAATTTTTAAAACATAACTGCTATCTTAACATCTTTAATAAATTAATGTTAATTGGCATTTAACTAATTGAGTTACATCTCATTCAATTCCAATTAACATTAATTTACTGAACGTCTCTGATTGCGGCAGTTTTGTTTTAAAAATCTATACTTAAGAGAATCACTCCGATCCGAGACGCGTCGCGAGTAGGTATTTGCAAAAAGTCTATCTGTTTCATGCCGCTCTGCTACCGTGCGATGCGTGCGATAGAGAGACTAGAGGCGAGTGCCTAATTTTTCCTTCTGAAATATTGTTTCGGGCCAAACCTTTTCTACCCCCCTAAACCTTCACTAAATGAGACAATTTTGGTGTCATTCGATTCAGTACACCTTAATCTAGGGCTGTACGTTTTTCTAATTTAGTAATTCAGTTTAGTTTAACTTTAATAAATTAAAAAACTCGAGGAAGATTTTTTGTAAAAAATATGGATATTGAGATGCTAATAACTTTTGTTATAAGCAATATTTCTTTAAAATCAAAACGTACAGCCCTAGTTATCCAATACATCAATAACATGTAAAAAAATCATCAAAATTGGTCTATGTTTAAGGGGAGATAAACGGTTTGGCTTTTTGTATGAAAATTTGCACGCACACGATCGTCTTAACTAATCTATACGTATCATTGAAGTCGACTCTGAGTGCGGCCGTTAGTAGGTAGTGGTAGGCCACTAATTGATAAGTGACTGTTCTTATCAGTTAGCTCAGTGATCTAATTAAATTCGGTTCACTACCCGGGGGCTACTTTCGTTAGGCATTCGGGAAATAAGACATAAGTACTACACAGTTATACGTAGTTACATATTATGTAACCTACACTATATGACCCGTTCAGGAGAGGGGGTCTTTAAAATACCATGCATGGTGACAGGGGCTGGGGAGGGGGTTAGGTTTTGGTCACGTAGTCTTCTTCTTCTTCTTCTTTAATAATGGCGTCTATAATTATAATTTGCCAATGACAATGTTTCAATAATAAAAATCTCTTCATCTACTTCTTCAATTATGACGAAACGCCAATGACAATGTTAGATTGTTCCCCAAGTTAAAACATGGCTCTCTTGAAAGCCAGTTTCCTGCTCAGGGTCCAAAATAGATGCTGAAAAGTGACTGAAATAACGAAGACAAACGTGACACGCGTGTTTTCGATACGGCTTTCACTCGTCAACAACCCACGTAGTCAAGGGCGGATACAGGATATTTTTCTGGGAGGGGCACAAGGGGCGGACGGGCAAAAAAATTAACAATAACTGTTAGAAATAACCTTTATTTTTTACATTTATAGTTTATTTCTACAAGTTCAAGTATGTCTATAGAAAGATTTATGAGAGTATCAAAGTAATAGAAAAAATAAATGTTTTTTATTTTTAATTATTGTTAAAAGTTTGTTAAAGAAAGTTTTTTTTCCCGCGACCGCACCACTCATTTTTAATTTGCAAGTGCGCGAAAGGGATGCAACGAACAAAATTCGCAATTCCAGTAGTCAGAAATAGACAAGAGTTTCACTCATGTGACAGAAACAGAAAGACTGTTATATTATTCATATATTTTAACAAGTTTGATAATTTGATTTGCTTCTAAGTATGTACTGTGATGGGATCTCCATAGTAAACAAAAATACCATCTGGGGGGGCACGTGCCCCCGTGCCCCCCCCTAAATCCGCCCTTGCACGTAGTCAATATCTTCTAGGGGAATCTTGCGTTCTTTCGAACTACATGTACCTACCTACTTATGTCAAATAATATGACATTTTTTTCAGTTGTTATTATTGTAGGTATGCACGCACTCTGCGTTACGTGGCAAGGGACGCTATCATACTATCACTGTCTTTTCACCGTTTATTTTGTATTTACCTATTTATTTATTTATTATTACTTTATTTATTTATCTATAATTACTAGCTGTTCCTCGCGGTTTCACCCACGATAAGTTCGGAGTTCCCGTGGGAATTCCAGGATAAAAAATACCCTATGTCCTTTCCTGTACCCCTGACGTGTAAGTATGCAAAATTTCATTATGAGCGGTTGAGCCGTTAAGGCGTGAAAGCGTAAAAAACAAACTAACTCACTTTCGCATTTATAATTAATAGGATTTTTCGACAGCCTTATAAAGTTCAGATTCATTACGTACCTATCCAAAGAATTTTTCTCGTTATTTATTACTAGCTATTCTCCGCTGTTTTACCTGCGGTAACTTAGGAGTTCCCGTGGGGATTTCGGGATAAAGTACCATATGTCACTCGGGACGCCAAATGAAAGAATTTTCAAAAACGGTTCAGTAGATTCAGAATACCCCCTACAACGTCACAATTCACAAACTCACAAACTTTACCTCTTTATAATTTTATATAGAACTAGTTGTGCCCCCTCGGTTTCACCCGCGTTAATTTCAGAGTTCCCTCGGGAAATCCGGGATAAAAAATACCCTATGTGTTAATCTGATGTATAAGCTAGATATTATTATGTATGTATTATTGTAAAGTTTCATTTAAATCCATTCAGTAGTTTTTGCGTGAAAGAGTAACAAACATCCATCCATCCATACATTCTTACAAACTTTCGGGTTTATAATATTAGTAGGATTTATCTAAAGTCCACAGACCTCCAGTGAGTTGGGTTATCGAAATTATCATGTAACCTCGTACTTACGTACCCACCCACTGCTATGTGATGTACCTACTTGCATACAAAACATTATAATAATTGACATTACTTTAAATGTTTTTTGCCTATGCTTACCTATGCATCATCTATAGTTCTATACCACGGGTCGGCAACCTTTTCTTATGTAAGGGCCACTAATGTTATGGGGATAGTATCTATTATATTATCTGTGTATGGGGATATTGGTGCGAACCAATTGAACCAAATGGCCACATTTCATCTAATAAACACATTTTTTTTTAATATAAAAGTAATTTTTTGCATTTTTAATCATATTTATTGTTACTGTTATTTTAATGTAATAGGTACAAAATTAAATAAGACTTAGGTTATAAAGCTAATGCGAATTTTGAGATTGTACTTGACTTGGATGTTTTTTAATGTCTGCTTCCTTTTTAGATATCTACCTATAGAAACGCGCAGTTCGCATCTAAATCTTCATCGGTCAATCGAGAACAATGCTTGTTTTTTCAATAGTTCTAAACTGAAAATGGCTGCTAACACAGATATTATGTACCTACTAAACTTAATACCTAATAATGAGTGTTTTTGATGAACGGCCCTTACCTATTTGTGCGGTCCGCAGCGACGACGCACGACGACGTAGTGGCTTACGGGCCGCATGCGGGTGGTTGCCGACCCCTGATCTATACAATAAGGGTAGGTAAGCCTTACTATTATCTCAGAGTAATAAACTATTATTATAAATGCGAATATCAGTGAATATGTTCGTTTGTTACGGTTTCACGCTTTATCTACTCCACCGATCTTCATGAAATTTGCATACCTACACGTTGTCAGGTATACTAGTACTACCTACAGATATAAGACAGATAAGGGTATTTAATGAACAAAAAAGACAAAGACGATTAAGGTAGGTACCTTCCTCACCATCTACTTTGTTTTTAGGCGAGGCTATCAATCCTTGACTCCATAATATAACGACCTCAATTGTAAACACAAGCAAACAGTAGATGGTAGAAGTTTCTACTCTAATATATACCTACCTTTATATTGAAATTTGAAACCGTATTTTTCGATGATTAACCGACTCCAAAAAAAGGAGGAGGTTCTATGTTGTTATTGTTAACTTTTGGGAATATAGTTAGTATAAGTTATACCTATTAGCTGTCCCCCGCCTTTTCACCTGCGGTAATTTCGGAGTTCCCGCGGGAATTCCAGGATAATCTGTTCAACTCCACATAAAAACTTAACTTATCTGTTCAACATAAAAAATGTTGACACAAAATGGCGCTAAACTTTTAAAACACGATTTACTCAAAATTTCTCCAGTGTGGGTTGAGACACTATTGCTTATCTATGTCCAGTTAGCTTTAAACTTGGTAAGTTTTGTAAATGCACAACCACTTCTCAATATATATTATTTTTTTCTAGTAACTTGTGGTAAATGGTTTTGGTGGTACAATAGGGATGTTGACTACTATTGAAAATCAAAATTCGAATTAGTCCGTCAGTTACAAAATAAAAAAAACAATAGACACGTATTTTTTGCTTTTTTAAATAAATTAAAATATACAGAGATAAAGCGCATTAAAGTTTAGGATGAGGAGGTCGTGACGTCACTAACCGCAAAACCGCCATACAAACTGTCAGAATAGTGACGTCACGCGAAATTTCAACTAAATATATCGCCGTTATTTTTTGATTACGTAAAAAAAGAAAAAATACGTATCCAATATTTTTTAATAATCTACAAGACGGACTAAAAAATAAAAATTAGTCAACATGCCCATTGGTAAATTTAGCTAAGTAAGTTAAATAAGTATATATTGTACACACTGTTTATTAGCCCAATAAATTGAAAAAAAAAAACTCAATAAGTGACGACGCTAATATCGATCTGTTCAACACTAACATTGCAGGATTAAGACGCATACGGTCGACTGAGCTTCTCAAATCTAATAACTAAAACTAAAAATCATATTTATAATTACTTTTGTCCAAAACTCTTTATACATTTTACACTTTTTATCTATTTTTGAATTCCGCGAATGGCTGTTGTCTGCCATTTTATATATTATTTTTGTTACATTAGCCGTAAGGTTTTCCTCCAAAATAAAATAAAAATAAAATAAAATATAGATACAAACCTTCCTCATGACTCACTCTATCTATTGGTGAAAACTGCATGAAAATCCGTTGCGTAGTTTTAAAGATCTTAGCATAGATAGGTAGGTACATAGGGACACCGTGGGAAGCGACTGTTTTATACTTGTAGTGATTTTCATTTTCATTTGTCTATAGGTACCTACCACAGGAACTTTGTACAAGTGTATAGATTTATGTAAAAATATATACGACTAGTTGTGCCCCGCGGTTTCATCCGCGTTAATTTCAGAGTTCCCGCGGGAATTCCGGGATAAAAAGTACCCTATGTGTTAATCTGATGTATAAGATATATTATTGTAAAGTTTCATTTAAATCCATCCAGTAGTTTTTGCGTGAAAGAGTAACAAACAAACATCCATCCATCCATACATATACATTCTTACAAACTTTCGCGTTTATAATATTAGTAGGATATTCGATTACAAAAATATTTTTTCTATGATCCAAGTAAGGTTGACGCGCTGTTCCCCACGGGCCACGGTATCATTGATGTTTCATCCTTAAAGAAACCTCCCCACTAACAATGGGAGATGATTTTTTTTTTATTTCTTGAGTTTAGGCTGCTCGTTGCCTATCCGTTAGTTATTCAGTGACCGTATACTTTTCAATATACCTAGGCAGTAGGTACTCGTAGATAAGTAGGTAGTGGAGAGGAAACTTTTGCTGGCAAATATTATCTTGTAGTTTCGTAACAATATAATATTATTATAAACACTACCTAATATCTACAGGGCGTTCCACGGGTATGCCACATGGAGAGAAAGTAAGTAGATACTTTGAATATTGTAGATGAAACATTTTACTAAAAGAAGATATTATTACCTATTTGAATTTAAAAAAACAATTTAAACTGCATTCATAGATATTTAAATAATTACATGGTTGAACCGGGAATTGAACCAGTTTCATGAAAACAATGAATTTTAACATTTTTAATACAAATTTAAAGTTGAAGATATGCCCTTATGGCAATGTCAGCTTTTAATTTTTCTGTATAAAATTTCACATCAAATGTTAAAATTCATGGTCTTCCTTTTAGTTTCGACACTATGTTAGTTAGCAAAAAATAATCCTTATGATGAATCCTTTCAATCGGTGTGATAAAGCTACAGGTGATTATTTTTCTCATGTAACGGGTTCGATTCCCGTTTCAACCATGTAATTATTTAAATATCTATGAATGCAGTTTAAATTGTTTTTTAAATGCAAATAATCTTTTCTTTCAGTAAAATGTTCCATCTACAATATTCAAGGTACTTTCCCTTCATGTGGCATATCCGTGGGACGATCTGTATAGTGGCTCACTCCCGGTCAACTTATTAGTTACATATGACCGTGACTCGTGACTCCAGGTGCCGTATTTTTGAATCGTTCGAATCACTTTCGCACACGGAATCCGATTTTCACATGCGAATGCTCATACAGTTTTTAAGTATTCACATGTGAATTCCGTGTGCGAAAAGTAATTCGAGCGATTCAAAAATACGGCCCCTGGGAATAAGCCGCTGGCGCTATTGATGTTGGTCTTGGGTAAATAAATATCTCGCGAAACTCAGTTTGATAACTTCCTGTGCAATTTGTTGTTAAGTAGGTATCTACATAGCTATAGAAAACCTATCCAGTTGGTGTTAAAAACGGTTTTTTTTTATTTTTATTTCGCGATTATTCAAGAAAGACATCCATCAGATAAAATTAGAAAGCATAACCTTATCTAAACACAAAAGATCCAAATCGTTATAGCGGTTACGGTAATAAGTATAGATATTTATAGTTTGAGAATAAAGAGTTTTATTTCTGCCATATTTACCAAAATATCTTTCTGTTCTTTGGTTCTGTCATCGACACGCGCAATCAATAAAATGTGATCAGTGAACTGAAGGATTAAATAGATAATATTGTTAGGGTTACCTACTTCAAACTTTTTCAATTTCAACCACCCGTTACTTGCGCCTTCATTTCATTTTGGTATCGTCGCGATTTTAGTCTAAAAAAAACAAACGTTGGTATCTAAAATTGAGTCGAAAAATATTTGAACTGTACAAATAATATTATAATAATATAAGAGTGATATCATATTAGCTGAGCGATATAGCACGCGACGAAATAAAAAAAATGGGATCCGTATTTTTTTTTTGTGATTTACAAAACTGTGTTCTGATTTTGTCACTGCACCTACCTACCTACTTGTGCTATAAGATATTGCTTCATCATTTCATTTCATGATTCTAAGTCAACAGGTCAATAAATAGGCTAATGATTGCCTTGTGAGTCGTGAGTGCTGAGTGTCAAATCAATATATGTGGCATAAACGGTAAGTACGACCGATTAATTTATTTATTATTGTTTACATCTTTTGATTGCGTCGAATTAGAAGTTAAAGATCATAGCCCCAAGGGATTGCAGACCTGAGTATTTTGATGTTAAATTCAACTTGTAAAGTTTCCTTGTTTCCCTTCGAGGTGCGTAACCAGAAAAATTAGCATCCTACTATAATTAATTTAAAAGTTTATAGACATGTTTGGATGTTTGTTATTCGATCACGGATTTGAATGAGAGGCACACAGATAACTAGATACTCGCAAATCCAGAGGCAATTCACGCAGGCGAAGCCGCGGGAACAGCAAGTATAATAAAATTAGCTTGAGTAAGTTTTGAGCCTTTTCCCATTTTTCCAAATTTACCTACCGGCTGGAGTATGTATCATAGTTGGTAGTTTTTTTTTATTCAATCACAATCTTTATCCTCTGATGCAGTAGGTAGGTACGGAAATAGTGTGAAAAGTAAGTGAATAAGTAAATGAATTGATTGATTTATTAATTAGATGTTAATTAAATGCATTTGAAAGTTATAAAACAAACTAGCTGTTCCTCGCGGTTTCACCAGCGGTAATTTCCGAGTTCCTGCGGGAATTCCGGGATGAAAAGTACTCTATGTCCTTCTCTGTACCCCTGTCAACGTGCATGCAAAATTTCGTGATGATCAGTTGAGCCGTAAGGCGTGAAAGCGTACAAACAAACTCACTTTCACATTTATAATATTAGTACAATATTATAGTGTTAGGTGGTTTTCAAATGCTACCATAATAATATAGAGATCGCAACTATGCGATAAGACCGCCATTTCGTTTTCCTTTTTCTTTAGGTACTGTAACATTGTTATTTTATGTGCAATAAAGGATTAGATAAATAAATAAATAAAATATGTCGACATTACTTTGTCGCAATGTTCTTCACTTGTTGCTAGGAATTTCAAAGTTTACATTATATGTTTGTACTTCCATTTGCTATATTTAGCAATATTTTTGCAATTTCTGCTTCCTTAGTAGGAAGGAACCATGCAAAATATGTATGTAGATACATGCATTATTAAAATAAGACCTCATACCGAGGCGAAACAAGAATATTTAGGAATGTGGGACAAAAACTTGGGCGAAACAGGAACAAATCGCCTACCTACTTATTCACCCGCGTGAGTTTTGGGATCAGGAACCTTTGGGGACGCAGGCAGAACAACCCGTCAAAGTTTCATCACCATCGGACCAACGGTTTCGAAACGCACAGAGGACAGACATACAAACATTCATTTTTATTTGTAAAGAAAAATTTGCTAGTTGCTATACGTAGGTAATAATAAACAAGTTTATGCATAATCAAATCCTGTCACACAAAATTTATGAAGTTATTTATTATAAGTAGATACTCTGACTGAAGATTTCCAAGACGAGACAACGAACGAATATAAAAGGATATCATCAAAAAATTTCTTTATTCCATTTGTCCTTTGCCATACATACATAGGTACATACCTACAGCCCGTGGTCTTATTCGTCGTTTACCCTTCTAACCTTTTACACCAACTTTCCGAAAACCTCTTCTCAACCTGTTCTTAGTTTTGACCCGGAAGAATTGCTTTTCGAAAAACACAATAAGGATTAGATAAATCTCTCAGCTAGTGACATTAGTTATACGTACCTACCTCACCCAAACCGCTGTTGGTACTCTGTATTCTCGGCAAGGAAAAGTATTCGTAATTGGTACCTATATTATTATTAAGCAATAATCCTTAGATACATATTATATAAAACAAAGTTCTCCGGCGCGTCTGTCTGTCTGTTGGACTGTCTGTTCGCGATAAACTCCGAAATTATTGCGGATAAAACTGCGGGTGATAGCTAGTATCCTAGGTGATAGGTGATAGCTATCTAATCGTAAGTAATTCTGTAGTAGCTTTACATGTTGCGCCCGCCTAAACTATTTCCTCCTTCCACGAAAATCGTTCGCTCCGCAACACGAAAAACATGTTTGCGCAAGTTTAGCATAATACCAGAGATTTGGTTGATTAAGGGTAGGTACATAGCTCAACTGATGACCGCAGTCTTGTTGTTGTTTATCATTGGCCTAGACCTGAGATAACATCTTGGCGCGCAGAGCTCACCCCGAGCGCCGCGGGCCGCCGCTGTCAGTTTACAATACGCTTGCAACCCACGTGAACGCATCTCTACAACCAACCCTGTACCCGTGCTGCAGATGTTTTGTGACCTGACACTATGCAGGATCTATTCAATGCTGTGAAAAACACTGGAAAGATCAATTAAGTGCTTGTACAGTGCGTGTACGCTGTGTCGAGTGAAACGAAAGCGGAAGAAAACACAAATTATACCTTCTTGAACGAAAACTTTCACGTAAGTTTATACCTACCCCTACCTACTCAGTTTTGTTTAACTTTATCAATGTTATAATATTAATAAAACTATATAAATTCGTAAATAACACTTTGGAGATGAATTGGTCGTGCAAAAAACTGATTTTACAGGATGAAGGTGTGAAGAAAATTAATTAATTTTAAATATATAAAAATATCGCGATGATAATATTTGAGGCGTAAAACTTTAACAAAACACGAAATAGAGATATTTGTTTATAGACACTTATCTAATGAAAAGTAATAAACAATATAAGTAGAATGACCAGAGAGAAGTTAATCACTACGTTTTAAGAGACGGGACTTCCTTACTTGGTTTTGGAATCCATTTAGCAGACCCAGCAATACCAACACAGCGAAAATTTAAATGTCAAAATACTTCATAACTCATGGGTACCAACATTAACGAGAACAATAGGGATGGCCACATGTAGTTCCTGATTAAATCGATATCGATAAATTATCATTAGAGCATCGTGGGCTTCATACCAGGGGAATTAAATCTACAACGGGGGAAAACATTTGTCGTAAAATTGAAACAATAAATTATTATTTTTATTTATTTATTATTATTCCAATATTTTAGTTTGTCATGATGATGATGTTATTAGATAGATAGATTTTATTTTCTCTTTAAAAATTACATTTACATTTTATGTCAAAATTAAATAACCTATTTGGGAAAGTAAATGATTTACTTCGCAGTGCCTCCTTGTTGAGCCTTGTTTAAATTATCGGTAGAAATATCTATCGGTAGAAGTATCCGACATTCGTTCCTTACATCTCCACAGACATATTTTATATCGTGAAGTTTTTCGATTGGAATGTAAGCTAAGTCATCAATTCCAATATTTTTTACCCATTGTCGACATCTGAAATTAAAATATCTATCAATCATGCAAGTACACTTAGAAACAAGATAGAGTATAATATAGTTGTTTATACAGAAGACGAGGTTCACTTTATTACAATACGATCATAATACTTAATGAAAACTGCAGTAAGTAATGAAAAAAGTATACGCAGCAGCAGCTATACAAAAAATATTCCAAAATATTCATTATAACAGCATCATTCATTAAAGTTTATCGACTCACTTTATCGATAGTGAAGATTTACATCACTATGGTTTACAAACATGCAAATATTTTTTCTCATTTCAAAAAGATAGTGTATTATTTTAGTCTTGCTGATAGCTGAAGAGAACAAAATACTTTATTACTTTACTCAAGCTGTACTTACCAGTCTTCATCTATAGGAAATTTCGTGATAAATTTCCTTTTATTTAAATTTTGTCGACTCTATCTTTTTCTACAAATTACATACGTACTACACCGTCTAATCGGTGCTATTTCACTACCCAATCACAAGAAAATAGTTTTTAATAGTCACACTGAACTTTTCAAAGCGTAAATCACACAAAATTTTTAAAAATCACCCAATTATTTTCCCAAATAACAACATGCGTCGCCATGACAAACAGATTGTAAGAAAGATTCAGAGACAAAAGACTGAAATAGCATGTGAGGCCATCTTTGATGCCATGGAAAAAAAAAATTAAAAAAAAAATGAGTGCTAAACACGAACAAAATTTAATTTGTTCCTAGTTGCGTTAGACTGAGAATGACTGTACCTACTATTTTATATTCAGTCAGTTAAAAACAAAAAAAAGCAATTGTCAAACGTCGCAAAAAGATCACATCGAAATAGAGATTTAGACGAAAATAATATGTTTACGTACATAATTCGTAGGTACCTACTACGTAGGTCTATAAATATAATTTGACAATATTTAACAATTCGAACCATTAATTATCAAAAACAAAGAAACAATCACATCTACATTGCCCCGGAGACTTAAACAATGGCGATAATACTAAGAGATGTTTTGTTTCATTATTCTGTTCATTTTATTCCATTAAATATTGTACCATTTTATCTATCTACTATCTTTTAACGCAATTCTTGTACACAAAACGGTTTTCATGAGAAGTATGCAGGTGGTTTCGGGGGCGAGTAATCGATCTAGCTAGGTTTCATATTTTTAGAAAAGGTGGTTTTATCCGTGTTTGTCAGGCAATGAAAAATTAGTGTTTGGTACTGCTTTTCTACTTAAAACAGATGGTGCTACGAGCGAAGCTCGGTCGCCCAGATATTATAAATAAAATGAGCATAGCCATGAATTATTAATGAACTATCTGTCCCCCGCGGGAATACCAGGATAAACTAAACCTATGTACGTACAAATTTTCCTCTTGAATCACTCTACCTGTTGGTGAAACCGCATGGAAATCCGTTCACTAGTTTTTGAGTTTATCGCAAATAGACTGACAGACGCGGCGGAGGACTTTGTTGTATAATATGTAGTGGTGTTAACGAAAGCTTAGTTGTTGACATTTATTTATTTATTTATAAGGTAGCAAAACATAGCACAAACCTTAACAAAAAGAAATTATAATATATAGCTGTCCCCCGCGGTTTCACCCGCGGTAATTTCAGAGTTTCCATGGAAATTTCGGGATAAAAAGTACCCTTTATCACTCAGGACTACCGTAGCTTTCTATAAGTGAAAGATTTTTTTAAATCGGTTTCGTAGGTCCCGAGATTACCCCCTACAAACTCACAATTCACAAACTTTAGCTCTTTATGATATTAGTATCTATAGATTAGGAATGAACATCATCAGTTTACAGCACCACTATTGAGGTAGCTGTCCACAACGCAAATAAGAGAAAAAGATAAAAATTACATTATGTAGTCAAATGTCAATAATAACATCTGTTCAATAATAATAATGAAATGTCAAAATATCTATATGAACTGTATCACGTAGTTTTAATATACCTAATATTATAACACGTATATGTAAAATTTAATTAATATGAAATAAGTAGTAAGTATACTAGATTTATTTAAATATAAAAAAAATGTCTAATTAACTGTTTGTCGTCGCCCTAACCCATAAGATTTGTCTTACACACGCAATATTATATTATACTTACCGAAATCCTAAATATGACACAAACGAGGGTCACTAACCTCAATCTAAATGGATGTCAAAATTATTAATAGGTAAAGTTTATCTAATCGACTGTTACTCAATTAATCTTCTGTACTTATACTACAAATAACTACTTGTAGAGACCTATAGAGAGGTAGGTCCAGTCCGTGAAAACTCAACCCTAACGTTTTAAAAAAGGAACCCTCCCTTTCTTATATTTCAGTAGGGCTAACAAAAGTGTATAAAGCAAAGAACCCATACCTAATAGAAACATAAAAATTCCCTATAAACTGGAATCTATGACTCTATCTATGTAATATTTTTGACATGTGATTAATTATTACCATATAAGTAAATGAATATGAATAAGTATATACAATTATGAAGATGTATATTATGTGCTTCCTCGCCAACTACGTATTTACAGAGGTTTTTGGCGAGTTCAATGCTTTTTTCCCATCCCAAAAGTGCCCAACGTGCCTAAAGAAGTTTTCACTTCAAAAACATTTTTTAAGACGTGTAGGTAGATACTGTTAAGATTAGGATAGATGTTAGAGAACAGCTTCGAATAAACGTAACATTACATGTATACAGTGAAGTGGCTTTTCAACCGCGTTTTTCGGCCATACACTCGTAGTCTCGTAGGTACCTAGCTCTCTCGAAGTGCACTTAGTCAACCTCTTTTCTTTAGTCCTTGCTTCAAAGGGCTTTAATTCCTTTACAACTAATGGCAAGTAGGGTACCTACTCACAAATTAGAAGAGAGAAGGACAACATAATGGTAAAAGATTAAGTACTTAAATGCTTACTCAAAACACGGATTTGTTGAAATTTATGCATACAATTAAAAAAGATTAAAAAATTAAGTCACTGGTTAATACTTTAATAGTGTGATATTGTGGTTCAGTTAAATTCTTCGTGATAATGACACCATCGATGGCAAGAAATTCAATCGTTTCTAACTAGTGAATGCAATTTGGGTTCGATCAATTATTTTGATTAAGTACAAAAGTATCTATTAACTATTGTATTATAAGATATAAAGATCATATTGAACCATTAAAAACATTATAATCTACTCATAACTAGTAATTAGACATGTAATTAAATATTGCGAATTTCCGAGAAGTAGGTAATAAATATTTCCGAACTGGGTTCCATTATGCAACCCGCTAACTTAGTTGTTTTCCCTTTAAAAAAAGCAGGTATAATTATAGGTACTTCCCAAATACTTCATATATATATTTAAAAATATAAAGATATGTTCGTAGACGTAGTGATATAACGCTAAGAAAACACAAGGGCAGAGTCAGACACATGTATTCGTAATCGTTTATTATCATTGGCAATGCTTATAAAGATTATTATTATTGTTCAGCTAAATTTTTTATTCGCTCTATATCGAGGAGAATTTTTATTTATTTACTTATTCAATGTAACGCAGCTCATGCGTGCATGCTCTCAAATCAGCTTAACACATCGTCACCTAGTAAAAACCAAAGACAAACCTAGCATGTCGGAATTATTTGCCACTGTGTATATTTATGGAATCGACTAATATCTTAGTAAAGACAGGGCCGGCTGTCTCGACAACGTTTTGGCAACGTTATCGTATCGATCGTTAACTAGGGACCCAAGAATCATGACGATCAACATCACTACAGTAACCAACATTACATTAAATGCAAGCCTCGACTTGAAACTTGCAATTCACGTAATGTTGGTTACTGTAAATGATGTTGATCGTTATGATTTTTGGGTCTCTAGTTAACGATCGATAGGCTAACGTTGTCAAAACATTGTCGAGACTGCCGGCCCGTCAGCAAGTTCCGACTACATAAATAAAAGAAACGCGAACCATCAAAATATGCTAAGTTCCTATAAGTTTCAATTATCGAGTTGCGCTGACTATTTCACAATACCCGTAATATTGGTATAGATACCACAAAATATGTGTTCATGCACCCTACTATTAGGTATATTTATTAAAAAAAATTGTAAGTTACAATCTAATATTTTGATACCATCGATCGATCTGATGATAGAACTAGAGTGTAGGGGCTGAAACTTGCCGATGAAAAATGGTCGTACAGTAAAATTTCAGCTAGGTTGTTTGTTTCCATGGGTACCTACTTGATACTTCCATCACATATTATGACGAGGGTCAGAAACTCTGAAGATTGCGACACGCGCGTAAAACGCGTCATCTGGACAGACTCTAAGTAAACTTGTCGTGGATATCGTGCTGACTAAGTTGCGTTTCCGCGTCTGCCTGCTCATTTATTCTAAACTAGCTGTGCCCCCGGTTTCACCCACGGTAATTTCGGAGTTCCCGCGGGAATCCCGGGATAAAAAGTACCCTGTTTCCTTCTCTGTACCCCTGACAACATGCATGGCCAAATTTCATCCAAATCCGTTCAGCCGTTTTTGCGTGATTGAGTAAACGTACGCGAGGATAAGAGGTCGAAAGCGCATTTTCATGCGACTTGCTCCAAATTTATCGTCACTGCTCAGCTCCTATGTGTCTTAGCGTTATGTTACATAGCCTATAACCTGCCCAGGAGTATTGACTACAATCGTACCAAGTTTGGTTAAAATCCTTTCAGTAGTTTTTGATCCATTTGTGCACATACAGACAGACAGACAGACAGACAAAAAATTTACTGATTGAATTTTTGGCATCAGTATCGATCACCATTCATCGTCCAATATTAATTTTGATTATATATTCAATGTACAGAATTGACCTCTCTACAGTTTTATTATAAGTATAGATTATACCCAACAAATTTGTATGGGGTTTCTTCTGGATTTTTTCAGAATTTCTTTCGGAAGTTTATTATGTTTATTAAAGAGTTCACGGTATACACGCGGGTGAAACAAAGGAGACGATTAAATTGTTAAAAATATGTAGATATGTAAGGAAAATATTTAGCGTAAAAATGTAACCAGGTATTGAGCTGATAGGGGGATGAATTTTTGGATGGGAATATAGTATTATAAGCCTAGAGTAATAAGATCAGTACACGTATTTCAGTGTTTTTGATAATTCGACTTTTCAGCTCAAAAGGATTTAATGTAGGTAAAATCACGGAGGTATAACATCTAGTTATGAATACGAGGAAAGTAAGTGGGAAAACCCTGTCACTCCATAGATGTTTATGTAAAAATTTCTCAGGACTTTCGAGAACTTATCTGTAAGATTGTGTTTACCCACTCCGTACCAGTACAAGATTACAATGCGCAATGTCAGGGAGATGCGTAGCAATCACCCACGCAAGAATTTGTAACGGCCCAACACCATTCTGGAATCTAATATTTCATGTGTATTGTTATAGGCAAATATGTATGTACAAGTACATTGTACATATTTTATAACGTTATCGGAAAAGGGGGTGCAAATTTGCAACGGTACAAAAGTGTCAATGATAGTAAAATAATTTTTAATTACACATATCACACTACCTACAATGGGCATGTTGACTAATTTTTATTTTTTAGTCCGTCTTGTAGATTATTAAAAAATATTGGACACGTATTTTTTCTTTTTTTACGTAATCAAAAAATAACGGCGACATATTGAGTTGAAATTTCGCGTGACGTCACTATTCTGACAGTTTGTATGGCGGTTTTAGAGGTTAGTGACGTCACGAACCCCTCACCCTAAACTTTAATGCACTTTATCTCTGTATATTTTAATTTATTTAAAAAAGCAAAAAATACGTGTCTATTGTTTTTTTATTTCCTAACTGACGGACTAATTAGAATTTTGATTTTCAAAAGTAGTCCACATCCCTATTCGAGAGGTTTCCAAATGATCATATTCAACTTATCTGTTCACCGCAGCATCACCTGCAGGAATTCCGGAGTTGAATTTGATTGATCTCGGGTAAGTCATCGGGACTTATATTTTTTTTTTGATAAAAAAAAAAACATCATAAATACGCCATCCTCTCGTATCATCATTAGGTTAAATTAGTCTATACCTAATAAGACCTGAATATGGCTATAGTAAAAATATACCAAACAGTCTGAATATTCGTAGCCCGGAAAATGAAAAAAAAAAAAGAAAATTAAAAAGATGGTTATTCGTGTTTTACGGCCGCACTCAGAGTCGACTTTAATGATTACTTAGTTAAGTATAGATTTTTAAAACAAAACTGCCGCAATCAGAGACGTTCAGTAAATTAATGTTAATTGGCATTCAATGAGATGTTACTTAATTAGTTAAATGCCCATTAACATTAATTTATTAAACTTGTCTGATTGTGGCAGTTTTGTTTTAAAAATCTATACTTAACTAAGTAATCATTAAAGTCGACTCTGAGTGCGGCGGTTAGAATAATAATATGATGACTATTATCACAAACAGTTGTCACAAACACAGTTGTCACAAACACAGTAGATGACAGTTATCACAAAATTACAGACACACAACAGACCAATTTAAGACAGACACATCGTTTTATTTTCTTGTGATGTGTTTACTGGGATCTGGGGTCATTTATTTTGTAAAAAACCAATGATACCTACTTAATATACATAATATATTTGTTAAAAAAATCTCCTACTTACTTTACCTACCTCTATATTCATCTCGTAACAAGGCAAATTTCCAGGAATAATCCCTTTGAATATTTGGTATATCGATGTTGTAAACGTAGGTAAAATGATCCTTTATATTTAATCCGAAAACACGGATTATGGTAACAAAATTACAAATACCTTCGTATAATTTTACTGAATTCGTTGGCAACAGTTCGGCAATACGTCAATTCAGATTATTATAAATGCGAAAGTAAGTTTGTTTGTTTGTTACGCTTTCACAACTTGCATACACGTTTTCATGGGTACAGAGCAGGGGTACATAGGGTACTTTTTATTCCGGGATTCCCGCAGGAACCTCGAAATTACCGCGAGGAATAAATAAAGTAAATAATAATATACTGTTACTGTAACTTATGTTACTTTTAATAAACTTATGTTGTACCGATTGTTTCCCAAAAAATAAATAAATAAATAAAATAAACACTTTTAAGTTTTTTATAATATTAAATATCTAAATATTTTTTTCATTACTCATACTCGGAAAGTAGGTCTGAAGTTGCCTGAGAAGCGGGTTGAAAGTAACACTTTTCAGCCCTAGGGAGAATCGCTTTCATCTGACAGCTGGATACTGCAGAAACTCAAGTTTTTTTTTTATGTCATAGGGGGCATACTTACTGGCCAGTAGCACACCTAATGGTTGATTTATGTAAAATAAAATTCACTCATTTTTTTCTTTAGCTAATTCCTATTTTTATTTTGAGTTTCCTTGCATTCGTAATGAAAAGCACAGTGTTATCCTCGGGAGAAAGACTTATTTAGTCCCTTTATTTAGACTTATATTTAGTTACTTTCACCCCTATAGGATAACAATGTACTATTACTAAATGAATCTCATTAATCTTCATTCTCGCACTGTCCCGTTACACGGGGTCGGCTTTCTCAATCATAAGGCGCCATTTTTGCCGTTGGTGAGCGTCCTCCTCCTTCAGACCCAACCTCCTCAGATCCCGCTGGACATTCGACATCCAAGTGGCTTGTGGTCTTCCTCATCCCCACTTTTCCCTCTATTTAATATATAAAAAATAAGATTCCTTGTGCAGAGGTTGATAGACACGTATTTTTTGCTTTTTCAAATAAATTAAAATATACAGAGATAAAGCGCATTAAAGTTTAGGGTGAGGGGGTCGTGACGTCACTACCGCTAAAACCGCCATACAAACTGTCCGAATAGTGACGTCACGCGAAATTTCAACTCAATATATCGCCGTTATTTTTTGATTACGTAAAAAAAGAAAAAATACGTATCCAATATTTTTTAATAATCTACAAGACGGACTAAAAAATAAAAATTAGTCAACATGCCCATTGCTCGTTTGAAAGTAGTAGATTATGTATGTACGTATATTATATGTATTAGGTATATACTAAATATTCATTACACGCAGGGACCGAACCTGTGACAAGTGGCGGAGCGTAAGTGGCGTCAGTCAGGCTAATTACGTTAAATAAAGGTAATTTTTATAGGTACTAAAAGATAGATGTCTGTATGATTTTCAAATTCTGCTACTACATACATTAATTTGGTGCTACTAAATACATTAAGGTAAATAAATGAAGTATAAAGTAGCACATACCAATCTATAACGTCAAATGTGGTGCTTAGCGCATAACTTCCAAATGACTGCACCAAATTCGATAATTCTTTTGTTTTGTGTTCGTTATTGTCAGGACAAGGTTTTTAAGAAGTTTGGAGTTCCTATGGGAATTTCACGAGGGTGAATCTCCGAAATGGTTGACCGATTTTGACGGGACTTTCACTGCTAATTAGTTGATGTTAGAAGGAGAAAATTAGGCAACTTTGGAATTCCTGCGGGAATTCCGAAATTCACGCGGGTGAAACCGCGGGGCACAGCTAGTATCTAATAATAATACTTAATTACGTGCATTTTCGTCCGTCAGATTAAATCTGTACCCAATTTGTTATTTTTCGCTGTTTATCGTCTTGCATTTTGGTTATTTATGAAGTCTGTAAATTTTCTTTCGTACCTATTGCATTCAGCTTCAAAGGTATTGTGCGTGTATTAACATATTGTGTTTTATCATTTCTTGGTGTTGGCTTTCATTATAAAAGGGAACCTTGTACGAAATTGAAAACATAATGCTCGTATTTGTAAGATTTATAATATTTTTATTATTATTAGTCGAGTAAGCATACCCTTGACATTGGGAGAAGAAGTATTTCAATTGTGCGATCTATAATAAGTACGAGTGGAGTAGACTCCCAAGATAGAATGAAAGACAGCGTGTAACTTATTGTTCGTATTTCGTCCACAACTGTCGCAAGTGGATGGCCAACCTGTGAGGTCCAGCCTGCGCACAATCTCAAGAGGAGTGCCCCAGGGATCGATCTTAGGGCCTATACTGTTCATAATATATGCAGCCGACATAATTAATGCTATATGCCATTGCAAATTTCACATATAATAATAATAATAATAATAATCCACTTCACAACACACAGATCTACTTGATCCCACACTAAGTTATAAGCTTGTGTCGTGGAAACCAAGCAAACGTGGTATATACTACACATATTATTACATATATATTATACTATAGATATATATATACACACCCAGACTGGAAAATGGAACCCTGTGTTCATCACACAAAGTCCACCCCCACCGGGAATCGAACCCGGAACCTCTTGATTAGCGGGCAGGCGTGGTGACCATTGCGCCAATCGGGTCGTCAAAACGTATGCAGACGACGTACAAATATACCTATCTTTTAAGCCATCGGACTATAATGAGGCTCAAAATAAAATCAACGCTGACCTCAGTCGGATAGCATTGTGGGCAGAAAGAAACTGTCTAGGCCTTAACCCTATTAAGACTAAATACATCTTATTTGGGACAAAACAAAAATTAGCCAGCTTACCGCAGTTAAACCTTTCACTATCGGGGCAGCCTATTATTAGAGTCAATGAGGCTCGTAATCTCGGATTGCTGTTGGATGAGGATCTGAGATTTGAAAAACATGTGTCCAATATTGTACGTAACTGTTTCTACCGATTGAAAGTTATTTATAAAATTCGTCCATTTCTCAATGAAAAATTGCGTATCCAGTTAGTAGAAACTCTAGTTCTTTCAAAGCTTAATTATGCAGACACGATATACGGCCCTCGCCTTTATAAAAAAACTAGCAACCTACTTCAAAGAGTTCAAAACGCTTGTGCACGGTTTTGTTTCGAGATCCCCCCCCGCAGTCATGTGACCCCCTTCCTCAACTCGCATAAAATTATGAAGGTTAAAACGAGACGTAAGTTACACTTAGCTTGCTTATTGTTTAAACTTATACACCTAAAAACACCTGGATACTTATATGAGAAATTGTGTTGGGTGGGAGCTCAAAGACTGGCCAAGCGAAGACAATGCTCCCAGGTCCTAAGTCTCCAGCGCGGTGGCTCGGCGGCGTTCCGTGGCAGCTTCCGGTACGCGGCTTCCAAGTGTTGGAATAATATCCCGCCTCCCATTAGGAATCTACAAACAATAGGCAGTTTTAAACGAGCACTTAAGGACTATTTAATCGATTTACAGGCGAAATATGAAAGTATGCTAATCAAAATGAATCTTTTATTTAGTCTTTACTTACCAAGTGTTTGCTCCAAAATGTCGGTAGGTGGTTTAACTTCCACTCTTGGCACCGCTGCCGGATGTTCGCACCGCTAAGGCGGCCGCCGTGCGCCGTCGGCCGTATAAACAAAGGGAATGAACACGGCGCAGTGCATTCTATTGATCATATTTTTGTCGTTTGGTTGGTAGGGTACCCTCACTCAACATTTTGTATAATTTGTATTTTATTTTTGTATGTTTATTGTTTTATTAGTACCCATTATGTATTTAAAGTCAGACTATTTTGCGTTTTCTGTTGTGGCTATATTATATTTTATTAAGTTTTGTTTATATTATTATATGGTATTATACACTTTTATCATACATTATATCGATAAAGTTATTTAATCTATGTAATATTATAATGTAATTTATGTACATATTTTGTGATTAATTTTTGTCATCAGTCATTGCCTATTATGGTTCGAGATTCCTAAGTATGAAATTAATATAAAAGTATAATTTAAGTTTTCTTTCTTCGCTCACATCCGTGACGCCACATGCGGCACCAGCGGAAGATCAGCGTCGGGCCCCCCGGTTCCCGACTTATGCTGAGCTGGTTGCCTATTTGTTGCGACACGCCGGTTGTGCTTGTTTATGTTATTTCACATATTAACTGTTGTCGTAACAAATAAAGTTTATTTCATTTCATTTTTTTCATTTCATATATTGTATGAAAGCATTGTACGTATAGGTAAACTTATGTAACTATTTTGGTTACCGACGCGACGTCTGGACTGGTTTTGTTTCAGAATTATAATTTTCAAGTTGATTTCTCTTTCTCCCTCGCCAAATATATAATTATGTATTCCTAGTTTTTTTTTTTTGCGTCCGAATCGTGTCGTATTAAATTTTGACCTCGATTCCGCATATTAGTTTGACCTCGAAATTCCACTTCATCGGGCCCAAAGAAAAATTAAAATGAAATTGTAAGCAAAAATTGAGATCATCCTCCTTGAAGTAATAAGCTAAGCAAACAAAATCCCGACGATGACAATTAGATCGAAGTGATAATTTTTTTGAGTGGCAGTCGCCATCCCTTTGATTAATATTCTAGCTAGCTCTTTGGCAATCGCCGGCCGCCACGTTGACACGCCCGATTGCAGAGTTGCTTATTATAGACTGTATTTCAAATTTCAATCAATATTTGGTAAGTCACGTTTTTAGTGACAATTAAGGCAATTATAATGTAGCATTAATTTGTTCAATGTAATTTATTAGAACGGAGCGATGTGTAGAGCCCACATGTAGAGCCGGATTTTTAGTTCACCTGTTTACTCAAAATTAGTTGCACTTTTTGTATTAAAATGTAACCTTGTGATCTAATATTAAGTATATCTATTTATTATGTAGGTATGTCAGTCAGTTGATGACTTATCCACACTAATGTTATAAACAGGTAATATTTATAAGTTTGGATGTATGAATGGGTTCTAAAAATTATTTCTTTGTAAAGATGCTATAGTATCTCTGAGGGACATATTATGATACTTTTGTTTTGGAATAAAGAATTCCCGCGGGAATGTCGAAATCCTTACGGGTGAAACTAAACCGATATTTGGTGTAGGTATAGTCATTAATGTAGTTCTTGGAATGGAAAATAGGGTACTTTATTATATCCTTGTGAGAATTTTGAAACTGACGGCAATTATGTAAATTTTATTGCATTCATATTTCAGTTTCAATCAGAAAAATAGCTATAATTAATCATGTTTAGACAGCTTCAACATTTGAAGTATGTTTATTTTGGTCGATTGCTAGATATTGTAGGTGTCAAAACGTGCATATTATATTCGCAAAACCGCCACGGTTTTGATTGCAAGCGAAAAATGATAGAAATCAAAGTTACATAGTAGCCCCCCTGATTAAAATTTTTACCACTCGCCACGTGACTGTTGGTGGTTGGTGGTGCTGATTGTTCTGAATAATAATCTACATATATTTAGGTACTCATGACGTATATTATACCTGAAAATGGAATAACGGAGTTTTGCGGCTCTGACGTTAATCATTTTTTTTTTTTTTCATAAATATTGTCCTGGTTAGCAAGTCGCATCACCTTCGTTCGGATTGAGACATAATCAGTTTATTTACTCCAGTGAATCCCGAAATCTTATTCATTACTCGTTATACCTGAGAAACGACGGCGCGACTAATTCCAGCATTGATGCGAAATCACGAAATTTTCTTATCAATTATCTTTCAAATGTGGACTGTGGTTATATTAAATTAGGTAATGGATAGGTACGTGTATGTTTTTATTCGTTCTATAAACCAAAATACGGGTAGGTATACGTTTATACATGTGTACCTACCTACACGTGCAAGAAGAGAAACTTTTATTTAAAAAAAAATCGTGAGGATCGTGGAAGAAATCTTTCCTCTTTATATAATACTAGTTGTTCCCCGCGGCTTCACCCACGCTAATTTTGGAGTTCCCGCGGGAAATCCGGGACCAAAATACCTTATAAACTTTCTGTACCCCTGATAACCTGTATGCAAAATTTCATGTTGATCGGTTGAGTAGTTAAGGCGTGAAAGCGTAGTTAATAAACAAATAAAAAAACTCACGTTCGCATTGACCTTTAAGTGTAAGTGCAAAAAAAACTATGATTGGTCACAACACTTTTTTTTTGGTGTACAATAAAGTGTTATCTAATTAACTACCTATCTATCTATCTATCTATAATATGTTGGTCCATAACCGCAATCCAAGGTTATCCATGTAACTAAGGATTAAAGTACGTATTACAAGTTTACGTACTAAATCCCTTCATTTTAATCATAAAGAAAAAAAGACAGCATTTTAGGGCTCAATGAATATAGGTTTTATTTGCGTAGCGGTTTTGTAGAACACGTTTAGGCGTAGCGCGCGTAGCAGAGGCCTAAAATGTGTTTGATTCGTACGTTGGGAGGTTGGCAGGATATTATAACTTATCGAGTGGCGTACAGCCGCCTCGTTAAAAACGTACTCGTAAATGCGTGAATGTATATATGCTTTCATTTACAATAGGTAGCAGTCAACCAAGATTAGGTATTAGCGGTAGCTTAGAGAAAGCTTAAAGGTAGAGAGACGTAGCAGTGTAGCAACTCGCAGCTACCTAGCGTAGCGGCAGCGTAGCAACTGTAGACGCGCCTTCTACAACTTTCATCACAACGAGTCCTTTGATTGTTCGTGCTTGTTGGTTTTTTGTAACGGGCAAACTCAAAAACAACTGAATTGATAGCAATTGATTCTAAAAATATAGGTATAGGTAGGTAACTGTGCCCTGCGGTTTCACCCGCGTGAGTTTCGGTATTGCCGCAGGAATTATTTTTAACTAAAATAAAAGTAGCCTATGTTACTCCATAAAACATTAGCTATTTGCCAGTGAATGTTCGTTAAAATCGGTCAAGCCGTTTCAGAGATTAGCCGGAACAAACACACAGACAGGCAGACAAAAATAAAATGAATGGATTTTTTACGTAAGTAGGTATTGTAATTACCTACTTTCATATGCATTTAGTGAAAAGCTGTTAATTAGAAATTATAAGCAGACACTTCAATTTTATTTATCTGTATAGTAGTACAGATTTCGTGGGTAGTAAAGATAGATAGAGTAGACGTAAATTTTTTTTTATGATCACCATGATTCTTATCCAGTCATAAGGAAAGGATGATGTCAATATTTGTATATGTCTATGTTTAGAACGAGAAGTACCAAATGTCTATTGGTATTTGGTTAATTCAAAAGGGCGCAGTATCTTTAATTATACAACCGACAGCACTTATTAGCTGCTGTGGGCAATAATTAAGTCAGCTGTAGATTCAAAGTCAAACTATCGCTTCTTTAAATAGTTATACCAAAAAAGTCATTTTTTATTATCAAATAGCACAAATGAAAAATAAAAAGAAGAGACGGTACTTTTTATTCAAGAATTACCGCGGGAACTCTGAAATTAACGCGGGTGAAACTGCTGGGAACCACTAGTTATGATTTGTGCCAATTATAAGTCGAAGGGAAAGGATCGAAAACGACTAGAAAATCAATAACTTTTTTTAAAAGGTCGGAATTAAAAAAAAATCCTGCTTCGTTTTGATTTACTACTGAATTATTTTGAGATATCTATAGATTGTTGACCAATCAAGATATCAACTGACTGGATGATTTCTAAGGCCGTGTCAATATTTGGAGACATAAAGAGACCATCCCTAAATGGGGTTGCGGTAGTCTCAGTCAGCTTGGCAAAGGTATACCCGAATTATTTCAAAAACAGTGTTTTTGTTGTTACAAAGTGAGTATAAGCAAAAATTGCCAACAAATGCCATTTTTGGCGGTTTTCAATTATTTTTTTTATATTATACCAGCTGTGCCCCGCGGTTTCACCCGCATGAGTTCAGGAATTCCCGCAGGAATTCTTTATATCAGGAACCTTTGCGGATGCAGACAGAACATCCTGCCAAAGTTTTATCACAATCGGATCAATGGTTTATAGAGGACAAACACACAAACATTCATTTTTATTTATAAAAAAGATTGCAATACTGAAAGAAAATTTATGATCGCAAATTAGTATTACTCTATTACAGTGAAACCTGGTTAAGGGAGACATCAAGGGACCTGCAATGTCGTTTCACTTATAGAGGTATTCCACTTACCCAGTGTCTCAGATATACAGGTATAAATAAATATCTGTCTCATTTACAGAGGGTTCTTCATAAACGGATCGGTTTACTTTCATAAACGGATATTAACTTCAGTTTTTCACGTAATGATAACGATTGTAGCTTTCGTTTTGACATTTTTCAAATAAACATCTGTATGATAGTAAAGCGAAACTAAAACTGAAGGTAATTGAAGCTCAAAATTTACTTACGTACTTGGAATTACGTGTGGAATTTGTGGGTAGAATAAGAATGAGTAAACAAACAATGTTATCTATGATGATAAATCGAAAGAACAAATCCCAGATATAGAGGTTTACCTCGTCCCACTAACAGAGGTAATTCAGTGCCAAAGTGTTGGGACCTCAGCATGAGTTCCAGTTATGGAGGTTTCTCACTTATCCAGGTCCCACTTAACCAAGTTTCACTGTATTAATTTAATAATATACCTATTTTAATATCGATATTTTTAAATTTTATCTTAGAACATATCAGTTTATAAGTTGTGGGGTGGCTAGTAGCCAGTTTCACTTACGTATGCCTTTTTAGTTACGTATAGGTACATACATAAATTATAGTATTTGCCGAAGTATAGAAATGCCAATTACGCGTAGGTACATAAGCCATTTCACCGTAGGCGCGGCGTTTGGCAGCTTTGTTGTTAATAATTTAATTACTCAACGACTTGAACCTATTTACCTAATGCCACACATGTGATGATTAAATACTACTATTACGAAGATATTTCTCTCCGTAAACACATTTCGCGACATCTTGAGTATGTGTACGAGTCACATAACTGTCTCAACTAATGATAACGAGTGCACAAGATAACTTGTTATTGAAATAGAAATAAATATCAGATAAGGCCTTTGATTCGTAAAGACCAATAGAATTCCTCGCCTTCGGTATAAGAGTGCGTACTGTGGAGCTAGGATGCGCAACATGATAAAATTTTATTATCTAGTCTTAACTCAATACCCCACTACTGCACTTTTTTGCTTGGACGCCCACAAATATTTGTCGTGTCGACAATTTTATCTTTCGTTCGATAAACATATCATGTTGCGCATCCTAGCTCCGCTGGACGTGACACGATAAACCGTGTGGTTATCCTTTCGTAGGGTCGCGTAGGATCTTCACTTACCTCAGTTTCCGGACATGCTAAAAAGCTTTACTAAGAGCTACACAATAGGCACAATAAAATAAATAACGCTTCACCTACCAGTTATTTTTTGTAGAGATGATTTATGAGAAAGTATTGTGTACAATTCTTTCTTTTTTTAGCCAAAAAAAGTATTATATTTTCTATATAGTTAAGGGTGACTGGACGCGACACGATAAACCGTGTGACGTGCGCTTTCCGTGTGGCGCTCGCCTTATCCGCTGTGACAGACGTCAAGAGCGGTGACACTACGGGCGGTTGAATTATCATCCGGCTCGAAGGACCAAATGTTGGCAGCGTTAGTCCTCAACTAAGATGTTGAAGGATCCTAACGCTTGAAATAAGATGCTGTGTAGTGGACTGTATCTAGAGATTTTAATGTAGAATTATTACAAGAATTAAGCAAACGAATGGCACCAGATTTTGACTTTTTGACTTTTGATGGTCATCGGAACTACTCAATAATAGGTATTTCACGGGTTCCGATTCATTAACTTTTTATGGTTTCTAAACAATTTATGCGCGTCACAATGTATATCAATTTGTGAATAATTTATCCTGTGTTTATAAATAAATGAGTTGATCAGACAGAAGTGAGTTCTTTATTTCACGTTAGCATATTTTGATTTATTGCCAGATATTTATTCCTATTTCTTTGTCCAATATTTAAGGCGTTACGTGCAGCTAAATAGCGCGCCATCTTTGAAAACATAATTTCTCATAAAGCAATTTATCAAAAATATGCTTACATACGATTGAAGAAATATGCTTACATATGATGAAGATTTTCCCCCCTAATGAACTGATACCATATAAAGTATAAACTAAGAAGTCGATATCGGTATTTATTTTATGCATAGTCACATCACTAGCTTTACGCTCTTTAGTCTATGATAGGCTTCACTTCAAATGTCGTAAGGCTCCTTCTATGCTACTGTTATTGTTCTGAGGTACAACGTAACCGACGTAATTTTAACAAAATGAAGTTTGTCACGAAACAACGTTGCTATGTCAGCTTTTAATTATATTGAAGGATAGCCTGTCAGTGACGAAATCAGAATTGGAAATTTCCTGGAACTCCTGATTTCCGCTTTGCATTAAAAATATTTCAGATGCAGAGAGATGAAAAAAAAAACAATTTGGTATCATCCGCTTAATGCTTTCAAAAATCTATTGGACTACTTTTATTATTCAAATCAAATATACTTTATTGCACACACAGTAGAAGACACCATATTTACAAAACACAGAAACATTGTTCATTGAAGTTGAAACGCCTATTCTTATCATTTACATCCATAATAATTATTTATACCTACCTACTAATATCTATGATACATAATTAGCGACATAAAATTGTTCTGAAGAAAAACAATTTACCACAAAATTGAAATCTGTGAATAATCCGGAGTTATTTCGATTACTAAATCACTATCTATAATCTATATAGATAAAATGCTTTGTCCTGAATGACTGACGGATCAATGCACAGCCTAAACCGCTGATCGTAGAGACCTGAAACTTGGAGGGTGTGTTCTTTGTATGACGTAGGCATCCGATAAGAAAGGATTTTTGAAAATTCAACCCTTAAGGGGATGAAAAGTTTGTATGGAACGATTCCGCGGGAACTTCGAAATTATCGCGGGTGAAATCGCGCGGGACAGCTAGTATAGTATAAAACAAAGTCGCTTCCCGCTGTCTGTCTGTCCCTATGTATGCTTATATCTTTAAAACTACGCAACGGATTTCAACGCGGTTTTTTTCAATAGATATAGAGTGATTCAAGAGGTAGGTTTATACGTGTAGTTTATCCTGGAATTCCCGCGGGAACTCCAAAATTACCGTGGGTGAAACCACGGGGGACAGCTAGTTTTGTTATAAAACAGATTTTGAAACGAATTGTGTTTGTTTTCTCATTCCTGTGTTTTTATTTGGTTTCGATGCCATTCTTTGAACTGAGAAACAAAATCAGAATTTTCTACATTACCTACCTATCTTCATAATTTTACTAGGGTAGTTTATTTTAAACCTTCCGGTTCCTTCATACAAATATTTTTAATCAAACAAATTTGTATGAATGAAAATTTCTAATCGGTTTTCACTTTTAATTGAAAAGTGATTACATTCGGTAGGTATCTTTAGAACTCAATAATTATGTACAAAATCACGTATTTTACTTATTTTATTAAGGAACGGGTCGTTAGTTATAACACGGTTTTTTCTTACTTAAAAATATATTAGAAATACTAAATAGGTATATGAGGTGTGGCCAAATAACAAAGACTATAAAACCACTTGACTGCGCATACAGTGCCCCGACGCTCGAAAACTATTAGTATTTTGTCGCCTATGTATAGACTACGGTACTAGTAACCATTTTAGTTGTGACCAAGTTCCAGACCTGTGTGCACGCTAAATTATTTAAAAAATTTTTGGTTTTGTTTACAATTTATAACGCATAAAAATGCCTTCATGCGCAGTAAAGTGGTGCGGGAAACATTCCAAGACATCTAGTTACAAAAAGGATGGCATAACTTTTCATCGGTAAGTTAATACTACGAAAATTATGTTTGATTTAATCAGATTACGAGCCACGGCAGGGGTCTTCTTAAAATGGTGGTTTGGTGACAGCAAAAGGATAAGTACAGCGCGTTTATGTCTTTTGGAAAAGTCCCTTTCTTTCATTAGGAAATTCTAATCCTTCTATCTCTTTCTTTCGCAACTTGACCTTGAACTGACCAATTACAGCCGGGCATTCTCCTTCGTCCCCCGGCCCGCGGCAGTGAGTCGTGTACTTAGAAGAAATCGGCGTATACGCTCTCTAGTGGTTATATGCTCAGTGCCAAATAGCGATGGGCGATTGTTGAAAAAAAAACAATCGACTGAATCGATGATTCAGCTACTGAGCATTCGATTGTCGATTTAGTAATTCCCCACAATTATTATTCGAATAACAATCGACGAACTACTAACTACTGACTACTAATTTGTAAGTACTAACTGCGATGCGTGCGTGTCGTGTTGCGTCGATTTTTTGAACTACTTATTTAGTTGTATAGTAATAACAATCGACGAACTACTAACTACTGAAGTACTGACTAGTGATTACTAAGTTGTAAGTACTAACTGCGGAGCGGTGTGGGCGGTATTGCGTCGATTGTGCCACTGCGCCATCTTTTGTAACTAAATATTAGTATTTAGTAGTTTCTACTTTGTATTTAGTAGTATAGGTGCGCGCCAATTAGTAGATACCTAGTTAAAAGTTTATTGACTAACATCAATAATTGCTATCTACTTTTAAGTTTTAATTAGATAACAATTTTGGTTTATTTATAAGAATATTAGTTAAAATTTTAAAATAATTATTTCACAGAATCACAAAGCATCAAATATAGATCTAACGCCCTCTTGTGGTGCTGATGTGAGTTTATATCTAAATGCACGAAGCTAGCTAGATAGGCACCTACTTGAATAGTTTAGACTTCAGAGTACTATTTAGATACTATATTAGGTGGAGTTAGAGTTGTACTGGCAGCATTATGCTGCCATAAAAGACTCTTACCTAAAAAGTAATGTTGAATACTAACTACTATTTATGTATTGCATAATGAGCCCTATACTTAACTAGAGTTGGAGATTCATAGTTAAAACAATTTAACTTTTTTTTTCTTATAATAATGTTATTTGAAACGAGGTTTATCGTTAAAAGTTACAAAAGAAATCGTATAAAAATTCTAGACATGAAAAGCATAATAATAATGGTCGGACCTCAACCTTACGACTTTTTAACACAAACACTGAAATATTTTGTGTTTTAATGTTAAAACGTAGTTTTTAAAAAGTAATTAAAAAGTGCTTTTAAACAAACTACTTTTTAACACAAATACAAAATATTTTCGTATATACTTTGAATAATTACAACTTTTTTACTTATTTTATATTTTACTCTCAAAGAAACTTCTACCGTCGACGAACCAATAAACGAATAGTCATTAGATTTATACAACTTAATTTAGACCACTGAATAATCAGTGCCAACTACCAATCGATAAAGAAGTAATAACTGCAGTCGCAAGTAGTGGCGCACGAATTTATAAACTGTAGTAACTATTGACAGTAACTATATCAGCGCACGCCAACTACATTTATGTAACTACTTATTTTAGTAGTCCGTAGACGTACGACTACGAATCGATACTCTTACGAACTACTTAACTACTAAATACTATTTTTTTTACTGACTACTTTTTTTTTACTAACTAGTAGTTAGTAACTACTGAATTAGTAGTTAGTAACTACTGAATTAGTAGTTACTATCTAGTAGTTAGTAACTACTGAATTAGTAGTTGAAGTAGATACTGAACAATCGACTAATATAGATTATTATCGACTTTTATCGACTAAACCGAACAATCGACTAATTCGATAAATTTTAGTAATAATCGCGCATCGCTAGACTGCCAAATAACCTACAAAATGCAAATATTTACAGGGTTGAAAGTAAAGGTACACCGCACCGTTATAAACATGTTCATAAAATAAAAAAGATAAAAAAAATCAAACAAAATAAATCAATTAAAAAGAAAAATACCTGTGAAGGCGTTCGCCACTCAATCGCTTTACACACACATCGCCAGGCGCCTGTATCTTAATATCAGAAATGACCTCGATCTCCGTTTGATTGAGCTGACCAGCTGAGGTATGCTATGTTGCTGTGTGCGTGGCGCGTGCCTTGTCTACGTATTAGTGAGCTACGTTTTTTGTGTAGGTACCTTATGAACGTAGTTGTAATGTTTTTTCAATAAATTTATTTTCTTTATATTCTGAAAAACTACCGAACTTATAATTTTATTTTTTCCCTTATACTGTTTGTTATAACATATACTTTCAGCCCTGTAAATATTTGCAGCTAATTTAGCCACATCTTCTATATACTATATAATATTAATATTATAAAGCTGAAAAGTTTGTTTGTTTATTGAACGCGCTCATCTTAGGAAATACCGGTTCGAATTGAAAAAAATATTTTTGTGTTAGATCGAGGAAGGCTATATAACATCAGGCTACGACTAATAGTAGCGGAGCATCAAATTAACGCGGGTGAAATCGCGGAGCACAGCTAGTAAATAATAATATTTATTTCTTTTGTAACCAATTTTATTTTTTTTATCTATGTTTGTTTGATTATTTATCCACTTGATGCGTATTTGCGTCAGAAAAAATACATTATATTCGTTAAAAAGATCACATCGGTTATTCGCAAATCGCACCTACAGAAGTTTCAAATGCTATCATGTGCTACTTGATATCATGTTCAGTTAATTGAATCTTTGGTCATGTGCATGCAACTTACCTCCATATGTATTATGTGTGTAGCAGGTACATTATGTACTTAGTGTAGGGTATCATCGGGTGGCTTTGGGATCCTGTAAGCACCTTTAGTTTAGGGTCAGGTAGTCAATGAGTATCACAATCTTAGTGATACTGTTGTTTACCTACTTTCCTATTTATATATGTTATATTAAGGTGACTCTACCCATTATGTTTTAGGTAGGTATAGGTAGGTATAATATAATTTTTTTTAATAATAGAAATTCAATTCCATTATAATTATAACGATGTATCACAAAAATTACATAAACCTTATCTTCTTTAAATATAAAATTGACAATAAAATTGGCTTTACTGATACGTAAATTAATTAAAGTCGAGACCAAACCATCTAAAATTCAATCGTCAAGAAAAAGTTTTGGCAATTCAATATACCAATTCCAATTGGTATTTCGATTCTACATTTTAAATGGAGAAAGCGTGTTTTAGGATTTTCCATAATTCAACGGTAATGTGGAAAAAAAAATGTGGATTAAACCGCGGGAAGAACAGTTAGTTAGTCACAAAATATATTGGTTACCTATGGCTTTCGGTGACTATCTACAGAGGCTTCTAGAAATGATATTATTAAATAATAATGATAATATTAATTAACCTCTCGGAATGTCTCTCGATAAAGTAGATAATGATGAAGAGAGTACGAATATATTTATACTTATACCTAATTAGTCCAGCGCGGGTCACCTTACCGGATGCAATCATGATTTTTAACCGACTTCCAAAAAAGAGGAGGTTCTGCATTCGGCTGTATGTATGTTTTTTTCTTGGACATTGGTGTAGTTATATCAATATGTAGGTATAACTATTACCTGTTCCTGTAGTTTCACCCGTGTTAATTTGTGTACCCACTCCGTAGAATCCGTTTTAGGCTAACGTACACGTCTCCTACCTATAAAGTATAAACTATAAGTACCTACTTGCCAAAGTACAGCTTCATACTAGGTCATGTAGCTAGTTTTCGAGATTATACCTATGAGTCAGTGAGTCGCTTTTACGTATATTTAATGTGAATGTGAGTTTATTTGTTTGTTACGCTTTTACGTCTTAACTACTCCACCGATGATTATGAAATTTTGCTCCTAAAATTCCCACGGGAATTTTGGGATAAAAAGTACCCTATGTCTTCTCTGTACCCCTAACAACGTGCATGCCAAATTTCATCCAAATCCGTTCAGCCGTGTTTGCGTGATTGAGTAATAAACATCCAAACATGCAAACATCCACACTTTCACATTTATAATATTAGTAGGATAAGTAAATTTGAAATTAGGCGCCGACTACGAGACAATTTTCATGAATTTTTTACCTACCCTTTTCTGTGCGATCGATTTTTTTATAGAGGTAAGGAAGTCGTAATGAAATTGATTGAAGGGTAAGTTTATTAAGTGGAAGAAAAAAATATATTATATTTACAATTCGGTACAATAAATTGTATTGAAAAACCGAAAAAATTGTTTCGGTATCGCTTGCAGGTTTGTGGCAATATATTAAAGGAATATCTATTGAAAGGACCTTCGTCACACTCGAAGCGCGGATGCCGGATACTCATTAAACTTTATATAGCTCTACATTTGTTGGATTGTGTGGAATCAAGCGAATTAGACGTACATAATAGGGACACCATTCGATATAAAAGACAGATACTTAAGCGAGTGAAGGATTTGAGGGAGGATGTCGTGAAAGCCTATTTAATAACTCTTTCTGCACCTTTCTGTCGCTATACGTACGGAAATAGACTGAAAATCGAGTTATTAGATTCATAATAATTATATTGTCACTGAGAAAAAATATAACTACCAATTGTTGATACCTAATTTTCATTTTATCAGCTGGAAGACGTCCACTGTTGGACATAGGCCTCCCCAAAGATCGCCACAACGACCGCTCCTGCATTTTCATCTACTTTGCTACTTCGCTTTAATATCTATGCCTACATATAAATAATTATACCATAAGTATATGTATAAACCAAATGTAATAGGGTAGTTTCCGGGGTATGAAAATTAAAATTCTATTTAGTCGGTCAGATCGTCGGTCTTTATTTATTATTTTATTATAATAATAGACACGTATAAAACGCAGTGTAAGCCCCACTCTTTTTTAATTTGATAAAAATATATTCGTTATATTATAAAATGCGTTTTAATTGCTATCACTGGTAAAAAAGTCTAGTTTTGAATGTAAGTTTAAACAACAGCATGGACTAATATAGCAAATTATAACTAAATTATATAAGAAATTTTTTTTTTTTTAAAGTTTTAGGAGTGTATAAAAAATTGGGGGCGCTGAGAAATAATAAATTTTCAAAGGGGGCGGTAAAAGAAATATGTTTGAGAATCTCTGATCTAGAGGGATCTGGGTGTCGAGCCTCTGGATATTTTTGTCTAGCACCTAGCCACTCGGATGTTCGAACGTGCCGATGCGTCGGACCTCGAGCATAACCGGGATCCCCGTTTCTCCTTCACGCTTGCGTGAGCTCGTCGCTCGCGAATCTTAATTCCCCTCTCAGAGCAACAGGGCGAAGCCTAGATACCACTGCTTAGTGGCGTCGGTTTTCGCCCAGGTGATCCAGTGAGTCCGTAGGACTCCCACCAATCCCCTGTCCGTTTTTCAGCGGAGAGCGTAGGATTCCATTGTAGGGGGCTCAGCCACGGTACAATTTCCTCTACTGTACCCCCCGGGGGCCCCAGTAGTACAGTCAGAGCCGCGGTTCTCCGGGCATAATACCTCGCCCGGTCGAGCTATATCACTATTCCGCTCCCGCTACAAACCCTTATATGTACCATCATATCACTTCGTTGTCCTTCTGTCTGCAAGACCTTTTTTTTCAGATTTCGACAGACTCCATCGAGAATAAAATGGATACAAAGTATGAATAGCTAGACAACGTTTGAATGCAGACAAGAGCAGCCTCGAGCAAATATCACAGAAGCAGAGAAAGAGCAACACTTAACTTTGTTTGATTTTATGGCAGGAGGTAAAGATTTACATGAATTCCTTACTTTCATCTCAAAATACATTCCTAAAGTATTACAAAAACAAATTAGGTTACCTACTAAATCCGGCCCGTTTGTCAACTCAGTTAAAGAAACTTGTGTTTTATTTATTTAATAATGAAAGGTCGAGAATGTTGAATGTTGAAAGTCGAGATTAGTTCTCGGGATTATAGTTCTGACTTGCAGTCCTACGACTGACTGTTCATTATTTAAGTTGACGAGATGCGCGTTTCTAAGGTCGTAAAAAGCCTTCATTCAGGTTGAAAATGACCACTTTCCTAAAATGTCTACTTTCTTAAAACGTCCACTTTCCTAAAATGTCCACTTTCCTAAAATGTCCACTTTCCTAAAAGGTCCACTTTCCTACAACTTCCACTTTCCTTTACACAATATTACCGGCTGAAAAAAATGTGTTTTTTTTCTTGGTTTTTAATTTATTTTTTATTTTATCATCGACGCATTCAGTATAGGTACGGTTGTTTACAAAACGTTGTGCGTCCATGGGCTAAACATGTTTTCTTGAATTCGATACTTATCTATTGAAAGGGCGGGCCGCGTCGCCACTCAGTGACGTTAACTTGTTGTTCGACAATAATAAAATGTTTACGATGCCGACGAGCTTAATCGGCGTTTAACAATGGGAAAACTATTGTTTTGTGATTGGTAGATAGCTATTTCACTGTCACTAGTTAAGTCTTTTTAAATAAGAAGATACATGTACCTATGCATAGATTAGATATATCCATATATTACATAAACAGCGTTAGTTAATTCAAAACAATGAATTCTCGCGTGCACGACGTATAATAAAATTACATTCGCGCCGACACGTATAGTACGCTGTTTCCACCATGCTTGAAATCTTGCTTGAAATTAACTTTTCATTACTCATACTCGGAAAGTAGGTCTGAAGTTGCCTGAGAAGCGGGTTGAAAGTAACACTTTTCAGCCCTATGGAGAATCGCTTTCAACTGACAGCTGGATACTGCAGAAACTCAAGTTTTTTTTATGTCATAGGGGGGGCATACTTACTGGTCAGTAGCACACCTAATGGTTGATTTATGTAAAATAAAATTCACTCATTTTTTTCTTTAGCTAATTCCTATTTTTATTTTGACTTTCCTTGCATTCGTAATGAAAAGCACAGTGTTATCCTCGGGAGAAAGACTTTCACCCCTAGGATAACAATGTACTATTACGTGTAGCGCTCAATATGGTTTTATGCCTACTTTATATTATGTATCTTAGTCCTATATAGGTAGCTTATGACGTTCTTTATTATCTAACAAAGATTTGCCGGAATTTCGAAATTCAAAGGGGTTTTTACTGTTGCGACTTTTGTGCTTTTATCACTTAAAAAAATTATTGAAACCCAACAATTTAGTAGTTTTTTTAAGATTTATTGAAAAACTAAAACGTGAATCACTTTCCTGTAAAGTTTATTCATTGATTCTTGCCTTTTAAACGTCGAAATGGCGTCGAATTAATTGTTTATCATAATTTTTCAACCCTTATCCCGGGTAGGCTGATATAAATTTTATCCAATAATGGAATTTCGTCGCGACATGTCCCGCGTACCAGCGAAGCGGCTCGAACGACGCGGTGTACCTATCGTAGCGGAAAACCGTTGGTACTCGTACCTGTGGAATAATGTGCGTTTTCACGCCACACCGAGCGAAACTGACAAACGCTTCTCGTATAAGTAAAATCCATCCGCAAAATTCCTAATGAAATTGTTAAATATCAGCCATTAACCGCAATTCAGTTTCTTTGGATCATTATAACGACGACATATTATTATCATTATGTCGTCGGCATTCGCAATATTCTTAGTCCCTATTAACTTTCGCCTTTATTAGAATTCTTATATAAATTATAAAGGCGAAAGTTAATCTGTCTGTCTGTTACGCTTTTACGCCTTAATGGCCCAACCGATCATCCTGAAATGTTGCCATTGTCAGGGATACAGAGAAGGACTTAGAGTTTTTATCCCGGAATTCCCGCAGGAACTCCGAAATTAGCACGGGTGAAACTGCGGAGAACAGTTAGTCCTAAATATTAGATATAAATGCGAATGTAATTTAATTTTTTCACGCTTTAACTATCTATTCAATCAATCATGAAATTTTCAGGGGTACAGAGAACATGGGTTACTTTTTATCTCGGAATTCCCGCGGAAACTCCGAAATTAACGCGAGTGAAACAATGTCGAAACTTCTAGGGACGTTGGGGCTGGTTTGTTGAATTAGCGGGTTGAGGGTCTCATACATATAAGACCCCAATATAGTCAGAGAACATGGATTTGGATAAATAAGTAGGTATATATTTTTTATAGGATCGTTCACCGTCGTGTGTTAATTGCGAGTATACCCGCGTTGAATGCAGTTATCTCTGATTAGGTAGGTCGAGGTTCCGACCCGACAGATAGATAGCGATATATTGTTAGAAATGATACTCGATTAATACATTAAGCAACTGTTTTATTTACTGTATCACAAAGTAAATGCGCGCGTGCGTGCCCTCGCGCCAATTCCACAAACGATAATGCCGATCTCACTCACCGTTGACGGCTTCCACCCCAAATACGCGTCACATGACGTTTTATGTCACCTGTCAAGAGGGATGTGATGTGGCCATCACTCCTCTAGACTTTATACAAAATATGAATCGCTAACAGACGGCCATTCTGTTAATGGAATGTCCCCATTCCTAAAAAAAATGTCTCTCGGCCATTCTACAGTAAAGTATGACCCCATACAAAGAATTAAATTTATAACTAAACAATCAAATACCTTAATTTCTTTTAAACAACATCTCCAATAAGTAGTAATTTTATGAAGAACATTATTAGGAACATTGTAATGGTAACAAAATTACACAAATTTATCCGTTGACTAACACAATATCTAAATGTCAACATTATTAATTAAGTACATTAAATAGCCTTAAAGTATGTGTTAATACAAGATTTTATATTTTTTTGACTTAATTCATGATTTGAAGAAAAGAAAACAAAATATCTATCTAAAAAGAAAATAGAATATTTGCAAGTAAATATTTCTGGAAGCAAAATTAAAATTATCAATATAATAAATTTTCATTTTAAATAAAGTAATATTAATAACGGTACAAAAGTACAAATCAATTTGAAAATAAACATAATCCAAAACGAAATCTATACAAAATAAACATCAGAATAATACTTAACTGAAACATATTTTGTTGTTACATTCATAAACAATTTATTGATTTAAACTGTTCTAAGATCATCAAAGTAAGCATTTGTAGATTCTTCCATCATGTGAATACATCAGACTCGCCTCTTCACAAATTTGTTTGCCTGCAGAGGGACACAATCGGATTTAATTCAATATTACACAACACCACCGAGCCTCTCGTTTGCCCACCGAGGGACACGGTCTAACTCTCTAAGCCCAATCTGGCACCATCAAATTGTAGCCTACCGTTTGCCCACCGAGGGACACGGTCTGACTCTTTCAGCACAATCTTACACCACCGAGTTGTAGCCTGCCGTTTGCCCACCGAGGGACACGGTCTGACTCTTTCGGCACATTCTTGCACCACCAAGTTGTAGCCTGCCGTTTGCCCACCGAGGGACACGGTCTGACTCTTTCAGCACAATCTTGCACCACCAAGATGTAGCCTGCCGTTTGCCCACCGAGGGACCCGGTCTGACTCTTTCAGCACAATCTTGCACCACCAAGTCGTAACCTGCCGTTTGCCCACTCCAACGTCCTGTCATCACGATAGGTAGCGCGCTCGCTCCAATGCTGATCGATGGACGCACGCTCGCTCCGGGGTTTATTATTTCACATTCAGGCAGCACGCTCACTGCGGTGTCAGCAGGTAGCCATCGGCAGCACGCTCGCTCCATGGTCTGACCATAAACAACAAGAAAAATTCCAAAGCAATACCAGTTAGCTAAAGACTTAGGTATAATATTTGACGAAAAACTTACATTTAGATACCATAATGATCATGTAATTAATAGAAGCCTCAGTCTGTTGGGCTTCATCTCCAGATCCACCAAAGGTTTTAAAAAAAAGACCCGCTAGCATCATTTATCTCTACTGCACCCTCGTCAGAAGTACTCTCGAATACAACTCGGTTGTATGGTCTCCTTACTACACGGTGCACATTGACCGAATTGAAAGAGTTCAAAAACGCTGTCTAAAGTTAATTACTTTCAGGTATAAAAATTCCACAAGATCGCTTCAGACGTACGGGGACAGGTTGAACAGATTCGGTATGATCTCTTTAGAAACCCGTCGCAAGGGTAGAGACCAGATCCTGCTACATAAAATAATACACCACCAGATCGGTAGCCCTTACATCCTATCACTTTTAAATTTCAACACCAATTATCGCTCTCGACGTCCCAATACCTTCTCACTTCGGATATTCACTAACAACACATCTTTTTACAATCCAGTTGTACGGATGTGTCGCCAATATAATGAGCTCGTCGCTAAAGGTGCAGATGTGGACGTTTTAATTGTAATTTTAGGGTATACTTAAAAAATATCAACGACTACCTCCGTCGCACTTGCTAATTGTGGTTCTATTTTTCTGAGATCCATAAATATCAAAATAAATTTAAATATTACTTTGTACTTCGCTCGATATTTTTAGTCTTTCTAGGTATGCATATCTCTGGTTTGTGGTCGGAACATATAATAATACACTACAATAAGTAAAAATCGTAATGACTACAATCTGTTTTGTGTACTTAAACAAATAAACAAATAAATAAACCAGTTCATTGGCTCGTTGCCTCAATTTACGCTATCAGTAAATTAAATAACTTAAATAGTTCTACTTGTGAAAAGTACCTACTTCAAGAATCTGTTCACAACAAACTCTTCAATTTTATTACTGTTACTACTGCTCCAACAATTTTTATGAAATTTAGTATGCCGGGGGTTTCGGGGGCGATTAATCAATCTAGCTAGGTTTCATTTTTGAAAGCGTCGCTTCATCCGTGTTTTCAGGCAATGAAATATGAGTGTTTGTTTTCTACTTAAAAACAGATGGCGCTATACACAACGAGCGAAGCTCGGTGACCCAGATATTAAGGGATTATTATTGCAATTCAATAACTCGACAGAGTTGTTAAATTCTGACCGCAAACCTTTTACCACAGAATAGATAGAAGAGGCAACAACTCAGTTTAGGATGAAAACTAGTATCGCCGGGTGACTCCCGTGCACAAGACCATAGTGCACAAATACATTTACTGGCATAATGAATGTAGGTAGAACGCCGCCGTTCGGTCACTTTTCTACCCAGTCACTGTTTCAAAATTTCAGTTTTGGAAATATTGTGGGAAATACATTCGAGGTGCCAGCAAGGGGAGTTTCGGGAAAGTTAGAGTAATTGCTTCGTTGCGACCGTAATGCGCCTACACCGCCTACATGGTCGCTAGTTATCATACTATTTTCTCTGTGTCTTATGAGACTGAATAATGAAGACGTATTTTCTTTTTACTAAAATTCACCATTACGAAGAAAATAGGTCCAAAGTTACCCGTTTGCTTAAGTCTACTTTTCTACGCTTCTTTGTAAGTACTATTAGTTTCTACTAATGTTACATAACATGACTATGTTCGCGTTCTGCTAAGCGGAATGCGTTTTAGCCGTAAAACAGCTATACAAAATATCTTTGATAGTCAAGATAGATCTAACGATACTACGATTTTCGATTTTCTACGAAATCCAGTGACATGATTTATCCAAAGAGGCATCGTAGATTATGTAGTCGTTCATGTCTATAAATTTTTCACTAAGGGAGGCCCTTACAAGATACAGGGTGCTCAACAGGGCAACTACGTTATTTTGCTAGTAAATCGTAAACACACAAGGTATCATACTGATGCAATTAAGCCCTGATCAACTCTTATATTTTATATTTGGTATTATCTATTACATTATTACAAGGCTTTGTCTCATTCAGTTTATTTAACATATCTTAATGTCACTTACTGGTGTGATGTGTATCTATCTATCTTGGATAATTAACACTTTGCGAAGATAAGTTTTACTAGGGTAAGCTCAAAGTCCTTTGAATTTATTTTAGTATTGTTTACTGTCTTAAATAGTTTCTCTAAAACATTATCCCTAATATCTATGCCATGATATTCTATAAAGTTGTGGAATATGGTCGAAGATTGCTAAAGCCGATAACTTATTTTGTCATATTTCAAGGATAGGTACCTAGTTTACTAAATATTGGTTAGGACTCTCTTCGTTCTGTTTGTAATTTATTGAACACCATACTAATACCATACCATTCTTCATGATAAACAAATATTCTTCACCTTAGCGCAATACTCTAACAGAGCTGTAGTCGAAGAAGAATAGCATGGATATTAAAAGGGTGATTATTAGACAGGGGGTCTACTTGGTCCTCCACAATATTCATATTATGGGTAATTGAAGTATACGATATATATTATCAATTTACTGTTAGTTCTTGTCACTATGAGAATATACTTGGATTTATTCTGGAAATTACTGTTATAATGATTGACAAATTAATTGTTTATAAGAGTGTGCCTTCCATTGCCGACTCGGCAAAGTGATACTAACATGATATCTTTTGCATCAACACAACATTCTAATACCTTTATCACATTGAGTGAAAACGGAACACTGGGCGATTTTTAAAAAAAAAAACTGAGAGAGTTCAGACTACTCTATTAGGGAATCCACTATTATGTAGGTCCTTTTTGGTTTAAGTAATCCTCGTTGTGAATCTAAGTGGTGTACTGAAGTTATACTATATCATTATTAATATTATTACTATTTAATCCTTTATTGCACATAAAATGACAATATTTTCTTCTTTTTCTTCAATTCTGGCGAAACGCCAACGATAATACTACACTGATCCCTACTCAAACATGGTTACGGTTAATTATCTACAAAACCACCAGCTCGGAGTACAAAATAGATGAGTTCAAAATACATAGGTGACTGAAATAACGAAGATTAACTCGACACGCGTTTTTCGGTACCTACCTGCGGCTTTCAATAATCTATACTAGTACATGTACGATTATTGTAAGTTTACATTCTAAACCTCGATATTGACGTTTGGTCAATGCATTAAAACAACGAATGGATATATCATAACCTTTATTGAATGTTAGTCAATCAACGACTACATTGGTGATGACGCCCTATTCAGATCATATGAATTATAAAGGTTAAGAAACCCTGGTAGTATCTCTATTTTATACCTTATTTTAGAGATTTTTTTTTTTTCACGGGACTTATTTAGTCTTCTATGTCGTGTTTTAGTGTACTTATTCAATTTTAAACTATACCTTTCTTTAGTATTAGGTATTGTATTATTTCTCTGATTTACTAAACCATCGATTCAGTAATCACTATAAAATTACTTTCCTGCGTTATTAATTTTCTGTTTTACCTACATTTTTGCAGTTAAATAATATTGAAGTGTCTGTTTGTAATCTATCGACACTAATTAGAATCTAATTATTATCTAGATTAGAATCTGCGTGTCCGTACATGCTAATCTTCGAAACTAATGAACGGATTAACATGCGGTTTTCGCAGGTAAATCAAGCTTAGCTTGAAGCAACATAAAGGCAACACAATAAAAGAGTAGAATCTACGTGTTCGTTCACGCTAACCTTCGAAACTAATGAACGGCTTACCATGCGGTCTTCACGGGTAAATCAAGCTCAGCTTGAAGCAACATAAAGGCAACACAATAAAAGAGTAGAATCTGCGTGTCCGTTCACGCTAACCTTCGAAACTAATGAACGGATTACCACGCGGTTTCCGCAGGTAAATCAAGCTTAGCTTGAAGTAACATAAGGGATTTAATCCATTTAAATGGGCGTCAAGAAAAGGAATCTTTTTACAAAACGAGTTTCGCACAAGTGAAACCGGACACAGTTAGTGTCAAACAGCTTTCTACCAGATGCATGATGTATTATGGTCATTACGTTTTAATAGAAGATGATTTTTAAATCTTTGTGCTCCGAATAATCTTTGAGGCAGGTACACCGAAGCAAGTTCAAACATTTGTTACAGGTGGATAGCTGATGTTATAAGGTAACTTTATGTTACAATTGGCCCACGATAACCAACACAATTAAGTTATTGATACAAGACGCTTTATCAAGAGTTATAGAATGTTTTTCAATTATGTGTTTACCTTATTACATTGTTCAAATACCATCAAAATATTAAACACAAAAGAATTGCTACAAAAAAATGCTACAATTTTAAGATACAATTTACTCAAACTTTCGCCAGTTTAGGTAACGCACCATTGCTTATCTATGGCCTATACTTATTGTAACTGTTATAATATTTTGTATTCTAATGTAATTATTTTTATAAATTTCAAACTGTATATTCTGATTTGTATTTTCATTATGGTTTTGACGGACTTCTATTCTAGATTTAGAACCATACACATCAAAACTGTCGTCCCTAAATAAATATATTTTGTAGGGTTTTCCTCAAATTAACGTGGGTGAAACCGCGGAGTATCTCAAAGCTTTGATGATTTTCTTTTGAATTTACCTAGTTTTGCTTGCTAGTCTCATTTTTTTTTACTGCTATTTTTGAAAGTCTTGCTACATCTCCTAGGGATAAAACTCAAGCCCCTACTACGGTGTTACAACCCTAGTCACTAAGCGATATTTGCTACTGATTGACTCTTTACTAAGCTGTTTAGGTAGCTGCACGTTTTCAAAATTTGGCTAGTTTTGAAGTTGAAAGAATTACCAAATTTCTTTTTCTAATTAAGGTTAACCACAGCTAAAGTTAGATCTCGACTTCAGATAGAAGCAATCCCCTCATACAAGAAACTTAGGAAAGGCACTGTAATAAATTATGAGTGAATACTTCGGTCACAAAATTGATGTTCTATTTTTTTTTTTTTTTTTATTTGAAGGTAGTCACTAATATTAGTCTTTTATCATAAGAAAAATCATAAGAGATTATTTCTAAAGCACAGGTAGGTACAATATTATTACCCACTAGACTGTAAGATTAGATAATTCTTTAATCAAAATAACATTACTGCATCCACAGATTTATACTAAATGATTCAATGAAGCTTTGTCTGTTTGCATGATTATTAGATACTTCATTCAAATAGTAGGTAGGCATGCTAACTAACTTGATATCAGAGCTGGGAACTATTAACTTGCATAGGAGATCCTATGAGACAAAAGAAAAACTATGCAACTCAGCTAACTTTCGTGTTGTTCATGGATCAATTGAACTAATTAATTAATTGGTCCATGGTGTTGTTACACCTTTCGTGATAAACATTAGTTACTTTTTTTTTCTTTTTTACACACCTACCTAGGTGGGTAAACTTGCACCATGGCTTTCAGAAAAGGGAAAATTACAACCTTTATATCAGTAAACACTGCTATGTGGGTAGATATAAATTTTAACTATATAATGTCTGAAACTTATTTTGTATGACAACTAAAAGAAGAAATAAACCAGCCTTTACGTATTCTGTAAATACCGTTATATGTATATCAATATATTAAACTATGCATAATGTTGCGTGTTGTATGCTAAACAAAGACTCATCCAGCGTTCACATATTCAGTAGATACCGCTGTATCTTCTCGCTTTCAGCATTAAACGAAGACACTAGGTAAGTACATACCAGATTGAACTTGGTTTTCTGGTCTTATGTTTCGTCGTCAGGCCGCACCTTGAGAATATGCACAGGGCAGCACCGTCGCTTACCCGGTCTGCGCCTGGCGCCTGGTGTGATGCACCGGAGCGCCTTAGTCCTGGCCATGGGTGTTTGGTTTCTTTACCGCACTTCTGAACTGTTAGAAATGATACTCGATTAATACATTAAGCAACTGTTTTATTTACTGTATCACAAAGTAAATGCGCGCGTGCGTGCCCTCGCGCCAATTCCACAAACGATAATGCCGATCTCACTCACCGTTGACGGCTTCCACCCCAAATACGCGTCACATGACGTTTTATGTCACCTGTCAAGAGTGTTAGCGTTCGCCATTTTGATACCGTTGGCACTGACAGAGACAGGTGACATAGAACGTCATGTGACGCGTGTTTGGGGTGGAAGCCGTCAACGGTGAGTGAGATCGGCATTATCGTTTGTGGAATTGGCGCGAGTGCACACACTCGCGCATTTACTTTGTGATACAGTAAATAAAACAGTTGCTTAATGTATTAATCGAGTATCATTTCTAACAGTTCAGAAGTGCGATAAAGAAACCAAACACCCATGGCCAGGACTAAGGCGCTCCGGTGCATCACACCAGGCGCCAGGCGCAGACCGGGTAAGCGACGGTGCTGCCCAGTGCATCTAGATTCTCAAGGTGCGGCCTGACGACGAAACATAAGACCAGAAAACCAAGTTCAATCTGGTATGTACTTACCTAGTGACTTCGTTTAATGCTGAAAGCGAAAAGATACATATAACGGTATTTACAGAATACGTAAACGCTGGTTTATTTCTTCTTTTAGTTCTCATACAGAATAAGTTTCAGACATTATATAGTTAAAATTGATACCTACCCACATAGCAGTGTTTACTGATATTTTAAATGTTGAACTTTTCTGGATTAGGTATTTTTTTTTTATTTAGTACTTATAGTCACACAGTATAAGTTTCAGACACTATAATAATATAGTTAAAATAGATACCTACCCACATAGCAGTGTTTACTGATATAAAGGTTGTAATTTTCCCTTTTCTGAAAGTCATGGTGCAAGTTTTACCCACCTAGGTAGGTGTGTAAAAAAAAAAAAAAACGTAACTAATGTTTATCACGAAAGGTGTAACAACACCATGGACCAATTAATTAATTAGTTCAATTGGTCCATGAACAACACGAAAGTTAGCTGAGTTGCATAGCGTTTCTTGTCTCATAGGATCTCCTATGCAAGCTAATAGTTCCCAGCTCTGATATCAAGTTAGTTAGCATGCCTACCTACTATTTGAATGAAGTATCTAATAATCATGCAAACAGACAAAGCTTCATTGAATCATTTAGTATAAATCTGTGGATGCAGTAATGATATTTTGATTAAAGAATTATCTAATCTTACAGTCTAGTGGGTAATAATATTGTACCTACCTGTGCTTTAGAAATAATCTCTTATGATTCTTCTTATGATAAAAGACTAATATTAGTGACTACCTTCAAATAAAAAAAAAGAACATCAATTTTGTGACCGAAGTATTCACTCATAATTTATTACAGTGCCTTTCCTAAGTTTCTAATATGAGGGGATTGCTTCTATCTGAAGTCGAGATCTAACTTTAGCTGTGGTTAACCTTAATGAGAAAAAGAAATTTGGTAACTCTTTAAACTTCAAAACTAACCAAATTTTGAAAACGTGTAGCTACCTAAACAGCTTAGTAAAGAGTCAATCAGTAGCAAATATCGCTTAGTGACTAGGGTTGCAACACCGTAGTAGGGGCTTGAGTTTTATCCCTAGGAGATGTAGCAAGACTTTAAAAAATAGCAGTGAGAAAATGAGACTAGCAAGCAAAACTAGGTAAATTCAAAAGAAAATCATCAAGGCTTTGCAAAGAGAAAAAAAAAAAAAAAAAAAAAAAAAAAGGGATTACAACAATCTCTTAGTCTTTTGAGTTTATTGAACCAGTTCACCCACGTTAATTTGAGGAAAACCATACAAAATATATTTATTTAGGGACGATAGTTTTGATGTGTATGGTTCTAAATCTAGAATAGAAGTCCGTCAAAACCATAATGAAAATACAAATCAGAATATACAGTTTGAAATTTATAAAAATAATTACATTCGAATACAAAATATTATAACAGTTACAATAAGTATAGGCCATAGATAAGCAATGGTGCGTTGCCTAAACTGGCGAAAGTTTGAGTAAATTGTATCTTAAAATTGTAGCACTTTTTTTTGTGGCAATTCTTTTATTCTTTTGTGTTTAATATGTTGATGGTATTTGAACAATGTAATAAGGTAAACACATCATTGAAAACATTCTATAACTCTCGATAAAGCGTCTTGTATCAATAACTTAATTGTGTTGGTTATCGTGGGCCAATTGTAACATAAAGTTACCTTATAACATCAGCTATCCACCTGTAACAAATGTTTGAACGTGCTTCGGTGTACCTGCCTCAAAGATTATTCGGAGCACAAAGATTTAAAAATCATCTTCTATCAAAACGTAAGGACCATAATACATCATGCATCTGGTAGAAAGCTGTTTGACACTAACTGTGTCCGGTTTCACTTGTGCGAAACTCGTTTGTAAAAAGATTCCATTACTTGACGCCCATTTAAATGGATTAAATCCCTTATGTTACTTCAAGCTAAGCTTGATTTACCTGCGGAAACCGCTTGGTAATCCGTTCATTAGTTTCGAAGGTTAGCGTGAACGGACACGCAGATTCTACTCTTTTATTGTGTTGCCTTTATGTTGCTTCAAGCTGAGCTTGATTTACCTGTGAAGACCGCATGGTAAGCCGTTCATTAGTTTCGAAGATTAGCGTGAACGAACACGTAGATTCTACTCTTTTATTGTGTTGCCTTTATTTTGCTTCAAGCTGAGCTTGATTTACCTGCGAAAACCGCATGTTAATCCGTTCATTAGTTTCGAAGATTAGCATGTACGGACACGCAGATCTTTTAGTACAGTGTCGATAGATTACAAACAGACACTTCAATATTATTTAACTGCAAAAATGTAGGTAAAACAGAAAATTAATAACGCAGAAAAGTATTTTTTTTTGATTAAGTACACTAAAACACGACATAGAAGACTAAACTAATAAGTCCCGTGAAAAAAAAAATCTGTAAAATAAAGTATAAAAATAGAGATACTACCAGGGTTTCTTAACCTTTATAATTCATATGATCTAAATAGGGCGTCATCACCAATGTAGTCGTTGATTTATTAACATTCAATTAAGGTTATAATATATCCATTCGTTGTTTTAATGCATTGGCCAAACGTCAATATCGAGGTTTAGAATGTAAACTTACAATAATCGTACATGTACTAGTACTTATAGATTATTGAAAGCCGCAGGTAGGTACCGAAAAACGCGTGTCGAGTTAATCGTCGTTATTTCAGTCACCTATGTATTTTGAACTCATCTATTTTGTACTCTGAGCTGGTGGTTTTGTAGATAATTAACCGTAACCATGTTTGATGTCGGGATCAGTGTAGTATTATCGTTGGCGTTTCGCCAGAATTGAAGAAAAAGAAGAAAATATTGTTATTTTATGTGCAATAAAGGATTAAATAGTAATAATATTAATAATAATATAGTATAACTTCAGTACACCTCTTAGATTCACAGCGAGGATTACTTAAACCAAAAGACCTACATAAAAGTGGACTCCCTAATAGAGTAGTCTCAATTCTCTCAGTTTTTTTTTTTAATCGCCCAGTGTTCCGTTTTCACGCAATGTAATAAAGGTATTAGAATGTTGTGTTGATGCAAAAGATTTCATGTTAGTATCACTTTGCTGAGTCGGCAATGGAAGGCACACTCTTATAAATAATTAATTTGTCAATCATTATAACAGTAATTTCCAGAATAAATCCAAGTATATTCTCATAGTAACAAGAACTAACAGTAAATTGATAATATATATTGTATACTTCAATTACCCATAATATGAATATTGTGGAGGACCAAGTAGACCCCCTGTCTAATAATCACCCTTTTAATATCCATGCAATTCTTCTTCGACTCTTTATACAGCTCTGTTAGAGTATTACGCTAAGGTGAAGAATATTTGTTTACCATGAAGAATAGTATGGTATTAGTATGGTGTTCAATAAATTACAAACAGAACGAAGAGAGTCCTAACCAATATTTAGTAAACTAGGTATACCTACCCTTGAAATATGATAAAATAAGTTATCGGCTTTAGCAATCTTCGACCATATTCCACAACTTTATAGAATATCATGGCATAGATATTAGGGATAATGTTTTAGAGAAACTATTTAAGACAGTAAACAATACTAAAATAAATTCAAAGGGCTTTGAGCTTACCCTAGTAAAACTTATCTTCGCAAAGGTAGATAGGTAGGATAGGTACACATCACACCAGTGAGTGACATTAAAATATGTTAAAATAAACTGAACGAGACAAAGCCTTGTAATAATGTAATAGATAATACCAAATATAAAATATAAGAGTTGATTAGGGCTTGATTGCATCAGTATAATACCTTGTGTGTTTACGATTTACTAGCAAAATGACGTAGTTGCCCTGTTGAGCATCCTGTATCTTGTAAGGGCCTCCCTTAGTGAAAAATTTATAGATATGATCGACTACATAATCTACGATGCCTTTTTGGATAAATCATGTCACTGGATTTCGTAGAAAATCGAAAATCGTAGTATCGTTAGATCTATCTTGACTATCAAAGATATTTTGTATAGCTGTTTTACGGCTAAAACGCATTCTGCTTAGCAGAACGCGAACATATTCGTGTTGTGTAACATTAGTAGAAACTAGTAGTACCTACAAAGAAGCGTAGAAAAGTAGACTTAAGCAAACGGGTAACTTTGGACCTATTTTCTTCGTAATGGTGAATTTTAGTAAAAAGAAAATACGTCTTCATTATTCAGTCTCATAAGACACAGAGAAAATAGTATGATAACTAGCGACCATGTAGGCGGTGTAGGCGCATTACGGTTGCAATGAAGCAATTACTCTAACTTTCCCGAAACTCCCCTTGCTGGCACCTCGAATGTATTTCCCACAACATTCCCAAAACTGAAATTTTGAAACAGTGACTGGGTAGAAAAGTGACCGAACGGCGGCGTTCTACCTACATTCATTATGCCAGTAAATGTATCTATTTGTGCACTATGGTCTTGTGCACGGGATGGGAGTCACCCGGCGATACTAGTTTTCATCCTAAACTGAGTTGTTGCCTCTTCTATCTATTCTGTGGTAAAAGGTTTGCGGTCAGAATTTAACAACTCTGTCGAGTTATTGAATTGCAATAATAATCCCTTAATATCTGGGTCACCGAGCTTCGCTCGTTGTGTATAGTGCCATCTGTTTTTAAAGTAGAAAACAAACACTCATATTTCATTGCCTGAAAACACGGATGAAGCGACGCTTTCAAAAATGAAACCTAGCTAGATTGATTAATCGCCCCCGAAACCCCCGGCATACTAAATTTCATGAAAATTGTTGGAGCAGTAGTAACAGTAATAAAATTGAAGAGTTTGTTGTGAACAGATTCCTGAAGTACCTTTCACAAGTAGAACTATTTAAGTTATTTGATTTACTCATAGCGTAAATTGAGGCAACGAGCCAATGAACTGGTTTATTTATTTATTTAAGTACACAAAACAGATTGTAGTCATTACAATTTTTACTTATTGTGGTGTATTATTATATGTTCCAACCACAAACCAGAGATATGCATACCTAGAAAGACTAAAAATATCGAGCGAAGTACAAAGTAATATTTAAATTTATTTTGATATTTATGGATCTCAGAAAAAATAGAACCACAATTAGCAAGTGCAACGGAGGTAGTCGTTGATATTTTTTTAAGTATACCCTAAAATTACAATTAAAAACGTCCACATCTGCACCTTTAGCGACGAGCTCATTATATTGGCGACACATCCGTACAACTGGATTGTAAAAAGATGTGTTGTTAGTGAATATCCGAAGTGAGAAGGTATTGGGACGTCGAGAGCGATAATTGGTGTTGAAATTCAAAAGTGATAGGATGTAAGGGCTATCGATCTGGTGGTGTATTATTTTATGTAGCAGGATCTGGTCTCTACCCTTGCGACGGGTTTCTAAAGAGATCATACCGAATCTGTTCAACCTGTCCCCGTACGTCTGAAGCGATCTTGTGGAATTTTTATACCTGAAAGTAATTAACTTTAGACAGCGTTTTTGAACTCTTTCAATTCGGTCAAGTCAATGTGCACTGTGTAGTAAGGAGACCATACAACCGAGTTGTATTCGAGAGTACTTCTGACGAGGGTGCAGTAGAGATAAATGATGCTAGCGGGTTTTTTTTAAAACCTTTGGTGGATCTGGATATAAAGTCCAACAGACTGAGGCTTCTATTAATTACATGGTCATAATGGTATCTAAATGTAAGTTTTTCGTCAAATATTATACCTAAGTCTTTAGCTAACTGGTATTGCTTTGGAATTTTTCTTGTTGTTTATAGTAGACCTCGGAGCGAGCGTGCTGCCGATGGCTACCTGTTTAATAACACCGCAGTGAGCGTGCTGCCTGAATATGGAAATAATAAACCCCGGAGCGAGCGTGCGTCCATCGATCAGCATTGGAGCGAGCGCGCTACCTATTGTGATGAAAGGACGTTGGAGTGGGCATCGAATCCAAATCAAAAATGATCTCTGGTACATAGATCTGATGAGCATGGTGCGGTCGGTCGGAATCAGCACTATAAGTGAAACGTACCTTGAATTGTTGTCGGATAACAAACAAATTTCATCTCGGTGATGCTGTGTGAATTGGAAAGGGTCAGACCGGGTCCGTCGGTGGGCAAACGGCAGGCTATAACTTGGTGGTGCAAGATTGTGCCGAAAGAGTCAGACCGTGTCCCTCGGTGGGCAAACGGCAGGCTACAACTCGGTGGTGTAAGATTGTGCTGAAAGAGTCAGACCGTGTCCCTCGGTGGGCAAACGGTAGGCTACAATTTGATGGTGCCAGATTGGGCTTAGAGAGTCAGACCGTGTCCCTCGGTGGGCAAACGGGAGGCTATACCTCGGTGGTGTTGTGTAATATTGAATTAAGTCCGATTGTGTCCCTCTGCAGGCAAACAAATTTGTGAAGAGGCGAGTCTGATGTATTCACATGATGGATGAATCTACAAATGCTTACCTACTTTGATGATCTTAGAACAGTTTAAATCAGTGAATTGTTTATGAATGTAACAACAATAGTACATTGTTATCCTAGGGGTGAAAGTAAGTCTTTCTCCCGAGGATAACACTGTGCTTTTCATTACGAATGCAAGGAAAGTCAAAATAAAAATAGGAATTAGCTAAAGAAAAAAAAAAATGAGTGAATTTTATTTTAATTAATACCTACTTAAACTATACGTTATTTCAATTTTACATCGCGCTGGCTGTATAGAAAGTTGGAACATGGTTCAATAGAAATGTGAAAATAGACCTAGTTTTTTTTTTTATAATTTGACAGTTGTCAGTTGAAAGCGATTCTCCCTAGGGCTGAAAAGGGTTACTTTCAACCCGCTTCTCAGGCAACTTCAGACCTACTTTCCGAGTATGAGTAATGAAAAATATGTTTCAGTTAAGTATTATTCTGATGTTTATTTTGTATAGATTTCGTTTTGGATTATGTTTATTTTCAAATTGATTTGTACTTTTGTACTGTTATTAATATTACTTTATTTAAAATGAAAATTTATTATATTGATAATTTTAATTTTGCTTCCAGAAATATTTACTTGCAAATATTCTATTTTCTTTTTAGATAGATATTTTGTTTTCTTTTCTTCAAATCATGAATTAGGTCAAAAAAAAAAAATATAAAAATCTTGCATTAACACATACTTTAAGGCTATTTAATGTACTTAATTAATAATGTTGACATTTAGATATTGTCTTAGTCAACGGATAAATTAGTGTAATTTTGTTACCATTACCTACAATGTTCTTCATAAAATTACTACTTATTGGAGATGTTGTTTATTATAATATACACTTTATAATTTTTGATAAAAAAAAAAAAATTAAGGTATTTGATTGTTTAGTTATAAATTTAATTCTTTGTATGGTAAATTGCCCTTTTGTATGGGGTCATACTTTACTGTAGAATGGCCGAGAGGCATTTTTTTTAGGAATGGGGTCATTCCATTAACAGAACAGGCCGTCTGTTAGCGATTCATATTTTGTATAAAGTCTGGAGGAGTGATCACATCACATCCCTCTTTTATTTTTCTCAAACACTGTTGATGGTTGTCTGGGGTCAGACAAGTTTCAGAATGGCCGACTGTTAGCGTTCGCCATTTTGATACCGTTGGCACTGACAGAGACAGGTGACATAGAACGTCATGTGACGCGTGTTTGGGGTGGAAGCCGTCAACGGTGAGTGAGATCGGCATTATCGTTTGTGGAATTGGCGCGAGTGCACACACTCGCGCATTTACTTTGTGATACAGTAAATAAAACAGTTGCTTAATGTATTAATCGAGTATCATTTCTAACAAGAGGGATGTGATGTGGCCATCACTCCTCTAGACTTTATACAAAATATGAATCGCTAACAATATAGATACAAAGTTCACTATTTACTCGTATTTTTTAATATGTCCTATAAAGGTATTGTAGCAGCCATGACGTTATTATTTAGCTTAATTAAATTTTATAAATATCAATGATAAATATGATAGTAATAAGGTACAGGATACAAAAAATATGCGTGAGTGTCGTGGAACATTCGATTAGAACGGAATTTTTATTTCATATTAAACTTCGATAGGTAGGTACATTGCGAAAAAAAATACAGTTTGTTTTTCCGTAGAGCAGCTACGTTTCGTATGACGTCGTGACGAAAAATGAATTTTTACTCCCATCCGATAAAGAACTTCGTAGTAACTTCGAAGTAAAAAATATCTATCTGTGATCATATTAAAAGTTACACCAATTTTGATGTATTTAGGAACACTTACAGCATGATTAGTTTGGTAAGTACCTAGGTAACGAACGCTTAACCAAACCTACCGTCCCAAGGAAGTTCCACTTTAAAAACACTTGATACCTACTTTCTACGTTCTCTTCTTCCTACGTTTCAGATCGGGTAGGTAGGTACCTACGACCACAGAGGGGGTGCGATGACGTTTAGTAATGAAGCAAAATACAACCCAGAACTACGCCCTTGCCCTAAGTCTCGATCTCCAAGGTCACCGTAGTAAAGGTGCTGTCATCGCTTATCGGTCACCATCTACCATTACCTACTGGAGGTGAAACCAATTACTGTTGACGATTCAGCAACGCGTATGATTGCTTGCGCGCTGCCCTTGACATATGGAAGGTGGCGTGATCCACGGCCCGAGGTCAGCTGGAGGTCACACTCCACCAGCACGTGGAGGGCTGTCCCCACCACACCTCGTTAGTGTCGAAACAGAATAGTCCCATCTGAGACACGTATCAAGATGTCTAGATTTACTTACATATATCGAGCCAAGGCCTTACCTATATCTATGCAGGGATCTATTGCTTAAGTATTGCTTGGACATTATTATACAGCGCCACCTGGTCCCGATATGAATAAAACATTTGCACACACATGCAGTCAAAAATAGAACCTCTTCCTTTTTTGAAGTCGTTAAAAAACAACGAAGAAAGAAATAGGAGTTTTTGGCGGGAATCAAAGATGGCAGTTCGGTCATTTATTTTCGAGTCAGTAAAAAATTTATTAAAAGTGGATTTCGTTGTGTTTTATGGTGCTGTATTGGACAATAATTTTCACAGTGACGGTTTTTTGTGTGCTCAAGAAGATAAGTATATGACATTTCGAGCTGATTTATTCGGTATCCTCCAAAAGCTCCGAGAAAGTTCTTGTAGTCTATTCAGTACCATGACCTACAAGTTCAAACCGTACAACGATGCTAAACGTTAATTTGTGCATTTAACTAACTTATTATACTTAAAACTGGCTAAATGCCTTATATGGAAGCAATAACATATTAACCCACAAAATCAAGTTACCTATTCAGAACGATTTATTGAGAGTTAAGGAACGTTTTTTAATTATGTGTTTACCTTATTAAATTGTTTAAGTATGTAACTAAATATTGAACATAAAAAATATTGACAGAAAATGACTCTATGATTTTAAAACACGATTTACTCAAAATTTCTCCAGTGTGGGTTAACACACTATTGCTTATCTATGTCCATATGTGAAAGCCAAATAGAAGAAGAAAAGATAGAAAGAAATAGGGATCATTTTTATCGGTACGGTTATTCTAAGTGTCATGGATTTTTGAGTCTGAAGTCTCGAGTTTGCTCGTACATAGTGACCGTGACGTGACACTACCGTTACACTTCGCCCCATGGTGAAAACTAGCAGATAAAAAAATTGAGTCAATTCAAGCGCCAAACACCCTGTAGATGAAGGGTATGAAATTGACAATGTAATGGTATTTAACTTCGGATCGCCCGACATGAGCTTTACGCAATATTATTATCTAACAAAAGGTCGAACAAAGGTTTTCAGCAAAATAATATCAAAACACAAGTGTGTCTCAATATTTTTTGCTGAAAAAGTAAAAGTTACGTAGTACCCAAGCACGATGAATAACTACGTTTTAGGAATAAGTACAAGATGTTATAGTTTCATATGGCAATGATTTTATACTCGTATCTTCGGGAATTTTCGTTTGTTATGGATTTCTTTTATGTTTTCTATTTTTCACATTACATTAATAATAATAGAGAACAGGAAAGCACCTACCTACCGTCTCTGTTGAGGCTGCAGACATGTGCAGTACCTACGTTTGCATGAAGTCTATTATTACATCAATAACAACGTATTTGACATTTTTATAATGATATCAATGATTGCGGCATGAATTATTACGTAGTACGTGCTACGTACACGCTACGTTCATGTATACATGAACCTACAAACGTACCGTTTACGTAACCAATGGCGACTTTTAATTTTTAAATATGAATCTTTGATGTATCAAAGGTACAAAAGAAAATAGTGCAGCCAGCCAGGGTCCTTATTCACTATGACCATAACACGTAACAGATAACGCGTCACGAAGATTGTTCTTCAAAAAATACATTTACAACTTGTCTTGCACTTGCATAGAAAATACTAATCCTACTAATATTATAAACGCGAAAGTTTGTAAATATGTATGTATGGATGGACGTTTGTTACTCTTTCACGCAAAAACTACTGGTTGGATTTAAATGAAACTTTACAATAATATAGCTTATACATCAGATTAACACATAGGGTACTTTTTATCCCGGAATTCCCGCGGGAACTCTGAAATTAACGCGGGTGAAACCGCGGGGCACAACTAGTTTCTAATAGTTTGGCATCTTGAGCGATTGGGATTGTGTTTTTGAGACGCGCGTTATGGGCGAGCAATGTTGTTGATCAAAGTGAATAAAGGGCTCTTTTTTATTCTATTTCCCGCGTTAATCTCGGAGTTTCCGCGGAAATTCCGTAATAAAAGTACCCTTTGTACTTTTCTGTACCCCTGACAACGGTAATATTGGTTTATTCGGTTCGACATTTTGCCATATTTTCATATTTCTTCAGCCACAAATTTTAAAACTATTCAAATAATTCGAATGTGTTTTTTTTAATAGTATTAAGTTATCAAATCCTCCGGCGCGATAGTGGATGGTCGCATTACATTAATTTTTGGATGAACCCCCTAATTACACGACCTGAAAAGCAAAAAGCTGTACGAAGTAATGAGTTCTCTTTCTACTTAATTATAACAAAACTGTCAGATACACACAGGCACACAGCCACTCCCTTGCTGTCCTCTGGGCATTGTGTGATCTTTATTCACATTAGAGAGTCGCTTTGTCGTGCCAATGATGGATGTTTAATGTTATTGCGGGGATAAACAGGGGCCTTGAGTATGACCAACGACATTCCGTGCCCATAACGCGCTTCTCAAAAACACAATCCCAAATGTTTCAGGTGCCAAAATATTGGAAATTAATATTCTGTATGCCATGAGAAACATTGTAAATATTATGTTTTTTGAAGTGAAACTTTTTTAAGACAATTAGTGTGGCGCGTTATCTTAACGCAGCGTGTTATGGTCATAGTGAATAAGAGCCCTGCGTCTTTTGTGTACAGTGAATACTGAATAGTAGCGATGTTGAGGATTTGCGGATGCAGCTGTATATCCGGATAACATGCGGGTTTCTCAAGATTCATGTTCTTAGATTTAGGTTTTTTTTAAACAAGCTTAGTTTGGCTACAAAAATTGAGAAAAATGATGGTGATTTTACTATTTTTATGAAAATTTTAGTACCTTCCTAATTAAATCAAAACATTAGCTAGTGAATTGTGCATATAATATGTATGTATAAATGCACTAATGTTTTCAGAGCTTCTGAGTCGTCTCGACTCGGCTCGTCTACCGCACTCAGTTTCTTCTTTGTTCCGATGTGCCCGACATGCTGTATTCGTATGAGCCGGAGCTCCGCATCGATGTGGATGCGGATGTAGGTACGTACGGATGCGAATGTCCACAACGTCCCTAGGAATTACCTATATCTGCCTGTACCTATATAATTCTATAATGAACATTTAATTCTATAAAAACACATTTTCCAGTACCTAATTCATGTCCATAATTTTCTATTCGATTAAGCAAATGGAATCCTTTGCTCGGACAGAGAGCTATTATCTCAGTGCTTGTTAGCCACGAAGCCAGCCAGGGTGGCAAACAATGAAACACTATGTATGAACCACCAACAAATAGATGTTTATTGTTACGGTCGGGATTTTAGCCTAAACAATCACATAAAACCAATTAGATTAAACTATAAATTGGTAGCACTTCGATAGCTTGAAATAAAACTACGAAGTGCCATCTATTGCCATCTATCTTAATGACATCACCTTTCAGGCTTTCAGTTATTACAAAACTTCAATTAAACTAGGAAGTGCCCTCTACGCTTTATAACACCAAACATACTGCCCACCAAGGACAATAGTTTCATTGTCCTTCATCAAGCAGGTTACTGCCCACCATGACGTTATGTATACTCCTAACCTAAATACTCCTAACTAAATTTTGTTGTTGTTGTTAATTTTGTCCAATTTTGTAATTTGCCACTTCCGATTCAAAGCCAAGGCGAGCCATCAAATCTTCAGTCGCCAAACACTACTCGCGCTATACCGTCAGAGCCCGTATGTTTTCCGTTATAATTCCATATAACCATCTCGCCAGAAGTCCGTCCTTTTCAAGTTGCATATCTTGCAATTTTTCTTTAATAATTTCTTTATAACTTCTTTAAACTCTTCCTTTAACTTCCGATTTCTTCCAAACCTTTTTTTTAATGACCAGTACCGCTTTATTGCTATTTGCTTGGAATTCCCGTTTTTGTTTTCAGGATTGTCTGTTAAAATTCTCTCTAGTTGTATTTCTGCTTCTAGTTCCCAGATTTTTTTTAAGATGCCCTGTTCATCTGCAACTGTATGCATCACTGTTAAATTTGACACTGGCGCTTGAGTCTCTACTAACCCTGATATCACCCATCCAAATGCTGTTGATTGAGCGACCAAGGCCTGTGACGCATCCTTGTAAATTCCCTCTTGTAGAACCCGTCCATATGTCTCCGCCCCTAATAAAATATCTATTTTATTAGGAGTATGATACTCCGGATCCGCTAACGTGCATCTTGACGGCAACCACGTCAATTCAATTATCTTCTTACTAGGAAGAAGAGTGGTGATTGACGGCAATACATAAGCTTTAACTTGCACTTCCACCGCTGGGTTCACCTTTGATTTAAGTTCTAGCTGTACTACTGAGCTAGTATCTATCGTCTCACCTCCCCCAATGCCAGTTATCGGGTCTTGTGTTGGCTTTTTAGCCAAACGTAATAGCTGTACTGTAGCTTCAGTTATGAAGGAAGCTTGAGAGCCTTGATCTAACAGGGCTCTCACTGCAACATACTCTCCGCAATTCGCTTTAGCCTGCACCACAGCTGTTGCTAATAATACCGACTTACTCATCTTAACTAAGGCTGTATTGCTAGCCATCACTTCACCTGGATCATCCACTAACTCCTCTGGATCTCTGGCGGCCGTGGTGATATCTATGTTGGTCTCTGCTTCCTTCACAGCCCCACCCACTGTGGTATGTAGTAGCGAGTGATGGTGCCTTCTACATATCTTGCACTTGATCGGTAGCCTACAGTATCTTGCTGAATGATCATAACCTAAACAAGCATAACAAACCCCGTTATTTTGGACAAACTCCCTGCGCTTATCTACATCCAAATCCATGAATTTACCACAGAGATACATTTTGTGGTTTCCTGTCACACAAAACCTGCACTGCGAAGTCTGTTGAACTTCATCTGTAGTTGCGTGAAACGTACGAGGTCTGACGTGGACTTGACTCTGCTTTGCAAATGCGTTCGACCTTTGCTCTATAAATTCCAAGGCTCTGAATCGATTCGTTATAAATGTCTTAAATTGTACAAAACTTGGCAAATCCTCTACAATATCGCTCGTTACATGAAGTTCCCATTGCTTGCGGGTCTCAGGATCTAGCTTTAAACTAAGTATATGTATCACTAATATATCCCATGTTTTCGTATCAACCCCTATTGCCGAGAGAGCGTTTAAACATTCTGATGATGTATCAATTAATCCTTTCAGGTACGAGGCGGACTCAGTTACCGCATGGCGTTGACTTAGTAGTCTTTGAATAATGTTATGCGACATATATTTCTTATTATCGTACCTGTCGCTTAACAGTTCCCAACATCGTATATAATTATCTCCCGCTATCGGAATATGGCGCAATAACTGTTCCGCTTCCCCTGAAAGGTACCCTTTCAAATAATTTAATTTTTGTACATTGTCAAGCGAATCGTTTCCATCTACTAAGGACTTAAATAAATCGCGAAATGTAATCCATTCCGTGTACCTACCGGAAAACATAGGAATATGTATTTTTGGTAGTTTCACCAAACTTCTAGGTTGGCTTGTGCCTGGATCTGACCGACCTGAGGTATTATGATAACCAACTTGATCCATTTCGTCAAATTCATTTAACCTTTTTTTTAAAATACATTTATAATTTATATAGTTTTCCTCTGTCATATCATAAGTTTCTTTTTTTACATAATCGGTTTCCTTCAAATCAATCGGTCTGACCGAATGAATTAACTCCTTATGCCCAATTGAAAAATCCTCCCACACTTTTTCCAATGCTTCTAATTTACTTTCACAATACTCTTTAGTAATACGATCTTTAGGCGATTTTTTGTAATTAACATAAGCTTTGTTAATCCGCTCAGCAGAATCTGCTTGAAAATATAACAAAGAATCCATTGTTACTAATTTAATAGAAAGCTACTCTAAAACTTAACAAATTATATAACAACACAAGCCAAATATAATAAATCCTAAACTTCCTATCAGTACCTAGCTCCTCCAGCTAGTTTGCTGGACTCTAAAGTAAAATACAATTGAAACATATACAACAACACAACAAAAAGTTCAATAATAATTCAATACAATCCAATCATAAACACCTACCATATCAATTTTTTTTTTTAATTTACAGTTAAAGAAAGTAACACACCTAAGTCCTAAGTCCTACCTCAATAATGTTTCAAAAATTTTCTAAGTGTTTTGAAACAACTATCGGAGTAAAATCGGGCATAGGTTCCCCGTCTTAACCAATTTCTTAAAATTATTCTAAGTCTACACAACACTAAGTAAATATAATTAAATTTTCTAAGTTACTATTCTCTATGAAATAAAGTCCAATTTTCTTCTCACTTGACCACCTTCTCTCACTAGTCACTACATAAACAATAAGAGTACTCACAATTGATTGACACTTCACTCACACATGCAGTCCCGTAATACCCGTCGACGACCGTCTTCTTCAACCCTCTCCTGTGCTGACTTCTTACCACCTTGTTCTTCCACTCCTCGCACCTTCCTGATAGGGCTCCTTAGCTTCTCGGGCTCCGCCTTTGTAGACCGATCAGATTCCCGACTGATCCCAGTCTACCGCGTCACGCACCAAACAGCGATCCACTGCCCTTTTTGTGCGGGAGGGTTCAACAGTTCCCTTACCAAGTACTACCCTTAATCACCATTGCTATCCGGCTCGAAGGACCAAATGTTAGCCACGAAGCCAGCCAGGGTGGCAAACAATGAAACACTATGTATGAACCACCAACAAATAGATGTTTATTGTTACGGTCGGGATTTTAGCCTAAACAATCACATAAAACCAATTAGATTAAACTATAAATTGGTAGCACTTCGATAGCTTGAAATAAAACTACGAAGTGCCATCTATTGCCATCTATCTTAATGACATCACCTTTCAGGCTTTCAGTTATTACAAAACTTCAATTAAACTAGGAAGTGCCCTCTACGCTTTATAACACCAAACAGTGCTAGTGTCAAGCAATTAATGTAGATGAGACGAGGGCCACAGGTCGACGCTTGTTGTGACTTGTGACTGCCGAGTTTTGTTTACTTGCGTGAGTAGGTAGGTAGGTACATTTCATTTTGTTATTATCGAGTAATTACTTATTTTTCTAACTGATGATAGGTTATTTTGCACAATCCCTACTAATATTAAAAACCCGAAAGTAATTCTGTCTGTCTGACTGTGTGTTACGCTTTCACGTCTTAACGGCTCAACCGGATCATCATTATGAAATTTTGTACACACGTTGTCAGAGGTACAGAGAAAGACGGATACTTTTATCACAGGATACCCGCGGGAACTCTGAAATTAACGCCAGTGAAAGTACACGATGTCTCAGGTACAGAAAAGGACATACTTACCTACATAGAATATCCGGTGGTCGGATATACAGCGCTCCGGCCTCGTAGCTTGCCGAATATCTGGTATCCGGTATCCGGCCAAACCACTATTCGTTTCATCTCTAGTTATTAGTTTCAGCGAAATAATAAAAGTAAAGATTAGGGGTGGAATACTTTGAAATGAGATTTAAAAAACCGGCCAAGTTCAAGAGTTACGTACGAAACAGCAAGAAAATCACGTCTGTTGTATGGGAGCCCCCCTTAAACATATGTTTTATTTTAATATAATTATTTATTTTGAAAGTGAATATTCTGTAAGCATTTCAAGCATCTATCTATTGCCGTTAAATATCGAGCAAAAAAAAGCAAAAAAAAAATACGTTTGTTGTATGGTAGCCCCTTAAATATTTATTTTATTCTGTTTTTTACTATATTATGTTTTTATAGCGGCAACAGAAATACATCATGTGTGAAAATTTTAACTGTCTAACTATCACGGTTCATAAGATACAGCCTGGTGACAGACGCTCAGACGGATGGACGGACTGAAAGCGAAGTCTAGTAATAGGGTCCCGTTTTATCCTTTGGATATGCATGAACCCTTTGCACTTGACTAAGTGACAGAAAGTCACGTCGACAAAAAGTCATAATCGGCGGCGGGCCTCAGTATATAGTTTTGACTAAGTGACAGAAAGTCACGTCGACAAAAAGTCACAATCAGCGGCGGGCCTAAAAACGGCGGACATAAGTGTCTGCTGGGGTATCATTGGATAAATGGGTAAAGAGGACTAATTTTTTTTTTTAGTCCGTCTTGTAGATTTATAAAAAATATTGGACACGTATTTTTATTTTTTTACGCAATCAAAAAATAACGGCGATACATTGAGTTGAAATTTCGCGTGACGTCACTTGACGGACAGTTTGTATGGCGATTTTAGCGGTTAGTGACGTCACCAGCCCCCACCCTAAACTTTAATGCACTTTATATCTGTATATTTTCATTTATTTTATAAAGCAAAAATACGTGTCTATTGTTTTTTTATTTTCTAACTGACGGACTAATTAGAATTTTGATTTTCAAATGTAGTCAACATCCTCATTATTGTAGTGTAAGATTGAACTATTCAAACGACTATCGCCATGACATCTTTTTATTTCACAACTTGACACTTGCTACTCGCTCTCACTACCTCGCTCGCTCATTCGTCTCTTTCTTACATATTTTTTACCTTACATGCCCTCTGAAATTAATAAAATTTTAATTAATTTACAATTTTTTTTATTTCACATTCATAAACCTTACAGTAGTGTTGCTATATTATAGTATTTATAGTAAGTAATGCCTATACCTAATGCCTATACTTGTAAAGTTAAAAAATAGTATCCGCCTTTGGCTTTTAAATTATATGGGGCAAAATTGAGCTGGCATGTAGGTACCTACATATATAAGTAATTTAAAAAAACTTACTTTCAAAGAAAATCTTTTTGATAATATGATTTGTAGTAGGTATACCGTATCACGTAGTTTTTGAAATGGGATATTTATTTTAATCGGATATAAAATACCTATATTTATATAGAATATTAAAAACAAATCATTAATTAATAACTTTCAGTTTATGGTTGTCGTAGAACATTCTACTTCGGCACCTTTCACTGTGCGTGGGCGACAGGCACTTAGCCGATTTTTTCTTATTGTAAAAAAAAGAAAATGTTCTGAATACTCTTTGTTCTTCAGTTGAATTTTCATTTACTTTAGTTTTTACAAAAATACAAATTCAATAAAGTTTTCACTGGTTTTCACCCTAACAGTTACGTGTATTTCGACCATTTGCCCAAATAATTATATTAAGAGAGTTGTTCAGGAGGGCTTTCAGACTCTGCTATATTATGTCTTCGGCGTGGTAAGAAATATCATAAAACGTTAATGTAATGAAAAAGTACCACAAAGAGTAAAAGATCTTTCAAGTTTCAGTAAACATCCATCGAAGTAACAACAATATAATATGTTTTATGTAACGTTTCATTTTATCTTTTTGGGATTTAATATCCACGCTCTCGTGTTGGTTTTAGCGGGAAGTAATTAACCCCCTTTACAATGTTATAAAGATTACATACATATTTATACATACATATCAGTATTATGTCTACTTAATAACATATGAAAAATGCACAATTTAATAAAAAGATTCACTAAATAGGACTGTAACAAAATAAGTTTATTCCAAATGAAACTGAAGGACTGATGAAAAAGGTAGAGACGAGAATATATTTTGTACTAACTGTTCCCCGCGGTTTCACCCGCGGTAATTTCGGAGACCCCGTGGGAATTCCGGGACAAAAGTACCCTATATTGTTTTCTGTAAGTACCAAAAAAATACCCTTATGTCCTTCTCTGTGCCCCTAACAATGTGTGTGCGCATGATGATCGGTTGAGCTACTAGGCGTGAAAGCGTGACAGACAGACAGACGACAGAGTCACTTTCGGATTTATAATATTAGTATGGATACGTACTTACTAGAGAAAGGTGTTCCAAAGCAGCACGGATCCTGTATCTGATGTGCTGCTTTCGTTTTGAATAGTTATAGGTGTATAGGTAAATCATAAAAGTTACCACCGGGCACCTATGACTTCATGTTCTATTTAAAAAAAAATCTAATTTACACTTCATCACTTAACAATTAATTAAGTGATATTATAATACTTTATGTTTATAGGGTTGGGTTTTAAAATAATGTCGGAATAAGGACCAATCTTTATACCTACCTAATATAACCAAGAAAGAACAGTAAAATTGTAGTCTCTTTGTACAATATAGAATTTTATCAGTAAATTCGATAAGTACATCTTTTTCTGTACCTATCTCTCCTAACTTAAATAACCCAACGGTTAGTAGAAATGATTAAGTATAGACTAAACTCAAAATAGTGACTGAATCAAGATGAAAAGAAGGCAAATTACGTACTTATTTCTCATCGATGTTTATGCACAAACAATTTTAGTAATTCCTTGGGTAGGAAGAATACTATAACTCTGAGCTATAAGAAATAAAATATTGGTGGTCACGCATTGATATAGACAATATAGAGACTGCGGCAGTGTGAGGAAGGTCAGAGGTAAATGATGTTGTGGCGGCAAAGTAGTTATGTCGCACACACAGCCTCGATGTGTCCCCGTAATTACAAAGAGATTCCTACACCCACCTTCTTCAAACCTCAAATTGCCACACACATTTTGTTTATTAGACCACTGGTCATTTCGCTCAGGTTGTAGGTACTCATCATTAAATTTTATTGCCATGATTTCTAAGCTTGCAGGATCCTTATTTACTATGACTACCAATATTCCTTGCTCATAACGCGCGTCCCAAAAACAATCATTAACGATGCCAAAATATTAGAAACTAGCTGTTCCCCGCGGTTTCACCCGCGATAAGTTGGGAGTTCCCGCGGGAATTCCAGGATAAAAGTACCCTATGTCCTTCTCTGTACCACTGACAATGTTTAGGCAAAATTTCATGATGATCGGTTGAGCCGTTAAGTCGTGAAAGCGTAATAGACAGGCAGACAGAGTTACTTTCGCGTTTATAATATTAGTAGGGATTAACATTCTGTATTAATAGACACGTTGTAAATGTAATGTTTTGACGTGAAACTTCTTTGAGCATGAAGGAAAAACATTTTTTAGGGTGTTATGGTCATTTATAGATACTCTAATAAGTATTATAAGGAGCTAAAGTTTGTGAGTTTGTGAATAATCGTGAGTTTGAGTTTGTGACCTTTTGTGACGTTGTAGGGGGGTAATCTCTGGATCTACTGAACCGATTCTGAAAATTCTTTCATTTATAGAAAGCTACGGTAGTCCTGAGTGACATAGGGTACTGTGAAGGGTACGGTAGGGTACGGGTGAAGCCGCGGGGGACACCTAGTTGTGGATAAAAGTTCAGATGTATAATAATATTAAATTATATCTAATGATCTCAAATCAGACTAAAAGCAACACGTGCGCGTTCAACGATCAATACCCACATCCATTTTGTATTCCAATAGACGCAAAATCTCGATACGTTTACATTGTAAACGACCTAAATATCAGAAATATTTCGCGTGTGTAGAGATCGGAACGCTTTGGTTCGACTACAAAGCTACGGGATGCCATATTAAATAGTAAACACGGTAGAGAATTGCTTAGAAATTCTACTATCATTTTTTCCACTCTCTTTTACGGTACAGTTAATTTTCAGATATCCTGATGTAATACATATTTATTTTGTTAGAAATCAACAAGTGTAGAGGTAAGTTTCCGATAAACCCCCCCCCCCCCCCCCCCCCGACAGTGTAGGTATAAGATTTTGGAGCTTCAGTTATAATATAAATCTAAAATAAATTAAAAGATTTGATTTTTTTTATGTTTTCTTGTAATGGAATAACTTAAAATGTACCCAACCGATTTAAAATTTCTTTCACTAAAATGAAGTTAGTGTCCCTGAGTGAAATGGGGTTGTTTTATTTCGGAATCTTACGGGAACTCCGAAATTTACGCTAGTGAGACCGTGATCGATCGACTAGATATAATTTGTGAAGGTATTGTGTAAATTAGTTGGAATATAACGGTAATTGTTAAAAGTCCCGGAGAAAGTGCATTAAATTTTCTTTACCTATACTGCACGTTGTGCAGAGAAGGAAATAGGGTAATTTCTGTCTCGGAATTTCCGCGGGAACTCCGAAATTGACCCGAAATTGAACGTATGTTTAAATAGAAATCTAACATTATATCATACATTATAAAATTTGCCGTGCGTAAGTTTCGCAAAACCTCGAAAATACCAAAAAACCTCGACCGATGTCAATTTTTCCAGGTTCAAGTGATCCTTTTGACGGTTCAGTGTGATTCACGTTAGGTAGGTACGGTTTCGATGGTGCTTGTTGGATCTGGCAATAAATTACCCAGTAAAAAAACAAGTAACAAATCTAAAATATTCGTTTTATAATATGTTAAAGTGACATCGTTCGTTTGAAGATTTGTACTTTCGCTATTCTTCCACAGAGAATAATACGAATTCTTCTTTGAGTCGAGCGACATCGAGAGAGAGCGAACTGTAAAATAAGCTAAACTCGTTTGAAAAAATGCTCGTAAGTACGGGTTTTCTCCGCATGGCATACCTACTTTACAATTGTTGTCAATTAGATTAGTAATTCTCATGAGAGTGGATGAATCGATTTCTAATTGTCGGTGCGTTGGTCTCGCAGGCGGTGGTCCGGTTGCCCGTCTGCCCACATTACAAAGCTGTTTTATTATTGTCTCCATGGGCTATCAAGTATCAATATAGTGAAAGAAACTTTGAAATTATAGAATACATTCTTTTAATTTTATTTGCCGAACATGGCAAGATTTTTGTTTTATTGTATCTATTTGATAATGTATTTTCCCACAACCCACATGGTTTACTATATCCACCTGGCAACCTAAAGATATCGTTTTAATATTTGTACCTAATTATTACTAGCACCTCACGAATGTTTAGATAGGTACCTATAGTACCTACATTTAACTTAACATTACAATTTTCATGACATATTGTATACGAAATAGTTCTACGAATCAATAAACGTACGTACATATGCCACACCTGTGACTCCATACAAATGTACCTACTAATTCAAGTATTTTCCCACAAGTAAAGACGGCCGGCTTGTACTTGTGTACCTACACGTAGTGTGCGCGTGTGCGTGTCGTAAGATTGACAGCGAGCTGACAGTAACTGTCAGCTGTCAGTGAATAATTTTCACGATATTGTACTTTCGTGTGGTAAATATCATCCCCACCGAACAAACTTGTACTCCTTCGTTTACTTTCAACTACGTGACATTGGCGGAGTCACTGTGAGTAAAGCAACACAGTGGAAGCCATATTTTAAAAGAAGAAGAAGAAGTACTCTCGTGGGGTATCAGGAGGCATGAAATTAGTGGGAGGCGGAGAGTGCCACTTCTTTGTATAATATTTATTCTTTGCCTATACACTGTATTTATTTATTTATTTATTTATTTATTTGCAAGAATATGGTAGGTACATAGTTGGTGTTACTCTAAGATTGATTCAGCATATTCTGCCGTTGCCGGCGTACAAATGTCAACAATGTACAATAAAAAAACAACGACGTACAATGTTTAACATAAAATTACAAAATTATAAAATTACAAAACTATTTTAAACAATTAATAACATACATATAGCCAAATACAGAACCTCCTCCTTTTTGGAAGTCGGTCAAAAATTAATATAAAAAGCCAATAATCAAATTTAAATGTCAAGACTGCAATATTATAATACCTAATAACAAAATTATTCTGAATAGTTGATGTCAAATAAAAAACAAAAAAAATAAAGTGGCTAAAATAAAAGAACAATTGGTTATGTCAGATAAAGAGAAAAGAAAAGAATGCATATCTGATGTTGTTGGTTGAGGACGCGCCACTGCCGAGCAAGGCCTCCGTCCTGGCCGCCGTCCTCGACAGAACTACTTTAATACATGTCATGAAAATTACAATTTAAAAAGTTAATTGACATTCATTCAGCGTGCCGTGCAAAGCTAACAAAATTCAGATGCAGAAAGTTAAAACGATATCTTTAGATTAATAATCCCAAAAGAAGGATCAATATCTAGAGAAAATAAAATCAAGACCGTTTCATAGGGGATATAAAAAAAAACCCACAAGTATTTGTTAATTGAAATGGAATTAAAACTATAAATATCGACTAACATTCGAACGAAGCCGTTAACTAGCAATATCTCATTTGCTTGTGATCTTTCTATGGTTTCTATTTTGGAGAGGAAGAAACCCAAAAAGGATGTTATTTGATACTTTCGCCGGTACTTTTTAACTTTCACAGCAATCCTCACCGTTCGAATTAAATACGCTCTCTTGTTTCACAATAGTTGAAGGTAGGGTGCTTAATTGCTTCTCTATTGATTTCGGTTTCGATTGTTCAATTAATACTTTTAATCAAGAAAACATTGTTATGAACATTATTATTTGAGATGTAGTATAGTGCCACGGTAGATGTAGAATTCTCGTTGTCTTATTCAGAGGGTGGGGCGATCAGAGAGAAGGTAATCACTACGTGGTGAGGCGATCCCAGACGCGAAGGCAAATTGTCGTCAGTTTACATAAAATAAAAGAATGCTTTTATTGAAAAGGTAAGATTTATAGGTTGGTTGCCTGGGGTTTAAATAAGCGAACTTTTTTACCTATTTTTCCGATACGTGAGCAAGAACGAATTTTATTTTAATTTATTCATTTCATTTTTATAATCAACGAGATCGCAACTTTTCAATCTCGTACATTACATTCTAAAATACTTCCTGAAGCCAAATGGGCTAATATCTATCACTCGAACAAACTTTATGAACGGTAAGCGTCGAATGACATAAGATCCCAAGCTGTAAAGTGCTTATATGACATTTCTCACAGTCACCTTTCACCGTAGTTTATTCTCTCGACAATACGTACCTACCTACCTATACACCATTCTTCTGAGCTATACACCGACCAAGACATTCTATATTGACACCTCAGAACAATAACAGTAGCAGTAACTTATATCTGTCTCTTTCTAATGCTGTTATGAGTGTATACGAAAACAGAGATGACTATATTAGTTAAATTTAGGTTCCTTCTATGCTTTAGTTATTCTTCTTGAAGGAAAACCAAAAATACAATTAGATTAAATTTATTTAAATTATACAGACACAATTAATTCAAGAACCAAATTTTGACATAACATATTTTTCGTAATTAGTGAAAGCAAAGAGGTTTGCAACACACTCCCACCTTTTGTGTTGGGTACCTACAACGCAAAACACTTCACTTGACACACTAAATGTTTATATTTAAAACCAGATGAGCCGCGCTCAGTTCCAGCGGATACAGCCGCTGGAAAGGTCTAGTATATTCGCCTTCATTGGTCTTTACCTTCGCTACTCTGGCATGACCATCTTTTCCATGGTACATCTCTAATATAATTGCTAGAGGCCAATTTACTCTTTTTGTCTCTGTCTCCAACAAAACGACGTCTCCTACTTTAATATTATTTCTCTTCTCCTTGCCCTTCTGTATTAGCATTCCCAAATACTCATTTTTAAACCTGTTTCTAATATCCTCCCTTAGTTTATATAAATATTTCAAACGTCTGTTAAGAGAGTTTTTGTCGATTTGGTCTAGGTCAGTCACATCACTATTAGGGAGCCCTTGTAAAAAATGAGCCGGAGTTAAAGGTTTTAACTTTTCTGTGTCATCGGCAATATACGTTAGGGGACGTGCATTAATGATTGCCTCACAATCGCATAAAATCGTTTGAAGTTCGTCATAACTAACTGTCCTTTTACCCAAGTTTCGTCGAAGGAGTTCTTTGATGGAACGTACTAGACGCTCCCACCATCCTCCCCACCACGGTGCTGCTGGTGGATTAAATTTCCAATTAATTTTTCTTATGTTGGAGTACGTAACAATTTCTGTCCAGTTTAAAGAGTCAAACTGATTATTAGCTCCATGGAAATTCGTTCCATTGTCGGAGTATATCGTCTCAACTCTTCCACGCCTAGCGATAAATCTCCTCAAGACCATTATAAATGAGTCCGTCGATAAAGACTTCGTCAATTCGAGATGTACCGCACGGTAAACTGCACAGGTGAAAATCACTATCCAGACCTTCCCTCCAGACGACAAAAAAAGTGGACCTGCCAGGTCAATGCCCGTGACTTGAAATACTGCCGAAGGTTTCACTCGATCTCCTGGCAGGTAAGTTATTGGTGTTTCAGCGCATTTCGCAGTCTGTCGCTTACAACATATACATCGGGATATGACTGACTTAACAAGTTTCCTGGCACCCGTTATCCAATATCGCTCTCTTAAATTAGCAATTAAAGTGCCAGAACCTGCATGATTAAGTAGACGATGTTTGTCGCTGATAAGCCGTTCTACAATAGGATGTTTCCCTGGTAAGTAAATAGGGCACACAAAGTCTGCGGGTTCATCGCTCATTAAAAGTTTAGTGCGAATTCTTATGATCCCTTCTTTATCTTTAAACAAATGCATGTCTTTCATTTTAATTTCGTTTTGTTTTATGAAATCATTTTGAATCATTTTTAGTACAGTATTTTCTGCAGTTAGGTACTCTTCGTAACTTAGTTCGCCTTTAAACTTATTACCTTTGTACTTGCAGTTGTGTATAAACCTCATTATCCATCCAACCATTCTTATAATTTTTGTATATTTAGAGAAGTATGTAAGTGTAGATAGAAATGTAGTTAAATTAGTAGTATTGTTAGCAACTACTCTTTTTTCTTTATTAACTTCTTTTTCATCAATTTCTTTTATAGATTTTGGCCATTCGCTCTCATTGCCTTTCAGCCAGGTTGGTCCCTCCCACCATTTACTTTTCCGAAGAGTCTTCGCGTTACAACCCCTGGACGGTAAATCAGCTGGATTCATATTACCAGGTAAGTGATACCAATCATCAGGGTTGGTATGTTCTCGAATCTCTTTTACTCTATTTTTGACGAACGTGTTCCAGTCTCCGTAGGTGGTGATCCAAGTGAAAGTTACGCTAGAATCAGTCCAGAAATAAGTTTTGCATTTGGACAGAGCGAGTGCTTCACTTGTTTCTTTATATAAGCGAGTGGCTATCAGCGCTGCCATCAACTCTAAGCGCGGTATTGTAACTTCATGCACTGGCGCTACTCTGGATTTAGCTTGTAACAATTGCACGGTAACATCGCCATCTCGCTCACTCCTCAAGTAAATACACGCTGCAAATGATAACTTGCTTGCATCACTGAATACGTGAATACTATTTTGGCACTCGTCAATTGGTTTGGTGGTGATTCTTCGCGGAATTCTGCATTCATTTAGCCAACCAATGTGTTTTAGCCAATCCTGAAATTCCTTTTGTAAATTATCTGGTAGTTCTTTATCCCAACTGTACTTTAATTTCCATGTTTTTTGAATGATTAATTTAGGTACAAGCGTTACTGGGCACACTACACCAATTGGATCAAATAATTTTTGAGTTATCGATAGGAGCTTTCTTTTCGTCACACTATTTGGTAGATCATTTATAAAGTTAATGTTACAGTAGAGCTCATCATTATTTACATTCCATACTAACCCGAGTACTGATAGAATCTCTTCTTCTGTCATTTCTTCATTTCTTACAGGAGCTGTGACCCATCCTCTAAGTTCAAATTTCCCATCTATCATTGTTCTTTTAGCCTCTTCAATGAAAACTTTCGCTTCTTTTTCAGTATCTAAGCTAGTTATACAGTTGTCAACATAATAAGAGTTCTTAAGTAGCTCGGCTGTGTTCTTACATTCCGTTGTATATTTATCTAAATGGTGTATTATTGCTGCACCCAATAGAAACGGACTTGATGTTAAGCCGAATACTACACGACAATGACGGTAAGTAATTAGTTCTTTCCTTTTTTCGTTCTTCCACCAGAGAAATGACAAATATTGTCTGTCTTCTTCTCTCAATGAAATTTGAAGAAAAGCTTTTTTAATATCGGATGTTATTCCAATCGCACGTTTTCTAAATTTAATAAGTAACTTTGGTATCAGCTCAAGGCAGTTTACTCCTTTCTCTAGAAAAGCGTTCAAAGAGTTTCCATTGATATCTCTCGCGGAGGCGTCAAATACGGGGCGAACTCTAGTGGTTAAACTCGAATTTTTGATAACAGGGTGATGAGGTAAGAAATGCTTACAAATTTGATTATCAACAACTTCTTCAATAATACCCATTTTCAGCCAATCATTAAAAATTTCTCCATAGCCTTCAAACTCATTTAATTGTAAGAGCCTTCTAGTTGTAGACATTAACCTCTTTTCAGCTAAATTTTTGTTGTCAAGTAATTCTGTGTAACCTGTTTTCCACGGTAAGTTCACTTCATATCGTCCTTCGTTATTGACTCTAATAGTTCTCTTGAAATCTTCTATTATTATTGAATCTGCTTTTGCTTTAGTTGTAACTTCTGCCGGGTCTTTGATCCCAAGCGACTCTAAGTCCCACATCTCGGTAATCTGAAAGTTGGCTGATACGACTGTTGTTACCGTACTGCATGCGTTTATTATTGGTCCTTGTAAAGTCCATCCTAACGTAGTTTTCATAGTTACGAGTTTTTTGTCTAGTTGTATGAAACTATTAGTGAGCAGCTGTCCTGCGTAATCTGCGCCTATTAGTAAACCAATCTCTGGCACTTCATCGCCTACGTCACCGACATCACTTAAGGTAATGTTATGTTTCTTTAACTGTTGCATTATTTCGTTGCTATTTGCTCTTGGAATGAACCCACAGATGGTCTCTTTGTCTAGTGCATTTACAATGAGACTGCATTGATCATCGTTCAGGCCTTTGACACAAAATTCGTAAACGTTGTATTGTTCCTTTTTAGTTTCTATGCCACCAAACAGACAATGCGATAATATCTCTTTATTGACTGACTTTAAGTCCAACTGTTTAACTATATCACGACGGATATAAGATTTTTGTGCACCCGTATCTATAAAGGCTCTAGTAATTATGCATTTATTATTATCACCATTCACAATATTTACCATTAGTGTCTGGAGTAGTGTAGTGCAACCTTTATATTGTGACACGGTATTTTGCGGCTTGTGTGATGCCACCTTTATGTTTTCTTGACATGAAATTTTAATGTCAGGACACATCAATACTGAATGACGTTTAGAACAAACAAGACATTTAGTGTAATTTTTACATTTCTTGTTATTATGTCCCGTCTTTAGACAAATATTACAACCTCCTTTTATTCTGAGTAAATTTTTCCTTGCTTCATATGTCATCTTATTAGCTTTATAGCACTCTAAGCTACTATGAGTTGATTTTTCGCACCAAATACAAGAATTGTTTTGCTTCTTTGACTCTTCAGTGGAAACCAGGCAGGATGCGGTGGGTTTTTTATGAGCGTCATCAAGACTAACCAATGAGTTATCACTCGATGTCAGAACACCGTGGGCAAGCTGAATTCTTTCTTCGGTTTCCACCTCACGTTTCAGAAATGTTAAGAGCTTGTTTAAGTTATCGTCCGACTTTTCTGACTGACCCTGCGACCTTTCCCATGCTCTAAGAACAGATTCGGGCAAGGCGGATTCTACAAGGGGAAAAAGTAAAGCGGCGTACTTATCGGTAGTTACACCTAAGCTCTCTAAAGCTTGTAATTGCGTATTAAGTTTATCATACAAGTGGCCTAGATTAGAATGAGATGTATTACATTTTGCTTGTGCAAGTACTAAGTTAAGGAGCTCACGCACATAGATCTCGATTAGCAAGTCTTCACGTGCAAACCTGGACTTCAGTTGATCAATCGCCTTTCTGTAGTTCTTTCCCGACGGAGGGAAGCTGTCGATCAGCTCTCTTGCCGGCGAATCTGGAACTGTACATTGGAATAAATATTGAAATTTATCTCCGTCGTCCATGGTTTCGTCACCGTCAATTTTCTGAAACTGCCCCCAGAAACCAATCCAGTTTCTGACGTTGCCGTCAAATTTTCTCAACTCGATTTTTGGTAATCTGAAGCGTTTTTTCGAATGACATCCGGTGCTACAGGTTGATCTGCATTTGTGCTGTGATTTGACAGTGTTATTCGATTCGTCACTATCATCAAATAGCTCATTAGTTTTTTTAGTGCGATTGTACCTCTGGTGAAAATTATCGTACTTAACTTTCATTTCCTCCCAGTCATAGCGGTAGGTTTCGCCTGTTAAACTGTCTTCAAGAAACTGCTCTTCGTTTATGTCCTCAACATCCAGCCACTGCTCCTTTATGCGCTCGTCCACGCTGAACAGATTTTCTGCTTTTTGTTGTAATAGACCAAAGGCGGCAGAAATTAGGTCGTGGTTTCTTGAATGTAAATTATCTTCTAATGCATTTTTGGCCCTCGTGAACAGTGAACGAGCAACGCTTCGTTCTTTGCGTAATTTTTCCATGTTCACTATTCACGAGGGATGTAGATGTATTCACTGTCACGGTCGCCAGATGAAGGAAAACCAAAAATACAATTAGATTAAATTTATTTAAATTATACAGACACAATTAATTCAAGAACCAAATTTTGACATAACATATTTTTCGTAATTAGTGAAAGCAAAGAGGTTTGCAACACTTCTGATGTTTAAAAAAACTTACCTAAAAGAGAGAAGAAGAAGAGAGAGCGAATTCTAATTTTTGCACAAAAAAGCAAATACTTCCTAATAAATACTTCGTCGAGAATTACGGGTATCTAATTCCAATGAAACTTTTTCATAAATTCCAGCTTCTTTCAAACTAATTATTAACTATGAACTTTATCATACTTTACAATCGGACAAAAGACGAGAGAGTACGTATTCAGTATTGCGTGTCTGAAAAAATCCTCTAGTAATTTCCTATACAATTCTGAAAGACGCGCCCAACACCTGAATTTTTGTACACCATTGAAGTTTAATTAAATAAATAAACATTACATATTTAGGTATCAATGCCCATTTATTTGTTTCAGGTAATTTGAAGAGTTTCTTGTGATTCGACAATGTAGGCTGTGATAATACAAATGCTGAGAAAGATGACACGGAAAACGCTATACTGTCACGCAGTTCGGTTTTCAAAATTAAACAACTAACGAAAAAAAATCACAAGACAAAACCTGAATGGTGATTAGTATGGAAATAGACGAAAAAGTTTCGGGGCCGGGCGGGGCGTCGCAAAAAAACTGGACGCATTTGAACACTAACTGGACGTATTTGAACACAAGTGATGAGTTGCCGTTGGAAATGCGGTTCAATCACGGGCACATGGTGTCCATTATCGTGTACAGTGTGCTGATGGGTGTGTCCGCGACGGGGAACCTGACCGTGCTGTCGCAGCTCGTCAGGCGGAAGCGAGCGGGACGCGCCAGCAGGCTTGACGTGCTTCTAATGCATCTGGCAGTCGCGGATCTCATGGTAAGTTTTGTTAGCTAACATTTAAGCTGGTCGCCGTCAAAGCTGCGCCATTATAGTATTTACAGTTTTGTTATAGCTACTATACAGGACGTCCCACGGTTATGCCACATGGAGGGAAAGTACCTTGATTATTGTAGATGGAACATTTTCCTGAAAGAAGACATTATTTGAATTTAAAAAACAATTTAAACTGCATTCATAGATATTTAAATAATGTAATTATTTAAACGGGTTTGATAACCCGTTACATGAGAAAATTAATCACCCTGTAGTTTTATCATACCCACCGAAAGGCTTTTAAGGTTTTTAAGAAAAATTGAGTAACCATTAAAAAGATTGAGTGCGGCCAATATAGCCATAAAACTCTTCCTCGGAGTTAATTTTTCAATTATATGCTCTATTTTATCTAAACTATGTACTTATTACGTTGTATGCAGCTAGATAGAACAATTCACAACAAAATAAATGTAAACACTTTGTTTATGTAACCTTAAACCTATGTATTTCGTTGTGTTTGTCAAGTGAAATTGCGTGATCCTCTTTAAACATTACATAAAGTGGACCCGTTTCAAATATCTAATTAAAATTGGGCAAAGTATTTAACAGTCTCGTGTGGTATAAGCCATCCTTAAATAAAAATATTGCTTGGAGATTATCACACAGCTGCGTCACCACAGAGAAAAGAAATTAACTAGAGAGGACATGTAGGCGGGGCAGGCGCGCTACCGTTCGTTGCAAAGGAAGTTATAGCAAATGCTCTTACCCTTGGCCAAAATTTCTTTTGTTGCCACCCCAAGTATATTCCCAAAACTGTGAATTTTAAAAACAGTGGCTGAGTAAAAACGTAACCACGTTTTTTTACGTTAATGAATGTTTTAGTGCGTGATGAATAGTTTTATATGCGAAAACCACCGGGTGACACTGGTTTTCACATGTTTTAATACTAAACTAAGTTAAACTAAGCTATGCTAAGTCCCTTCTATCAGCTATTTTGCCACCCCAGGAAGGCCACGGTTGCAAAGAAAGGAGAGCAAATGCTCTAACTTTCCAAAAGTTCTTTTTATGGCATCCCGAACATTATATTCTCCACAATATTCCCAAAATTGGGAATTTTGAAAACAATGACTAAGTAAAAACTTAATCTGACGACACTGTTTTTCTGTTGTTTCCATACTAAACTGAGATGACGTCCCTTTTTTCTGTGGCGCCACGGGTTGGTGGTCAAGGGTTTCTCCCGCGCGTGTAAAACCTCTGACAACAGGCTCTGTTACTTTGGTTACCCAGCTAATTGAAACGGAAACTTACTCTATTGGAATCGGCTGGGATCCGCAAAGTCCGCGGTCGCACCCATAGTACGCACCCTAATTAGTATGAACTCACAAGTTTTAGTACGGACAGAACTATCAGAACTATAAATTAGCGTATTAGTATTAATCAGTATTTCCCTCTCCCTGTTGGGGTACACATTTATACTGTCACATACTCTATTCAGATTTTCCTTTTAGACGTCTCTGTCTGGGTCAACGTAATCTATCTATATAATAAAAACTAGATTCGCCCTGTGCGCGAGCTGCGAGCAGCACGCGAGGCTTGGTCGCCCTGTGCCCGGTTGCCCCCCATCGACCTCTATTTGTTCGAGCACCCCCCACCTGACTCTTTTAGTTTCGGCGATAATCGAGTTTGAATTTTGTTCGGCGGCCATGATTTTTTCCGCCATTTTGAAAAAAAAGTTTCACTATTGAAATTTGCCCAAGGTGTGGATCAAACTTTGTAAGTAACAGTTTTACTTTTGATGGATAGTTTCGGCGGGCAGTCAACTCACTACCTGATGAGGAGCAGGAATCGAAGATGTCAAGGTTTTCCCACAATCACAGAAACCTCCTTTCCACATCTTAAATAGATTATATCGACCTAGAGATGCTCCTTCTGGGAGAACAATTATGTTTAACTTTTTTTCGCCAGCCATTTTGAATCCGTCCGCCATCTTGGAATTATTTATATCCCGATAGAAGAAGATAGTGCACCACCAACTGTACAATTTTTTTTTCAATACCCACGGCCGATAGTTTCTGAGCCAGGGCCGAAACAATTTCCCCATACAAACAACTAATGTTCGGCAGCCATCTTGAAAAATGACGCAATCGAAAAACTGATTCGATATTCGGCATCAGCGACCCCAAAAACCCCCGGATGCCGAACCTCACCCGGATCGGATCAACTTTTTTTTCAGCCGCCATTTTGAATCCGCCATTTTGGATTTTTACCACGCCAGGCGGTTGCCCCCCATTGACCTCTATGACATTTGTTTGAGCACCCCCTACCTGACTCTTTTATTTTCGGAGATAATCGATGTTTTTTTCCGCCATTTTGAAAAAAAAGTTACACTATTGAAATTTGCCCAAGGTATGGATGAAATTTAGTTAGAAACGTTTTCACTTTCGATGGATAGTTTCGGCGGGCAGTCGACTCACTACCTGATGAGAAGCAGGAATCGAAGATGTCGAGGTTTTCCCATAATCACCGAAACGTCCCCTCTACATGTTCCATACATTATATCAACCTAGAGATGCTCCTTCTGGGAGAACAATTATGTCAATGAGTGAGTGGTAATCCAGCTTTATATATTATAATGAATCGCCAAATGTGTTGCTAAGCGCATAACTTCCAAACGACTGCACCAAATCGGATAATTATTTTTTTTTGTGTTCGTTATTGTCAAGACAAGGTTTATATAAAAGAAGTTTTGAGTTCCTGCGGGAATTCCGAAACTCACGCGGGTGAATCTCCGAAACGGTTGGACCGATATTGACGGGACTTTCAGTGCTAATTAGCTGATGTTATAAGGAATACATTAGGCTACTTTGGAGTTCCTGCGGGAATTCCGCAACTTGCGCGAGTGGAACCGCGGGGCACAGCTAGTACTATAATAAAAGAGTAGAATCCGCGATTCTGTACATTGAATATTTTTAACAAAAACTAACAGGGGACGATGAACGAAGAGTATAACCAACCACATAAAAAGGGTTTTTAAATTTTTAAAGTCTTTTCTGTCTGTCTGTCTGTTTGTGATAATCTCCGAATCTACTGAACGGATTGTCATGCGGTTTTCACAGGTAGATTAAGCTTAGCCTGAAGCTACATAATAAAGGCTTTGTTTCATGGAAATCGGATGTCGTAAAAAAAAGTTGTTGTATAAAAACCTTTCGCGGGGATGAAACCGCGGGGCACAGCTAGTAATGAGAATAAACTCTTGCTAGTCTTGTATTTGTGAACGTATTGAACGTGACATTATATAAAATATCTATAATTATTATTCAAGCACTCGTGAGTTACTTTGGCAAATCAAGCCGATCGCGCGGCCCGGGTTCTCTCATGTGTCGTCGCTCGTCGGAAAGTCACATTGTGTACAGTCTCATGTGAATGGCACTTAGAGTGATCTTTATAAAGATCGTGTACATTATTACAATGAGCTAATTTACATAAATAACATGCATACCTATTATAAATACACGACCCTTAATGAAATTCAGATATTTGATGTAGCTGATGTGCAAACAAACCAAGTTTATGCGATAGGTACAGGCGATTTAATTATTCGAGGAGAAATTGTCATTCTTGCAGGATTAGACTATGTCATCGGCCCGCGTAATTTCATTCGTGGTGACACTTTAAGGATTGAATTAGCAAGAAACCTGAAAACTGCGCTTAAAAAAAGCACATTATATTAAAAGTTAACAATATTTCGAAAATCTTATTACAATCAATTTTATTTTTTTTTTTTTTTATGTCATAGGGGGCAAACGGGCAAGTGGTACACCTGATGGTAAGTGATTACCGCCGCCCATAGACATCTGCAACACCAGAAGGCATGCAGGTGCGTTGCCGACCTGGAATGGGGATGGGAACTGGCTTTCAAGTGGGGCTGCCGGAACACACCGTTAGGTGCTTGGCGACAGATTTGCAACTTGAAGGTGGTAGCTAGCCAGCCGGGCACTAGAGAGCGCCCTACCACCATGCTATGGTTTCCTCACGATGTTTTCCTTCACCGACAGCTCAAGCTCATTGTTAGGGTTTGAACCTACACCTTGCGGCGTTTAATCCAAACGCACTAACCACTGAGCTATCATCGCTACATCAATATCTAATACCTAGCTGATGTTTTATGGAGTAACTTAGGCTGCTTTTATTTTAGAAAAAAGAAAATAGTATTTCACGCGGGTGAAACCGCGGGGCACAGCTAGTATAAAATAAAATTCATTTGGTTCCGTGACTTTAGAATTTATATCACTACCAACATTGATTTAATATATCAATGACTATCAACTACACACTAAAGTGTCAGCAGGGCGTGTGCGCAGGTTACGTTCCTGATGATGCCGCTGGAGATCGCGTGGGCGGGCACCGTGCAGTGGCTGGCCGGCGACCTGATGTGCCGCATCATGATGTTCACCAGGACCTTCGGCCTGTACCTCTCCAGCTTCGTGCTCATATGCATCGCTGTCGATAGGTAAGGTGAGCTTTGAATTATCTAATAGACTAGCTGTTCCCTGCGTTGGTTTCGGAGATCTCGTGGGTATTCCGAGATAAAAGTACTTGCTACTCTGTATTTTTTTCTGTACCTACCCTTGACAACGTATAGGTAGTAGATTTTATGTATAGTTTCTTCCGCGTTAATTTCGGAGTTCCCGTAGGAATTCCGGGATATAAAGTAGCCAATGTCCTTCTCTGTACCCCTGACAACATGTATGTAAATGTGTTTATAACATAAAGTGTTTATCCTGACCTATACTTATGTTATCACTAGCTGTTCCCCGCGGTTTCACCTGCTTTCATTACGGAGTTTTCGCGCGGATTTCAGGATAAAAAGTACCCTATATCCATTTCTAAACCCTTCACAAGATATGTACGAAATTTCATGATGATCAGTTGAGTACTTAAGGCGTGAAAGCGTAACAAACAAATAAACTCACATTCGCACTTATTAAGGACTAGCTGACCCGCACGGTTTCACCCGCGATAATTTTGAAGTTCCCGCGGAATTGTTCCATACAAACTTTGCAACCCCCTTTCAACCCCTTAGGGGTTGAATTTTCAAAAATCCTTTCTTATCGGATGCCTACATCATACAAAGAACACCCTCCAAGTTTCAGGTCTCTACGATCAGCAGTTTAGGCTGTGCGTTGATCCATCAGTCAGGACAACGCATTTTATATGTATAGATGTATATCTATATAGATGACTGTGTTGAGGTAAAAAGTAGGCATAAATAGGTAGATAGGTATCCGTTGATATAAATATATTTTAATAAATTAAAGATGGAGGCTTTTGTGCTTCCATTAAAGGATCACTTAGGGAGGTAGGTGATACGATTTTAATTCCTTTTTGTTCGATGGTCGCGAAAAAAGCATTTTGCTTCGCTTGCGAATAAAATTGTTTATTGCTTTTATTTCGTTTGCTCTTTTAGGGAAAAACTTTTCATAAAATTAAACTATCGAATTTAAATAAACAATTTTTATAGTGAGTTGGTTATCAATTCCGTCGTTTTTAAAACTCAAAGCTACGTAAAACTACGTAAAGTAGGTAATCACGAGTTACGTATTTCATTTCATATTCGTTTGAAAATGTAACTCGTTCCATCAGTTTGGTTTCCGGAGTAGGTTACATTCGAGAACATTCCGGAATAAAATGTACCAGTCTACCTAAATGATCTCTTCCAGGATCTAAAATAACTGAAAGTGTGTAAAGGTAAACCAATAAAATTCAGTCGTTACGCAGGACTAGTATACTAACAAACTTGCACACTGAAATTTTCGAATAATTCGATACGATTTTTGAAGTTTTATTTTATTCTGACTGTACAAGAAGTTTCACTTCAATGCATGTCAAGTATCAAGTTTTGAGGAGGATTTGTGAGATATACTCGACGTGCGTGTCATTTTTAAGACAGTAAAATGTACTTACATAAGAACCTACCTTTGAGAAGTTTACTTAATCTTTGTGGAAGTTCGATATTCCTTTGTGAAACGCTTCATCACTACATAATGTATATTATAAAGTAGTAAGTACTCCGCCGCGTCTGCCTGTCTGTATGTCTGTTCGCGAGCGAGTAGATATACCTACATATACCATCGTCGAAGAATAGAAGAAATGTTTGAGAAAAAAATGTAATCACTTTATCAGATGCAATACCTACTTTTCATTACTTTTCTGTTACATACAATAGTTCATGTAGTAATGAAACGGCCAAGTCACATATTTTGACTAAGGTGTAGTTTGTGAAGTTAGGCCTTGTAGAGTTAGAGCGCGTAGAGTTAATTATATAGGAGTTTTTGGTGGGATAATATTTTACACTTAATATCACGACGAGATTCAAGAATTTATATATATATATTTTTATTCCCGCGGAAACTCAGAAATTGCCGCAGGTAAAACCGCGGGGAACATAGTTTATAATATTAGTAAGAGAAGATCAAATTCATAATTCGCTGTTGGTATAACATTTGCATAGTGACAGTTCGCGATGCAATTTCAGATATTACGCGATCCTGAAGCCGCTGAACGTGACATGGGAAGCGCGCCACGCGCTGTTGTGCGCGTGGGCCGGCGCCGCCGTCGCCAGCCTGCCGCAGAGCTTTATCTTCCACCTGGGGGAGCACCCGGAAGTCAAAGGGTGCGTATCTACAATTCTTTTTTTTATGACGGCTAACTGCCATGTTCCCTGCGGTTTAACCCGTGTTAATTTCGGAATTCCCGGGGGAATTCTGGGATAGAAAGTACCGGAAGTTCTGTTCTGTACCTCTGACAACGTGTATGCAAAATTACGTGGTGATTGGTTGAGCCGTTGAGCCGTCAAAGGACAAACAAACAAACAATCTCACTTTCGCATTTATAATATTAGCACAAATAATATAACACTTAAATACTATATTAGTAAGGATTACAATTACCTACATTACTTTGTGTGATGAAAGAACGTTCTACTTTCCAGTCTTGGTGTATAGTACCTACTAGTTGTTCCCAGCGGTTTCACCCGCGCTTATTTTGGAATTCCCGCGGGAATTCAGGGATAGTGAAACTTGAAATTGTCCTTAAAAATTCGAAATCCAAGTTCTCGTGATCGAAGGTTTTTACAATTATGAAGGAATGTATTTTAGTATTTATTTATATTTTGGGGATTATTATTTTCCAATAAAGTTTAAATATTACTCAGGGCTAACAGTTTATCTTAATTATTAAAAAAAAGTTTAGTTCTTACATACTCCTATACTCACATACACTCTTTTTATATAGTTGGGATCAAAGTCCTAGAAATTGTTACATTCAGTTCGATCGAATTCACAGACCAAATTGAGTTTCATTATCTTACTAGCTGACCCCCGCGTTTTCACCCGCGGTAATTTCGGAGTTCCCGCGGGGATTCCGGGATAAAAACCCTATATCCTTCTCTGTACCCCTGACAACGTGCATGCCAAATTTCATCCAAATCCGTTCAGCCGTTTTTGCGTGATTGAGTAACAACCATCCAAAGATCCAAACAATCCACACTTTCGCTTTAATAGGATTATTTAGTCACAGTTCGGAATGTATGTATAAATTTTAATTTCCACAAATTATTGCCGAACTATTTCAGGTGAAGTATTTCGAAATTGGCGATATGACCAGAGATGTGTCTGTTTCTCGGATTCAGTTGAATATTTCATTGGTATCTAACCCACTCGTACAATGCAGACCATATCTCCCACATTAGTTCTATTGTGATTTCGATCTGTTCACGCCTATTATTAGCTCTGTTATGAATTTCGTTCGCGTCAATCATTATGTTTGATCCGAAGTCGAATTTAATTTGTTCTAGTATCTATAGTTGGATTTTTTTTCTTATCGTTGCACCATAGATACATAATTACAAGATTTACAACAATGTTACGTAGGTACGTATTCAGTACAAGTTTCAGGGTTTTAGCCGGAAAATCCGGGGGGTTCTCAAAGCTCTTGTCTTAATCTACCTATTGAATTTGCATTTGCATCTAACTTCTGCTTAAGTTTGACCAAAGATTCTATTATTAGAGTATCTTAGGATTTAAGGACAGTATGTATAACATATGAACTTTGATGGCTATATAGATAACTGCAGCCCTCCAACTAATACATACCTATATGTATCCACCTATTGTTGAAATGAGATTAATTTTACGCCTATATCTTTTTAGATCTTGGATTTGGATATATGTATGTATAGGTGTAGAACGTTAACAAATTATTTGAAATATAAAAGACTTTTTATTTTAGAGACGTGCAATTTTAGATATATTTATTTCAAAGGGAAACCATGTATTTCCATTGTCAAAATTATACACGATTCTATATTTATCACATCTCATCTCATACAAATTTAAATATAACTTATTCTATATGCATCTAGGTATATTTTTAAGCAGTGCGGACATGGAGATTAACATTGTTTAACCTTAACAGCACCTACTTTTTATCCTGATAGGTACAAAGTTTCCGTGGAAATCTCAAAAAGGAAGTTTATGTGGAAGCTTTATTGCTGTTGTAAAAGTAGGTTGTGCTTGTCGGCTTTAGACACTAAACCCAATGACATTATAAGTATTAAAGGCACTAAACCTAATCTACTGAAATTAATTTTCAGCTACTTCCAATGCGTGTCATACGGGTCGCTGCCGACGGAGTTACACGGATTCGTTTATTTCCTCGTGAACATGACGCTCATGTACCTGTTGCCGCTTTTGTCCACCGTCTATTGCTCGTTCGCTGCGCTACACGAGATCATCCGTCGGGCGAACACCACCAATGGTAAGCGAACATACGTATTTAATCGTCGCACGATATCGTCTAAGAACGAGTGGCCGTTTTAGGCAAATATTCAATGTAAATAAAATAGACCCCAAGCGCTTGCTCTAAGCAAATACGCGATGTGACGCGTTAACTTATGAACGTGAATTTTCTATAAATATCAATACGTTCGAATCGGCACTAGTCGTCATGGCGCCACTCCGCAGATCATAAGATTGCAAGTCCGATTTTTGATGGTTTTACCTTTGCATGATGAATCAAGGTTCTGATTTCCAGTCTTGGTGTTAACCGCGGTTTCACCCGCGTTAATTTCGGAGTTTCCGCGGGAATTCCGGGATAAAAAGTATCATATTAGTCCATTCCTGTACCCCTAACAATATACGTATGTAAAGTTTCATGATACCTACCTAATCAGCTGATGGTAAATGACAAAATAAATGAATCATAAAAATTGTTCATAATAATTTCTGAAAAAATCGCGGACATTGACGTGTTGCCGGTTTGTTGGTTATGTATTGTCGGTTTTGAATTATCAATTGCGTCGGTTTTAATTGTGGTCTAGTTTGTTTGGATAAATGAATAACAAGAATCACACATTTTGTAATAAAAAAAAATGAAAAAGCTTTCATAAAATGTCCGATAGCGTCTAACAGAAATTAATGCAAATTTCAGTGTATTTGTTTGTGACGCTTTCACGCCTTCACGGCTAAACCGATCATCATGAAATTATGCGTACCTACAATTTGTCAGGGGTAGGTACAGAGGAGGACATAGGGTACTTTTGTCCCGGAATTCCCGCGGGACCGCTGAAATTAAAGCGCGTGAAACCGCGGGGAACAGCTAGTTGAAATAAGTCCATTAGCCATTATACTTATACATACAGAAATATAATTCTTTCTCCAAATCCAATTTCCTATAATAATTTGTTGCTCTTCGGCAACTCATTCGCCGGTTCTTATATTATACACCCGTTATATTCGTAATTATTAAACATTTTGAAACCGGATATTAAAATTTTGTATTATTTTAGGAGTGAGAAGAACCAGTTTGAATATCTCAGAGTACAAGTAAATGTCGATAGGTAAAAATGTTCTAAGGATAAGTATGTAAGGATCGTAGCAATTAATAGGATGTCTTTACTCTTTGCCTACTCTAAGAGACAGGCGTGAGTTTATGTAGGTAGGTATAAGTAATTCTTACTCTCTTATTATAAATGCAAATGTGTTACATTTTCAATAATAATAAAAAAAATATTTATTTGCATAAGACATAGCTTGTAATGATGGTACATAATATAAGAGCAAAATTGTCCTCATGTCCTGTCATTAGGTGACATGCAAAATTATCAAATTACATCATCAGCTTCAATTTTTAACCGACTTCCAAAAAGGAGGAGGTTCTATGTTCGATTGTATGTATGTTTTTTTTTTTTTTTTATGTATGTTCACCGATTACTCGAAGACGGTTGGACCGATTTGAAAAATTCTTTTTTTGTTTGAAAGGGTTTACTCCCAATTAGGTCCCATTGCCACCAAGTCGGGATCTGATGATGGGATCTTGGAGAAATCGAGGGAACTCTTCAAAAATTATAGGCACACCTATAACGATTTGGATATTTTTGATAGTAAATCGTTCATTTGCTTTCGAAAAGCAAAATTTGAAGAAGTGGAACTGATGATGAAGACCACAGGTGGTCATCGGAACAACTCAAAAATAATACGTATTTCACGGGTTCCGATTGAAGCAATTTCAAAAATTGTTTTTTTGTTTGAAAGGGGATATTCCCAAATTGATTCCATTGTCACCAAGTCGAGATCTGATGATGGAATCTTGGAGTAATCGAGGTAACTCTTAAAAAATTATAGGCACACCTATAGCGATTTGGGTATTTTTGATAGTAAATCGTTCATTTGCTTTCGGAAAGCAAAATTTGAAGAAGTGGAACTGATGATGAAGACCACAGATGGTCATCGGAACTACTCAATAATGGGTATTTCACGGGTTCCGAATCGTTAACTTTAATATGGTTTCTAAACAATTTATGCCTGTCACAATATATATGGTGAAGTGGAACTGATGATGATGTACCAGGAGAACTCCTCAACAATTAACGTCCCTGCGTCGGGAAAAGCAATATTTTGTAAAAGGTGATGAGCAGTTGACATTAGGCTATTGTAACTTAGAGAAATTACGAACTAAGTCACTTAAAAGCGAGAAATAAACAAAATTTTAACAAAAAAATTAAAACCGACTTCCAAAAACACAAAACTAAAAAACTAAAAATAAAAAGCTAAAAATAACAAAATACCGATTTAATCCAAAAGACAAAAACACACGTAATATTATTATTGGTTTGTGCTACCACTGATCGGTATGAAGTCGGTGACAAGCCAAATATGGAGGGGGAAGATGGGCTAAGTCGACTCCCGCCACCAGCTCTTCGTGAGCAGAACAACCCAAGTGGGCAGACACCTGCGGGCTGGTCACCGAATTCAAACCGATCAGTGGTAGCACAAACCAATAATAATATTACGTGTGTTTTTGTCTTTTGGATTAAATCGGTATTTTGTTATTTTTAGCTTTTTATTTTTAGTTTTTTAGTTTTGTGTTTTTTAAGAAATAAAATTGCATTAATTAAAATATTACAATGAAAAAAGATAATAAAATTAAGTGTCATTTTAGGATGTCAATTATTAAATTATGATAATCAAAATATTTTATATGAAAATAGGTCATTTAGAAATTGATTTAAGTCAATTTGAACTTCTGTTCAGGTAGTCTCGTACACTATAGAAACATTGGGATTGCAGCCATTGTCTTAAGCTTGTTGCAAATTTCACACTTTAACTACTCAACCGATCATCGTGAAATTTTGCATACACATTGTCAGGGGTACAGAGAAGGACAATGGATACTTTTTATCCCGGAACTCTTGTGTGAACTCTTAAATTGAAGCGAGTGAAACCATGGGAAACAGCTACGAACTAATAAAACCCAAATTTATTGATCATCGATATCTTCCTACAGTATAAACCTTTCTGATGCAAATTATCCGTCGTTAGCTTATTTCCACATCATTTTTATTCCGACAATGTTTTGGTCGTGGCTCGGAAAATACGTTATAGAACTCTGCTTATATAAACATAATGTATTTCAATATTAAATCTCTCATATAAGCTTTTGATTATGTGACAAGGGAAGTTATTGGATTAATTTCGGAGAAATTTCCATTTTCAATTCAAAACGCGTGTTCTAATTTCAAGAATACCTAATAGGCATGTTGACTAATTTTTTTTTTAAGTTCGTCTTGTAGATTATTAAAAAATATTGGACACGTATTTTTTCTTTTTTCCTAATCAAAAAATAACGGCGATAATATATTGAGTTGAAATTTCGCGTGACGTCACTATTCTTACTTATTTTATTCTTTTTCTTTTATTCTTTTCCAAACTTATTTTATTCTTTTTCTCCTTACAATAAAAAACACTACAAAAAGAGAATTTGCGAAATTTTTCCAGCCGTTCACGCGTGATGCCGTGACCAAGGCAAACAAGGATTAATTTTTATCTAAGTAAATAGATAATATGTTGGAGATTTATATCTATTACTAGCTGGTTTCCGCAGTTTCACCCGCATCAATGTCAGAGTTCCCGCGGGAATTCCGGGGAAAAAAAAGGATAAATGCAAAGATGATCCACTGGGCGGATTTATTTGGATTTTATGTCAGCACTGCTCCCCTTGTCATAGAATCCATTGCGTTTGTGTTGCAGACGAGATGCGCCGCAGCGGAGTGGGTATACTGGGGCGGGCGCGCGCGCGCACCCTCAAGATGACGGTCACCATAGTGTTAGTCTTCTTCGCTTGCTGGTCGCCTTACTACTGCTACTGCCTGTGGTGAGTATATCTTTCAGATTTTAAAAAAACTTATTAAATACTAGCTGTGCCCCGCGGTTTCACCCACGGTAATTTAAAAGTTCCCGCGGGAATTCCGGGATAAAAAGTAACCAATGTCCTTCTCTGTACCCCTGACAACGTGCATGCCAAATTTCATTTAAATCCGTTTTACCGTTTTTGCGTGATTGAGTAATAAACATCCACACTTTCACATTTTAAACATTATAGTAGGATGACTAGCATTTTTTTATGTATCTCGAGTTCCAGATGGAATTTCGAAAAAATCGAAACATGAGTATCTAAGTTAGACCCTTAGCAATACAACCAAAAAACCGCATTAAATTTGGTGCAGCAGTTTTACAGACAGACAGACAGACAGACACATTCTAAAAACGGAATTTTTGGTTATTTTTACTCATAGAGTCGCCTAAATTTATTTTTATTTATTTATTTATTTATTTATTTATTTATTTATTGCACATCCATTAAGTAACATAAGGTGTTTTTCTTATTTATCTCCCATGTAGACTAGACATTAGAACTTAAATCAAAATTAACAATGTACCCATCTTTTAGAACAATGTCTTATGCAAATAAATGATTATTATTATTATTGTACAGACATTGACCTGTTACAATTTTATTATATGTATAGACTAGCCATGCCTCGCGGTTGCGCCCGCGTGAGGTTCGTAGTTCCCGCAAGAACTAAGACGATGATTCCAAGTTAGGTACCTACTCGTTATAACATTATTAGCTGTTTGTCAGTGAAAGTCACGTTAATCAACTGCTTCGGAGATTCACCCGCCTGAATTTCGGAGGACCCGCAGGACCCTGAAGTACCTATCTTTCCTGGACTCCTTACAACATCAACTATCTGCCCGAGAAAGCTCCGTCCAAATCAGTACCGGTATAACCGTTTCGGAGATAACCTAATACTGGTAAACTAACTTGTCAGTTGTCGCAATGACACATGTCCTAATAATCACTGATTTAGAGAACCTTGGCAACTTTTTCCCTCTCGGCCAAAATCCACATGCTTCTTGTGATTCAAGAATGATAAGCTATGCGCATGTCGTGGGGGCACCACAGGTACTGGATAGACCGCGACTCGGTGCAGCGGCTGGACCCAGCCTTCCAGAAGGTCCTGTGGCTATTCTCGTGCACCAACTCCTGCGCAAACCCCATTGTTTACGGGGTCTTCTATAGGAGCCGGTGGTCGTGGCGAAACACTAGAGTAAGTAGACATAGATACGTATAGACAATTAGACATTTATAGACAGTCATATCTTTTTTGGCATTAAAGAATTATTTAAAACTAGCTGTTCTCCGCGGTTTCACCCGCGGTAATTTCAAAGTTTCCGCGGGAATTTCGGGATAAAAAGTACCCTATGTGCTTCTTTGTACCCCTGTCAACGTGCATGCAAAATTTTGTGATGATCAGTTGAGCCTTTAAGGCGTGAAAGCGGTTACGTACTCTATCTATTGGTGAAAACCTTATGAAAATTCGTTCAGTCGTTTTGGAGTTTATCGCGAACAGACAGATGCAGACAGACGCAGCTGAGGCCTTTTTTTATAATATGTTAGGATTGGTATACACGGTGTCTGCTCCCTGCTTCAAGCTATTAAGACAGCTCATTCAATTGCTATTATTATTTTATTTAAAGCACGCGCGGTGTTGCAATGGCAGCGTGAGGCGAAGCTCCCGCCTGCCTTACGGGGATTCAATGGAGATATCAGCGTCCACGCTCCAGCGCGCGAGGAGTTCGTTCGTCAGCGAGCGCTTTCAGCGGAGAAGCTCCACCTACTCGACCTCCAACGCGTCCAAGCATTATAACAATAACAACAATCACGTTGGTAACGGCATCGTTTGAAACAACGCGGTCGCATTGTTGAACAATAACTAGTTAACGTAATTTTTTTGGTTATTTGATTTATGAGTGATAACGTTATAATTTTTAAGTAATTAAATATCTAAATTAAATAGCGGAGTGATGTTTATATTAAATATTAAGTCCGATGAGAAGTGTAAACGTACGACTAAGTAATAGTTTAACTCTTAATTCTAGGGGCACTAAACTCCTGATATGTATCAAAAGTTTATTTTATCTACTAATAACAAAAATATTAGATTGTACATAATAGTTTAAGACATTTTGTCAGTGACATTTATGCTTACACTGCTTTTCACTGTGACTGCGAGAAAATAAAAGAGTGATACACAAATTATATTGTAAATAAATGAGAATAGTTAAATAAAAGAAACTTTTTAAATATTGACAATACCAAATTGTTCAGTGTTTAGAACCCAGTATTTTTTGTTACATAAAAATTAAACAGCACTAAGGAAAAAAAACCGTAGAAGACAAACGATAGGGAGTTAACTATACCTTGTGTATATTAATCCGTTAAAAATGTCATAAACAAAAAGGAGTATCAAAAATGAACGAGCAGCGGTTGGTTAGTTATTAAAATAAGCTATACCTACACATCTTTTAAAGTATCCACAGTGATTTTAAGTTTTTCTTATTAAACATATAAAAAAAAAACTTCAGAAGGGAAATTAGGCATGTAACTGATTCTTGCCATTTTTTTGTGAAATGTAGGAATATTTTGGAACGTGACAATTATTATGTATGCAGTATGTGTATCTAAGTAAAGCACATTCCAGTGGTATATGTATAAGATTATTTATTTATATAACAAAATATATGATAGGATGGTGTTGAAAATGTACGTGAATTTGAATTACTTTGAGCTGTACAGAAAGTTTAGGATAATCAACATTCCAGTTTTTAATACATGTATGTAGATTTAATATAGTAATATGTTTTGACTGAAAGAAGATGATTATAAATAAAAGTACCTATTTTGGCACCAAAGATTGTACATAAGTATAGATTTTATTCTGAAATTTTGTTTTAAATGTAAGTTGTATAATTTTTTTATCTATTGTTTTTTTTTATTTACTACTAGATATATGGATTTGGCTGTGAGGCGTAAATAGATAGTTTTTTTTTAATTTAAGAATAAAATAATTCGAAGGAGTTTCATTAAAAAAAAAACCATATACAATTATCTTTTTATTTATTTTTTATACTACTTATACCTATCCTCATACATGTTAGATATAATTCAAACAAGAAACATATACCTACACAGACAATGCATAAAGCCGGGCACTCATGTGAGGAGGTTTTTTTCCGCAAGATAGTGCACAATTGCGAGAAAACTGGGTTAAATGAAGTCAAAGTCAAACACAGATTAATTAATTTAGAATAAAAGTAGATAAATTTTGAATAGCATTTTGAATCACGTAAGATTAGGGGGTCAAGCAAAATCGCACGACATCTCACCAGGGGGGAGGGGGGGGGGGGGGGGGGGGGGTAAAAATGCCAAAATCACCTCACATGAATATTGGATGGGAAATGGGGTAGGTAAATCTTTAGGCCCGCTGCAAACGCAACGCGTTTGGCTCGTTAATAATAATTATATTTGCCTAGGTTTCGTACGTGCAACGATTACACTCATGTTTACCCAGCTTTATTATTATACAATAATATACTTAATTGAAACTTATTTAGATATCTTAATTCATCTCAAATGAAGTTAACGACAGTAAAAAAGAAACAAAAAACAGAAAACAATATACCGAGAGAATATAATAACACAATAAGTCTGGGTGAAACTTTAGATTGTAGAAATTTTATAACATTTTTGTGATTTTTTTTAAATATTAATTTATAAAAAGTTTCTAAATATTTGTTGATGTTTACGCTAAACTTGGTCGTAACTCCTTTGTTGGCGTGGGTAGTGTAAATTTTCTTTCAAAAAAACAAAAACGAGTAGGTAATGCATAGTTAAGTAAAAACACTAGACTAGAACTATTTCAATATAACATACAAAGATAATACAAGGACACTGACCGTATATGTACGAATTTTACTACACCTCATAAAAATTGCTTATTTTTTTAACCACATTTATTATAACTAAATATTTCAACATTTAATTAAATCTATACCCATTTCCACTTCGAAAGAACCATTTGTTTTTCCAAAAAGATTTTTTACACTAGAATTCAAAAATTATAAATATTAAATTTTATAACTAGTTATGTAGGTAGGTATTCATTTGATTAAAAAACACTATTTAATCTTTTTTATCGATATTTTATTTATTTTACCTTAACGTGAATCGGAATGTAATTATAATAATGTAATAAATAAATAAACTACAAAAACGTCTCATAGGTATTAAACAAGTTAACAATAAATTAATAAATAACTTGAATATTAACGGAGGTTTATGGCATATCTATAAAACAGTCTAACAATACAATTTGCACGACGACTACGACTAATGTACATTTATACAAAAATAGACGTTAAATATACAAACAAACACACTTCATCGTCTACACAATATATTAGGTATAGAGCAACGTGTAGAATAAGAATCATGAAATACCTATATTAAGAAAATATCATTTGTGGATATGTGATTTTGACATAATTTCATAGAGTAATGCAAAATTACAAAATACATGCAATACGCACTTAAGGTGGATCGTTAGGGCTACCTTTAATACGAATTTCAGTAGGTAGATATAGTTATTTTTATACACACCGACTGCTTCTTTAATTATTATACCTTAAATATAAAATACTATTATTTTTTATAATCTCGCGAATGCTATATTTTATTTTTAAACAATATATCACGTGTTTTTGTTTTATTTTCTGCGTATAGTGTTTGGTATTAGCGTCGCGCGGAGTTAAAAATAATTTCGTTTTTTCCAATTAGGCATAATATCAAAAGTTCAAAATATCTACTAAAATTCGACAGACGATCGAGAATCCACTTGGACCTTTGAGTTTAAATTTACTTAAACTTACATACTATTTGAGACAGTAAGTACAGCAGAATAAAGTCCTGCGATGTACAGATAGATAGCTCTAGATTCTCTATACGAGTATGTAACACATATGGCACATCAAGAACACACCGACACGTAATAACATCAAGTTATATTAAGTTACACCTAGGTATCCATATACATATATATCTATGATTTTGTACGAACCAACAGCTGCTGTTGACCTCAAATATTTTTCAACCACTATAGGTACAAATCGTTACTAACGTATTAATTCAATTTCTGAATTTGATTCTTAATGATTTCTTAATGTTTTTTTTATCTCAAGAAAAAAATATCCCATTAATTTAATAAGATGAAATAATCACTAGAATAAATAATAATTCAAATAGGTAAATCACAAGAATTTCGATAGGTAGAAGTTCAGTTCATTTGAGATACCAAGTAAACAATTAATAATTTTATGAAAGTTAAGAAACTATTAATTTAAATAAATAACACACGATTTTTTTCAGGTTGACTGTGTCAGAATCACGTAAGTAGATATATAAGTGTTTACCCTCATTGAGTATACATCACAACTTTATACATAAATTATTTTTCTAATCATAATTTATTTTGTTGATCTACTAAAAAAAACAACAACTTTATTGTCCTTTCACAAAATAACGCTAGTTACCTATATGCCTAGGTATTTGAACACAAAACGGCTACTAACCGTTAAGCTCGACGCCCACTAGCGAGATGGCATAGCAGATGCATGACAGGAGACTTTTAGATGCCGAACTCAAAATTAATCCCTACTTCGCTTGGTCACGGCATCACGCGTGGACGGCTGGACCAATTTCGCTAATTCTTTTTTTGTTGTGTGTTGTTATTGTAAGGAGAAGGTTCTTATGGAAGAATTTTGGAGTTCCTGCGTGAATTCCGAACCTCACGCGGGTGGATCTCCGAAACGGTTGGACCGATTTTGACGGTACTTTCACTGTTAATTAGCTTATGTTCTAAGAAGTAAATTAGTCTACTTTGGAGTTCCTGCAGGAGTTCCTAAACTCATGCGGGTGAAACCGCGGGGCCAAGCTAGTAAGTATACTATAAAATACTCATAAAAAGCCGATAAGTCAGTTTATTTCTAAAAATTACTGTCTTTTACCGTGGAGAAGTCAGTATTAGTCATCTAAAATCCCCTGCCGTGCCGCCAGTGTGCACTGGTCCTTATTTGTTGCTGACCGTTGAGTAGGTACAGTCAGCAACGGAAATTCGTAGACACTTTTGTCAATCGTTGAACTTTATTACTAGGTATTCAAATAAGATCCAATGACTGACAAATATTTACATATTTCTACTGCTCACTTTATTGTTAATTTAGCGATCGCCCTTCTCTAACTCGGTGAGCTCTTGCGCGGGCGCCTGGTCCCGGTCGTGTTGCAGCGCGCGCGTCTTCTCGATGTCGCCCTCCGAGAGTTTGGTCACGATTATCGCACCCAGTGCGTCACACACCACGTTGATCGTAGTGCGAAATCGGTCGCTAAAACAATAATCGCAAATTGAACATATAAAATGCTTTGTCCTGAATGACTGATGCATCAACGCCCAGCCTAAACCGCTGATCGTAGAGACCTGAAACTTGGAGGGTGTGTTCTTTGTATGACGTAGGCATCCGAATCCGAAAAGGGGTTGCAAAGTTTATATGGAACAATTTCGCGGGAACTCCGAAATTATCGCGGGTGAAACCGCGCGGGAGAGCGGATATAAAGGCGGAAGAGTGAATGGGGAAGAGATGTGTTCGGAGCACATTGATTACTTATAATAAATTAGGTATACAACAGTATTCTCATTACACAAAAGTGAAACACAAAAAATCAATTTTTATTAGAATGAAGAATCAAGAATACAATATCATCTATTATAGAGGTAAGTAAAGTTTGTTAGTTTCTGAGTTTGTTTGTACTTGTAGGAAATCTCTGGAACTTATTGAATTGAATTGAATTTAATTTATTTATTTCTCATATACAATTTAAATAATATAAATATTACAAAGTATGTACCGAGATCACCGAGATAGTCAAAATTTATACGTATTTTGATATCCTGATATTTGGATATCTGAAATATGAAATTATAAAATACAAAAATCAATTATCAAATAAATTTGTCCCCTAAATATTCATTTACTGAATAATATGGCTTGGTTAACAAGAGATTTTTGAGGTTACGCTCAAACACTTCGTCACTCACTTCATGATTAGCAGGCAGGCAGTTGTATAATTTAGGCCCGATAACTTTCGGGTTTTTTGTTGCAATTTGTGTACGGTGTGCGACAGGTCGTAACTGACCCACCCGCCTGACGTGTTCGGCTTTTATGGCGCTCAAATCAATACGGTGTTGTGTAAATATATCTCTGCATGAATCTCTTGGCTTACAACCCGTAACAATTCTTAGCACACGTTTCTGAGCTATAAGTACTCGGTTAGCATCTGATGAATTTCCCCAAAGTATTATTTCGTAAGATGCTAATGAATGAAAATATGCAAAATATGTTTGTCTTAATACTTTAGAGGAAACAAGGGGTTTTAGTTTTTTTATAGCATATGTTGCGCTGGATAGATTAGGTAACACATAATTTATCGACGTGAGTTTTCCAATTTAGAGTCGAGTCCAAATGCAAGCCAAGAAATTTACATATATTAGTTAAAGGGACCGGATTATTGATTTCTGGTGGACATTGTATCTATTGATTTACCAATGAATAAAATTATGTTTGATTTCGTTTTATTGAGTATAAGGCCGTTAGATGTGAAACAGATTAAAAAAATATCATTTATAGGAAGCTACAATCTTCCTGAGTGACATACAGTAACTTTTATCTCGGAATTCCCGCGGGAACTCTGAAATGGTCGCGAGTTGCGCCGGAAAAAACTAAGTTTAAAACTGATGTTGTTTCGTTATTGGCAAATTTCCTAGCATAGGTAGAGATGTTTTTAAAAACGTCGCATAAAATATGCGCGAGTTATTGAACATCTGTATCATACTATGTAGAATTCACAAGAACGAAAGAAAGAAAAAAGAAACACAGAAAGAAAGAAAGAGATTTTCCAACACATGTAACAGAAGCTTAACTTTGTAACTTACAGTAGCCAATCGACGGCGAGGATGATGGACACGTCCTCGGCGGGCAGGTTGACGGTGTCCAGCACCATCACCATGGTGACGAGGCCCGCCTGCGGGATGCCGGCGGCGCCTATGCTGGCGGCGGTAGCGGTCACACTGCACCGCATTTGCAATACATAATACGAATAAAGTTAATTTTATTTCAATTCATTAGATAATGCTTGGACATATTCACATAACGTCACCTGAGGGCTAATTCTGCTCATGCTTTTACAGGCTACGCATTATATATGTTTCACACCTTAACGGCTCGACCAATCGAAGTGAAATTTTGCATACCCGATGTCAGGGATAGAGAAAGACTTAAATAGTTTTGTCCCGGAATTGCCGCAGGAGCTCCGAAATCAACTCGATTGAAACCGCGTGGAATACCTAGTTTATATTTCAGTATTCTATTTGTGAAATTTCATATTTCAGATTTCCAGATTCAAACACATTTTATTTTCTTTACCTACGTATGTTTTTTATGATATTGCTTCCAATCTAAGATTTCAGACAAATCGCATCAAAATTATTAGGTGCTAATATTATTATTAACCGACTTCCAAAAAAGGAGGAGGTTCTCAATTCGACTGTATGTTTTTTTTGTATCTTTGTTACCGATTTCTCGAAGACGGCTGAACCGATTTGGAAAATTCCTTTTTGTTTTAAAGGGTATACTTTCAAGTTGGTCCCATTGTAACTAAGTCAGGATCTGATGATGGGATGATGAAGAAATCGAGGAAACTCTTCAAATATTACAGGCACACCTATAGCGATTTGGGTAGATCATTTTTCACTTTATAAATTATAAACCAACCCACCTTAAAGCGAAAAATAAATAAAATTTTGACAAAAAATTAAAACCGACTTCAAAACAAAAAAAAATAACCTACATACCTATGTGCTACCTACTCGATCAGTAGGTAGCACATAGGCACGTAGTCGGTACGTAGTTGAAGTCGGTGCCAAGCTAAATACGTAATATGTAGACAGACAGTCTGCTCCCACCACATTGCAGACACGAGCGTCGAGCAGGCTTGGTTTTAATTTTTTATTTATTATCATTGCAATCTCACTAACTACTTGTTTTGTTAACTAAGTTTGATTTAGAGCTAGATGATGGTCTCAGAGAACCCATCACCATCACAGATCACTCGCCTGCCACCGATAGAGACATAATACGACTTTTTAACTTACCTCACGGCTATAATTTTGCCGAACGACAGATCAACCTTCCTGAGCTGCGCGATGAATATGGCGGCGACGGCCTCGTACAGCGCCGTGCCGTCCATGTTGATGGTGGCGCCGATGGGGATCACGAAGCGGGTGATGCGCGGGTCGAGCCCCATCTCGTCGCAGCAGCCGATCGTTATTGGCATCGTCGCTGAACTGGGGACGAGGATCATTGCAGATTTTTTTTATACAGGGTGTCCCGTAAATCGACCTCAAGCCAGGACTGGGTGATAGGCTAAGCGTAAAAAAATTATCTTTAAAAAAATTGTATTTGGATCCATTTACCTAGAAGCAGTCCCAAAAGCGGTGGCCATAACTTGTCCCATTTTGGCAATATACCGGCACGGTAGCTTCTTGGTGGTCAGTATGAAGAGTATGCTGAGAGTGCCGAAACCGTGCAGGAATAAACCTAAGAGTACCGTCATGAAGTAGAGCCCGAGGCGACCGACCAGCTCCGAGAATGACTCTATTTCCATGATCTTTGCTGTCACTAAGAAGAACACGCCAAGTGGCGACAACCTGAGAAAGAATAATTTTAAAGTTCAAAATTAAAAGTTAAAAATAAACTACGGGGAGTGTTTTTTATGAAAACACATAAATCTAACAATGAGGGTAAAACCGTCTCACTGATCACTGACTAGTAACAAAATTTTGAAAAATACTTGACCTATGAAGCTGAAATTTTGGCAAGTAGGTAGTTTATAGGGAGTATAGATTTCAGATAATAAAGATTTTACATCGGAGTTTAATTCCGAATCGGACATCGTATAATGTTAGTTCTAGACTCCTTCATCAATCTAGGTATTCAATATAATGTCGGCTATAACTTAACACTTTATCGCCTTGGTGAGTTTATAACTCTTGGCGCTTCGAAAGTTAAGTAAGTTTATAAAATTGACAAGAGAACAGATTCACTTATATTCTGCCTGTTATTTTGCTTGTTATCAAATATGAGGTAAGTTAATAATGCTAGCCTTACCAAATGACCCATCCGGTGATGATCATCATAGCTTCAGATAGTGCATGGAAGAAGTTCTGCAGAGGTCGACTTTTCTCACCCATTTTACCCAAAGTGATACCCAGAACGATGCTGAAGCTAACTAATCCCAGGACATTGCTTCCAGTTTGGTAATCTCCTTCAATTTTGTACGTCTCCAAATGACCTGAAGATAGTAAAAAATATTTTTTTGTTAATCATTTTATAAACTTAAGCGGGAGAGGAACGGACACCGCTCGTAGAGCTGGTGACTATCGGGGCAGAAAATCTCTTAGGTACAGATTCGGTGGTATACTTCTCATAAGATAGATCTGATGAATTTGCGGGTCCGTGTTGGTTGAGTGTAACTAATGGAGGAGCACTATTAAAAATATCTTTAGGGGAGGATTTGACCAGAAGTGGTAAAAGACATTCTGCAGTGTTATATTAGTAACATTTATATTTAACGTTTTGGATTTTTTTACAAAAGTTGGAGGCGATAACTAACCTTTAATAGCTCTGACGTCATTTGCTTCATACGCGAGCCTAGTACGGTACGTCGCCACAGTCGCTTGAACGAGGTTCTCGGGGAATAAGTTCCTGGAATGATTTATGTAAAAAAAATCACGTTGTAAATTATTTTCCTATGATGGAGTCGGAAGTTTTTTAAATTTATAATACTTCCTAACGCACATAACAAAAAACAAGCAAACATGGTCATATACCTAATACATACATTTATCACCAAGCATGTCTAAATAATTATTATCTAAATATTATACTATACTTAATTATAATTAGAAACAAACCTAAACAGGAAATCGGGACTAAAAAAATCGGAACTGTGTTCATACACAAATTCCACTTTCACCGAGAATCAAACCCGATGGTTTTTGGAGCAACTAACCACAATAAAATCAAATAATTTATAGAAAGATGGTATGGTAACATACTAGGACTAACGTGTTTACATATCTCTGTCTATGACCTATGTATAAATGAATTGATCCTAAAATAATGTAAAATATATATTAGATACTAGCTGTCCCCCGCGATTTCATCCGCGATTTCATTTCGGAGTTCCCGCGGGAATTCCGGGATAAAAACTTTCTTATCTTTTAAGTTGGACCATATTATAAATGGTTACAAAATTTTATCAAATTCCGTTCAGTAGTTTCGGAGTCCATCGCGGACAAACAACGTGACACGTGATTTATATATATAAGATATTTAGTACTTTGCCAATGCCAATGACAATTGACAAGTTTATAGATGTGACATGATAATACTTCATATTTTACTATTTAAGCTCTATCTTTCAAATAAAAGGAATTGACCAAGCTACACATACGATATATTTTTTATAAGTACATAATGGCACACAGCAGCATAGTAACTGTGCGCGATAGGACGCACGGAGTTGCAAATCGACGGCTCGAAATCACCTGGCAATCAACTGAGCACCGCATCGTTGTCTCGATTTGATTGTTTCCGCTAGGGTTGACACTGCAAAGTGTATATCTACTACGTATAATGATTTAAAGTTGTATGACTGAATACAACTTCATATCGATATTTACACAATAGGCTAGTTTCCTAAATTTTCTTTTTTAGTCCGTTTTGTAGATTATTAAAAAATATTGGACACGTATTTTTTTATTTTTTATGTAACCAAAAAATAACGGAGATATATCAAGTCGAAATTTCACATGACGTCACGCCTCGCTACAGTTTGTTCGCACGTTATAGCGAGCTGTGACATCACGAGTCCCCCACCCTAAACTTTAATGCGCTTTATCTATGCATATTTCCATTATTTTAAAAAAGCAAAAAATACGTGTCTTTTATTTTTTTATTATCTAACTGACGGACTAAATAGAATTTTGATTTTTTTACCCAGGAAACTAGCCTATTCGATACCTGGGAGGTATATCTAATGATTTAAATTGTCTAGCTAATATGATATAATAATAATGAATGTAACTTCTTATCGATATTAGTAAGTAGGTGAAATATTACCCACTAATGAATAAATGATCAAAATCAATCGTCCAAAAGACGTCCTCTGCCTAGAGAAAAGGTCTCCCTAGGATCTACATAAATTATATTACAAAAGCCGTCAGTGGTACGGGCAATTCTGCCAGTTCAATTAAGCTCTGCTATTATTTAAACCTATCTGTTGCTTCAGTTTACCTAATTTGACTAATAATAATGCATTCAAATAATTTCACTAAAAAACCAAGTACTGTCAACCCTATAATGGTGTATGTAGGGCGTTGTATAAATAACCTAGTGGCTGGCTGATGAAGAGTGACAATCTAGGGAACCAATGCCCTGACTACTTTGCAAGATCGTTGCAATAGTCACTGTACCTACGTAGCTATGTTTGATCATTCGTCATGAATTAAAGTCGGGCTCAGTTCATACCTTAATTAATTAGTACTTTTGCTGAAAACTGTTTGAGTACTCTTATTTAAACAGTTGAGTACGATTTATGAAACCTACACATAGATAAATCAATCAGACCGAAGAGGTTTCGGTTGCTCTGGTTGCCGGAAAGATGTTTTGGGGACACACAATATCAGTGATCAACAAGCACAGCGACTGACGCCGCGCAGTGTTAATAATGTGTAAACTACAGAAGAGTTTACTGACCAAATATGGTGCCCAAGCCCAACCGAACACCGGTAGAAATATAATGACATCAAGTGATAATAAGCTTTTTTTTGGCATCTTATAGGATTTGGAACTGTAAAGATTTCATTCCATCCAGTCAGGACATTTTGACTGTTCCAGCGTATTTTTTTTATATTTTTGATCCTTTAATTTCGGAAAAATAAATCTCTTATAAAAACACTAGCACTTTTACACCTGAAGCAGTACATTGACCAGAGAGAAAAGTTTTCTGGCTCCGGGCCATAACAGTTGAGAAACATTTTATTAGAATCCCTGGTTGTCAAACGAGAACTAAAGTGTGACCATTATCCCATGTGTCTATACTTTATAGGAACCGAGGCGTAATGAATAGGATAAGTATGTTAATAACAAATTAGGTCGGCAGTGCACGCGATCTCTGAGAATCGAGGTCCTGACCCCCCGCTTGTATTTTGATGGCTGCAGAAGCATCTATCATTACAAAACTCCTAATAGATATTCAGTACTATGATTTAAAATTATCTAAACTATGGTAACAAGAAATAACATATGTTATTGATTTCTAGAATTATACAATAAGAAATAGAAATACGTATAGAATAACGTTTATTTCAACAGAAGTACAAAAGTTTAACATATAACTACATTATAAAATCCACAACCATTTAGCAAACAAGTTCTGTTGCACTGTGCTGAGTCAGCCTAAGGCTAAATTCTCAGCTCAGCATAAAACTACAACAACCACAACAATGACGCTGCAGCTCTGATTCTCAGCTGAGACCTGGGTAAATAGAAACTATATACTTTGTCTAAAGAAGAAAATGGAGTTTCTGATGATCAGCGCTGTCGAAACGGCAGTGGTTAAATTTCCGTTTCTAGGGAAGCGAAAGTGAGTCAGGACGTGAAATTATAAGTATCTAATAAAATATATTACTTTCAGATATATTCAAACAAATAGAAGCATCTCAAATTCTTTGAAACTTCGTTCAGCTTACGACTTCGGAGTCTCAAAGTGTTAAAACTATATTAGGTATAGCAATCAACCGGGTTTAAACCCAGTGCCAGGGTTAAACCAAGTAAACATCAACCAGTTTCCTCAATTTTTATGAATTTATAGGGTTTTAATAACCAAGCTTTTTCAATTTTTAAGGTAGGTAGCTACTGTTATTCCTCCAAGCAGCGTCTAAGTAGTTGGTAATTATTACCTTATCAAATCTAGCAGCGTGTCAGCTGTGAGAGTCTCTTTAGTGAGAACTTTGGTAGCATTGGGTTGCGTGTAGGCTTCGGGGTCTTTGCCTGGTTTGATGGTGGTGACCAGCACGATGCCCAGGATCACGGCGCACACTGTCGTCGTCATATAGTAGCCGATGGCTCGAAGGCCTACCCTGTAATTATCAACAATCACGTCACCGGTTTTAAACGATAAATTATACTGAAGATCCCTTTGGAAATCCAAAGTTACAATCTCCAAATATTCATCAGATCTTTAACCTTTGTCAGGGTAAATTCTAAAACTTTTTTAAATTATTTGAAATGATAATTTCCGATACTCGTACGTAAATAGATTTTACCAAGTAAGAATTTAAAGAATTAAAAAAAGCGGTCGCGTAGTTTCTGTAAGAATAGAAAACATAGGCACAAGCGTACTAACGAAACATAGGATCTTAATTTTTTTAAGTCGGTTATAATTGTTTTTATTGTTGTTTTTTTGTCATTTCTTGAAATGATTCAAAATCTATTTCTCCGATACGCAACTCACCGGCCGGAAAGGCTGAGGTCCAACGATCCGATGGCGGACACAATAGATGAGACCAGAAGCGGTACTATTAAGCACTTCAGTATCCTCAGGAACAGTTCCCCGGGGTACTGGAAGTACATGACGTCTCGGCGCGACCACTCGTGGCCGGAGGCTCGCAGGCCCCAGCCCAGCAGGGTGCCCGACACCACGCCGATGATCGTCAGCATGGTCAACAGATTCTCGCGCAGAAACTGCAGGCAGCCACTACGTCTTATTTGTAGAGGCATCGTGGATGATTCGGTGACTGTTTGAGCAAGGAAGTAGGATACCTGAAAAAATAAATTACGGAAAATGTGGGTTATTGAATCGACCCTTGTAAAATGCGAAAATAGATTTATACGATACGAAAAAGATGTCCAGTGGCTAGTATATAGGATCAGCCTAACTCTCTAGGAGACTCTATGCATGATTCTATGCGTAAATAAAATTTATACATATATATAAAACATATGATTCAATGGTGCTTTTAATAAATATATTATATGTATCAATTCTTACTTATTTGTGTGAATTACAGCCATTCCTCAGAAGATAAGGGTGGCTTACTGTTAATTCACGGTTTAAACCATTCCCATACAAAATCCAGGAATAAAGACATAAGGAAACAAACTTTTCAACCCGGTAAAATGTAAGTTCTCAAGAGAATCTCTAAATTCACGTAGGTGGGAAAAACCAGCTATATCAGTGGTTCCCAAACTATGGGTCGCGAGCGAATATCTATTAGATGGGCCCTGAAAACCGAAGATAGAAAAATAAACGGATGTATTAAACTCAATGAGATTAATATAAACTAAAATTGAATTTAATGATAGCATGATAAAAAATAATGGTGAAACCCGATTTAAGAAGTTTTTGTTAGGTGGGTCGCGATCCAGCCAACTTTGGGAACTACTGAGCTAGATAGTACTACTGGTACTAGTTTTATACAAGCTTTATGTCTTAATGTAGTTTTGGTTCAGGTAGATATACTGCAACGTTTCAGGGCCCTTATTCACTATGACCAACTACATTCCTTGCCCATAACGCGCGTTCCAAAAAAACAATCCCAAACGCTCCAGATGCAAAAAATATGAGAAATTTATATCTTAACGCGACACGTTATAGTCACAGTGAATAAGGGCTCAGTTCAGATTTTCTCGCGAGCGGCTGTCGTGCGATGCGCAAGCGCACGTGGGACAGCGACGCGACGCGACGCCGCGCTGCGCCGGCGCGCCCCCCGCGCGGATGTGGCGCGGAAATCTTTATTTAGTGAATATCGTGATCAGCTCACTCCCCTCGCTCACACGCACGATATAGATACCAGTATCACGTGCTACTCACCTACATTCGCATTTTGCTACTTCTACTATACAATAAAATATACCAAACCAATGTACAATACAATACAATACAATACAATCTACTATATTGCACCGAATGATTTTTACAACATTAAATATAATATAAATTAATTTCGTGGCAAATAGGCGGCCTTATTGCTAGCAGCAATTTTTTCAAGGCAACCTTTAATCCCCAATGTATTAAATACAACGGGAAAAGGCGACCCATAATAAAAAACTGCAGCAAGACAATTAGACAATGTGTCTCGATCCCAGTGAAATCAACGTTAGAAGTTAGAACGTTGATTAATTACTTTTCTTAAAGTCTTTTTTAGTCTGAAAACTGAACGGACTGATAGAGATCAAAGATAATTAATGGCATTACTGGATAAAAGCATTCGCTAATGAAAAAAATCAATGGGTAATTAATAATTATAATTAAGTACTGATAACAGTTTATCCAATGGACCATAATGAATGTAAAACAACCGTCGAGAACGATTTCATGAAGCAGCATTCCAATTTATTGGAAATTTATTTTAAAAATAATAATTTATTTTTTAAATTGTCGCACTCAGAGTCGTTTTGATAGTATCTCAGAGGGGTTATTATGTAACTTTTCTTTCTGTCGTTTTTCGGTTGCAATCAAAAACATGTCGGTTTTGCGATTACAATATGCACGTTTTGATTCCTACAATGTCTAGCAATCAACCAAAATAAACATACCTACTTCAAAAGTTGAAACTGTTTAAACATGATCAATTATTTATTATTAATCACAAAACCGCCATATTTCCGATTGAAATCGCAAAATGATAGAAACAAAAGTTACATAATAATTAATAACCCCTCTGAGATACTTTCAAATGCCCGCGATTTGATACCCCACTTTCTAACAAACCCTGCACCATAATATAACCTACTTAAGTTGCATACAAACATACAGGCATGGATGAATTATCCTCATAATAAATGCTTTATTAATATGAATGCAAAAGTCAGTTTTTTATTTGTTTGTTACTCTTTCACGCCTTAGCGGCTCAACAGATCAACATGAAATTTTGCATACACGTTTTCGGGGATACAGAGAAGGTAAGGTACTTTTTATCCCGGAATTCCCGCGGGATCTAAATTAACGCGGGTGAAACCACAGGGAACAGCTAGTAGGTAATAATTTAAAAAAAAATGTACGTAAATATCTCACTATTTTGATAGTGCTTGAGTAATTAAGTAGTTACATAGAGTTTTCGCGATATCTCAACTATAGAATTAGATAGCAACTCGTACCTACGTCCTACATACGTCCCATGAAATAAAATGAAATGAAAAAAACATTTTATGTAATAAGTATTGTGAGCAAAAATGATTGGTTACATAAGTCGGTACATATGGCAATACCTACTGCGCGGCACTGCCTTCCGATTTCTATAGATAATCCCCTCTTGGCCCGGTCGGTTTGATGGCTCGAGAGCGAAACAAGCGACGAGCGCCATTCTCGGAGCTTACCTATGTACGGGCGAATGAATTCAATCAAGCCTTCCTATGTATGATATTATGACTTTCCAAGTATTGATAGATCCTATTGTATTATGAAATTCGATATTGCGAATTTCCTACGTAATTTATTTTTCCCCGAATATGGACGGAATGTTTTTCACTGATATAACTCACACCAAAAATAAGAAAACAAGACAACAAGAAAACAATTATGTAAGTATTCTCGGCCTATAATTTTATTTTGAATGAAAACGTATTTTAATTTATTTCTGTCGGTAAGTTACAACGAACTAAGTTTTGCCCTTTGTTAGACTTCAACGCGCTTTTTTTTGGGTTTCGACTTTTCGAGCTCTATATCACTGAGCGAAATAAATCTGTATACTGTAGGTATATAGGTATATACTTTCTTATAAATAAATAAAACATAGTTTAGATCTGATTAATTTCTCTGTGATCAGCCTCTAATTCTCTAATTTAGAGGTGATCCTTAATAAAAAGAATATTTAAATTTAGCTGTCACTTCAAAAGGTTTCGATCGCATATTACATACCTAATATTAACTCCATACGCCACGGCAACGGCCGAAAATCTATCTTTACTAATATTATAAAGAGGGAAGATTTGACTTTTTGTTTGTTTGTTTGTTACGATTTAACTCAAAAACTACTGGACCGATTTCAAAAATTCTTTCAACATATAGGCTATATTGTAATCGGGAATTCCCGCGGCAACTCCGAAATTATCGTGAGTTTACCGAGTTGACCGAATTACCACTGGGAACTGCTAGTAACGTAATAAAATAAGTGCAGAAAAGTTTCAAAATTGCACCAATAAGAAAAGAAATAAAGAAAAAAAGCAAAAGTATAAATAACATAATATTTTTCCAACTTAATGTGAGTTTGTTTTTTTGTTACGCTTTTACCTCATAACTCAACCAATCATCATTAAATGCATATATTATGTACAGTATCTACACTGCGGTACAGGAAAGGACATAGAGATTTCTTTTACTTTTATCCTGAAGAAAGTACCTACTGTTCCCGAGGAGTAATCTGCACTATAAAACGAGCGAAGTTGCTGGAGCACGCTAGCTTATATCACATATAAGCAAAAAAAGGTTTCGTGAGTTTTTTTTTGCGGGAACCAAAGGCGGTTTGGTCATTTATTTTCATGTCGATAAAAATAGTTAAAAATGAATTTTGTTGTGTAATAAGGTGCTGTAATGGACAATAATTACCACATTGATGGTTTTTTATGTGCTCAAGAAGATATATGACATTTCGAGTTGATTTCTTCGATTTCCTCCAAGAGCTCCGAGAAAGTTCTTGCAGCAAGCTATAGTAGGTACCGTGGCTTGCAATTTCAAACCATAGGTAGGTACATTTAAATAGAAAATACATTTACGAATAGTACGAAGCATTTTAATAGAAAATACATGGATCGAATTAATTTTACTTGAAACTGGCTAAATGCATCATATTATGCGAAAGTCAAAAAAAGGAGAAAAAAAAAGGTTTCGCGATGTTGAACAGAAAACTGAATTAGCACTAACGAACCCTAGCGAACACAATTTGCGCCAACAAGCACATCCGTTCACTGTCAAGGCGAAGCAAACGAAATCTTATTGGGGACATTACGCATGGCGACGGCGTCCAGCGACAGAATTATCTCAATATTTATTTTTATTTCTACAACCTAAACTGCTGGGGTTGTATTTTTGAATCACTTGAATTAATTTTCGCACACGGCTTTGCAAGATTCACGTGTGAATGCTTAAAAAATGTATGAGCATTCGCATGTGAATTCGCGATTCCGTGTGTGAAAGTAGTTCGAGCGACCAGAAAAGTTTCATTCAAATCGGTGCAGAAGTTTTTACGTGATGTCCGCTCAAACATACTGGCAAATACAGTCAAACCAAAATTAATAATATTGAAATGGATTCAATGGACCAGTTTGGTCATCTTTCACTCACACCTCACTATTTATTTATTTCAATATATTGTACACCAAGTCTAGAGTTTTATTACATAATATATCTAAATTTGATCATTTTACGTACCTATCAAATAAATCGGTTAATAAAATGTAGAAAACCATGTTATGACGCAGGTATAACATGAATATTTTGCGTTGATCAAATATAAATTTGCGAAGCGCGCGTTTAATTTTATTTTTGTTTTACGTGTTATACTAGCTGTGCCCTATGGTTCCACCCGCTAGTTTCAGAATTCCCATAGGAACTGATAAAAGTAGCCTATATAAGATATTCCTTATAAGATATCTAGCAATGGAAATCCCCTCAAATACGGTCCAATCGTTACGGAGATTATCCGGAACAAACAAACAGACAGAGTGCCCGTCAGACAAACGAACGAATTAAGAATCGGTTATTTGTTTTATGTACCGTATATATACTTTCACATGTGTTATACCTACTGGCACAAGTATAAAAAATGCTTAAAAGTAGGTCCCAACAACTGCTTGTAATAATAAATATTTTGATTTTGATTTTTGACATGTATTTAGTATAAAAGCTGTTATTTTGATTATGTATTTTATTAATTAAATTGATTTTAGTTAAAAGTTTAATGTGCCTAAAATAAGGACACATATTATAGTTAATATGTACATAAAGCATAGATAGTTTAACTAAAAGGATCAATTTGATGGACTTCACTACATATAAAACAAAGTCGCTTCCCGCTGTCTGTCTGTCCCTATGTATGCTTAGATCTTTAAAACTACGCAACGGATTTTAATGCAGTTTTCACCAATAGATAAAGTGATTCATGAGGAAGGTTTATATCTATATTTTATCCTGGAATTCCCACGGGATCTCCGAAATTACCGTGGGTGAAACTGCGGGGGACAGCTAGTTATTAATATAAATTAAAAGTATCTTAAGATTCCGATTGTAAATTCTAAATATGATCTCTATCAAAAACTCACCGTACACTTACGTCAATTACATACAATAAAATCTTCTGATGCACATTAGATAGAAGAGTTCGATTTATAAACACTGCATGCTTCTTTTGTCACTTGTGCGTTAGTTAGGCGGGGCATGCCGGCACGCGCGTCGTGCTCGGCCGCCGAGGATAGACTGAGGAGGTCTGACGGTGGACATCCTCGGATCCTTCAGACCCTGGCAGCGGGACGGGGTAGCGGGACGGCGGGAGGGACTCGGCGATTGATCTGTGACACCACTTCCGGCGTGGAAAGCCGGCTAGAGCCGCCCTCCAGTCGCACGCCCTACGCTCAGACCAGAACGTGGTCAAGCAAAAACGAACCTTAAGTTATAATGATATTAGACCGATTTTGACTTTCGCTCTCTCAACTGAAAATGTGTGGAAAATCTACATATTAACAAATTAGATTCTTATACTAACCATCTGAAGGTATTTTAACAATACTAATAAATTTATAACACAATCTGTAACACACGTAGGTATAAGTCCCAACAATCGCCTTTATATCAAGGGAATAGGTACTTACCTATACATACTTTAGTATTTTTTAATAAAGTGGATAATGGATACCAAAACTATGTATATCAAAACTAGCTGTCCCCCGCGGTTTCACCCGCGGTAATTTCGGAGTTCCCGCGGGAATTCCAGGATAAACTATACGTATAAACTTATGTTATACGTACTTACTTACTTACTTACTTATATTAATTCTTTTTTGTTATGTTTGTTATTGTAAAAAGAAGGACCGATTTGACCGATTTTGATGGGACTTTCACTGTTAATTAGTCGATGTTATATATACTATAATAAGAAGTAAATTAGGCTACTTTGGAGTTCCTGCGGGAATTCTAAAACTCACGCGGGTGAAACCGCGGGGCACAGCTATTTTGAAATAAAATAGACTAATTATTTAAATAGGTAGGTAGGTACATGTATTTTTTTAAATTGAGACAAATGCTTTGCTCCAGCATTATCCCGCTAGGTCTGCGCCAGCCACCGACCCTAATGCAGCACGAAGGTCGCTACAGCATAGTTAATATTAATTAACATCCATACATACCTAATAAGCAATGGTGTGAATAGGTATTGAATATCGTGAAAACAATTAATTGTAGGTAACATCCTATCATCTAATGTTCCATCCAAAGAATTCAGAAATGCTGTGGTTTCATCTATTCATCTAGTAGTTTGACTTGTACGTCCATATTATAAACATATTATGCTACAGTTTTGATGCAAATAAGACTCAAACAGTAGTTACTATGTTGCTATTAATTAATTAATAGTACATTGTTATCCTAGGGGTGAAAGTAACCTCGATCTATTGGCGCCCTCGCTACCATACGCTCGGGCGCCAAATCCTGTCTCGGGACTAAATAAGTCTTTCTCCCGAGGATAACACTGTGCTTTTCATTTTTTTATGTCATAGGGGGCATACTTTACTGGCCAGTAGCACACCTAATGGTTGATTTATGTAAAATAAAATTCACTCATTTTTTTCTTTGGCTAATTCCTATATTTATTTTGACTTTCCTTGCATTCGTAATGAAAAGCACAGTGTTATCCTCGGGAGAAAAACTTATTTATTCCCGAGACGGGGTTTGGCCAATAGATCGAGGGTTACTTTCACCCCTAGGATATAACAATGTACTATAGAACACTCCATACAATTTCTGACATCACACGGAACGGGAGAAAACTAGCGACATCATCTTTTAGCTTTGCCCGGCCTAATCGAATCGTAACCCGAGAAATAATTGTATAAGTAAGTAATTCCGGTTCAAAGAGATTTTTAGAATGTAATTTGCGGCAAACATGTTAAGGTTTTTATGGACGTCAGTTTAATTTTTTGTTCTACAAATTAGTTTGTCGTAGTTAATATTGTGTGAATATAATGGATTTTGGATAATAGTGATTCATAAGTGGTGAACAGTGTGCGGAAACTGTAAAATTATAAGATGAAATAAGGCGTTCGTTGTCGTTTTACTATACAACTTCTAATAGAGATATTTAGGCACAACTGTGAAGAGTTGCAGCCAAAAGTTCCGGCAAAGCATCGAAATGCATCTCATTGCATGCATTTCGATGTAAATAACTTCAGGAGAAAAAAAAACATGGTAATTGGCTGTATGTACTAAGTTTCTTTTGCCTTCCCGAAAGGGGTAAACTTTTCCAAAAAAGTAGCAAACTTGTCAAAATCTAATACGTCATTTTTGTGAGATTTTAGGGGTTAACTAACTTAGGTTATTTATTATTCTTTAACTTCAGCGAGCAGCTGTGTTTTTGTTTCTGACTCAGCGGAACGTGTTTAGAAAACAATAAGTAATATTTTATTATGAGTAGCGATCTCTCTTTACAATTCGGTAAAATCGACGATACTGAACGGGATAAAACTGTGCTACAAACTGTGAATTTTAACCCTATTGTTGAGCTAGGCATGCAGAACATTCCTGAAATTCCCATTACAAGAAAATCATTACCCGTAGAACTGCCGTTGCCCAACCTAATCACGCACACGATTCAACTACACCAATATAAGAGACAATTAAAAGCTATAATTGAAGAAAATGAAATTGCAGTGTTTGTTGAAGGGGCTCGATTTGACGCACTGAATTTACCCATAATGCCGCCGGAACCACCAAAGCAGGAACAAGAAGCTTTACCACCTTTTAGTTTTCTTCGGAAGGAGCACAGTGATTTTTCCAAAGGTAAAGGGAAAGTTATACTAGCTTTTACTCGAGAGAGTCACCAAAGAGCAATGCGACAGAGTGCTGCGATAGCTATAGGACATGTAGGCTTTGTCTCCTGCACAAGTTCCTCCCTTTGTGCTATCACCGATGCATTATCAATATACATGACAAACATGTGCAAACTATTAAGGACAATAGTGGACAGGGAAGCAAGCGGAATACAATCTGGTTATCCTGATGTTATTGCTAAATTGTTTGCAGATCTCAATATCGGTAATTTATGTGAATTTTATAACAATAAAATAGTCAAGTATCATACTAAAATCAAAAAGGAGTGTGATGATTTAAGGGTGCAATGTGAGAGTTTGACTGTGACGGATCCGCAGATAAAATTAGAGGAAGTGCCAGAGTTACACTTCCCGGCTGCACTGGATGGTGCTTTCACTCCATCCCTAGAGCCTGGCTTTCAGATGCTACATAGTTTAGAGCAAGAACAGCTCCAGGGCATCGACTTATTGGAGCCTGTAACCAGCAGCGAAGAAATCAAAGTGGAGCCAATTGAGATCACACAACCTGAATCCAGTAAACTTGTATCATTATCACCTAATGCTAAGAAAAAGAAGAAATTATAAGGATATAATTATTCTTATAGTGGATTATGGTTAAATTTCATATGAATTTCAATATCTATTTGCTCACACTGCTGTTTATTATATTTATTTTATTTAAATTAATTATTAATTTTATACCAGTAGAGTTGTTTAATAGAATTAGTTTTTTAAGCATTAATTTAGATATATGAGAATTAAAATAACAACAGCTGAAATGTGAAAAAAATGGTTTCCACCTAGAGATATTTCTGTTTTAGTATTGGTCTATTTGCTAAATAAGTAGGTAGTTACAATCATTTGTCTGTAGTACCTTCACTATCTTCCTTCTTGGAGATAAGTGTGAATTTAAGCATTTGTGAATAAAAATACCTACTCATTAAGAACCTTTTTTCTTGAAGTTGGTTAAAAATTGTGTGTAACACTAGAATTATCATTCAATTAATCCTATTATTTAAAAAAAACAACTACATTTAACAAACCGAAATAATGGATCTTTTATCTTTTAAACTCAATTTGATGTTGTTTTAGTTGATTTCTTGAATTTCACTTGCAAAATTGTTTCTCTGCTGAAATACCTGTGACCTTTGAAACCTTACTTCACCAGGGTCCTGATTCTTCATGATCACAATACAATAATGCATAACAAATTTTTGTTTTTTTTTCCAAATGCCCAAAGTTATGGTGTTATCGACAATATTATGATTTCTTGTCATGTATGTATATGTATAGTATTTGGTATTGTGTTTGGCAGGTCTGCTTACAGCGAACACATTATGGGCAAGGAATCTTGATGGTTGTAGCATAGATAATAATTATGGTCATAGTGAATCTGGTCCTAAGCAATATAACAATACTAAACTTGTAACAAGGCAGCAGTATGCACACTTGTGTTTTTAAGAAAAAAACATTGTCCTTTTATATTTAATTGTATTAAAATAACTGTATGTTCAGAAATGATTATTATTTTTACTGTTATAAAAAAATAAACTGTTAAACCTGTCAACTGAACCTGATATTTATTTTACTCACTGGTGACAGTATCTGTCCATTACTGAAGAGCTAACTGGAAGTCGTGGAGAACGTCAAAGAGAAGAAAACCACTGCATGAAACCCTCTTCACAATTACCTGACATCGACAATGGTAAGGTAATCGTGTCATGCATTGGTATCATTGGTATTATGCATATCATTGGTTATGATTAAGGCTCTAATAAGGGTGGGTCAAATTAGTGCTAGTACTACTTTTTATGAAAAATTGTTTTCAAGATATACTGTATAATGAGTAGAATATTATGTAAACTTCAAATGCACTAATTTTTGGTAAAATTTCTATAGCATTAAAACAAAAATGCTTTCACATATTTTTCTCCGAACAATGACAAAACAATCTTTATTATTATTATTCGAGAGGTGCAGTCTGCAGAGTAAGACATTTCAGTAAAATAAAATATAGGCAATTTAAAAGCACCAAATAATTTATTCATTATACATAGGGCGCAGTCACACATAATTACCTACTTAATTTAATTAATCCTTTGTTTTTAAAAACCAAGTGTTGCTATATTCAATTGATCAATGATAAATTTATTTACAAACAGAATAATGAGACAACATAATCTACAATACGTAAAAATGATAAAATGCATCAACAATTACAAAACAACATATTATTAAGTTGTGTTTGCAAAGTTTGTAATAATTTCGGTGGGGATTTACTGGAGTTTTATTAGAATATAAAAACAGTAATTTCAGAGGTTATCCAGCAACGCTTGTATTAAACATTACAAAAGTTACACTATCATTTTATCACAATATTAAGATAAATCACAATTGGTTACCAGTTACAATAATATACAACAATTATTATTATATTAGAAGAGCACTTGTTTAAAACCTTACAATAAAATGACTAATTTTCTAGTAATAATTGCAATAAGGAATGAAAATCAAATTATTCAACGCCCACAACAATGTAGCATATTAGCACAGAACATGCACAGTATCAATAATTACCAATTACAATTATAGCTTATAGTTGGTCATTTAGAAATTAACTATCAACATTTGAAATGTGAAAAGTTTATTATCTAAAAAAACTTTTTTGTATTCATAAATTATGTTTAATATTTATCTTTGTTGTGGTCTTTGATAACTTTGATGCAGAGAAATAATCCGAACCTAATCTCCAAGAGCTGTACAAAACACATTACCTCACTTCTCAATCTTTAATGGTGTTGTTCGCTTTCGACGAAACAGCAGGATGTGAGGCTCTGAAAAAATTGTTGATATTTTTTTATAGGTAATAGGTAATATTTCACTTCTTTAATTTAAAGGCAGAACTACCCTCATTATAATTTACTGTGAAATTAGTTTTGATACTGTGTTAAATTTCAGAGGAATATAAACCACAAATAATTGTTTACTCTATTCTTTAAAAAAAATTAAAATTTGTTTCTCTTTATTGATGTTACCACAAAATTATGTAAGGCATGCACAACTGACAGGAAATGGAGTACCTTAAAAAAGTATACAAGTGTTAATGTTTTTTTGCCGCGGGTGGTATACGCACCAAATATTGTATTATAATTTGTCTATTGTTTAGTAAAAATGAAAAAATATAACCTATATTAAAACATAGTGCGATCGATTCACTTGTCGATTCTGAGCAAATTACTTTCTAGTTTTCAGTTAATTCATTAACACGTTGTATAAATAATATATTACTGTATTTTATTATGATTGTAATCCAAAATAGAACACAAACTCAAGAATACAAGACAAAACAAAGTGAAAATGAAACAAAAAAAAATATTTATTACATATCTTTAAAGAAAAGATTAAAACCAGCTTTCACTTTTTGTGTAAACCACATAAGATTGTTTAATGTTAATTCATAATTATATGGAGCCCTAATTAATTAATTCTAATACACACCTGGCTGATGGGTCATGTAGTGCACCCACCCTTGGCTCTGCTGCACGCCGATGTTCCGCCACTCTTGCTCACTCATCAGATGGTTCTTCGGCAGCAGCTTGACCATCTCCTTCGGTAGTACCACGTGCCTAAAGTCACAACAACACAGGCATCATGTAAGCTCCATGTTTGTAAAACACGTTTTCAAAATAGACCATAATTTAAATGGATAACTATTTAACTGTTTACCTATATTCATGCTCCTCATCGTAGTATTTTTGGGAATAGTAAATATCTTTCGCTGACATGATGAAAAATTACAATACTCGTATGTATTTTCTCTAAATCTAGTAATAGGTCACGAAATCCAACACTTATGTCTTGTATCACAGATTAAGGAAACAGAAAAACAAAGAAGTTGATTAGCACACAGTTGATAATAATGAACTTTACAAAAGCACTAATTATCAGTGATTATATTATCTTTGTTATTTATTTCGATTCGATTCTCCGATTAGATAGGTACTCCTTTCGTTCGACAAAGAAATTTCAAGGAATACCGAAGAGACGTTGCAAGCTAAGCTAACGAACTTCAAATTTCAAAATTTGAAATCGACCGTCGACGTCTCACGTCACTTTTTTTTTTTTTTTTTTAATTTATTGAAAGCTTTGGCAACACGGCCATCAGCTTAAACCAAATTACAATATTCTATGTATTAATAATAATTAGTTAGAATAATAGAAGAATATAAAACATAAATTATTATCTACCTATAAACTACCTATAGTATTAATTACAAAATTATAAATTAAAGGGTAAAGCTGTGGAAGCTTTAGTAAACCTTGTACTGAGTTCGGAATATTTTTAACATCTGCATTTTTACATAAACTAATGAACAATAGCCTTTGCAAGTTGAATTGAGGACATTGAAGAATTATATGATCAAGATCGCACAAAAAATAATTACAATAGTTACAAACAGCAGAATCACTCAATTTTAATCTAAAAAGATGCGCAGGGAAACGGGCATGACCAATGCGTAATCTGCTTAAAGTGGATATGAAAGACCTTCCTAAAAATTTTGTGTGTTTTTCAAACCAGGACTTAGTGCTGGGAACTGGGACAATTTCTGCAAGCCATTTTCCTTTCACGTTTCTGGTCGACTGCAAGGAATTAGACCAACGGTTTATCATAATATTTTTTACAAAAGAAACCAAATCTAAATGCGGTACTTTAAAACTACAAATTTGAATATACTTTGAAGATTTGGCGATCTTATCCACAAGTTCGTTGCCTATTATGCCAGCATGTCCAGGAACCCAGCAGAATTCTACATAGATATTCCTTTTACATAAATTATTTAAGCAGCTCCTTAACTCATAAATTAAGTAATTTACAGATGGATGTAAACGTTTGCTTTTAAGAGCTTGCAAAGCGCTCATGGAATCACTTAAAATTAAAAAATTATTCTTATTGTTGGATTTATAACTATCCCTAATGTGATTTAGGGCGTAAATAATGCCTAAAACCTCAGCCGAAAATACAGAAAAGTAATTATTACATTTATAAACATTCCCTATATTCATAAATGAATCATAGAATGCGAAACTGGTTCTTTCTTTAGTTTTGGAGCCATCTGTGTACAATTTTGCAAAATCAGTTTTTACGTCGAGAAATTCCAGAAAATCATATTTAGATTTAAACTTAATCAAATGAACAACTACATCTCTCATCATTAGAAAATAGTCATATTCAAAACATGGCAATAACGCAGTCCAAGAAACCGTATCCTGGAATTCGAAATTTAAGTATGATGAAGATCCTCCTATTGAGGACGAGTCAGGAAAAGGTATTAAATTATAATTTGGAATATTAAAATTTTCCATATACCTAGAAATTACTTGGTTATCTCGACTAATTAGTTTAAGACAATACTTATCTGTTATATAACTTCTACGTATAGATAAGGGGACAATCCCAGCCTCAACTTCCAAGGAATTAATTGGAGAGGACATCATAGCACCAGTAATTATTCTTAACGCTCTATTTTGTAAAATATCTAATTTTCTCAGTAAAGTAGATCTCGCGTCCGCAAAAAACATAGAACCATAATCAAAATGACTTCGGATGGTCGCGATGTATATAGTTTTTAGAATTTTGGGGTCTGCTCCCCATTTTACTCCCGCTAATGACTTTAATATGTTTAAACCCAACTCAGCTCTTTTACAAATAACATCAATATGAGATTTCCAAGAAAGATCAAAATCAAGAGTGAGACCTACATGTCGCGACGTCTCGCGAAATGTAAATACTGTATATAGCAACATTATATCCAGCGTTGTCTGTGATTGTCTATGGTGAGTTGACATTCCAAACTCCTTTTAAATTCTTTCACAAAGTTGGCGCGTAGAGCGCGGTTTGAGAACGCGGCGCGGCTGCCATTGTTGCAAGTTATATTTGCTGTGAACATTATCAAAAGCTAAGTATCTAAGTATCTAAGTAGTTAAGTTTCTAAGCACTAAATCTAGAGTAATCTAGTTATTAAGCAATTAACATCAGCCATCAGGCATAAATTAATAATATCCAAGTGTCGGGTAGTCATCAAGTACAAATATTATATGAGAACCTGAATGTTTCAGGTATCCTAAGTATCGAGGCTGGTTAGCCGGACATGAGCTCGGATCGGTATCGATGGATAGCTCAAGGGGCTGTCAGTACCTTCCGATGTAACGAGATCTAAGGATGTGACACCAATACGATGTATTAATGGTGAAGATCATCCACGGGGGTGCACCTGGTATTAAGAACAATGATAATCGACCTGCGGGGTCGAGCGAAATCGCGTACGCCCGCTGTAGAGGGGCGATGCGACGGACCTGCGGGGTCGAGCGTAATCGCGTACGCCCGCTGTAGAGGGGCTATGCGACGGACCTGCGGGGTCAAGTATATTCGTCATCCATACATCAATGCAGTGGCAGATCTAAGAGCAATCATGATAATTGCCGACCTGCGGGGTCAAGTATATTCGTCATCCATACATCAATGCAGTGGCAGATCTTCTAAGGGCAATCATGATAATTGCCGACCTGCGGGGTCAAGGGCAGTCGCCATATATGCATATGTGCAGTGGCTGAGCTGAGTGGTCTTAGTACTTAGGGCTCCATGCAGTTGGAGTCATAAATCACATTCTCATTACAGGACTGGTACCTACATATGATTCAACACCTTGTAGACAACCTACTGTAACATATTTAAGCGAAGCAGAACAAGAGGAGGATACTAAAGACAGACAACAACGCTGGATTGATGAGATAAGGTATGAAACCATATTCTCATTATAATTAGAATAATTATTGTATTGTGTCAACTACCTCCTGAGAGTTACACCTAATGCATAATTCGTAACGTCTCTCGCTCTCACTGAAACCAACAACGTGTACCACCCGCACGGAGTGAGGGGCGTCACGACATGGTGGAGGTGCTGGGATGTGAAGAAATCCAAGATTCAGCATAATTCAAAGAATGGGTGTGAAAAATAAAATAATGCGAGATTGCCACCGTAGCGACATCTATTGGAGCGGAACTGCAACTGCGACGAATTGAATTGCATTTATTTCATTAATTTGTTTTGAATAAACTTCAAACTACCTACTTCTAATATAATACGTAAGCAAATAAAATAAGAGTAATTTTATTACTGCTCGTGCGATACGCATATGAGGCGTTTAAAGAACATTTTCGATGAAAGGAAATTCAAAGATACTGTGCGAGTTGCGACGCGCGACGCCATCGGAATAGGTACCGGAAGTGATTGGATGGAAAACATGGTGACAGATTATTAAATCTGAATTTATCTTACGTATTTCCCGATAATATGTGGAAATTAGCATCGAAAACTATTATTATTTTTAAATAGTACGAGTTGAATCATTTATTTTTACACATCGTTGAATTTTTATGTTTAACATAAATTTATTCAAATTTCCGACCGACAGTATTACATAGGGAAATGTCAACAATTTGGTTTCCTTTTTGTATTACTTTCAGATTATTTGTACAAATAGACAAATAAAGTCATTGATTATTTATTTCATAATTAAATAGGAATATTAAGCTATATTTTACGTGTCCAACGTTCAATTAGTGAGTTTTATTTTTCACCGGAGAAATTTTCACGATTAGCCAATTACATTTGCGGTGATTTGCGTACGCCATATTTAAATTTTAGAAGTTGTTGTGAAAGTTTTCCAATACGAAATTAATTCTAAATTGGGTATTTTGTGCCAAACGCCGCAGTCAAATACATTAATTCGTTACGAAATCGTCTGGTAAGTGTTATTTATTGTGCGTAGTAGCTAAAAATATAGATTTGCAACAAATTACACTATTTTACTAAAGTGACGCGCTAAGTCAAAAACTTTTTATTTCGAAGTTGAAGTTATTTAAGTACTCGTAGATTAAATTGAACATTTACGAATAACTATGATAAAAGTGTTATATATTTGTCATGCCATCAAAGAAATACGTAACTTTAGATATCTAGTAGGTATTTATTTGGTATTGAGGTCCTACCTATGTACCTACCTATGAGGAAGAAAACGAATGAAAGTAAATTCCAACTAAGCTGTTTATTTTATTGTCTACGAAGATTTATTATATCTGTACCTGAATCTGTGTGTTACCTACTTGTATAAACAGTGTAAAACACTGTAGGTATAAAATTCGATAGACTTAATAACGATAGCAGAGTATTTGTGCATAAGTTTTGAATTTGTACATGTTTGGTAATTAAACTTATGGCATAGGTAACGACGGTACTAGCCCGAGCGGGGCAGACTTTGGAGCGTTCGCGCCACAAACGATATAATAGGTACGTCATACCTATCGAGGGTTCGCTGTGAAGTTTCGACTTTCGTCGCCGTGCCGCAAGGAGGCCGACGAGCGAGCGGTTCTATATATTGTGAGCGGTTTCTCCGGTATGTTTATAATTTCAATTTATCGGCAGTTAATAAGTTATTCTTTTAAAGTAAATTTTTGTAGTTTGAAATGGTCTTGTACAATCGATTTATAGATTTAAAATTTTCATAGACGTTTGATGTAGGACATCGTCGTCCGCCTCGTCGATATTTTGTGTACAGTCGACCTCATTATTATATGAACATTTTCAAGGAAGTGTTTACTCTTATGTTCTGACTTTAACGAATACAATGTTCACATGAATAACAATTGAGCATACTCTATGATCCAAGCTGCATTATAGCTTCGATAGATGGCGCTGTTCTAAAGAGAATTTAATTTTGAAATTGCACTTTAAAATAAATCATTTAAAATTTTATTTCGTCCTCGATTAGGCGAGATATTGTATGTTTGATATAACTTCATGTCCTAGGGTTGCCATACTACATAATATTATTAAAGTGAATTGTTTAGGCTATGGAGTAAAGAAGATAAATAAATAGAATAAATGTTTGTTTTATTCTGCTATACTGTTTGCAATAAAGTATAATTAAAGGAATAAATAAACTCAAATATTTTGTCATTTGAATCTTAGATTAGATTGAAGCCATTCATTTAATGAAATTAGGTACTTATTTATAATTCTAATGCATACCCAATGGACAACATTACAGAACAAGACTTTGGTGCAAAATGGAAGAGATTCTTTTAACGAGGCTCACTGCGTTTGCCAAAGAAATAGAAAAACTATGTCAATCCGACCTGTGCTCTACTGTTACAAATGATAATGTGGAATCTGTAAAGATTCATGTTTCCAAGTTAAAGTCAATCCTTGCCAGATTTAACACCGAGCTCTATAATTACTTCAACATCTCCAAAGAACCAAATGCTGATGACATTTCTAATCTTACTACAATACAGCTGAACGGAGAAGAAGTGCTAGCTGAACTTGATGCCAGAATTAAACTTCAAGCTGACCTCACGTCAACAACATCATCATCTTCACTCAAAGGGAACAATTTAGCCACTAGTAAATTACCAGAACTTCATTTACCTACCTTCAAGGGGGACGTACTAGAGTGGCACCAGTTTTGGGATCAATTTAGTTCTAACATTGACCAAAGAAACCTGAACGAGGTAGACAAGTTATTATATCTCAAGACTTCTCTTAAGGGTGATGCGAAGAAGACAATTAAGGGTTTAGCAACAACTAACAAAAATTACGCAATCGCCGTTTCATATCTAAAGGAAAGATATGGAAGGGAAGCGCAGTTGATAGACGCACATTATTCAAAGTTGTATAAAATAAAAGCGGCAGAGAAGTTTAGAAGACTGTCGAAGGACTATTGATGAAATTGAAAGACATCTTAGAGTCTTACAATCACTCGGCGAAGATATCAATCATAATCACCTACGGTTCCTGATAACTGAAAAGTTTCCAGAAAACGTTATTTATGAGTTGAGAATGAAGACTAGTACAGAATCCATCGATGAAATGCGGAGGCAATTAGAACTAATAATATCTGCCAGGGAAGACGCAAACAGGCTCACGCAAGAAAAGGATCTTGTCAAAGATAAATCATATACCACAGAGACTCTTCATGTAAGAGAGGAAAAACGGCATAATGCGAACACACACAAGAAGACAGGTAATAATTCAAAAAATACCAGGTGTCACATAAATAATAATAAACAATTCGGAAAGTATGGAGCTAATAATCCAACTAAGAATAAAGATAATGGTCCGATTAAACGGAAATATGAACAAGTGAGAGAGATAGATAATAATAATTCGAATAAGAAACGGAGAAAATTCTCATGCATATTTTGTCAAGGAGCTCACTATAACGATGAGTGTAGCAATATCAAAACCATGCAAGAAAGGAAAGCAAAACTAAAAGGCCGATGCTTTAACTGTCTCCAAAGGGGTCATGTGTCAAACACATGCAAACATAAGAAGACTTGCGCTCATTGTGGACAATATGGTACTCACAATAGAGCGCTGTGTCCCAAAAGGGTACAAACCATAGTAGAAGCTTGATGCACATAAACGAAAGGGGGTCTACTGTTCTTCGGACTGCTGAGGTGAAGGTTCGGGGGACAAGACGAGAATACTATGAAATGTCGAGTTCTACTAGACTAAGAAAAACAACTAACTACTTTCGGATCGACAACACTACCGGAACTGGAAAGCCCACTGGATAAACTGGAAATCGAAACAAAACCCAACGGAACCAGGACAATATATGCTAACGTTGTACCTCTGATATCCCACGGAGTTCCTTATCCGGAACATGAACTAAACACCTTGATTTGTGATCAAAGGTATAAACTAGCTGACGACGGCTCATTGTCAGATCGGGTGGATATCCTGATTGGAAACGATTATTATTATTCATTAATGTCAACGGAGAAGGTGCAGCTAAAGGAAAACCTATACTTGGTAGAATCAGAGTTAGGATGGATCCTCTCTGGCACAACAGCGAGTAAACCGGTTGACGAATTAGCAGTTAATACATATTTCCAAGCATCCTGTGAAGTTGGACTAAACCCACCTGACCCACCACTGGACAATGGAAACCTGAAGTTTTTATGGGACCTGGAATCTATTGGAATTACAGACTCTCCAAAAATAAATAGGGATGGAGAAGCGATTAAACATTTTAATGAAAATACCAAATACGAAAACAATAGATACCATGTTTGCTGGCCGTGGAATCAGTATCCACCAAATTTACCTTCCAACTTTGGGTTGGCATATGGTCGTCTTGTGAATCTATTAAAGCGATTTGATTCTAAATCTCTCTTAACATATTATGATCAAACTATAAGGGAGCAATTGGAAAAGGGTATTATCGAACCTGTACCAAGTAATGAAAGGGTAGACCATCCTGTTCATTACATACCTCATCATGGAGTGACCGCACCCGGAAAGTCAATCAGAATTGTATATGACGCCTCAGCGAAAACGAAAGACAACAAAAGCCTGAATGAATGTTCAGATGCCATGCTGTCGGAGTTACTGCAGATGTTGAAAAGGCATTTTTACAAATTGGACTTCAAGCAAGAGACAGAGATGTTACCAGGTTTCTGTGGATTAAGGATCTTGTAAGACCGGCCACTGAGGAGAACCTTGTACATTTGCGGTTCACGCGCGTTCCATTCCGCGTTATTTCCAGTCCATTTTTGCTAAATGCTACGATTAGACATCATTTATCACTATCGGAAAACGAATGTATAAGGAAATTAGCTAACGACATATACGTGGATAACGTGTTGACTGGTACAAGTGATTCGCAACATGCCATACAGTTGTATGAAGCACCTAAAGAAGCTTTCAACCAAATCTCAATGAACTTAAGAGAATGGAGTTCAAATTCAAAGTAATTTATGAATCATATATCTGATACATGTCAAGATAAGATTGTTAAAGTATTAGGATTAAACTGGCATGTGGAAGAAGATATGCTTCAATTAAGAACTAGTAACAATAATAATACTGTAAATACCAAGCGTGGTATATTAAAAAGGGTAGCATCTATTTACGACCCATGTGGTTATACAGTACCTAACTTGCTGCCTGCAAAGCTATTGTTACAAGATTTATGGAAGTTAAAAATAAAATGGGATACACCACTATCCAAAGATATGACTAGCAAATGGAAGGCAATTCAAGAAGATCTAAACGAAATACACGAAATATGTTTGCCTAGATGCTTTATGAAAAATCCTCTAATTAAGTACTGTCAAATACATTGTTTCACGGACGCTTCTACCAGAGCATATGCAGCCGTTGTTTATATAGTTGTAGGAACTAACAAAAGTTTTGTTATCGGTAAATCACGTCTGGTGCCGATAAAGGATCAAGATGACTTAAAAATTCCTCGTCTAGAATTACTGGGTGCTCTGATTGGCAAACGGTTAATTCAATATGTTCTTAAATTTATTCAATTCCATTGCACACAACAATTCCTTTGGACAGATAGCCAAATTGTAATTGACTGGTATAATTCCCAAAAATTGTTAACACCATTCGTATCGAGAAGAATCGAGGAAATTAAAAGAAATAAAGACCTAATTATCCGACATATTCCATCTGGACTAAATCCAGCTGACGTAGCAACAAGGCCAGACAGCACAAAGGAAGGAAAAATGAGATGGTTATCCGGATCAGATTTCTTACTGAAGAAACCTAGTGAATGGCCCACTGGACCATTCAGGGACAATTCTCTTTTGGTTGGGGAGGATCTGCCGAATACGAAAATAGAAAAGACTCCAGAGAGTAAAGATATACAAATAGATGACAATCAATCTATTGGATTAGACAAAGGGTCTGAAGTTCAAGACAGTTTATTACAAGAAATTAAAAAATTACAAGCCAAGTATTTCCCAGACGAAGTGAACGGTAAACAAACTAATCTCAGCCGTAACTTGAAACTCTTCAAAGGCGTGCAAAGGCAGATTTAAATATGCTGAAGGATCATTTGATAAAAGGTATCCTATGCTTATACCAAAGAAGTGCGAATTTACAGAAAATCTTATTAAAGATGTACATGAAAAGAATTATCATGTGGGAGGTAACCACACTCTAAGCATAATTGTAAAACATTGTATGAGAAGGACTCTTCAAAAACATTTACTACGGGATAGTCAGTTATTGACAATAATAAAAGAAATAGAAGCAACATTAAATACACGTCCACTTACTTGTGTAGACTCAGTGTTGGACCACATACTTAAACCGTCCGATTTTCTGAACCTAGGTAAAGTAATCACAATGGAAACGGGGCACGAGGACCCACTAATTCAAGGCACCACGACAAGGACAGATTTAGTAAAGGGTTGGAGAAGAACTCGGGTAATTCTTGAAGAATTCAAGGAAATGTTCCGTAATCATTATCTTCCAAGCTTACGGGAAAGGTACAGTCACTCGCATAAGGAACCACGTGTAACGTCAAGTGACTTACCGAAAGAAGGTCAAATTGTTCAAATAAAGGGGGATAAAAACCGTGAGGGATGGAAGGTTGGAAGAATCATCTCTCTTGTGAAAAGTGCTGATGGACTTTGTCGAGTAGCCAAAGTAAGGGTTGGCAATACGATATTTACTCGGTCCATTGCGCACTTATACCCTCTAGAAGTGGAAGAACTTGATCAACACAACAATGAGTACTCTGTTGATGTGAACCCTATACAGAGATCAGAAGTTATTGATGATGGTATAAAGAATACTACGGATACGCCAGTAGTAGTGATGAATGAAGGAATCGACACAGAAATGATAAAACCTATTGGATTGGAAACAACTAATGATTCGGATATGACAATAGAGAGCACAGATAAGAGAGTTGAGATCCCAGATCCAACTGATAATGACATAGATATGACTAAACCAATTAGTATCAGTAATGAAAACTCTGATGAGAAAGATGAAGTAACTAGAGTAGAATCAGCTCAAGAAATAAAACCAAAACGAGATGCAGCAGTCCGGGCTCTGGAAAAAATCAAGGAGTGGACTCGCAACTTGATGACCACTTTCCTCTAGTCTCGGCGGGAGTGTCGCGACGTCTCGCGAAATGTAAATACTGTATATAGCAACATTATATCCAGCGTTGTCTGTGATTGTCTATGGTGAGTTGACATTCCAAACTCCTTTTAAATTCTTTCACAAAGTTGGCGCGTAGAGCGCGGTTTGAGAACGCGGCGCGGCTGCCATTGTTGCAAGTTATATTTGCTGTGAACATTATCAAAAGCTAAGTATCTAAGTATCTAAGTAGTTAAGTTTCTAAGCACTAAATCTAGAGTAATCTAGTTATTAAGCAATTAACATCAGCCATCAGGCATAAATTAATAATATCCAAGTGTCGGGTAGTCATCAAGTACAAATATTATATGAGAACCTGAATGTTTCAGGTATCCTAAGTATCGAGGCTGGTTAGCCGGACATGAGCTCGGATCGGTATCGATGGATAGCTCAAGGGGCTGTCAGTACCTTCCGATGTAACGAGATCTAAGGATGTGACACCAATACGATGTATTAATGGTGAAGATCATCCACGGGGGTGCACCTGGTATTAAGAACAATGATAATCGACCTGCGGGGTCGAGCGAAATCGCGTACGCCCGCTGTAGAGGGGCGATGCGACGGACCTGCGGGGTCGAGCGTAATCGCGTACGCCCGCTGTAGAGGGGCTATGCGACGGACCTGCGGGGTCAAGTATATTCGTCATCCATACATCAATGCAGTGGCAGATCTAAGAGCAATCATGATAATTGCCGACCTGCGGGGTCAAGTATATTCGTCATCCATACATCAATGCAGTGGCAGATCTTCTAAGGGCAATCATGATAATTGCCGACCTGCGGGGTCAAGGGCAGTCGCCATATATGCATATGTGCAGTGGCTGAGCTGAGTGGTCTTAGTACTTAGGGCTCCATGCAGTTGGAGTCATAAATCACATTCTCATTACAGGACTGGTACCTACATATGATTCAACACCTTGTAGACAACCTACTGTAACATATTTAAGCGAAGCAGAACAAGAGGAGGATACTAAAGACAGACAACAACGCTGGATTGATGAGATAAGGTATGAAACCATATTCTCATTATAATTAGAATAATTATTGTATTGTGTCAACTACCTCCTGAGAGTTACACCTAATGCATAATTCGTAACGTCTCTCGCTCTCACTGAAACCAACAACGTGTACCACCCGCACGGAGTGAGGGGCGTCACGACACTACATATTTGACGAAAGAATGTGCAGTAATAACCTCAGAATTGTATAAAACCCGAGGATAATGTAGACCATTTTTAGAAAATAGAATTACCGAACTTTTGGAAACATTAACCTCAAGTTTCAATGAATTCGTCAGTAAATGATGAATAGTACGAAGACAATTATTCATAATGGATTCACCAGACCCAATATCATTACAGTTCACATATAAAACAAGATCGTCGGCGAAAAATAAATGCTTAACAGATGATGGAATTTGTTTTATGAAACATATTAGACTCATAATGAATACAAGAGGAGATAAAACAGAACCTTGTGGTGTACCCTTCGTGGAAATTTTAGTACCAAACAAAGTAGATTTAACTTTCAAAGACAGAGAGCGATTATTTAGAAAATTGTACAGCCAAAATAGGATATGACCAGGAAACCCCAGAGAAGCCAAACTAGTGATAAGATAAGAATGATCGATGTTATCAAACGCCCCTTTGATATCCAAAAAAACTGCTAATGTATAATGATTATTATGGAAATTATTTTTGATATCTCCAATTAAGCAGCTTAAGTTATCTATTGTGCTTTTACCTTTCCGGAATCCATATTGAGTGTTGGGTAAGAAGCTATTATTTTCAATAAACCATTCCAATCTATTTTTTAACATAGTTTCAAAAACTTTTGAAAAACAAGACGTTAAGGAAATGGGTCTGTAAGAGCTAATACTATTTGGATTTTTATAAGGCTTTAGGATAGGAACTACATGTTGGGTCTTCCAAATCGGAGGAATAGAGTTACTTTGCCAGAGATCATTGAATATTCTACATAAAATTTCCTTGGCATATTGGGGTAGATTTTTTATCACTTTGTAGGTGATGAAATCTGGGCCTGGGGACGTTTCTTTTTTATTATCTAATGCTGCCAAAAATTCATTAAAAGAAAATGGGTCTACTATCCATTGAGCTTCCTGGGCTCCAGAATTGTCAAAAAATTCTTGCAACTCACTTTTATTAGTTACTACATTATTATGGGAGGCAATTTGATCTAAAAACAGTGAGGCATTTGCTGGGTTCTGAAAAAAGCTTGGTGATGTAGCAATACTATTGAGTTTAGCATGCTTAAATCTACGAATATGATCCCAAATAATTTTACTTGATGTCATACGATTGAATGACGCACAAAGATCCATCCAACTCAAACGTTTAGTTTCTAATATTGTTTTCTTTTTTAAAGCATCTAGTTTTTTAAAAATAATATAATTTTCCATAGACGGATACTGTTTATATGAGGATAAGGCAATTTTGGCTTGTAACACTACGCGGTCACAATCAGCATTCCACCAAGGAACAGCTTTATGATTCTTTTTATGTTGGTAACACTTTTTCTTGTCAAATGTCATTAATATGTCATGTAAAATACTCAAATAATTCAAATAGTTTTCATGAGGGTTATCCACAAATTAACTAGACTTATGTCTAAAGAAAAATCATCCATACAACATAAAAAATTAACTAGACTTATGTCTAAAGACAGATAGGAATCTGACAGTGATTTGAGGAGTCGTAGAGATCCACCAATCACAGGGCACTGTCGACCCACAGATAAAAAATAATAGTGATGAGCATTTCGATAAAGTTTGACGATACTAGGGATGGGATCCAGTACTCGTATCGATAGTATTATAGCTTAGTAGGATTAAATATTTTATTTTAGGGGTGTGATTGATCTATGAACACAATTAGTTCATTAACATGTTTAGAGAAAAACATAAATAAGAGCAAATAAAACTTGTAAAATCACAAAAACTTTATCTTTAATTAAGTATATAAATGTTACAACATTACTATTAAGTACTATATTTACATATTGCAAATTTACAGTAATATTATTTTATTTTATATTATTAAGGATAACAACAGCCATCATTGCTAATTGTACATTATATTATTCTAGACATAAATGGGCAAATAATACTTATCTGCTTGATTTTATTACAAAATTTCGTAAACAAACCGTTTTCAAATTATTCAACAAGATAATAATCAGTAAATAACATACAAGTAATAAATAGCTAGTTATTATGATGCTGTTGCATTAAACATGAACTCTTAAAATTCGTGTGTATTTCAAGCTGACCTTATGTTTAAATGCGATTCATAATTTGTTTTATAGAGTAAGAAAAAATGGTTTGCCATTTCACTTCAAACCAAGACACGACAAATAAAAACTGTGAAGCGAAAATGATTTGCACGTTACATCACAAAATTAATCACTGTCATACTTCTGAATCTGATCATATTCTGATTTCTGACCTAACAAATTTGTCCTTCGTAACTGTTTTCCACTGTTTTCTCTAACTGACATCAGCATGCATAGTGCGCTTACCTATCCAAAGCTTCTGTTGCCATATTGAAAAGGCAATCAACTAAAATGATTACCGGTGTGTTATGTAAGTTGTACGTTACGTTGATGTTGATTGCTCTAATGCGACCCAAAAAATGTTTCTTGATTTAAGTTGCATGTAGGTACAAAATTTTTTTTTTTTTAAGAAATGACCATTTGGTTAATTTGGTCAATCTATGAAGCTTTTGAGCGTAATAATCCAAATAGTTTAATATTGACTGAATTAGGAAACTAATGTGTTTAAAAAAAAGCTTGAAAGCACCTTTTATAATGTACTCTCAATTTACTAATGTCACCAACAGGGCAATTATGTAACTTTTGTTGCTATTATATTTCAGTTTCAATCAGAAAAATTGCGATTTTGTGTTAATCATGTTTAGGCAGCTTCAACTTTTGGAGTATGAAAATTTTGGATGATTTCTAGATAGGTATTGTAGGTGTCAAAACGTGCATATTTTAATCGCAAAACCACCATGTTTTGATTGCAACTGAAAAATGATAGAAACAAAAGTTACATAATAGCCCCCTCAGGGCCCTCAACTTTCCGCGAATCGTTGACACGTCGGTCGAAGAACAGCACTGCTTCCGCCATGTCCCGCATAGTCTTCGATACAGGTCAACTATCCTCTTGCCTTCCTGTAATAAAAATCATTGCAAAATGTGGAAATTTCCTACACGTTGCATCGTGTTGACAAAATAATATTTTAGCAGTGCAGCTACCCCTGGGCCTAGTTCAGTCTTCTTGTTAAATGTAATACTTTTATAATTATTTTTTTTTTTTCTGTGAATCGCTTGCGATACAATATGTTCTTACATACAACACTTTGTGTACAACGTGTTAATGAATTGACTGAAAACTAGAAAGTAGTTTATTCAGAATCGACTTCCGATTCGATGTTTTAATATAGGCTGTATTTTTTCATTTTTACTAGCCTATGTCTAAATTATTAATAATGCAATATTTGGCGCGTAAACTCGAACCGGTCATTGACACGTAGGCGCGGGCGTAGCACTTGAAATTTCGTAGATTAGGTCACCTGCAAACTAATGTTGAATAACTTTTAGTCTATTAATTTTTTCGACATACTGTATATTTTCATCATATTAATTGAATCATTGTTAATTTTTTTAAATGGGGTGTATCAGGTTTTTGGTCAATTCATTAACACGTTGTATAGATGGGCAATAACAGCTATGTATATACAAGCAGGCAGCAGAAAACGCACAGTCCATCTACAGCACACACCATCGAGTGCGATCAAACAAAGTCTCTGTTAGGATAACACTTTATGGAAGGCAACTGTCATCAAAACACCAATAAATCCCATTAAGTAGCTCTTGTATGGTCCACGTATAAATCAAATCAAAACAATTCTCAAAGTCAATGTTTTGAGTTCTGCTAGTGTTTAAGAGTATAGATATTATATTATCAACTAGCTGTGCCCCGTGGTTTCACCCGCGGTAATTTTGGAGTTCCCGTGGGAATTCCGGGAAAAAAGTACCCTATGTCCTTCTCTGTACCCCTGACAACGTGCATGCCAAATTTCATCCAAATCCGTTCAGCCGATTTTGCGCGATTGAGTAAACGTATGTGAGGATAAGCCCGAAAGCGCATTTTCATCCGACTTGCTTCAAATTTATCGTCACTGCTCAGCTCCTGTGTATCTTAGGCCTTAGCGTAATGTTATATAGCCTATAACCTGCCCAGGAGTATGGACTACAATCGTACCAAGTTTGGTTAAAATCGCTTCAGTAGTTTTTAACCCATGCGTGCGCATAGTCAGACAGACAGAAAGACAGACAAAAAATCTATTGATTGCATTTTTGGCATCAGTATCGATCACTATTCATCCTCCAATATTAATTTTGAATATATATTCAATGTACAGAATTGACCTCTCTACAGTTTTATTATAAGTATAGATATAGATATTAGTCCACCCCGGCTTTGCACGGGAGAATTTTCGATGAAAGCTCTCAGTCGGCTTGATTCCTTCCGACATCTTAACAATAAAATTATCGTCATATTTCACTTTTTTTTTAAATCTATCTATTCATGAAAAATTAAAATCCGTTGCGTAGTTTAAAATATCTAAGGGTACAGAGGGACAGACAGCAGGAGGCGACTTTGTTTTATATATACTATTATACCTTTAAACTCAGATGTAGCATCATTCAATCACGCTCTTTAGGCATCTGCCGAAAACTTTTTATGCAGCTTGGAAGGTTGACCACTGTTCACAAAGAAGTATTTCTGGAATTCTCCGTCTATGACATAGCTTCAACCACACTCTGAAATTTAAGAAAAAACGACTTTCCATTATGACTCTAGCTGTATCCTTCGGTATCCTTGAGAACGTGTATGCAACATTTTATGAGGATTGGTAGAATAGTTAAGATGTGAAAGCGTAAAAAACAAACTCACATTCACATTTATTTATAGTGTTATTATTTAATTAGCTGTGCCCCGCGGTTTCACCCGTGTGAGTTACAGAATTCCCGCAACAACTATTTTTCTGTAAAGTAAAAGTAGCCGAAGTTACTCCTTATAACATTGGCTATTTGCCAGTGAAAGTCCCATTAAAATCGGTCTTTTCGTTTCAGAGATTAGCTGGAACCAACAGACAAACAAAAATTTAAAAAAGTTATTTTTTTATGTTAGAATACTTTCTTAATAGGACATAGATAAGCAATAGTATGTTAACCCACCCTGGAGAAATTTTGAGTAAATCGTGTTTTAAAAGTAGGAGCGCCATTTGTGTCAACATTTTTTATGTTCAATAGTTAGTTACATATTTAAGCGATGTAATAAGTTAAACACATAATTAAAAAACGTTCCCTAACTCTCAATAAATCGTTCTAAATCAATAACTTAATTTTGTGGGTTAACATGTTATTGCTTATCTGCGTCCAATATGCATTTAGTGAAAAGCTGTTAATTTGGAATTACAAACAGAAAATCAATTTTACTTATATGTATGTAGATATATAGACTAACTGTTCGCTACGGTTTCATTTGCGTTAATTCAGAGTTCCATGCTACACATGCACACATGTTTACGTGTAGATATATCTAATACTGAATGTATATTATATTTTCTCAACTCTGTCGTAAGTAAAAAATTAGGATTGGATTTTCAGCTGCGACCCAACGCACGGTCGCGCTGTTGACGGCGATAATGATGATGATGGTGGCATCACTACGAATATGTAGACGTAACACTAACGATCTTCCGGGGGAACTATCGTTGTTGTCGCCGTCGATGTCGCCATCGCCAGGGCCGGTGCCGCGTGCGCCAAAGGTTCGCGTTCACGTATGTCTGAAAACAAATGATGATCAATTAATGTTATGTGGCTCATACCTTCGCATTGCGATAATATTCTGTGTCTACACTTTTAGCTCCCCAGATGTTTTTTCCTTTCTAGTTCGAAATTTTATGTGTACAGAGAAATAATGTCTTATTTTGTCTCTCTAGTTTGACACTGCTTAGTAGGTTCTATAAACTTCGAAAAAATAATATTTTGAGAAAGAGAAAGTTGAGTAATTCGTGTTTTAAAATTATGGCATCATTTTGTGTCAACATTGTTTTACGTTAAATAACTTATTGGTATTTAAACAATGTAATAAGGTAAACACATAATTTAGAAAACTCTCAGTAAAACAATTCTGGATCAGTAAATTAATTTTGTGGGTTAACATGTTATTGCTTATCAGCGTCCCATTATATGGTCCTTTTTACTCTGGAATTCCCGCAGGATCTCCTAAATTAATGAGAGTGAAACCGCGGGGAACAGCTAGTAATAGATATTTTAAAGTGGTCATGGTTAGGTACATTTTCCCGAGTACCTTTGTTTATAAGATAATATATTTATAAAGTAGGTATCAGAAATACACTGGCACTCTTACTGTGTTCGGAGAGAGCTGCGCTGTGTGAGGGCTGTACTGTCATCGTCGTCATTGGTCGCGTTGCTGTGAGCGATGAATAAGTAAAGTCCATGTAAACCTGAAAAAAGATTATAGTCAAATTAAAGAAAAAGAAAGTTAGGACAATTGTTTAGTATATTTTATTTAGGAAAATTTAACCAAACAATAAAAATGAAAATCCGTCGAAATAAATATCAGATCTATTCTCAGTAGTTCAATCAACAGTTTAATTGATTGAACTACTGAAACTTTTGAATTTCATTAGACTGCAGTATGGTCTAGCACAATTAAAAAATTCATCATTAATAACAATTTAATAACAATAAAATTTAACATAAAGTTATTTCTCGAAAATATTCTAACCATGTATTTTTAACCGACTTCCAAAAAGGAGGAGGTTCTGCATTTGGCTGTATGTATGTATGTATATGTACTATGTACTATCATGGAGATGTTACGAGGAGGTTCAAGTAAAAGGCCTGAAATTTGTGATATGATGATGGATTATAATCAATAATAACAATGTTGATCTCATTATTCTGAAGAGCTGTACAAGAATCAGTTTCTTTGAAGGAGTAAACAGTGGAGGACTGGATTCATGTGTCAATATATATGCATTTTAACATGACTGTATTTTACCATAACATAAACATTATCTTATCTCGGATAAGAAATATCATTATCCAGAGATTAACCCCTACAAACTTACAAACTAACAAAACTTTACCTCTTTATAGTATTAGTACCTGTAGGCAAAGTAACGAAGACACGTCAGTTGTTATCGATGTAGCCGTTGCTGTTGCCGTCGCTGTCGCCGTCGTTGTCGATGTAGCCGTCGCTGTCGCCGTCCTTATTGTTGTCGCCGTCGCCGTCCCCAGTGCCGGTGCCGCGTGCGCCAAACATTCGACTCCACGTAAGTCTGATAACAAATGTATGTTATACACTTTGTTGATCGGTTGCGATGAAATAATGTTTTGCGTCTACGCTTTTAGCTCCCAAAAATAGCCTGCCTTTTGTAAAAAAAGATTTTTTTAGTTAGATATAACGTGTGCAATGAAATAAGTTCCACTCTTACTGTGTTCGGAGGCAGCTGCGCTAAATGAAGGCTGTTCTGTTGTCGTCATCGCCGGTGGCGGTGATGCGAGCGGGGAATAATGTGGATGAGGTCTATGCAAACCTGAAAAAAAATTAAGGCCCGTATTAATAAGGAATTATTCATAACGTATTCCTACAGGAATTCCGAAACTCACGGGGGTAAAACCGCGGGGCACAGCTATCACGTATACATACCTATATACACGTAGAATTTAATATATGTATGGAAAATTGTTAAGGTAAAAGATCCACCAAAGAAGTAACGGATGCGGATCTTTATTTTCCCTTGGATATTCCCGTGAATATCCGTATCCGTGATACGGATACAGATATTCGGCACATGACTAATAATAATTATAGTATAGGAAGGCATATTTATCTTCAAAACTAAGTACTTTATCAATGTGTAACTAACGCAAACAATCTAATACTACTATTATACAATAATCTACTAAGAATGGCGAGTTACCGCATTCATCGAAATTAACTTTTATTCGTTTAGTCTTAGCATAATATCCATAATCATGGACAACATATTGTATTGTAGTCGATCTTTGAGCTGAAAAGAAAAAAGATTTAAACAACTTCTAGAATTCATTAGCACAACTATCGCAACCATAGTATGTACTTTGTCCCTAAGTTACAATAGGCTAGTTTCCTAAATTTTCTTTTTTAGTCCGTTTTGTAGATTATTAAAAAATATTGGACACGTATTTTTTTTTTTATGTAACCAAAAAATAACGGAGATATATCAAGTCGAAATTTCACATGACGTCACGCCTCGCTACAGTTTGTTCGCACGTTATAGCGAGCTGTGACATCACGAGTCCCCCACCCTAAACTTTAATGCGCTTTATCTATGCATATTTCCATTATTTTAAAAAAGCAAAAAATACGTGTCTTTTATTTTTTTATTATCTAACTAACGGACGGATTTATCTAACTGACGGACGAAATAGAATTTTGATTTTTTTACCCAGGAAACTAGCCTATTATCATAACTCTGGTTTCCGTGATCTGATTCCAATAAAAACAATGAATATAATATTCGAAATTAAATTAGACTATAAAGGTCCGCATAGATTACTAATTTAGAGCTTAGAATGACTGTCTAGCCCACCACTTTCCTTGAGCTGCCACTTGAATTAAGTTCCACCCGTTTACACTTAAGAGTCAAACATACATGGCCATAGGGCATACCCAAAAAGGGTCGTTGTTTAAGATGCTTGCAGTCGCTTGGGCACACTTTGTGGTGCTTTAAGCCTTCTACTTGTAGGATTTTATTTCGATATATTGTCACTATTGTGAAAAACTTTTCACTTCGTTTAGTAGTTTTAGCAGAAAGAATTTACAAACATACAGACAAAAGAAACCCAAAAATAAACATTAGGGGAGCACGAATTTAAAATTAATTTACTTCATTTAATGTTTAAAACAAATTACCTGTAAAACTTGTAGTGTCAACTGGTCTCTTTCGAGTTACAGCAGCTCTTAGTTCAGGATAAGGGTTCTGTTCATCAAAACCTTCAAACACTGTAAAATTAAAAAGATTAAGACAATGATATAATTTTACTTATAAATTTTTTTTGCTACGTAGCACTGGAGGAGTTTGAAAAAAAAAATAATACCTATAATTATACAGTACAAAATGTGCAGCATGATACAACGTCTCTACACAGAGGCTATTACAATAAAATTATTTATCAATCAACTACAATCACACTATATTTCCAATTTTAGTATCAAAACCATGTGACCTATAGATTCCATCCTTACTTTTCTATGTGTTAATGATTGTAGACTAACTAAAATATCATGCCAAGCATCTCCCAAACGGCTATCCTTAGGGAAACAATATAGTTTATTGTTGCCCTTGGATGGACAGCTAGGGACTAGGCAGTTTTTGTAGGGTATTGTCTGGAGATAAAGGAAAAAACCTGATAGCCATCTGAAACTAAACATGTGTTGAAAACTAAAGTGATGTTGGTTTTATGCCACACAAAATAATAAAATTATATACCTATTTCAAAACCTAATTTCATTATTAGATAGATATTGTACTTATCGTGCAATAAAGAATAAATAAATAAATAAATAAAAATATTGATAAATGGAAAAACTGATGAAAGTTGTGGTTGTTCTTTACATCAAATCAAATATCCTTTAGGTACCTACTGCAATATTGTTATTTTATGTGCAATAAAGGGTTAAATAAATAAATATTATAAATGCAAATGTGAGTTTCTTTGTTAACGGTCAACCGATCATCATGAAATTTTGCATGCACGTTTTCAGAGACACAGAGAAGGACATGGGGTACATTTATCCCGGAATTTCCGCGGGAACTCCGAAGGTGGCCAATAAGTTCGCACCGGCTGTGCTCAGGGGCGCTGAGTTGACTTCAAGCATAAATTGACTAGACTTATGGACTTCAAGTGAACACAGCTTTTTAATAGGTTAAATTTGTGCACGGCATACGAATCGCCTGTTTTGTAGCATATTGTGTAGCGGAGTAAGTAGTTGTGAACCTACTTTATGTTTAAGCAGCGTGCCGCATAACCTCTTTGCTAACTGCTGTTTCTAATCGAGGATGCCTATCCTCGCTGACTTGGCTTGATACAAAATATAGAACACTTGTGGTTTTAATAGTCAGAAATGATACAAAATACAGTGAAGTAAAGTGAATAGAGTAAAATGCAGTAAAGAATTTTGTACTCACCAATCTTTTCACACGCTGTATTATTATAGTCAGGAGTTAAAATAGGTACATAGAAGAATAAAACAATGCCTATAAGTATAATGCAAGTAAATTAGAAACTCTTATTAAAATAAGAAATATTTAAAGAAATTAGAAATGGAAACAGAAGAAATCGTTGGTTAGTAGCTTTTTTTGTGAAAAAAAAACTAAAAATGGCGCTAAAATGATGACATTTACGTTTTTTTACTGTTTTCGTCTAAATTTACCCCTCTCGGGGAAGGCAAAGGAAACTTAGTCCATACAACCAATTCAAATGTTGTTTCTTTTTCTGAAGTTATTTACATCGAAATGCATTGGTGAGATGCATTTCGATGCTTTACTGGAATTTTGGGAACAAATCTTTACAGTTAAACTTTAATAGGACGCTCTGTAGGAAGTTGTATTGTAAAACGAAAACCTCCCGACGAACGCCCCATTTCATTTTATTTCACTGTTTCCACACACTGTTCATCACATGTTCATCACTGTTCACATTTAAATGCATTTTAATACTTAGATGCAACTTTTGGCAGAACTGCATCGGAGTTATCAATCATTTCCCTTATGGACTCCATTTGCAGTTGATTATAAGTTTCAGACTCCACGCATTCTTTATGGTTGTAGTTGCACGCGCGTTTTTTACTTATACCTACCTCACTTTCAGAATTTCATACAAAAATTAAATGTTAGTGATGCAATTTTAAATAATTTCGGTACTTTCTAAAACGAGCACCAGTTTGCACATCTTTAAAAAGCCGATGTAACAGTAAGTCATATCTCCAGAAACGAAAAAAAAAAAAACTACTACTAATCTTATAATCTGTGGAAAGGTTTATCTTTCTTTCTCTCTCTCACTAAGGCATTCGCGAGTTTTTTTTCTCTTTCTCTCTAAGGTTTTGGTCGTTGTATGGATGATTATCCATGAATCGGAAAGTTGTGAATGCAATTACACATTTCTCTTTAAATTCTGTCCAGTCAATCTTTTTAAAGTTTACATTAGCTAAAGAGTTATCTAATGTGTCGCCTTGTCCTCTTGATAAGTCTCTGAGATAAGGAATAGGAATGGAAGAGTCGATTATCACACCTATATGTAAAGGGAAATGGTTACTACTAAGCGGATCGTCGAGAACAGAAACCGTGCAGCTAGAACTGAGAGCTTGAGATGCGAACGCTAGGTCCAATACATTACCTTGTTGACCAAACGGAGCAAGAGTCGTGATCGTGTGGTCATTTAAACAGACCAAATTAGAACTCTCCACATATGCATGAAGTGCGTTGCCTCGTCCATCATTAACTCTCGAACCCCAGGAAACGTGATGCGCGTTAAAATCACCTATTATCATATAATTATTCGATACAAATTTTGAACATGAATTTTCCAGTAAATGTATAGTAAATTTGCCATTTGGAGGTGGAGGAACATAAGCACATAAAAGTTCAAAAGCGAAACCATTATCATATACTGTTACTAAAATATTTTGAAAATGATACTGAGATGTAGTATTGACTATTTTAAATTTATACTTAGAACGAATAGCAATAGCAATTCCGCCATGAGGGTGATCACAATCTCTTCGCAATAAAGTAAATCCAGGCAACTTGATGGATTTACTGGGTGTTAACCAAGTTTCATTAAATAATATCATGTCAACACTATAATCCTAATTACAAAGAAAATGTTTAAGTTGGTCTAGCTTTGGTAATAAACTTCTAGAGTTCCAATGAATGATATTAAACTGCTTTATACCAACAGAGTCATAAATATTAGATTTAACCGAACTATCCATTTTTAATAGAAAAATTAGTTACAAGCATTTCTTTAATTAACTGAGTAGATATAGGACCAGAAGGGTTTTTGGAATCCTTGTTTTTAAGTAGTTCGATTACTGTTTTTGTGATAGCACAGAGAACAATGTCAGAATTTATTATATCAGATATCAATGCCCTTCCCTGAGGAGTTTTAGCTGGAACGGACACATTCATAGCGTTTGAAATTTTGCTACTTTGGGGTGTTGGACTACTTAGCGCCGCTGCATAAGAGTATTTACCGGTAATCTTATTCTTGATTTCAGCAACCTTAGCCGCCTTAACAGCACAAGAGTAGGACACTGCAGAATGTGGCCCGCTGCAGTTAGAGCACTTGAAACTGGTCGGGGTGCTGCATTCTTTGAAGAAATGTGAACCAGAGCAAATAGAGCATACTTGAGTGCTTCTGCAAGCACCACTTCCATGTCCAAATTTGTAGCATTTAAAGCACTGTAGCACAGGCCTTATGTATTCTGAGACTGACATCCAGATATGTTCATATGTTACATGATCTGGGCGGGTTGAAGCAAGGAAAGTGACCAACACTGTTGGAAGTGGTTGGTCAGGTCCGTTTTCTTGTTTTTTGGTGAATCTTTTTACTCCGAGAATTGTGCAAGATGCTTTTAGATTCTCCAACAGAGATTCTTCGGTTAAGTCTACATGAGCTCGAATTATTCCCTGACACTCTATGCTGTCGTAGGGTATTTTGCAAGACCAATTATTTGTCTCCATTAGACTTTTATTTAGTAAAAAGGCATTGGCATGCTTTGCACAGCCAAAATAAACTTTTGTATAAAAATTACCTGCAGCCTTAACATACTGGACACCTTCAATAGTTTGCAATATCTTATTTACCTTTAATATATCCATGGGAACTCTAAGATTAGATTGAGTCGAGTTCTGGTTCTGTGCAGATTGCAGTAGAACTGGATATTCTTTTTTGGTCATGTCTTCATACAAAGGGTGATGGTCTTTAAAAAGACCGCGTCTGTTTCTAATGTGATTCATTATTTTTTTAGAACTATGAACTTCAACATCTGTAGTTTTCCTTTTGGCTGGACTTCTTACAGAAATAGTAGTGTCCATGGGGGTGGGGCCCGTGCCCACACCCCCAACTCCCTTGTCCATTTAAATCCGAGTTATATATCGATTTCAAATACTTCTTAAGGTGAAAAGTAATAAATAAGAAAGAATTACAGCAGACTAGCAGTAAAAAGGGCAAAAAACAATAATAATGAAAATAAGTTTTAAAAAAGCCGCCAATTCAGTTAGTCGTTCGCGCCCTTTCTCTTGCTTTTCCTCAGACATAGACTAACTAAACTCATAACCAGCTCATAACTCCGTCTCACGTCACGTCAGGGTCATTAATTTTTTTTTTTTTGGTATGGCATCGCGCGGTTTGCGCATTTTGCCAGTTTCAAGGTAGGGAAACGATGATAAACATGAAAAGGACGCGGATTCGGAATTTTGGATAGGATCAGGAGACTGTAGGTTATTTGGTTTACACAGGTAATCATAAATATTATTATATATACAGATAGATTATATCTTAATGTCGTTGGAAATCAGGAAAGATACGATACATTTAAATATTAACAAATCATTTGAAGAGATCAGGGAAATAATAGATGTAGAAAAAGGAACATCGAGGGAAAGGAGATCAGTTAGGAAAACGGACCGGTCTTAAAGTGGGCATGAAAAGAAAATGTGGTTTAGATCGCCTATGTCCATCGCACACTCACAATATTCATCACTAACGATACCAAGTTTGGCAAGGTGGGCTGCGTGACTGGTAGGTAGTTTGGGAACAGGAATGCACAACACGATATTGTACGACACCGGAATGTACAGCACTGGAATGCGCGCTACTGGATTGGACAACACCGGAATGTACAGTACCAGAATTGGTGACACCGCTCGCGCTCCTATTGGTCGATGAAATCACGCCTCTTTCTTTGTGCTCGTTTACGTTACTTACCTAAACACTGGATCAAGTTATTGTCAAATAGGACTCAAACATTGTATGTTAGATCTTTTGGTGATGATTATTAGGTTTTATGTTAGTGCTTATGCCCGTTACGTTATTACCTCGACCTAACTACGTATTATAGTCTATAAGCAGGATAATCGAACAACGAACCACTCTATAAATTTTACTGTATAGACTTACAGTACACTACACTAAACCTGGTCACTTAGTTTGCACCTTATAAATATTACTATTTCCACGAGCTATGTGCCCTATACAGATTGTACAGATTATAAAGATTACGAAAAGAAAGGAACCACAACTGTATTAACTTGCGAACGGAAAGCGATTGGCGAGCGGTTAGCTGCACCTGATTTACGTCAACTTTCCTATCTATCCTATCCTATAGTGGGTACTATTGTGGCGATGATGTCACTACAATCTGTTTATTGAAATAAGTAAAAAGTAATGAGAACATTACTATCGGGGCGACACTCGCGAGCTGAGCGAGCATAGCGAGCGTGCCGCGGAGCGGCCGGCGAGGCGCCAAAGACAAAATAAGGTGACATTTATTTGATTAATTCTTAGATGTGGCCACGACATTTCAATAGTATCTCTAAATAGTTTGTGATTTCAATCTAATATATATAAATCACGTGTCGCGTTGTTTGTCCGCGATGGACTCCGAAACTACTGAACGGATTTTGATAAAATTTTGTAACCATTCATAATATGGGCCAACTTAAAAGATAGGATAGTTTTTATCCCGGAATTCCCTCGGGATCTGAAGGACATAGAGTACTTTTTTCCCGCAACCTCTGCGGGAACTCCGAAATTACCGCGGATGAAATCGCGGGGGACAGCTAGTATATTGTGTAAAAAAAGAATATAACAAGTTGTAATAATTCATTAAAGTGATAAATAATAATTACGTTACTAAATTTTAAACTTGGACTTGTAATTTGAATTTCCATCATATTTGGAGACAGTAACTACTAACTAACCTGCATTGTATTGAATACTACTAAACGGAGCACGAAGTCGGCTAGGCCATGAAATCCGGTGTCGCCAATTCCGGTGTCGTATAATCTCGTGTCGTGCATTCCGGTGTCGCCTTTTCCAGTGCTGTACAATAAACTTCAATAAAGGGACTCAGTAGTTTGTGAACGTAAACAAGTTTACGTTCACAAAGTGTTTACTGTTACTTTTTGCAAAAATACCTAGTGATTATTTGTTTAGTGGTAAAAATGGATAGTTGTAGAATATGTTTAACTAATGGGATATTTGAGAATATATTTTTAACCAAGGAGTGCGCATTAATTTCTGTCCAAATTATGTCTCTGGCAAAAATTCAGGTAAGTGTTACCAAGTATTTTTGTCTTGTTTAATATTTATGTATTTATCGCTTTTAAATGTACCTACTAGTATTGTTTTGAGTTACAACATATATATTTCAGATACACCAGGGAGATGGATTGCCAGAAACTATTTGCCCTGCATGTATACATACATTGAAGACTTGCATTCAGTTTGTCCAGTTATGCAAAAATTCAGATAGAAAGTTAAGAAGTATTCTATTGAATGATAGAAAATATTCCATTGAAATGGACTCTATAACTGTTGACGATGATAGTGGTTTAGAAAACACGAATTTGGCCATTCAAAATGAAAACAATGAAAGTTCCAAACAAAGTACAAGCATAATTTCTCATACTTTGGTAATCGATGATACAACTGCCAACAAAGATAAAATTACTGTAAAAATAGAAAAAGAAAATTTAAATTTTACTGAATTTTCGACAAATAATGGATTTAGAAAAAAATGTCGACAAAAACAGCAGTGTTTTACTTGTGGGAAAGTAATATCTTCAAAGTAATAAATATTATTTGTTGTATATTCACAAGTTTCAAAATGAATTGTAATTTATTAAATAGTTACACATTATTTTAGGTTTCGATTGAAAACTCATTTAAGAACACATTCTGGAGAGCGTCCTTTCCCGTGTCCACATTGCAGCAAAAGCTTCTCTTTGGCTCAAAACTTGAAAGTACACATAAGGATCCACACGGTAAATTCATCATTTTTGATAATCTTATAAACAATAATCAGCCATTTGTGTTGGACCGAGTACAAGAAATGGTTTCATAGAGCAAACACAACATGGTTATAAAATTTTAAGGCCTTCCACCCTTATGTGGCCTAACACCCATTTCATCAAAGGGTTCTTTTGTGTGGTTGCTTTGTATATAGGGTAAATTCATAGGTTTTAATGGTCTTCTTTCATTTTTATTCTATTAATAGGGTGAAAAGCCTCTCATATGTGACATATGTGGACAGGGTTTTGCACAGTCTGCTGGCCTTGCGGCACACAAACGTAAACATACAGGAGAAAACCCATATCAGTGCACTATGTGTCCTCGAAGTTTTCGAACAGCTGGACATTTGCAGTACCACATCAGGTAAATAATTATGTCTAAAGAAGTATAATGTGTTTCAAGTTCAATCCCCACGTTAGGGTAAACAGGTCAAGAGTTCAGTTATAATACATAAACACCAAGACTAATGTTCAGCCAGTAAACACAAATGTTTCATCATTACCATCATCATATCAGACTAAAGACATCCACTGCTGAACATACATAGGCCTCCCTAAGGATTGCCTCAATGACCACTCCTGCATACAATGGCGTCCCGTGACCTTCACCATGTTGTCGGTTCACGTTATAGCTGGCCTACCCATGCCACATTTTCCAGTTCATGTTTGCCACTGTATTAGCATAAATTGAAGTACCTTAATCTGTTTCAGACGACATACAGGTGAAAAGAACTATGAATGTGACACATGCGCAAGAGCATTTATAACTCGTAGTGATTTAAAGCAACATTTGCTGACACACACTGGTGTGCGGACACATGTATGCCCCGTTTGTGGATTGCAGTTTACGCGTGCCTCGCATCTCAAGCGGCACGTTCAGCATATGCACAATGGAAACAAAGCCTTTGCATGTTATGTGTGTAAATCAGAATTTACACAAAGAACTGAATTGGAAAAACACAAAGAAGAACACGCAGAAAAAATGCCTAATATACCAGATGAAATCAATTCTTCCTAATATTAAATTATAGTAGAAATGAAAATGATTTGTTTTAATTTTTATATTTGATAAGCTTTTACTTATTTAATACTATCCTAGAGCTATTTAGCCCCTAATTAAACTTATAAGTTTTGAGAATGCACAACCACTTCTCAATATTTTTTTAGTAACCCGTGGTTAATGGTATTGGTGGTACAATTAGTAAATTTAGCTAGCTAAGTTACTATAAGTGTTTATTGTACACGCTGTTTATTAACCCAATAAATAGAAAAAAAAAATACTAGTTGGACCCCGCGGTAATTTCGGAGTTCCCGCGAGAATTCCGGGATAAAAAGTACCCTATGTCCTGCTCTGTACCCCTGAAAACGTGCATGCCAAATTTCATCCAAATCCGTTCAGCCGTTTTTGCGTGATTGAATAACAAACATGCAAACATCTACATTCACATTTATAATATTAGTGGATACGTAGTGAATAGCGCCATCTGTTATTAAGTAGAAAAACAACACTCATTATTCATTGCCCGAAAACGGATAAAACGACGTTTTCTAAAAATAAAACCTAGCTAGATCCATTAATCGCCCTCAAAACCCCCTTCATACTAAATTTCATGAAAATCGTTGGAGCCGTTATCCGAGATTCAGATTCTATATATTTTATATATATGTGCCAAATGGAGTTTTAGCCGGTTGGGGCTCGCGCCCGGCATAAAGCTCCAAATTGACGGTCGAAGAAATCCACACCCTGTGCCCACTGACGGTCAGTTAACGGATGTCATCCACCCCACAAATTAACTAGACATATATCCACCCCCCTCACTGGCTGCAATCCGACGCTTCTTTTCTCGACCGGCCGACAGCGTTACCAACTCTCGAAAATATTTTCCCCTAAAGATTGAGTCATAAACTCATATTATAAAATAAATAAATAATTAATTAATAATTTATTTCATAGTCACTCAGTGGACATAGTGGACTCAGGTCTGAAATAAATCTATATTATATTATTATTATTATTATTATAGTATGTTTTTAAATAAATAGCGCAAGATTTTTGCCATAGTTCCAAAGTTATTAGGGCGAAAATATTGGTCTTAAGCTGGGCATTGACGATAATTTTATTCGAATCAGTCTGGATGTAATCTGCTGGCGTCACTCCAAATGGTTTTAAGGTCTGTACCTACTACACCGTATCCGTACCCATGACCGTGCTAGGAAAATGTCAGTTATAAAAATATTCTTTGTATTAAAAAGTAGGTATCAGTCCAACAGTTTATGCCCACTAAAAATTCAGCCAACCTATGTATGTGCTACCTACTGATAGTTTTGAAGTCGGTGCTACGCCCGCCCATGTCTGCAATGTGGTGGGAGCGGACTTAGTCTATCTATCTATTACCTATTTAGCTTTCGATTTTCGCTTTTAAGTGGGTTGGTTTATAAAGTGACAATTTATCTACCCAAATCGCAATGCTGTAATATTTAAAGAAATACCTCGATTTCTCCAAGATCCCATCATCTGATCCTGACTTCATGACAGTGGGATCACCTCGCGACCCTTTCAAACAAAAAAAGGAATTTTTCAAATCGATCCAGCCGTCTTCGAGTAATCGCGTAAATTTCAAACAAAAAAAACAACATACAGTCGAATTGAGAACCTCCTCCTTCTTTGGAAGTCGGTTAAAAATAACTTTTCTTATACAATCAACGTCTTCGACGTAATATCAAAAAGTCGACAGCATTCATAATTGTTATTTTGAAATTGCGGCAAAAATCCAGGCCTTATTAAAAAATTATTAATAATTAGTATCAAAAAATAAATAAATAAGAAATACCCCAAAAAAATCCCATCGCATTTAATAGGGTACTTGCATGAAATTTATAATAAGAAATTGTGTCAATATTTCAAAAATAGAGCCTTAGAAAAGCCTTATCGTGAAAGATTTACTAAAAAAATTCAATAGTTTCAATGTTGTTTTTTGTTCGTTACGCGATTCCTCGAAGACGGCTGGATCGATTTGAAAAATTCTTTTTTTGTTTGAAAAGGTCCCGGGGTGATCCCACTATCATGAAGTCAGGATCTGATGATGGGATCTTGGAGAAATCGAAGGAACTCTTACCAAACCACCCACTTAAAAGCGAAAATCGAAAGCTAAATAGGTTATAGGTAGATAGATTAAGTCTGCTCCCGCCACATTGCAGACATGGGCGGGTTTGGCACCGTCTTCAGAACGATCTGTAGGTAGCACATACGTAGGTTATTTTGAGTGGCTGACTTTTTAGTGGGCATAGACTAATACCTACTTTTTAATACAAAGAATATTTTTATATCTGACATTTTCCTAGCACGGTCATGGTATGATACCGTGTAGTGGGTAGAGACCTTAAAACCATTTGGAGTTATGCCGGCAGATCACATCCAGACTGATTCGAAAAAATGATTGTCAATGTTCAGCTTAAGGTGCGGGTGTTAGGGCTAGTTTTCATACAAATTGCCTACCGAGTTTTCTTACACTACGGCTGTTTATGGTAATTAGAATTTATTTTATAAAATACTACTACTGGTCTAGATGCCGCATAAGTCCCAAATCTTTGCAGATAGTGAAAAAATAACATAATTATAAGCATTTCAAAAATATTAAATTTTGGTCGAATCTCTTACTTGTGTGAGAGCGTATACACTATAAGTGTACGAAAATGGCGGGCCGGTCTATAAACAGCTGTGGTTTGGCTGTAGACTGACAAGTCCCCCGAATGCAGTAGTTTGTAGTGAGTTCCAAAAGGATCGAAAGGTGTCGCGGCGTTGAGTCGTGAGTTTTGACAATTTTACCTACCGGGATAATTTAGAATTGAATTTGGAATATACATATTACTGATGTAGTTGGTAGGTATTTAGTAGCCGGAGCGAAGGCATAACTACATTTTGTTTTGAGTCCCGTACAAGTAGGTATACCTTATAAGCTACAGGTAGCCCGTACAAGTATTTTATATTTTTGTGTTGCATAAATTCTTGCTATCTCTTTCTTGTTTTCTCGATGCGTAAAAGAGAGGGACCATATTTTCGAATGGTTGTATCTCACCACGGCCCAGGGTAATTTAACTTTTATCTTCGATGCAATCAGCAATGACACGCAGCCATATAATGTTGGTACAACTTCATATTTTTATTGTGTCTATGTGACCACGTGATCAAATTTTTAATATCTTCAAAAAAAAAATTTTTTTTTTGTAAAGCTCATACCCTCGAAACTAGTATGAGACAACCCCATCATGTTGCTGTTTAAACTTCATTTTTTCGTGGTATCTATGTGTTCACGTGACAAAATTTTTGAACGCTTACAACTCCGAAACTATAGGACGCAGTCATATCACGTTGGTACTCAAACTTCATGTTTTTTGATATCTATGTGATCACATGGTCAAATTTTCGACAGCTCATACCTCCGAAACTGCAAGTTACAGACTCATCGTGTTGGTAGGTCAAACTTCATCTTTTCGTGATATCTATGTGATCACGTGAAGTAATTTTCAAAAGCTTATAATATGTTTTACTATTACCTATGCATATACCTACTTTGTATTTGTTAATTTATAGGTACTAATAATAAAGCTGAAGAGTTTGTTTGTTTGTTTGGTTGAACGTACTAATCTCAGGAACTACTGGATCGAATTGAAAAATTATTTTCGTGTTAGATAGTCATTTATCGAGGACGGCTATAGGCTATAACATCACGCTATGACCAATACAAGCGGAGCACGACACGACACTCACGTGGTTTTTTAGTAAGTTTTTTTCTCCAAATTTTTTTTTAGTCAGCTATTAGAGACAAGAATCGAATATTGCATGTCTTTTTACAAAAAAAATACCCTCGTAACGTTACACCCTGTATAATAAAGACTTTTGTAAATTTTTCGAAATGATGTAACTGTTCACTCATTATTATTTATTATTTCCTTGATTTTGTAATCAAAAAAAAATAAAAATAAAAACTGACGCGAGCAAAACCGCGGCAGGATCAACTGCCAGTAAAATATTTATATTTTACAAATAATACAATATTATAATAAATCCATCTTCCCAACGCACTGCTTTGACGAAACTAAATAAAAGAAGATCAATATATTCAAATGACGCGCGACGGCTGAATGCATACAATTTTTTCGGCAGGAGGAACTATACGATAATGGTCCAGTGATTAGAACAACTTCCGAAGAAGTCTCAATATTATATGACTAGCTGTGCCCTGCGGTTTCACCCGCGTGAAAAGTTTTTGTGTAACAACTTTTTTTCCCGATATCCGATTTGAATGAAACAAAGCCTATATTATGTAGCTACAGGCTAAGCTTAATCTACCTGTGAAAACCGCATGACAATCTGTTCAGTTGATTTGGAGATTATGGCGAACAAATAGACAGACAGACAGAAAAGAATTTCAAAAACTTTTTTTTGTGCTTGGTTACTCTTCTTTTATCACCCCTCTCCATTTTAGGTAAAAATATTCAATGTACAGAATCGCGGATTCTACTCTTTTATTATAGTTTAGAAGTATAGATTTTTTTATTATCTGTCATTTTTTATGCTTTTGTTTACGATTTCAAATCTAAACTGCTTTTTCATAATATACATTATGCACACTTCTAGATAAACTTATTATTAGAAATGCGAATATGAGTTTGTTTGTTTGTTTGTTACGGTTTATTACTCAACCGATTATCTAGAAATTTTGCATACACTTTATTAGTAGGGGCACAGAGAAGGACACAGGGTAGTTTTTATCCCGGAATTCCCGCAGAAACTCTGAAGTTAGCGTGGGTGAAACCGCGCTAATTTCTAGGTATATTATGAAAAATAGCTAGTATTATTATAAAGAAGTAAAGAACCAGTTATTTTAAATACTTCACTCATAAGAAACTACAGTATCCTCCAGTATCTAATAAGTAGTAATTTTATAAAAATGTTTCACGCGGGTGTAACCGCGGGACACAGCTAGTAGAATATAAAATACTTTACAAACTCAACGTACCTACTGATGAAACTCAATAAAATATAAAATATTATTATCACAAGATGTCAAAATTTAAATTTTGAAATGGAACAACGGCAGAATGTGTTTATGTTTTTTTTTTCGTGTAATAACACCAAGCGGTATATAGGTTGAGTGGCTAGACCAAAGAGTATATAACCACTATGCGTACTAACGTCTGGCTCTAATCCTTTTATAGAATTACGGTTCAAATCTCGGTTTATAAGAGTACTAGCTGTTCCCCGCGGTTTTACCCGCGGCAATTTCGGAGATCCCGCAGGAATTCCGGGATACAAAGTACCTATGCATATAGGGTACCTTCTCTGTACCCTTGACAACGTATATGCGAAATCTCATTGGATTTCACCGTTGTTAATATTGGAGTTCCCGCGGGAATTCCGGGATATAAAGTACCCTATGCATATAGGGTACCTTCTCTGTACCCTTGACAACGTATATGCGAAATCTCATTGGATTTCACCGTTGTTAATTTTGGAGTTTCCGCGGGAATTCCGGAATATAAAGTACCCTATGTATATAGGGTACCTTCTCTGTACCCCTGACAACGTATATGCAAAATCTCATTAGATTTCACCGGTGTTAATTTTGGAGTTCCCGCGGTAATTCCGGCATATAAAGTAAGTACCCTATGTCCTTTTCTGTACCCCTGACAACGTGTATGCAAAATTTCGTGATGATCGGCTGAGCCGTGAAAGCGTAATAAACAGACAGACAGAGTTACTTTCGCATTTATAATATTATTAGTATTTAGTAGGGATTGTAATGCCAGTGTCTTTGTGGAATTATGTACTTTTTTTGTAAAGTTATCACGAATCATACAGGTTTTGAGTTGAACTGCGATTCTATTTAGTATTGGATATTCTATGATTGATTTTTTTTCTAAAATTACAAACATCCTAGTTGATAACGTAAATTACATAGACTGCTGAAATACATAGATGATGGTATTGTGGTCATAGTGTCGGAGATATTATAAGATTTCAATTTTTTTATCACCAAGTAAATCCCGAAATCTTGAAATTTAGATTAGGACCTAGAGTTTTTTTTATACCCAAAATTATTTTTAGTCCCAATATTTACGCAAGTAGGTACGTGTGTAACCTGCAGGGAAAGGTTGTATTAAAAATAAGTCCAATATTTTTATTTAGCTTTATCCATCTTTATATTTTCTTAGATTCTAATTCTATATCCTTTAAATTTTCTTTTTTGGAATTAAAATAAATTCCAAAACAGAACGAAAAATAAATCGTTTGTAGTTCTATAAATAAGTATATATAAACAAATTTGAGAAAATTAGTTACAAAAATTGGAATCGCAATCTTAGGTTTGAACACGAGATTTTCACGATTCATTATTTACAAAAAGAGACGTATTACACCACAGCGCCAACGAGACTCATACATAATAAGTCAAATTCAGAATCAGATTCCGCTTGTACTAATCGATTTGCAAGTGTGTGTGACTACGTTTCGGGCGGTTATTCCTAATTTTCTTGTAGTTAAAGGATAATAATGCGCGTAAGACCATATAAAAATTTTAAATGAAAGATGTATTAAACACTCATCCTGTCGCATTTATCATCAAAATCTATCTTTTAGCTTGCGATTCTCTGTAAATTGAGAAAACACTTTTATTGCGCCGCCCACGGCCTCTATCGGCTGAGAGGCTGCATAATATGGTGGCGCGCCACCTTAAGACCAATATTTTCGCCCTAATAATTTTGAAACTATGGCAAAAATCTTGCCGCTATTTATTTAAACTCATAATATTAAGTAAATTATTAATTAATTATTTATTTATTTCCTATTATGAGTTTATGATTTAACCTTTAGGGGAAAATATTTTCGAGAGTTGGAACCGCTATCGGCCGGTCAAGAAAAGAAGCGCCGGATTGCAGCCAGTGAGTGGGGTGGATGACATCCGACGGATCACATCCGCGGATGACAATTGACATCTGTTAACTGACCGTCACGGGCACAGGGTGTGGATTACTTGCCACGGATGACATCCAAATTCTAAACTGACCGTCACTCGTCAGTTGGAGCATAAAAGTTGAAAGTGAAACTAGCTAAAAATTTTGGAAAGTGCGGGAAAGTGGTACCATTTCCAATTTCCATTGTTTTGTTGTTTTTATTTGTTTGCAGGAGTGTTTACTTAGTTAGTTTTAATTTAGTTAGTTTTCTGTTTTAGTTTTTCGCACTTCGTGATTCGTCCACTCGTCAACAAAACTTATTCTATGCATGAACCATGTCTCAAGTGAAACTTTATCATTTTCCTATTAGTGGACCCTCAAGGGCAGCTCTACTGGCTGCTAGAACTATCGAAGTACCACTACAAATTGAAATCGTGGATTTATTTAAAAAGGAACAACTGAAAGAAAGTTTCGTTAAACTAAACCCGCAACACTGTGTTCCAACTTTAGACGACAACGGCTTCGTGCTATGGGAGAGTCGCGCTATCGCTTGTTATCTAGCAGATAAATATTCGAAGGACGATCAATTATATCCGAAAGATTTAAAACGACGTGCCCTCGTCAATCAGAGACTGTATTTCGACAGTTCCAATTTGTATGTGAAAATAAGAGCAATATTTGTATGTGTCACATTTTGTAAAATAAGTAAATAGTTAAATAGTTATCTAGGAATAAATTCTAATATGTCCTAGGAATTTATCCTTACGTACTATATTGTATGTAACTTATTTGGGGAAAAACTAGTGTGAAATTAATATATGGGCTTTGAACTAACCTTGCATCTAGATTTTAGACAAACATTTTAAATCGGTTACATGTAGATTAATTATTAAAGCAGAATCAAATTATTATTTCCGCAACAATTATTATATAGAATGTCTTTGTTCTGCAATCATTGATGTCACAAATGCAACCATAGTATTCAACTAAAATTTCTCTATTTTTAGTTCCCAATAATTTTCCTTGGAGAGACTGAAATAAAATCAGGACTAAGAGACGATCTCAATACAACTCTCGGTTTCTTGGAGCAGTTTTTGAGCACTACTAAGTGGGTTGCTGGTGACCATCTCACTATAGCTGATACTTCAATCCTTGCCTCTGTATCCACCATACTGGTTAGTACTAACTACAAAGCATATTACAAGCATTGAGTGCTGTTTTTGTACTGCAGCTACCTATCAGTTTTGATGTTTCACAATTTATTATCTGTTCTAATATTGTAAAGAGGAAATATTTGAGTTTTTGTTTGTTTATTTGTTATGATTAAACTCAAAAACATCTCAACGATTTCAATAAGTCTTTCACCTTTAGAATGCTTCATTATCCTTGAGTAACATAGGCTAGATTGTAACCTAGAATTCCCACAGGCCTCCAAAATTACTGTGGGTGAAACTGCAAGGAATGGCTAGTCATTAATAAATACATGGTTCATTAGTCCTAGAGATTACCCTCTTACAAAGTAAAAACTATCCACAATATAATATTAGTATATTTATTATTTATATTGTGGCTATATCTAAGTATTGGCAAATTCATGATGTGGCCGGCCACTTCATGAATTGGCCAATTATTTGATGTGATATACATAGATAACTAACATAGTTGAGAAAGTAGATATAATATATAACTACCTTCACAATTTCATCTATAATTTTTCACCAAGTTTAACCTAAAAAGTTGACATTAGTAATTTATTTCAGGCTGTTGATTGGGATATTTCTGGTTTCCCTAACATACAACACTGGTTGAAAAAATGTGAAACAATTCCTGGGTACAATGAAAATGCAGAAGGTGCAAAAGCATATGGGGAGCTTGTCAAAAAGAACTTAAAGTAAAAATCAACAAACTAGACTATTATTAAATTTCATATCATATTAATATCATCACTGTATTCCTGATTTTTTTGTGTCAAAAAAAAAAACATATTTATAAATAAAATATGCTTTAATAACAAGTTACTTAAACATAATTCCATTGTGTACTATGAAATCATTTACCTACCTACTTGAAAAACCTCAATACTAATTGATCCTCATTTCTTACTTTACGTTTTATAACATATTCATAATTGTAACCAAAACTATTCATTATTTTTATAACTTCATTGGGAATGTTTTCTTCTATGAGTAAAAGGTAGAATGTACCATTGTCAGCCAGCTTCTTTGGTATGGTTTGCAGCATTCTGTCTATTACTTGCCGCCCTTTCACACCACCAGCCCAACTGGCTTCAATACCATTGCCTTTGCACTCATTGGAATCTGTTACTACATAGGGTGGATTAAAAATAATAATATCAAACTTATTATCAATAAACATATTTGCCAAATCCATGGAGACAGTGTCTAAGTGCACTTTATTAAAAGCAGCTGTACAATTAGACATTATACAGGCTTTAAAGTTAATATCTGTACTCATACAAAAAGTATTTGGAAATGCCATACCAAAAGCTGTTATAACTACGCCACTGCCAGATCCTATTTCTAAACATAGTGTTGGGTTTTTACTTTTAAGATAATCAATATCTTTTTCTAATGCGTCAATTAATAGGAAACTATCTTCAGCTGGTTCATAAACATGATTAAATTCTGATCTATCTATATGATTCTGATAAGGTGTCTGCATTTTAGTTGATGCTGCCACGATTGGACACTATGCCACTAGTACTTTGTTCAAGTTCTTGAGTGCCTTGTACCACAGTAATATGACCTTTCTTCTCTTTATTCACCATATGTCTGATTTCATTTAGTCTATCCTGAAAAAAACATTAGTATTTTTACTTGCTTTTTGTAAATATTAATAGAAAAATCTTTAATGTTTTTTATTCCTTATAGTTTTTTTTTTAATTAGTTAATAGCAATACCAACTTGTGAAGTTTGTAATATGTTGAGTACAACTGTAACCTTATGTTTGCATGCAATCAGCTTCTTTACGTAAGGATCCAAATCTGGATGGTTGTTTAGAGCTTCTCGCACTTTTTGCAATTCCTCATTCAGTGAATCTATTTGTTGTTTTAGTTCCAATTGGGATATTCTGAATAAAAAAGTTTGTACATAGTAAAATCATGAAACATTTCTAGGTAGATGATTCTTAACTTAAATAGTGTACAAAACATCGCCACTATTCACATCTTTCTGTGTATTCACCTCTTTCTTCTAAACAACATATTAGACTTTGTTATGGTTATCACTAACACTTCCAAGTTTTTCCCTTAAAAGTTTACATTATGTACCTATAAATAATTTCCAAAAAAAAATATAAATTCATGTCAGTGAAATGTCAGGGAACGACGAATGATATTCCTTTAATACTTATAATGTCATTGCAGGGAACAGCTAAAGATATGATAGGTACTTCCCAATATAGAATGTCTTTAGTACTTCCTAATTTCGAGAAATAAATGAAATGGTCGAAAAAAGCATTCAATATAGCAAGTTCATTTACCTGGTGGCCCTAACTCTATCATCAAGCTGGTCAACAGTAGGCTTCAGCAGCCCCAGTAGGCCTTCCGCCAGCGTGTCTCTCGTTGGATTATCGCACAAATTGTTTGTTTCGTCAGCCGATGTAGTTGTGCTTTCGGTGTCGTCCATATCGAGGACTCTATTGATTACTCTACCATAGTCTCATTAGTTACATTAGTACTATGTTTGGTGACTGCTAGATATAAGGCTGCGGTTTGAGAAATCTCGATGGCTTATATCTTATTGCCAGTATTTTACTAGATACTAATAACTTCTATAATCTAAAATATTTTACAGAGTATTAGATTTATGAATATAACTATATATAAACCAGTATATTGTATTATCTATGAGTAAAACTTACTACGTAAATTTGATGTTTCTAATTCCAAATTTCCAATTTTTTTTTAATGGCAATTGTCATTAATGACGTTGTTATTTGTTGCCACTTTGCCAGTGTCAAGTTAATTTGAAAATAGAATTTAAAATGATAGAGCGAAAATTTTCTGCGTACGTTGTATTAAGAATAGTGGAATAGGATTAACATGTAAAATGGAACAAGACAGTAATTAAATACATAGGTAGGTATTTGAGTCAGACCGCGGACGATCAAGTCGATCAACTTTTTTTTATTTTTTATTTATTGCATGGCCATTGGCCATGGAAGCTAGTCCATCAGCCGGACGGTCGATCAACGACGTGGCAACGAAGTGAACTTAAGTACTTATCGACCGTACGGGCGTAAAATTATCGTATTTGGACTGTAACACGGAAAAATACTTATCGTACTTAAGACTCGTGTACCTACTTCATACGTAGGCACATTGGTCCATGGTAGGCACAAATTATCGTATGTGTACGATAGATATCGTACGGTTCCGAACAGACTCGATCTACATAATCTGCATTCTGCGATTATGAAAGCTCACAGCACTCGATAGGCTTGACTCTTGAGGCGCGTTCCGTCGATTCGCACGAGCCACGAGTGCACCCGAACGCGCTCTCTCTACCCGCTCCGCGGCTTGGTGAAATTTTACTGTGACAGTGACAGCTGTCAGAGCGTAGTTTCACCCATTCTGTGGCTCAGAGTGCAGCTCAGAAGAATTATTCTTCTGAGGAGTGCAGCAACCAAACAACCATCTCCGACTCTGAAGCGCTCTCCACATTCGCGCGTAGTTCGCGCGCGAAGCCGCGAAACACGCGCGAACTATAAGTGTGGTATCATGGTTCGCGGGTGTTTCGTGTATGTGGAGCGCGCTTGACAGCTATGTATTGTAAGAAGTGTCAAAGTTTGCGCCAAAAACTGGATTCGTCGAAAAAGAAATCAATCGGAGTTTTTACGAACAAAGGGGAGGTGTCGTAGTCACAAAAAAATCATAATTGGATGTAAAACAGTCTTATTCGCAATGTGAGTTGAGAGAAAACAAATGGCGCCTGAAATTTCAAATATTGACCTGAAATTTTAACCGAACAACTGCGGCCAAACCCACGGAACGCACACTTGACGATTTTATTCTCTATTAAAGAGTTCATTGCGCATTTACACTCGCGTACGAGTGACGAGACGAAGCGCGAGGCGAGATACGAAGCGCGAAGCGCGAATGTATGTAGTATCACAGTTATGCAGAAAAATTACATTCCACGGAACGGACTATGACGTAGGTACTTACCTAACAGAAATAAACAAAATTTTAACAAAAAAATTAAAACAGACTTCAAAAACACAAAAATGCACTATACTAAAAAGCTAAAAGTAACAAAATACTTATAGGTACCGATTTACGTATTGTACGTATAGGTAATTATTATTAAATTAAATTTCATTCCAAACTTATAAACTATCCATAAGCATATTCATTTGTTCCTTAACATGTATTTCCATATTGGAGAAATCTCTCAAAGCATCCTTGATCATTTCAACTAAGATCGTCGGCCACTGTAGTTCTAGAGTACGTAACCTCTGTGCCGCTCCACACGCTAGGTCAATCGCGTGCGATAATTGTCCTCTGCCACGAACACGCCAACTCATATCTTCCTGTAGGTAATTCAAATTTCCCGTTTAAAATATAAAATACAAGTCCCGATGTAACAGACTAATTACTTACAATTCACCTGTGAAACAAGTCCTTTCTTATATTGTAATGCTTCTTTGGCTATAACATCTCTTAGTGCTGGATCTGCGGCTCTCAGCCATGCTTTAGCACTGATAGAGCTAGTACCACATCTCCCAAGTCGAGCGAGTAGAGGTTGTAAGGGAGCATCAGGAATAGCACGCAAAACAATTTCACTAAGACCGTTATAAATTTGGTTTGCAGATCTAATTTCATCATCAGTTATCTAAAGAAAATGTTAGCTACATTAGAATAAAGAACAAAAATCACAAACAATATGTGAAAATACGTAGTTACTCTTACAGCTTCATCATTAATCTCTTTCAAACCCCAATGTGCTAGTCTATAAACAGCATATTCTCTCCAAATTTTCGCATGTATAGGATTACCTTCTGGCATCACATTGAGACCTGTCAATCCACGCAGTTCTGCTAATGCGTGTAATTGACCTAACCATTGCAAACCGGTTGCTCGAACTGATATGTGCGTGACATTTGGGAACCTGTTGAATAACAATGGCAGTTTGAGTTTCTATTGCAAAATTGAGGGGTAAAAAAAGAATTAGGATTTTGACAATAGGTACTGACTTGGTCTTCAACTCGGTCAAAGATTGTGCCACCGCGTTGAAGTGAACGTAATGGAACGCTGCGCGAGTGACGCTACGAGCTTTCTCCCAATCCCAGTCACGACAAAGGCGACGCACTGCACCGGCACCCCACGCACTTACAATACCATCACTTACTTCCACTAAATAATCCACTCCTGTACCAAAATAATATACATAGGAAGGTATTGTGATTAATATTGTATCGATTTATGAAACAAGATAATTACATACTACATTATACCAGTTACATATTACCTACCTTGCTCTCTATCCTTAGAGACTGGCATAGATTTTGGAACCGGTTCAGATGTTTTGAATGACACGAGATTTTTGGTAGACTTAGCTCTAGCAGTGGAAGCTCTTACAGCTGAAGACGCTCTTTCATTTCTTCGCGATATTGTAGCACTTCTAATATTTCTAGTGCTCAGCTTGCTGTTAACTGAACCTTCCCGTCTCAAAATCTTACTGTTTTGATCACTTCCCGATGTAGATGATGTAGCTGTAGATCCAATATTGGTGCTACTTGATATATTACTAGCGTTCTCACTATTATCCGAACTTTTGGCGTTTGATTTGATCCGTCGACTCTCCGGGTCACAAACAGACTTAGATCGCATTGAACAAAAATTTGCTCTCCGTCTCAAACTGGTTGGGATGCGTCGAGATTGTCTTTTTTTCGTGTCTTCTTCACTGTCACTGCTTGAAGACGGTAGTGAACTAAATGATGAATCAATTATCGGCTCAACGCTTGATATACTCTCCCACCGTTTAAGAACAGGCTCAGCACCGTCAGAGAGTTTTACATTTTCTAAAGAAGATATGATTGGCAACAAAATTGGCGGCAGTCTCAAATCGCTACTTGTAGATGTAGAATGCGAAGCATCAGTGTCCTGGGAGGCACTTCTTTCAGAAAAATTTACACGTTTATCGCAAGGTTTTCGTGCCGTAGAACTTCTTTGTAATTTTCGCGCTGGCGAGGGTTTATGTGCATTTTCAGAGTACAAAATAGTGCTGCTATCGCTATGAATGTTTTTCGTATCCAAATCCTCTGCTTCACCCTGTTCCAAGGAGACTACGACATCGGGGAGTGCTGATATTAAATCAACAGTTTGCGTCTCTCCAATTTGCATGATTGCTGAAGTTGACGAACCTAAATTATCTAGATCAACTTTTTTAGATGTGCTTGATGTGCTAATGAAGCATTTCGTTTCTGACCTAAAATATGAAAGGCGAATAATTCCAGAGTTCGTATGGATGTAAAACTAATACGGAGAATTTACAACATTTGTAAACAACCATTGTTTTTTACCTTAGCAATTCCCAATTAGTCCTAGCATTATGTATTATTTGATCGCGTCGAGCCGCTTGCTGTGCTGTTCCGCCGAGTGCACAATATGCTGCATGAGCTGCTTCCTTATTACTACGCCACGCCATTGCTGCCATACGAACCTATGGTTAATTAAAAAAAATTCAAACCAATGTACACGAATGTATTACTCAATAGTGATAAATTTTGTTTTTTCTTACTTGCTCTGTTACATGCATATTGGTAAGTGTACGTAGATTTGGTAAATAGGAAACCAAAAAAGGCGTACAATCCCCGCCCAATGCAACAGGATTGCCATCTAAAGAGACTTCAGTGAGCGAAACGACTTCAGCCAGACATGACATGTCTTCAACACTGAAATATTTGAGAAAGTCGAAAGAGTATTTAAAATCGCATTTGAAAATATAATAATCCTAATAAGTATGTATGTTATATGTAGTAGAATCATTGGTTACCTTTGTAAATCGTTATTACCAAGATACAATTTCTGTAAATTTGGAACGTTTTGAAACCCATACAACTTTCTTAATCGGTTCCGTTTCAGGTTTAACTCTCTCAAAGACACCAAGCCCTGCAAGTCTGTATGCGCTACACATTTCAAATGATTTCCAGCTAAATTCAGCACTTTAAGTTCATTCAAATTAGATAGGCCACTGACTTTGCATATTCTATTACCATGTAAATCTAGTACTTCTAGTTTGAGAAGATTTGATAGACCTTCGATTCTTTTAATTCTAGAAGCAAATGAAGATAATACGTGTTGTCAAAGCGGGTCAGTTATAAGAATGATTATTAAACAATTTGTTTGAACTTGCCTATTTTTACCCATCAATAGAACTCTCAAGCTAAAGAGTCTTTCAAGAGAGCTGATCTTATCAATTTGATTATCATAGACATCCAGGAAAACTAGTTTCCCTAGGTCGAGAGGTGCTATTCCCGATAGGCTTGTGATCAGATTGTGTTGTAAGGATAGCAGCCTTAACCCTGGCTCTCCAACGATGTGGGGTATCGATGACAGGCCTCTCCTAAGTATAACATAAATTACCATTCCTTATATCTAGCACTAGTGCAAATACAGGATGCAAGGTCAAACGAGGACGTATTGAAAGCCTTGATAATTCATGCTTACGTCATGTTACTAAAATAAGAAAAATTAAAAACACTGGCAATTAAAGAGAAAACTTGAGATTTAAACTTGATTTTACGCAGTTGAATGACCTTTAGGTACATTTGATTTGACGACGTGCCATCGGTAATACAAAGGGCCGTAGAATGAGCCGTCAGGTTCGATCCGTCGGCGCGTTGGTTACTTGCGTGCTCAATTTTCGTGTACTAGGTATATTTTTTTAGGTCAAAAATTAATTTCATGTTTTTAACGAATATTGAATTCGTCCCTTCAATACGTCCCTTCTTTAACAGTTTACTCTGTATACTATATGGGTGTTAATTCCCTGAAAACAACGACACTGAATAAAAGCGACCTGTCAAGAGTTATCCTATCTGGTAAACGATCCTTCTCTTGCGGGGTTCGAGAAAGTTGGACTTTTCCTTCGCCCACAGCTTGTAAACTGATAATGTCATCTCTGCTATCTTCTTTTTGCAAAATACTGTTTCTGTGAAAAGAATGTGTCTTATTTAAAAAATAAATAATTCTACATCATGTCCAAGTGAAATTTTAAATGTTAAATTTCCTTGGATAAGTATTAGATCACCAAGGTCGTATTTTTACCCTGAAAGTGTGGCTCGCGAGCGATGTGCTAGGGCAGCCCTCGGGTCAGCCAAAGCAGGCTTGATCTGTAAGAACAAGCGTCCATCTCCTCCCGCAGTGGAATCCACATGAGGGCCTGTATCGAATGACTGGGTCGATTGACCTCTACTACGGAATGCTATCTTCCTTATCTATAGGTACAAAAATATATCAAATCTTTTCATCATCGTTGCTAAAATAACATCGTTGACAAAATAGTAGGTAGATATCGTATAGTATTTAAATGTTAACATTATCTACTTTAGTCAAATGTAGAGATAGTGACTTATGATATTTCTAATTTAGGTAGATAGGTAGGTAGGTACCTACAGTTACTTACATTTCCGCGGTTATGCGTGATGGGCATTAGTAGACTTGAAATGATAGTTTAACAGAAACGATAAACACGTGTAGGTAAATAGTTTTTCAGCCCCATTTAATGCAAATAAATTTATAAATCCGTGGAAACGACAGTATCAATCCACGAGTGATTATTATAGGTATTATGTAAACATAAAATCGAATTTATCTAACTGTTGCCTAGAAACTGTCGCTAAGTGTTTATCAACGATCTTGAGTGATCGATATTCGCTAATAGTGTTCCCAAAGAAGTCTGACTACTCACTACTCAGACTACTGTGTTTTAAGTACTCCCGTATTTTTGGCAGGTAAAACCAGGTAAAATGAATCTGTGGCGGCCGGCGCGGCGGGGCGTTGACCGTTGTTATCCTCACATAAACGGTCCACTTTCGCATTTATATATAGGTATAGGTATTTAATTTATTTTTACTTTTTTTATTTATTTATACACACGAGGTAGGTAGGTTCCTATGTATGGTATATGTGTATGTTTGAGTTATTTTCTAATATGGTCGTACCCTAAGACATTCTATTTAATAAAGGATTGTAACCTATATAACTTAAGTTTATGACATGGTACAGTTTATTTATCTAATCTCTGTCCTATGTAATGTGTGGCATCAATTGTTATGTATGTACCTGCACCGCACTTTGGGACGCTCATGGGAGTGCTGGCGCTGACTGAAAACCAGCGCTGACAGTTCCCATCCTCAGCAAAAGCTCAGTCACACCGTGATCAAAGTTCAATTCAATTCAATTCAATTCAAATAATGCTTTATTGCCCCAGGAGAGATATCCAACGTGTTAATGAATTAACTGAAAACTAGAAAGTAGTTTGCTCAGAATCAACAAGCGAACCGATCGCACTATGTTTTAATATAGGTTATATTTTTTAATTTTTACTAGCCCATGTCTAAATTATTTATAATACAATATTTGGCGTGTACGCCGCCCACAGCAAAAAAATTCGAACCAGTACGCGCGGGCGTAGCGCTTGTAATTTCAAAGATAGGTCACCTCCAAATTAATGTTGAATAACTTTTAAAGTATAAATTTTTTCGACACAAAATATATTTTAATCATATTATTATTTATTTTTTTAAATGGGGTGTATCAGGTTTTCAGTTAATTCATTAACACGTTGTATATAAAGTAGGTATATTTATTTAAAAGTTGTTTATAAAAAATAGGTTGTAAACATAGAAGTAATAGGCATAGAACGGCAGTCTGCGAACGCAGAATGATGCATAATGCTACTCAAATTACGATCCCATCAAAAACAAACTTGTAAAAAAGTCCCAAGTCTCGCAACTCAGTTCTTCTACAGTAAAAAGTTGTGAGATCAATGTAATACCAACTCGGTTAATTTATTCAGTGCCTACTTAAGGGTCCTTCTGTCTAAAGTTATCATGTTATAATCTAATCTAATAACATTTTAAAGTGACCATATCAAATTTAAAAATCTTTTTAATATGGTATAACATGATAACTTTAGACAGAAGGACCCTTAAGTAGGCACTGAATAAATTAACCGAGTTGGTATTACATTGATCTCACAACTTTTTACTGTAGAAGAACTGAGTTGCGAGACTTGGGACTTTTTTACAAGTTTGTTTTTGATGGGATCTCATTTCTTTTTGTAAATGGTTAATATAAACACATGCCCCATTCTTGCTTTTTCATTCCGTTGACCATTGTACCTTTGAACATAATTATGTCTAACTATGTATCTACACTTTATATCTAGGTAAGTAACTAGCTACACTTATTATTATTATTTATTAATATCTGGGCAACCGAGCTTCGCTCGGCTTAAATAGCTGTTCCCCGCGGTTTAACCCACGTTAATTTCGGAGATCCCGCGGGTATTCTGAGATAAAAGTACTACCCTATGACCTGTCCTGTACCCTTGACAACGTGTAGTATGCAATAATTAATTCACCCGCGTTGATATCAGAGTTCGCGCGGGAATTCCAGAAATGAATCCTAGCTAGATCGATTTATGGCCCCCGAAATCCCCTGTATACAAAATTTCATGAAAATCGTTGGAGCATTCAGATTAGGGTAATTTTATCTCGGAATTCCCGAAGGATCTCCGAAATTAACGCTGGTGAAATATCATGAAATTTTGCATGCACGTTGTCAGGGGTAAAGAAAACCTAGGGATATAGGGTACGAACTACTTTGCATCTCTGAATTCCCGCGGGATCTCCGAAATTAACGCGGGTGAAACCGCGGGGAACAGCTAGTCTCATATATTTATATGGGATTACAAAGTTATTTGTGCAGTTGGTGTATCTAGAAAACTGGACCGAAATTGCTAAATATTTTAATTTTTCCTTGATTTATACAATAAACACTAATTGTATTCTAAATTTCAAACTTCTATGTCTGCTAGAAGTGCCTTAGAGTTTTGATGATCGGTCAGTGAGTGAGTGAGTGAGTGAGTGAGTGAGTGACCTACAAAATTAAGAGACTTTGACTAGTTATAATTCTTAAACTACTGGTTCAAATCGAATGAAATTTAAATTATACCGTCTTTATACAATACCTGCTTGTTTACTAAAAATTCAGGTTTCTAGTTTTATCCACAACGAAGTTATAGGGGGTCGAAAATGGCCTGAATTGCTTCGAGAAAAGGATAGTACGGCCGTGCCGCTTTTGTTGCTCGACTTGGCGGGGGCACTGCCGTGCCCCCAGATCTTTTGGTCGGAATTCTTCTTTTTTACTAAATCGCAACTTTTGAATAATTGTGCCAATGACTGTGTGTGACAATGTGTGACTTGATAGATAAAGCAACGCGATTGAAGTAAAAAAAACATGAGATATAAAGGGTCTTTCAATAGGGACGGGTCGATGTTGGCAGCCTGTGGCGGCCATGTTGTTTTAACGTCGTCTTTCTAACCTTTATTTTTTTATTCAGTTAGTAATGCCAAATCACCATGGCAAGTTACACGGTTGAGCAACACGTCCAAATGTTAAAAATGTATTACCAAAATGAGTGTTCGTTAGTGCAAACGTTACGTGCATTGCGCCCATTTTACGGCAGACGAGGTGGTCCTTCAAAGTCGACTCTCCAACGTTTGGTGGCCAAATTCGACTTATCACCTTTAGACTTTTTTTGTGGGGTTTTCTTAAGTCGCAGGTCTATACCAATAAGCCACAATCGACCGATGCCCTTAAAGTCAACATAGCTCAGGCTATCGCTGAAATTCAACCCGAACTATGCGGCAGAGTTGTTGAACATTGGACAACTCGAATTCGTGCCACCGTGAGAAGCCGCGGCGGACATTTAAACGATGTGATTTTCCACACATAATGGCATATATAGCTCTTTCAAATAAAAAAAAAAAATCGTTAAAATCTCACACACGGCCTTTTTTATTTCATGTCAAAATCGACCCGTCCTTATTGAAAGACCTTTTATTATGAAATCATGAGATTTCCAAAATAAAATAAAGAACTAAGCAATTAATGGTAGATTATTAACCAAAGGGACAAAGCAGTGTCTTCTGTCGCGGGTAACGATTTAAATCGCGAGCGTAACGAAGGACTCGAGGTTTACTTCCGAGCGTAGCGAGGGTATTAAAAACTTAAATCACGAGCGAAGCGCGTCTTAATTATTTATTCTTATTGCTAATGTGTATAAGATTGGGTAACATAGTGCTATTCCGTAATGGCCTAAATATAGTTTTAAGAAATTTGTTTGTAATTACTGTCACGTGCTGTGGAATTTTGTTGAATAAAAAAAATAAAATAAAATTTAAGACGAGTCCTGAGTGTAGCGAGGGATTTAAGTTCACCCAAGAACTGCAATTGCAAGGTGTAAAATAAACGCTTTAATTTCACACACGCGACTCGCGAGTTGCGAGACAGACAACTCACAATCAGACAAGATGACAAGTTCCGTCAGCTGCAGTTCTGTTGTCTAGTCCTTGATTCATGTAAAAAAAGTAAATAAATAATTTACGGATTGGTAAACACCAGAGAGAAGGTAATCTCAGTAGTATATAAGTTACTCTATGGTAATCACTACGGTAAACATTTAAACAAATGAAGATTGCGCGAAATACTTAGAATATTTGAAAAATTTCAATTTTACGTGTGTATGAGGTTCAGTCTAAGAAAAATATTTTCACTACTTGGAATTAGAAGGTTGCTATCCAGTGTAACAGCAGTAAGCTACAAAATGGTGCGCTATTTCCCGAACAATCTCGGAGACTACAAGCCAGGCTTAGTCTTGGCGATGAATAAGGATGATATAATTCAGCAAATCGATGAGCACGTAAAGAATATAACAAAGCGTCTGCAGCCTACACGAAAAAGCGTAGAAGGGGGACTTTATGTTGGTATATCTGGCGTTTCATTTATGTTTTATTACTTAGCTAAAAATCCATTGCTGTCTGAAAACAAACGCTTTTACTTAGAAAAAGGTGTAGCGTACATAAACCCCGCTGTAGAAACATCTGCCGGCGATAAGACCTCCTTTTTACTTGGCGATGCTGGTACTTACGCTGTGGCCACCGTTCTTTATAAGGAGATAGGAGACGACAAATTTACGACATTTTTAAAGAAATACGAGTCACTCTACAGCTTATATTTGAATCCGAAATTTTTAAAATGTGGTGGCGATGAATTTTTTGTGGGAAGAGCTGGGTATTTAGCTGGAGCGCTGTGGTTGAGTCGTGAGTTACAAATACAAATATTCACACCCCAACAGCTATATAAAATATGTGATGTGATGGTTGCATCTGGTCGAGAATATTCACTGCAACATAAAAGCCCTTGTCCATTGATGTATCATTATTATAACACTGAATATCTTGGTGCAGCTCACGGAGTTAGTTTCATATTGCAAATGCTTATCAGTGTGCCTGGATATATTCAAAACAATAAGTCGGCTGCTCAAGATATAAAAAGTTCAATAGAGTATCTAGCATCACTTCAAACTGATGAAGGGAATTGGCCATGTTGTATGGAGGAAGTTGGTTTGAGTGACCATAAGTTGGTCCATTGGTGCCATGGAGCACCTGGAACAGTCTATCTCATGGCAAAAGCCTACCTTGTATATAATGATAAGAAATTTCTTAATTCCTGCATCAAGGCAGGTGAAATTGTATGGGAGAAAGGTTTGCTTCGTAAAGGACCTGGTATTTGTCATGGTGTAGCTGGCAATGCCTATGTGTTTTTGCTTCTCTACAGGCTTACTGGTGATGAAAAGTATCTTCATAGGGCTAAGATGTTTGCTGACTTCATGAACACTGACGAGTTCCTCAGAGATGCAAGGGTGCCAGACAATCCTGAGAGTTTGTATGAGGGCACAGCTGGCACAGTTTGTTTTTTGGTTGATCTCTTGATCCCTGATAAAGCAGAATTTCCTTTCCAGGATGTTTTTTCCTCTTACAAATAAATAATGAAATATGTCATTTGACCTAGTTTTTTGGGTTAGTTTTAAATATTTATTAAATGTACTACTTGTATATTCCAGTGACTTTCATTGAAAATGTCTACCTGTTGACAGTAATGAAACTCATCTAACAATCAAAATGTAATTTATGTGTCATACAGAGTTTCCATTTAAATAATACATATAATAAGAACTACCACAGAATGATTTACTTCTCTTTCGATTCTACAATCATGCACACACTCAAATTATTTTTGCTGTCGAATTTTACGATACTTGTAGTTGCAAGAATCTCATTTATTATAGATTTTGTAAAATATAAAAATGTGAAAAATCTCTACATTTTCAATTCTGAGAATGACAGCACAATATTATTAAAACTGAAATTGTTGAACTTAAATGGGATTTCAGCAGGGACGGTTTCAGGATTTAATTGCTCTATTGGCCCTATGAATCCTTATTCAAAAATCGGTATAGTGTTAGACACCTCTTGTGAATATTGGATGCAAGTTTTAACCTGTTTACGAAAGACTATCTCAATTAGTTCGAGAACATGGTTAATAATAACAGACAATCTAACCTCGACTGCAAATGATGTATCGAAATATCCATTTGAAATTGATTCTGATGTTACTATTGCTAACAATGTACAGCAAAACTTGTATGAGCTTTACGAAGGCTTTAACACAGGGTATTTTAACAAAGGGACATTTACTTTGAGTAACATAGGGTATTGGAATACGAAATTGAATATTAAATCGAGTAATAGGAGGGATTTAAGTGGTGTCGTGTTAAAATGTGTTGTTGTTATCACAGACGATACTAGAGGTACACCACTCAAAGAGTACTTACAACATTTGAAACCAAGTAAACCTGATTCCGTACACAAGAAAAAGTTTTTCGTATTGATTTCACACTTGAAAGAAATGTATAACGTTACGTGAGTAGTTACTATATTATGGCCACCGCTTAAATGTCACTTCCTTACGTTTACTGCTGGCGGTGTGTGTAGGGCTGTTTGTGTTCTTGAAAATCCGGATCGAAGGACCATGTATCTATTCTAATTTTAGCTTCGATTTGACACGTACAAATTCGTGGGGTTACCTGCGAAATGGAAGTTTCGATGGCCTGGTAGGCTTGCTACAACGCCGTGAAGCTGATATAGGCGGCACTCCCGTTTTCTTCAGAGGTGACAGGGCTAAGTATATTCATTATACCTGCCAGACATGGGAATCTAGGTGAGATTATGGTCAGTACTGCTTTGACGGAACATACAACTTATTTAATTGGTATAATTTGTTATACCTATGCTCTTAAACAGGTACAAGTGGTAAAAAATCCTTGCATTCATTCATTTCTAGTTTTTTCAATTTAAGTACATCATAACTGTATCAAAAAGTTTACTGTACAAGTTTTGGCTATTTAGTCTTAAAAAATCTTATTTATCCAGATCCTGTTTCATACTACGTCACCCGAAGCATCTTGGAGGTTTCTTCACGATCTACACCCGCCCCCTCACGCCGACCGTGTGGTATTTTATACTGTCACTGCTTGCGACATTGGGAATAACTTTAAGTGCGATATTAAGACTGAATATAATCAAGATATCCAGCGATCATAGTGATTCATCTACGAGTCTCGCATTGCTTTCTATTTGGAGTGCGGTGTGCCAGCAGGGTATGTACGTAAACTGTTTTAATTTTATATTAATTTAAAATTTCATTTAGGTATATTTTTTTGCACAGTAGGAACCTACTTACGTACAAATGGCAAATAAGGCATTAGCCTTGCGGCATTCTCTTCCTGTCTCGATGTTTACCCTTGAAAACTCCTGAGTCTGTCGGATCCTGATCAAACGTTTTATATCCAGGTAACTTGGAAGTTAATAAATAGTTTTACCATTTATTCACAGGTATGTCGGTGAGAAATAATGCCACTTCAGTAAAATTACTTCTCTTCGTAACATTTGTGTTTACTCTTACAATATATCAGTACTACAATGCGGTTGTTGTTTCAACATTGCTCAGGGATCCGCCCAAGAACATTAAGACGCTTGATGATCTCCTGAAAAGCAACTTGAGAGCTGGCGTTGAAGATGTTTTGTACAATAAAGACTACTTCAGGGTTTGTAATGATTTTTAAAAATATGTTCACAAACTCAACTGGATCTTCGGCAGACGTGTTTAGCTGGCACCTTTTCTGCTGTGCTGAGCTGCTTAATGGGTATATTTATTACGTATATATTTAGGAATTTCTTATTTTTACGGACAAATAATTTGCAAATCGCGTTCGAAGTGATCGAACTTCTTCGGGACGTCACCATTTATGCTCATACGCTTGCTGCACATTAGATTTCTACTTGTTATACAGTTGATTAGATTATGGAAGAACATCCGTATCGTATAAAATATAAGTGGACCGGACAATAAATGTCGATACCTACTGCAAATCTTTTCTAATTTTGAAATACATTCACAATTTTTGGTGTAAATCCGTTCAGAAGGTATAATATTATAGATCTTAGAGTCTTGTGTTGGGGCGATAGTCGGGCTTACAAATTAGCTATCGGTCGTGAAGCGACTATGTGAATTTCATTTTAGCGCACAACGGACCCGGTAGCGTTGGAAATTTATCAAAAAAAGATAGCCACCAGTTCACGTTACAACTTCTACGCCCCGGAGCGTGGTATGACTCTGGTCAAGCAAGGTGGGTTCGCGTTTCACGTGGAGACGGCCATAGCGTACAGGATAATGCGTCGGACGTTCAGCGAGAGGGAGTTGTGCGAAGCGCACGAAGTGGCCATGTTCCCACCGCAAAACATGGCCGCCGTTACCAAAAAAGGATCGCCTTACAAGGAGATTGTCACTTACGGGTAACTATCTATCCTATCCGCATTGTCACATTCAAATAATCTTCTTAAGGATTTTTCTATCGTCTGATTTTAAGTCGTCTTCATTATAGAAAGTAAGAAAAGGCATTTACTTACCTACGTACCTACGGCTCTATCATACTTCTGTCAATTTTGTCTATTGTAATTTTGACTTTACACTCAGCGTCCTTTCTCGCAATTTCGTAAACATAAACTGATAAGGAGATGATGGTATGTGGATGTGCGGTGGTGGTCCATATTAGAATAAGAACAGTAGGTACGTGGGAACATCATACTGTATCTCTAAGTAGTTTGTGATCATACTCATACTTTGGTAGCGTCAATTCATTTGGAATAATTATGCTGTTTGTATAATTATGTACAGGATGTGAAGTAAAAATGAGGGGGTTTTTCAAGGTGTGTTTATTATCCGATTCTCGTGGAAAAAAAAAACAAACATTGACGTCATTTTGATTGATTTAAAAATCTTTTTGCATTGCCGTTGACGCGCTGAAAAATCTAACTAAAGGTTCACCCGCGTAAATCCATTTTTTATTAAGGGTTTTCTCTCTTATTCATCAGTGTTTTAGCTAAGCATGAATTTATCATGGGTTTCAATACGTCCGTCGTTTAACATTACACCCTATATGTCTATGTAAAGTCAGCAAATTGTTTAATTTTTTCCTCTACTCGTAGAATACGCAGAATGTTCGAGTCGGGCGTGGCGCAAAGACTGCAATCGTTGTGGGACGAGCGCAAACCGAGATGCGTGCGCACGCCCGACACCAGCGTGTTAACCGTGTCCATCCGAGAGTTCTCCACCGCCCTCATCGTATTGGCGCTGGGCACTATACTGGCCATCCTAGTGCTGCTATGCGAGATTATTGTGTGGAGATTACCATCGAATCGTTTATAATTTTAACTCTAAAATCTCTACTTTAGTGTATCGTAACTTTATACAATAGCTAGATATGTATATTGTGTCCGGGGAGTTAGGTAAGTAATAAATAAAAGACACGTAGGTATATTATTATCCTGGTTGTCATATTATTGAAAATTGTATATTTGGACAAAGCATAGAGTGGGGGCTCGTGACGTCATAACCACGTATTTTGATAAACTGAGTGTAAAAAGACCGGCGACATAACCGCTAGGAATCCATATAAAATAGTAATTGAAGTTATTCTGCAGTAAAAATATTGTTGGAAAATGTAATTTATTTTTAGGCTAAAAAAACACAATTTACAGCACACAATGTACCTACTCGCAATTCTACACCACAGTATAACTAGTAACTACCCTACACAATAACTACAAAGTTACTTTAGAAAAAATATTGGTCACGTGATAAACTACAAAAATATGCAATAAGTAGAAAAAAAATTACAAAACTTTGAGGCGTTAAACCGTTGATTTCCCAGCTGAATTTCCACGTCTAAAATGTTCGTACTGATGTAGGGAATATCATAGTTTCGGATATGTCGGAGGTTTTCTGACACCTGTAGATACGTCATCTTTGAGAAAAACAGTTTTTACATTTTTTTGTCTAACGTTATGTCGTGTAGGTGTGTCTGTTAACTTATACCGAATTTTCACCTAGTGCCATCTGTTGAAATCACAACGAGCGAAGGTCAGTCGCCCAGATATGAATTACTGGAAATGCGATGTTTTTAATTACTTGTTGATAGGTGATAATATGTTAAATTCAATTGAGATATGATTTATGCATGTCGCCGTTACTTCAGAAGATGGCTAAAATAAATTCAACCTCGTATCATCCACATGTTTATTCATTAGAGTACATAATATCATCACACGCATTTACAATCACATCGGATCGGCGTTATAGTAAAATTACAAAGATCTATATACTTATTCATCTCTGGCAATGGTATACAGATAATACTTACTATGATAATTGAGGTTTGATCGAATATAAAATATACTTATAGCTGTTACCCGCTAATTTTGCGCTTATGCACTTATAACTACGTACCTACGTCTCCATATCTTTATGAAGTTGCGTAAAGGCTTTACGGTATATTTTGAACGATGGAGTGGTAATTTAATTAGGCTTATACACGAATATAAAATAATAAATCTAAATAAATATTTTAATTGTTATTTACTATTTATTTCACATGAAAGTATTGTATTTCCATGTTTGCACAATGGATTTGATACTTCGAATGGATGTGTCACGCATCATCACATCAACTATAGTTTTTTCTAAATGTTACATTCGAAAATAAACGAGGTACTTGTACTATGTACATAGGTCCGTTGAGAACGTGTCACCTCTTTCTATATTCAACGAAGCAACATTATAAAGGCAAATAATACAGGATATATTAAGAAGCGACACTCCGCCTCCCACCAATTCCATGCCTCTTTATACCCCGCGAAAATGACCTTGGTAAAGATCGAGGAAAGTTTGACACATTTAGAATCTTAGGATATGTTCCGAAATGCACTGATAGCACTGGCGCAGTGTTCCCAGTGTCCTGAAATTAGTTCCGAATAACTTTCAGTATAATAAATAAATAATCCACATCACAAGTATACTGCCGCAGTATCCGCAGTAGGCGGTATGACGTCATAATCGTTGCCATTTTTGGACTGTGAGCACTGGCGCTTTCGAAGTAAAGTGCTCTCAGTGTTGATCACGAGATCAACCTCGGACCAATGATCGGTCGCGTCGGTCGATTGAAATGTGTGGTTGACAGCGTGACATGACAGTGACATGGGTTATACAGTATATTGGACTGCGTTCCGTTTTGAACAGTAACCAGTATTGCTCAGTATAGCTAACTTTATACGAACACCTTCGCAGTATACTGCAGTGACGTCATACCTTACAGTGCTCTCAGTGTTTACGGAACATACCTACCCTTATGCGACAATTTATTATTCACTGACAACTCGCGGTCAACCTTACGATACGTACATGCGCACAACGTGTACAAGCCGACCGTCTTTACTTGTGTCACCGGGCTGATAAAACTAAGGTAGAGTTTTGGAATACCGCGCTTAATTTTTGTTAAAACATGAATTTTGATACGGTGAAATGTAGTGAACGTGATAACAACACAGACGGATATATCCGTCGAAATAAAAATATAATGTTGCGGTAAATTAACTTTTAATAACCTATAAACTGAAAAAATCAAATATTACACAATATATTATATCGTATTAAAATCGTAGTGTACACAAATTGTGAGCAAATCATCATCGATAAAAATCTGTCAGCAGTTCAATATAGGTATTTATTGTATAAACCACGCTCCAGCCTATATTCATTTAACTCATAAACACTTTGCAAAAAACGTTTTGCAACAATGGAAATTATCATAAATACTATAATATGCACACTAAAAAATTATTCTAGCGCTCGTGCGCCCGACGAGCATCATTTGAAATAAATCATATACTGTGATGCAGGCGTGGATGCAGGTAAAATACACTCGTCTCCGGAATTAAGTGAACTAATTTGACAGTAGTCATAGGCATAAGCGTAGCCTCTTCCGCAAATGGTAACGTCGCATTGCCACGAGGGGTCATCCATAAAGTACGTCACACTAATTTCGTGATTTTTCAACTCCTCCCCCGTCTCTGTCATAGTTGGTCACATTTGCGAGACACCCCCCTCCCCCCCCTAGTGTGACGTCACATATTTTCCAATTTTACGTATTAAAAAATATTAATTAAAATAACAGTTCCGACAAACCAACAAAACAATTTAAACCTTATGCCCAAACAGATAGAGTAGGAAATATTTTAAAGTTTTACGATGTAAATTTCGATTTGAAATGTGACGTCACGAATCCCTCTCACCCCTTGTCACACTTCGTCGATACCCTCTCTACCCATAACGGGTAACGTACTTTATGGATGGTCCCTGGTGACTGATTTTATGTTTTCAACCCTTTGAGCATCAAGATATAATTTTGTTACGGCCTTGTTCGTCGTTTATAAGAAAAGTTAGGTAGCCACTACAAAAGGCAACACTGATTTGTGAATCGGCTTCACTTGTAAAACTAGTCCGCCTAATTATTGTGGTGTCAACTCCACACCGTTTCCCGTCCATAGCAACACTGTTGTGATCGTACGTCATTCGCTTTGTAATTTAAATTAGGTTATTTATTTTAGTTTTTTTTTTTAATTCTTGAACACATGGAATAAAAAATATTATATTATTGGTAGTGAAGTAGTCGTATGTATGTAACAATGCGTGTGGCGTACGTGCCGGGGGCGCGGCGGGGCGCGGGCCGGGGGCGGCGGGGCGCGCGGCGGCCTTCACCGCTCCTCGAGCAGCACCGTCTCCTGCGGGCACATCTTCAGCGCTTTCAGCGTACTGCTGAGCGCCTGCGTTGTGATCTGTTGGTAGTATGAAATTATTATTAATGTATGAAATACTTTAATGAGCACCGAAAATTTATAGAATTACTAGACTTTTTGTCTTTGTGACAAAGAGAGCGCTATATTAACTTGTCTGCGTGAATAGAGTATAAAAAAACTAATAAAACACAATAAGTAATCCACGTTCAGTGACACAGCGTTGCCATATAACATTAGTCGGGGAATTGCAACACGTTCTCGTCTTTTGCCGACACAGGTTTTAATCTAATCCTTACTATTATAAATATGATAGCGATTTGTTTGTTTGTTACGCTTTCACGCATTAAAGGCTCAATCGATCATCATGAAATTTGCATACACTGGGGTATAAAGAAGTACATAATATGGTAGTTTTTATCCCGGAATTCCCACGGGATCTCTGAAACTGTCGCGAGAGAAACCGCAGGAAACAGCTGTATTAGCTGTTCCCTGCGCTAAATAATTGTAAACACTAAACTTACATCTCTCCTGGGCCAACCGCAGATGACCTTATAGTTTTCATGTGGGTATCCTTTTGATGCGAGGAAGTCTAGTAACGACTGGAAGGAACGAAAAAGATCATTAATACACTTTTTTATACATTAGTACAATTAGCATCAGATATATGTCACCGCCGCGCTGTTGACAGTTGTTAAATCTTATTGCAATAGCGGTAAGTTTTAAAATACGCGCCTAAATGACAAATTTTGATCCCCACACCCCAAGGTAAAGTACTTGAATCAGTTCAATCGTATAGAGCCAGTGGGCTGGTGTAAGGTAGATAAATCAGTTCGCTAGTATGGAGTGTCACAGGTGCTTGTGTGGTGCAGTCGACTGGTCTTATGTATACTAATGCAAGTGGTTAAACAACTTTACAGCAGAGCAATTTGTAATGCTTACTTTGTATCTCGAAACTCGTTAATATAATATAGATACATTAAAATAAATTTTACAAGTTATTTCAATGCTATTAATGGAAAACAATAGTTTTCGTCAATTTGTGAGTTGGTGTAAGGTAGATAATCGGTTCACTAGTATGGAGTGTCACGGATGACAGTGCGGTGTAGTGATGGTGCAGGTGTGGGGTGTGTGATGTGAAGTGTGGGGAGTGGGGTGTGGGGTGTGAGGTGTGGGATGTGAGGTGTGGGGTGTGGGGTGTGGGGTGTGAGGTGTGGGATGTGTGGTGTGGGGTGTGTGGTGTGTTTACCGCGAGCGTGTCGTGCTGGTGGAAGCGGCGCTCGAGGCAGGCGTCGTGCGGCGGCGGCAGGCGCACGCGGATGCGCGCCACGTCGCTCGCGCCCGCGCCCGGCTCGGGCGGCACGCGCGCCAGCGCGCTCACGCGAAGCGCCTGCGCACGAAATGAAATTTTATTGTGAGCATAGGTAATAATACAGAGTTCTAAAATATCTTATATGCAGTAGGACCACTATGTTCAGCCTACGGGGGGCATACAATATATTTAATAATTTATAATTTATAAGAATAATAATTTATAATATATAAGAAATAACATTATAGTAAAAAATAATTATTACATGACAATACCAATCATTAGAATTATATTAATTACCATACATTATATATTACGGAATCAACATTAACATTAATAGCAATATTACGGAAAATAATAAATTCATCAATTTGTTTGTAAAACGACGACGAGCACACACATATTACGTAGGCCTCGTAGCCTGACCTAAAATTTTTCGACGTAAGAGGGTATGTACGACAAAAAACTTCAACATAGACTATTATTATGAAAGTTTATCTTTGTGATATATTATTTTACTAGCTGTGCCCCGCGGTTTCACCCGCGGTAATTTCGGAGTTCCCGCGGGAATTCCGGGATAAAAGTACCCTATGTCCTTCTCTGTACCCCTGACAACGTGCATGCCAAATTTCATCCAAATCCGTTCAGCCGTTTTTGCATGATTGAGGATTTTTTATGCGAGGATAAGAGCTCGAAAGCGCATTTTCATCCGACTTGCTTCAAATTTATCGTCACTGCTCAACTCCTATGTGTCTTAGCGTTATGTTATATAGCCTATAACCTGCCCAGGAGTATGGACTACAATCGTACCAAGTTTGGTTAAAATCCCTTCAGTAGTTTTTGATCCATGCGTGCACATACAGACAGACAGACAGACAGACAGACAAAAATTTATTGATTGCATTTTTGGCATTAGTATCGATCACTATTCATCCTCCAATATTAATTTTGAATATATATTCAATGTACAGAATTATTATAAGTATACAGTTTTATTATAAGTATAGATTTACCAAGCACCTTTTTTACACCAAGCCTACTAACATGTTAATACGGGTTAGTATTTATGGTTCAATCACTTCAAAGGATATGATTTCTAGTGACTTAGGAAAATATTTCTGCTTGTTGTTCCTAATTCGTACAAATAAATATTAAAAACATTATTTATTTAATTATTTTTAAACATCTAGTAGCAAATGCGTTACTATGGTCACGAAACACGATCCTCATTTGTGAGGGAGCGACAAAGAAGAAGAAGTAGCAAAGTAACACAGAATCCTTACTAATATTTATAAATGCGAGAGTGAGTTTGTTGTTTGTTACACTTCTTTTACACCCGGAATTTCCACGGGAACTCCGAAGTTAACACGGAAAAACTACATTAAATTTTGCATACTACCTACACATTTTCAAGGGTAGGTACAGAAAAAAAATTAGGGTAGTAAGTACTTTAATAACCAAGGGGAATAACATAATCAGTCACAGTACCTCTTTCCTCTCCTCCTCGATACGCTTTTCTGTTTCCACGCGTTCAACTTCTCTAATTCTCTCTTGTTCCAGCTGTCTCTTCATTTCTTCTTTTGCTCTGTTAAAGTAATTGAAACGTTAATTACACACAATGCAATATTCTATCGCGATAATGGACGCGATTCCGTCGCTGATCTTCAATGGGGATGTTGACTACTTTTGAAAATCAAAATTCTAATTAGTCCATCAGTTAGAAAAAAAAAAAAAGAATAGACACGTATTTTTTGCTTTTCCGAATAAATTAAAATATACAGGGATAAAGCGCATTAAAGTTTAGGGTGAGGGGGCCGTGACGTCACTAACCGCTAAAACCGCCATACAAACTGTCAGAATAGTGACGTCACGCGAAATTACAACTCAATATATCGCCGTTATTTTTTGATTACGTAAAAAAAGAAAAAATAGAAAAGAAAAAAGAATAAATACGTGTCCAATATTTTTTAATAATTTACAAGACGGACTAAAAAATAAAAATTAGTCAACATGCCCATTCTCTCCGAAATGTTTTTTCAAAATATAATCTTTTAAAATACAGCTATAATCTAATTTTTGTCTGGTTTAGGAATCGCAAGCTCGACGAAAAAAAATACACGTGATATCTCTCACAGCGGTAAGGTTTATGATATTTTTCAAACCCTTGGGGGGGCAGCCTTCGAGCTCCAAGTGATTAATGAACGAGCCGCCAGCTCGGGTCGTCGTAAGCGGACTGCCGATGTCATGTCGGTTCGCCGTAAGCGGACTGTCGATGTCGCCATCGCGACTCACCTGTCGGCCTCCAGGCTGCGCTGGTACGCCTCGTCCTGCTCGCTCTTGACCCGTTGCCACGCGTCCCGCTCGCGCTCCAGCCGCGCGTCCTCGTCGCGCTCCTTGGTGAAGTGCTCCACCGCCTCCATCAGGTTGCTGACCAACTCCGACACGCCCACGTTGCCTGCGAACAATGACATGTCATAACCGGTTCGAATAAGTTCAAATAAGGGGGGGGGGGAGGGGATTCTTAACATAATCAATTATTACAGTCTATTAATCTACAAGACGGACTGAAAACTAAAATTTAGTCATCTAGCCCTATCATTAATATTATGCACTAGTTGGCACTCCCCCCGCGGTTTCACCCGCGGTAATTACGGAATTCCCGCGGGAATTCCAGAATTAACTATACATATAAATCTTCCTCTTGAACTTACTCTATTGGTGAAAACCGCATGGAAATCCGTAAAGTAGTCTTTGTGTTTATCGCGAACAGACAGACAGATAGACGCGGCGGAGGACTCTGTTTTATAATTTGTAGTGATAATATACAATTGGACTGGTGATTATGTGTATTGTGTACGGTTGCGGTGACGTCATCGTGTGGGTGGGCACGCACCGTTGATGACGGAGAATATCTGCGTGTTGGAGCGCACGCGCATCATGACGACGAGCGCGGGCAGCCGGTCCGCGGGGATGCAGCGCACCGTGCGCGCCGCCTCCGGGCCCAGCGCCGTCGCCACCGTGTTCAGCAGCCTGCCGACACCGCACAACACAACGCGACATTAGGGGATGCGCCGTTATTACAGATAGCACCGGCCCAGTGCTCGCTGCTCGCAGTGACGAGAAATGGGCATGCCGACTAATTTTTATTTTTTAGTCCGTCTTGTAGATTATTAAAAAATATTAGACACGTATTTTTTCTTTTTTTACGTAATCAAAAAATAACGGCGATATATTGAGTTGAAATTTCGCGTGACGTCACTATTCTGACAGTTTGTATGGCGGTTTTAGCAGTTAGTGACGTCACGTCCCCCTCACCCTAAACTTTAATGCGCTTTATCCCTGTATATTTTAATTTATTCGAAAAAGCTAAAAATACGTATCTATTGTTTTTTATTTTCTAACTGACGGACTAATCAGAATTTTGATTTTCAAAAGGAGTCCACATCCCCATTCATCGTATTTAGTTTATACGTCAACATTCCTTGATGCAATTCCTTTCAAAGGAAGGGGTGTAACGGCAAATTTTGGACGGGAGGTGTAGTGTACGATTTAACAGTTGCACCGCTACATAAGTATTGCATTTAGGTTTGCTGACATAGTATTAATTAGGTTATAAATTGTCGCGTATTTAAATAAATATCGGATTATTATTATCACCGGAGTTCGAGATGGTTTTATTTACCTCCTCCCCGCACAAGACACTTCAATATACTGCCGCAATATCCTAGGGTAGGCAGTTTGACGTCATAATAGTCGCCGATTTTGTACTGTCAGCACTGTGAGCGTTTTCGAGGTAAGGTGCTCTCGGTGGTTTGATCACGTGATCAACCTCAGACCAACGATTGGTCAACCGCATAAGACGGTCGTCTATGAGTGGTCGACACCGTGACATGATATAGATGACATGCTGGCCTGCGTTCAGTTTTTAACAGTAACCAGTAAAGTATAAAGGAACATTTTCGCAGTAAACTAAATTGACGTCATACCTTATAGTGCTATCCGTAATAACGGAACATACCCTAGGACTGAATAGGTAGCGTAGTATAAAAATCTAAACATATGATGGCAGAGATATATGAATATGACATTTCGAGCTGATTTCTTAGGTATCCTCCAAGAACTCCGAGAAAGTTCTTGCTATCTATAGTACCATGGTTTGCAATTTCAAATCGTACAACGATGCTAAAAAATGCTAACAGATTTATACATTTATCTAATTTATTTTGCTTGATACTGGCTAAATGCGAAAGTCTATAAAAAAGTAAAAGAAAGAGTGTGTCACACAGAACAGAAAATAACAGATAGAAGGGACATCAACTTAGTATGGAAACAGATGAAAAGTATCGCCGGGTGATTTTTGCACACAAAACTATTCATCACACACTAAAATATTAATTAAGGTAAATAAATGTATTAAACGCTTTATGGTTATGTTTTTACGTAGTCACTGTTTCCAAAAATTCATAGTTTTAGGAATACTGCGGTGAAAATACTTGGGATGGCAGCGAAAGAAGTTTTGGGCAAGTTAGAGCAGATCTGCTCTAACTTCCTTTGCAACGGTAGCGCGCCTGCCCCGCCTACATGTCCTCTCTAGTTAGTTTATTTATTTATTCTTCTTGCACAAAAAAGTATAAATGGCGAACTTAATGCCTTGCGGCATTCTCTGACTTTATGTGTTTATGTGCTTTGTGGTGTGTCAACTAACAGGTTGTTGTTGTCGGCGTCGGTGATGTCCCAGCCGTACACGACGAAGTTGGCGGCGAGCGTCTGCAGCACGGTCTCGCAGCCGAGCAGCTGCGCGCAGAACACGTTCGCGAGCACCGACTGCTCGTGGTGCAGGTAGATGCCGAGCAGCTTCCTCTGCGGACACACCCACGAGCACCTCACGTCACGTCTGCTACATCTCTGGCACTGGCACGTAGGTTAATAGAGTAGAATCCCACTAAACCGACACCCTACGGCCCGACGACAAGTTGCACAAAAACACCCCTCAATTAAGGATTATTTTAAAACTATTTAATTAGTTAATAGGGTACTTGCATGAAATTTATAATAAGAAATTGTGTCAATATTTCAAAAACAGAGCCTTAGAAAAGCGTTATCGTTAAAGATTTACAAAAAAAATTTCAATAGTTTCCAAAATATTCAACTTTTAATTTTGTGAAACGGAACGTTGCAACGAAACACCAATCACAGCCAAGCTTAACACATGACGTCACCTTTATTTTTTTAGGAAACATTTACCTCTTTCAGAGAAGGCAAAAGAAACTAAATGCATACAGTCAACGCATATTTTTCATTTTCTGAAGTTTTTTACTTTAAAATGCATCGGTAACATGCATTTCGATTCTTTACTGGGACTTTTGGAAGTAAATCGACACAGTTCAACCTTAATTTCGCTTTTGGATATTGAAGTTATCTATCTGTCAGTGTCACATGACCCTGTCAATACGACATTGACATTTTTATCACAGATTAATAAGGCGTAATTTTGAACAAGTGACGTCATTCCGCGTTTCGGCGGTAAGGTCTAAAGTAGGAACTTTGAAGCGCTCTATTTCATTAATTTATGCATATATTTTTTTTCTTTTTCTTGCTTTGTTTAAGTAGGCCATATATCTTTAAAATAGACTGAAAAAAAATATTCATGCAAGTACCCTATTGTGAGATACATACATCGTATACCCTTTATAAAATGGCTTTATTTTATTTATTACTAGCTGACCCCCGCGGTTTCACCCGCGGTAATTTCGGAGTTCTCGTGGGAATTCTGGGATAAAATATGTCACTCAGGATCACTGTAGCTTTTTATAAGTGAAAGAATTTCTAAAACCGATTCAGTAGATCCAGAGATTACCCCCTATAATCTCACAAATACACGAACTCCCAAACTCACAAACTTTTGCTCTTTATAATATTAGTATAGATGAATTTTTCTTTTTCTGACACTTCCAACAATCATCGTTATATTTCAACCAACTTACACAAAATCTTGACAAATTATATACCTAAATCTACTTCATGAATCGCTCTATCTATTGGTGAAAATTGCATGAAAATCAGTTCAGTAGTTTTTGAGTTTATCGCAAACAGATAGACAAACAGACAGATAGACGCGGCGGAGGACTTTCGTTTTATATATAATACTAGCGGTTTCACCGCGATAATTTCAAAGTTCTCGTGGAATTGTTCCGTACAAACTTTGCCACCCCTTTTTCATCCCTTTAGAGGTTGAAATTTCAAAAATCCTTTCTTATCGGATGCCTACGTCATGCAAAGAACACACCCTCCAAGTTTCAGGTCTCTACGATCAGCGGCGGTTTAGACTGTGCGTTGATCCATCAGTCAGTCATTCAGGACAAAGCATTTTATATGCATTACGCATAGATATGTAAGGATGTACTCACATCTTTGGCGGGTTTGAGGCAGCTCTCCTTGATGGCGTCCTGGAGGGTGCCCTCGAAGAAGTGCGGCGTGTTGGGCCCGTAGCGCGCGCGGAACCGCTGCGCGAACTCGATGCAGCCCAGCGCCTCGTCCCCCACGTGCTCCGACACTGCAGCGCAGCGCGCATCACCATTATGAAGGTGTGTTTTTGTTTATGTTGTTTTTTTTTTTAAAGAATAACTAGCTGTCTCCCGCGATTTCATCCGCGGTAATTTCGGAGCTCCCGCGGGAATTCCGGGATAAAAACTATCCTATCTTTTAAGTTGGACCATATTCGGACATAGATAAGCAATAGTGTGTTAACCCACATTGGAGAAATTTAGAATAAATCGTGTTTTAAAATTATATCGTCATTTTGTTTTGCATTTTTATGTAACTCAATAAAACGTTTTGAATCAATAACTTAATATTGTGGGTTAACATGCTATTGCTTTTCTGCGTCCATTTATAAATGGTTACAAAATTTTATCAAAATCCGTTCAGTAGTTTCGGAGTCCATCGCGGACACATCGCGAACAACGTGACACGTGATTTATATATACATATTAAGATAAGACTAGCTGTCCCCTGCGATTTCATCCGCGGTAATTTCGGAGTACCCGCGGAGGTTGAGGGAAAAAAGTACTCTATGTACTTCTTTGTGCCCCGACAGTAGTTTACGGTGATTAGTTGTTCCCCGCATTAGTGCCGGAGTTCCCGCGGGAATTCCGGAATAAAAACTATCCTATCTTTTAAGTTGGGCCAAATACAACATAGTGACCAAATTTCATCACGATCGATTCAGTAATTTCGGAGTCCATCGCGGACAAACAACGTGACACGTGATTTATATATATCAAAAGAAAGATAAGGGGCAAATGGGCAGGTGGCACACCTAAAGCCTAAAGGTAAGTGGTTACCGCCGCCCATAAATGCGACTCTCGATATACGGTCAAGTTTGTGTCCTAACTCTAACTCTCCAGCAAAGAACGTGACGAGCGTGCAGCCAGTTCGAAGGCAGCGAAGCGTGCAGGCAGTTGAAGCGACTGATAGATGCCTGTATCCAGTTATCCATTAATAATAATAATAATCCACATCAGAACACACAGATCTACTTGATCCCACAGTAAGCTACGTACGTAGTAGTAAGCCATTATTTTTATCTTTTGTGTTAAAAATTCTAATGATGCAAACTCACTGAGCGGCTGCAGCCTGTCCGAGTGCGACACGTCCACAAACATGTTGTCGTCCTCCGACGGGAAAGTGTCTGCGTCTTCCACCTCGTCGGAGATGCTCTCGCTGTCAGAACTCTCCACTATTATCTGCAAGTTAATATTAGCCATTGAGTCAGGCGCGGTCCAAGGTAGGGATCCCTTTGTTTTATAATGTAAAAGTCTAATTTATACGACATATTTTATGAGAATGAATTGTATGCTGCGATCGCGCCTGCATAGAGCGATAATAAAGAATACAGAATATATAAAGAAGCAACAGTCTATGCCTCCCATCAATTTCGTGCCTCCTCATACTCCGCGAAAGCTTCTTACACGTGATAATTAATTATTCATTGACAGCTGACAGTTACTGTCAGCTCACTGTCAACCTTGTGTGCGTTCCGTGGGTTTGGGTGCGTTGTTTGGTTAAAATTTCACTCGTTTGAGTTGCAACCAAGCCACAGAACGATCGAGTTGTTTTTATAACCTCAAAATATTTGAAATTTCAGACGCCATTTGTTTTCTCTCAACTCACATTGCGAATAAGACTGTTTTACATCCAATTATAAACTTTTTATGACTACGACACCTCCCCTTTGTTCGTAAGAACTCCGATTAATTTCTTTTTCAACGAATCCGGTTTTTGGCGCAAACTTTGACACTTCTTAAACAATACATAGCTGTCAGAGTGAAAATTAACCTGCTTCGCAGATGGTTGTTTGGTTGCTGCACTCCGAGCCACGGAACGGGTGAAACTACGCTCTGACAGTTGTCAGAGTAAAATTTCACCAAGCCACAGAACGGGTTCAGAGCGCGCTCGAGCGCGTTCGAGTGCATTCGTGCGAAGCCACGGAACGCACACCTTACGGTACGCACACGCGCACATCACGTGTACAAGCCGACCGCCTTTACTTGTGGGAAAGTACTCGAATCAGTACATTTGTATGGATTGCCACCGGGCTGGTGACAGTATCATTCAACATTCTGTTCGAAATTGAAACACAAAAGCGCGACGCATCGAGACACGCAATAAAGTGTTTCCACATTCATGAATCTACATCACTCTGTGTGCACTGAATGTGGTTATATGCCTATTAATTCTATGACGAATCTCTGTTTTTAAAATTAGTTTATCGTGGTTAATATTGTGTAAATGAGGTGGAATTTGCATAATATTGATCCATTAGTGATGAACAGTGTGTGGAAACAGTGAAATAAGATGAAATGGGGCGTTCATCGGGAGGTTGTCGACACCTCACAGAGCGTCCTTTAAGGTTCAACTGTGACGAGTTGCTTCCAAAAGTTACGGTGAAGCATCGAAATGAATCCCAGCGATACACTTCAACGTAAATAACTTAAAAAAAGAAAAACGTCCGATCCGGCTGTATGAATTTGGATTCCTTTGCAAATAAAAAAAATCAGTAGCTTGCAACATTACCCTTTTGTACTCCTTCGGCTTGTTGTGTGGTGTCCGCTTCACGACAAGCTCGTGTTGCGGCGTGTCGAGGCCCAGCATCGCCAGCACCGTGTCGTCGAGGCCCGTCACTTGCGGCCACCCCGTCCAAACCTGGCGGCGTACACAAAAACAATAGTAGTAGCTAGTTAGTCCTTCATGTATGTAGATGAATAAAAAATAATGGCGATCCATACCTAAGTGGAAAAGTCGCGTGACGTCACGCCTTGCTACAGTATTACGTTATTACGTCACGAGCCCAGCGTCAGTAAATTTTAATGCGCTTTATCCATTATTTTTTCATCAATTTGAACAAAAATATACGTGCCAATTTTTTAATATTACCTCAGAGTAAATAACTACGTACTATATTACATAATTATTATAATCTAACTGAATGACGGCTGAAAAGAATTTTGATTTTCATACCCCGGCTTTTTAACGTATCTATTCCGAACTCCGTTTCCTGAAGTTGAATTAAACTAAGAAACGTTGCCAGAGGTTTTAATTTAGGAAATTCCTTGGGTTCTCTAAAAATCCTATCTCACTCAAAGATGTTATCACATAGTTCAGAATGATCTGGTTGGAGTGTAGCTTAGGTTTTAGTCGACCACTAGCTTCAAGGTTATTGGATACTAGCTGTTCTCCGCGGTTTCAACCGCGGTAACTTCAGAGTTCCCGCGGGAATTCCAGGTTATAATATAACCTATGACACTCACAAACAACGTGGTTTACTATTGGTAAAAGATTTTTCAAAATCGATTCAGTAGATCCAGAGATTACCCTCCTACAAAGTCACAAACTTTTCCTGAATATAATATTACTAGCTGTCCCTTTGATGAAACTATACACATAAACCTTCCTCTTAAATCACTCTATCTATTAAAAAAACCGCATCAAAATCCGTTGCGTAGTTTTAAAGATCTAAGCATACATAAGGACAGACAGACATTGGGAAGCGACTTTGTTTTATACTAAATATGTAGTGATAAGTGTATGTTTTGATACATGGTACTCAGTACTCTACGAAACTCACCTGATGCCTGGCCGGTATGTCTGTGAATGAGTAGATATCGTTTTTAACTTCCTGCACCGTCTTAGTGCCGGGGTACTTGAGCGTGTACTCTTTCTCGTCGTGCTTCACATGTAGCACGTATGTGTGCGTCAAACGTTCCGCAGCCCTGCACAATAAAATTGAAGGTAAATAATTTTACAAAGAAACCCATAAAAAATAATAAAGCAGTATACCATTCCCAATCCCACCACCTTTGTTTGATTTCATTTAAGTTTTTTTTAAACTTAGATTTTCTAGTAGTACTTAGGAAGTATCTGAATGCACTGGATGACGAAAGCGTGACGGAAACGTAACAGCAATCGGTTTTCGTTCAGCGTAGAGGCGGCAATTTCAAAAATAATCGAATAAATCCTCAAAAAAGTTTTACTGCACGTTGAGAAAATATGTGTATAGACACGTATTTTTTTAGTATGGAGCTAAAAAAAAGGGGAAGAATTAATTTTATTATGATTTTTCCCTTGTATGAAATACACTTTTGGTAGTAGTAAGTTAACCTGGCTGCTACGCCAGGTGGCGCGGGTTCAATTGGGTATTCTCCAAGGTATGAATATCAAAATTATAATTAGTCCGTCAGTTAGAAAATAAAAAAATAATAGACACGTATTTTTTGCTTTTTCAGTTTAATGAAAATGAACATAGATAAAGCGCGTTAAAGTTTAGGGTGGGGGGCTCGTGACGTCAATATTCATTATAAGCGCCATACAAACCGCACAGAATTGTGACGTCACGCGAAATTTCAACTCAATGTATCTCTGTTATTTTTTGAGTACGTAAAAAAAGAAAAAATACGTGTCCAATATTTTTTACTAATCTACACGACGGACTAAAAAAAATTTTTTTGTCAAGTAGCCAATTCTCGCATCAGCGTAAAAACTTATTTAATGATCGCTTTGTGTTTGCGGAGTCTGTATATTTAAGTATCATATTTATTTACTTCATTTCATTATAACATTACAGTCAAAAGATCAAGGCGTTATAATAAAAAAATGTGTGTGCATTTATAGCAAAAAAGTACCTACTTATATGTATTCTATACATATTATATCAGTTGTGTAGTATTAGTCTAGTAGTTGCAAACTAAAATGGCGCGCCCCTCCCATCGGGTATATGCACACGCACAACCGTTAAAATATCATACGACACACATCAATCTGGTCTGTCTATTCATCACAAGTGCGCAACACTGTCGCCGCACTCACACTATTAAAAAGAGATATTATTAATACAATACAATATGATCTCGCACATCTAAAACTGCTAATTGAGTAGTAGCACGCGTCATTTTAATTTAGACAAGCTACACAAGGTTGCTTAGTTCGGGACTAGATGGCGCTGTATGATGATGTCCAAGTGTGTGTACTCTTTCTATCACACGTATAAACATAAAACTCGCACGTGCAGTTTTGACTTACTCTTCGTCTGTGACACGGTTGACAGTCTTGAGTCTCAATACGGTGTTGTTTGTGAGCCCGAGGCTGGCGAGTGTGGCGTTGGGCGTGGCTTTCGAGCCGCCCAGACCGGATATCTGCTGGCATTCGGGCGGAACGCCGCACGTCGCTTCTAATCGTTTCTTCAAGTCACCTATCGCAAAGAATTAATTGGATAAATATCAGTTACTGAAACACACCTGACTGCTACATCAAGTGTCGCGGGTTCGATCTCTAGCATCTAGGTAAACACTAAACATTTATTTGATGGACATCTGTGTTAACTCTGGTTGCCTAGTATAGTTATTAGTAAAATATATATGTAAGTACTAGCTTTACGGATCGAATTTTCAAAAATCCTTTCTTATCAGTTGCCTATGTCATACAATGAACACCCCCCCAAGTTTCAGGTCTCTTAGGCTGTGTGTTGATCCGTCAGTCAGTCATTCAGGACAAAGCATTTTATATGTATAGATTTAAGATTATTTATTTATTATCAATTGTCTGATGCCTATAGTACCTAGTTTGGGTTCAGGTGATGCTGTGAAATAATGTCAAAGCATTTTGTAATACACCATATTATTATATTTTGATAAGGACATTTACATTTAGTATTATTATGCAAGATTGTACCGACCTGTGATCTTTTCAGACAGCACAAACGATTAACACAAGCTTTATAGGCTGGTATGGTTAAGGAAAACCTACAAGCAATTTAACATGCGGAATGATAGCTGATACTCACTGACTGTTGAAGATCCAGATATGTGGACATCATACATTTTATTATTAAAATTAACCTGAAGCTCTATGACATTGTACGAGCCGTTTCTTGTGGATGAAGTTGATGCTTCATTGCAGAGTTCCCGATCTGACAACAAATCATACAAATTTTATTGATGTTAAGCAGATGTATACCTATCAAGAATATCTCTACAAATGATGCTATAAATTATAAGACACTTATTATAATTTATAGTGCCATTTGTAGATATATCTCTAAAAATACATGTATACATCTAATATCTATACAATATATAAAATGGGCATGACAGTAGTAATGTAGTAGTAGTAAATAGTAATGGACACATATTTTTTGCTTTTTCGAATGATTGAAAAAATACTTAGATAAAACGCATTAAAGTTTAGGAGTGGTTTTATTGTACAGCTAGGTATATATAAACTTAAAATCATACTTTACTGGGCATCAAAAATATAATTACCAGGTGGGCGTGTTTTTGGTGTTATCACAGATATGTCATCGTCAATCATCTCCACATCATGAGTTTCATTGGTCTGTGCTACTGAGCTGTGACCTTCTTGGGGCATAACACGGTTGATGGCTGCCTGTAGATAAAATTATTTAATGAAAGAAAGCCTTTGGCAATTTGTATTTTTGTCATTTTTATAATTGCACTGATATAATCAACCCAGGGTCCTTATTAGTTATGAGTATGACCATAATATGTAGCGTTATGATAACTCTCCACAAAAATTGTTCTATGCTTGTGTTAAAAAAATTCTACTTCAAAAAACTACATTTAATATGTGTGTGTATGTGTTATGGCATAAATAATAATTATATTTTTTATTAATTTTGTAGCTGGAGTGTTTGGGATTGTTTTTTCGACTCGCATTATGAGCAAGAAATGTTGTTGGTCATAGTGAATAAGGGCTCAAACTCTTGTGTCTAGGAACTTGAAGTTTTGCCTTTGTTAATTTGTTTATAATGTAAGTACATATGCCATTCTTTTGGAAAGTCTTTTTAGTGGTACACAGTTTCTGAAATAATTCTTTTTTTCACACAGGACATTCAAAAATCCAATGCTGTTAAAAAAAACTTCTTTAAATAACTATTTGAAGAGACCCTTAATGTTTTCTAAGATCACAATAATCAATAATTGGATTTTTTTTTATCACAAAACTTCAAATGTATATAATATAATAAATAACTAAAGTCAGAACTAGTTATATTTTATTTGAACTGGTAATCATAATTCAATTCAATTCAAATATGCTTTATTGCCTCAGGAGAGACACAAAAACTAAAACATATAAAAAGTAAATACAGAGCAAAAGGTGGCCTTATTGCTAGAGGCAACCTTAAGGCGATAGAGAGCTTTAGATAGAAACTAGAAGCGGGCTAATTATAACTATATGAATTAAAATTAGCTGTTCCCTGTTATTTCACCATTTCTAATTAATAAATTAAGTAATTTAAGAGTTTTCGTGGGAATTCTGGGTTACAACTTAGAATATAGCTATATGCCACTCACAAATAATGAGGCCTTCTAATGGTTGAATTTTCAAAATCAGTTCAGTAGATCCTGAAATTACCTCATACAAAGTCACAAACTCACAAACTATACCTCTATATAATATGAGTATAGATATCTGCCCTTTGTATTAAGAGCAGATATTATAAGGTAATACTGATCAGGCTCATAACACTGACATTATATACAATGAAAGCAGTTGGTAATTCTCAAATAGTTAAGTCACAGATGGTAAAGTTAAGAAAGAAGGTAAAGTTGTTTGGCTTTGTCATTTACCTACATAATTAGAATATTAAAAAAGAATAGGGATTCATACAAACATGTTTTTAAATCATATTAAATATGTCATTTAATACTTACAAGCAAATCCCAGTTGCTTTCTTCCAGATGAAAAAGGGCTTCACCAACGTCTTCTATAGCAGTTATTCCCTAAAGTTATAAACAAATATTTTATTTTAAGTGCTCGTAGTAACAAGACTAACTTGGGCTTGAGACTCAGCATCCACAAACAAAGGAAAGCAACGAAACACAATAAAGATCAAATAATAACACAAGAACTTAATATGAAACTACATTAACTTTATAGGAATACAAATATACGATTTTAACGTGATTGTAACAGCAATTCGACCAACACAAAGAACAAAAAAATATTATCACCCAGTCACTGTTGTTGTTTACCACATAACCTTCACAGAAACAAAAGTAGGTATTATGATGAGTGGTTTACAATTTTAAGCTAGTGTGTAAAAACGTACTCACCTGAAAATTTGCTAGTATTTCTTCCCTGTTTTCTGCCATTTCGTTGTATTTTGTGCACTAAAACACATATGACGTTTACGTATAAAAATCGTAGGTAGGTAAATCACTATTACATTCACTTTACTGACTTGAAGTGACTTGTGACTTGCGAATTGCGACTGTTTTCAGAAGAATGAAAGGAAAAGGCTTGTTGAAAAAGTATTGATAAATCGATTTACCGATACTTTTACTCCATTATATCGATATTTTTAGCCGATGTAATAACTAATATCTGAGTCACCGAGCTTCGCTCGTTGTATATAGCGCCATCTGTTGTTAAGTAGAAAAACAAACACTCGTTTTTCATTGCCTGAAAACACGGATAAAACGACGTTTTCTAAAAATGAAACCAAGCTAGATCGATACCCCCCTGCATACTAAATTTCATGAAAATCGTTCAAGCCGTTTCCGAGATTCAGATATACATATATATTTAAATGTATACATATATACAGGAATATTTTTTATTCAGTGCGCTAACTTTTACAAATTAAACTTAAAGAAGTTTTAATAAATACCTTTTTTTATTTTGATAAGTCTAAGTACAGAAAAGTAAAGTTATCGTGAACGATAGATGTTTACTTTGAAATTGATTTATTGACTACTCTATCCGCCGCTGCTAAGTATTTACGTGGGTTACAGACAGTGTACTGACAGCTGTCAAATCGAGGTCGTTCATCCCCGCTGCAATACCCCCGCGTACACCGCACGGCACGCGCGCCCATTGATATTATTACGAATAGATAGTGTCCATATTTTGCCAATTAAAAGCCGGATAAAAAAATATAAAGAAGTTTTGAAAAAATAATGGAAATGTGTTCTATTACTGATACTGAACCACAAAAAATTTTTTGCGCATTGCTTAAACAATATTCCTGTATATAAAAGACTTGCTCGTTTAAAGATAGTAGATGTATTTTGATCCGATATATCGATACAAAATATCCAATATCAAAAATTGTTTTAAAAACGATATTTTTTTTATTTATGTAACTAAAGTCACTCGTTTGCCTGAAATAATATATAGGGTAAAACAATTAGTCAAAAGATAGCTTTTAATTTTTGATATTTATTTAATTATTGCCTGATAAAAAGGAATAATGGATAAAAATACCTTCATTTTTATTGAGATTTTTGTACATTAAAATAATGTATATGTTGTATGAAAATTAACATTGATAATATTGAACTACATAGTGTTTTTAAAATAATAGTATGTTTAACACTATTATTTTAAAAATAGTGTGTTTAACACTATTATTTTAAAAATGCAAAATCTTTTGAAAATTATTTACCAAATATCGATATTTTTTCTCGATATATCGACATCGATATTGATGTTTTAATTTTTTCACTTCTGACATCCCTACTGAGTGACTGCTGTCATTTGTCAACAACCTCACCACGTTCTTACCTCTATGAGAAGCACAGATGTTTTTTGTTGCCACCTTTAAAAAGGAAGAAGCAGATTTTTTTTCTTTAGCTCTTTGGTTTTGGATAAAGTTTTATAGGGTCATTTATTTACAAACATTGGTGAGAACTGAGAGTCACTCTCTCTTGTTTCATTTATATCGGGTGTCGGAACAAATGTTCTACAAATAAACGTTTAACACGGGTAAAACAGCTAGTTTGTACCTAGTATTTTGGTATCTAGAGGGTTTGAAATTGTGGGTTTGGGACGCGCATAATGGGCAATGGGCACCTATTGGGCGAGTTTTGGGCATCTTTCTAATATTATAAATGCGAAAGTGAGTATGTTTGTATGTTTGTTTGTTATGCTTTCACGCCTTAAGGGCTCAACCGATAATAAAAAAATTTTGCATGCACGTTGTCAGGGGTAGTACAGAAAAGGACATAGGGAACTTTTTACCCCGGATTCCCGCGGGAAATTACCGCGGGTGAAACCGCGGGGAATAACTAGTATTGAATAAGGTCGTGTGGTTGCGAAAATACCTATGTGGGCGTCCAAGCTAAAAGTACTACATTTCGTTTCCGATTCGTAAAGTTCGGTGAAAAAATTGCGTCCGCGATTTTAATTGATTATTGAAAAATGCTCAATTTTCTTCAATTTCATATATATATTAATCTACAATAATATATAAATAAATAGAAGAAGTGTGTTTTTTTATTTCAAACAAACTTTAAAAGTGCTTTTTCTCAAATCAAGCTTTTTCAGAGTTTCAACTTCAAATGCCTGTAAAAAAAACTGTGCTAGTCTTCGAATACTTTTTCAATCCTTACTATCAATTGACTGTTCTATATACCAAATCTAGTCTTTACCTACTCAATACCCTACTACTGGTACCTTTTTACTTGGACGCCCACATACCTATGTTGCGCTAATGAAATATTCGCTAACCGCTTTGGATATCTGCTTCACCAGGCACTGAAACCTGGCGGAGTTGACACCTCAAAACTCTGACTTACTCAAACTACTTATAAAACTGTTTTTGATAGTGAAAAAGGTATTACCTAGGTATTTACCTATTTTAACTTTTTAATGACCGTGGAGTTAAATCTGCAGCGACAAATGTGCAAATTACAATGGTGAGGCAGGTGATTAAATAAGCTTAATTATGCCATTACAGTAGATCATATGCCTACCCAAAGAAAAAGCATAATGCATATAATATTATGATATACTTATGATCTTTGTACCCAGGTAGTTAGGTCATGTCAATGAGATGATGAAAATCATAGTGCTTTGATGACAACATTTAGAGCTGCTTACCTCAGAAGAATATGCTTAGTTATACTTCTGAGCTGCTTACCTACCTAGGTGCTATATAGTTGATCTTCTTCTTCTTTAATAATGGCGTCTATAATTATAATTTAATAATAAAAGATCGTAAAAGATATAGTTGATCAGCCTCAGTAGTTTATAAGTTACTCTATGGATCAGCCAGTCATTGATCTAGCATCGATGACTGACAAGATAAAGAACACACAAAGGAAGAAAACAAAAGAATTCAAAACATGCCAACCTTGGTATTTTGACGGGTGCCTTTTAAAATGTTTCAGTTGAGATTTACTCTATAAAAGTACAAAATTATCAGTCACTTCTGGAAGATATTGACGATGGACGATGATAATTCCAAAGAAAAAGATGAGCCCACCACAAGTAAAAAAGAAAGTAATAGAGTGAGATCAGGACACGATATGTCTGATGATGAAGGACGTCATCATGGTCGCTCATCAAACAGTGATTCTTGTACGTCGGGAGAGTATTCTGTGAAAATGGACAACGCAGACAGGAATTTTGGATCTAAACAGGAAATTACGAAGCCGTCAACTGAAAAGACGCGACCAGCAGAGACGAAAAAGAGGTCAGGCAGGCGACCCGGGAGAGTAGAGAAGCGTCGTAGATCTATGACGAGACGCCGTCATCATCGCGTGAGCAAGAAAGTGCCGAAACGAAGGCAGAGAGTGAAAGTGCACAGGAAAGAGAGAGATAACTCCTTGTGCACTATTTTCACCAGGATGTCGTCCGCGAGCGATTGCGAAACTCCCGGTTGTCAGTATTGTGGTCACCGCTGCTGCCTGCGAAGGTAGATCTGTGCAAATTTTGTTTAACTCTTCCGTTGACGGTACTAAAGTATGTGTTAAATTATTATTGCGTTTATTAATAAATACTTTTTTAACTGGAAATTTTAGTTTTACTTTCATATTATTTTTTAAGTTAAAAAGTACGTACCCATGATTGTTTATCAGATACCAGTACGAAAGAGAAACGAAGCGGAGAAAGTTTTATGCCAAAAGAAAATTTAGACTTCAACGTCCTAAAAGAAAGAAAGCGCTTCCAATCAAAATTGAAGGTGAAATAAGTTTGGAACCGTTACCTATACCTACATCACTACGTTATAATATAAAACAAAGTCGTTTCCCGTTGTCTGTCCCTATATATGCTTAGATTTTTAAAACTAGGCATCGGATTTTCATGCGGTTTTTACCAATAGATAGACTGATTCATGAGGAAGGTTTGTATCTATATTTTATCCTGTAATTCCCGCGGGAACTCCAAAATTACCGCAGGTGAAACCATGGGGATAGCTTCACCTATATTTATTTTTATTTATTTAAACTTTTTGCACATTATGGTACAAAAGGCGGACTTAATGCCATTGTGGCATTCTCTGCCAGTCAACCTTCAAGATCTGCAGAAAGTGTGTTTGGTGGTGCTTGTAAGTTCTTGATAAGTAATTAGATAATAGACACACAATAAACAAACTAAAACAGAAACAAACCATACGTATATATGTATATCTAAGTAGGTAGCTAGATACTTAATAACTAGCTACCAATTTTTTACTAAATACAGAAAGTATACAAGCTGGATCTCGAAGTTTGATGTTGTCTCCTCTTTGTATCAACTCAAGTATCGAACCAAGAATTGTGGTGCAGTCTATCGAAGAGAAAAAATATTGCGAGGTACCTACATAAAGAGTAAATCCTAAATACTGCCTTAATTATTTAGAGCTTTCAGGTAATACGCGTTCATACAAACCGAAGAACAGATAAAATTTAAACCTTTATTCAGCAGAAACAAACACGTACACCACGAAACAAACGCTTTACAATGATATAAAGGTGAATAAAAGTATCTGGTACAGTGCTTTGGCAAAAGGGACTCCACTCAGCATAATTATTATGCTGCGACCGTAGTAGCCACAGCGCTGATTTTCAGTGGAGTCCCAGCCTGCAAAATTATCGGAAACTATCAATCTACCTATGATGCTTTTGATTTATCTTATCTTAATATATATAAATCATATATAAATCACGTGTCACGTTGTTTGTCCGCGATGGACTCCCGAAACTACTGAACGGATTTTGATAAAATTTTGTAACCATTTATAATATGGTCCAACTTAAAAGATATGTGTGGAAACTTTAAGGTGTGAGAATTTTTTTATATTTTGTTATATTTTTACTTAATAAATAAATAGGATAGTTTTTATCCCGGAATTCCCGCGGGAACAGTTTATTGTCAGGGGTACAAAGAAGGACGTAGACGACTGACTGCTGCAGAAGACCTGAAGCTACCTTACTGGAATACTTTAAGTGTTAAAGACTTTTTTACAAGTAAATAATAAACCCTACATATAATCGTATCTGGCTAATTTTAAACGCACGCACAAACACACACACGCACACACACACACACACACACATTTGCAAACACGCACGCACACATAGTCTTTTCTTTTTAAATTTCAAAATTATTTTGTTTGTTTCTTTGTTGCTGTAGTTTATTTTAATTTATAATCTATATCTAATAATAATTTTAATCCTCATAGTTAATGTTGGCATTTCAACAAATTAGTTCTGAATTGCATGAGCCCTCTGTACTCCAGAGGGGAGTGATTGAAAACCAGCGCTGACGCTGAATCACTTCCTTTTGCCTATAATAATTGGCTAAGTTAATTTTTATTTTTTTGTACACCTTTTTGATGGCAACAAACAATTTTATTATTATTATTATTAGAGTACTTTTTTCCCGGTATTCCCGCGGGAACTCCGAAATTACCGCGGACGAAATCGCGGGAGACATCTAGTATGAATATAAATCTATTATATATGGTGAATGAATATATACCTATATCTAATATAATATAATAAATGATATAATTTTAAGTCTACCGTGCGTAGCACTTAATGCACCCAGGTGATTTTCTCCAGGTGAATTAAGTCTACCGAGTGATTATTTTTTCCGATTTATGGTTAGAGTTACCTTGTGGTTATATACTCTTTTATACCTACAGATCAGTCCAGATATGCTGTATCAGACAGTACGGAAGCTCACGAAATGGACACAATATGCAAAGATGGAAGCAATTTTAAGTTACATTAAGGTAGGTACCTACTTCAGCAGCCTCCTCATCCAGCTTAAATATATTTACAACCATATAGCTGTCCCGCTTTCCCCTCCGCTACTGTTTCATTCACGTTTATTTCTTCGGGAACTTTTGTTCCGGTATGCCAAGTATAGGTACTTAGTTAACCAATACGTATCGTTATATAGTATACGTAAGTATCCCAAGTGGTTCCCCGCAGCTTCACCCGAGTTCACTTCGGAGTTCCCGCGGAAATTCCGACATAGTAATAATAAGTTTATTTTGACACAAACCGTAGGTATCTACTATGATCAAAGTACTTATCTATTCTATATGTCCTTTTCTGTACATATCCCTGACAATGTGTATAAAACATTTAATGACGATCGGTTGAGCAGTTAGGCTTGAAAGCGGAACAAACAAAAGCATAAACCCATCTTCGCATTTATAAAAGACAGGACTAGCTGTTCCCCGCGGTTTCACACGCGTTAATTTTGGAGTTCCCGCGAGAATTTGGGAAAGTACCTACCTACTCTATGTAATTTTCTATGCTTACTATATCCCTGATAACGTGCATGAATTTCATGATGATCGCTGTTGGGAAGTTAAGGCGTGAAAGCGTTACAAACATGCAAACTCACATTCGCATTTAATATTTAAATATTAGGATTAGTATTACTTAGTACTAGCTGTGCCCCGCAGTTTCACCCGCGTGAGTTTCAGAATTCCCGCAGAAACTAATTGTCTAAAATAAAAGTAGCCTAAGTTACTCCTTATAACAGCTATCTGCCAGTGAAAGTCCCGTCAAAATCGGTCCAGCCATTTCAGAGATTATTCGGAACAAACAAACAGACAGATAGACGGACAGAGAAAAATTTTGATTTTTTTTTCATGTGAGTATACCTAGGTACCGTAGGTAGGTATATATTTTCATATGCATTTAGTAAAAAGCTGTTAATTTGGTATTACAAACAAACACTTTCATTTACAATTTTATTTGTAAATGTATAGATAAAAGTATGCGTGGATATTTTGTATGTGCCCAATATGAACATTGAAAGCCGATTGCGCTCCAGGAGCGCGGTAGGTAGGTAGGTATCGAACTACCTACACAGATGCGTGTTTTGGGCGTCGCATGGGCGTCGCGCGTTGACGAGACTTTCACTTCTAATTAGCTAATGATATAAGGATTAAATTAAGCTACTTTGGACTTCTTGCGGGAATTCCGAAACTCACGCAGGTGACACCGTGGGGCACAACTAGTAATATATGTAGGTATAATAATGAAATACGTTTATTTGTAGTTAACAGAGACTCAGATATAACTAACATAAAAAATAACGGAACGGGATTCATAAAAAAAATTGACATTTGAACTTTTTGCAGAGAGGTTATCCTGTGAATCCTAATGAAGAAGCGTTGCTCGATGAGTTGAAGGAAAAACTTAGAGTTGCCGTTGCAGTTGGTACCTAAAGAACTTTCCTCATTTTATACGTAGAGTTTATGTACATTAGAGATGAAATAGATTTCCAGTAACTATCCGGTATCTGGTCTATTCGCTCTGTAAAACTGGATACCTATACTAAAATTAAAAAATATATTATTAGACATTGTTTATAACTCAATAAATTGAAAAATATATATATATGTATATATCCCTACTAATATTATAAACGCGAAAGTAAATTATAAATATCTGTCCGTCTGTCTGTCTGTCTGTAACGCTTTCACGCTTTAACGGCTCAACCGATCATCATGAAATTTTGCATATTATAAGTTTTCAGGGGGTACATAAAAGGACATACGATACTTTGTATCCCGGAATTGACGCGAGTGAAACTACGGGGAACAGCTAGTATGTGTATGTATATTGTTTCTATTTCTGCTTCGGATCATTAAGCCACAAGTTTCTCCTGAAACGACTGGAAGAAGTTATTTTTACTGACTTCGCAATTTCTTAGTAACACGTGAGTCATGGCTAGAGTCAGGTCTGAGGGGAACTGACTATTGCTTTTGGAACTTCTACTTACATAATATTATGTCGCTGAACAGGGCCCTTATTCACTATGACCATAACACGCCGCGTTAAGATAAGACGCAGCGAAAATTGTTTTTCCCTCGCGATCAAAGAAGTTACACTTTAAAAAAATACATTTACAACGTATGTTATGATATACAGAATATTAATTTCTAATATTTTGGCATCTGGAGCGATTGGAATTGTGTTTTTAGGACGCGCGTTATGGGCAAAGAATGTTGTTGGTCATAGAGAATAAAGGCCCTGATATGATAAATTACACTACTTCAGCCTCAACTTACCTGACCAGACATCAACCGTATATCCCCGCGGAAAAAAAATATACTCTCGCAAAATATTGCATTGCAATATTTAGTTGTGCCACCGGTTAGTTATGATAATAAACGTTAGTTTACAAAACTGGTGGTAATTTTTTAATGTGACTAATTAATATATATTGTAAAGAAGATGTATTTATTTCAAAGGCATATTAAACAAGCGGGAAGACACCTGGTCACTGACCTGCGCACTTCAGAAGCGTGGACTGACTCAGACCCATGTCACGAAGTTCTGGCAGATTTACGGGGACACTATGAAGCCTGTCGCGAAGAAACCAACAGAGGTAGACTCCAGCTTTTTTATAGTTTTAGAAAAAATTTATAGATTCCCTCGCACAGATTTCCGGAAATCGGAATATATAAAAATCATGTTACTCATATTTTTGTAAACCTTTAGTGTAAGTATGTGTCGTTTGTATTTTAATAAAAAAATGATTTAGGAGCTTCTTTAAAACTATTTTTCTCTTAATATTTTTAGGTTCTGATAGTACTTAGTTGTTAGAAGGTTATTATTAGTAAAAAAAAACGTATTTATAACAAAGTTAATTTGTTACAAAACTTAAAAAAAAAACTTCAAATGTTACACTACCGTTTAATATTACAGCTGCAGCAGGGTTTTTTCCTGCTAAGATATTATTGATAGTATGTAGGTACCTATGTTATCTAAATACAGTAGGTCTAATACTTTTAATACTTTTAATGATAGATGTATGGACGCAGATAAGCAATAACATGTTAACCCACATAATTAAGTTATTGATTCAGAACGATTTATTGAGAGTTAGGGATTATTAAATTACATTACATAGACCTTATTACATTGCTTAAATATGTAACTATATATTGAACATAAAAAATGTTGACACAAAATGGCGCTCCTACTTTTAAAACACGATTTACTCAAAATTTCTCCAGTGTGGGTTAACACACTATTGCTTATCTATGTAGGTATTTAAATACAGAAACATTTATAGATTGTATTATTTTTAAAAAATTTATGAAGAATACTAAATCTGTTCGATTTTTTTTCAAGTCGATTAATTACCCAGATCCAAAATACCTTTCAGCTGTTCTTAATAATAATAATCGTTTATTATATTTTGTTTTAGGAGCGACCGCTGTTGAAAACAGATGCCAAATCCGACGACCAATCCAGCGACAGAAACAAAGCTCGCCTATACATTGAAAATGATTTTATATAGCTCATGCAGTTTCCAATTTAAAATACAAAAATTCGTTGGTGAAATTTTGTTTCACCGAGGCTTTTAATTGAGCAAATATATTTTCTGTTGAAATAACTACCTAAGTAACTACTTTATTTAGTACCTAGTACAAGCAGTTTCCACGATTAGAGCTTTTCACTTAGTCGAGCTTTATCTCAAATAGCTTGAAGCGGTGAAAAATAATAACACTGTACCTAGCTTCAATTTGCTCTTTGAGAAATTTTAAAGAATAAAGTTTTTTATTTTTCTCTTTTTCAGCAAATTTTTTTGCACTGTACCAATGGCTGTTAACAGATCTATAGAGAACTTTGAATCGTAGGAACTCGTGATTGCTCTCGTTTGCAACTGAAGGTGGTTTGGCTGACACTAATATTTTAACTAAGATGCCCGAGCTTTTAGTTGTACGAATTTTAGTTAAGTAGTTATATAAATTTTATTATACTTATGTTTTGTCTGTTTTTCTCTAAACTTAATTCCGTGGCGTAGGTAGGTAGATATTTATCTATTGGTTTATCAATTATTAATTAGAATTTTCAGCTTTCATATTAATTGTGAACTCCTGAACAAAGGCGATGTGCTCCATGCCCCGTGGTCTTTATTCTTTGTGCTAAATTCATTGATGTAAAGAATAATTAAAAGTGTAACAATGGCTCACCTAATAATTTAATCTTACAAAAAAGGTTCTTGTGTCGGTCCATCATTTAAATTTGTGTTCATAATAATAGTAGACCTAAGTTATTACGGTAAAGTGAGCCAAGTTGAATGATTAAACTCGAGGCTGGACTGAGAAATTAATAAATAAATAAATAAATAAATGATCACGTATTTCATATTTACGTTTTTTAACACATTTGTGAGTAAGAACATAAACATAAAAACTACATACCTTCCTTATATAAGTATTATAAAGCAATAGTCCTCCGCGGCGTCTGTCTGTCTGTTTGCGATATACTCAAAAACTACAGAACGGATTTTCATGCGGTTTTTACGAATAAATAGTGATTTAAGAGGAATATACGTACCTATAGTTTATCCTGGAAACTCGGAAACTACCGCGGGTGAAACCGCGCGATTATTTATAAAAGACTAAAAAAAAAAAAACAAAAAGTAATAATACACATACATATATACCTATACAACGTATTAATGAATTGACCAAAAACCTGATACACCCCATTTATAAAAATAAACAATAATATGATTAAAATATAAATTATGTTGAAAAATTAATAATCTAAAAGTTATTCAACATCTATAGTTTGGAGGTGACCTGTCTACGAAATTTCAAGCGCTACGCCCGCGATACGGGTCAATGACCGATTCGAATTTTTTGCTACGGCGTAATACGCCAAATATTGTATTATGAATAATTTAAACATGAGCTAGTAAAAATGAAAAAAAATATATTATATATTAAAACATGGTGCGATCGATTCGGATGTCGATTCTGAACATGCGTGGACGCACTATCGAGAGCGGTCAGACGTAATATGTCTAGTTGATTTGTGGAGCCGCCTGCGTCAAGGATCCTTCGTCAGTTGCAGTGATTATTCTCTTTGGCCAGTTGGCGCGCGAACATCCACCGAGGTCGCGCATGCGCGTTCGCTTGTTGTGTTTGACAGTAAAGAATAAAAAAAATAAAAAGTGCTAGTGACGCGGGAAAAAGTGATAATAAAAAAAATATTGCGGTAATATATTATTTCAGTATCTACCTAATCATTATATTTAGTATCCTGGCATGACATGACACACGGATTGTGTGAAATATTTTAGTTTAGTTACCTGCTTTACTTACCTCTATTTTAATTTAAAAAAATAATGCCTATAAAAAAAATTCATGAGTAATATTTAGCAGTAACTATTGACACTATTCCATGTATTTATTTATTTAAGTAGATACATTCTGGATCACACTTTACTTGATTTAAGCTAAATCAAGTCAATAACTTATATTTAAAATTAGACACGGGCATAAATAAGTTTATCTAAACTTCAACGATAATAAGCTAAAATGGTGGTCATATATTTTTACGTTTATTTAATTTTAAACATCGCAAAATTGCAGTTTAATTAATTTAAGTAAAACCTAAATTTTACTTAAATAAAAAAAACAATTTGAATACAACAAAGTTCCATCCATGTATTGTAAGTGGAACATTCGGTTAGAGATAGCAACTATCAAGGCACGGTATACCTATTAAAAAAGATCTAGTAGTTATCATAGCAAAGGTCATGCTCTATTTACGATAGATCTCTGAAAATATAATAATTGTAGGCACCTAGCTACTTAATAAAGTAGCTAACCCTTTTATTACAAAAAAATGGATCGAAACTAACTTGGTTGGTCATTCGTTTATAATATAGGTACCTTAATAACAAAAAGTTATAAGCTACATTTATTTAAACTAGACACTTAATCGGACATTAAGATCATTAAAAAATTAATAAATAATGTCTACATATTATGTGTCTATCGCTATAGTTACTCGTTTATCTTTTTATTCGCACACTGCACACACGTTACCTAAACCTACTATACGCAAAAAACGATTGAATGGATTTTAATGAAACTTTTGGTTTGGTACATAGGTAGGTATCTACATAATTGTGTACACCAAAAGAGTAATTACTGAACGAATTCTGAAATTCGAGTAATAACTTATAGTTAGTCTTAATTAAATTCACAGCCTGATTTACAGGTATGATTTTGAATTAAAAGAATTAGAGGTTTTACAATTAATTACTAATTACGGCCGCACTCAGAGTCGACTTTAATGATTACTTAGTTAAGTATAGATTTTTAAAACAAAATTGCCGCAGTCAGACAAGTTTAACAAATTAATGTTAGTTGGCATTTAACTAATTAAGTTACATCTCATTAAATTTAAAAATCTATACTTAACTAAGTAATCATTAAAGTCGACTCTGAGTGCGGCGGGTGTCATTTTTAATGGAACTTTAAAATGCTTGTGGTAACGTTACAGAAAGAATTTCAGATCAAATAATAGTGGTATAGGTATCTATCTATTACACGTTTATGCATTAAAAGCACCTGTAGATAGTGTAAGAAAATGAGTAAAGACTTTATCAATAAATCTAATAACAATTAGCAATATCGGCTTATGTACCAAAGAGCTAAAGTTTGTAAAGTATGTTTAGAAATTTGGATGTAGAGGTACTTAAGGTAATCTCTGGAAATGCTCTGATGGAACTACTGAACTGATTTCAGTGATAGATACGAAACCACAGATTCTTTGAGTGACATAGGATGCTTTTGGGAATTCCCGCGGTAGTCCCGATAATCACGAGGAGGAATCACGAGGGTACAGATAGTACCTAAGTAGTACGTATATATTATTATGTAAATCTGTTTTTTTTTTCAGCGGTAATCATGGCATTTGGGGCCATGAGCGCACGCGCCATTTTCCTGGTGGCCTTTGTTGCTGTGTGCTATTGCCTCACCATGGATGAAGGTAATTATACCAAGTACCTATCTTAGTTAACTTAAGCTAATTTTACTATTTACACACATTGTTAATAGGAGAAAATTATAAGACTACAATTATACAATACAACAATAACGAACACATGATAGTAGGTATTGTAAAACCGTCATGCAGAAAAAAAAAAACATTGTTATATCGAGACAAAAATCAAGCGGCCGGGTATCGGGTAACCGGTACGTGTGAAAAGAGTTCATTTGGAGTTGTTTAACTTTCTTCGGCTAACGATATTATTTGCGGGTTCATTAGTGACGGCAGCGACTGTTGTTTGCTCTGAGTTTAGGCTAAAATAGAATTGTATCAGGGCGTAAATTGTGTCAAGCAATTTGAGTCGTTATATCCTTTGCTTAAGTAGCAATAGGCTAGTTTCCTAAATTTTTTTTTAGTCCGTTTTGTAGATTATTAAAAAATATTGGACACGTATTTTTTTTTTATGTAACCAAAAAATAACGGAGATATTATATCAAGTCGAAATTTCACATGACGTCACGCCTCGCTACAGTTTGTTCGCACGTTATAGCGAGCTGTGACATCACGAGTCCCCCACTCTAAACTTTAATGCGCTTTATCTATGCATATTTCCACTATTTTAAAAAAGTAAAAAATACGTGTCTTTCATTTTTTTATTATCTAACTGACGGACTAAATAGAATTTCGATTTTTTTTACCCAGGAAACTAGCCTATTGTAGTGGTGTTTCTGTCACTGTATATTCACCACGCTCAAAGACGTTATATTAAATGTTAACTTTAGCGGTTTCATTCTCTTTCTGTATGAATTATAGTAAAACTAGCTGTGCCCCGCGGTTTCACCCGCACATGACATGGTAAATGACATGTCCTTCTCTGTATTCCAGACAACGTGTATGCACATGCACGTTCCTGACAACGTGTATGCACATGATGATCCGTTTAGCTGTTGACGCGTGAAAGCGTAACAAATAAATAGACAAACAAAAAAACTCACTTTCGCATTTATAAATAGTAAGGATTTGAAATCCGAACTACTGTCGTTAATTAATGTCTCTGAAATTTTTTCAACGTTTCAGTTTTCAAACACTTTTTTGTATTAAACTATAGCTGTGCCCCGCGGTTTCACCCGCGCGAGTTTTGGTAATTCCCGCCGGAACTCAAAAGTAGCCTAATTTACTCTTTATAACATTAGCTAATTAGAAGCGAAGTCCCGTCAAAATTAGTCCCTAACCGTTTCGGAAATCCACCCGCGTGAGTTTCGGAATTCCCGCAGGAACTCCAAACTTCTATTATACAAACCGTATCCTGACTATAACAAACACAAAACTATCACCTAGCCAAAAGGTTGACTGGTAGAGAATGCCTTAGGTATTAAGTCCACTTTTTGTACGATAAAGTGCAATAAAGTTCTTTAAATTAAATAAATAAAATAAACACAAAAAATTAATTACCCAATTTTGTGCTTGAAAATTATGCGATCACACACATTTCAGCGATTCATTTTTATTTATATACTAGCTGTCCCGCGCGGTTTCACCCGCGATAATTTCGAAGTTCCCGCGGAATTGTTCCATACAAACTTTGCGCCTACGTCATACAAAGCTTTCACCCTCCAAGTTTCAAGTCTCTATACGATCTGCGGTTTAGGCTGTACGTTGATCCATTAGTCATTGAGGACAAAGCATTTTATATGTATAGATTCCAATTTTTTTTATTTAAATTTTGTTCTTTCTATCTCATAATCTTTATTAGAAATCTTAAAAGAGGTTATGAGGATTCAAAATTTTAATTTTATTCATAGTAGGTAATAGAGAAAAATCACTTTTTTACCGATCAATATGCCATGCCGCCTGATAGAAAGCGACGATATTATATGGAATAAGGTGTGTTACACGGCTCCAATTGAATATTCAATGTTTTCTTGAAGAGGTCCAAATTCAAGGAAATGCAAACTCGGGCACGTCATTCCAATCTCCAGCGGTTCGCATAATGAAAGAGGAATAGAATAGATGGTGATATATCGTCTTCTCTTTCCCTTGACGAGATCTCCGTAGTTTCTCTATATTATGTATCTAAATTTATCCCACCGGATGTTCAGGAATGATGCATTTGCAAGAGCACTTTATTCACTGCAGTTGTTTGCAAAAATCGAGCCATGTGTAATAAAGTGTTAAGGACACAAGAGCCTTTATAAATAGTTATGTTGTGGGTGTCACTACTTATTTCATGCAATAGGTTTTTGTGTACCTATACTAAGTATAATAATTATTGAGTTTGTTTGTTTATTTTTTAAGGATAACCTCAAAAATCTCAAAAACCAATTTATTTCTCAGAATTGCTACGGGAACTCGGAAATTGTCGCCAATGAATAGTGATAGGGCTTGACTAGTTTTGGTAGCAAAATTTCAGTTACTATAAGCCCAGCTGTTTGAACTGTAAACGGATTGTTAGTCAAATAGTCAGTTACTCCTTGTATGTACTCGTGTCTAGATTGACTTACCTAGGTTACCAAGCTCGTGTAAATTCCCATCATACGTATAAATGAGATATTGTCAACATTTTTTCACGCTCTATTTTTTATCAACAAAAAAAAAAATACATAGGTAAATGAATTGGGAACCTCCTTTTTAAAGTCGGTTAAAAATAAGACGATATCGTAACACTTAAATACGTAAAAAAGTAAATGAAGAATATAAAGTAGGTAAACCTTTATGAAAGTACCGCTATACTTTGCTAGTGCCGACAGGGCCCTTATTCACTATGACCAACAACATTCCTTGCCCATAACGCGCGTCTCAAAAATATAAGAAATAATTATTCTTTATGCCATAAGAAACGTTTTAAATGCATTTTTTTGGAGTAAAACGTCTTTGATTACGAGGGAAAGGGATTACGATAGTTACCTTAACGCGCCGTGTTACAGTCATAGTGAATAAGGGCCCAGAACTATTTGTCACACTTAGTTGGCCACTTGGCCGATTGGTCGCTAGCTCCTTACGAGTTACGACCCTCATTCGTTTGTTGCTAAGAGTAGGTACTCAACCAAAAGAGACGCCACAGGTGCAACGTGACAGCCAAAAAGTGTGTTACTATTAGTTTCTGCGCACACTGCGCGACATGTCGTTTCGACTTTGTCGTCGACACAACCGGCAGCTCTGCGTCTTGTCGCCGAACAAACGAGCGCGCTCCGACTCTCCTAGCTTGTGGATCCGACTCTGCGACTCTGACGCCAGTGTGGAGTTTTGAAAAAAATATGTACATAAGAATGAAAATTGTAGGCCGCAGCCTGTCGTCGCGTCTAGTCTAGCTGTCGCTGTCGCGGGTCGCATGGTGTGCGCTGGCTCCTAGGAGGGTGGTCAGTCAGTGACACGCACTCTTAATACATTTAACAACTGCGGGGAACGGCTAGTCCTACTTATATTATAAATGTGAAAGTGTGGACGTTTGGATGTTTGGATGTTTGTTACTCAATTACGCAAAAACGGCCGAACGGATTTGGATGAAATTTGGCACGCACGTTTTTAGGGGTACAGAGAAGGACATGGGGTACTTTTTATCCCGGAATTCCCGCGGGAACTCCGAAATTACTGCGGGTGAAACCGCGGGACACAGCTAGTTATTAAATAAACCAGCACGTATTCAAACAATAATCTTATTTGAAACATAGGTAATATTATAATATGTTAACTGTAAGTGCATAATGTTTCCAAGTTTACTTATGTTTTCAAAGCCTAGACTGCTCGGGCGTCGATAGAAGCCTCGAGTTATTAGGTCATAGAACATACGGTTGGATACCATATTTAGCAGGATACTTGTACGATCACATGACTTGGTTACTGGGCAGCAGTGGTCGAGCAAGATTAAATGTTTTTTATTAACAGTAACTATTGGTGTAAATAATTTAATGGTCAGTAGCTATTATAGGTATCTACAGCCCAGGTGTTATTCCTCCAGAGGGCACTGTGTTTGCCTAGTGCCTACTATCTCGGCGACTCTGTAATGTCACGACAAACTTATCTAAGTTTAGTGAAATGAAGATTATGATTTCTGTACCTTTTTCTTGAATAAATAAAATAAACAAACAAACCAACTTCTTAGTTCTTATACTAATAAAGTCATAAACAACTTAACCGAGTTAAAATATTGTTGTTCCTTCAAGCAAGCCTTCACGCAATCCCCGCGGAAACTTTGAAATTAACGTAGGCGAAGCCGCATAGAACAGCTTGTGTGTATACGTCACTATACGCATTTAATATAGAAACTGTAAAGTGTTATGGATTATGTTTAAATAAATACATACATAAATAAATGTAAGGGAAAACCTCGATCATGTCTGTGCTCGACATTTCTTAGGGCTTACAAAATAAATTATCACTGGGATTTTAATTGAACCAAAGAGAAGAGAGTGGTTTCGTAGGTTTACCTCTATATACTTGATGAAAGAGGAAGCTGAATTATAATTTTGTTAATAAATGTTCCCGAGATTGTCGGTACCTACCTAAATGGTAACTTATTACTGGAAAATTCTCTCGGGAACAGCTAATTAAGATCGAGCCGAGAAATTCCCGCCAACAGAGAAGCTCGGTATGTTTTTATGCTTCAAGAAATAAAATGTGATACTTATTATTTTTAAGTATAGTATAATTTCAAATATGTAGAGACCCAAACATATTGCAGTTTTTAGCGTTATTATAACATCTGCGCATTCACTACGATCAACAACATTTTCCTTGCCCCTAAATTCCAACATTTATTTTGTAATCTCGATTTGATGTTGCTCGTAGTTTATATAGTTTTTACCGAATAAACGAATGCACTCCTAAAGCGGTTGGTTCGTTCCCATCTCTCGACCCAAGCCTAACAACATTGTTGTAACTAAAACACGTTAAAAACAATAATGACATTGACCCTACCTACAGTACAGACAGGCTTCCGTGTTTGGTTATACCACGGAGCCGATACAAAGGGTAATATAATACATATTAGAGTGTTCTATGATAATTTACGAAAATCAAACCATTTAACACTCGGAACAATGGGAGCTCTAATGTTCTTAACAGCGGTGTCAATTTTGTTTTCGCGTAACACAAATCACTCTCACCTCTTTAAACTACATATAAGCTATCCCCAAATGCCTATCTATGCACTCCTGTCATAATAGTGAACCGGCATAAAGCAGGAATGGGGATGTGGACTACTTTTGAAAATCAAAATTCTAATTAGTCCGTCAGTTAGACAATAAAAAAACAATAGACACGTATTTTTTGCTTTTTCAAATAAATTAAAATATGCAGAGATAAAGCGCATTAAAGTTTAGGGTGAGGGGGTCGTGACGTCACTAACCGCTAAAACCGCCATACAAACTGTCAGAATAGTGACGTCACGCGAAATTTCAACTCAATATATCGCCGTTATATTTTGATTACGTAAAAAAAGAAAAAATACGTGTCCAATATTTTTTAATAATCTACAAGACGGACTAAAAAATAAAAATTAGTCAACATGCCCATTTGGACTTTTAGTAGAATTTTGCGAGTCTCTTCCGTTGTCTGCCAAAAGAAGTATAATCACAGATTATAATCTAATAGAATGGTCTTCGAATATTTTATTCTTATAGTAACTTGTCCTGCAGATAAAAAAAACAAATACTTATTCTACATAAGTTCAGCCCCCTTAGCCAAGTATAGTGAACTTTTGATTAAACAATTTTTCATGACCACGTCATTATTATGGCGATTCGTTCCTTGGTTTTTTATGCGTTAACGATCATAGAAATATAGATTGTCAACTTGGCTAAGGGGACAGTTCCAAAACGATGTTAACTTTTTTATTTGGCACACCAACAATAAATAATTTATAGTTAAATAATAAATAAGAGATTTTTGCATGGTGGGTGCAAGAGTGAGATCATAATTTAAATCCGTTGCGGTCGGCGCCCACGCCGCGCTGCAGATCGGCGGGTTGGCGCCATTCACGAGACCAACTTTAGACCACAGAACAGGGCCCTTATTCACTATGACCAACAACATTTCTTCCCCATAACGCGCTTCCCAAAAACGCAATCTCAAACGTTTCAGATGCCCAAATATAGAAAAAATTGTTTTGTATGCCATTAGAAACGTTGTATGTCTTTTTATGAAGCGAAATTCTTTGAGGACGACTGAAAGACATTTTTTGTGGCGCGTTATATCAACACGCCGTGTTTTGGTCATAGTGAATAAGGGCCCATATAGAAGGGGACTTAGTTCAGTATGAAAACAAAATAAATGAAAACTAGTGTAACGGTGATTTTAGTGGTAATCGTACCGTAATTTTAGTGTATTTAATACGCGTTCAAACAAACTGCGAACTGACGAACCATTTCTCAAAGATGATTGAAATCGATGGTCTTTTGACGTCCCCGCAGTTTTATTACCAGACTGCGCGACACTAAGGAGGGTAATGTGTTTTTTTATATTTCCAATAGATAAGTCAAGTCTACCGTTTTATCATAATTTGTAGGTATAGTTTATTATACCTTCATGTACCTACACGTTATTGCATGATTTTTTGTGGGTTAACATGTTTTTGTTTATCGGCGTCCATCTCTACCTCCGCGGACACAAACCAAATAAAGCAACAGGGCCCTTATTCACTATGACCAACAACATTCCTTGCCCATAACGCGCGTCTCAAAAATGCATTTCCAAACGTTCTAGATGCCAAGATATTAGAAATTATTATTTTTTATGCCATAAGAAATGTTGTGAATGTATTTTTTTGCAGTAAAACTTCTTTGATTACGAGGGAATGACAGTTTTTGCGGCGTCTTATCTTAGCGCGGCGTGTTGTGGTCATAGTGAATAAGGGCCCTGGTTGGGTCGCGTTATTTCTGTGAATTGTTTATTCACATGGATAAAAATATACTATCGTAAAATGGACGTCCCTTAAGCAATAATGTGTTAACCTACACCAAAGCCATTTTGAGTAAATCGTGTTTTAAAATTATAGCGCCATTTTGTGTCAATTTTTTTTACGCATTACGGTATTTAAACAATGTAATAAGGTTAACACGTAATTGAAAATATAGTTAAAAAAAGTTCTTCAACTCCCAATGCATCAGTAACTTAATTTATGAATTTTTGTGGCAAAAGCAACAGGCTGGGTCACGTTATTTCTGCGAATTGTTTATGTCTATAGATAAATTTAAAATACTCATGTATCTATCTATTATAATAGTTATATCGAACGAAAACATATTTGTTTTTGATTATCTACCTACTAATTAGTTATTATTTAGGTATTAGATACGTATTCATATTTTCTTCTAATAAGTGATTTTTCCTAAATAATTTTTCTAATCAATAATGTAAAATATAAATATGGTTTTTGGAATTTTTGACAGTTTTCGGTTCCTCAGTAACCCGTTCCCGTATCACATTACCTGACTGGACTGATTTTTTTCAAGAGAAATTATTGAAATTCATCGTTTAAAAAAAAACATATGTTATTAACTGCTGAATTCAAGAAAAGCACGACAGCTGTAGGTACGAATATAAATCTAATATATATCACGTGTCAGGTTGTTTGTCCGCGATGGACTCCGAAACTACTGAACGGATTTTGATAAATTTTGGTAACCATTCATAAAAGGGTCCAACTTAAAAGATAGGATAGTTTTTATCCCGGAATTCCCGCGGGAACTCCGGAAGTCCCGCGGGAACTCCGAAATTACCGCGGATGAAATCGCGGGGGACAGCTAGTATATGTATATGTATAAAAAAATTACGTATGTATATTATACATACGTTATGCATCAGTATAATAAAAGTGGTATAAAAAAGGGTGATGTCACAGAAGTACAGTCGTGTCGACATGTTTAACGGTGACAACGGTGTCGCGATATAAAGCCACAGCCTTGTTAGGAAATAGCGGGTCGGTCCCGCCGCGCGCCGTCTCGAGCAGACGTTGCAATCCTGCCCTCGATAATCCGCGTCCATCTGTACAGTTATATAATTAAATGATACGATAACTTATCCACTTAGGTCTTAGACCAATCTATCACCGTCATTGGCCATTGGTATTCTGGGTAAAAACCCAACCAGATGTGGGGTTGTATGTAGCTCGGAAAATATACAGGATACAAGTTTTCTTTGTTAAGTTTGTATTTTTTCCGTCTCTTATTTTGTACTTTTTATGTCGGGACCAATAAACTCCTTTTTCTTTCTTTCTTTCTTTCTTCTTTTCTGTGGCAAGAATATAAGCTTAATTTGCAGATACTTAGGTACAGATATTTCTATAGCTGTTCCCACTTCCCCACATTTCGTGTTTCACTTTTTTCCCGACCCGATTGGCGTAGTACCATGCCTGCCCGCTAATCAAGAGGTCCCGGGTTCGATTCCCGGTGGGGGTGCACTTTGTGTGATAATGCAAACATCGATGCAATGTAAAAAGCAAACATCGGGTACCTACACGTAGGTATACTAGTACAGTATTATATTATCTGTGACGTAGGTAATCTTGTGTGCTTGCATGCTGGGGTTATTCTCGATATGATGACACAAACAGCGTCTAGTGTGACTCAACAAGTCTTTGTTATTTCAATCTTCCTTTAGACAAAGGTTAACCCAAAATGAGAACCGAGTGTGCTTTTGATATTATGATATGTAGTTCTGCTTGACTTTTAACTTTGTGGAAATTAAGTATCTACCATATACCGTTTTTTAAATCTATACTTTGTGAAAGTGTATTCCCGAAAGTTTTTTTTTGATATTATAAGTATATCTATACTAATATTATAAAGAAAAAAATTGGTTTTTTTGTTTGTTGTTGTTTGTTACGAAAAAACTACTGGACCGATTTCAAAAATCCTTTCACCAATAGAAAGCTAAATTATCCCTGAGTAACATAGGCTAAGGTATTGTAATCCGGAATTCCCGCGGGAACTTCAAAATTAACGCGGGTGAAACCGCGGGGAACAGCTAATACTTACTATAGTAGATACTAATAGTAGGTACTTGTTAAAAAACTGTTCACAAATAAATCGATACGCAAACAAAATAATAATAACTCATTTTTTATTAGTAAGTATTATTATTATTTATAATTTTGTAGTAGTTAAGACGAAAATCGTATAGGTAGGTACTGAATATCCTCTTTAAATATAGTAGGTATGTCCCTCAATTAACTGTTCAAATTGTAAAATTATAGCTCGCAAAGTCAATAAGAATAATATCCAAGTTATTTGCACAAATGATCGGGTATATATCCATGTTATAACTAAATCTACCTCAAAGAGACACGTTCACTAATTTATGGGCATAAACTTTCATCTCTAAGTTTTGATTGCTTTTATTGCAAGATTGGCAGTAAATTATTCAGTATCTTGAAAATTACCCAGGTCCCAGGGGTAATCTAATGCATTTTTATGAAAATCTACAAGCAGTAAATGACAAATGACAGCCTCCAAAAACTGCTATAGAATCCGTCTTCTATCATCAAACTATCTTCTTATCGCATTTCATCTAAATTGGTTCAGCGATTTAACTATGAAAACTTAAACACAGGCAGCCCCCATTTTTACCAATTTCCTTTAAAACATCCATTAAAACCAAGTATGCATATTAAAGGTATTATTATAGATATCTTTGTGCAAATAGACCTTGATGCAATAAAAATATCAATTTTTATTTTTTAAATATACGGAAAATATGTAGTACCTAAGGAAGCTATAGCGTATAGGTACAGTTCCCTGGGTCAAAGTACGCTTATCAGTGAAACAATTCACGGATTCAAGCCCATCCCGCGCCTTATCTCTCTGAACTTACGACTACATCCATTCTTGAAGAGTATGTTTGAGTTTTATTGTTCAAATTAAAATGTAATCTCACCGTTTGCTATTTGATTTGTTAAAACTTTGTTTTATTCGTTGGATTTAGCAACCTACCTATATTGTACTAAACCACAGACATACAATTTTATTATTATACCTACTAGCTGTTCCCCGCGGTTTCACCCGCGTTAATTTCGGAGTTCCCGCGGGAATTCCGGGACAAAAAGTCCCCTATTTCCTTCTCTGTACCCCTGAAAATGTGTATGAAAAAGCCGAGCCGTTTAAGCGTGAAAGCGTAACAAACAGACAGACAGACCGACAGACAGACAGATAGACAGAGTTATTTTCGCAACACAGACAACCACAGACATTATTAAAATATTATTATACTAGAATGTGCCTACTTACTCGATAAAACCGCACCTCCCTTATAAACCTTAGGTAGGTATAGTGATTTCTTCAGTTCTAACTTATTTTCGATTATTTATATATTATATATTATTCGATTCGCTGGAATAGATAACGCTATTCCAGCGAACTTGTACGTACCTATATATCCAAATAAAAAAATTATAATATGTAGTAAATCTTTAAAACCAAACAACTGTTGAACAGAATATTGCCTATACTTTGGTATATTGCAGTCGGTTCATGAAAAACTTACTCCATGTTACATATAACCACCTACGACTAATAGCTACGCCACTAAGTACTAGGACTTCAAAGCCCAATCAGCATCAGTTTCTCAATATTATTTTCCAGAAGCAACGAACACCTTGAAAACTGCAGCTGCTTCCGGTGGTGAAGTCGCCATCGTGGTACCAAGGCCGTATGGCAACGTTCGGCGTGAGGAGTTGTTGCACGCGAGGGGACCAGAAGACTCTTCAATTTCACTTTACTACAATCGCAATACGAATAAAGGTAATAGCATGAGTTTTTTTTAAAGAATAATGAAAAAACATTAATTTTAGTTCCATTAGTTTTACCTTTCATAATATACGAAAACTCTACATGCGCATGCAAATAGTGCATCGAAATCGCCGTGATATCCAAAAATTACCTGATTTGCAAATAGGCTAGGTGACAAAATTCTAGGACAATATAAAATATTGGACGCGTGTTTTTTGATTTTTTACGTATTAGTTACGTTATCAAAAAATTACGGCGATACATTGAGCCGAAATTTCGCGTGGCGTCACAATCCGGTACAGGTTGAATTGAATAGTTTATACACAGGGCTTATGATTCTACCGGTTTATGACGTAACGATCCGAGCCCCCTAAGCGAGAACTCCTAAACTTTATAATGCGCTTTATCTAAGTATGTACAATAGGGATGTTGACTACTATTGAAAATCAAAATTCTAATTATTCCGTCAGTTAGAAAATAAAAAAACAATAGACACGTATTTTTTGCTTTTTTAAATAAATTAAAATATACAGAGATAAAGGGCATTAAAGTTTAGGATGAGGAGGTCGTGACGTCACTAACCGCAAAACCGCCATACAAACTGTCAGAATAGTGACGTCACGCGAAATTTCAACTCGATATATCGCCGTTATTTTTTGATTACGTAAAAAAAGAAAAAAATACGTGTCCAATATTTTTTAATAATCTACAAGACGGACTAAAAAATAAAAATTAGTCAACATGCCCATTGTACATATTATTTCGTTTGCAACAGCTAAAATACGATTTATTATTTATTTATTATCTGATGAACTAAATAGAATTTAGATTTTTATACCCTTTCACCAAAGACATTCTATAATAAATGTTGACGTATATAATAGGTAGGTATATAGGTCATTGAACTTTAAAATTATCTTCTTTTTAAATTATTATCGCTGTACTGAAATCTTTGCGCTCTTTATTTGATAATGTTTTTGGTGTTATGCAATAGTTATAATAAAGAGCTCCGAGTCACCGGAAGTTGTAGGTTCAATTCCGTTTTGTAATAATCTAAGTACAGTACAGGCTCATTTTTGTAGTAATATTGGTACAGTAGGTACATAATATGAGTACCTACCCATATAAGTATTATACAAAATTCTAAACAGGAATAAGATAACCGTATGTTTTTTGTGGTAGAGCCAAGAAATAAATATTTTCGCTGACGTTATTTTTACATGTACTTATGAATGAGCTTATATTGTGTATCATAATCATTAATTTTATAACATTACAATACTAAATATCCGATTTACTTTTATCTCTGCAGTGTCATTGGAATGTCTCGAGGGAGGCAATTTGAAGTCCGTGTCCTGGAGTCTGGGCTCGCATCCTCGAGGCCGTTTAATCCTGGTGGTGACATCAGATAGAGTCAGGTTATCCATCGGATGCGCCTCCCTTCAGTGGCACGCGATGCCAAGACACAATCTTATAACAATCCTGGCCAGTCAAAGGATGAAATTGGTGAGCAAATGCGTTAGGTTAGGTTCAATCTAAAACTCATGAGTTAATTCGCTGTAGGGTTGTTGGTTGTTAGATTAATTATGGGATAATACAGTACTAACGCTAAGTACTTAACAGACTTTGATATTAATTGATCTAATTAACTATTCCATTAAATCATCTGTAAACGTTAACGGGTAGCTGTCCCCCACGATTTCATCCGCGGTAATTTCGCAGTTCCCGCGGGAATCCCGGGAAAAAGTACTCTACGTCCTTCTTTGTACCCCTGACGGTAGTTTACGGTGATAAGCTGTTCCCCGCATTCATTCTGGAGTTCAAACTATCCTATCTTTTAAGTTGGACCATATTATAAATGGTTACAAAATTTTATCAAAATCCGTTCAGTAGTTTAGGAGACCATCGCGGACAAACAACGTGACACGTGATTTATATATATTAGATTAGAAGATAAGTTCTGTGAGTCTGTGAATTAAACAATATGTAGCTGTTATGCATGGTAAAACCATAAAACATGAGCATTCTCAGTAATTGCATAGTAAAACATTTAATTTTATAAAGTACTGGATGTTCCCCGCAGTTTCACCTGCGGTAATTAAAAACTTGTGCTAGTATAAATACATTTATATTTAAACTCAAGGAGCACATAATTATATCAGTAAGATTCACCCGCGGTAATTTCGGAGTTCCCGCGGGAATTCCGGGATAAAAGTACCCTATGTCCTTCTCTGTACCCCTGACAACGTGCATGCCAAATTTGATCCAAATCCGTTCAGCCGTTTTGGGTGATCGAGTAACAAACATCCAAAGATCTAAACATCCAAACATCCACACTTTCACATTTATAATTTAAGTAGGATAATATTTTAGCACCGCAGAGGCTTTGTAAACGTTTTATGGTTTTATACCATACTAGCTTTGCCGCGCGGTTTCACCCACGAGAATTTCGAAGTTCCCGCGGAATTGTTCCATACAAACTTTGCAACCCCTTTTCATCCCCTCAGGGGTTGAATTTTCAAAAAGTTCTTATCGTATACCTACTTCATACAAAGAACACACTCTCCAAGTTTCAAGTCTCTACGTTAAGCGGTTTTAGGCTGTGCGTTAATTCATCAGTCATTCAGGACAAAGCATTTTATATGTATAAATTATATCTAACTAATAACTATGTATCTCATTTTAAGTGAACATGGTTTTTTACGAGAAATAAATGTCTTTAACGTTATTTCGAACCCTATGTCACTCAGGACTACCGTAGCTTCCTAGTGAAATAATTTTCAAAATCGGTTCAGTAGATCCAGAGATTACCCCCTACAAAGTCACAAACTCACAATTCACAAACCCACAAACTTTACCTCTTTATAATATTAGTATAGAAAAATGAATTTAGCTTGTTATAATTTTAATTTAAATGTAGTTGATAGGTATAACAAGTTTTTTTTTGTAATTTTGCAGTATCACAAAGAGAACGCCCCAGTTGAAATTTACAACAGCGAAAAAGCTGCCCAAGATACACTAAGTTGTAATGTGCCGATAGAAGATTTAAAGCCTTCAGTGGTGACTGTCAATGATGAGTCTTCGGACGTGGAAGAAGTCAACGCCTTTATAAAGAAAGAAGCCAGGTGGCAGAGGGAAGAAGAGATGCAGCGAGACGATTATAGGAGTAATTCTATCGATGTGGACGGCATGCGGTCACCGACCACTCCTGTGCCACAGAGAGGGGACATCCCGTCATCGGCCATTGAATCTTGTGATGGTGCGTACCTACTGGGTCTTTTCAAAGATCCGCTCAAATTGACAGCTTTATAAGTTACTAGGTTTCACCCGCATGAGTTTAGGGATTCCTGCAGGAACTCCAAAGTGACCTAATTTACCTACTCCTTATAGCATCAGGTCCAACCGTTTCGGAGATTCACCCGCGTGAGTTTCGCAATTCAAGCAGGAACTCTAAACTTCTTTTATAAATACCTTATACTGACAGTAACGAACACAAAAATAAGAATTATCCAATTTGGTCCGGCCGTTATTGTGTTTTGCGCTTAAGCAAAAATTAAGTCATTAATTTTTATTTATATAGACTAGCTGGCCCCACCAATTCCGTAATAAAATTACCGTCACTAAGGAACACTGTAGCTTTTTATGAGTGGCAGAACTTAAAAAATCGGTTCCGTAGTTCCAGAGATTACTTCCTACAAACACAAAATTTACAAATTTAAACTCTTTCTAATATTAGTGTATTACCGTCCATGAATTAAAATGCCTTCATTATTTTCTTGTTCGTAGATGAAGTGGTCCGTCAACTTAAATATTTGAGACAAGTAATAGAGAATTTACGGCAAGAAGTTGTACAGCAGAGAGTCACCATAGACAATTTGCGAGGACAACTGCAGCAGTGCTGCAACAGACCGGATCCACCGAGACCGCCCGTAGACAGATGTGCTGAGGCTCCGTGCTACCCTGGTTACTAAGCGTCTCCATTATTACCACAATAATTATGTTTTCTATTCTTTTATTCCAACGCCATCGCTAATTCCTTCGTCACAATTGAGAAAATGTTTTTAAAGGTAAATCAAGCAACTCATATCATCTGTTTTGTGGGTTTTAATTAAATTTGTACGCATAAATATATCGCGTTTTATTTCGTCGCCCGAACAAAGCCCGAACACCTTGTGTTTTCGTTATTAATAAACCTCTACGCTCACTCCGTCTGCCTACAGAGTTCCGAGTTTGCGCCCACTTGAATATTGTACGCTTAATTTGAAAGTTAAGTTGCTTGATTAGCCTTTATTATCTATTCAGAAGTTGTATCTTGTATAGGTATATTATATTTTATATGATTGTACTATTGTGGGGTAAACGGTAACTCTGTAGACAAAGTTTTTTTTTATATAAAATACAGTTACTCTTTATTGTAAGTAGACAACAAACAAAACCATAATAATTTTGGGCTCCAGGTTGATATTGCTGTGCCTATATGTTTTTACTAATACATAGATACATAGATATTTATTATTAGCAGAAAACAAATAACAACGACGTGTAAAGGATGAAAAAAAAACAACAATTTAAATTGCTTAAATTTTTATACTTTATCGTAATTAAAGATAAAAGGTTTTTTAAGTTCAATGAACATCAAAGGGAAATGAGAATTAAAAAATTCCACTTTTAACTTAATAAAATGCAAAAGTACCTACACTTAGCCTAGACGGGAGTTTGATTCTTATAGCGTAGGAAATAAAGCGTGCAATGGGTAAATGCAGGCGTTGATTGCCGCAACACTGCGACTGGCTTCGAATGCGGCGCTTGCCCCGGCGGGATGGAGGGCGACGGACGCGCCTGCAGGCCCATTGCTTGCAGCAGCAGACCGTGCTCCAACAGTTAGTAATTACAACTTAAGATGTAATGGGACTAATGCACCGCTAATGTCTTCACAACAAGCTCGTGTTTTACGACCTGAAAGTGCTTTGTTTGCGACAAAAATATAAGTAATCTCTGTTGGTAATGCTGATTGAACCAACGAAAAATAATAATTTAAATACTTGTTGTACTCGTATCTCAGCAGCTTGCCTATTAAACGCAACAACAATGTATTTTATTATCAGCCGTTCCCCGCGGTGTCACCGTAGTTAATTTCGGAGATCTTGCGTTAATTCCAGGACCAAAAGTTTCCTTTATCCTGCTCTGTACTCCAGCCAACGTGTATGCAAAATTTCATGACGATCTGTTTAGTAGTTAAGGTGTGAATGCGTAACAAATGAACAAATGAACTTACATTCGCATTTATAATACTTAGTAACTGATTGTGAGTACTTTTCATTGGTAACTATTTATGACACGATTTGCCAGTGACATGGAAAGCTATTATACAGTCGAAAAAGACATACTGGTTACTGTTTTTACAGTGTCAAAGTAACATCATATTAATATCAGTCGAAAGATCAGTCCACTGCTCAGTGCTCGGCAAAAACTTATCTCAGAGACCTCAGTACGACGCGCTACGACTGCGTTACCCTTCATCTTCATCAGAGAGTCGGTTCATCTTTAGAGGCGTATAGATACTAACATTGTTACATATTTTAGGAGAATATTGCGTGGACACCAAAGAAGGCTACCGCTGCCACAGATGTCCTGGTTCCTTGACCAGTGACGGGCAGACTTGTATATCTGCTTGCAGTGCTAATCCTTGTTTCGAAGGTAAGTATTATTATTACTTTACAATTATCATATAAGAAGGTTAGAACTTACCTTCATAGTTCTGAGGTATGGGTGGCGCACAGCACACTTGCAACTTACATCAGTATGACTGCGTGATCATCTAAACCACAGATAGAATAATATAAAATAGATATTAATTAGAGAAGTACTGTGGGCGGAACATGCAGGCGCGCCGCGGATGCAAAGGAAGTATAAGAGTACCTAAACGCTCTAACTTTCCCAAAACTTCGTTTGCGAGCATCCCGAGTATACCTTTCACCAGTATTCCCAAAACTGAATTTTGAAAACAGTAACTTATAGTATAAAATTAACCAAATAGTTTTACTTACTATAGTTTTGTGTAGCAAAATCACCTGGCGACACTAGTTTTCATTTGTTTTCATATTAAATTAAAATGATACTCATTATTTCTGTTTTCAAAACTACTAATATGCAAATGGAATTATAAAATAGGTACCATAATAATTCCTTATTATGTCTTACCTACAACCAGACTGGTTACTAGTAGGTACATAAAATTATATGATTGAAGTATCTCGGATGGAGTCTGTGGGGGTAAGATATAATAGGGATGTTGACGACTTTTGAAAATCAAAATTCTAAATAGTCCATCAGTTAGAAAAAGACAATAGACACGTATTTTTTTTCTTTTTCAAATAAATGAACGTATCCAGTGATAAAGTGCATTAAAGTTTAGGGTGGGGGCTGGTGATGTAGCCGTCATACAAACTGTCCGGTTAGTGACGTCACACGAAATTTCAACTCAATGTAGCTCCTTTATTTTTTGATTACGTAAGAAAAGAAAAAATACGTGTCCAATATTTTTTATTATTCTACAAGACAGACTAAAAAAAAAATTTAGTCAACATGCAGCCTATTAGTTATAAGCAAAATCTCATTCAACCATTTTATGACGCCCACTGCTAGGGCTCTTTCCTAAATCCTACCCTTATACTGAGGGAGGGTAAGCGATAGCCAAAGCGCGGCCCCAGTAGAGATTGATGGATATAAAGTACGCTTAAATTGCAGGTTTTTTCACGATTAAATCTATACGTGCTTCTTAGGAAAATTGATGAATTGTGATTTTTTTTAGGTGTGACGTGCCATAATTTGCCTGATGGTGGGTACAGGTGTGGTTCGTGCCCACCCGGTTACCAAGGCAACGGAGAACGATGCCAAAGAATCACTTGTCGTCAAATTACTTGTTTCCAAGGTAAAAAAGGCAAAGCCAGTTTGAAACAACTAGTAAAAGTTTCGCCTCAAAATGCTTTGTAACCTGGTTTTTCTTGTAATGCAAAAATGAATACCAATTTTAATAAAAATAATTTATATTTTTGCAAGTGAAATTTTTCAGAACTTTACAGAACTCTGTTAGAATGTACTAATAATAGCCAAGAAAATAATATTTTTATTGAAAAAGTTTTTTATTAATCATGTTTACGCAGTTTCAACTTTCAAAGTATGTTTATTTTGGTTGATTGCTAGATATTGTAGGTGTCAAAACGTGCATATTCGGAACGCAAAACCACTATATGTGTTTGATTGCATCCGAAAAATGATACAAACAAAAGTGACATAATAGCCCCTCAGGTCATTTTTCAAGGTAACTCAATGACAGTAAGAGAGAGGCAGTCAAAAACTACATTAATGTTGATAGAAATAAGTAACGTACCTACTTAACAAATGACAGCAATATGAATAATATGATGTTCATTACATTTGGCTCTGCGGAGCAAATTTTCAATACTTAACTTGCTATGGCTATGCCCTTAATTGTAGGTATCATAATATTCCAGCTGTGTTTTATACCTTGAAACGCAATCTAACTTTTACTCGAGTCATCAATTTAACTTTATGAATTGACATTATCGGCTTTCTCGATTGAAGTAGACATGTATAATATAATTGATAGGTATTTTACTTATTTATTATATTTTTATTATTTATTAATCGTCAAGCTTTTAATACGCTTACAGGAATATATCACTCGCTATTAAAAAAAAAATCAAAGATTAATTTTTCCAATTGCAATATAATATAAAAAAGTTAAATTGAAATAACGTGAATGTTTTTCTTCAATCTGCTTTAATATTAGGCTAGTTTCCTGGGTAAAAAAATCAAAATTCTATTTAGTCCGTCAGTTAGATAATAAAAAAATAAAAGACACGTATTTTTTGCTTTTTTAAAATAATGGAAATATGCATAGATAAAGCGCATTAAAGTTTAGGGTGGGGGACTTGTGTCGTCACAGCTCGCTATAACGTGCGAACAAACTGTAGCGAGGCGTGACGTCATGTGAAATTTCGACTTGATATATCTCCGTTATTTTTTGGTTACATAAAAAAAAAAAAATACGTGTCCAATATTTTTTAATAATCTACAAAACGGACTAAAAAGAAAAATTTAGGAAACTAGCCTATTGCAGAATACTCCGAAATTAGTATTCATTTTACAAATTCTTCTGTCGTTATATTTTTAAAGAAGATATATAATATATTTGTTTTTTATTTTGGGTTACTTTCACCCTTGTAGGGATTATAAAGGATTTCTTACTTAAGTTTAATAACATTCGCAGGGGTTTCATGTGAAGAAACGGCAGCAGGACCACGTTGTGGGTCATGTCCCGACGGTTACTACGGCGACGGAAAGCAATGTCGGCACCTTTGCGAATCCCACAAGCCTTGCGGGGAAAGGAGATGTAGCCCATCTTCGACAAGTCCTTATTACCAGTGCGAGGGGTGTCCCACAGGATACGAGTGGGACGCAAACAGGCGAGGATGCCAGCACGTTTGCAACACGCGAAATCCGTGCGGGGAGCGAAGATGCAATCCGATCGGTGCCAGTCCTTATTACAAATGCGAGGAGTGCGCCAACGGATACGATTGGATCGAAGGGGATAGAAGATGCGAGCATTTTTGTGAAACACGCCATCCTTGTGGGGAAAGGGGATGCGTTCCTTCACCAAGCAGTCCGTACTACGAGTGCGCGGGGTGTCCTTCAGGATACGAGTGGAATGAAACCGATAGGCGATGCGAACACGTGTGCGACACGCGCAGCCCTTGCGGAGGGCGGAGATGCATCCCTTCTCAAAGTCCACCCCATTACGAGTGCGAAAGATGTCCCGCAGGATATGACTGGAATGAAAGCGGGCAGCAATGTCAGCACGTGTGTGAAATACGCAAACCTTGCGGGCAGAGAATATGCACTCCTTCATCAAGCGGCCGATATTATGTGTGCCAGGGTTGCCCCCACGGATATCAGGCGAGTGGTAAGTGTTGATGTTTCTTGTAACACTTGTGTCCGACTGACACTTTATTATATATCGTACACAATCAACGACGCCAGTTCCCATCCCGATTCCAAGTCGTCAACGCACCTGCATGCCTTCTGGTGTTGCAGATGGGCGGCGGTAATCACTTACCATCAGGTGTACCACTTGCCCGTTTGCCCCCTATGACATAAAAAAAAAATCAACGACGCAAATGCAAGTTTTGCGGACAAAATTACACCTTTGACCAAACGCATCTTTCACAAAAAAGTGTTTATAGACTATACGCATTAAACTCGGGCTCAAAAGAGAGACATAATAAAACCCAACAGTTAATCGTCTAATTTTACCGATGACATTTTTTATATACTACAATCAATGCTAGCTGTTTCTTGCAATTTCACTCGCGTTAATTTGGGAGTTCCCGCAAGACCTCTGTAAAATGTTTTTAATACAGTTGCTCAAAAAGTGGCATATTGCAGGGACGTATAGCGTTCGGGAAGTGGGCTATTACATACTCGAGCTTTTTCTTTACCTTTTCCGAACTCGTGCGTTCTCTTTCCCAACTGTCAAAAATGGCGAAACGACTTTGACACACTTTTTGTATTGCGCAACGTAGGTTTCGTATTACTAATACGACTAGCGCCATCTCTTGATCACAGTTGGAACTTAGTTGAGTTTGTGTTTTTATTATTTTACTAAATTTCTTCATTTTTTTCGCAACTGTATTAAAAATGGTTGTTCAGTACACGTGCGGAACCGTCATTGCAAAGAGTTCCGACAAATGTCGACCCGAGCCGAGGCGCAGCCGAAGGTGAATGACAGCCTTTCCGCACTTGTAATGAAATATACTATTCTTAGCTGACGTCACCGATCAATAAACTATCCTGCTAAATTTCAGCCTTATAAGTCATTTAGTTTTCGAATAAAACAAGGTATAATTTTTTTTTGTTGCAGGGAATAGTTGCGTGGATATAGACGAGTGCGATTTGATTCGACCATGTGACGAGATGGTGTCGTGTATAAATGAGGAGGGTGGCTTCCGATGTGGTCCTTGCCCTCCCGGCTACGAGGGCAGCCAGGGCTGGCGAGGAGTTGGAAACGAGCGGAAGCGCGAGGTGTGCACTGACATAGACGAGTGCGCTGGCCGGGCCAACTGTCCCAGAGGGAAACTCTGCGTTAACACCCCGGTGAGACGTCTTCTCTTTATTTATTTTATTTGAGAAATTTTATTTTATTGAGAATAATATACCTTGGTTTGATATTGCTCCTTGTAAATGTTGTACTTACCTAGATTCATAATTCCATACAAACCTAAAGAAGAGTGTCGTTTATAGACAAAAAAAGTGAAACTTAAACCAATTTCCTTGTGGAAGTTTTTCTCTGAAATGACTGTGAATAACTTTTAATAAGAATGAATAATAGTTCCTAAAATATTATAGTCTCTTACGAAGTCTAAAACAGTCTCATTAAGTCGGAAAAACTCTTCATTTAACTTAAGTACTTAGACTTTTACCAAAGTTTTTACCAAGATTTCGGACTCTTCCAGAAGAGTTTTCAGAGTTAATAAAACTTTCTGCAGACAAATTGTGCGGCTACGTAAAAACACAATACTCTTTGATTGTACCAATGGAATTATATGACTCGAAATGCAGAACTGAAATCTGGTTTAGTTTCTTGGACAAACAATATTTTGTGATGTCTTTTTTTATCCATGCTTGCACATACAGAGAGACAGACAGACAAAAAATTTACTGATTGCATATTTGGCATCAGTATGGATCACTATTCATCCTCCAATATTAATTTTGAATATATATTCAATGTACAGAATTGACCTCTACAGTTTTATTATAAGTATAGATAGATATAGATTTATTTATTAAGTAATTTAATACATAATTATATTGTTTATTATTATGTCATTATTTAATAAATAGTACCGAACTGGCGTGCATTATGTGTGTCTCTGAAATCATCAATTAGACTGCAAATTTCACTCGCATCACTCACTTCACTTTGCTAATTGCTTTAAGCTTCTGTGTTATTAATCCCATTGTAGACCGTGCATTAGTGATCACTTAATTTGATTGCATTTAATACAGGGTTCGTACACGTGCGTGCCGTGCGGCGGGAACTACTTCGTGAACACGACGAGGAATTGCTTTAATATTGAGGCAGATTCATTGATATTGCGGTGCGACCCCAACCAATGTCGGCGGCACAACGCCGTTTGCGGACACAGTCAGAAATGCGTTTGCGCGGTAAGATCGTCTACATAGTAGTATGTAAACGAGCGGCACTCTCCGCTCCTGTCTACTTCGTACCTCCTCAAACCCCCCAACAATGTAGTAGTAAGCCTAGAGGTGTCTGCAGAGGTAGTAGTAGTAGGGAGTTAAATCAGTTCCTTTGTATGGAGTTTCACGGGTGTGGGAGAGTTAACGGCACTATTGATGTTGTACTAGCTGTGGCCCGTGGTTTCAACCGTGCAGGTTTCGGAATCCTCGCAAGAACTGTGCCAAAAGTTGCCTATGTTATTCCTTATAACGACAGCCTTCTGCCAGTGAAAACCCTGCCGAAATCGGTCCAACCGTTTCGGAGATTACCCGGATCAGGGAGACATACAAAAAAAATTTGACGCTCATTCAAAAAGCTGTTATTTTGACATTACAAACCTCAGACGAAATAAAAAGTCTTCGTCTGAGTTACAAACAGACACTTCCGTTTTAATTATTTGTACATACAAAAGAAGAATAAATAAAGAAAAGGTATTTATTTGGTAATAACAGATTGAAATTCTTATGGAAACTGACCATGACGTCACTTATACTGTAGACGGGTTGGGCCGGTAACGGCACGATGTGCGGCCCGGACGGAGACCTGGACGGGTACCCGGACGAGCCGCTGGCCTGCAACGAGCCGCACTGCAAGGCCGACAACTGCCCCCTGGTGTCCAACTCGGGGCAGGAGGACGCGGACTCGGATGGCATCGGGGACTCGTGCGACCCGGATGCGGATGGCGATGGGATACCTAATACCGCGGTAAATATAATAGAATACAATAGTGAATATAATAGAGAGAAAGAAAGAAAAAGAAAGGAGTTTATTGGGGACCACCTCAGTCAAAAAGATACCCAATTTAAAAAAGAGAGGAGAAAGAAGGCTGTGCTATGTGGGGGTAATTCGCTCTCTAGCTCAGTATAAATTTTTCATTATATCTGTGGAGCAATACATAATGAAGCGCTGGACTTCCGACAGGGCCGCAATAAAGTTGTTTCACAAATTGGGTTCACTGTCTTATTCGTTCTAAAATAGACAAAGGTATTGTTCTTTCATGTGAATTGCGGTACCCTCTTGAAACTTTTTGTGACAGGGCACAAAGTATCCAGTCCCTTATGTTACTCAGCTTCCTAACCGTTTATCAATGAAATCAGTTTTCTGATCAGCAGTTCCAAAGACTCAAGCTTATAAACTTTACATCTTTATAATTCTTACATTAAAAGCTCTTTTGGCCCTAATCTAAAGACCTGAGAAAAGTTGATATCAGCGTAAGCAGTATATCTCATAAATCCCCACCAAGGAGCATCTCTAGCCCATGTAGCACCCGTGTGCAAACATTACTCTAGCGCCCCCTAGTAATAATATAAGAAGAGCTCCAGATGCTATACAAATGTATGCAAAGCGGAGATCTTTTTACGTTGGTTATTGAAAGTGCCGCGGCTGGCCAACGCGCGCGCCGAGTGCGGCTCCGTAGCGAGTAGCGCTCGGCGCCCTTTAGGACCGCTGCGCCCGGTGCAATGCACACCCTGCACCATAGGTAAAGACGCCTCTGTCCCCACCAGGACAATTGTTATTTAAAATACAACCCGGACCAAGCGGACCGGGACGAGGACAACAGCGACAAGCGCGGCGACGCGTGCGACAACTGCCCCCACAGATACAACCCGGAGCAGACCGACACAGACGACGACACCATCGGCGACGTCTGCGATCCCGACATGGACAATGACGGTGAGCCATTTGTACCTATTGTTTTTTTTTTCTTATGGACTTTCACACATGAATGCCAGTTTCAAGTAAAAAGTTGGTCCCTTCACTTTTGTACCTTGTCGTCCAACAAATGACAGTTGGCTGGTTTTTTTTTCACAGCGTAGTTCGAATATTTATCTTCCTTTATCAAAACAACTTTACTGACAAAAAAGACTCAGATTGAATTTTGTATTTATATGAACAGGGATTCGTTTGTATTTAATAAACTACCAAATTTAAGAGTTTTGATTATTTTAATATAGGTACTTACCTAAATACACATAAAGTTAAATGAATCCTGTGTGTGTGCCCTTTAATCCTTTCTAGAGAGATAATAATCAAATTGGTACGGTTCTTTGATGTCTATTAGCATCGTCGTATATTTGAATGAAGTGGTTAGAGCGAGGCGAGATAATACTATAAAGGTCCTAAACACACAAGCCGTAGCCCTTTGAAATTACAGAAACGAATTTGTCTGTAACGTTGTTTTGAACTTAATGCATAACAAGTTTAAGTTCGTACTGAATGTGGAAATTACTGAGAATCTATTTGAGTGATAACCATCTATTGCCTGCGGTTTTCCCGCGTACTTTGGAATTCCTTCGGGACGCAGAACGCGACTTTGTTATAAGCGGTTGTCTGTTTGCCTAAGAGGTTCTTTCTTGATCATGAATCAGCACGTTTCCAGGAATACCAAACGAACAGGATAACTGCCCTCGCGTATACAACCCCCAGCAAGAAGACGTCGACGAAGATCGGATCGGGGATTACTGTGACAACTGTCCTCGAGTAAGGAACCCCCAGCAAGTGGACGCTGATCTGGACAACGTGGGGGACGCTTGCGACAGTGATGTGGATGGAGACGGGTGAGAAACAGAACTCAATTTACTTTGGTTTGAAAACAAATGGAAAACCAGTGTCACCGGCTGGTTTTTCCACGAAAAACTGTTCATCGCGCTCAAAAACCACCATTAATCCAACAAAATGTATGAACCGCTACGTATTTGCGTATATTATATCGCAACCAACTAGTAACCAGTCGATCAATTAACGGCTGGCGTTTTGATTTGCTCATATAATACTTGCAACCTTGGAGGCTGGGGCGCCGGCTTCGCCTGCATTGCCTCTCTAGTTAATAATAATTATATCTTCTCTGTGTATGCGAAGACAAGATACATCTTTAAATCTACTTTCATATTAAGGTCAGATTCGTAATCCACTAGAAAAATGTTGCTGTCATAATAGATTATATTCCTATGGTTGCTATAATTTGATTTATTAATCTTGAGATATTTTCAAGGGACGGCATACAAGAAGGTCTGGACAATTGTCCGCGAGTGCCGAACAGTGACCAGCAAGACGTCGACAACGACGGCAAGGGCGACGCTTGCGACGACGACGACGACGGCGACGGCATCCCCGACGTCGAAGACAACTGTCCACTGGTCGCCAACCCTGATCAACTCGACTCCAACAGTGAGTTCTCTGTTATTGCTTGTATACCTACTGTGAATTAACAGTGACGATTCGATAGGTATAATTATGATGATCAATATACGAGTAATTAATTATAAATAAGCTTCTTTAATAAATCATTATTGCACAGCCGAAACTAGTAACGAAGTAATCACTTGCGGAAAAAGAAATTTTTAGAAATTCTGTCTGTCTTACTTTAAAACGTATCACGAAACTGAACGAAATTGAGGTAAATTTATATGTATTTGCGTTATCATTGAATAAACTGAAATAGGTTTCGTTCCATTGTAATCAGTCCATAGAAAGAGAAAATATGCCATTCAGTTACTACTAGCTGAGCCCCGCGGTTTCACCCGCATGAAAGATTTTTATACAACTTTTTTTCCCGACATCCGATTTCAATTAAACAAAGCCTATATGTAGCTTCAGGCTAAGCCTAATCTACCTGTGAAAACCGCATGACAATCGGTTCAGTAGATGCGGAGATTTTCGCGAACAGACAGACAGAAAATAATTTTAATAACTTTTTTTTGGGCTTGGTTACTCTTCTTTTATCACCCCTCTCAATTTTAGGTAAAAATATTCAATGTACAGAATCGCGGATTCTACTCTTTTATTATAGTATAGTAATAGATAGATAGCGTAACCTTTTACGTTAGTACATTTTAAGAAACCACAAAAAACTTAGTGGATGTATCTACTTTTTTTATTTATTTTTCTATTTAGGACGGACATTTTATTGACTATATTCCTGATACCTTAATAGTAATTATATATATAAATACACTTTACACTACAAGACTACAAGAGTTTTTTAACGTATGTACATCTAACAAATAACTATGAACTACAAATTTCTTTATTACCCCGCTCACTTAGATGACTTCATCGGCGACGCTTGCTACAACGACAACGACGGTGACACAGTCATCAACGAGCTGGACAACTGTCCCAACGACTCGCGCATTTTTCGGACCGACTTTAGGTTTGTACTTGGTAGATCAGCAGTACCTAGTATAGTATCTATGTATACGACATACGTAGCTATACGTAGATATACGTAGCTATACGTAGATATACGTAGCTATACGTAGATATACGTAGCTATACGTAGATATACGTAGCTATACGTAGCTACAAGTTTATTATAATTTGTACTCGTCTAAATACCTACTAGTGTCAAAATAAGTAGTTTGTTTTAATCGGAGTATAGGTACCTACACTAGTAGGTACTATGTCTAACGATATTCACTACATGAAACAATTCAGCCGGCTTACTCTTGAAATATTTTATTTTCGACACGGGGAAACAAAACAAGGTTTGTTTTTACATATCTATACTAATATTATAAAGAGCAAGTTTGTGAGTTTGTGTCGTTGTAGGGGGTAATCTCTGGATCTACTGAACCGATTTTGAAAATTCTTTCATTTACAGAAAGCTACAGTGATCCTAAGTGTCATAGGGTAGTTTTTAATCCAGAATTCCCGCGGTAACTCCCTAATTTCCCGCGGGTAAAACCACGGGGGAGCAGCTATCTCTGGATCTACTGAACCGATTTTGAAAATTCTTTCACTTATAGGAAGCTACAATGATCCTGAGTGACGTACGGTATTTTTATCCCGGAATTCCCACGGGAACTCTGGAGTTTGTGAGGTTGTAATCTCTGAATCTACTGAACCAATTTTGAAAATTCTTTCACTTATATGGGAAGCTAAAGTGATTTTGAGTGACATATTGACAAGGGGTACTTTTTATTCCGGAATTCCCGCGGGATCTCCGAAATTACCGTGGTTGAAACCACGGGGGTCAGCTAGTACTAAATACAAAATGAGTCAGATAAGACCCTTTCCTAACAATATCTATGACAACTTCAGATCGCGAATGAGCTCCAAATTATTTATACTCGCGGTATTTTTCCGGTAAATATTAATCATATTCGCAGATTGTCTAACCGTAGTTGCTCTATTAATAGTCTCTTCTGGTTCCTTTTACTTGTTATCAACTCGGTCGGAATGCAACGTGCATGGAATACCTAAAACCGGCGTTAAGTTCATGCAAAATGATACGATTGTTTAAGCCATAGCCGAAGTCCTTGAAGAAAATATTTAAATGGGTCCAGTTAGGGAGGAGAAAATAAAAGAAATACGAGATTATGATTTCGTCTATCGTACACAGGTACAATAAGCTGCAGTGGTTTCTCGCACAGCTTCCGTTCGAGGAGGTTTAGGTGTAAGATTTGTTTCTGGTCTGACGTTTCGTGATCATATTAATGATATTTGCACGAAGGCTTTTCGTACGTTGGGATTTGTTCTGCGCCATTCGTCAGAGTTCTCCAATATCAAGGCTATAACAGCACTGTATAACGCTTTGGTTAGAAGTCAGCTGGAATCAAACTCCGTGATATGGGCACCGCATGAAGTCAAGTATAATATCATGTTGGAAAAGGTACAAAACAAATTTACTCGTTTTATGTATCGTAGGTTGTATGGTGTATATCCCTTTTACCCATTAATGTACCTAACACTACTACTTGTACTCGGTATGGTAGGTTATAATAAACTATCGGTAAGAAGAGAACATACACTTTGCATGTATATTATGAAAGTACTGTTAGGTAAAATTTATAATCCCGATATATTAGAAAATTTAGACATAATTATGCGTTCCCGATAACTACGTAGAGCGGCGGAGACGGCCGGGGTTTTTGGGGGTGCCGCACGCGCGCACCAATCGGCAGCGGTGCGCTCCCTTCACGCGCGCCCTGCATGCGGTCAATAGAGTAGCGGCTGCAATTGATATTTTTAACGCACCTCTGAGTGAGCTCACGAGAGTAGCATTGGGTATTATATGTTATGAAGGTGCCGATTGAGGTGTGAGGCGTATAATAAATTGTCTGTTTCATGTCTGTATATCTAGCTGCAACCGCAATCCCATTAGGATATATACATGTAATGATTGTAGTTTGAGGTTGAATAAATAAATAAATAAATATTTGAATAAGTTGAATAACTTCCGGGTTTTCTTACTTTAATGTTCGGTGACATCTGCATCTGCCTGTACCGTGTTATTAAAAAAGTTCCGAACCAAAACAAACAAGGATATTATGTATTATAGTTCGAAGTATATAATATGTATAAGATGTATCATAGAATGATACTACATACCTATATAACGCTGGCAACAAATTAACTTTGGGACTGAAGTTTCATAAACTTTAACAAACTTGTTGAATTGTTGATGTGTCCCAAAAGACGCTCAGGGTACAGTAGTTCCTAGATAATACGTCGCTCAAGAAGTCCTGATGCTGACAAATACAAAAGCACCGTAACTAAAACTATTGTAACTTATGTAAACAATAGGCATGTTGACAGTATTAAAGAATCAAAGAAATAATGGTTTTAGAGAAAAATATATGTCAAAAGAACTCTTAAAAGTCACTCAGTTTTCAATTAAACATTGTGATTAATAAGATTTTCATTAAAATAAAAGTATAAAATACTGCAATCGGCCATGTTTACTGAAACACCAATCACAGCGAATGACGTCACAGTCAAGTTAACGCCGTGCATGTTACTAGACAGTCATATTGTCTACATATTGTCTGTTACGCGTTTCGAGTGATTTCTGCATCATTTAATTAGTAGAATTTGTGTTAAAATGCAATATCGAAGGATCATCAACGATGGATCAATGTTACATTAAGGCAAATAGCGCTAATTTGCTCAGAATTGATTTGTTGATGTTGGGAGAGTTTCTTGCATCAAACACAGACTTTCATCTGAGTTTCAAAATGTGAAAACTTCCGTGTAAGTACAACATTATTATTAATCTTTAGTGCTAAGTGAAATAGCAGGTATTTTTTGATGAAATTTAACTTAATAGGTATATTAAACTTGCAGAAGCTATAATAATTTAACACTGAGGTATGTCATAGGTTATTTTTGAGGTTACTTAATTCCCAGTTCAAGAAAATAATACTTTTTTTTATTAAGTACTAGGTTTGTAGGTACCTTTTCTCAAAACTCCACAAGTACTATTATGTACAACTTTCAATTATTATAATTAATAAATATATCAACTTAAAAACATATTGAGTTTGCCTGATTATAACTTTTATTATCTACTTTGGTCAAAGAACCAGAAAATATTTAATCCCAAAATGTTTGAATGACATATCTTTAAAAATAAGAATAGTTTTAGTGAGGCCACATTCCTAAATAAAAAGTTTTTGTTAAAAACCTGTAAGAGATTTAAATTAGGTGAAAAAATATGTGGTGCATTATTGTATTGTGTTGTAAGTACTTGAAACTTGCTGGTTCAGTACATATTAAAACAAGTATAAAGGGAGTGATTTGTCTGCCAATAAACTGTTATGCAGTTTCGCAGGTTTCATTTAGAAATAACGCTAAATTGTTATTATTAATCAAACCTATCATTCAAACAAGTAGGTATAAAACATTTGCTCTCCACACCCATAAATTCAATATCTAAAGTCAGTTAGGTAATTTACCTATTTGCGAATATAGTTAACAGAAGAAGAAACACTACAGACTTGTCACTTTATGTATTTATATAATAATAAATTTTATTTATTTCAGGTCCTCGCAACCATAATATGGGGATGATGCTATAAGTTATGTGCAACTTAAAAGTGAAGAAAAATTTTTACAGTAAAATGTAGAAATTTTATGTGTTACATTTGATGAAAAATATGAATCAGATTTTTTTGAGAGCATAATTAAATTCTGGAAATCTTATATATATCCATTGTTATATAAAGTATGGAGTAGTAAATAAAAATGCACATGTTTTTGTTTTTAACACTCTTATATTAGCTTCACCTGTATCACTAGTATTATATTATGTATACCTACATTAAAAGACTAGTATTATATAACTTTAAACTGACAGCGTGCTACCAGCTTCTCTTCGGCCATAGCACTAGGAAGCTGTGTGGATATTTTATGGGTGCTGTCATAATAATAATTGTAATTTTATTGACGTCAAAAAGAACCACATTATGGACCAACGTTGAATAAAATTATTTGACTTTAACTGAGACTTTGATCTATCTAACCAAATTCCTAGAACCCTACTTGGTTTTGTTTTTCAGTTTATTTTACTGGTTTATAATAATAGGGATGTTGAAGACTTTTGAAAATCAAAATCCAAATTAGTCCGTCATCAAAGTGGTCTTCACAAAAATAAATTGCCGAATTTGTAACTACACCGGCTGGGTTTCGCCTTGCAAGCTTATCTCTCACTTTTTCTTGTTAGGAACATGAGCAAACAATTTATTAGGTGATGCTTTTGATGTGTTTTTAGATACAGAGAGGGACCGCACACCACTTGTAGGTACACTTTGGAATTAATTTTTAATAAATATATTGTTGACTTTGTTCGTCGAGCATACACACAATGCAACGTGAACTTAGGTGTGAACTGTGACGTCACAAGTGGCGCCATGACACTCACGACTGTTTTCGGGCACAATTCAAATTAGACAAAATAAAATGCAGTAATTTGCGGTAAAACTATAAACTAATGCTGAAATAATGAGTTTTTCGGAAATAGTAGACGTGTACCTGCATTATAAAAGGGGATTTCAAAATTAGTCAACATGCCTATTGACATGTAATTTACACAAGCAATTAACAATTTTACAATGTTTTCGTTTGTTACCTTTTAGAAAGTTCATGACCGTCCGGCTGGATCCTGTGGGGGTCTCCCAACAGGACCCTAACTGGGTGATAACGGACCAGGGCGCTGAAATCCTTCAGACCCTGAACTCGGACCCCGGCCTGGCGGTCGGCTATGAAAAGTTCGGTGGGATCGATTTCGAGGGAACTTTATTCGTCGACTCCAAAGTTGACGACGACTACGTTGGATTTATATTCGGGTAAAGTATTCTTAATTTATTACATTAGTGTTTCAGAAGTTTAGGTCTCACGAACTTGGCACTGTTTTTACTATACATATAATGTCCCATTTTTATGTACGTAGCTAAGAATAACTGGTGCGTTATGTGTCGATTTCAGGATTATCACGCTCCGTATATAATTAAATTTATTTATATTTTATATTTATTTAGGTATTTATTCTTTATTGCACAGTACGTAATTGCAAACGTACGTTGCAAACTTAATGCCTTGCAGCATTCTCTTCCAGTTAACCATTACAGACAGAGAGATATAGAAGATGGGGGTGTGCAACTTACGAAAAAAACGAAAAATAATCCCTACTAATATTATAAATGCGAAAGTAACTCTGTCTGTCTGTTACTCTTTCACGCCTTAACGGCTCAACTGATTATCATGAAATTTTGCAAACACGTTATCAGGGGTACAGAAAAGGACATAGGGTAATTTTATCCCGGAATTCCCGCGGGAACTTCGAAATTACCGCGGGTGAAACCGCGGGGCACAGCTAGTAGTTAATAAATTAAAACATAAAGACGGAATATAAACATTATTAATGTTTTTATTTACTATACATACACACGGATATACTACACATACCGACACAATAAAATGCATACATAAATACATGTTACATTATATTGGTGACTCACTATGATTCTTCGAACAGATATCAGAACAACAAACGGTTTTACGTGGTGATGTGGAAAAAGAGCATGCAGACGTATTGGCAAATGTCTCCCTTGCGCGCGGTCGCCGAGCCCGGCATCCAGCTCAAGCTGGTCAACTCCAAGACTGGTCCCGGGAAGGATTTGAGGAACTCGCTGTGGCACACAAATTCCACGGCAAACCAGGTGAGATATTGATGACAGTGTCGTCTCGATAGAACTTCGGTGTTCAAGCATGGGGCAAGCAAAGCGAGATATTGCTTTTTAGTTCAGAGAACATTGAAAAAATAATGGAAAAAAGTATCCTATTATTCTGACTGTGATAAATTTCATACAAAGAGACTAAATATCTACAGTCTTCACAAACAATATCGTATTTACCTAGCTATAGTATAGTTTCGTTTGAAAAGAAACTATGTCCATTGCCATTTGTATTGTACAATTTAGCAATAATCCTAGTTATGTAAGTTAACAGTGATTTTAAAGTGCTCGCGGCTTGGTAGCATAGGTACGTAGTATTAAACAAAGCCGCTTCCTGCTGTCTGTCTGTCCCTATGTATGCTTAGATCTTTAAAACTACGCAACGGGTTTTCATGTGGTTTTCACCAATAAATAGAGTGATTCGTGAGGAAGGTGTGTATTTATATTTTATCCTGGAATCCCCGCGGGAACTCCGAAATTACCGCGGGGACAGCTGGTAAAGCATAAAAATATTCGCAGGTGACGCTACTGTGGAAGGACCCCCGCAACGTGGGGTGGCGCGAGAAGACCGCGTACCGCTGGCGGCTCCTGCACCGCCCCAAGATAGGCCTCATCCGGCTCAAGGTGTACGAGAACCACCGGCTGGTCGCCGACTCCGGGAACGTGTACGACTACACGCTCAAGGGCGGCCGGCTCGGCGTGTTCTGCTTCTCGCAGGAGATGGTCATTTGGTCCAATCTGAATTACAGGTGTAACGGTGAGTCGATGCAGACTACAGTTTCACCGCAAACAATATTTTTTATATATGTATTTAAGATCTTTATTTCACTTTACTGTACAAAAAGCGGACTTAATGCCTAAGGCATTCTCTACCAGTGAACCTTTTTGCTAGGTGGTATTATAGTGGCAGGTTACAGAATAAAATACCAAAAAGTATGTAAAACTTACCAATACCAACTATTCGGCTGCCCTATGGAAAAATAAAGTAAGTAATTGCAGCGGATCAAATTTTACAGGAGGAGCAAAAAAACCTGAAAACGTTTTATTTAAACACGCCTTCCATAGTTTAAAGATTTTATTTATTTTAATTTCTCTAATACTAAAGCGTTTTTGGTGGTTGTGAGTATGCAGGAACATCCGTTATGCGTGAAAAAAGCCAAAAATATTAAAAAAAAACTCATTTTGAAAGAAAAAAATGTCAAGTTGCTTTGTTTTTCCGTCGGGCAGCCGTATAGCAAGGCCTAATCCACGTTAGTGATTACCTTCTCTCTGGCCTAATCTCCTCTTCTTTCTTTTTATTTTCTTGTGTATTTATTTAGCTTGTGTACCTACAACAGCTGTCGGTGCTGTGTGCAGTGAGTCGGATAGTATGAACATTGTAGTTATTTGTTTTTGGGTTACCTTTTTATCCACATAGATTCATTTACGTTCCCACATCTAATCGTTATTTTATTTTTCGTATAGATATAAAAAATCTCATCTGATTATCCCATGCTATTTTAAATTATTTTAACAAACCACCCAATAAATATTAGTCTCGAGATTTTATTTTGACATATTTTATGTTTCAGACAAAATTCCTGTGAACATAGTACCAGAGTTATCACCACGAGTACATCTTAACAAAATAGAAATCGACCATGATTTTATATATGCGTAGTGAAAATACAAAATGTAATGATTCTTTAGTTTTATGTTCTATGTAATAACAAGTACCATGTACAGCTAATATGATAACTGAGATTTTATTTTTATTTTTTTTAAACACCTATTGATTGTAATTCCAACATCAAATCTGAATAAAGATGGCCGTGCTGTTTCTTAACAAGGTTATATGTATTTCATTCCTAAAGTGTGAAAAACATGGGTAATATAATACTTACATGGGTTCGCTTATTTTCAAAGCTAACATACGATTTGTATACCACAATTAATATCTAAGTATACTAATATTATAAAGAGGAAAGATTTGCGGAAAAACTCAAAAACTACTGGAGAGATTTCAAAAATTCTTTCAGCATTAGAAAGCAACATTATCCCTGAGTAACATAGGCTATATTGTAATCAGGAATCACCGCGGGTGAAACCGCGAGGTACAGCTATTATATTATGATAACCTTAAAAGAAGTCATCCACGTAAAAGTGTGGGACGGAGCTCATGCCTCATATACTACGGCTCGATCTCGTTTTGCAAACTATACGTTGTCGGGGTGCAGAGGAGGACATACATAGGGTGCTTTATGTTCCGGAATTGCAGCGGGAATTACGAATTTAACGCGGGTGAAACCGCTGGGAACAGTTAGTCTATGGATAAAAAGATCGTAAATTCCTAAGTTATGTATTAAAGGTTTCATACTGAACCTATAATACTGGCTGGAATGATTTTTCAGTGTTCTCTCTTTGGTTCTCTTCTTAATGACAGAAGAACGAATTTAGAATATATTTTCGTATGAATCGTACTCATTATTTGTAAAGCTTTAATTATAATTGGTTTAATATAATATTTTACACAAATGGATGCGTCTGATGAACTTCAAATCCAGTTGGGCGACGAAGAAATGACTTCAGCGGCAAACAGCAATGAGGTCAGCGAGATACGTAGAGAAAGCAATCAGAACATAATATCGATATTCGGTGAGCAATCCCAGAGCAAGTCGCAGCCCACCATCAACGAAAACCGTTTCGACGAAATGAACTCTGGTGATGGTATAACGCTGAAAAAAGCGCAGTCGAACAAATCTGCGACATCAGTTGCTGGCACCAGTAAGAAAACTAGCACAGCCAGCGTTAGGAGTCGAGCTAAGAAATCTAAAAGTGCAATCGATAGAATCGCTCGACCCGTCTTGCCGAGGGCTTCTAAGACCAAAGCCTGTCACTTGTTGAAGGATATTGCAAAAGGCGTCGTTGTACAGACGGGCGACGTATTGAGTTTGAAGAAGAGGAAACGTAGGAGGACCGTCCGAAAGCCTCCAATGAAGATTAAGAAAACAACCAAGTCGGAAGTGAGGTTACGAAGGAACATCCGCCCGCAGCGAAGCATGTCGGAATCCTCAGAATCATCCGGGTCTGACGCCCAGTGCTGCCGGTGTCACAAATCTTGCTGCAATTGGCTCTGCAACTAATTTACTTATACTCATGATAGTTATTTACTATCTTTGCCATTCTGGATCGCCAGTTGATTGAGATTGTGGTTCTTTTTATATTTTTCTTGTTAATAATACCTAATTATATTGATTTCGGAATAGATATTTTTATTTATTAGAGTTTTATCTAGCACAGTTTGTATAAGGCTGATTTAATAGTGAAGATGAAGCTTTTATCAACTTTAATAATGCATACGTTCCAAGAGGTTTTTAGCTCCAAACAAAGTCTAGTACCTACTTGTCTCAACTCTGGGCCCTTATTCACTATGACCATAACACACCTCGTTAAGATAAGACGTCATAAAAATTGTTTTTCTCTCAAATAAAAAAAAAACACTTTAATTCTGTTCCTAACGTTTTCCAAAGAGAATCCTTACTATTAAAAATGGAAATTTGGGTTTACTTTTTTCGTATGTTTGATACGCTTTCACCCCTTAACTACTCGACCGATCAACATGAAGTTTTGCATACACATTGTCAGGGGTACAGAAAAGGTCATAGGACAATTTTTACCCGAAGAACACCTGCAGTTGGAGTTTTAAATAAACAAATAAATAATTCATTTATTTCAGGCAAAATAACCCATATAAATAATTCATCAAATAAAATAAAATAAAATTGAAATGAAATTAAAATAAAATTAAAATGAAATTAAAATAAGATTAAAATAAGATTAAAATTAAATTCAATAAGCTAAATTAGAATACATAAAAATTTCATTGAATAAATTAAATAAACTAAATCAAATTAAATAAATAAAACTTCTTTAAAATCTATAGGTAAAAGTCCAACAAAAACATACAATAATAATAAGTACCCACCTTTTTACCTAGTACCTTCTTCGGCACAGGTACTGTCATATGCCTATAGCAACTGTGCCGAATGTAAGGACAGGCCAGCCTGGAGGCAATCATGGCCAAGACGGTGTTGGTGTTGGTTGTTGGTGTTGAAAATAAAAACCATAAATATCACAAACAATATTTATTGTTTTATTGTACATTTAAATTTATTTATTCCATAGTAGGTAATGTTATTCAGAGTGTAAACTATTTAATACAGGCTTCGTGCTTACTCGAACAAAACTAGTTTTTTAGATATCGAATAAAAGATGCGGACTGCGGTCGCAAATTATTACAAATAAACAGTGCAATGGATATAAAATTGTTGATTAGATAGATTTCATAGATTTCATAAATTACTTATAATGATCGTTAGTAGGTATTTAGTTTATTTCAAGTATGATATGCTATATTTCATTCAATAAAAATAATTTGGTAAAATTATTGCATCTCATCTCATAAAGGTACTTACCTAAGACAAATAAATGTTTAACATCATTTATTAAATCCATTGATAACTATGTATATCAATGATCAAATCACATTAATATAATTTTCTACATTATATACAAAGATGACGTTTTATTTAATTGCAGCAATTAGCTTAATCCAAACGGAATTATCGACGCCCCCAGGGAATAAACGGGTAATATCAAAACAACAAATTCTAATTTTACAGGAAAAATAAAAAGACTCGTTACATGCTTTCGAGAAAAATACAATCGTAATATGATAATATAGCGAAAAATGTGATTCTTATTTGGACATAGATAAGCAATAGTGTCGCGTCAACATTTTTTATGTTCAATATTTAGTTACATATTTAAACAATGTAATAAGGTAAACACATAACTAAAAAACATTCTGTAACTCTCAATAAATCGTTCTGAATCAATAACTTCGTTTTGTGGATTAACATTGCTTATCTGCGTCCATTTAATATGTAGATATATTATTCGTTAAAATATTACTTGTGAGTTATGGAAAAAACCCGTATTATTTCGTATCTTTCGTAATTTCAGTGGAAAAATTCTAGAAAAAATTTACAGGTGTATTCCAAACGATACCATGTGATAGGTACCGAATCTGCGATAACATGAAGGACCCTGTAATGGCCTATTACCGGTTTATTGCCTGGGGGCGTCGATATGTATCAGCAGTAAAATGGTAGATATAACTTGCACAAAATATTTGGTATACGTGAACACATTGTGATGACATTTCATTATAACGACTTACTTATCGAATCGAAGCAGGTAATGTAACGTCGTTAAAAAATTAAGTAAAAATTGCTATTTATTTAAGTACTGTAAATTGGTCAAGGACTATTTTAATATTCATAAAAAAGCGAGCAATTCAGAATAAAGTACCCTTGTATTAGGTGTCTGAAGCAAAAAAATTATTGCCACTTTATTTATTCTCGATCGCCACACTTTTCACCCTAAGTTCGGCACCATAAAAAAGAAATCTTTCAAACTCTCGAAAGCTTTTAAACTTGGACTCAAAATCAATCAACATCTGCATTGCCATTTCAAACATTGGATATCTACTGCTGGCAGAATCCTTCTGTGGCCACATGAAAGAAGAATCGATCTCAAGTTAAACGATATTAACTGTACTGCGAGCTTGAATGAGAATTTCGTTAGCAGTAATGGGAGAATTAAAAAAAGCCTCAAGGTTTGATTTGAAGCCGCCTGTAAATAAATTAGTATCATCGAAATATTTACCCCTCTTACTACAGGCAGATATGGTTAACGAATAGCATGATTCAGTAGGTACTTTGTCGAAGTATTGCTTTGGAGAAACGTGCTGTTTTTCGTATAAAAGAGAAAACTATAATATCAACAGCTAACCTTAAAATATGAAATTTTCTCCAAATATGTGTCTCATTGGTACTCTTTTATTGGAAGATTCGATCCTGTTTTTAAAGAAATTTTAACTAGGTAAAATAAGTACATTTATATCGCAAATGCAATATGCTTCATATTCAATATTTTAACTATCATAATCAACGTTAATAAACCTTAGGCTATCGCTAACAGTCGTTACTCAGTCCCGATTATTATAACCGCGGTTTATAATTGTCTGACAACAACAGTATTAACTAAGTGAGCACTTGCGTTTGTATTGTCGTATTTCTTTCACTTAGTACTCATTGTTTGTAACACTTCAATCTAAGTAGGTACTTACTCACGAACTATACATTGATTATTCAAATATTAAAGTATAATACTTATAAGAAATGACATGCATTTACTGTACACTATGAGATAGTCACTTTTGCGACAAAAAGTACAGGGTAAAAACTGACTTTTTTATCAGATCATTTATGTAGAAAAAGTTGTGTGAGATGTTAATTATTAAGGGCCTATAGGAGGCTAGAACTGCCCCACCTCTCACTTTTGAACCTGTATATCAATAAAAGTATTCAATCAATAATATTGAAAAAAATATATAGTAAAGTTAAGGATATACACTAAGTCCTATGTGATGTTAAAACACGATTACTAAAAATTTTCTCGATAGAAAAAAATCACAAACTTCCCTCTGATTTATACAAATAAACCGCAGAAGTCAATGAATCATTTATCCACACTAATTAAACTTTGTATAGAAACTCAACATAATACAATACGTGTACTATGTGATCTCAATTGAAAATTATGTTTTTTTGTTTTTTGTTAGAAATTAAATTCTGATATATTGCGAGTTCACCGCGTTCACCGCTTGAATTCAGTCGCGCTCCGGCATTCGAAAGGGGAACCCGCGTCGCTTGTCGTCTCTTACACCGACTTATAACCTAGAAATTAAAAGTGCAGTGAAATGGGAAATAATCGGAACAAGAAAAAAAAAAGACGGAATTGGAGAATAGAAACCGCTAAAAACATGAATAAAATATTAAAGTAAGTACCTATCTACGTATATATATATAATATAAGTTATAAAATGTTTGTTTGCACCTACCTACTTTGTGTCTGATTATGGTTTGTTGACATGAAATATGATTAAATTAAAACCGACTTCCAAAAACACAAAACTAAAAAATAAAAAGCTAAAAATAACAAAATACCGATTTAATCCAAAAGACAAAAACACACGTAATATTATTATTGGTTTGTGCTACCACTGATCGGTTTGAATTCGGTGACAAGCCCGCTGGTGTCTGCCCACTTGGGTTGTTCTGCTCACGAAGAGCTAGTGGCGGGAGTCGATTTAGCCCATCTCCCCCCTCCATATTTGGCATGTCACCGACTTCATACCGATCAGTGGTAGCACAAACCAATAATAATATTACGTGTGTTTTTGTCTTTTGGATTAAATCGGTATTTTGTTATTTTTAGCTTTTTATTTTTTAGTTTTGTGTTTTTGGAAGTCGGTTTTAATTTTTTTGTTAAAATTTTGTTTATTTCTCGCTTTTAAGTGACTTAGTTCATAATTTCTCTAAGTTACAATAGCTTAATGTCAACTGCTCATCACCTTTTACAAAATATTGCTTTTCCCGACGCAGGGACGTTAATTGTTGAGGAGTTCTCCTAGTACATCACCATCAGTTCCACTTCACCATATACATTGTGACGCGCATAAATTGTTTAGAAACCATATTAAAGTTAACGATTCGGAACCCGTGAAATACCCATTATTGAGTAGTTCCGATGACCATCTGTGGTCTTCATCATCAGTTCCCCTTCTTCAAATTTTGCTTTCTGAAAGCAAAGAAACGTTTTACTATAAAAAATACAAAAATCGCTATAAGTGTCCTCATAATTTTTGAAGAGTTCCCTCGATTACTCCAAGATCCCATCATCAGATCTCGACTTGGTGACAATGGAATCAATTTGGGAGTATCCCCTTTCAAACAAAGAAACAATTTTCGAAATCGCTTCAATCGGAACCCGTGAAATACGTATTATTTTTGAGTTGTTCCGATGACCACCTGTGGTCTTCATCATCAGTTCCACGTCTTCAAATTTGGCTTTCCGAAAGCAAATGAACGATTTACTATCAAAAATACCCAAATCACTATAGGTGTGCCTATAATTTTTGAAGAGTTCCCTCGATTTCTCCAAGATCCCATCATCAGATCCCGACTTGGTGGCAATGGGACCTAATTGGGAGTATACCCTTTCAAACAAAAAAAGAATTTTTCAAATGGGTCCAACCGTCTTCGAGTAATCGGTGAACATACAAAAAAAAAAAAAAAAAAAAAAAAAAAAACATACATACAATCGAACATAGAACCTCCTCCTTTTTGGAAGTCGGTTAAAAAATGAAATAGGTAATGTACCTATTTATAGTAGTGTGATGAGCAAATAAGTAAAGTAGGTAGGACTGTTACGTAATCGTATTGTTCCCAACTAACTACAATACATTGTTCATTTTTAACCGACTTCCAAAAAGGAGGAGGTTCTATGTTCGATTGTATGTATGTTTTTTTTTTTTTTTTTTTTTTTTTTTTTTTTTATGTATGTTCACCGATTACTCGAAGACGGTTGGACCGATTTGAAAAATTCTTTTTTTGTTTGAGAGGGTTTACTCCCAATTAGGTCCCATTGCCACCAAGTCGGGATCTGATGATGGGATCTTGGAGAAATCGAGGGAACTCTTCAAAAATTATAGGCACACCTATGGCGATTTGGGTATTTTTGATAGTAAATCGTTCATTTGCTTTTGGAAAGCAAAATTTGAAGAAGTGGAACTGATGATGAAGACCACAGGTGGTCATCGGAACAACTCAAAAATAATACGTATTTCACGGGTTCCGATTGAAACGATTTCGAAAATTGTTTTTTTTGTTTGAAAGGGGATACTCCTAAATTGATTCCATTGTCACCAAGTCGAGATCTGATGATGGGATCTTGGAGTAATCGAGGGAACTCTTCAAAAATTATGGGTACACCTATAGCGATTTTTGTATTTTTTATAGTAAATCGTTTCTTTGCTTTCGGAAAGCAAAATTTGAAGAAGTGGAACTGATGATGAAGACCACAGATGGTCATCGGAACTACTCAATAATGGGTATTTCACGGGTTCCGAATCGTTAACTTTAATATGGTTTCTAAACAATTTATGCCCGTCACAATGTATATGTTGAAGTGGAACTGATGGTAATGTAAGTACTAGGAGAACTCCTCAACAATTAACGACCCTGCGTCGGGAAAAGCAATATTTTGTAATGGGTGATGAGCAGTTGACATTAGGCTATTGTAACTTAGAGAAATTACGAATTAAGTCACTTAAAAGCGAGAAATAAACAAAATTTTTACAAAAAAATTAAAACCGACTTCCAAAAATACAAAACTAAAAAAATTAAAAATAAAAAGCTAAAAATAACAAAATACCGATTTAATCCAAAAGACAAAAACACACGTAATATTATTATTGGTTTGTGCTACCACTGATCGGTATGAAGTCGGTGACAAGGCAAACATAGAGGGGGAAGATGGGCTAAGTCGACTCCCGCCACCAGCTCTTCGTGAGCAGAACAACCCAAGTGGCCAGACACCAGCGTGCTTGTCACCGAATTCAAACCGATCAGTGGTAGCACAAACCAATAATAATATTACGTGTGTTTTTGTCTTTTGGATTAAATCGGTATTTTGTTATTTTTAGCTTTTTATTTTTAATTTTTTTAGTTTTGTATTTTTGGAAGTCGGTTTTAATTTTTTTGTAAAAATTTTGTTTATTTTAAAAAATAGACAAATATTGCTCGAAACTGACTGTAATAAAGAAAATGTAGGTACCTGAAGTGGACCTGTGCCCGTGAGTATCATCTAGCTAAGTAAATAAATACACAAATGTTTTCAGAAATAGAGTAACCACAGGTTCTTAGGTACTTACCTAGGTGCTAGGTAAGTAGGACCTACCTAGTAACTAGGAACCTAAAAACCTACTAGGTAGGTATATAGTATGTCTAAAGTGAAATGTAATCATCTTGTTTGTTGAATATGTAACTCCATACACCTACCATCTCTAAATATTAGGGTAATCATCCCAGTAAGTTGCCACGGTCACATTATTTTAGTAGTATGAACAAAAGAGAAGTAATAGCCTATTTTGTTACAGAATGCAAATACCAACGGAAGCCATGGTTGCCAGTAGTTCCAAAAATGCAAACGAACCTGATTTTACAACGTTACAAACTGTAGAATTGTGAGATTATCTGTCTAAAATTTTATAACATATTCATACATATATTCATAACCTTGTACAAAACCTGCTCTTAAGTGTAATAAATACTTTTCCGAAAACCGCATCAAAATCGGTTCAGTCAAAAGCAAGATGGAAAAGATGAAAAACATAAATACAGTCATACAAGTCAAACAGAGAACCTCCTAAAAACTGTACTTTTCTGAAAACTGCATCAAAATCAGTTCAGGCAGATGCATGATAATCGCGGACAAACATACATACATACGGTTCAAACTCATAACCTTGTACAAAACCTGCTCTTAAGTGTAATAAATAATTTTCCGAAAACCGCATCAAAATCGGTTCAGTCAAAAGCAAGATTATCATGGAAAAACATAAATACAGTCATACAAGTCAAACAGAGAACCTCCTAAAAACTGTACTTTTCTGAAAACTGCATCAAAATCAGTTCAGGCAGATGCATGATAATCGCGGACAAACATACATACATACGGTTCAAACTCATAACCTTGTACAAAACCTGCTCTTAAGTGTAATAAATACTTTTCCGAAAACCGCATCAAAATCGGTTCAGTCAAAAGCAAGATTATCATGGAAAAACATAAATACAGTCATACAAGTCAAACAGAGAACCTCCTTTTTTGAAGTCGGTTAAATAAAGAACAACTGGTTACCTTATTGTTTAAAAGCAATCTTCCGGGCTAGGTATTTTACATTTTTTATTGATTTAAAAATACAGTCATTTTACTGTTACTTACTATGATTGTTACAATAAACAAATTGTATGAATAAATTTTTCTAGTAAATTTACATAGTTTTATTTAATATTGTGATGATATTGTGTGATAAAAGAACAATGGCAAAATTTCTATAGGAGCTGGACTTGACTTTTATTTTTCATTTCCTAAAATAAACTATAGTTAGATTGATTTGTTTTTATGTTGTAAATACCATCCCGTTTAAAAATCATATCTAAATAGCCACAATTTTTTAAAATAACATCGTAAAATCCACAATACATTTGAGGTTAGAATCAACAACTACCTTTTACCCGACCGAAAAGTGTAGTTAGCATAGAAATAATGACGTAGTCACAAGTGGTAGTGATCAGTCCGTAAAAATGCCTAGGTCAATACGACAAAGGAAATTCAAAATAGAACAGCAAGTCAAGCGATTAAAATGCGTGATTGCCGGGTGTCATGTCAATTGCCAATCAAATCAAAATGACAATCACTGGCGCGGTTCGATGACCACAGATTTAGTAATTTGTCAAAGACAAATGACGTTCCGATGTACGCAATTGAACAAAATGCTTATACTTACTATGAACCTACATAATTTTTTTTTATGACAAGAATGCACACACAGTTGTTGATTTAATGCCTACATAACTATCTAGTAAAACTATTCAGAAAAACGTGAATAATTATAGTCTTTGAATACTAAGTCACGTCATACGCGAAATGAATCGTCAATAGATGCGTTCTGAAACCACATACATGATGTCGTAGAAGTTACAAAAACACAAATAAATTGATATCTTTTTTTTGTGGCTACTTATAGAGATATTTTTTGTGTTTTCTTAAATCTTAAAAAATAAGGATTTTTTTCATATACAGCCTGTTACAGAACGGTGTAGTCATATTAAAGGATCGTGCAGTGTTAATGGTATAGAACAATAAGCCACTAGTACTTAACGCAAAAATCCAACTTTAGAAATTCACACCAATAAAAAAACATATTTTTGGCATCGATACGAACAAGGTCACATCACTAGTGGGGTCATGAACCGCTCACAGATAACGAGTTCGCCGACCCGGTTTTTACGAACTTACGACTTACCCCCCGATTTGCCATGAGAGCCTGGTAGGCGCGTACGCCTAACTTTGGCGGCCGGCATAGCGGGCCGACGCGATACAACGCGGCGGCAAACTTCAAAGGGCCGGTTTCATTGGGAGTTGTTTTCAACAATGTCGCGTGTTGCGTACGTAAACATAATTGGATTTTGAATGAAATCTTCCACTTGCCAAATAATACTTTAAATACACTGCACTATTAAAATTTGATGGCAATGTTGGGTTCATATTATTTTGATCCTACAACATCGTCGATGCTAAGAGTAGGTAATATCGCTGGTTCTGGTAACATAACAAAACAACACTCAAGTATGTTGACTTTTGATTATTTATCGTCTCGAAGAACACGCAAACTTGAATGATCATGAATCACAAATTTCAATGTTCACAACATAAGATTATTATAACTCGTGTTTACAAATCTTTAATTTGTCTCCAACTCCATCTCATTTATTATTTCCTAGTAGGTGATGTGCGGTGGCCGGCGTGGCGTAGTAGCAACATTAGCAGGCGGCGTTATCAAAGAAGTGACAACCGCAACCGCGGGGCGGCTCACTTCAAAGAACTGACGTTATTTTTCTTTCAAGGACGAGTAGGTAGGTAGTGCGCACGCGGCACACCGCACATGGTATCACTATCACTGGAATTATTCACGTTTCATATTCAATCCAGCAATTCTTCTCGTCAATCATATGTCGACCTGATTTTGGTAACACTGGTAGAAACACATGAAGAACAAAGCCAGTGGGTACAATGGAAGTGGCACGGATGGTGACGATCGTGCCGCAGTACACACCAAACTTTTACATGAATTACTCCACTGCAGCACTACGTATACTGGTTCTTGGGTTCTCCTCTAAGTGCTTCAGCACGGCAGACGACGCGACGTTCATCCACTTATTTACCTTCAAAAATCTATCCTAGCCTAGACCAACTTTCGAACCTTACGCAAGCTAATTCCACCTGCACCGACACACAGCTTTATTTCGTAGTGTTGACTGTTGATTATTAAAGATATTTTATGAATTAATAACAATCCCGACATATTGTTGTTTTTTTTTCCAATTGCACCGCCCGCCCCCGTACCTGATAATACTAATAATAATGGCTATTGGCTACCCAGTCCCTGTAATGTACAACACCGGAATCCGCGACACAGGAATGCACGACCCAAGATTTTACGACACTGGAATGTACAGTTCAGAATTACTGACACCTTATTTCGAATCACCGGCCTTGATATGCTGTGCTGTATTATTCCGGTGTCGTGCATTCTGTCGGTACGTAAAGTATTGTTCTGCTATTGGCGAAGAATTATGACGTCTATTTGGTTCTCCGTTTTGTAGTGTTCAATACAATGCAGATAGAGTTTAGTAATTATTTTCTCAAAATATGGCGTAAATTCAAATTACAATTAGTCGAAGTTTAATATTTACTAAGGTAATTATTATTCATCGCAAATTTTCGTGGCCACATCTAAGATTTGATCAAGTAATGATGTGATGTGGCCGACCATTTCATGAGATGGTGGCATTTCATGAAAATAAATGGTCGACCACATCATGAACTATTCAAAGCTCGCTCGGCTCGCGTGACCTGGTCAGTGGTCACCAGTACAAACCAAGAATGTCGGGGTGCTCTACGCCCTGCCTAAAGGCAAAAAGTCCTTGTAACAGATCAAACATAAATAATTAGTGGTTTTTTTGACAATAACTTGACCCAGTATTTGGGTAAGTAGTGTAAACGAGCACAAAAAAAGGAGGCATAGTTTCATCGACCGGCTCGACTGCCCCACAGTAAAACAAATTGCAGCGGAATAAATTTTACAGAAGGAGCAAGAAACCGGAAATCACTTTACACACCTTCCATAGTTCAACGATTTTCTTAATTTAAAATTTGTAAGCAACTGTTTTTTTTTTCAAAATGGATGATTTTTGTGTTTTTGCTGCTTTTTACGCATAACGGACGTTGCCACATACTCACAAGTCACAACCACCAAAAAGCGCTTTAGTATTAGAGAAATTAAAATTAATGAAATCCTTAAACTATGGAATATTTGTTTTAAAGCGATTTCTGGTTTTTTTCTCCTCCTGTAAAATTTATTCAGCTGCAACAACCATCAAAAAGGCTTTAGTTTTAAAGAAATTAAAATTAAGAACTATTAAACTACGAAAAATTTGTTTTAAACAAAGCGATTGCCGGTTTTTTGTTCCTCCTGTATTTATTCAGCTGCAATTACTTTCTTTAACCGTAGGCAGCCGAGGAGTGGTGTCACCAATTCCAATGTACATTGCAGTGACGAACATTCTCGGTACTGTCTGTTATTTTGATGCCCAACTTGTACGGGGCGGAAAGCACAACACCGGAAGTCGTGTACAGGACATCAAATGCGTGCTGTACAATACGGGGCACTAGATAAGAAAGATAAAAAACAGGCACAGAAAACCAAAAGAAAAGAATGCGGGCACGGTTTCCAACTTAGGGAGTTTCCCCCCAACTTTTAGGGAGTAAATGAATGCGGTGGGTTTTTTAGGGGTATTACATTTTTAGGGGTTTTTCGGTTGTTTTTTTTTTTCATATTTTATTTCTTATTTTTTTTGTTAATAAAAATAATAATTTTTATTAGAACCAGGTTTTTGCTGAAATTTCAAAATAACAATTATTAATGTTGTCGAATTTTTGATATTACGGCGAAAATATTGGTTGTACAAATTTTTTTTTAAACAAGTTGTCCGAAGTTCAATAAAAAAATTTTATAAAAATAAAGTCTCTTATAATTTTTTCTAGGATTAATAAGAAAGCCATAATTTCAAAAGATTTTCATAATTAGCAAAAATTTGAATCATTATGAATCATAATAATTTTGAAACCAAAGCTTGAATCTTGGCGCTATTTATTATTTATAAACTTTTTAGTAATATTATTTTATTTATGGGAATTTAAGGGTTTTCAACTTAACCTTTAGGGGTAAATATTTTTGAGAGTTGGTAACACTAAATGCAGTAAGCATCAGGTAGGTAGCTATACTATGTTTTTATTGACACCGCAACGTAAATAGGGCTGCCAATTTATTTTTGTTTCAAACTATTTTACTCCTAGTTACTTCTACTCTCCTAGTAACTTTTTTCTAAATAATTTCGTGTATACGCTGTTTCTTCGCTATTTAGGCACGTAAAGTGTAAAACAATAAGAAAATAAGAGCATCAACAATGAGTTAAGCTATCGAAGACGGGGCTGTGAATTATGATGAAGTGTTTAAAAAAGATATCACAAATTTTTTAGGTAGGTTTAGGTAATGATTTATTTGGTCTGATTTATTTGGTGTTGATGTGAGAATTGAACCCGCGACCAGTTGTTTTAGAATAAAAAACTGCGAAGTAATGGTACCTAATCATTGAACAATTGACATCCCTAGATCCCTAGGCAGAAGAAAGACAGAGAAAACTAAAAGAAAAGAACGCACGAAGCGTTAGGTAGCTACCTACGCATATTTCTATTGATTCTACGTAAATAGGGCTGGCAGTCTCAATTATTTTTGTTAACATTTATCTAAGCTCCTTCATACTTCTACTGTCCTAGGAGCTTTTTTCACGAAATCATTTCCTGTTCAATGCAAGCTGTTCCTTTGCTATTTAGGCGCCTACTAATTACTAAAACAATACTAACGGTCGCACTTAGAGTCATTTTAATGATTAATTAAAATTAAGTAAAGAGTTAGTAAGTGCGGCGGTTACTTAACAAAATAAGAGCTTCATTAACTGACTACAATAAATAATGAGTGAGCAGCTATTGAAGACGTATGTATCGTAATGGGATATTTAAAAAAAAAAAATCATCACATAATATGATGTAATGGTCTGAGATTGATGTGGAAATTGAACCCACGACAATCCGTTACTAAAACAATACTAACGGTCGCACTTAGACTCGTTTTTATGATTAATTAAATTTAACTAAAGAGTGAGTGAGTGAGGCGGTTACTTAACAAAATAAGGGCTTCATTAATTGACTTCAATAATGAGTGCTAAGCTATTGAAGACGTACGTATCGTATGGGGTATTTGAAAAATATCATCACATAATAATATGACGTAATGGTATTCTTGAACCCGCGACCATCCGTTTCTAAGTACAAAAAATTATTGCGAAGTAATGGTAGTCATTGAACATTCGGCAACCCTAGAAAAGGTTCAAGACGATGTGCGGGGGCGCAACCCATTTTGAAAGGAACCACGCCCATTTCATAATGGCCGCGTGCTCAAAATCAGATAGGGGTAGGGGGTATCGGGTAAAAGGACCAGTGGTCAGCGTTATTAATTGGTCATAAGTCATAAATATTTAAATTAAGTCATAATTGGAATAAACGAATCACGTATTCCCAAATTGCTCTAGTTCTTCACGTGACAGGAGCGATGCGTAATTAAGGGAAAAATTAGCTATTTTATGCAGGTGCTGTCTGTCAACAAGAGCTGTATGAGCTGTTATGTCTGAAATGTTTTTTACTACACGCGGTTTTCTTTTCAAATGTAAAAAAACTAATGTTATAAGTAATGGTAAAATTTATTGTTTTTATTTACGATTGGTTTATTTATTAGTTTATCTTTCAGAGTTTATCTTTTAGTTTCTTTATCAGACGAATCCTGCCAACTCAAACGTCAAAAAGTCGTTAGTAGGATGAATACTGGTACCTTACCCTATTATTTACTAACATTGTCGCGTGTAAAAATACTAAGACAGCAGAAGTCGAAGAGTGCGGCGGTACGGTGCGCCGGGCCAGGGGTCAGGGCCGGGGTCATTGACTTGTTATCAGACCGATTCAATTGATTGCTAGTGATGTACAGAGGCAAGTTAAAAAAGCAAAGTCGATAAAATTTTATCGTATTTTATTTCTTCGTATCAGCACTGCCATCATCGTTCAATCATTCTTTACCATTAACATTACACGATCGTTTATTTTGACCACACCTTTCGGTAACAGGCTGTATATATCATATATGGACACCATTGTTTCGTATCGAGTCCGATTTGGCCATCCTTCTTTGTGCCTGGGCTACGGGTCTATAATGGTAGAGCTTGTCTAATCTCCCGCTATCGCTTGCACCGCAGTTTATTGTAGTACGAGGAAAATCTGTTAGATGTCGTTCTAAGCATTATAATTAGTAATAGTAATACTTTTTAAAAGATGGCGCTTTTATAACTCAAATGTCGTAATTACACAGAGGTGAGTCAGGTAGGGTGGGACGAAAGAAAGCTCGCGCGCCCAAGGTCATTGGCGTGGGGGAGCCTCTTAAATAGTAAATTATTTAGAGTAATTTAATTTAGTTGTAACAGACACGGATGCTATCGCGTTACAATTTTTTTTAAATTCGTTTAACATTTGATGTACCTAATGTTACATACAAGTTCAATACAAATTCAAGAAGTAAACGTCTTTGCAAGATTTTAAAGTAGGTAGGTAGTTGTCTATCTTCGATGACGTTTTCCTTGTCTTTTTTTGTAATACAATAATTGAGAAAGAAAATTTTCTCTTTTTAAGTTCACACATAAAGGGCACAAACCCGATTGAATAGTATAAAATACCTACACGCATTGATTACGTGCTTTCCAATTAGAATTACCCTACTCAGTTGAAAACAATATTGGGAGTAACTTTTAGAGTCGGTGGGGTCGGTAACTGGCATATTATGGAATCGCGCTCAGCTTTGTGATTTTTGGGTTGCTATTAGATTAAGTCATATTTTGTAAACGTTTTAAATAAAAAAAAAAAAAAAAAAAAAAAAAAAAAAAAAGCTATGTCGAGAAATGTTTTAGGAGATAATATTTAATACAGTTGCAAAGCTAAAGTGGCAAGTAGGTAGGTGGAAAACTAGTGCAGATTGCTGAGTATGAGTCATGGGCGTGTCATCATGAAAATCTCCGGGGGAGGTCTTTGTCCAGCAATGAACGTATCTTGAGGCTGATATGATGATGATGAGGATGATGATCAGATGACAGAGACGGTTGTGAAAATTTTGACGCCAATTAAAGGGGGTTTCCAAAACGACCTTCGCATTGAGAACAGGAAGAATTCATTCTCAAAATTAAGTAAGTACTTATTCTTAAACCATTTTGTTTACACGTTTTTAATAATATTTTTGGTGTTCCACTTAGATATTATTGTTAATATTTAACTATTAAATTACTTTCACTCGAGTGTAATTTTATTTATTCATTATTACTTAGGTATGTTCCACTCTATTTTACAAGATGGTAATTGTAATAGGACACATTGCGTGTGCTCGAATTTCTGTAACAAACAAATTTTATTCTGTAATTAGGTATTAATAGTTCGCCAACAAAACAATTTAAACCTTATACCTTATACCCTTACGGGAAGCGAACGCGCCAAATATTGTACCTAAGTATTATAAATAATTTAGACATGGGCTACTAAAAGTGAAAAAATATAACCTGTACCAAAACATGGTGCGATTGATTCGGAAGTCGATTCTGAATTAACTACTTTCTAGTTTTCTGTAAATTCATTAACACGTTGTATACCTAATATTAGCGTTAAATGTATAGGTACCTATCATAAATTCAGCAGGGCCCTTATTCACTACGACCAACAACATTCCTTGCCCATAACGCGCGTCCCAAAAACGCATTTCCAAACGTTCTAGATGCCAAGATATTAGAAATTATTATTCTTTATGCCACAAGAAACGTTGTGAATGTATTTTTTTGCAATGAAACTTCTTTGATTACGAGGAAAAGACAGTTTTTGTGGCGTCTTATCTTAGCGCGGCGTGTTATGGTCATCTATACCATAATAAAAGAGTAGAATTCGCGATTCTGTACACTGAATATTTTTGACAAATTGTGACAGGGAGTGATAAAAGAAGAGTAATCAAACCACAAAAAAGAGTTTTTAAAATTATTTTCTGTCTGTCTGGAGCCTGGAGCTACATACAGGCTTTGTTTCATTTAAATCGGATGTTGGGAAAAAAAGTTGTCATACAAAAACATTTCATGGGGGGTGAAACCGCGGGGCACAGCTAGTAGTGAACAAGGGCCCAGGTATATACCTACGTGACATTCCCGAGGCGGCGCCGCCTAGCACATGGTCTCGGGGCGGGCGGGCGCGGGCGGCGGCGGCGGGGGCGGGTCGGCGGAGCGCTGGCGCGGCAGCTGCGCCGAGTCCAGCACGATGGAGGGCCGCGGCGGCAGCGCCTCGCTCACCATGTGCGACATCGACAGGTCGCTGGACGCGTTCGTCTCGCCTGCACCGTATCGTATCGTATCGTAGTAATCAAGTTAACAGCTGATAGTCTTCATTGAACACTTGCAGATTAAATAAATTAAATAATTGCAAAAGTCCCTGGCAATTCAAAGTTACTATAGATAGTTATGTTATTATTATAATATATCTGTAGTGAAAAAAAAACACCAAAGATATATTTCAACAACTAGAAAAGAACTGATAAATCCATCCTCGATAGCAGAACAAATATTCTCAAATCATAGCTAAGAATTAAGAACACTATCGAATGGATATTCTTAAAAAAAAAAAATTCAAAATCAGTTCAGCCCACAAGAGCTACGAAGCCGGGCTACGATTCGTTACACTTACTCATCTTATATCTTGCGTCGGGACTCGGGGGTTAAAAAAGAAACATTATCAGACATTTCCAATCTTAGCATTAAATATTTTTACTTCTCATCATATTGTAATGAATACCTACTAACCTTAGTTTTTTAAGAAAAATTGTTATCTACTAACACTATATGTATGCTTGTTCCGAAATAAAAGTAATTATCATTATTATTAGTAAAATTGCAATTGAAGGCGGGGATATTTCGAGTTATGTAACACTAGCTGTTCTCCGCGGTTTCATTCGCGCTAATTTATATAGCGAAGTATAGCCTAAATGGTACTTAAGGATAATGTAGCATTATAATGGTGAAATAATTTTTGAAATCGATCCAGTAGTTTTTGAGTTGAATGGTAACAAACAAACAAAAAATCAAATCTTTCCCCTTTCGATTCATACCAGAAGGCTGTCTCGGCACCGGCAGCAGTACCTCCCCGCAGGTGTCGTCGTCCAACAGCGGCTGCAGGGGCGACGGCAGCTCGCGACTGTCGATCGCTGAACATCTTCTCAACGAGTGCCTACAACAATTCATATTTATTTCTTACTAGCCGTTCCCCGCATGAATTTTTGAAGAACTTACAACGTGGGTGCAAAATTTCCTGATGATCGGTTAAGCAGTTAAAGCGTGAAGGAAAATAAACTGACTACCGCATTTAGATAGATAGTAAGGATTTAATAAATTACTTGTATCCAGTTACTGCAACTAATCAAGCCCGCCCCTAGACCGGCAGTCTCGACAATGTTTTGACAACGTTATCGTATCGATCGTTAACTAAGGACCCAAAAATCATAACGATCAACAACATTACAGTAACCAACATTACATTAAATGGAAGCCTCGACTCCAAACTTGCAATTCACTTAAAGTTGGTTACTGTAATGATGTTGATCGTTATGATTTTTGGGTCCCTAGTTAACGATCGATACGATAACGTTGTCAAAACAATGTTGAGATTTCCGCCCCTGGTCGCCTCCGACACAAAAGGCCCCACGACGCTTGCTCCGTTCCTGCGTTGAATTGCCACGGATACCCTTTGCACCAGGAATGATCCGGAACGAGGTTCACCCTCTATAACTCAAAGGCGCCGGCTGATCCCTTGGCTTCGGTTCGGTTTGATGAAATTTGACGATTAGCTAGCTGACTAAATTTTAGTTTGTAACCCGTCCATCATGTAGATTAATAAAAAAGTTTTGAAAAATTGAGTTGAAATGTCGCGTGACGGCACGGTCCGGTACAGTTTATAGGGAGCTTAATATACCTGTTAATGACGTCACGGGCCCCCACTCCTAAACTTAAATGCGCTTTATCTACGTATAGTATATTTTCATTAAGTAATTTTAAAAGGCAAATATAGAATTTTGATATTCATAAGCCGGCTACCTTGGCCAGCAAGATGCCTATTGTTCAAGATGTGGGAATAAATCAAGCCCACTGAGAGCTTTCATGGAAATGGAATGGAAATGGAAGCCACCCGGTACAATATAATACAATCCATATTGGATCCATAAGCCGGACGCAAGCTACACTCGTTCAAATAGGTATATGAGTGGTGCTGACCTCTGATGCGGCGCGCGCCGGTCGCTGACGGTGAGCAGCATGGTGGTCTGCGGCGCGTGCTGCTCGTGCTGCTGGTTGTCAGCACTGGTGTTGACGCACACGCTGATGTTGACCCCGCCGGCGTCACGCCGCTCCCCCTCCTCATCACCCTCCTCCTCCTCATATCTGTCCAGGACAGACTTGATTTCTAGGCTACCGACGAAATCAATTAAAATCCAGTTGTAATTTTCCACATCAGTGTTTCGATGGACATCCACAATGACTTAGCGATATTAAGTGATTTCGATTAAAAAACTATACAAAGGTCGTAGTCTATAAATCTATCCTAATATCATAAAGAGGTAGAGTTTATGACTTTGTGACGTTGTAGGAGGTAATCTTTGGATCTACTGAACCGATTTCGGATATTCTTTCACTTATAAGAAGCTACGATAGTCTTGAATGACATAGGGTACTTTTCATCCCGAAATTTTCACGGGAACTCAGAAATTACCGCGGGTGAAACCACGGGGGTCAGCCAGTGCATATAAATATGAAGCACATAAAAATGAAAACCCGTCACCGTTATCCAAAGTCTCCACTCACCGCCTCTGGATCAAATTCTCCATGATAAGATAGTCGTCCTCTTCAGCGCCTCGTAAGTGCTCCTTTTCCATGAACAGAGCGAACTCCGGATTGGACATTTCGCTGGCATGCCGCCGCCGGACAGTCGGCGACGACGCTCTAGCTGGAGACAGCAGGCGAGATGCCACTGGGGTCCTTTGAATGAAAGCTTGGCTTAAACAATGTAAGGGGAACAAATGCCAGATAGTGAAAGCCTGCAGGCTCCATGTTCACACAGCTGTGCAGTTGCACAGCTTACATGATTAGTTAATCATGTAAGCAAAATTAACCGAAAATTAAGGACGTAGGTAGTGACGGACTGCCAGTTGACGCTTTGTTAGATTTAAACATCTGTCTCCCTACTGAAGCTTAGCTAGGATATTCAAGTTAGTTAGCTGAGAATAGTTCACATAGTTTAGTCAGCTTCATAGCTCCATTAGTTCACAGCTATGAGCTGCGTGAATTTGTTTTGTTCGCAGGGGGACCTACGTTATATTTAGATGTTTATTACGTCTTATTATCTTAACCACTACTGAAATGATGATAGATAAGAAAATAATCCGTAGACATACCTTGGCGTGTGTGTAGGTGAGAACAGACCGTAAACAGTTTCTAGTTCGTCTGTGATACTGGTGTACTCGTGCATGGCCAACAGCAGAGACCGCGGTGCTCCGCCGACGCGGGCTCTGCCGGAACCCATGCCTGTGGCAGCACCGCCGGTCGCTTCCCAGCCGGATTGGCGACCTTCACACCAATGGGCAGGGCGACAAAATTTTAATTTTTAGTCCGTCTTGTAGATTAATTGGACACGTATTTTTCCTTTTTTTACGTAATCAAAAAATAACGGCGATACATTGAGTTGAAATCCCGTGTGACGTCTATGACGTCACGACTTCCCACTCCTTAACTTTAATGCGTTTTATCCAAGTATATTATGAATAATTTGAAAAAGAATAAACAATACCTACATGTCTATTATTTTTTTACAATCTAACTGACGGACTAAATAGAATTTTGATTTTTATACCTTGTCATCATCCCCATTAATTTTATGGTGGAAAAATATTCCGACGGAACGCATTCTCAATTTTTGCAATATTAATTTTAGAATTTTTTCGCATGAGCGAAAGAAATTCTGCCTAAACACTTCTGCAGCTTTCAGGATTTTTTGTACCCGAGTAAGGATTCCTCTACAGAAACGTAAGTAATGTAAGTTATATTATACACTGTATTGAGCTCAAATCACAAATAAACCAACAATTTCCATTAGGTGCAATAGTAACTGGCACTCTTATGCCAGTACCCTAACTAGGGGATAGTATATCACCTCATGTTTTATTTAAAACTACGAATTAAGTAGCTAGCTTTATTTTATGTAATAACATCATATCGGCAATCTAATGTGGTCAAGGGTAAGTCGACTGAACAACTTACCGGTAGCAGAATTATGCAACGAGCTTGCATCCACAGCGGAGTTATCAGGCTCGGAATGTGTCTGGCTGTGCTGTCTTCTCGGAGCCAGGTGCTGAGTGGAGTGGTGACCTCCCACTCCGAGGTCGTTGCCCCCTTCTGATCGCCTGGTTTGGGGCATATGATAGCATTATTTTAATATTGTGTACTCGTCGCCTATCTTCCAGTGAATTAGGCAGATATATCGTCCTCACCTGTTCCGTTTTTGTAAGTATTCGTACATTATACGCTCGGTGATTTAGAATATTTTTAGCTGTATACTTTAGGATGCACAAAATCTTCAGATATTTTGTACGTAGATACGTATGATTTACATTAAGAGATAAGAGACTATGAATAAGAGATTATAGAGAATGTCAAATGATATTACTTGACTAGATAAAATTACGAATAGAGTGCTTTTATTTGTACTTACATTAGAATATTTTGTGTAAAAAGAAAATTGAAGTCTTAACAGTTAAGTAGGATAATTTATTCATATAGGTACCTATACTGAATTTTAAATAGAAAATAGATCTTCTTCACACTTAGTGTTTTTAATTATTAAAAAAAAACGTACTAATCATCAAATAAAACATAAAAAGCCTTTCGATTACCTACGCTTCAAATCAAACTTTAATAGCTGATGTTTTCATTTAGTAATACGAGCACAATGCTTTAATTTTTATGTGGTACTTAATCATCTTAAATCAGTAAATTATTATTATTAATACGTATGAGAAATTATGCAAAGTGATAGTAATGCGTTTAGATAGGTGGTGCGCATCACAATAAAAATTCAAATTAATATTTACAATAAAATTAGTTTACAACAGTGATATGGTGCAAAAATTTATACTAAATACAATATTTCGTGTGAGATCATTCATTGGGTGAAGTAAGTTCGGCTACAGAGCAACCTCCGAGACTATAAATGGACGTAGATAAGCAATAACATGTTAACCCACAAAATTAAGTTATCTATTCAGAACAATTTATTGAGAGTTAGGGAACGTTTTTTAATTATGTGTTTACCTTATTACATTGTTTAAGTATGTAACTAAATATTGAACATATAAAATGTTGACAGAAAATGGCGCTATAATTTTAAAACACGAAAATCATATAATAATTTTAAATCAAAATTTCTCCAGTGTGGGTTAACACACTATTGCTTATCTATGTTCAAATATTAATTTCGGGGTCTTATGTATACTTACATAAGTGCATCAATAAATAACCATGTAGCCATTTGGAGCCACTTAATACTTTCTGTTTTTAAATATTTTTTTTATTGTACTGTTTGTGGTGTTCAATAAAGTGTTTTTCATTCATTCATTCATTCATGTACATAAAGCCATGATTAAAATAATATCTGATCACTAAAAGTTCATAGAACGCAAAATATATTATTGTACATATTGTAGCTGAACTGCTTCACTTCTTACATTAGTATAGTTATTGTAAATAACCGACGAAATAGGTGAGTTGAAGTGAAATATTACGTATATGTGAATAATATTAGTAGATATGTATAGTATACATTTGATCAATTTACACAATATTATCTAACTACATCGCTATATAGATATGTACAAGCTAAGCCAATCGCCAATATGACTCTATTTGACTTACTGTTTCCACAACCGTCTCCTAACAGATGCAAGAAAGTAACAAAAAATATAAAATTATAAAAACAATCGTGACGATGGTAAATTTGAATTACTGAAAATGTAAAATTCCTTATCGCCAATTCAGTGGTGAATAATAAATTGAATTTTTCGATCAATCCAACCGCATGGACTTTGAAGTAGGCAACACGATATGTTGACGGATAATGTTGAAATGACGAATAATAACTAAAGAAAGAAAAATCTAATAAACAGTCAACATGCTTCAACTAAACATAGAAACGGATGGTGTCTTCGATTTTTCATGAGCTGCACTACTTTTCTAATGACACTAATGTTGCTTACACTTAGTTAATAACTCTAGGTGAACGTTGTATTGTTATATTTCGTAAAGAGCTTTATAAAACCAAACAAACTACTTTTCTAAGGTCATTAGACTCTAAAACACATGAAAGCTTTCGTAGAGTTTGATTGAATTGATGTTATCGCCACTACCCCAGCGTGATGTGCTAACAATAGAAGTTCAACTAAACTTGGAAAGCTTTACAATCATGATAAACAGTCTCAATTTTTGGCGGTAGTTTTTGACATTTAGTAATTAAAGTTTATTTAAAAAGCTTCGAGTATCCTTTTTGAAATGGGAATACGCCTGATTTGGCTCGCAATAATACGTACCGCCTAGTGTTGGCTGTGCGACGTGTGCCGCCCGAGGTGGTGCGCGCGCGAAGATTCCGGCCATCTGCTGAAATCTCCCGTACTTCAGGCAAGAATGCGTCGTCTGTTGTCGATTGAACTAAAAGAAAAAAAAAATGTGTGTGCGTGTCAGCTCCAACACACGACCTAGTCTACTCGTATCGGTATAGTAAATACTGATACACTTCGGCTGTATGCAAGTACACACAGATACATGACTTTTTTATTTAAGCCGTTTACAAATATACATAATAAAACAGCTGTAAGATGCTATAAAATAAGTCGAGTTCGTTGGATAAGAGAAGTATAAGAATAGAAAGCAAGACAATACATACACACATAAACAATTAAACATAAAAAATAAATATTTCAAATTTCAAAATCCATTTCAAAGTACATTGCACAGAAAAACATAATACTATTGAGTTAAAGCTTGTATTAATTTCAGTCCTCATTAAGATTTCCATACCGGGGATCTTGTATAAAAATCGATTCTTAAGGAGTAAAAACCAAAATTCCTCTCGTATATACATTTACGCCATATTAGACGTACCTACCTAGTTGGTATGAGAATGTTATGGAATAAAACACAAATTATAGGCACACTATATTTTGCAGAGAACATAGAAACAGGTGGCAGGCAAGTCAATAAATGTTTCTATTAGCGCACCTAAATGTATGGAGGTATCAACGTAAACATCCTAAAATCGTTAAACGTTTACGACACTCCCCCAAATAACCTTGCCCAAAGTTAATTTAAGATAGGTATGAAAATATTTATTCTCAGAGTGCTTTTTCCCGTAGCAATAAACCGACACGAATTGATTGTACAAAAGTCTATAAACGAGAAAAGAAAACCGTGTTATTTTAAGTGTGTAGTAAAATTAAGTAGGCACTACGAGTTAGGTGAAACATGTTGGATTACCTTTTTTCTCCACGCTAGGCTCTGTCTTGTTGCTGTCCGACGACCTCTGTCTAGCTGGCGTGATGGGAGGCTGTGGCTTCACCACCGTCACGTCGGGGCCTGCGGCGCTCGCAGACGACGAAGAGATAGAATCAGCATCGGGCTCCTTATCACAAATCGCTTCAGGTCCTGACTGAGGGAACTCGTCCTGTTGACCACGAGAAAGGGCATGAAATTACTCACTCGTTTCAAGTTCGAAAATAAAGAATTAAGAAATTAAAGGTAGACATGTCTGTCAAAGATATAAGCGAAACGTGAAAAGTGACGAAACAACAATGGTAGCAAGTACATTAACAAAAACACCAAAGAATATTGCATACGTACAAACAAAAATAATTTAGACGTGTTTAGTAGATATTTGGTTAGTGCGTTACAGAAAATTTATGTAAAAAGTGAGACATATTTTTTTTAAACAAATATTAGTTGCATATACTGGATTATAACGTCTACAATAATAACTGTCATATTGGTGCTGTCACACCAAGACACTAAGCGCCTTAAGGCCTCTGCCCTCCAGGTCTATTAAATTTAGTGACTCCAGCAGAATTAGCTAAATTGACAATCTTTATTCGGTATTTCAATAGAAAACTAAGGAACTTATCTTTATGTCACGTGGTCAAGAAAAATAGTAGTTTTTTTGTACCCACGTGACGTGACAAAGGGTTCCTTAGTTTTCTATAGAAATAAAGTTTAAAGATTTTCAACTTGGCTGAATTGTGTTATATAGCGTTACATCCCGTTCCCACATGTCGAACGTCGGATTCGGATTTTAATCGGATGTCGGCGCATCTGTTCACACTTGTCGGCTGTCGGACACGGTCGAAGCTGGCGCCAACACAATAACTCTGCTTGCGCGCCGTGATCTCGCAATGACGCGACGCACGCACAAACGCCGGGCGGAACAAGGGGTGGCGGGGAGAGGGTTGTCGGCCCCGACATCCGACAAATGTGAACAGCGCCATACTAACTCATAGGCGAGCGAGATCCGACACGATTTTTTTCCGGCCGTAGAGAGCTCGCAAAACAGCCGACATTTCTTGTCGGCGACGACACAAAATCTGTTTCCGACAAGTGTGAATAGCTCCATATAAAATGTGCTGCCACTGGAGCATCCGATTAAAATCCAGACCCGACACCCGACAAGTGGGAACGGGGTGTTAGAGGACGCGGATCATGATCGAATGGAAGCGCTTACATCTGTATGGTGGGAGGCTTGCTCGTCCTCCTCTTGCACGGGGCGCACTGCGAAGCGCGCTGCGCCCGTGTCGCTGTCCGACAGCACCTGTCGTGTGCCACCACTCTTAGCGACGACCAGGGAGCTGATCGCGCTATTTCATAACGACATCATCATCATCAAAACAAAACTTAGGTGACGTTTGATACGTCATCTAATTTTTCTTTTGTTTTCATTTGACCTTCCTGACTTTTGTTTTACAACTGTTTTATTGTGTTGTGTTTTTGTATTATCTATTTTAATATGGTATGAAATAGCGCGATCGGCCTGCGACGACACATCTAGCTGGGAGCGTACTCGATGGCTTTGTAATGTATGTAATCTCAAGATTTTTTTTGATTGGAGTTTTTACATTGGAGTAGGTGATCGTTGAAATGGGAGCATCGAAAATTAATGAACGAGTCGCTAAGTTTTATTTATTCATTCATTTATTTATTATGCTTTCAGTGACGGAAAACCATCCAATACGAGAAAGCTAACATTTAAGATGAAATGCATAGGGAAACACAAAGGGGCAGGGTGTCACATAGACAAAACGGTAAACAAACATTTTTTTGTAATCTGTTTCCGGATAACATTTTTTCATTCAATAAAATATTCACAACACTGAGCAAAACTTACTTTTGCCATGCTAATAATACGAAAATTAAAAAAAAGAAAACATTGTTTTAAAATTACCCTAATATATACCCTAATGAAAAGATGTAGTAGGGACATAATAATATTATGTCGTTTGTCAAAATGACAAAAAGAATTCCATCGTCAACTATGAAATTGGCAGCACAAGTGCTGTAGGTAGATAAAGGGGAATATTGTACAAGTACTTACGTTACTTACCTCAGACCTATCACTAGCAGTTCTGAGCCTGGCATGGCTAGTCGTGAAGGTCGGAGGAGGTGGTCCTAGAGTGTCTGTGGAACCGCGATTGACCAAAGAAGGATGCGTCGCCATAAACCGGTGTATTACAGCTAGATGACTCATGGTTTGTTCGGCTACGTCTTCCAATTTTCTTAACCTAAATTCCACGCTCTGAAATAATCATGATTGAAATTTAGTTATTTACAAAATACATTGTACACCCACAAAAATAATATTGCTATCCCAATCGGTACCTGCACTGATTGTATCTGACAATTCGCCTTTTGATTCAAGTCCTCCATTTTGGTGGTGATATGTTCTACTCTATCGGTCGTATTTCTAACTCTCTCCTCTATTGAATTTGCTAATTTAACTTCCTGTAATGTAATTATACAATATTGATGCCTAAATAACGGTTGAAACATCCTCGATGTTATCATAAGGGATCGTATATCTTACTTGTTCCCTAAAATATCCTTCAACACATTCCTCTTCGAAGTCATACAGTCTCTCCATATCCTCTTTCTCGAGAAACAATTTTAAGCCGTTATCGTACAGAAAGCGTTTGTTGGAGACGTTCCTCGTCACCCATTTGCAGCTGGCGTATATGTGACAGAATATGATCAGTGGCGGTGGGAGTACAGGCTTCTGTTCATACTCCATCACTACGGTAAACCTTTGGAACATCCATACCTGGAGAGTTAAAACGAAGTTTTAGAGAAGAAAACTAAAGAACTACCAAAGTGATACAGGAAAAAGTTGACGATTCTGTAACGAATTATATTTGCTTACAAAAAGAATAAAACATCTTTGAAATAAAATAACATGATAGTTAGTTCAAAGCTGAATATTATCTAGATTTCGAGATCCAGATACAATAGCTGTAAAGTGCTTAATTGATAGGGATATGCACCAACTAAAATATCAAAATAATTGGTGAAATGTTAAAATTACAAGCAAGTTAAACGTCAAGATTTAAACACAAAGCAGATTTCGTGCTCTACCTGTATAATTGGCTTTGTTATTATATTACTTAAAATATTATTATTTATAGATTGTTTAGATGTAGGTACATTCAAAACACTTTTGAATAAGCTGTATTAAAGAAAATCTATTAATTGCTGAAAAAGTTTTTCCAAATCATCCGTTATAAAATATGGCACGCAAACAATACATGTAACAATTAAAAACTTTTACGCAAAAAGCAAAAAAAAAATGTTTTGGAAAAAAACTTTTTTAAATTAATAAAATAATAATAAAAAACAAAAAAGAACATAAAAAACCTGATGCGAGACTTCATTGACTTCATTAAATATATTGTTAAAGACCGCAATGAGAAGATTTATGAGCAGTATATTGGCGACGAGTAGATACACTGTCATGGCGACTGGTGAGACCCATCTGCCAGTGACACAGCTCTTGTCACCGAAACCCGTCCCGCATTTCGGGTCGATCTCCGAGGCGAACACCTCACCATATAACATGAAGTACGGTTGGAAGAAAATCTACAAACAACGGAAAAAGTAACTTAAATAAAACAAGAACTCATGTAAAGTAAATTTACAAACAAATAATAAACTTATTCGAATTTTGTCAATATAAAAATACCTATTGTGTATCCAATTGACGAGAATCATAAATGCTTCTAAATCATACATTTACGTTACCTATACTAGAATACTTTCACTAACCTACATAAGTCATAACTAATGAGCGTACCTACTTCACTCGCAATACAATCTCGCAACAGGCTGAAAATAGTGCTAATGCTAAGTATAAAAAAAAAAATCAGCAAGAAATGAAAACACAAGACGACATCGATGCTACAAAATTAAACCAAGCTACTGTGTATTTTATTTATCATCGCAAACCTGATGCGACACCCCGTTGACTTCTATAAAGATGTTATTGAAGACCGCTATGAGGAGGTTCACTAGCAAAATGTTAGCGATGAGTAGGTACACACTCATGACTACGGGGGGGACCCAGTGGCCTACGCGGCACTCGTCTAGGCCCGGGAGACCGCAAGGGGGTGCCATTTGTTCAGCGAAAACCTCCCCATATAGCATGAAGTACGGTTGGAAGAATACCTGTGAATGTTAGTATAGTGACAATAACGCTTGAACATTTTATCAAACAGCGCCATCTGGTATCAAACTAAGCAAAGCTTGTAATATAACCACCGTACAACTCATATAGGTAATATTTATTTATTTATTTACTACTTACTATTGTTGAAAATACCTACTGAACTCCTAGATACAAATGTTTACCTTGACGCGGGAATCGAACTCGCGACCCCTGACCAAGCAGTCAGAGAACTTATTCTCTTGTTGTGCACACACTATAAATTTTCATCGTTCAAGAGGTAGAGCCATAATACCTAACCCAAATTCGGATGGGATTAGACTCCTATTATATTTTGACGGAGGATATAATTTGAGATACAATTGTCCATTGTAACGGGTCGTAAATTAATTAGGTAGGTAGTTAGTTAGTTTAGTTGAACCTTACTACCTACACATTTGAATGGTTTTAAATAATTAGGTAATATAGAAACAGTTTAATAAACTCTAGACTGATTGCTTCATTCAAAATTCCAGTTTCGGGTACAAAACCAATCAATTTGTGCCAGAAACGAAACCTCGTTTAATTTTCGTTCGTTAACTAAAGTTCGTTTCGGAGAAAGAGAGTAGCACATGTTAGTGCAAATTAACATCGCAGGTACTCAGACTTTTAGCCTGACTTGAAATAGCTTCACTTTGCTTGTGCTCACTGTCGTTCTTTACCTAATAATTCTAAGTTATCCTAACTAATATTACAAATGCGTAAGTGAGTTTGTTTGTTTATTTGTTTGTTTGTTTGTTACGCTTTCACGCGTTAACGGCTCCACCGATCACTACGAAATTTTGCATGCACGTTGACAGGGGTACAGAGAAGGACATAGGCTACTTTTTATCTCGGAATTCCCGCGGGAACTCAGAAATTACCTCGGGCGAAACCTCAGGGAACAGCTAGTAAAATAGAATTATTATTTTTTATTAAATCTTCATTTCAAATTTATTTTATATAAATTTGGTATCTGGCCCCGATTTACTACGACCAAAAAAATTCCCTGCCATTGCGCATGTGCCTGTAACATATTTGGTTAACATAACCCCAACCAACCAATTGGCAATAAATCACCAATTAGTATGCCATAAGATAGTTTGTCTATGTTGTAGGTAATCTTCTTTGGGTACGAAGTGAGAACAATTTGTTTGGCGCGATGTGATGTGACGTGTGGTGATAGTGAATCCGTATCAAGGTTTGGTTATTTTATTCATAGAATGTTATAATAAAAGTTGATTGGCGCAACGAGTTTCGACAATGGATCGCTTACTACAAAATTCAATTTTACTGTTGATGTCTTACTCACTTCTCTAATTAAATGCCAGCTAGCTTTCTCCTCGGGGTAAAGTATAGCTTGCCGCGCCACTCCAAACGACATTAGCACAACCAACAATAGCACCACAAAATATATCATATTTTTCACCATCTTACCCATCATTGTTACTAAAGGACCTGTGAAAAGTGAAAAATTGGTAAATTTCAGATTAACCTAAATGCTCTTTTAGGTATCTTATCTTAGATAATGGGGTGGGCAAGCAAAGCCTCGGCACTTCGACCCTTGGGATCTTTTGTACCATCCCCATCCTGTGCTCCTCCCTCTACTCCCTGAAAACCTCGGCGGCAAAGGCTAGCGTGCCTCTTTTAGGTAAATCGTATAACAAAGTTTAAGGCGTCCATATAAAAGTTGTTTCATTTTTTAAAATATTTTTAGGTAAAACCTTAGCAAAGGATTAAATAATGAGCCCAAAGTTTTAGAAAACAGTAGGTACGTTTCATTTAAAGATAAAGAAATAAAAATTATTTTAGAGTCCATGATGCACCTCCACAATCTTGCAAATAAAAAAAGACACTTTTTAGCAAATGGTAATACAAAATAATTAAAACAATATACGTACCTAAATATTTATTTACACCCAATATATTAAGTATTCTTAAGTACCAGTATATGATATCGACGCAATAAATAACTCTGCCTATATCCATGGTGCTTGGCCTAAGGCGAAGAGCAAGCCCGACCAGGAAGAATATTATGAAACCGGCGTCGAATGTGTTCCACATATTCCATGCCCACACACTGAACTTATGTCTGGGGGACAAAAGAAAATATGATGAAATAAGATTAACTAACTGAATCCCGCGGCTTCGTGCTCGTGGATTTCGTGACGATTGCGTCATACCAAGTCATACTTATGTTCTATCTGATCTGAATACCTAATTTCAATCTGTTCAAAAATCAGAATATCTTCATAAAGTTCCACATTGATAATATTTTATGTATTGGAAGGATACTATGATGGCTGCCAGCAACGTAGGAGATCATAAACTAGAAGATACTGCTGACATGCAAGATGTAATCGACAAATGTGTCAGTGACAAGTACTGACGTTTATGGCTGTGGTATCTAGTACTACGGTACGTGTATTCACGGGCCAAGCTGCATCCGGATGGGCTGAGAGGCCATGGAACCAGCTCAACGAGTAGCGGGTCATTTGAAGCAGCAAGCACAGATGCGCCAAAATTAGCGGGCCTAAACGCGCGATGGGAACTAACTATCAATATTAGTGTACTTGAACATGCTGGAGTATAAAATAAAAGAAAATAAAGTACCTATATAATTAATGCAATTAATTAATAATGAATATTATATATGGAGCACCACGAAAGGCAAATAAATGAAAATTAATAATGGTCAATCCAATGAGCGATTTTATTTTACGTGATTAATACGAAATAAAATGTGTTTTACTTATGAATAAAACATTGGATAAAACATTGGATTAAATATATTACGTATTGTTTAACATGATGTTTGATATCTGTTTTAATAAAAATATAATCTTTGTGGTATTTATCTGTGGTAAAAAAAATGATACAATAAATGGACGCAGATAAGCAATAACATGTTAACCCACAAAATGAAGTTATTGATTCAGAACGATTTATTGAGAGTTAGGGAACGTTTTTTAATTTTGTATTTACCTTATTACATTGTTTAAATATGTAACTAAATATTAAACATAAAAAATATTGACTCAAAATAGCGCTATAATTTTAAAACACGATTTACTCAAAATTTCTCCAGTGTGGGTTAACACACTATTGCTTATCTATATCCAAATATAATGTGTTATTTAATACATGCGACTTACTTTATAGCAACAGGCTCGGACGTAATAATTTCTCTTATCTTCTCACATAAAAACGTTAATATATAACAAATCGAATATATTTCCGGCCAAGATGGCTCCGGGTCCATCTTGACTAATACTGTATACGTAAACATCAATAGGAACAATATGTAGGCAATCTGAAACAAATCAATCATCGAGATTCACTTCTATACACCATATTTATAAAAGGTATCTTGAGACCATCGATTATCACAAAACGGGATTAATGATGTCAAAGTTTGGGGAAATATGATGACACTAATGAGAAATCGATTGAGCGACCACTTAAAATTCCTTGTAAGTTATAAGTCAAGTCGATCCTCGCATGTTACTCAGAAATATTGTAGCTACCTTCAAGTGAAGGAATTTTTAAAGTCGTTACAGTGGTTTTTGAGTTTATCCATTACAAACAAACAAATCAAATCTATTCTCTTTAAAATATTAGGTAGATTATGTAACTCACGGAATCAGCCCAGAACTTTGTAATGGGCGCTGTGAAGAACTCATAAATTTTCTTCCTGAGCCTGAGGGGCCTCATTCGCTTGTCCTCGGGTGAGTGGTGTTCAGGCAGCTCCCTGTAAGACGGCTCCCATCCCACTTTACCGACTTTGCCATTTTGATCAACACGCGTGTCGCACTCGGCCCCTGAGCCAATCAACGCCTGCTTGAGTCCAGACAAAATCATACATGTAAAACATCAATTCATAACCAAAAATAAAGCAGACGAGAAAATATTAAAAATTATTGAAAAGTACACTAGCACATTTAAAATCGGAATTATCTACTGTTATTAAAAATACAACCCCAAAAGATTAGTGGAATCACCCAATGACAAAGTATTCGGTAAAATTATAGATATGTAGTTTATATTGCTTTAGCAATAACTTACCTTTAAGGGAACCATCTGTATGTCTCCCATCTATTCTATCATCGTATAAAAATAAAATGAAAAAGATTTGATTAATATCAGATAAGATTACATCAAGAGAAAGATTACCAAAATAAAGATGAAGCAATAGTAATAGTACTAAAAGCGAAATTGTTACATTACAAGACAAGTGTAGAAATCAACGAATGAAATAAACTTGAAATACAATTCAGCACATGAAACACAAAACCAATTTTAGTGTCAGACATACACACAAGCCGTTAGTGAAGCAGAAACACCTACTAATGCAAGATGTACCAAAGCTTTCACATTTCGTATCAGAGTATGGAAAGCGACAGTCAATTATGCCGTTTTCTTTGTTCTGAATTTCTCATCTATGGCGTGTACGACAGTGCTTACGAGTAGAGTAATACGAACACAAAGATATAAGCACCACGTCTTATTGGCTCACATATTGAGAGCTCTTCTTTCTTAACATTAACTGTAGCTGTGATCGTATCTTCAATCTCGCGGTCTTAGATTTTTATATGGAATACATAATATACTGGCTTCTACTTTAATGATGGACAAGAAATAGTCTAAATTAATTCCAACGCATCCAATATTAAAATATAGTACAAGCGTTATGAGTTTAAAGTCTATTTTTTGGGCACAATAATTTCCAACAGGCAAAAATCTGGTTGAAGTAACGAATTCATTAACGGGAAAGAAACTTTTTATTTGTTATTATTTGTACTGGTTTAGATACCAATGAAACCAAATCACAGTTTTTTGTCACACCAACAAATGTTTGTTGTGCAGGTCACTCGAATTGAATTGTAGAGCCTTTTCAGTAATTCATTGTATTAGAAAGTGCTTTATTATCAACAATATTACTATGGTGCATCATCTACTAAAACAACAAATTGTATTCGTATTACAAATAGAGAGACAGCGATATACTGAGGAGCTTTTTCACTGTTACACTCTACCTGAGTGTTTTTACTTTGGTGTCCCGGAGGCATTATCTTCTTGATAGAAAGCGTGCGTATTTTCACGATGCCCATCTACACAAGGCAACAGTTATGTTTAATCTGTAATGTCTTAGGTGAGCAAAAAGATGATGGGCATAATGTCGTTGAAGTGAAGCTTTTTTGGGCGCGGTAAGAAATCCAATTCCAGGCAAGGTGTGTTTACTATCATTGACCACACAGTCACTTGACATCAGAGCGGTGGTCAAACACCTAGCCGATTAACCATCAAAGTAAAAATCAAAAAACGTCACGTGTTACGCGTTAAGTTACATGTTTATTAAATTGATTCTTTCTTCGTGAGCTTTCTGTTAGGTTTGGTTGTTAACGGGTGAAGTTATAACAGGAAAAGTTTCACTTCTTGCGTGTTGTACGCACTGATAACTACCAGTTTTTTTAGTATTAAACACACCTGTTTTTTTAGTATTTGAAATTTAAACTCACACAGATCCCATCACCAATGACCAAAGTTTGAGTTATTTACGAATGTTTGACTTATAAAGCAATAGTGTTTTTAACTTTCATTTTAATTAAGTCATACATATAGTTTATGCAACAGCTGATGCGCACGGCTTCAAACCACAAAATTGATAATCCTTTCTGTTATAATTAAAGAAAGTGAACCTTTTAAACATAGAAAAATAGTGTATCATTGAATTGGTTCAGCAGTTCCATAGATTACAAACAAAGTGTCTCTAAATCATAGTGGAACATATTAGTATAGATTAATAATGAACAAAATCTCAAAGATCATGTGGGTTATTGTAATCAATAATATCTGTTTATGGGGGTAAGACATGTCATGGAAGCGATACTGAATTCGAGACATTACCTCGGCGTCTGTAGGGTCCCGCGTGCTGCGGTCGTCCTCCATACTCTCGTTTTCGAGATGCTCTTCCTCCGTCTGCGGCATCAGCTGCAGTTCCTCCTTCGACTTGAACTCCAGTTGAAGTATGTAGAGTGGACACAGCAGGCTCAGTATTACCTTAGACATCACGACAAAGCCGATGTGGCTAAACAACGCTGCTCGGTCGACGCTTACCAATAATGTCGATTCGAATCTCCAAGCGTTTCATGCTACGTTTAACTAAACGATAGGGTCGGGACATCGATTATACGCCTCTAAAAACATGACAGGAAATTGCTTCATTTTTTCAATCAATTAGATCGTTTCGAGTTTGATAAAATATTAATGATTTTGTGACATGAATCTTGTAGAGATCGCAATAAAAACGATTTTACTCTGTGATATTTTAATATAATCGACGTCAAAAGAGAAGTTTAATGCATGCGTATCGAAAAAAGTATTATAAAGCAACTCATTGACTCACAGACATCTATAAAAAAAGAAAATCTATCGTAATCCTATTACGATCGTTCAATTATGTTATAAAGTTAGATAAATGTAACGCATCTAACATCGACTAGAGCTAAATCGTGCCGACAAGTCTGTGCGTTAACAAGATAAAAAAACAATGAAAGAGAAAGTGAAGACTGTTTGTATTTTTTGGGTAATCGGTGGTGGATCGGTACCTTTAAGTTGGTGTTCTTTCTTGTTCTTAGACCGCCCATCCAGAGATCGGCGAGTATAATCTGGGAGCAGGGGTGTGCGAGCAACGCACGGTGGTTAGCTGCCACAGCTAGACTTAGACACGTCTGCCCCGACCAGTTCTGGAGTTCGCACGTCAGCAGTTGTTGGGCCTGATCGTCGTCTTGACGGTAACAATAGTCCAATAGCTCCAATGCTGTAATATTTTCGCGCTTGCTATACATAATTGAACTTGTTATAAACCAACTCGAGTTGAGAAACAAGAAAAACAAGATAATCTGTATAAGTTTCATGAGAAAACTGTGATTGTTTTTTTTTCCTTAACTAAAAAGTTATATCATATTGAAGAAATAAGTTATTGAATCTACTGCCGAGTGCCGACACGGACCCGAGCGCGTGTAACGTCACTAGGATATATTATATTATTATGTGCCATATTATACAACTAGCTGTGCCCCGCGGTTTCACCCGCGCGAATGGTTTTTATACAACAACTTTTTTTTCCGACATCCGATTTCAATGAAACAAAGCCTATATGTAGCTCCAGGTTAAGCTTATAATCTACCTGTGAAAACCGCATGACAATATGTTCAGTAGATTCGGAGATTATCGCGAACAGACAGACAGAAAAGAATTTTAAAAACTTTCTTCTTTTATCACCCCTCTCAATTTTAGGTAAAAATATTCAATGTACAGAATCGCGAATTCTACTCTTTTATTATAGTATAGATAGCTAGCATATTTCTGCTCAAAACAACTGCCTCTCGGCAACAAGTATATGGGATTATCATTCCTACGTCACAAATATACCACGGCGCGTTTGTGGTCACGTGAATTTTCTCAAAAATTGATCAATTTTGAAATATTTATAGTTAACTAGCCGTCCCCCCCGCTAGTTTTGGAATTCCCGCAGGAACTCTTTATATCAGGAACCTTTGCGGACGCAGGCAGAACATCCCGCCAAAGTTTCGTCACAATCGGATCAATGGTTTAGGAACGCATAGAGGATAAAATAAACATACAAAAATTCATATTGATTTATAAAAAAGATTACAAAATTGTTCGATAAGCTTTTTGAATCAACTATCATTATTTATTAGTAGATATCATTGATTGGTGCTAAAGTTTTAAAATACAATAAAAAACTACATTTTTTTAATTCAAAACTCCAATTAATCCGTTTAAATGCTACGAATCATAGTTTGTGTATATATTTACGTGAAACATTATTATTAAAACATATTGTACCTAAGTACCTATATATTACGAATATCTATTAGCGGTTTACTCAGGGGTAAACTGGTTAGTGGGGTACGACCATAGATATGACCCGACATGTTTCGGACCGGCGATTAACCACAAGTAAGCCGCCACAGGTATTTGTGTTACTAAATACTAATACGCTAATACTAATCAATCAGCTATCAGGGGTGGGTATTAAGGGATGAACATTTGTATTAGGTGTTTAATATGTACCACAAAAATAAGCACTAGATACTTATACCAGTTGTCTGGTATCCTAGTACAACTTCTGCTTTAATTGGAATCAAGTATAGCGATTGGTGGTTATATCCAAGGATAACGTTACTATATTGTATTATATTGTAATTGTCATCAACATAAATATACAAATTCTACATCTACACATCATAAAATTAAATATTAAAACAAAACAACATACGCGTCGAATTGAAAACCTCCTTTTTTGAAGTCGGTTAATTAGTTTTGTCTGCATAGATTAGAGGCACAATAAATTTTCTCAACTAAAGAATCATTTTATTGCCGCTCGCGCGTAACAATACTTTCATTCAAAAACTTAGTGCTATTCGGTGCGTTGCGGACGGAAACAAAATCGTAGGTAGATATACGAGTATTTCTACAGTGTATTCTTTAATATTTTTTTTTACCTTTGGTTTCGAATTCTTTTCCATAGTGCCTTAGCTCCTCGTATACTTCCGTCTCCATGTCATCCTCGGCAGCCTCGTGAGCCATTGCCTTATAGAGTTTGCAGGCCACCAATGACTTTGCTAAGGCTTCCTCGCCATGAGTCCACATCAGCAATGCCATTTGATGGCGTTTGGTGAGAACCGCCCACATCTAGAGGTTTTTTTTTAAATTAAACATTAGATAGTATTAAATTCTAAATGCTTACTGCACGGCAATTATCATTTTGAACAGGTTGGATGAGGACTTAAAAGTACCTACTACCTCTAAACGTTTTTAAAAACAAACTTAAGGGCTGGTTGATATCGAACTGTTTTTACTCTATTAATGAATACTGTGACTTTTTTAAACCTTGTATGCCGTGATTCATGTATTTTAACATGATTTGCATGTGAGCTCTCCGGTGGAAAATGTGAAATTCTTAATTACCACTTTTCAAGCATATAAAGAACTATTATTATTATTATTATAATGCCAATGTGGCGAACCTTACAAACTATGTGTGAATGAAAGGATAAGAAGCAAAATATTTTTTGTGTAAAAATTATTGTTTATCACATCATTTTATGAAAAATACTTTGATAATGGTTATGTAATATTTAATGGAAATAATTTGGTCTATTGCTAATAATAAATGATATTTCCTTTTATACTTTTCTTATTTCTTGATATATTATACAAACACAGGCATTGTCGGGATGTTTATATAGTTAAAATCAACGTTATGTAAGTACTTTTTGATTGATGTTTAATAGTTAGACAAACCTTACTCTGAACAAAAGAAACATTAGGTACCTTTTTTATTCATGACACAGTTTAACACACAACAAATAAAGTGATATGATGTAATCCCGATGATGTATAAAAATAAAAAATATTCCGAAATTAGGTGTCAACTTAGACCCACGTCACCCGCACAAAACAAATCAAACAGTCGAATCAAAAGTTACGAGATATTACGCCATAAGCTTTTCCTGTCAGACACAGTTTCTTATGGTTTTCAGAAAGTACATACCTAACCGATTTTACGTATTTTTTCTCAACTTTTAGCAGTCTTGAAATAGGTTTTTCATTTTTAGGATAAATGATAATTCCTGCGTATATGTATAGGTTTTATGTAAAAAATATATATTTCAAGTGATATTTGTAAATATACAACTTATTATACAAGTATATAATAAAAACTATTCGTTAGTCCCACAAAAACGTGAAAATTACTCGATCGATTTGAATACCTACATATATTTATTTTTGTGTACGTAATTTTCAGGAGGTTTCAGGAGGTATTATATTATAAAAAAATTGAGAATTCCTGCAGGAAATCCGAAACTCACGCGAGTGAAACCGCGGGGCGCAGCTAGTCATTAAAAAACGGTCGGTTCCTTAGACAAAATAACAGCCAAAGATGTATTATGATATCGATGTTCTAAATTACCAGTAGTTCGTTGAAGGGATAGTTGAAGAGCGCCATCTCAGAGGTGACCGGCATGAAGCCGGTGATGAGGGACAGCCCGCCGGCGTTGTGGCGGGTGAACGAGGCGCTATTGCGGTGGACGTTGACGCTTTTATTCATCACTTTAGCGTAGATCGGACGGAACTTGCGTCTCGTGTAGTAACACCTGCAGGAGATGACATCACAGGTGAGGTGAGCACATTCTGGCTTGAAAAAAGAACTTTTAATGAACTTTAGCGAGTCAATAGTGATATTACAGCTGGTGGGTGCTGTCTACTGTAAACTGTAATTTTATTGACGTCAAAAAGAGCCACATTATGGGCCTAATTTGAATAAATGATTTGACTATTGACTATTGGTAACGTAGGTATATGAAATTGGTAACGAGCGCAATATTTATTACTTGCATTTCAAGTTACTTTTGAAATCACGCCAAAGAATTATAAAGAGATGGATGTAATACGCTGTGACCTCTCTTGTAATTTTATCAAAAGCACCTCAGAATGTTTGGTGTTGATAAGATGCGATTACAAGTGAAATAATGCTCCAAATTTTGAACCTATTGAAAGATGGAGGTTGAATAAAAAGTAATATTGCTATCTAAATAAACCCAATACACAACTGATTAATTCTAATAACAGTCCTGTTGTTTAACAAGTTAATTTTTAACTTACCTATAAGCGCCCCCCATCAGTTTGTTGATCACGAGACCGATGTCATGGAGTGTGTAAACGTATCCTCTAGGCAGATGTGGTCGGACGTCTCTGAGGATGTACCTCAGGGTGTTACTGGGACCGCTTTTCGTGTTATAGAGCTCTTCTAGCCGTGGTATCGTTAAGAATTTGCGCATCGACACCCCATTCTCGAGTAATAGTTTCACAAAGTCTATACGATCGTGTTCCAACGCCTGCATCATAGCTTCATCCAGTGCACCTATGAAGAATATGTTGATGAAAATTAGTTATGTTCAAGTTTCAGCTAGAATGTGTTCAGTATCTCGTTGGTTACATAAACGTTAGCACCAAACATGGAGTAGACAAAGTTGGGCACCGCATTCCATTCCAGATTTCAACCGATCTCACAGAAGCTTCAAAACTTCTCGCTTCTATCTCAGGGAGGAAACCTTTAATCCTTACAAGCTGCTAACATTTCCTTTAACTCGTACATACATAAAGTATGAATGAGTTCTTACTCGTGGCTTCGCATGCATGAATATTACCTCGAAAATCCTGGGATAAAAGTATCCTATGATTCAATCTATAACGAAATCTATCGTTGTCAAAATCCATCAAAATTCATTCACCCCTTTATTCATGACTAGCTGACCCCCGCGGTTTCACCCGCGGTAATTCCGGGATAAAAAGTACCCTATGACACTCAGGATTACTGTAGCTTCCTATAAGTGAAAGAATTTTCAAAATCGGTTCAGTAGGTTCAGAGATTACCCCTACAACGTCACAAACTCACAAACTCACAAACTTTTCTCTTTATAATATTAGTATAGATTGAGTTATTAAATAACAAACATATGTATAAAAAGATTATAGACTTAAAGTTAATATTAGTAGGATTTCTGTATTTTTTTGCTACAAAATAAGCGATCGTTTGGAACATCAAAAACAAATTTTATTAATCTTTTTCCAATCTCAGTGTGCTGGGATCTAACTAATCTTCCCTTTTTCGAGCTAGGTAACCATCCGCCTGAGGGATTCAAAATTTATTTGGTTTCTTTTCATTGGCGAGCTATACCTCCCCGGGGGCGGGCGCGCCAGGAAAAATAATTGCAATAGAACCTCAGCAGCTAGTCCAGCATCCCAACACAGTGTACGTCTTGAGTTATTTATTAGATTGACTAGCTGTTCCCTGCAGTTTCACCCGCGTTAGTTTCGGAGATCCCGCGGGTATTCCGAGACAAAAGTAGGTACTTACTAGCCTTTTTTCTGTACCTACCCTTGACAAGTATGCAAAATGTAATGTAGTTTCTTCCGTGTTAATTTCGGAATTCCCGTGGGAATACCGGGATAAAAAGTAGCCTATGTCCTTCTCTGTACCCCTGACAACGTGTGTGCAAAATTTCGTGGTGATCGGTTGAGACGTTTAGCCGTGAAAGCGTAACAAACAAACAAACTCACTTTCGCATTTATAATAATAGTAATGATTGTTAGACGCAAGTAATAGGTACACATATACCATACGTGGTGTAAGGCCAAACGAAGGACTTATATATACAAGGAGAGTGTTCAGTATTCGATTCTCGTCTTAAATATCGAAAGAAAATTGCATTTTTTTTTCACATAGTTCACAAAAATTAAGAGCACAAGTTGCCGATGCGACGCACTGACGGATCATACCTTAGGTTCAATCAAACCTCCTTTTTTGGAATGCCTCTAGCGCGCTGAGAAATCGAATGTATACAGGTCGTTCGCCCGCGCAAATCCATTTTCTCTGATTTCTCAGTATTTTTTTTTTAGGTAAATCTTAGCATGGTTATCGTGGGTTTGAATGAGTCACTCGTTCAACCTTACATCCTGTATAATATCTAATCCGTACTAATGCCAGTTAAAACTATAAAAGGGGTAACCCCTGCAACTACTGAACCTGAAATATTTTGCCGATAAAAAACTACAGTGTCCCTGAGTAACAAAGGATATTTTAAACCCGGTGTAGAAAGTTCTCGAGGGAGTTCCGAAATTCAGTAGGGTGCACAAAAGCACAGGAAACAGATACTTGGTTGGTATATACATATTATGTAGTTACGAGTATTACAATATTATAATATGTAGAATTACAATATTAGTAGAAAAATTTATCACTGAAACTGTTGACTCTAAAAATCCTTTCTCTGATAGAAAATTGAGGTAAGTACCTATCTCTTAGATCATTTTTTTATCTCAAGAAAAAAAAAAAAAATTACGTAAGTGAAAAGGCCGAAATTAGCTAAAAAATTTTTTTATCACATCTAGGATACATTTTATGCAGGAACAAAGAGTTCCAGAGGGATTATTCTATACGGGTAAAACCGCGAGAAACTGGCTATACATAGAAGGTAGGTAATATTAATAAATTGAAACATAAAAAAACGAAGTTATTTTGTTCTATAAAAAGATTGCTAACAGCGTTTGCTTGTTTTAGCGAAATTATTTTTATGGTCGCATAATTTATTTTTTTAATGGGAATAGAATTGTACACAACGCAACGACGTCACACGCTGTTTCCACCTATACGAAAACAAGTAGGTATAATGGTTTGCTTTGTGCGGGAACATAATATAATATTTTCCTAGATTTCTATTTATGATTGTGGCTCAAGCTACAATCGCTGGGGAAAAGTGGAGGGAGCGTTCTTATGTGGAACTGAGTATTGATTATTCTATTAAATCGTACAGTGGCGAACATTTTTATTAGAGTACTAGCTGTGCCCCGCGGTTTCACCCGCGGTAATTTCGGAGTTCCCGTGGGAATTCCGGGATAAAAAGTACTCTATATCCTTCTCTGTACCTCTGACAACGTGCATGCCAAATTTCGTCCAAATCCATTCAGCCGTTTTTGCGTGATTGAGTAACAAACATCCAAACATCCAAAAATCCAAACATCCAAACATCCACACTTTCACATTTATAATATTAGTAGGATTATAGTTTTAGGGGGAAAAAAAACAGGACTCGTTTCTAAATTCAAATTTGTGTATTCGCAAGAATAGGGATGTTGACAGCTATTGAAAATCAAAATTTTAATTAGTCCGTCTTTTAGAAAATTAAAAAACAATAGACACGTATTTTTTGCTTTTTCAAATAACTTTAAATATACAGAGATAAAGCGCATCAAAGTTTAGGGTGAGGGGGTCGTGACGTCACTAACCGCAAAAACCGCCATACAAACTGTCAGAATAGTGACGTCACGCGAAATTTCAACTCAATGTATCGCCGTTATTTTTTGGTTACATAAAAAAAAAAAAAATTGGGGTCCAATATTTTTTAATAATCTACAAGACGGACTAAAAAAAAATTAGTCAACATACCCATTGTGTTAGGTATAAGAAAAAGAAATGATTCCATCATTTATTTTATGCTGAATTATTGTAACCGTTTTTTGTAGGTGTTAAGCTAATTTGTAGTGCTTTGAAAAAAAAAACCGTTAATGTGTTATATTACTGAAATTTGTTTATATAAACCACCACCAGTTTTTCACCAAGATTTTTAACTATCCAAATCAATAGAGGTTTTGTCCAGCTGTATTTATCTATGTTCGTACGCGTACCACGATTTATTTCACCAATTGCGATGAAACAGCAACATTTTTCCATTTAGACTATAAGCAAGAGAAGGCGACACGGAATAGATAATTTTCGGGCATAAATTGGCTGTTTATTTTCATTTTAGCAATTTATAAAAATTTCGCTTTAAGTATGTCAAATAAAGCGTACCTACAGACAAACAAACAAACAAGAGAACTGCGAGAATCAGCCAGGCTCAGTTTCGTTCAGGAGTGTTTATCCGACCGAAATTGCACCTGGCTGGTGATCGGCAATCGATGAGATAAAACAATTTGAAAATTGCGTCATCACACACAAAAAACAAAGCTACATGCAACAATTGGTATGATAATAAACAATACCAGTAATCGTCGGTTCTATTATCATGTAACTACAAAGTAGGTAAGCATTTGACCAAACGAGTACAGCTTTCTGCTTACCCCTCTGATCTTGAGTAACGAGCGAATAGAAACAAACATTCGCAGATTTTACCTATACTGTAGTTCTGAATTCATAAGTAATTCATCGTCCGTCTATTTGTACTAATTGCTTTTCACTGAACACATCGAAGACTCAATTCAAAACAAAACTTCCACAGAAAATGTAACAACAAATTCCTACTTTTGCAACTACAATAAATGCATATTGATACAGCTGTAAAATCTGCTTTAAGTAACAATTTAAGTTAAGGTAAGTTGAGGTTTATCTAGGTTTTTGACTGTATTTTATTTTGTTCTAGTCGGTCGCCCGCACGAATTAAGGTATTCCCGCGGGAACTCCATGTTTCGTTACCGTAGCTTCCAATCAGCAAAATATTTTTTGAAATCCTCATCCGAAATTGACAAACTTACAAAATTTACCTCTTAGTCTAGATGATAGGTAATATAGAAAAGTAAGAACTCTAATAATAATCATGAAATAATAATAATTTTTCTTGATCTATTTGCTTCACAAAACATAAAACTGACGAAATAAATTATTTGGAAGGAAACTATACGTATAATAAAAATGTAACGGATCGCTGTCTGTACATGGAAGATATATGTATAAGAAAAAAGATTTTTGGGACCTTTATCAACGCAATACCACCTCATACAATGATTGTTAGAATTTTTGTCTGTTCGTGTTTTTGTTTGTGCGTTTGTGCACGCTAATCTCAGACATATATTGTGGTAAGCTTCACTTAACATTTATTGTTTGTTTCATGTCAATCGGTTTATAAATAAAAAAGTTATGCCAATTTAAAGATAAAGAATCACGTATTAAAAAAAAAAAAATTACTTATCCCTATTTCCCTTGGTCACAGCATTACGCGTGAACGGCTGGACCAATTTAGCTAATCCTTTTTTGTTGTGTTTGTTTGTATTGTAAAAAGAAGAAGAATGAAAGAAGTTTGGAGTTCCTGCGGGAATCCCGAAACTCACGCGGGTGAAACCACGGGGCACAGCTAGTATGCGATAAGTATCGCTTGTATGAAGTCGTTCACATAAGGACACCTGATGCTACTCTATTTTATAGACACCCACGCGCTCTATTTTATTATCCAACTAAATAACCCCGCGATTTCATCTGCATTAACTTGGGGATTGCCTCGGGAACACCTACTCTACATACGAATATATATTTTTTTCGAAAGAAACCGTGTAAATGACAATTAAAACCTCACCCAATTTTGTTGCATTTAAAAGAAAACAGTTAGGTATACCTAAGCCTACACAAAAACAGCTAGAAGCTAGATGTAAATATTTTTTATCATAGAGATAGAGTCCTAGAGACGAGTCATAGTTTCATTCAAAATAACGTTCGAAATTTCAACACAAAAACAATTGCGAGATTTATATGACGTGTTTAATCTGATAATTATTTTTCATTACTCATACTCGGAAAGTAGGTCTGAAGTTGCCTGAGAAGCGGGTTGAAAGTAACCCTTTTCAGCCCTAGGGAGAATCGCTTTCAACTGACAACTGTCAAATTATAAAAAAAAAACTAGGTCTATTTTCACATTTCTATTGAACCATGTTTCAACTTTCTATACAGCCAGCGCGATGTAAAATTGAAATAACGTTAAGTTTAAGCAGGTATTAATTAAAATAAAATTCACTCACTTTTTCTTAAGCTAATTCCTATTTATATTTTTTTATTTTCTTTAATTAATACTTAATAATTAAAGATAAAATTTTTTTTAGGTCGCCACAATGTAAATAAAAAATACTGGCTGAATAGCTAGCCGGCCAAAGAAAAAGAAATAGGTGGGAAAGTGTCAAGCGACTATCCGATCTTCACTCATTTTTTCTTTAGCTAATTCCTATTTTTATTTTGACTTTCCTTGCATTCGTAATGAAAAGCACAGTGTTACCCTCGGGAGAAAGACTTATTTAGTCCCTCGATCTATTGGTGCCCTCGCTACGCTCGGGCGCCAAACCCCGTCTCGGGACTAAATAAGTTACTTTCACCCCTAGGATAACAATGTACTATTGACGAAGCAATGCAAATAATATATTAAAAAGTCTTTTAAATCTAAAATATAAGTACATACATACCTACACGATTTATATGTATTTTTTAATAAATTATAATTAACATTATAATAATTATGTATAATAAAATATTAAATCGTCCCAATCCATATCATGATTTTTTTGTTGCAGCAAATCTATCACGTTTAAATTAAGCACGACACATATTTCGCTTGGACCACTCGCGCATAATTGATAGCTAACAAAAACGCTAAATTAATGTTGAAACTCCGTTAAGTGAACGCCATCGACGTGCCCGGGAGGCGATAACAAGGGTGTTCCCGGGTTTGTGCGGAGCAAACACACACAGACACGTCTGTTTACATCGCAAACAGTTCACCATCGACACTATATCGACAGGTGTGATTGAAAACGCCATCGAAATCCTACCTCATATTCGACATCAGCAAATTGAATGCGTGTTCGTGTATCATGTATATACTCTTTCCGAATATACTCTTATAATAATATTTTACCTAATAATATTTTTCTTTCAATAACCAACCAATCAAAGCAGGTTTGATAGGTTCTTCGCGATTTATTGAAAAAGGTCGAATCAAGTTTAATATAAATTCTAAAATTAAATTAGCTTTTGTTATACACACTTTACCAGTAATTTAAACTTTAGGTTTATGTGTGTGTGTAATCTCACACCAATTTCCCGGAGGGGGCAGGCTGAGGGGCAGGCAAAGACTTCTACTTCTATTTACTGCTATTCTTGTATCTATATTGCTTTCGATATTTATAAGTTTCATCAAGGTATTTTTTCACTCTTATTTCCGGCTAATTTTGAGTGAAACTTTAGTGAATCGACTTAGTAAATTGATAAATACACTTTCGGATCATTCACGAAACCCAAAATGCGGCACAAAACACATTTATTTCCACCAACCACAATTTTACTGTAGTATACCATCTTTCAGCAAGGGCGATAAATGAATTAGAGAACGGATGCAATAAATCAACCAACGCCATTGGTTCTAATGGTTTCAAAAGTACGATTCGATAGGCATTTTGTGAGACATTCCGGGAATTCCAAGCCTTTGAATGGAAGATCGTATTCGATATGGAGGTCGCGGTTTTTACCCATGGCAGAATAGTGAAACAAACCTACCTATATGTTTTTGAAAGAAAGAAAGAAAGAAGAAAGAAACCTATATATTTTTAATAAATTGATTTAATTTTGTTGCGATTGCTGCCGCAATTTAAATTTCATAACTCGCTAACTCACACAGGCAAACAATCAGCAGCGTTGCAGGAAGTCAATAAGGAGCTTTGCACCGTCCACTTGTGACATTTCAAGGTCCTTTACATTGATTTCTCGGCACGTCAGCGCTAATACACAGGTATTTATCCTTCAACGCATCAACAACATGGGCGCTCTGTTTTCATGAATAGTTAAAAAGTTATAACGGACAATTACTAGCCAGTTCAGATAACCTCCCAGTGAACACCCCATTTCATCTGATTTCCCTTTTTTCACACACTGTTCATCACTATTAGGTAGATCACACAATATTACGTTTACACAATATTAACCACGATAAACTAATTCGTAAAACAAAGAAATAAATCTATCTGACGTCCATTTTGCTCAAAGGCGTCCAAAAGTTCCTCGTCGGGTTTTTCAGATCGGTTCCTTTAAATTAGAAAGCGTTCTTAATTTTTTCTTTTTTTTTTTTCATAACTCACCAGGTGGCCATTCCTGTCCGTACACGAAGATCTCAGATCGGGCGATGTCGACCCTATTCCACGTGAGAGCGAGAGAGAGCTGCTCGCTTGGAGACAGGTGTTGGGCTCGGAACAACGCTGTCAGGATGACCTGGTCCAACTCCTGCACCTCCCCGCCCTCAGCGCGCTCCTGGATCCTGAACACCGTGATCTGAGGATGAGCAAATTCGATGAATCCCCTAGAACTTTGTAAAATGTCCTATTACCAGTTCGTAATTACACATGCTTACAGTGACACAATACAGCAATACTAGCTGTTTCAGTTCAACGTTTATTTCGGAGTTCCTGCGGGAATGCCGGGATAAAAGTACCTTAAATATGTCCTTTGACTACTTCTGACAACGTGTATACAAAATTTCATGACGATCAGTTTGTTAAATTCCTAATTCGTATACCTAAATTTGTATACAAAGTTACTGTCTTGTATTCCTTTAAAAGAAGAAGTCCTATATACGTTAAAACGTAATATACAAGTTCTGAAGTTTCCATATTACATTTTCAACTTCCAGTTTCGAAGTGTTCACTTCTGTGCACTATTTCGGAACGATAAACCCTAACAAACTTTGAGGATTTATATCCATCGGCAAGTCCGTTTGTTAATTACAACAGGAGTATACCTAACTAAGTATAGATAAACGTTAGCATAGCGTCTCCCAAAATATACTGCGTGCAAGCGATTAAAGTTATCTAGCGACCTCAATTATTTATCATCCGCCGCTTGGCTTCCCATATCGTTTGACATAAATCGACTCTATTGTTATGCTCCTTTTAGATAATAATTAATTTTCCCCCGGAACGGGCGGGCCATTAATGAACCGGTTATGATGAGGGGTGCCCATTACGTGCCATTCACAACAACTAATAAAATTATAAAAAAAAAAAATGGTTTTTATATCGAATCTATACTATGTCTATCTATACTAATTACTAATATTATAAAGAGGAAAGATTTGTATTTTTGTTTGTTTGTTTATTAGGATTTAACTAAAAAACTACTGGACAGATATCAAAAATTCTTTCACCATTAGAATACACATTATCCCTGAGTAACATAGGCTATATTGTAAACCCGGAATTCCCGCGAAAACTCCGAAGTCACCGCGGATAAAACCGCGGGGTATGGCTAGCATTTTATATAATTACTATTATAAACAGGTAAAGTTTGTAACTCTTTGTATTAGGACAAGTATTCTATGTCACTTAGGGATAGGTACTAGTTTCCTATCAATGGAAGATTTTTTAGAATCAGTGAGTACTTCGATAGATTAAACAATACATCCGAACATACAAACTTTACCTATCTCTTCATAATATTAAAGATAATTAGTTCCTTAAAAACAATTTTGAAGGTTTTGTGCGGTAAAATCAATGGTTGCTCGATAAAGATCGTTGCCTGTAAGTTGTAACTTTATTTCTGTACCCCTGACAAGGTGTATAATTATGGTAAACTTCATAATGATCGGTTGAGTATAGTTAAGGAGTGAAATTTATATTATGGATTCAAAATTACAATATACATTTAGCGGGAGCGGGATGGATGATATGGCTCGACCGCCACCAAAGGGGAAGCTTCCCGCCGGGCGAGGTGGTGTGCCCGGGGAACCGCGGCTCCGACTGTAGATCATCGGAGGTCGTATATATGCAGCGCAGTGTGAAAACTTCGTTGGCGCGATTCAGGACTTCCATATAGCCAGTATTCGTTGCTTCGTTGTAGTTCGTAAGTTGTGGCTTAGGGGTCGCCACATACGTATATAAGAATAAAAGAGCTATTCGTGTTATGACGCACGAAGAAGTGAGGTAATAAATTTTCCACCAGCTACGACATCCGCTGCAGTCCTTTGTGACCGCCCACAGGCATTGCTTTTTATCTCCTTTTCCTCTATTATGTTCCCATTATTAGACCTTTCTTTCAAAAGCCACAGAGGACAGGATTTAGATCCTATATGACTTCCCATTAAAGATTCACAAGTTAGCGTATAAAGACATAATACATATACATAACACCCAGAAAACCTCAGGGAGTAAATACAGTTGTTAGGTATACTTTTGTCCACATGTACATTGAGTAAAATGTAGGATATTTTAAAACTCTTAAGGATTTTAACTCTTAATTTTTAAACTTAGGCAAGTATACTTACCTAATTATTTTCATGAATTTTTCGTGAATAAATAAAATTCTGAGTGTGACTTACCAAGTTTTTCTTTCGCGTGCATTGCAACAGTTCGCTGTACAGACACTCCGCCTGTTGCAGGCCGACTTCAAACGTTTTCTGAATGGTGCCGATGAGGTAGTCTCGCATCGACTCTAACACTGTCTGTTCTCCGCTTTCAGACGCATATCTACAAAAAAATAATACGTATAAGCCTGAAAGAATTTAATCAAGGAGACATCATAGACGCAACGTAGAGAAAAAAAAAATCACTAGTCATTAATTGAACTTACTAACTTAAAACTTTGATTAAACATGAAAAAGAAACGGAAATAGAGTCGAACTCGCGCACCGTTTCGAGGATTCCGTACAAACTTGTAAGTATGATAAAACATCCTTTTTTGTGATGTAACTCCAATTAACAATTGTCGAATTTTCGAATTCGGATTTGTCGGGTGGGTTTGCTTGTTGCAAAATGTCATGATTCTAGGTCAACGGGAAGTATCCTATAGGTTTTGAATCCCCTTGCGAGTGTCAAAATATGCGGCATAAACGGTCATGACTTCTAATTACGTTGACATAGAAGTTTTTTCACTGCTCCAAGAGATTGCAGCCTCAGCCTTTTTTTTATGTCATAGGGGGCAAACGGGCAAGTGGTACACCTGATGGTAAGTGATTACCGCCGCCCATGGACATCTGCAACACCAGAAGGCATGCAGGTGCGTTGCCGACCAGGAACAGGGATGGGAACTGGCTTTCAAGTGGGGCTGCCGGAACACACCGTTAGGTGATTAGCGACAGATTTGAAGGTGGTAGCTAGCCAGCAGGGCACTAGAGAGCGCCCTACCACCATGATATGGTTTCCTCACGATGTTTTCCTTCACCGACAGCTCAATAATAATTTTGATAATCAACTTTGATATAGGTACAACTTGATACCTCTACGCGCTCCTGAGAAAAGGGTCCTAACAGACAGACGGACAACGAAGTGATCCTATAAGGGTTCCTATATTCCTTTTGAGGTACAGAACCCTAAAAAAAAACAGCACAAAGTATTTCAGTAATTAATTTTCCCTAATTAAGTAAGCAAACATAATGAAAAAAAAAATAGACATTCATTTAAAATGACGTACAGAAAATACAAGGCGGACGGAGAGGGAAATTTTTTATGATCCCGGAACATTTAATATTTCGCCACAGGAGCGTTTTATACGAACATTACCGAATGTAAAATAGAATTTTAGATGAGCGAACGCCCGGTCGGTGGCTCATTGTTTTATACATATATCGGTGTATTCCCGCTTGGACCGCTGTAAACATGTGAGCCAACCAAACAAACTCCCCGACGCGAGCGCTGGCTGGTAAATTTAATTATTGCAGGTCTAGGTCTATCTCTATTCGACGTAATCTGCGGTATATTAACTGAATAAAGCTAAATAGCTTTATTCAGTTAATATACCGCAGATTACGTAACCTGCCGGGGCCAAGTGCCAACCAAGTGGAAAACTAGTTACGAGTATAGGTATATATATATTATCTGTTTGAAAGAAAAACACGAGTATTTCAACAATTAAACATGTACTTACATGTATGTTGTACCACGCTATTTCTTATCTACCTAAAATCTTAATAAAATACTAGCTGTGCCCCGCTGTTCCACCCGCGTGAGTTTCGAAATTCCCGCAGAAATTAGGACAAAGTAAATTTTTCCGAAAATTAAAAAAAAAATCTGGGTAGCCACTCTTATCACCTAGGGGTAGGTATTAAAGAAAAAATATAGCCTATACGACCTATTCTCAAATCTACCTAATATGCACAAAAAATTTCATAAAAATCAGTCAAAGTCAAAATATTCAGTGCCACAGACATTTAAAAAAAAATCTAGATTCTAGCGAATATAAACTTTAATTTTTAGTTTGTTTTAAGAATAATTAGAAGTACATTATGACACTCAGGAGCACTGTATGTATAGCAATCTATTGGTAAAAGAATTTTCAAAACCAGTTCAGTAGATACAGAGATTGCCCCCTACAATTTCACAAACTCTCAAACTTTACCTTTTTACAATATTAGCTCAGAGTAATTAATATATACCTAATACTAGCTGTGCGCTGCGGTTTCACCCGCGTGAGTTTTGGGATCAGGAACCTTTGCGGACGCAGGCAGAACAACCCGCCGAAGTTTCATCACAAACGGACCAATGGTTTCGGAACGTATAAAAACAGACATAGAAACATTCATTTTGATTTATAAAGATGTACCTACCTACTACCTAATTGGGTATTCTCCAAGGTATGAAAATCAAAATTCTAATTAGTCCGTCAGTTAGAAAATAAAAAAAATAATAGACACGTATTTTTTGCTTTTTCAATTTAATGAAAATGAACATAGATAAAGCGCATTAAAGTTTAGGGTGGGGGGCTCGTGACGTCAATATTCATTATAAGCGCCATACAAACCGCACTGAGTTATGACGTCACGTGAAATTTCAACTGTGTTGAATTTCAAATGTATCTCTGTTATTTTTTGATTACGTAAAAAAAGAAAAAATACGTGTCCAATATTTTTTACTTATCTACATGACGGACTAAAAAAATTTTTTTTGTCAAGTAGCCAATTACGAGTAGTATAGGTGAATACTAACTTGTGCACGAAAGCGATGAGGTCCGCCGCCCTGCCGCTGCCGTCGCAGACGACCACTGGCACCGGCGGCGTGTCGGTGACGTACTCCAGCACCGCGCGCACCGTGTTCGTGCCGCCTTCGATCACCAGGCACACCACAGGGGTCGACGAATGCGTGTCTAAAAACAAGAAACACATTTTAGTCGACTAGTTGTTCCTACTTTACACTACATAATTTCGGAGTTGCCGCGGGAATTCCGGGATATAATAATAATAATAATAATCCACTTCACAACACACAGATCTACTTGATCCCACACTAAGCTATAAGCTTGTGTCGTGGAAACCAAACAAACGTGGTATATACTACACATATTATTACATATATATTTTACTATAGAGATATATATATACACACCCAGACTGGAAAATGGAACCCTGTGTTCATCACTCAAAGTCCACCCCCACCGAGCATCGAACCCGGAACCTCTTGATTAGCGGGCAGGCATGGTGACCATTGGGCCAATCGGGTCGTCAATACCCTTTTCTTTTTTGTACCCTTCACAACGTGTATGCAAAATTTCATAATGATCGGTTAAGCCATTAGGGCGTGAAGCGTAATAAACAAAAACATAAATAAAAACAATACTTTTCCTATTAATAATATTACTAGCTGTGCCCCGCGGTTTCACCCGCGTGAGTTTCGGAATTCTCGCAGGAACTCCCAAATTCTCACCGTTCAATTCTTCCCTGTACTTCCACAAATCTTTCAAGATCAAAATTAGCCAAATCGTACCAGCCATTCTAGAGTTTTAGCGAGACTAACGAACAGCAATTCATTTTTGTATATAAAGATAGTAAGGATTAAATACCTACCTACCTACCTACCTAATAAGGATTAAATAGGAAAGGTAGGTACTAGGTACACAGCCCAAAACACTAAAATTATCGTACAAAATAACCGATCGACTTCCGACAGCATTGGCTAGTTATCTAAATTTTTTTAGTCCGTCGCGTCGTGTAGATAATAAAAAATATTGGACACGTATTTTTTATTTTTTTACGTCATCATAAAATAACGGTGATACCACCAATGTAGAAATTCACAAACAATGTAGAAATTGAGTTGAAATTTCGCGTGACATCACAACCCGGTGCAATTTGTACGGGGCTTATACTGAATAATGGCGTCACGAGTCCCCCACCCTAAACTTTAATGCGCTTTATCTATGTAAATTTTCATGATATTTTCATTAATTTGAAAAAGCAAAAAATACGTGCCTATTATTTTTTATTATTTTCTAACTGACGGACTAATTAAAATTTTGATTTTCACACCCCGGAAAATACCCAATTTCTTTTTTTATGTATAGTTAAATGCAGCAGAAAGTTATTGTTTAACCATTTCTTTTTAATGAAATATCATAGAACATAATTATTTAATTAAGTGGGTTACTCTGGTTTGACCCTTATCAGTTGGTATACTTGCTGTTCGCAGCGGTTTCACCCGCGGTAATTTCGGAGTTCCCCTGGGATAAGAAATACCCTAGATGACACTCAGGAACATTGTATAGTATTCTATTGGTAAAGTACTTTTTAAAATCGGTTAAGTAGATCCAGAGATTGCAACACCCCTACAACCACACAAACTCACAAACTGTACCTCTTTATAATATTAGTCTAGATTAACCGTATCGTAGAAGAATTGACACACGTAATATGGTATTGAATGGCACTATAGGTGTGTATCGATGGTAACATTATTATTTTTCCAACATAAACTACTTTTATGTCTTGTTATAACAGTCTATTGAGTTTTTACGGCGTAGGCGCGAGGGCTGTCAGTTATTCATCTTGCGAAGTTAACTTTCGGACGATATTACAAGCAAGCTGGGATTCAGGGTTTCGTAACCAAATGGCAAAAACGCCACCCTTATAATTTGATTAGGTATTCCGTTCAGCTATTTGTCCGTATGTCATATGCAGGTATTTTACTCAGATACTATAAATTGGCACTATATAGAAAATTGAAAGGAATAGTACATTGTAATGGATTACTGTTAAGTATTCTACGGTCAAATTCGAATTTATAAATGCGAATGTGTCTTGGCTGGTTTATTTGTTGGTTTGTTACGATTTAAGCCTAAACTACTCAAACGATCGTCATAAAATTTTGCAAACGTCATGTTGTTAGAGGTAGAGAAGAATATAATATGGAGTTCTTTTTATCCTGGAACGGGCGTGAAATAGCTAGTTTCGGTATAAAACATAATTTGAGGTGAGGGTAGGTGTGTTCTGTGCTATCGATACATATAACATACACTTAAGCATTATGGTATATTGTTATACCTAAACTAGGTCTCGAAAAATCATAATTACACTTGTAAAAAAAGATTTTCCTTTCCCTGTTTAACTTTTAAACTACGGTAAAGAAATCTCAAGAAATGGTGGTAGAGAAAAAAAAAAAACTTTGCACGAAAAGCAGTTCTAACGAGATATTATCATTATATCAGCCGATGATGGTGGTCGTATGGTATTTGAAAAATGAAATAAAAAAAAAAACTTTGAATATAAGTAATCAACGGTGCAGAACATTCTTTGCTCCCCCACTATCGAATTCTTACCTAAATATACTCGGTCTGAAACACACTTGGCCAGTTTCTTTTTCATTTGAGACACGTCAATAACAGCACTTTATTGAGGCAATTTGAGTAAGTTTTATTAAAAAAATCAAATAAAAAAATCTTATGAAGCAGAATTTATTTGCTGAGTTTATAAGAACTTCCATTAGCATAATACCTGTGATGTTTAAGTAAGAGACTTTCTTTTTGCTTACATTTTATTATTTCGATGAACTCAACGCCGAGAGGACTAATTCTACTCACGCAAAATACAAAATATTAAATATATAAGCAATTTCTCAAATTTTATAGCAAATTAGCTGCTGTTCGCTGATGCTGAGTTGGTGACCCTTTCGGCAGAGCATGCAAGAGATATTATGTCTTGTTTAGATTAGGCACTGTTTATGTTTGTCTCTTTTTCTTGTGTGTTGTGCTGAAATAAATGTATTTTTCTTTCTTTCTTTCTTTGCGATTTTATCCGGGTTTATTTCGGAGTTCCCGCGGGAATCCCAGAACAAAAAATATCCTTTTCTGTACCCCTGACTAAGTAAGCCCATGATAATTAATCACTTGAATAATAGTTAAGACGTGAAATGATAACAGAGATTACTTTCGCATTTATAATAATTTTAATATAAAAGCTTTTCCCCGCGGTTTTACCTGCGATAATTTAGGAGTTCCCGCTGAATTTTTTTTTTGGCACCTGAAATGGATTGCATTTTTGGATGCGCCTTATGGATAAGAAATGTTGTTGGTCAATGTGAATAAAGGCCCTGCGGTTATGTTTTTTGTTAGCAGAATTGATCCTGTAAACTTGTTACTGTTAATCGGTTGCTGTTATTTCTGAGGAGGTATAGTCAGCTTGCATTTGAGGACGAAGATAACTGCTGATATTCTAGTCCTAGAGTTAGTCGTTCGAATATAGGTAATTTTTTTAGAAAAAAAAAACACATAAAATATTTACATTAATAATGAAAACTAGATATTATAAACTCGCTAAAAACAGGCGTTACGGAAGACGTTGTACAGAAAACGATTCTTGGAGATCTTTATCTCGGAATTCCCGAGGGAACTCCGAAATTAACGCGGGTGACAGCTAAGTGTGAATATTTTGCAACAAGTACCTATTAAGTAGTCACGTTATTATTTTATGTCAACGCTCATCTGACAAAATTCCAAATTAACAAATTAAATTAGATTAAACGTTTGTAAGGTATACCTTTAAGAGATATTTTAGCGAAGTAATTAATACGAAACCAGATTATTAACAACATCCTAGGAGAGTAATTTATTTATCCAAGTGAAACGCTACCTACCAATTTTATTTTCTGTTTATTTTAGCTTCAGTGAAAGTATTCTTTCGTACAAAAATTTACAAACATTTACAGGGAACGGCAGACCTATCTATGATCAGAATACACTAATGAGATTCTTCAAAGACTCTGGTCCCTCATTAAAGAGTACCTCTGACAGAAACCTTTTGACGGCCGAAATTGCCTCTTTATTTGAATTCTTCAAAATATAAAAATGAACCAAAAAAAATTAGCCCAATTTTTTTTTATTTCAAACTTGAAGATAGGCAGAGGTAAGTAACGAAACCTTTGTTGAGGATCGATAAACCAGTGGTATAATTCTCGCCTCGTGGTCAGAAAGCGACGGTTCGATTACAGGTTCCGATTTTGCGCTTAACCGGACTTCTGAAAGCAATTCTTCACAATTGGACCTTAATGGGATGCTCTGCAGGAAGTTATATTAGTAAAGCGATAACCTCCCAGCGAACACCCCATTTCGTCTTTTTTGACTACTATTATATATTTTATATTTATATATTTTATTCACTATTATGCAAATTTCACCACGGTTACACAAGTTAAAACGGCACGTGGTTTACTGACACGACCAGTCCAAAAATTATATCCTTTAGAACTTTCTTTATAAATATTTACCTTCAATGTTGTTTGTATTTCTTTTTTTGTGTTTTCTTGTGCAGAAGGGATTGAGTGCCGCCTTTTGGAAAATTATTTTAAGACGGTGTTAGTTTATATTTTCTGTATTAGGTAGATTAATTTTTTTTTTCTCTCTTCTTTCGTCGGAAGAATGTTCTTAATTCAATATTTAAAAAAGAGAAATAAATAAAAATATATGTCATTGCTTTACTGTCAAATAAAATAATAATCGATAAAAATTAAATGGTCTCTCATCAAGTAAATTTTTGGTAGTTTTCTTATAATAGTCCGCAGCCACGTTCCAACAATATTAATACGATAAAGCATACATTAATTTGTTAAACAAAGAAATAAAACTGACGTCAATTTTGCTCAAATCCCGCCAAAAGTCCCGAGACCATAGGATGCGTATTTTTTACATTATTGACAGAGATCAGTAATAGTACCTAGTAAGTTGCCAGTGTTACGCCAAAACTCATTTCAACCAACAGGCTGGTAAAAATAGCCGTCAAACATGTTTGACGTTCGAATAAAATTCTAATCAACGAACGTACAGTATACACGAACAAAAACGGCGGACTGAGGTAGGTGGGGAAAAGGCGGAGGTTCATCCGAGCGAGCAGCGCGTCGCGCGGCACGAACACGTCGCGCCGGGTCAGTACCCCGCGTGCCGCGCACCGCGCCGCTCGATAACCGCTCGCACACTACACGTGACGTGAAAAATGGACAACGAAATGGCGGACCGAGAACAACCGCCAGTAATTTTCCCTCGGAAATTACTAAAAAAATTCATTCTGCTCTACAAAGAACTGCCGTGCCTATGGGACAAATCGTGCCCCGAGTACAAACAGAAGCGGAAACGTCACAATGCAATATCGACACTGACGGAGTTAGTGCAGGAATACGATCCAACAGCGACACGGGTACACGTGTTGCGCAAAATAGAGAGTTTAAGGGCGTGCGTCAGGAGGGAACACAAAAGGGTTCACGACAGCCGATTGAAGGCGAAGAGCCCAGAGGATATATACGTGCCGCACTTGTGGTACTACGATATGCTGTCGTTTGTGTTCGGTGAAGATGGAAACAATTATCAAATGAGATCTACCACCGCCGCAACAGACAATGTGGTAAAGGTTTATTCAGTTATTTGTATTTTTTGTTTATAAGTGCATGTCAATAAAGGATTTTATTATTATTATTAAAGTTTATTGTACCAAATATCCAAAGTGTACCTAGTTACTCTGATTTATTGCGCATAGAGTATGTTTTTGCGTATACTATATAGGGTTGCCAGGTGACAGAAATATTCCTTTAATGTCCCAAATTTAACCTTAACGATCTTTTGTTATTTTTGGTTTGAATCTAATTTTTCTTTTGGATACTTTTAATTTAATTTTTTTAAGAAAGAATCTTTTTTCTGTCATCTTCTGTCGTACTCACATGGATGTAGTTTCTGTGCGGCGATATATTTCTCCAACTTCCGTCGCAGCACGATCTCAGCTCCGTACCGGCCCACAGATCCATTGTCAACCAGAAGGAAATAAGCGTGACGATTGTTCAACACTGCTAACTTTGATCTAGAACAAACATTCAATAGTTGAATAGATACCTACTTATAATTTACAAGCTGTTGCCGGTTCCCGTAGGGATTTCGGGTGGATTTCTGGACATCCTTGAGAACTCTAATGCCCGCTCCACATTCATATTCACGAATGTGGAGCGGGCATTAGAGTTCTCGAGGGTGTTAAAAAGCAGTGTCACACACTCGATGATACTGTAACTTCCTAACAGTAAAATAGTTTTTATAATCGGTTCAGTAGCTCCAGATAATCGTCCCAAAATTTAAGCATAGAAATTGTACCTTTTTAAAAAAGGTCAATAGGCTATTTGACTAAATTTTTATTTTTAGTCCGTCCTGTAGATTCATAAAAAATATTAGACACGTATTTTTTATTTTTTTATGTAAGAAAAGAATAACGGAGATACGTTGAGTCGAAATGTCGCGTGACGTCACAAGCAGGTGCCGTTATTACCTGCATATGACGTTACGAGATCCACTCCCAAACTTTATTGCGCTTTATCCAACAAGGTAGATTATATAAAACAAATAAATAAGGAACTTCATCCCAATAAATTAAATGCTCGAAATTTTTAGTATAGGTATACGTTTCACTTCTTCCGCGTGTATCCAAATTCCAGAGGCATCTCTATAGCCTATGTAGCGTCTGTGTGGTGGCCCCTAGGATCGCTGCGCCCGTGTGCAAACGCACACCCTGTAGGTACAGACGCCTCTACGTGTATCTATACCATATTATAGATAACTACATATATAGAAATTGTATTTTCATTTTCAACAGGAGGACTCCGACGACGAAGTTGTCGATGACGAGAATACCACATTCCAACAATCAGCACACAGCTTTTTCACTGAGTACCACGTTCCTAAGAACATAGTGGAAGTGCCCGAAGGCTCGCCCGTGTCCAAAAGATTATTTTCGTACGACGATGACCACAACAGTTCAACGAAAAGACACTGCACTGAGATTGAGGACGAATATGATGCTATAGGTAAGAGATTTTGCTAATGGTTTGAGAATTTTATGTTACTTGCAGCAATTATTGAATACACAGGATAGAAAAAGCTTGTACGCATGTAAGAAGTTATACTTTCTCGACGACAAATAAATAACGATAAATAAATAAATAAAAATGTGGATACTAATAGAACCTCCTCCTTTTTGGAAGTCTGTTAAAAATGTGGATACTAGTATAACTTAAACTAAAGATGCAGCGCATGTGGCGATCATTGCCAAAATGTGCCTACTTAATTTTTAATCTCATTTTCCCAGAATCCCAACTTCTTAAAAAGTTTTAGAAAAAGTATATCTAGTTTCCACTATTTTAAGTCAATCTTCTTGCGGCATACACAAATAAAGTTATTTTTCATGTTTTAACAGGTATAAACGTTGCTGCTAAACTGCGTGCTTTGCCTCCCAGTATGAGAATATTGTCCGAGAAACTTATAAACGACGTTCTGTTCCAAGCACAGACGAATGGGCTGAGTTCCGCCACGATTATATCGACCCCGGATCCATTTAAATAGGCAACAAAGCAATTTATATTATAGTACCTACCTATAGTTGCATGTTGTTCGAGCAGAATGAAAGTGGGAATTTTTTAGAAAGAAAGAAAGATTTGTTTCAGCAAAATAAGACACACCACACAAATGAACATACAGAATAACACAAGTGAATTTTATATTTCCCAGTGAGTGTAAAAAGATATACAGCGTGTAACGGAAAGGTGCTGGTATTTATCTTCGTCAATTAGGCATACTTCGAAAATTCATTTGAAAATATATCGACTGCTTCCGCATAAAAAAACATACCTCGTCATCAGTGAGATTGTGATGAGTTTGCAATAATTATATGCAATTTATCTTTCACTAGAGATATTGCATAGGCAAGTAAAAAAAGCGAGTCAAAAAAATTTTGGTGATAATAATAATAAATTTTATTTGGCTCAGATCGATAGTCAGGGCCTTGCGTCATTTTACTGTAGGCACAAATAATATAATACTATACTAGTGTAGGTATATGAATACCAGCACACAGTCATCATATATGAATAAACCTCCTTTCTGTTACACGTTGTATAAAAAAGAAAAATCTAGTAAAAATTGTAAGCCTGGGATTTTTTCCTGTTTTTTTGCAACGGAACATATTTCTCTTTTTGCCTATCGTAAATTGCTGAAAATTATGTTACCTTGGCGAAGCCATTGCGTGATATGGCACGTCCCTGCCTTTGCCTATCAGCTCGTTCGCGCCCTCGACGATGCCCCATGGTGCTATACCGATGCTTACAACGCGACCAGCCCGCTGCGACCTCTCCAGCTGCAGTGCGTCGCCCACCTGGCGGGTCACACCTGGTGGAAACATTTTTCGTACCATGGATATACTAAACACACAAGAAAAACACACAGAAACGCAAAATGGCGACAAAATACCTTGTATGCAAGTTTTTTATTAATACGGTTTGGTGCGTAAGGATAACAAAGTTCTGTCGCACGCATGCATAAGAAAGTACCTATATCTACAACGTGTTAATGAATTAACTGAAAACCTGATACACCCCATTTAAAAAAATAAACAATAATATGATTAAAATATATTTGATGTCGAAAAAGTTTATACTTTAAAAGTTATTCAACATTAGTTTGGAGGTGACCTATCTACAAAATTCCAAGCGCTACGCCCGCGCCTACCGGTTCGATTTTTTTTGCTGCAGGCGGCGTACGCTCCAAATATTGTATTATAAATAATTTAGACGTGGGCTGGTAAAAACGAAAAAATATAACCTATATTAAAACATAGTGCGATCGATTCACTAGTCGATTCTGAGCAAACTACTTTCTAGTTTTCAGTTAATTCATTAACACGTTGTATATACATACTTATAATAAAACTGTAGAGAGGTCAATTCTGTATATTGAATATATATTCAAAATTTATATTGGAGGATAAATGGCGATCGACCATCATGAAAGGTAATTGGATACTGATGCCAAAAATGCAATCAGTAAATTTTTTGTCTGTCTGTCTGTCTGTATGTGCACGCATGGGTCAAAAACTACTGAAGGGATTTTAACCAAACTTGGTACGATTGTAGTCCATACTCCTGGGCAGGTTATAGGCTATATAATATAACGCTAAGACACATAGGAACTGAGCAGTTGCGATAAATTTGAAGCAAGTCGAATGAAAGTGATAAATAAATAAATCGATAAATTTGAACGGATTTGAATGAAATTTGGCATGCACGTTGTCAGGGGCACAGAGGACATAGGGTACATTTTATCCTGGAATTCCCGCGGGAACTTTGAAATTATCGCGGGTGAAACCGCGGGGCAAAGCTAGTTACTAATAAAATAAAAAAATGACATTGGTTTTAAGTGTCGACTACACTTTTTGGACAATATAATTTCATTTTACATCAATGTATGGATGTGAATAATACTTACCTACATTCTGACAAGTTTTTTTTTCATACATAACAAATGTGACGCAAAATAGATGGGAGCTTTCAAATGGAATGTGGTTGTTTGCACGCATAATAAGAGCATCATTAGCGAAATTGTGCTGCGTATTCAAACTCTATACACATAATATAACTAGCTGTCCCCCGCGATTTCACCTGCGGTAATTTCGGACTTCCCGCGGGAGTTCGGGAAAAAGTACTCTACGGCCTTCTTTGTACCCCTGCACTGACAGTAGTTTACGGTGATTAGCTGTTCCCCGCATTAATTTCGGAGGTCCCGCGGGAATTCCGGGATGAAAACTATCTTATCTTTTAAGTTGGGCCAAATACAACATAATGACGAAATTTCATCACGATCCATTCAGTAGTTTTGGAGTCCATCGCGGACAAACAACGTGACACGTGATTTATATATATTAGATAGATATGTAATGATCACTGTCCCATTTATTCTTGTTATATGAACACGAGCAATCCTGTTTTCGTGACATTGTTTTCTATTATTGGCCGTTGTGTATTTTCCTTTTGTGTGTTTTTCTTTCTAATAAGAAAAAGTTGGAATAACATGAAATTTTCTATAATAATACTATAATTATTTAACATCAAAGCAATCCGAATGTTTCAATTAGCAAAGACATTGACGTAATTTTTTTGTATGGAAATAAAACTTTTTTTATTAATAATCAGCTATTATAGACTTTTCCATTTAAAATTCGAATATTCATAATATTTTATCGAGTTCTAACCTAACCTAACTGTAATTTCTTGGGAATTAACCTGTATTTGCAGTGTAAATATAAATATAAATAAATTAAACAAATAAAAAAGTATTTAGCTCCAGCCTGCTGTTACTTTAATTTAAGTAAGTAGGTATGTTTATTTGGGTGTTAAACAAACAAAACCTGTTTCACAAATCCTAATTTATTATATAATATAAGCAAAGCAATTAAGACAACTTAGTTAAATTTCATATACTAGTACGTTTTGCGTGATGTCTCGGCTCTAACTACAGTAAAAAGGTCAAGGATTCTCTTGTTTATTTTCTTTCACAAAAGCCTTGAGTTTCTAAAGCTATAATGTCATAATATGAATAATCCAAATATAGTAATTCCAGTTGTTAGAAACAGAATAGGTATAATACCCTCAATAGTGAAACTAGCAACGTACTGCATATATTACTTGTGGTTTCTTCCACATTTCACTTTTTTCATCTCCTCATTGCCGTCTTTCAAAAACTCTTTCACTATATTACATTTCAGCTCTTAAATTGTGCTGTCTTCTCAGTCAGACAGACAGTGACCGAGGGTGTAACGTTGAGGGTTTATCTCCTACACCAGGACCTAAATTACTCGTTTAGGTCTTGGTATAGGAGAGTCAAGACCTAAATTATTCATCAAATATGTAGCTGTTACCCTATTGTTCCACCCGCATGGAATTCGGTAGACCCGAGTAAACGCTTTGTTCCGAGATAAAAGTATCCTATTGCTTTCTATCAGCGGAAGAGTGTAGTTCTAACGATTGCCCCCTACAGTCAAATGTACAAATTTTCTCTTTGGTTGGTGATGTTCGCTCCCACCACATTGCAGACACGAGCGGGCTTAATTTTTTGTTAAAATTTTATTTATTATAATATTAGTGATGATAAAAAATATTTTTTTACCAGTATTGGTTCCGCCGGTGAATATCCAAGCGCCCGTTGTTTTAGCGGCTTTCAGCAGACCTTTCCTCAGCACTTTTTTGAGTTTTGGTTGCAAGTCGAAGTTGGCCTTGCCTCCTTGGATAGTGATCAGCAGCTTTGGTCTGTCCAGCGCCCACTCTCTGGTCAGCAGTTGGACTATCAGCTCGGGACGGGTGTCGTGCGCCAAGCGGACATACTGGGAACATTACCAGTTACAATTTAGTGGCCATTTTGTGAACTTTTACATCAGCTATATTGAACTGGCGGCTTTTGTTAATTTCAACTTTACTAAGCTGGTTGTCTTAAATAAATACTTGTACTCTGTTACTGTTTTTTTTAATTTTAATTATTTATGTTGTGGGCAGTGTTTTGGGTCACTATATTTTTGTCAAGGTTTTAGGCTTAAGGTTTATCATATCTGGGTTAGACTAACACAATACAAAATATCTTTAGGCATGAATGGAACAGCTATTTTCATTATAGGAATATATTTGTGAAAACTGTTACTATAAGTTGTAAATATTTTCAGAAATATAGATTGTTCCTTGAAGAAATAAACCCTTTTATAAAATGTTTTAGTTGTTTATTTTCATTTCATCTATTTCGGGAAATTAAGAATAGTTTTAACAAAGAATAACTTATGTAACAAACAGCAATGGTATAATAAATTGTCACATACTTGATCGTGTGTAAGAATTTTAGTAAATTTTAACACCAAAGCCAACTCATAGAAAAATGTAAGTAAATAAAAACCAAACGTAAGCGGCAAAACGATCAGCTACAACTATTACGAGTGTTGTCGTCACCAGCTTAAACTTTAGGGTTGAAACCAACGGAATTTGAATCATAAAATCTAAAGAAAGTAGTTGAAAGTGACTTGTCCCGCCCTTACTGGAAGCTATAGATGTTACGAAACTTAGCTTCCAACGAATACTATATCTCAATTCAAACTTAGCTTCGCTTAGAATATTAAACTTATGTTGAACTTTATGTCATTAGGTATATGAGGTAGCTTTATTTGCTTAGACTTGCTGATATTTGTGATGAAATAGTGTATAGATACGGTACGGTACGTTAATTAAGAGTTTTATTTCTTATATTTGGTCGAATTATTAGTACTCAATAGTAGTGGTATTGGTCTCAGTAAAGTGTTCTGTTGGCACACCAATAACTAAATAAAACATTGATTGGGCATCATCATCTTCGACGGAACTGCTGGAAAACGGCCTAACGAAGGCTCTACGAAAGAGAATAAGAAGCGGAAGAAAGATGATTTTACACAAAAACTGCAATTAATAACCCGTTACAAATTTGCTGGAATCACTTTAAGTTAAAAACGATAGTAAATCCTTGTTCTATGCATATATAGATTGCGATAAAACAAAGCCTATATTTCAAACCACATTTAAAACAGTCTTTGTTCCGAGGCAATAAGTTGTTCTTTATTAGTTTTAGTGGTTCCAGAATTAACCCAGAACACTACAAACTTTTCCTCTTTATCATATCCATTTAGATGAAACTGACGATAACAAGAGGATTTATCAAAGAATATTTAAAGAATACAGTTTTAGGACACTAGGAAGGATGTAGGCCGTAAGGGTTGCCTTTACAAAAAAAAAAACTTTTCCTCATTACAAAATCAGTATTAATTTAAGTACATAAGTTACAGTAATTACTTGGGCTTTGGTGGGATGAGGTCCGCCTTGAAATTCGACGGTTCCATATGCGTCGGTGGGCGAGGCCTGTGTGTGCCTTGCTGGCACCCAAGGCTCGCCGGAAGCCGCTGTGGCTGTGCTGGAGCCGTGTGCCGTCTTACTGAGTCCACACCAACACCTGTACACCAAAAAAGCAGTGTTTAAGCGCAAGCCACATCGCGAACTAAGCTTAAGCTTATAATAATAATAATAATAATCCACATCACAATACACATGATCTACTTGATCCCACAGTAAGCTATTATTAGCTTGTGTCGTGGAAACCAAGCAAACGTGGTATATACTACATAGAATTACTTAAATAGATATATAAACACACCCAGACTGGAAAATGGACCCCTGTGTTCATCATACAATCCAGCTTATCTGCTGCTACCGACTATATGGGTTAAGCCAGCTAAGCTATCTGGGTTTATACCTAACAAAGAATAAGGATTTTATTTAATTCGCTTCATTAAGCGCATTGGAGTTAGCACAAAGAGGCACAATATTGAGCAAATATATAATTTTGCATGCAAACAAGACAATAAAAACATCGTAAAATGTGAGTCAGCGGAACGCCAGTAGTTATATTTCATCTCTTGACATGAGACTCAATGGAGCTGTGCATATTTTATGATTTGTAATAGCTGCGAGTGATATACAACTTTTGATGTACCTACGTATATTATTATCAGGTCTTATTTATAGCAACTTTAATAGATATTGATTAAATTGAAATATTCAACTGAAATATTTATTGTTACTAATAATTTTATTAAAGTTTAAAAAAGTGTTTGAAGAAGAGTCTGATCCTGAGATCAAAATTAATTACATATTATAATTTATACCTAATTAGATTTCAAGTGGCAAGGAACAGCTATATAGAATAGTTTCACTCCAACCTCGGCCTTTTTCCACCCTGATAGATAATAATTAATAGAAAAATCACTTCCTTTCGTTCAAACATGCTGTGATCAGCATTATCGTCCACTAGCTTTTCTCCGCAGTTTCACCCGCGTTAATTTCGGAGTTCACGCGGAAACTTCGGGATAAAAGTACCCTACGTGATACAATAATAATCGGTCGCAGTAGGTAGTTAAGGCATGAAAAGGCAACTAACAAACAGGTAGACGGATTGAGTCACTAATAACTACCGCAATCATAATACATTGTGTAGGTAGTACATGTAAAACATGATGATTGTTTGAGTATAGGCACAACGTGAAAGCGTGACATACAATTAATACGCAAACAAACACAAATTCGCTTTTTTAATATTACTAGTTGTGCCCTGCGGTTTCACCCACGGCAATTTCAGAGTTCCCGCGGGAATTTCGGGATAAAAAGTACCCTTTGTCCTTCTCTGTACTCCTGAGAACGTGCATGCCAAATTTCATCCAAATCCGTTCAGCCGTTTTTGCATGATTGAGTAACAAACATCCAAACATCCACACTTTCACATCTATACTATAATATAAGAGTAGAATCCGCGATTCTGTACATTGAATATTTTTACCCAAAATTAAGAGGGGTGATAAAAGAAAAGTAACCAAGCCCAAAAAAAAAGTTTTTAAAAATCTTTTCTGTCTGTCTGTTCGCGATAATCTCCGCATCTACTGAACGGATTGTAATGCAGTTTTCAGTAGTAGAATAAGCTAAGTGTGGAGCAACATATAGGCTTTATTTCATTCAAATCGGATGTGGGAGAAAAAAGTTATTGCATAAAAACTTTTCACGCGGGTGAAACCGCGGGCACGCTAGTTTTATAATATTAGTAGGATATATAATAGAGAAAAAAGGAATAGGAATAATCATGGAAATTATTATGAAGCATTTTGACGTCACTTCTCACTAGTATTCATATTATAGAGAAAGAGAGGCACGACGACGCCCCAGTTGGATGGGTAGTAGAAGTAATAACGGAACAAAAGGGCTTCCTTGGCACTATTCCCTAGTACCTACCTCCTTCCCTGACACCGCTCGAGTTTCCGGCCAAATGTCAAACGGCGTCGCGCCAATAAGCCGAGCAGATTGAATAACTTCGACGCAACACATAAAGTACAATTCTAGAAAAGTCTGCGCTACAAAAGGGGACTTCTATTGATAAATAGACCCAATTAAATAGCATTGCAAGTTGCAACCAATAATATTTTATTGAAGATTGCGCCTTTAAAAGATAATTTTGTAAGTTTATCGAGCATCGATGGTATCTCGCGATTTCACCCTGCTTCAGTTTTGGAATTCCTGCAGGAACTCTATATATTATGAGGATTCAAGTACTCTATCTCCTATCCTAAGATCTGCTCGCGAGGTTTCACATGCATGAATTTCGGTATTCCCACAGGCACTCTTTGTTCCGAGACAATAGTATTCTATATCACTCTATGATACTGTAACTTCCTGTCAGTGATTTTTAAAATAAATTCTGTATTGCCAGAGAATGTTTGTCTTACAGACTCCATCCGACATCCAAACTTCCAGACCAAATTTTATCTCGGACCGATTTCATAAGATTTATTAACCATAGTCCAACCCTAGGGCTCTTAGCGAAATCCTTAAAATACTGTACTCAATCCTTACTATTAAAAATGTGAAAGTGAGTTTGTTTGTTAGTTTGTTTATTTGTTACGCTTTCACCCCTTAACGGCTGAATTGATCATCATGAAATTTGGCATACACGATGTCAGGGGTACCTAGTACCTACAGAAAAGGACATGGGATACTTTTTATCCCGGAATTCACGCAAAATCTCTTAACGCAACGCAACGCGTTAACGCAGGTGAAACCACGGGGAACAGCAAGTAATAAAATAAATCTTAAACCTTTCTGTGGCCTCCTACTCGTAGAACTTTTTCTTATTGAATATTTTTTTTTAGTAAGAAGTAAGAACTCATGTTTTTGTGGATGTGAATAAAAGCTTTCTTTTCTTTGCTTTTCTTCTTTCGTGATACGGCTTAACAATATCTATTTTAGAATCTTAAGTAGATATCTATATGATACTGAGGGTTTAACAAAGCTTTTTTATGATTATAACATAATTTGGAAACGAAACTTTTTATTGGAATAGGAAAAATGTTAGTTACCTACATGTAGGTACGCGTTATTTTGCACGTTCAGGGTTTTCATGAATTTTCCATTAATTCGTTTAATTTTTAACAGGTCGTTGTAACTCTTTGCACGTATACGCCCGCGCCCTGGTACAAGCTTATAATGATAACATTGTTTATAATTTTTTTAACCGACTTCAAAAAAAGGAGGAGGTTCTCAGTTCGACGCGTATGTCTTTTTTTACTTTTTAGCCAGATTCACAATTCTATTTCGTATGACATTTCATAAAATGACATTGAAACCCCCAATTCGTACTTTATCCTACGAAATAAATATTTAAAAATATTAGACATAGATAAAGCTGTTTAAAAAAAAACCGAAGAGAGGTAGAGGATTCATCGCAGATTTAATAGGATGGTTCTTTTTCGAGAACGTTTTGCGTCGCGTATTTTTAATAGTGCATTTTCGATATTTAACAAATTATATATAAAAAAAATATTGTAGCAAAACTTACACATGTTCGTCTTTGAGGCTGGCCACGAAGTACCGACACTCGCGCTTCTGGAATGTGCTCTCGATCCAACTGCGCGTTGTTTTCTGGAACAAAATATACAATATAAATGTCAGTCTCTCTATTATGTTTATTATCTTTTATGCCTAAACCACTATATAGACTTCGATAAGATTTGGCATGAGGATAATATGTAAATTACATCCTGAGGAAGGGCATAAACAAATTTTAATCAAGAATAAATAATTGCCGAAGGAATCCTGGTAAAATAACGTGAGCAAACCTAATTGGGAGCAGATATCTATTACATATTTCAGATACCTATAATAATATCTATAAATTAAATATTCAATGTTGAGAAAAAGAAAATAAATAGATATTTTATATTGTAGTGTCGAGTTATTCAAGTAATAAAAATCGATATATTCATTGTTTATTATTTTAATAGTAAGTATCATGCATTTATTGTGTAAAGTATATTACTCCGCACCTACTGATGTGTCTAACTAATATATATAAATCACGTGTCACGTTGTTTGTCCGCGATGGACTCCGAAACTACTGAACGGATTTTGATAAAATTTTGCAACCATTTATAATATGGTCCAACTTAAAAGATAGGATAGTTTTTATCCCGGAATATCCTTGGGAACTGAAGGACATAGAGTACTTTTTCCCGCAACCTCCGCGGGAACTCCGAAATTACCGCGGATGAAATCGCGGGGGACAGCTAGTATATTATATTTTATAGTTTGTTTATGATATATTATATACATTAAATCGGAGAAGTTATTGTATTTTTATATAATATAATATTGTGTAATTTATGTACATATTATTTTACCTTAGTCTGTTTGCGTATCATGGTTTTTAGGTTTCGAACTAATAGGTAAAAAATATATATTTTTTTTCACTCACAAAGTAAGTAATCCTTAAAGTTGATAATGCATTTGAACTGAATATTTCAGATTCTATTAGAGTCAACAAAGATCCAACGAAAAAAACATTTTGTTTACCCCAAATGACGATTGTGGGGAAACCCAGTCATCCGTTTATTACCAACTGATTGATCGGGCCTTAAAGCCTCTCGAATATAAGCTACGCGGTGACATATGACATATGCAAATGACGTTGCTATATGACCCTTACGCAGCCATTATTCTAGCATACTGCCGCACATCTGGCATTTAGTATGGCTAAAAAGCGTCCGGCGTCCAGAACTGCGCCTACAAATGGCTTGTTTCTGGATGGTGTTAAAGTGCTGTTAAATTTTGAATTTTTGTGTTATTTTAAATAGTTATGAGAGTATTTGCCGAGAATCGAGAGCATCGGTACTGTCGTTAAATTTTTTTGTAAATAGAAAATGTTAAAAGTGTATTTTTCCGAACACACGCGTCTTCGTTATTTCAGTCACCTTTAAGCATCTGTTACCATGGAGTTTTAAGAGAACCAGATTTTAAACTTTGTCATTGGCGTTTCGCCATAATTAAAGAAGTAGAAGAAGATATTTTTATTATTAAGTAACATTGTCATTGGCAAGTTATAATAATAGACTTTATTATTAAAGAAGAAGAAGTGGATTTTATTGTATTTCCAGATAGCGGTTTTTGTATGTGTGCACACATACAAAAACATAAAAATATAATGATGTCTCAAGCCTATTCCCTTGGTATCCGCCGAGAGTACCGAGAAAGATTTTGCAATTTTTAGCACTGCAGTTTAAAACTGTGTACTGAGGTTAAAATCGCAAACTGACGCTGACCAAATACGAAAGTACATAAACTTTGGGACATAAAGGATTTGTAGGGTCATGGAAAAAATGGCAATGAAATTACGTAGTTACGTACGTTGCGAATATTCGCATCAGCATCCGCAAATGCGGAGCTTCCGCATAGATTTTGACATCTGCATCCGCATCTGTATCCTTTATAATCAATGCGGATAATAACGCGGATGCGAATGTAATATAAGTTGCGACAAGAAAGAAATTGAGCGGGGCCGGCGAATGAAAATTAGTACCTAAGTGAATGTAAAAAAAAATGGGAGCATATTCTTAATATCTACTAATTTTCATTAATAAAAATATTAATAATTACTTCATCATTGTTTTAATTCTTCATCTTAAACATCCGCATCAGCATTCACATCCGCGGATGTGAAATAATTGGCATCCGCAACATCCCTGATAGGAATCAAACCATTATTTATGCATCATATTTTTTTAGTAACTTAACGACGTAGAATTATTGAGTGGTCATGATGAAAACAGCTTTCTTGACAAGTTTCAGACTATTCGAAACTTATTTATGAATTCGTTAGTACACGTAGGTAAAGCACTTAAAAAAGTGAAGCGTTTGAAGACTTAAAGTGGAAATCTAAAACTTTGCTCGTAAAACAAACTCTAAAATTTATATTATCGTCCCGTCGAGATGTAAACTTAAGTTTAAAGGTGTAATTAAACCTAACTACTTATAAGAGTATTCCTAGTAGGTATGTGGTAGTTCGTGCAAACGTCTAATTATTTTGCTTCTTCTCATGTTGTAGTTTGTACTGTTTGTAGTGCTTCAAAGGCTATCAAAATGGAACTGTGAAACTGTGCTGAGTGTATACCTAGGTGTGTTTAATAAAGCGAAGTTATTACCTACTTCTATACTAACTGTAACATAGTCTGTAACATAATATTATAAATATTGTAATGAGGTAATTACTTCTATACTAACTATAACATAATATTATAATAAGGTAATTACACACATCAAAAGTGTCTAGGGATCAACATATATTTTTGCAATAACTTTTCTCCTGATTGATATTAATTAAAATTTTCTTTAAGGATTTATCAAATAAAGTGTTTTCGTTTGTCACAGTAACGATAAACCAAGTCACCTTGCATTAATAAAGAAATTTGCCATTTTCCTAAAAAAGGGATTTTTGACATTTGAACCACTAACATTAAAGTTCGAAAAAAAGACTGAAATAACAGTTCTCTTTAAAATTTTATTGGGTAACTTAAACAATTAATAATCCGTGTTTCTACCGCGAACACTAACAACACAAGAACATCGGTTTGGCATACTCAAAATGAGTTCATCCAAATCACGCTGTGGAATGGCCGCCCATGTTCGTTGCAACAACAAAAAAAGGTCTTCTTGCGACTGGATACCCTCCATATTCGGCAGAGCTCTTCTCTGTAGCATATCCCATGCATGCTCAATCGGGTTCAAGTCTGGCGACTGAGCAGGCCAGGGCAGGACGTTGATGTTAGCTGCGGCGAGAGTCTGTCTTACAACTCTTGCGGTGTGCGGTCGTGCATTATCATGCATTAACTGAAATAAGGGACCGATTTGCACTTGTAGAGGAACGATGACGTCTGATACAATCGTCTCAGCATAAATTTGAGCGTTGAGGTTGCCTCTGATCCAAATCAACTCAGTTCTTCCGCCGATCCAAATACCCGCCCATACCATGATGGTTCCACCACTATAAGGATGGACTTCCTGGCAGGATTTTAATCGCTGTTGGCGTCCAGGGGTTCTCCAGTGTCGTATACGTCTTGTATCCGGTCTCATATCAAAACGAGACTCATAAGAAAAGCACACGAAACGCCATTGTTCTTCTGCCCAATTTCTGTGTTCAAGAGCCCATTGATATCGAATCCTACGATTGTGCATTGCTATAGGTGGTACCCGTAGCGGTCTTCGGGAATGAAGGTTCACTTCATGCAAGCGGTTTCTGACTGTTTGGTCGCTAATTAAGTTCCCTGAAGAGTGATGAAGCCTCACGGCTAACATCATGGCGGTTATTGTTGGAGCTCTTCGAGTTAAGATTTGAATGTATCGGTCTTGTCTCCGTGTGGTGCAGCGATACCGTCCTCCATGGCGCTCAGCCACGGTACCAGTGCTTCGGTAACGTGTCCAAAGTCGACTGATAACACTCTGACTTGTATTCAGAGCTAAAGCCACAGTACGTTGCCGGGAACCAGCTTCTATCATTCCCACGGCTCTGAGCATTTCTTCCCTGCTTAAATGACGTCGCCGCTCCATAATAACGTTGGTTTTAATCAGTAGTAGGGAAACAGTAGCACTAAAACGTAGTGATTACCTTCTCTCTGGTAGCACTAATAATGTCTTCAATGCGTTGTATGTTTTTATAGGGAAAATATTGACAGCTGATTTTCATCTTTTACTCGAATTTGATTGACAGTTCCTGATTCAAATTATGTAATGCACCAAAAAGGATCCATATAAATTTATAAAATCATAAATTAATTACAAAGCCACATCTCAATCTCAAGAAATCCGCATAAAAATGCTTGATCCCTAGACACTTTTGATGTGTGTACTTCTATACTAACTGTAACATAATATTATAATAAGGTAATTACTTCTATACTAACTGTAACATAATATTATAATAAGGTAATTACTTCTATACTAACTGTAACATAATATTATAATAAGGTAATTACTTCTATACTAAATGTAACATAATATTATAACGAGGTAAAGTTTGAGAGTTCGTGAGGTTTTAGCGGGTAATCTCTGGATCTACTGAACTGATTTCGAAAATTCTTTCACCAGAAAAAAGTGAGCGTTATAGGCTATACTGTAACCCGGAATTCCTACGGGTACTCCGAAATACCGCGAGTGAAACTGCGAGAAACAGCTAGTAATTAAAAATACTAGGAGATAACGGCGCGCTGCTTGCCTTTTTAGCCGAGTTGACAATCTTCATTAGTTATCGCTATAGAAATCTAAGGAACGAATCGTTATGACGTAAAATCATAAATTAACGTGGTGACGTAAAATCTTCCAACCAAAAGTATTTTGCGTGACATGGCAATACGTTCCTTTATTTTCTATGCATTAGGTAACGATTATAGTTTTTTAACTTGGCTAAGGGGGCTGAGCCTGAAAGAGGCGTCATGCGAAGCGGCGCGCAAAATAATACTAGATCGTCACGTAACTGCTGTATTAAAGTAAATGGCTGTAGGTATAGCGCGTGCCAGCACCTAAATACCGACACGCCACGTACGTTTGACACTTTTTTTTTAAATTTGTTACATAACCATGGATAGATAGATAGATAGATTTATTCTCTCTTTAAAAATTACATTTATATTTTATGTTAAAATTAAATAAATTCACTAAAGAGATTGTCAATATAATAAAAAGTTTGAAATAATACTATTTGATAACACTAATACGAAAAAATGTCAACTTATACCAAAATAACTAAAGTAAATACGTAAACAATTTATTTTTAAATATAATGTTACCTAATGTCATAAATACTCTTTTACAGAGTACAATGATCTATCCAATAAAAAGTTTTTCAGTCGGTGCACAAATGTCTCGTCCGAGGTTTCGTTCTTAATGTCCACCGGTAGTTTTTCGTAGAACGTGGGACCAATGACACGCGGATTTCTGTCCATCAGTGCCAACCGTCGTGGCACCACCCTAAGTCTACCAGTCTGTCGGGTTACTCTGCCAGGAACATCAATCCGCTCAAAACTACTTAAATTCCGTCGCGTGAAAATTGTTATGTCAAATACGTACTGTGAATATAATGTCATTAATTTATATTTTGTGAAAAGATCTCTGCACGAGTGACCCAGTTTAACACCTGCTAATATACGCACAGCTCGTTTTTGCATCCTGAAGACCTTGTCCGAGTGCGTGGAATTTCCCCACAGGATTATGCCGTACGACAGGATGGAGTGAAAATAGGCGTAATAAATTTGCAATAGTGCGTCCGGGGAGATTATTGGCTTAACACGTTAAGTGCGGAACGAGGCCTAAATCACCCCACATGCAACTTCCTTGTGGTGCGGCAAGGAAAAACGTGAACATCTCTGTCGTGCGAAGGGCATAGCTTTGGTTTGGTCCAGTGTAGAAAAGAGATAAATGTATATTTGAGATGCGCTAATGGTCCCGGACTCGGTGGTATACCTACCTTGGTACCGGATGTCTTAGGCCTCGTACCGCACTGAATTAATATAATTTTAATGCGGTGCGGAACGAGGCTAAAACGTCCCATATCCCCTCGGACCTCGTACCGCACCCAACGCGAGCTCCCCGCGACTAGTGTTGTGCATCACGTCGATTGGAGAGCACGTCCTTTTACATCGCCGAAGATGTCTAAACGATGTCGGAAGAAGTTAATTTTAAAAAACCCAGAAACGGAACCAAAACAGGTAAGTTTTTTAATTGATATTTTTGTAGGTAGTGAAAAACTCCACAAAAAACGCAAAGCAGCCGTTGACAAAACAGGTAGAGGAGTAGAGTAGTAGGAGAAACTTATAGAATCTTTTATAAAAAAGGAAATCGATGAGATCCCAGGTAATGTGATGCTCAGATATATTTCTTGACAGTTAAAACAAGTAAACTTTCAATAGGCTGACGATAGTCAACGTGTAGAAGCTTTCATAAACCAAGCCTGGTCATTATTAAGTTATTTATTATTGTTTCATTTTCGCAAAATTAAATTATTTTGAATTTAAGCTACCTTACCTACCTACTCTTTCAACATTTTAAGCATAAAGCAAACACATTCATTTAATGCAGTTATACATTATCATTGTTATTCTCATCTACGATCTAACCTAAGTAACAATGCCAGTTTTATTACGTTATCTTTACATTTTTGTTATTTTTCAGCACCTGAAAGCAGCGCACGTCATTGCCTTGAAAAGGGTGAAAAAAGAAGATGTGTTGGTTGTTACTAGAAACTACGCACATTTTTACCATCTCGTGAAGCTGACAAAAAATCCAAAAAGATTTTGACTCAGTGCTCTAAGTGCAAAAAATCTTATTGTCTACCCTGTTTCAATGAAAAACACTCATAAATAAGTACAAAATATATATTGAGATTTTTTATAAAAAAGTATATTGTTACTGATTTTTTTATGTCAATTAAAGTTTTAATAAGTGTATTTTTAAAGCCCGAGGCAGAGTAAATAAGATAGTTTCTTTTCTACTTCTGGTTTTCTTTTTTTTCTATTCTGTGACTATTATTTCACACGAAAATAGTTAAACGTCGTTGCGTCGATATTATTTTTCTCATCACTAATCTTAGCGAAAATTTACACTATTTCAGTGCGTTACGAGGTGTATAAGGTCCCATATTTTGTTTTGCCAATAATTAATAAACTAGCTATCAGATCCCGGGGCGACGGTACATTAAGGTTCATCAATTCACTGTCTATGTCGTTAAGGACCAAAATTATAATTTATCTTTGATTTCGCGCCAGAAAATGGATTTTAGTCTGTTAAAGGAGGTGGGGTCTAATAGACCGCGTGTCGCCCTAACGTCTGGTCACGGTGCGGGCCGATAATACCTCGTGCCGCAGGAACGGAAAGTTTGCAAAAATTGGTGCCGCAGCTAACGTGTTAAGCTTTCTCATCACAAACACGGCACCGCTCAGTTTATCACAAAGAATCTCAACGTGATGTTTCCAGTTTAGGTTGCTGTCAATATAAAAGCCAAGAAACCTGTTAGTCACAGAAACTGGGAATGGGGTCTGTATGGTAGGGGACATAGTAATACTTCGAGCTGAGAATAACATCACGTTGGATTTGGTTACATTTAGAATAAGACCCTTTGTCGTAAACCACCCCTGCAACTGATCACAGACGGTTGTGATCTTACTCTCAAGATGTTCGTGTGTTGGAGCGCTAACTATGACCGTAGTGTCGTCCGCAAACAAGACTATGAGACCATCAGAGATACAAGTCGGTAAGTCGTTTATAAACGTGAGGAACAACGTGTTTCCTAACGCCGATCCCTGTGGTATACCGACCTGTACTGCACCTGCCTTTGAACGCACTTTAGTGCCCTCCATTTTCACCTCAACCGTCTGGTACCCATCGCATAAGAACGATGTCAATAATTTGTGGGCGTTGTGTTTTATTCCGTAGTTTTTGAGTTTTTCTAATAACAGCTTATTGTTTATAACATCGAATGCTTTTGAAAGATCGCAGAATATACCTGCTACCTTGTATTTATCATCAAGTGCTGTAGCGATGCAGTTATATACCAGTCCTTCAGCCGCTTTTGACACTGCGTTATAAGACTTGCCCTCCCTAAAAATATCTAGTAAAAGTGGATGGATTTTTAATATTTTGTTACATTTACTATCATATCGCATTTTTATCAAAAAAACTAAAATCTACAAGATACAAGAAGCCACTCGGTTTTGCCCGATATCTATAAAATTTAATTAATAATTAAACAACCAAACGAAAAAGTTAAAGCCACAAAAAAAAACAGATGATGCAGATGATTGTTATCGAAATAGTAAGAACTTTTTAATTTTATTTACAGTTAATAGCAATATAAAATCAATTCACAATATAAAAAGATGGGATTTTTTTCCCCAAAATTCATAAATACTTTCTGTCCAACTGGGATCCCTTGTTTGAATGCAGCAAGTACCTACTGGTGGCTTTAGTGAGGTCTTTCGTAGATACTGATCTCCTGATTAAAGATGATTCCCTGGGAGATTTATATGGATATAATCAAATAATATTGAAAGATTAACGATAGGCAGTTACCCTGCTTAATCTATATATAGGTAAGTACCTACTAATATTATAAAGAGGTAAAGTTTAAGAGTTTGTGACGTTGTAGGGGGGTAATCTCTGGATATATTGAACGGATTTTGAAAATTCTTTCACTTATCGAAAGCTACGGTACTCCTGAGTAACAAGGGGTAATTTTTATCCCGAAATTTCGAAAAGCTAGTTCATACTCTACGGAAATAAATCGAAGGTCGGTGGCCCAAGGAGACACCTCAAAGTGACGTATATTAACGTTTTTAAAAACACGGACATAATGGAAAAAATTCCCACCAAAAGTGTTGAGATGAATAGACGCAAAACCTACAATACTCGTAAATATCATGCAGCTTTGCTTGTATCGACGTCGACTTGTTTATACATTGGTAATTTCAACACTAAAGTACCACGGTAGAATCGCTACAAATATAATATTTAAAATAGGAATGCCGCAAAATCAAATATTTAATTTTAATCTCGTTACGAAGTTTCAACAGTTATAAAAACATCGTTTTAAATAACACTGCAAGCGAGCTTCTGCATCCAATTTGCCGCAACTCATTTTGTTTAATATTAACTCTTGGTACAGAGTTAAAAAAAGGCTTTCTCGCGGCTTGTTCTTTTCTCCGTAAAACCATGGTTTTTTCCTGAAAACAATATAACCGAATACAAACGCCTACCTAAGTTTTTATCGAACATTTTAGAAAATTGGCTAATCATAACATTATCATAAGTATAATAACGAAAACTTAAATATAAAAACAAAATTGAATTATAATTTTTTAATACAAAAAGATAACCCTTTTAACATTTCACTACAAATTTCAATGTCAAAAGCACAGAGCTCTTTTGTGTTTGTATAACGAATTTTAGGGCATAAAATTTGCCGTGTTTTATTTTATTTCAAAAAGTTAATAAACGAATAAATTCATCCTTTTTGCGCAATCTAAGCTCGACACCGAAAGCAACGAACTAATTTCCCATGTACTTGGAATGGGAAAGAGGTGAAAAAGGCGTGCGCACACAATTTATGAATATTCATTGCGAGAGACCAGCTAAGTAAAGGCACCGGTAAAGGTATACTAGTGCAAGTGGAAAAACACAACTTTACACCAGAAGGAATCTAAAGATTCTAATAGTTGGCCAGAAATGATTTCACTTGCATCAATTTACTAATTTCTATCTTCGAAACTATTATAGCTGATAGGTATTTTAAAATAAATTTTACAGGATACAAAATTACAGGCTTTAAGCAAGTTTTCGTACAACTTGTGGGTTGGATTAATATACGTAGGACCCGTCGTAGTACGAGTAATGGAATGAAGGCTTTATGCTTTCCGTGTAGAAGCACTGCGCTGTGCGGAAGTACAGGATCCATTCGCTCCCCACTCCTGAGATTAAAGCCATCTCGCAAAGTCAAGCAGAATAATGTGCGCCGGCTAATATGTTTTCGCTAACAAAACACGAGACCAAAGTCAACACCTGTTACGTTACGGACCCCGGCCACATCGCACCTGCCTACTGCAATGCGGATGTAGAATAGAAAACTAGATGCGACCAGATAACATGAATTTATGTTCGAGTTGTTACAAGATAAAAAAAAAATAGCTGCTTTACATAAACCCCAGCGAATAGCCGCGGGTTCACGTAAATTTCAGGATTCCATCAAAGATGTTATTAGGGATAGGTACCCTAGTTTTCTATCAGAATTTTGAAAATCGATTCCGTAGGTCCAGAGATTACCCCCAAAAAACAAACGAACTTCATAATATTAAATTTTAGACGAAACTTTCATTCTGAACAAGATTTATTTAAAAATATTTAAAGAGTACTATTTTAGAATAATAAAAAAAAAGTTTGTGTTAGAGATTCATTTGAAGTACCCAGATGTTAATGCCAATGCAACGTATCCACTATCACAATTGCTGTAATGAAGAGGTTCTACGAAGCCGTCTAGACAGGGCAATCATGCGGTAATATAGGGGGGAGGAGCCCATCGAACTTCGCATTGGGGTCCACGTTGAAGGGTAGTCGCAAAGTGATCTGGTACAGTCAATCTTCAAACACCTTGTGACAACCAGTAGGTCGTCGGCATTACCACGGTATCAAAGACCTACTGCATCTACTCTTTATTCTGTTGTTTTAAGAATAACAGATTATTCATTGTATTTACTTATATTCATTTTTTAGGTAAATAGTCATTACATACTAAAAATAATACAAAGAATCCTTTTTGAATTACTTATTAAGTAAATTTTTTTATAACAACGAAAATAATAATAATTTTTATTTTTCTCCTTACCTGTTCATTCTAGAAATGGAACAAAGAAAATATAATCACAGTGAAATGGAGTGAAAAGTAAAAAACGACAATAAAAATAGGTACAGTATTTGATAAAGAACAGGTATACAATTAAATATCTAAATCAAAAATATACAAATAAATAAATAAGCAATTAACACAGTAACCCTTATAATATAAATTCGACTGTAAGTTTTTTTCACGCCTACTCAACCTATCATCATAAATTTTGCATACATATTGTCAGGGGTACCAACAAGACAATTTAAGAGATATCATAACGCACTAGTGGTATAACGCCGCGCCGGCTCGTTACATCCTAATTAATATTATAAATGTGAAAGTAAGTTTGTTTGTTTGTTACGCTTTCACGCCTTAACGGCTCAACCGATCATCATGAAATTTTGTATACAAGTTGTCAGGTATACAGAGAAGGGCATAGAGTACTTTTATCGCGGAATTCCCGCGGGAACTCCGAAATTACTGCGAGTGAAACCGCGTGGCACCGCTAGTAATATACTATATAGAGAGGATTGAACACATCTAGTAAATTATCGACCTCACTTCGGGTGACCGACACGGTTGCGGCGACCTACATCACCCGAGCCGCAATTCCATATGTCATATTAATGCAAATTGTTATACGCATTCAAAGACGACTTCACTGAAACGTTACCGTACGAGGGCGCAAACCGTTTCCATGCGGAGATCACTAGATACGGCTAGGTCAGAGAGGGCTAGCCTAAGGGCGGCGCCACAGTCTCGGCGGCAGCGGCAGCGGCAAAAACAAATGGCAGACAACATAAAAAGGTGACCACAGCTCGCACCACTGATAGCTGTGGCCAACTTCTAATGTTGTCTACCATTTGTTTTTGCCGCCGTCGCGCCGCCGCTGCCGCCGAGACTGTGGCCAAGGGGTAAGAAAGTGAGGCGATTGTAGGTACGTCGCTATCCAAATGTTGAAGTTGAATGTGTTTAGACATGCGCAAAACAAAACCTTTCAGAGTGATGTGACATTACTTTTCCAGCCAGGTGATATTATGATGGAAAACATCACTCCCACTCAAACATTACTCGACGTGTTTTAAATAAAAATGGACTTAGTGTAGCGGTCATACCCTTCAAAATCATTAACAATTTGAGATATTACTCCACTACTCGTAACTTTTAATGAGCCGAGTGCCGAGTAGGCGTCGGGTGATAGTGTGATATTCGTTTCTCTTACGTAATGAGTGATGTTGCATCACCTCGTGGGGTGATATTACTCGAGTAATATTACGTATTCCACCTCTAATGTATTTGCAGTATGCTGTATTGTACGTGCGGTAGGTACCGCAAGGTCCCTAAATTTCCTACCCTTGTTTTAATGTTAAGCAAAGGTAACACTTATTAAAGTTTTAATCAATGTGCACCTGTTTGATGTCGCTGGTGTACCTTGCGGTGTTCTGAGAAATTTAATTAAAATCTTTATTGACATCATTTCAGTTGTTTAATATAAACGTGCCTAATAAAAAAGTACTTCATCAAGTTTGTGGCTATGTTTTCATAAATATACGTATGCATAATAAAATATCGCGCTAATCCTTATATTATAATGCGAAAATGAGTTTGTTTGTTGCTTTCACGCCTCAACGGCTCAACCGATCATCATGAAATTTTGCCTACACGTTATCAGGAGTACAGAGAAGGACATATTATAGGGTACTTATCCCGGAATCCTCGCGGCGCTCCAAAATTTACGCGGGTGAAACCGCGGGGAACAACTAGTACTATACAATCTTTTTTCAAGGTTAACTACTAAGAACTAAGGCCCATATTTATAAATGCTACTTAAACTTAATCCGGTCTTAATAATTGCTCTTCTAAGTTTTCCGAGCAATCAACGAGATACAGATTATCTTGAGAGGATATTCAGTTTGAGCAGAGTTCTCAAATAGTGTTTATAAATACGGACGTAAAAACTGTGATAGGCTATATGACTAAATTTTTATTTTCAGTCCGTCCTGTAGATTCATAAAAAATATCAGACACGTATTTTTTTCTTTTTTTATGTAAGTAAACAAAAAATAACGGAGATACGTTGAGTCGAAATGTTACGTGACTTCACAAGCATGTGCAGTTTTTACCTGCATAATATGACGTTACGAGCCCCACTCCCAAACTTTAATGCGCTTTATCCAAGTATATTTTCATTAATTTGAAAAAGCAAAATATACGTTTCTATTTTTTTTTTATCTAACTGACGGACTAAATAGAATTTAGAAAAAAAAAATTGTCAAATAGCCTATTGTCAATTGTTAATGTGTATGTATGTGCGTCTGTAGAATTCTCACCGTTTATTCATATTTATGGTATTCAAAGTTTTTTCTGAACACTAAAAAAATACGAATCTAAACTATTATCGCAGACCACCGACTTAACAGTGAAGTGAACTAAAACTGCAAGAAGGATTCTGTACAAGTGTTAGAAAAAGTGCGCGGACCTAATCCATTATTGGGCCCGCGTCGCGGATTCTGCTGACACACCCACTCCGTTAGGATAGGCCTGTATGGGGCACTTCAAAGAGGCTGATTATGATTTATACAGCAAAAAAGGGATAATTCAGGTCGCTGCCAAAATTTCATGTTTACAAATGAATGTAAATCTACTAATGTTAGTAGTACCTAGTTTAATAAAGAGGTAGATTTGTTTGGTTAATTGTACGTATATGGAACGAAAAAGCGGGCACTTTTTCTTCTTCTTTTTTACTCAATCTTCTTAGTCGCTTCTTCGTGACTGAGGGTCGTGACTATTCTGGACGACACGTTTTACCATGGCTCTCCGGGCCGCCCCAACCTCCGCCTGGCACATGGATGCCTGGACACTCGTCCTTAACTATTTCAGTCCATCGAAAAGGCGATCTCCCGCGACCCCTCTTGCCCTCAACGTTTTTACTAAATAGCAACTTTAAAATTACTGTGTCAATGTCAAGCCAGGTACTTATCGCTACTCAAGCACCTCGAACTCCACGTGACTCTGTGGTTGGCACGTAATTACTAGTCAAGTTGATAGAGTTGAACGTGCTAAAATCAGTGTTATATCGTTTCCTGTTATTAAACCGATTTTTTTATTGGTACTTGAGATATAGATGACATTTGATAAAAGCAAGCAGGGAAAGCTAAAAGTGTGAATAAGTATCAGTGATCTAAGTATTGAAGTGAATTTAGTTGTTTATCAGTCAATATGTTTTTGTAATATATTAAAAAGAAAACAATAAACATATTATGTACAGTAGAATTGAGAACCGCCTCCTTTTTAAAATAGGAAGTTAAAAAACGGTGAGCATAACTGAACGGTAAGAATTGTTACTTAAAATTAATGGTATCTTGCCCAAAGATTTCAAAAATCGTAGCTTTTACTTACTAGTAGTTTGTCATTAAGTTTAAAAAAATTGGGTTTGTTTATTTGTTATGCAACCACAGACAACTTTTATTACGCGCCACAAACCTCTGCTTGTTTATGGCTCAAAATCAAAGGACTGTCATTCACCTACCTTTCCAGTGTTTTATTAGGTTTTTGTTATGTACCGGCTGTTTTTATAGTCGCCAGGGACTTTTGTCCACTATATTTTTAACGTTTCATTTAAAATGGACCAACATATGGGGAGTTTCAATATTTACTAAGTGAATTCGTACATTTTGTATCAATAAGGGTCAGCAGATATTAGATAGATAAGGACGATATTTTATATTTTATTGTGAGGAACTACTCAAGCAGCAATCCGTTTTATCTGCGCGGACCTTAAAAGTATGTTTCAAATTGAAAGAAATATATACCAGCTGTTCCCCGCGGTTTCACCCGCGTTAATTTCGGAGATCCTGCGGTAATTCCGGAATAATAAGTACCCTATAGGTTATTCTGATGTATAAGCAATATCATTGTAAAGTTTTATTAAAATCCGTTCAGTAGTTTTTGCGTGAAAGAGTAACAAATATACATCCATACATCTATACATCCACATTAGCATTAAAAAGTATTGACATAGAATATGATGCTATAGTCCTTACCGAGTGCTGGCTGAGGGAGGGCTCAATCATCGACCAACTACCGGGTTACAACTCGTTTAGTACTTCCAAAAATATCAATAGGAGTGGGGGTGTTGTTGTTTATGTAAGGGAGGGTGTTGATGCTGCGGCAGTGGAGCCACCGATTGAGGATGCCAACTGTCTTGCTGTAAATATCTCCAATAGAATAATACTGTATGGCATTTATCGATCCCCTTCTTTCGTAAGTACCGACAATTTTCTGAGTTCTCTGGATAATACCTTAAGTAAATTAGGAAGCAACCTCCATATAATCATAGCCGGAGACATCAATATTGACCTGTTACGTGATTCAAATAGCAATCAATCGGATTATGTTTGTCTAATGGCCTCCCATGGACTTCTCCCTGCCATCACAAAACCTACCAGAAATAACGCATGTTTGGATCATATTTTCGTTAAATACAATAATGGCGCGGTGGGCGCAGTCTGTCCTGCTACAATCTCAGACCATGATCTCGCCATGGTTGGCCTCATGCACTATACATCTGAAAAACGAAACCGCTATGTCCTCAAAACTAACTATGCGAGGGTGGCAGATGTGCTGAAAACAGCCGACTGGTCAATTGTGACTGGTGCTTATGACGTAGACGTAGCAGCGGAAAACTTTAACCTCCTGGTTACACAGGCGGTGCATAATAATACACGTCCTATTAAGATTAGCCGTTCAAAGTTTAATATTAAACCGTGGGTCACGCCGGGGTTGATGAGATGCATGAAACATAGGGATAAATTGCATTTACAGGTGAGAGCTTCGCCGGAAAATCAAATTCTTCGTCTTACTTATACTAGGTATAGAAACTTTTTTGATAACTTGCTATTCAAAATAAAAAACGAATACCAAAATAAACAGCTAATAGACAGTAAACGGAATCCTTGCAAACTCTGGCAATCCATTAAAAGCATTTGTCAAAATCCTAGCCGTAAGAATGATGCTGAGGAGCTTCTCGCTTCAAAGCACAAACCCGACCAGGATATACTTAATGATTGCAACGAGTATTTCTCTACAATCGGAAGGAAACTTGCGAATACTATTTTGACTAATACCTCTGAGTCGCAGGCTACACTTGCTGCAAAATATAAACCTCCACGGACGGTGTCCAATTCATTTTATATGTACCCAACCGACAGTCTCGAGGTTGACAAGATCATTTCTCATCTTAGGAACGACAGCGCACCAGGTCTCGATGGGGTGAAGCCGCTGCTAGTAAAGGAGATAAGGGAGATTATTCTGGAACCACTAACCTTCATTTTCAATCAAAGTATGCAGTCGGGTCGCTTTCCGAATTGTTGGAAAATTGCTGCTGTATCGCCTATTCATAAATACGGGCCCAAAAATGTTCCGACTAACTTCAGACCAATCTCGCTTTTGTCGGTGTTCTCAAAGATACTTGAGAGAATTGTTAAGGCCAGACTAACCAGTTTTATCGAGAGGAACTCCCTAATCTCAAATCGTCAGTTTGGTTTCAGGCCAGGTAAGTCGACAGAGGATGCAGCTATTTTTCTTACCGATCTCATCTCTAGTCATCTTGACAAGGGCGATAAGTGTATAGGTATTTTTCTAGATCTCGCTAAGGCGTTCGACACTGTCTCAACCACAATCATGTTAAAAAAGTTGGAGTTTCTCGGTGTTAGAGGCGTGTGTCTGGATTGGTTTGCCAGTTATCTCACAGGACGGACACAAATGGTAAAGATTGGCGATTTGGTGAGTGACCCGCTCCCTGTGAGTTTTGGCGTACCCCAGGGTAGCGTCTTGGGCCCTCTGTTATTCACGCTGTATATTAACGATATCTTTGACACTTCCATCCCCAATGCAACTGTTATATGTTACGCGGACGATACTGTCCTCTTAGTGAGCGGTAAATCATGGGATGATACCTATTCTGCAGCTGAGGATGCATTGACGGGGGTCGCTTCTTGGCTAAACCGTAATTTGCTCACTCTAAATGTGGATAAAACAAACTATGTTGCCTTTACTAAAACTGAAGCCATGTCACCCTCACCTGGAAAAACTATCAAATTTCATACTTGTGTGTTTCAAACTGATAGTGATGTATTGACATTAGTTTCTAACTGCTCTTGTCAGGAAGTGAAGAGGCAAAATTCTATTAAGTACTTGGGGCTTCTCTTTGATCAACACCTTTCCTTCGCACAACACATCGCAACTCTCGCCACAAGAGTAAGGAAACTCATTTACGTAATGAAGAGACTTCGGGACTGTGCTACGCCTGGCATTCTACGCCTTGTCTATTACGCGCTGGTACAATCTATTCTGGTCTACGGAGTGGCAGTCTGGGGCTGTGCGGCCAAGAGCCATTTATTACCATTGGAGCGCGCACAGAGAGCAGTGATTAAGGTCATGTTAAGAAAGCCCTATCGATATCCTACAGACTTGCTGTACTGTCAAGCGAGGTTGCTCCGAGTGAGACAGCTGTTTATACTCAGAGCAATTACGCGTGCTCATGGTACCATTTTTGGCTCTGCCCAGCATGGTGAAATGCTCGGTAAACGTACCTACAAAGCTCTGCTTCCTCCATATAGATCGGTTTTTGCTAGGAGATCTCCAGCTTACTCTCATTTTTGCATATATAACCATATTTGCAAATGTTGTGAGATTAAACATATCAATGTACCTAGAGCTAGCAAGGTAGTGAAACATTGGTTACTCAAGTTGACCTATAGTGAAACTGAAGAAATTGTCAATAAAACTAAAAACAATTAAGCAATGAATTTTTCAAGTAACTTAGGAAACAACCAGTACACACACACACACACACATATACACGCACACAAGCACACACATGCACGCACACACACACACACACTTACACATATAGATTATATAAATTTTTAAGTCCATGTTGTATACATTTTTCAAATCTCTGTGTAGTTATTAGGTATACCGTATTTGTTAACCGCACTCGCAGATGGCCAAGATACAGGCTCAGCCTAGTTTGGTCACTGATAGATAGTCTCGTAATTCTGTATTCACCGTTTCTTTGTGTAATAAATAAATAAATAAATAAATAATAAAATACATACAAACTTTCGCGTTTATAATATTAGTAAGGATCATATTGCTTATGATATAATTAGAAGTAATATTATTAGTAGATATTTCTTCATTCTTCACACAATATCTCGTCTTCGCGTCCTCTCGTTTGTGTCTTTGTGTTCTTATTGGTAAGAATTTAGTATTATTATATTCAAGTATTTACTGCTTTTAGAGTTACATACTTGACATAACAGGGTCTTCATTTACAGGTGTCGCTCCAATCTGACTAGTAGGTACTTCATAGTATACTACCGTCTAAGTTAAATATGATACAATTTGGTTAAATGTTACATTAAAATTACTTAAATGTAACATTACATTTTTGAATGTTATATTAAGCTACGTAATAGATGCACAACCCTAAAGAGATAATTGAGCTCGTGTTTAAACAAATTAAACATATTTCAATGCACCTAAGGTTGCCACCCGTATCGTATCAATCAATTGTATTATATGTATACTAGCTGTGCCCCACGGTTTCACCCGCGGTAATTTCGGAGTTCCCGCGGGAATTCCGGGATAAAAAGTAACCTACGTCCTTCTCTGTACCCCTGACAACGTGCATGCCAAATTTCATCCAAATCCGTTTAGCCGTTTTTGCGTGATTACAGAAAAATAATATATTTAGTAAGAAAAATAGTATATTTTTATTCCTAATAAAACTATCACGCTTTTGGAGCACCCGCATCAGCGCAGCAGGTGGAATTTCAGAACGAAACGCATACCCGGCAACAAAACGTCAACTGTCAGACTAGCAATAATTTGTAGATGAGTGCTACCCGATACATAATGTTTAAAAATAAATGTGTACTATTATTTCCCTGTAATTCCCAAAAGCACTATATTTTTGCACATTTTTTCGGAAAAATACTATAATCAGCCTATTCTTTCCAAAAAAGGTGGCAACCCTAAATGCACCGTCGCTGACGAGAATTGTATTGTTTTGTTATGTGTTTAGCTATTTACTTTTATCTACTTAACCCATACCGACGTCGTATATTTTTCACAAAACCCCAAACGTTTACTCACGAGTCACGGTTTGTTATTGTACAATGTTTGCTAACATTTACGGTGAGTTACTCGTAGCTTTCAGTTAACATTGCAGTGTTTTTTGTTATTGATGAAAAGTAATTGACACAATTTGAAATCGATCTCCAATTATTGCTCCTTTACAGAAGCTGTATGAACAATATATATGTAGCTAGCTATGTTACTTAGTTATACGTACATTAAGCAATCTATACCTACATGTACTATAAAACTATAAAAAATATTCTTACGCTCGGAAGAAGTAAAGGCAACCAAAGTGTGCTGAAACTTGTACCATTTATTTACAACAAAAAAGTCTACATTTTGAAAAAAAAAAAACGAAAACAACAAAAACGACTGGAGATAATATAATTAACGAATGTGTAGTATTTCATTTTATTAACCTTAGCAATTCCTTTCAAAATGCACCATTCAATAATTTCATGATTTTTATCAGACAACCCTGAATGTAACACGTGTACCAAACAAATAAGTGTATACTACTCTTTTGAAAGACAACGGCGTAGTAGTGTGATAGTTACGAATCGAAATTCAACGTCATCCCTAGCTTTCTACCTCGAATCGACCTAATCTCTCTCCTATCTAATCTCTTTAAACCATAGGCTTTTTGGTGTTTGTTGGGTAATATGTAGCTAAAAAATAAAAATATATAGCTGCTACAACGCCACTACACTAACCGTAAGCTCTACATGCTACGCCTTATTCTACGCTACAATATGCTACCATTGCTACGCTCTACGCTACGTTGTTTGCTACGCTCTGCACTACGCCACAAGTAACTCAGTTAAAATGTAATATAGCCTCAGGGAAGTTAAATAGGCGGAATAAAATGGAAAAATTGTTCTGTCCTGTACCTACTTAATAAGTTGTCTTCCGAATGGCAATTTTATACCATTGATTCCTTAACTTTTGCCGGCGGTTTCACCCGCATTTATTTCGGTATTCCATCGGGAACTCTCTCCGGCATAAAAAATCTCTTATGTTACTCAGGGCTGTAATTTTATCAGTAAATTATTATTATTATATCTTCTGTAGTTCCAAAATTCCCCACTGTAATTCACGATCAAGCTTCACCGACGGATTGATGAAGAATTTTTATTCTGTACAGCACGTGGGATTTTTTCTTATCGCCTCTTTATGCGTATTTATAATATTGAATAGATATACTCAGTGAAATCTGGACTGTATTTTGTTTTAGCAGCGCAAGATTGAAGAGGGTTCATACTTGGCTAAAACTGCGCGGGCCGCTGTTTCACAGGAGTTCCAGTACAAAAAGAAGGTATCTTATGTCCATTTCTGTACCTATCGTTTCTACATCTAATAAAAGTGTGAAAACGTAACAAACAAACACATATTCGTATTTATAACATTACTATATGATTGTGGCGTTTGCGTTCTGCAATCGATCGGCTTAGAAGGAGGGTAGCCCGCACTACCAGTCGCACTGAACTTATGTGTGAATAATTCAAGTGTGGGGATAATTCGACACCGAACCGTGTGTATTTGTTAGGCAATGCCAGACCTTTAATTCATATTTATGAGCACGCAGGCAATTGACCCTCATGCCAAATAAATTATATTATTCAAAGTAATATACGTATATTATATTTACTTTGTTTATTTGTACACATTAAAATTATATCTTGATAGAAATATTATATTACAATTAAACTTACAAGTTTTTGTAATATAAGTAATTATAAATAAAAATGTGTTTTGATTCATTCTAATATATATGCTAATATAGTAAAGAGGTAAAGTTTGTGAGTTTTTGCCGTTATAGAGGTAATTTCTGGATCTACTGAACCGATTTTGAAAATTCTTCTATTGTAACCAGGAATATTTGCGGAATTCCGAAATTACCGCGGGTGAAACCGCGGGGAACAGCTAATAAAAACATTAATTTTGTTTTTTTTTTTTATCAAACTCAAAACCTGTGAAATTATAAGCTAAAATTCCTGGTGTGAATACCTGGGCATGGTATTGAATTTATAAAATTAGTTGATTGTATTGAAATCATAGAGATTATGTATACATAAATAAAGGTACCTACAGGTGAAACTATTATAAAGTGTCAAAAAATTTGCTCGTGTCTCATGTTCTTTTGCGGCGTATTTCTGTGACGTCATCGAAATAAACCACAGAACAGAAAATAACAGACAGATTATAAAATATGGCATATTTTAAAATAACGCGCCAATAACTATGTGTGACTTTATGAAACCTCAAAGGGTCATAAAAGATGGAGATATAACGTAAAACTCAATAGACCTGTCGCTATCAATATAATTCAGACATAAAGTAGGTTGAGGACAACTTACAAGATGCCTTTTATATCATAAAACTAGCAAATACAAGTCTAGATAGACAAAACTTTTTAAAAACCTTTTTTAAGTTAACAAAAAAAGCTATAAATAACAAAATACCGATTTAATCCAACAGACCAAAATACACGTAATACTAATAATGGTTTGAGCTACCACTTTTCAATTTGAATTCGGTGCCAAATCCCTATAGGTGCGCTTATAATTTGTGAAGATTTCCCTCGATTTCTCCAAGATTCCATCGTCAGATCCCGATTTGGTGGCAATGGAACCTAATTGGGATTACCATGAAATTTTGTATGCTCGTTGTTAGGGGTACACAGACATATTGGGTACTTTTTAACTGGGAATGCCCGCGGAAACTCCGAAACGAAGGTAAAACCGCAGGGAACAGCTAGTTAAAAAATAAAATGTTATAATATGATCCGCTTAACTCACCGCTTTCCCGCAGAATGAATGAGAGGTTTAAGGCCGTTGGCGCATCTAATTTGTGCTCCTTATTAATATTAAAAACAGGCATCCCAACCGCTTTGTTAATGTTTTTCCAGCCACAAGCCTAAATTTTCTTTCAAAATATCGGACTGCTATTAAAGACTAAGCTGTGTCCGCGGTTTCGTTGATATGTGAATTATACATATTTATATATTTATTTCATATATGATTTTATATTTAGTGGGTCCGAGAATAGGTCATAGACTATTTTAATACCCCTAGGGTGGCCATCCATCATTTCTTTTTTGACAATTCCTGCGTGAGTTCCAAAACTCACGCGGGTGAAACTGCGGGCTGCAGCTAGTAGTCTATAGACGTTACTACACACCTAAAACTTGTAAGAGAGTATGTAGAATGGAATGCAATGCTCCATTAAAAAAAAGAAGTATCGAACCACTTCATAATAAAACCATCCTTGAAAATGTGTTAATACCTATAAAATAGGTACACCATTGTTTTTGTATTGATAAATAGGTAGGTACGTCGTTACGAGTACCTAATTCATAAAATTCACGAGGTGTCTGCTCATAATGTGTTTTCTTTTGTTTTAGCGTCGACTAATCGCGCTAATTATTGTTTCGTCAACTTTTACACCCGGGCGCTATTATCCCTTAATTACTGCCATAAAAAAGAACCTTTGAAAAGTTGATTTTTAATTTCATTATCTACCATGCTTTATACCTACATAAAACTAGCTGTCCCTCGCGGTTTGACCCGCGGTAATTTCGGAGTTCTCGCGGGAATTCCAGAACTATAAACCTTCCTCTGGAATCACTCTATCCATTGGTGAAAACTGCACGAAAATAAATTCAGTAGGTTTTGAGTTTATAGCGGAGAGACAGATAGACAGACATACAGACAGGCAGACATACAGACAGACAGACGTGGCGACAGACTTGGTTTTAAAATATGTAAAGATACATACTACATAAATATACATTTTCTTTTTTTTTTTTTTTTTTTTATTTTATTTTTCAAAAATATAAATACATGGCATGTTACAAGAGTCTATCTATACTTATAATAAAACTGTAGAGAGGTCAATTCTGTACATTGAATAAATATTCAAAATTAATTTTGGAGGATGAATGGTGATCGATACTGATGCCAAAAATGCAATCAGTAAATTTTTTGTCCCCATGGGTCAAAATTCCTACTGAAGGGATTTTAACCAAACTTGGTACGATTGTAGTCCATACTCCTGCGCAGGTTACAGGCTATATAAAATAACGCTAAGACACATAGGAGCTGAGCAGTGACGATAAATTTGAAGCAAGTCGGATGAAAATGCGCTTTCTAGCTCTTATACGTTGACTCAATAACGCAAAATCGGCTGAACGGATTTGGATGAAATTTGGCATGCACGTTGTCAGGGGTACAGAAAAAGACATAGGGTACTTTTTATCCCGGAATTCCTGCGGGTGAAACTGCGGGGCACAGCTAGTACTACATAAATACACATAATATTATACAAATTTATCCCCATTAATTCCAAGATCATTAAGTTTTCAGTTTAGATGTACGAGATGGCAATTTCTGGAAATACTGAAGCTATATACGGTAGGTATTCCGTAGTTTGTACCTAACATGGGATGAACTTCGGTATCCCTGTGGAAACGCTCTGTACCGAGATGAAAAGTGTCTTGTGACAAAATCTTTTGACAAAATCTTCCATGACATGACTACTGCACGTCCATGCAACAAGTCAACACGACTCCTATATGGAAATCGAGAAAGACAGATAAATTCGACAGAGACACGATAACAAAGCTTCAAAAGTAGCTAAATTTGATTCCGTGTCGATCTCATTTCGATTCGAGTTCGATTTGATCCTAACACGATTACGTCAAGAGTATGACCCTTACTCGATTGCATCAAGAGTAAGCCGGCTGATTCGAAAAATGTTTTTACATCGCACAATTAAAACAAGTCTAACTATGAGGTTCCGAAGCGAAAAGCTATAGCCTTAATGATAATAACTGTTCATTTGTTAATTGCTTAGTATGCGTATGAATTTGTAACAAGCAGTAATCCCTTTGCAGCCATTCGTGTAACAGTCAGACCCGAGTCCTGTCTAAATATAGATATTTATGTTCGGTCCATCGGCAGTTTAATCGGGCAATGCGACCCGGTCGCCGTAACAAACACGTTCAAGTACGTGCTTGTTGCTTGAGCACGACTTATGTAAGTCACAAAACAAAATGCGACGAAAATAACAAAAACACGGCAGCTGTTGTTTTTGAAGACTCTGCGACAAGGATGTTTTGAACTCGAGCTCGGCATTGTTCGGGCACCAGAAGTGCAACTTATGCTAAATGCAAAACACTCTTGCCATAATAATATCTTATACCTATAGTTATTCTGTTCTTTATTATTATGTAGGTAATAGGTACATCTGCACTAAAAAAGATAAAATTCAATGTATAGGGGGTAATTTTTGAAACTATTGAACCGATTCGAAAAATTATTTCATTGATTGAAAAAGTAGATTTTGTTATGAATTACGGTGCACAATTTGAACAGTAAAATTTCGCTCTGACGGTTTTTTACACGGGAATTGAAATATAAGCGATGTCTGGAGCTGATTCCGATTTATCCGAAAAAAGCTCCGAGAATGATTATGCAGCCTTTATAGCATCAAAAACTGCGGCTGCAATCGTATAAAGAGCTATAATTTGTTTATTGTAAGTTGACGCTGGCATAATATTTAATACTTGAAAATGGTTTGAAAAAAAAAAGCCTATTTTTAACCGACTTCCAAAAAGGAGGAGGTTCTATGTTCGATTGTATGTATGTTTTTTTTTTTTTTTTTTTTTTTTTTTTTTATGTATGTTCACCGATTACTCGAAGACGGTTGGACCGATTTGGAAAATTCTTTTTTTGTTTGAAAGGGTATACTCCCAATTAGGTCCCATTGCCACCAAGTCGGGATCTGATGATGGGATCTTGGAGAAATCGAGGGAACTCTTCAAAAATTATAGGCACACCTATAGCGATTTGAGTATTTTTTATAGTAAATCGTTCATTTGCTGATGAAAAGCAAAATTTGAAGAAGTGGAACTGATGATGAAGACCATGGATGGTCATCAGAACTACTTAACAATAATACCTATTTCATGGGTTCCGATTGGAGCGATTTCGAAAATTGTTTTTGTTGTTTGAAAGGGGATACTCCCAAATCGATTCCATTGTCACCAAATTGAGATCTGATGATGGGATGTTGGAGTAATCGAGGGAACTCTTCAAAAATTATAGGTATACCTATAGCGATTTTTGTATTTTTTATAGTAAATCGTTTATTTGCTTTCGGAAAGCAAAATTTGAAGAAGTGGAACTGATGATGAAGACCACAGATGGTCATCGGAACTACTCAATAATAGGTATTTCACGGGTTCTGAATCGTTAACTTTAATATGGTTTCTAAACAATTTATGCCCGTCACAATGTATATGGTGAAGTGGAACTGATGGTGAAGCACTAGGAGAACTCCTCAACAATTAACGTCCTTGCGTCGGGAAAAGTAATATTTTGTAAAAGGTGATGAGCAGTTGACATTAGGCTATTGTAACTCAGAGAAATTACCAACTAAGTCACTTAAAAGCGAAAAATAAACAAAAATTTTTAACAAAAAAATTAAAACCGACTTCCAAAAACACAAAACTGAAAAGCTAAAAATAAAATGCTAAAATTAACAAAATACCGATTTAATCCAAAAGACAAAAACACACGTAATATTATTATTGGTTTCTGCTACCACTGATCGGTATGAAGTCGGTGACAAGCCAAATATGGAGGGGGTAGATGGGCTAAGTCGACTCCCGCCACCAGCTCTTCGTGAGCAGGACAACCCAAGTGGGCAGACACCAGCGGACTTGTCACCGAATTCAAACCGATCAGTGGTAGCAGAAACCAATAATAATATTACGCGTGTTTTTGTCTTTTGGATTAATAAGAATTTATGGATGAGAAATTGAGATTGCCTTTGAAGCGTAAGCGGTCAGTGGGAGGGACTATAAAATGTTTAGAAAACATTCATTTCTATTGAAAACTGTTAGAAATTGAATGACATTCAATTAAACGTTAAAATCTCTTGATTTCTCACAAAAATAAAATAATAAATTATTATATTTGTACCTACAAGGCAAAGTAAATATATACAAAAGCTTTTGCCTAAACTTGCCTACTATGTAGTTGCATAATATCTTTATCTAATATTATGTAAACACCTATCTAATTTCCTCTCTTCTCACAACCACCCAAAGTTTGCCTGGGAGAGATCTCTTTAAGCTATAAGGCCGCCTTTTGTATACCTGCAAGGTTAAATTTAAGAAAATTTGTAAAAACTTCTATTTTGTTGGGTTTACAATGTTATTTATCTTTCTATCCAAACACGTTTACACTACATTGTTGTTCATAAGAAAAGGTAGTCCTTCCTACTATCCTTGTTAACCGACTTCCAAAAAGGAGGAGGTTCTATGTTCGATTGTATGTATGTTTTTTGTTTTTTTTTTTTTTTTTTTTTTTTTTTTTTTTTTATTTTTTTTTATGTATGTTCACCGATTACTCGAAGACGGTTGGACCGATTTGAAAAATTCTTTTTTTGTTTGAAAGGGTATACTCCCAATTAGGTCCCATTGCCACCAAGTCGAGATCTGATGATGGAATCTTGGAGTAATCGAAGAAACTCTTCAAAAATTATAGGTACATCTATAGCGATTTTTGGATTTTTTATAGTAAATCGTTTATTTGCTTTTGGAAAGTAAAATTTGAAGAAGTGGAACTGATGATGAAGACCACAGATGGTCATCAGAACTACTAAATAATATGTATTTCACAGATTCCGATTCGTTAACTTTAATATGGTTTCTAAACAATTTATGCTCGTCACAATGTATATGGTGAAGTGGAACTGATGATGATGTATCAGTAGAACTCCTCAATAATTAACGTCCCTGCGTCGGGAAAAGCAATATTTTGTAAAAGGTGATGAGCAGTTGACATAAGGCTATTGCAACTTAGAGAAATTACAAACTAAGTCACTTAAAAGCGAGAAATAAACAAAATTTTAACAAAAAAATTAAAACCGACTTCCAAAAACACAAAACTAAAAATCTTAAAAATAAAACGCTAAAAATAACAACATACCGATTTAATCCAAAAGACAAAAACACACGTAATATTATTATTGGTTTGTGCTACCACTAATCGGTATGAAGTCGGTGACAAGCTAAATATGGAGGAGGTAGATGGGCTAAGTCGACTCCCGCCACCAGCTCTTCGTGAGCAGGACAACCCAAGTGGGCAGACACCAGCGGGCTTGTCACCGAATTCAAACCGATCAGTGGTAGCACAAACCAATAATAATATTACGCGTGTTTTTGTCTTTTGGATTAAATCGGTATGTTGTTATTTTTAGCGTTTTATTTTTAAGATTTTTAGTTTTGTGTTTTTGGAAGTCGGTTTTAATTTTTTTTAATTTTAAAAATGAACAGCAAACTAGTCTAATATCGTGAACACTGGTCGTGAATGGCAAAACGCTACCTTTTTCTGCTTGTAGTGTAGAAATATAGGAAGTAATTTAATCCCGCATCCGTCCTTCTCTGTGCCCCTGAAAACGTGCATGCCAAATTTTATCCAAATCCGTACAGCCGTTTTTGCGTGATTGAATAACAAACATCCACACTTTCACATTTATAATATTAGTAGGATTACTAGTATTTTGTAAAGCAATGGCTCTTACAATGATCCGGCAACACATACATAATGTTAATAATATGAAATTGTATTTACAAGCGAGTCTACACGTCGAATATGTCTAAAATAATAGTAGATTATACACCAAGGGGATAAAGCACTGTTTTATGTCACGGGCGCTACATTGAATCCTGAACATAACGAAGGACTCCAAATTTAACTCCCGAGCGCAGCGAGGGTGTTATTAAGTTAATTCCCGACCAAAGGGAGGGAATTAAGATTGAGTCCTGAGTGCAGTGAGGGATTCAAGCGCCCAAGAAAAAAACAGTTTTATCCCTGTGGTGTATACTCTACTTTTCTCACATAATGCGAGACAATAAAAAACCAGGCTTAGTAGATCCTATATAGCCACTTCTTTCAGCTGGCGTGGCCTACTCGATTTGACAAACAAATGAAGTTCGTCTCACTGCGAATCTAGTGGGCCACGGCTTCGGTCTTCGAAAATCGAGTTGGCCGCGCCCGCTGAGAACACATTCTGTTTAGCGAAATGAGACGTTATGGACATAGCAATAAGAATTATGAAAGTGAAAATCACATTATTGACCAGCGGGTTATAATGAAATTCAATAGAACATTATAACCCGGCTAAAGCCAAGAGATATAATGTCTTGCTTTCGGTTAGGTTTACATGACATATAATTCGGCATTGTCGAGCATGTGGTGTGAAATAGTACATTGTTATCCAAGGGGTGAAAGTAACTCATTTAGTGCCGAGACGGGGTTTGGCGCCCGAGCGTAGCGAGGGCGCCAATAGTTCGAGGCACTAAATAAGTTACTTTCTCCCGAGGGTAACACTGTGCTTTTCATTACGAATGCAAGGAAAGTCAAAATAAAAATAGGAATTAGCTAAAGAAAAAATGAGTGTAGATCGGATAGTCGCTTGACACTTTCCCACCTATTTCTTTTTCTTTGGCCGGCTAGCTATTCAGCCAGTATTTTTTATTTACATTGTGGCGACCTAAAAAAAAATATTTTCTTTAATTATTAAGTATTAATTAAAGAAAATAAAAAAATATAAATAGGAATTAGCTTAAGAAAAAGTGAATGAATTTTATTTTAATTAATACCTACTTAAACTTTACGTTATTTCAATTTTACATCGCGCTGGCTGTATAGAAAGTTGAAACATGGTTCAATAGAAATGTGAAAATAGACCTAGTTTTTTTTTAATAATTTGACAGTTGTCAGTTGAAAGCGATTCTCCCTAGGGCTGAAAAGGGCTACTTTCAACCTGCTTCTCAGGCAACTTCAGACCTACTTTCCGAGCATGAGTAATGAAAAATAAATTATCCTACTATCCTACTAATATTATGTGAAAGTGTGGATGTTTGGATGTTTGTTACTCAATCACGCAAAAACGACTGAACGGATTTGGATGAAATTTGGCATGCACGTTATCATAGGTACAGAGAAGGACATAGGGTACTTTTCAGTGCTGGAATTCCCGCGGGAACTCCGAAATTACCGCGGGTGAAACCGCGGGGCACAGCTTGTACTATAATAAATGATAAAAAAAAAAAACAAAACTATGATGGTTTTTATAATTTTTGTTTTTCTGTTTACATGTTTTTACTCAACTTTTGCAGGCGCCCTTCTTATTGTTGTCTAATTTACCTATACGTAGGCGTTGCTGTTAGGGCGCACAAGAGCTAGTATTAAGTAAAGACTGAATAATCCCTTCTCCGTGCTCAGTAAATTGGTTCAAGCTTAAGAATAAATTAAAAGTTAAAAGTTTGTCACTTTACGGAAAGGTCCACAGAAAAAGTTATTAAAAATTCTCTTTAGATTGTGTCATTGCGATTTGGATAAAGATTATTATACCTCATGCGCATTGTTTGAAATAATTCAGAGAATATTAAGATTCCTTCAGGAACTTTCTGTTTTGCCGTAGCGTAAAAAGTTATTTCGAATCAAACAAATGTAATATTGGTAAATTAAACATCAAATTCTATCGAAATCTGCCCAGTAATTTCCGCTACAACCTCAGCTCATCACGCATAAGTTAGAAACCCAAAGAATCCGTGAAATCGATACGAACTGATACCTATCTATCTATGTATATGTAATTCGTGTAACTTTCATTAGTGATATCACGAATGTAATAAAATCCCGGCGATACAAGCGGGATGTATGAAGTTGACAAGAATACCTTCTTGAATCTTTAATTTCCTAACATTACAAATCAATACTTATACTTACTATACTATACTCAAAAGGTAAATAGGTATGTGTGAATGTAAACAAAAATTTAAGGAGGCGGGGCAGGCGCGCTACCGTTGCATAGGAAGTTAGAGCACATACTCTACGTTATTTATTTATTTATTTATTTAATGGCACACAAAACGAGACACAAACAATAAGAGGTAAGTACATAAGTATTATACATTACTAGAGCTGGAATGTGTCCCAAAGTATGGGTGCACAGTAACAAAATTTTTTTTTTTTCTTTCTTTTTTTTATAATAATTAAAACTAAAAATTAGTGCAAAGCTGTAATTCAGCGTCCAAAATCAATAAGTAAGTATAACTTAAACTAACAAGACAAACATTTGGCTAAGCATCTCCGGAAAACACACAATCTACTGTCGAATATGTCCAGTTTTGGACACGAAGTAGCCACCGAGTTATAAGATCTGCACATTCTAACGACAGGATTATAGTATGAGGTGTAGTACGTAACCGTGTTGACTCGCCGTATCTTGGGTAGGATCCCTTTCTCGTGCTCTATGCAGCGCACTCGCTCGAGAAACGTTTTCTCATTACCTTTTTACAGAACCAACTATGGAAAGAATCGTTTTATTTTCAGAGCTTGTGGGGATCACGACAGCCGGTACAATCATATTGATATTTTTCACGAAAAATTTAATAGCTATGCCACTGCAATTAGAACAGCCTCATTCAATTTGTGATTTTGTGTGCGGAACTGGTGTCCTGATGTACCTACTATTGTTTATTTTGGATTTTTTTTCTTTAAGTATTTCATTAGTTATTATTATTGTGTTGTTTATATATTATAAATAATAATGTGCATGTGTGTAGTGTATGTAGGTATTATTTTTGACTCGTATGTAATATTTTATGTGTAGTAAGTATTTTTGTATATTATAATATTGTAACTGTCTTTATTTATTAATATGTACCTAGTTTATCGTATATATTCAATATTCTAAATACTATATCTTAATTTCTCCAAATTTATTTATTATTTGTGAAACTGTTTTGGCGAATGTATCTATCTGTTTTGTTTTAGTGTATAACTAGTTGTCTCCCGCGGTTTCAGTCGCGTTAATTTCAGAGTTCCCGCGGGAATTCCGAGATAAAAAGTACCCTATGTGTTAATCTGATTTATAAGCTATGTTATTGTAAAGTTTCATTTAAATCCATCCAGTAGTTTTTGCGTGAAAGAGTAACAAACATCCGTCCATCCATCCATCCATCTATCCATCCATCCATACATACATACAAACTTTCGCGTTTAGCTGTATATTTCCTGAATAAATAAATACTCTAACTTGCCCAAAATTTCTTTTGCTGCCATCCCTAGTAAGTATATTTACCACAATATTCCCAAAACTGGGAATTTTGAAAACAGTGACTAAGTAAAAAAATAAAAATTAATACATCTGAATATTTTGGTGCATGATGAATAATTTTGTGTGCCAAAAACCCGGCGACAAGGATTTTCATCTGTTTTCATACTAAACTAAGTTTATGTCTCTTCTATCTGTTGTTTTCTGTTCCATGGTTATTTCAACGAGTTATAATATGTTTTTTTCTTACATAAGTTTTATTGTTTTCGATGAGAGGAAGTGGTCAAATGTTAATTGCGTTACCGTTTAACTTGAAGCTCAGGGTTAATCACAGGGGTTATAGAGGTATCCGGGCCCCGTAGTGCCTTAATAACGAACAGCCAATGCTTATCCCAAGTACTTAATAGCCACTTAAGTCAGCACATTTTGGTCTGAGATTACGTTGGGATTAAATACAAATTATAGTACCTATACTTAGTAGAAAAGAAATATTAAAGCAGAATGGATTAAAATTAGTTTAAAAAATAATATTTGCAAGGTGTAAGATTATAAAGCGATAACTTACTCGTATCTTACACATTATGCAATATAAACTATGGTATACAAAGTTAGATGTTTTGATTCTGTTACTCTATCATGAGTTAACGGCGAAACATTGAAAAATATCAATATTTCCTATGACTATGAGGCTATGTAAAAATTGGTTCTTAAAAAACTCGGAAATTAGTAAAGTTTAAATGAGCGTATAAAAAATAGTTCTTAAAAAATTCAGAAATTACCTAAAGCTTAAATGAGCGTATACTTGAAATTCTGACTGAATTCAAATCACGATTAGGTACAAAAAATTATTCAAATTATCCATCGGTGAATAAATATAAAAAAATCAAGAAAAAATTACGGGAATTCCGAAACTCACGTGGGTAAAACCGCGTAAATTAAATATTATGAAGTGTAAAGAAACGTCTTCTATATCAGAACTCCTCTTACACCCACATCCACGATATTATATTATATACGATTATGTAAATGAAGATTTGAATCTGCAATAACATTATAACAAGCTTAAATTGAAATCGTTTTACGCGTATCCACCAACGCGACGCCCGCCGTTGATTTTCAATTTTATTAGCTGAGTAGAGTAATTACTGTTTAATAAAACATTTCCTCAAAATTAATAACATCAAAGAATTAGAATTTCATTAAGTGAATAATTATAGCCGTTCGCCTAGAGTTTCATACTCTTGAGTTTCGAAATTATTTTAGACATTCTTCGATAGCAAAAAACCTTTCAAATATGTTTCGGATTAGTAAAAGGTTCCATAGTACGGGAGAACGTTCACCGCTAAAATTCAATATTAATAATTAATAGAATCTTTTTTGTTTCCAAAACATTCCGCAAACCGAAGTTTGGTTACTATCTCACTAAATTATGGTTCAAACTTTCGCCCTATATAGCTATTATATTTATGCGCAGACTGGAAAATGGACCCATGTTTTTAAGCGACTTCCAAAAAGGAGGAGGTCCTGCATTCGACTGTATGTATGTTTTTTCATCACAAAAAGTTAGTCATCGAACCTGGGGCCTCTTGATTCGCGTAGCGGCGTGAAAACTCCTGTCGGGTACAATCATCAACGACGGTCAACAAAAGAAAGGCTGAAATATAGAGAACGAAAACTGTTTCGAAGATGGTAACGAGTAAAAACAAAGTTAAGTTGTCAAATTCACTCCGTAGTCCGAAGTATATTATGTACTAATCACAACATATACAATGTTTTCCTTTTTTATTTTCCTCTGTTCCTCTATAGCAGCTGACTAGAGTTTTATAAATAAAAACTGTTATTTTCACAAAAATTCAACGTAGTTATTATATATACAATATCTACTCCCAGCACTCTAGAGGACATAAATATTAATAGCGTGCCTCGGAATTTATTTAGCGAAATGTACAACCGTTGGGAGATGTAGGATTGCCCGTGTACCTATACGAGTATATTATGTAGTCGGAAAATTGTTCGACCGTGGCCAAGTTTCGGACGTTAATTCCGGAGTTCCCGCGGGAATTCTGGGACAAAGAGTACCTACCCTAATCCCTATACACTTTTCTGTGTCCTTGACAACGTGCGTGTTTCACGATGATCGGCCGAGCCATTAACGCGTGAAAATGTAACAAACAAACATACAAACAAACTCTCATACGCCTTAATTTATTTTATTTTATTTTTTGTTTAGTTTTATAGTTCATTTTTTTATTGTAATTTTGGTTTTATAGTTTATTTTTTACTTTTATTTTTATTTATTTTTTACCGCGGTTCCGGCTGAAAACCAGCGCTGCCTCACACTGTTAACTGTGTGAGGTAGTATTATGCTGAGCCGGGACCATTTTGTCAACATTTTTGTATTGTCGCAGTTATATATTATGTGTTGGTTGACAAATAAATTTATTTTCTTTCTTTCTTCTTCTTTCTTAATGTAACAGTAAGGATTATAAGGTTTTCACTCGTAATTACGGTGATCGTAATGATTGCCATTAATTAATCAATTATACTTGAGTTAATTGTTTTTGTTAATCTCCGGTTGAATTGCATCATCGGCAATAGTGCAACACCGCTGACAAACAATAGTCACCGACGACACGACAGGACGCCGAGCAACTAGTGACATGGGCACAAAGACGCGCCTCCGTGTTTTACAACTGGACGCAGATAAGCAATAACATGTTAACCCACAAAATCAAGTTATTGATTCAGAACGATTTATTGAGAGTTACGGAGCGTTTTTTAATTATCTGTTTACCTTATTACATCGCTTAAATATGTAACTAAATATTGAACATAATAAATGTTGACACAAAATGGCGCCATACTTTTAAAACATGATTTACTCAAAATTTCTTCAGTGTGGGTTAACACACTATTGCTTATCTATGTCCAACTGGGCCCTTATTTACTATGACGAACAACATTCCTTGCCTATAACGCGCGTCTCAAAAACACAATCCCAAACGCTCCAGATGCAAAAGAAACGTTGTAATTTGTAAATGTATTTTTTTAAAGTGAAACTTCTTTGAACACGAGGAAAAAGTAATTTAAGTGGCGCCTTATCTTAACGCGACGCGTTATGGTCATAGTGAATAAGGGCCCTGCAATGTCGGGGTTAACTTTGTTGAATCCTAATAAATAAATGCGAAAGTGAGTATGTTTGTTCTTTCGTTTGTACCAAAGAACAAATTATGCATGGACTGCGTTGATAGTAAATCAATGATGGACTGTATATAATACCTACTAGCTGTGCCCCGTGGTTTCACCCGCGGAAATTTTGGAGTTCCCGCAGGAATTCCGGTCTGTCTGTTCAAATAACTGTTGAAAGTGTCGGAAAAGTTTTACCCCGAAATTATCGCGGGAACTCGGTAATTTACGCGGACGCGGAACCGCGAGAAACAACTAGTTTTGTGCAAATTGTTGACTCTCCGTTTTATTACCCTTTCATTTTCGGAATTCTCTTGGTAACACAAAGCTAGGTGTCGGGATGAAAAATTCACTTTGTCCTTCTCTAAGAACGGAATTACTCGTAACTTTACACCTAATGACTGTTCCATGAAATACGCGGTTCCCTCGGGAAGTCTTTGTTCTGAGTGTAGTTTCCTATCAGCGAAATATTTTTTAGAAGTTTAGTATAACTCCAGAGATTGTCCCTTACAGTACGTACAGACTACATAACAAAACATGTTATGTAACAATTTGTATACATATAATGACGTGTGTTCAGATAATGTGAACACTGAATGTTATATAACATGTTAAATAACTTAGTGACGTTATTTGTTTTGTTATTTTAATGTACAACAGTCGCTGCCGGCAGCTAGTGAAACGTCCTCTCAGCGACGACATATAAATTATTTATTAATGTATCATTTATATTATTTTTTAGATTTAATTATATAATTTCATGAGTTTAATTGACTACCACTGCAAAGGAAGCTAGGATAACTTCTGTATGTAATAAAATCTTTACTATGCAACCTTATAAATTCAATCCTTACTATATTATTAAAAAACATACATACAACCGAATGCATAACCTCCTCCTTTTTGGAAGTCGGTTAAAAATGCGAAAGTGATTTGTTGTTTATTTGTACGCTTTCACTCCTTAACGGCTCAACCGATCACCATGAAATCTTTCATGCACGTTGTCAGGGGTACAGAGAAGGACATAGGGTAGGTACTTTTTTCTCAGAATTTACTATTTGTGTTCAAATCATACAAAACTGAAATGAGGAAAATCCCAGCGTCATCTCCGTTGCGAGATCAAAAGAACCTAGTGTAAACGTAGATAATTGCTTCCCAAACCTTCGCTGAGATTGCATGTCGACCTATGAAGGAACCGTCATAGAGCAAGGTCTTTATGAGGATCAGATAATAATATAAAAAGATGAGATTTTCACCGACAGTCACAGTTCGTTTCTCTTTCCAGAGGAGTACAACACTCACATTTCATTTACCTTACGAGTATTCGTGAAATCTTCATAATTCAAGTAAGTTTTATATTAACAACTAGCTGTTCCTCGCGGTTTCACCCGCGGTAATTTCGGAGTTCCCGTGGTAATACCGGAATAAAAAGTAGCCCATGTCCTTCTCTGTACCCCTGACAACGTGTATGCAAAAGAAATCGGTTTATTATATGATGATCCATTGAGCCGTAAAAACGTAACAAACAAACTCACTTTCGCATTTATAATATTAGTAGGTAAGGATAGTTTTGCTTATTCTACCGTACCGTAATCTTTTTATTTCGTCTGAGACCGTAATCGCAACGTTTGGCAAGCAATCTGCTGACCATTATAATATTATTATGGTGTACAATCCCTCAAACTCCTTCATTCTTCTTTTTTATGGATTTTTTTATTTTACATTAAAATGCTTCGTTGTATGCTCTCTCGTTTTCCTTGCCCACGACGCGGGTCCCAAAAACACATTCCTAAACATTCCAGGTGAGAAAATATTAGAAATTGTGTTCTGTATGCCATAATAAACGTTGTAAATATGTTTTTTGGAAGTAAAACTTTTTTGAGAACAAGAGAAAGGCATTTTTTGGGGCGTGCAGTTATCTTAACGCGCCGTGCTACGGTCATAGTGAATAGGACTTGATCTATTGTCTTCTGTATACATATGTAATAATATGATATCGACTTGGGATTACCTGCATTTTTCATTCACAAGTTTGATGTGAAAATCAATTTCCAGAATGAAACTTCTGTTGCTAGCCGTTGCCATGACACTCTGCTCTATGGCCTCTGCGGAGACTTACACAGACAAATACGACTCTTTGAATCTGGATGAGATATTGTCTAACAGTAGACTGTTCAAAGCGTACGTTAACTGTATGTTGGACAAAGGGAAATGTACCGCTGAAGGCCGAGAGTTAAAGTGTAAGTTTTAACCTCGATTTTTTTTTGTGTTCTTGAATACTTTTCGCGCGTTTTTTAATATTACGCGGATGTAACGCTTTCGATGATATCGATGAAAAAAAACCTACAGTATATTGTGCCCAGCTAAGTTTGATATACTTGTGAAAATCGCTTAAAATATTTTCAGTAGTTACGAGGTTTAGCGTTAACAGAGAGACAGAAATTATATATATAAATATATTTTTAGTAAATAGGTATAATATATTCAATGTAAAAACACGCGGATTCTTCAGTTTAATATATCTATTTTCATAAGATAAAGATTAAAAGAAGAGATCCGATACAAAATAAGTTCTTTCTTCCAGCTCACATCACGGACGCTCTCAAAAATGGCTGTGCCAAGTGTACGTCGGTCCAGCGCAAGGGAGTGCGTCAAGTTTTCAAGCACATGGTCACCAGCGAGTCCGACGCGTGGAGGCAGCTCGTCGACAAGTACGACCCTGATAGGGAGTACAGCCGCAAGTACGAAAAGGAATTCAACATTCAGAAACACTAGATAGAATAGGTAATCTACTCTCTATAAATAATAAATTATAATTAAAATACGATCAGGCCAGTTCTAAAGGAAATAGATTGTTGCTAGTTTGTCGTTGATTGATAACGTTAAAACTAGGATAAGTGGAATATCCAATACTTTATATAATATGTAATAAAGTTCATGTAAAGTTTTACATGACACAATACGTTGTTTGCATAAATTCAATGATAGGAAGTGAGTTAACTGTCTAGGTGTAAATGCAGCAAGAGTTACAAGAACTTAAAAATATCAATATGTAGGTACCTATCCTATCTACTAAAAAAGGAAGAATTATTAAGGTCAGACATGGCAAAATTTTTTTTTTCTCAATTAGTACCATCGATATAATGTATAGTGAAAGTCTTAAATAAATAAATAATTTGTCAATTATTGTCATAGCTGGAAGTAGATATTATATTCCACTTAACTCAAGAACTATTCCACTAGAGAGGACTATTGTACTCGAGCTTTCTCTGTTACGATATTATATACAGGAATATTTTTTATTCAGTGCGCAAACTTTTACAAATTAAACTTAAAGGAGTTTTAATAAACACCTTTTTTATTTTGATAAGTCTTAGTTCAAAAAAGTAAAGTTATCATGAACGAAAGATGTATACTTTGCAATTGATTTATTGGCTACTCTATTCGCCGCCGCCACCGCTGCGCGCGAAACGCTCGTTCGGCTAGGTGGGTTACAATGTACCGACAGCTGATCGAGGTCGTTCACCCCCGCTGCAACATCCCCGCGTACGCCGCACGGCGCGCGCGCCCATTGATATTATTACGAATAGATAGTGTCCATATTTTGCTAATTTAAAGTCGGATAAAAAAATATAAAAAAGTTTTGAACAAATAATGGAAATGTGTTTTATTACTGATACTGAACCACCAAAATTTTTTTGCGCACTGCTTAAAAAATATTCCTGTATATTATAGTATTATCTATCATCGAATTTATTCTTATTTCGCTAGTTAATATAATAAAAAGCATCATAAAAAACTGAAATATTTCTTTCTCTAGCCTTTACGCGGTAATTTCGGAGTTCCTGTGTCCTTCTTTGTACCCCTGACAGTAGTTTACGGTGATTAGCTGTTCCCCGCATTAATTCCGGAGTTCCCGCGGGAATTCCGGGATAAAAACTATCCTATCTTTTAAGGTTGGACCATATTATAAATGGTTACAAAATTTTATCAAAGTCCGTTCAGTAGTTTCGGTGTCCATCGCGGACAAACAACGTGACACGTGATTTATATACATATATTAAGATTAGGATAAGATTGTAAAGATCTGATATTATTTATGTTAGTTGGTTTTTCTGCAAGGGATTAACTCAATAACCTACCTACCTACTCAGTTAAAATTTCCATCATTTATAGGAAACTACAGTATTCCTGTGCCACTTAGAAGGAATTAAATTTTCCTAAATACCAATACTAAAAATTGATCTATTTTTACTAGTGCTGAATCAAAACCACTTAGGAACGAGAAACTACATAGAAAACTAAAATAGGTCAATCGTCACATTAGAGATTTCGTAGTATTCGCACGTTTCTCAGTAAAACACTCGAGCTAATGCGTATTCTCATGTTTGTACGTACCTACTTAACTTTATTTTATTACATTACACTGTAATCTGTAAGTACCTACATATGAAATGCTTTGTCCTGAATGACTGACTGACGGATCAACGCACAGCCTAAACCGCTGATCGTAGAGACCTGAAACTTGGAGGGTGTGTTCTTTGTATAACGTAGGCATCCGATAAGAAAGAATTTTCCGAAATTCTACCCTAAGGGGATGAAAAAGGGGGCAAATTTTTGTATGGAACAATTCCGAGGAATATTTAAATCACTGTCAGCTAGAATTAAGAAAAAATTGAATAAGTTTCCTTTTGCGACATAAAGATGCAATTGATTATAAAATTTTCGTAGCCCGAAAGGGGCAGGGCTACCAAACTTTATTATATTGGGAATCAAAGGTTTTATCTTTTTATTTTATTTTTTTACTTTAACGAATACAAACATCACATACAAAAAAGGTTTACAAAAATATGAATAAAATGAATTTTAAATATGTGTCAACAACGTATTCACCACTGTTTAACATAGTAATAGTGGGAGTACGGTTGCGACGTGACTTGCGATACCTAAATACATCTATGTGGAAATACATAAATACATATAAGACAAACATATGTACTTAAATATATATACATATATACATAAATACAATTGTCTTACCATAAATATTCTTCTTATAATTAAACAGACATCTTTTAATAATTATACACCTATTTCAGAATTCGTCAAATTACCTCCCTATATCTCCAAAAGGGCTGTTAATAAAAAGGAGTGACATGTTTGTATGAACGCGGGCAAACCTAAAGCTAGTTTATAAAATTCTTGCGTTTAGGTTCCAAAATTCCCTTAAAATCAGTTTCATCTATTTATTTCAAATTCACTTTACTTCCGATGTTGTTTTTACGTGTACAGATTTATATAGCCCTATATAAACCATCTACACTCTACACTAAAACCACTTGCATAAAAAAGCTTTTGATATCATAATAAAACATGTACCAACAATATTAAAACATCGTACACCGACCATTCTACCAGTAGCTTTACTTCTCTGACGTCCGATATTTTATGGCAAATGATCAAATAATAATAAAAAAACGACTTTTACGACAATGCGTGAAATCTATCCTTTTGTTATATTTTATCTTAAGATTTTCTTTTTAAGTTGATCAATTTTAGGTGTGAATAATGCCTCATAAAAGGTAAAAATAGTAACTTTATATTATATTTCTTTTCATATAAAGAAACTCTGAAGGTACTGCAAGGTGAATTTTCAATTTGTCGCAGACAGCAAGCAAAGTCATTCTTTTGTGAGCAATATTATCGTCTTTTGTGAGCAATATCAAAGTGTCTGGCCCGATCGAAAGGCAAACGACAGGAGTAATCGAATATACCAACTTCGGTCTAGGTTTTCTCTTGAAGTGCATCGTACCTTTTCACTCCGCAAATTTTATCTGAGTGGGGTCGAGGTTAATAGTAAACCTTTTCTGTTTTAACCTATTCTATTTCTAAGGGCATTCTAGCGAGACGATTTCGATCAAAGAACACGCTTCGAAAGCTCCCGATGGAAGACACCTTTTGACTTGATCGACCAATCGGCCGTAAAATTTCACTTGTTGAGTTAGCTTTCCGACCGATTTTAGCTTTGAGAGGATTTAATTTGTTGAAAAAATAAACCAATGTCTGCGGCTTCATTCGCCTTCAGGATTCCCACAGGAAATGCTTCGATATGCCGGGATCGGATTCGATATTAGGTATGTTGACTCAATATTTTTTAAATGTTGTACACTAGCTGCCTCCCACGGAGTCACTAAGCTTAATCTACCTGTGAAAACCGCCACTCCGTTCAGTAGATTCGGAGATTATTGACAGACAGACAGACAGCAAAGAATTTGAAAAACTCTTTTTTTTGAGGTTGGTTACTCTTCTTTTATCGCCCCCTGTCAATTTTTCTTAAAAATATTCAATGTACAGAATCGCGGATTCTACTCTTTTATTATTATAGTATAGATAATCGTTATTATGTACAGACGTCATAATATGTATTATATAGAAGATACATACGAATAGATATATTTTGGTAGTTTTACCGTTTAATTTCGCGTTGAATATCTACTCAGCCTTACCTGTAACAAAATACAAAACACCATTAGGTTTTATTGTCAAAAGTACTGATTTAAATATTTACTTAGGTACTTGACGGTTGTTAACGAGTGAAAGCCGTATCGAAAACACGCGTGTCACGTTTGTCTTCGTTATTTCAGTCACTTTTCAGCATCTATTTTGGACTCTGAGCAGGAAACTGGTTTTCAAGAGAGCCATGTTTTAACTTGGGGAACAATCTAACATTGTCATTGGCGTTTCGCCATAATTGAAGAAGTAGATGAAGAGATTTTTGATAATAAGAAACATTGTCATTGGCAAATTATTATTATAGACGCCATTATTAAAGAAGAAGAAGAAGGTACTTGACACAGTTTACCATTCGTAGTGTTGTAAAACCTTGGTCGCGTCGTTTATAAAAGCATAAAAAAGTGTGCTGTTTCATTAAAACAAATATCTCTGTTATTTTTACATAATTATTGCTGAGGATCATCATTTTCTTTATCTAATAGTAAATAAAAAAATATGTACGTCTACTTGCGATTTTCTTCCACTAACGTTGAGGATAATTTTTAAAGGAAGATTATGTTTTGACTGGGGTTTAAGATTTATTAGGCCCGCTGGATTTTTGAGGTGGTACTTGGATTCCTTTCTGAGATTTTACTCTACATTACTCAAAGAGATTAAATACCATCTTATCCTTGCTTTTGTTATCTCTCGGTTTACTTATCTATTTTTACATCCCTAAAAAGGTTTTTAAACACGGGTTTGCAAAAGGATTTTTATTTTTTCAAGTCAAAAGATGGTCTCTTTCACAAACTGGCGAAACAAATTAACATTTTGACATTTTGACCTATTCCCAAAGAAAAATTTCAATAATTTTCTAGTCTGATACAGTTTATTTGGCAGTTGAGAAAAGGAATAAATGTTAACCAATTTGCTTTAAACAATTCGTTGTTTAAAATTATTGAATTAAATTAATGTTCTGTGCTTTTGCTGAGCTAAAGGCATTCAAACCCTGGTATTCAGTATCATAGTTGGACGCATTTTATTGTTATTCAATACCAGGTATTAACCCTGATCTCCAGTAAAGATTCTAACTTATAATAATGTAAGGTGTCTCAAAAGAAAGTTTATTTGAATTCAAAGTTTAAATTGAATCATTCGTCTGAGACACTATAAAGTTCGCATAGTTTGGTCTCTATTGCGCTTTGTCTAGTTTATATCTGGTTTATGGTTTATAGATACTATGAGCGCTGCTGTTTAACGACCGTCCCATTCGTTTGCCCAGCTACCAAACTGAAGAACAAACCTAGATTTATGAGCAAAAGCTTTTTTAATTACCTTTTTAATTTCATCGTTGCAAAACAGTTTAAAAAATGTCTAAATTAATACGTAGGTACCTACCTACTGTCTTTAAAGAGTAAATTTTTCATTGGAATTAAAAATGAAATCTACATATTTGAAACTAGCTGTGCCCCGCGGTTTCACCCGCGCGAAAGGTTTTTATACAACAATTTTTTTTCCCTACATCCGATTTCAATGAAACAAAGCCTATATGTAGCTCCAGGCTAAGCTTAACACGTTCGCTGCGTGACCATTTTCAACGAACTTTCAACCAGTGCGTTTGAGACCTAAAAGAGCTCAAAACTTACCTATCCTTTGGTGCGTTTGAGACCTAATCAGTCTCCTAAAAATACAGTTTTGAAAATAATTTATATCTTCCAAAAAACCAATGATATATATTTAGAAGTTTTTGTAGGTCAAAGATAGCCTATTGCTCTATATTTTACTAGGTTCGCACGCAGTTTTGACATTAGAATAAACTACAAATACCAAAAAAAAACTAGATATCGATTGTATCTCGTACCGCAACCGAAGATAGTTCAATATTTGTAGTAAGTAGTGATGTGAATAAAATAATATCTCAGTTATCGATAAAAAAAGTGTTATTAAGGAATTTTATTTATAAACTTTGCAAAGTGTTTTTCATTAAAACATGGTAAGCACATTGATTGATTGCATTTTGTGCAAATGGTAACAATTCTTTTAGATTTTTTAGAAGCGTCAGTGCTGTTTAATGTGCGTCGTAATTTTTCATAACAACCCACACAACGTCTTTTTTTGTCGCCACGTTGGAAAACATGATCTGTACATCTTCCTTCGGGGAATTCTGTAATAAAATGCATTTTATATATGTAAATAAACCACATGCAACCACATCAGTGAAGTAAATGCAATGGAATCCAATTTTATTAGTTTTCCTAATAGTGAAAAGGTATGTGTATTTTTGTTCTTAGGTTGGTGTTGCTTTAAAAAAATATATGATGGTATTAAATTAATGACCTTTTTTGAAATAAGGTATTTTCGAACGTGCGCGCGGCCTCCCACGTCGATGCTAGGACAACACTAAATCGAGTCACGCAGCGCCCGCGCCGCTCACCCTCCCTCTCTTGCGTCTACGAGGCCTACGATTCCACGAGTATCGAGATGTCTCCTAACGCAAGGAATGAAAATAATTATACTACTGTGCGTTAGGGACCTAATCCATCTCAATTATTTTTTTTTATGTCATTAAATTCACTTTTAAGTAGGAAGCAAATATGTTTGTTTGTCTTACTCATACGTAAAGTACTTTACACGTTAGAGCCTCACGCAAGGAGTGAAACAACACGATTTTAGTCAACGCACAGTACAAAAGTCCAGCAAGAGATCTGATAGATAGCGTAACGCAATGAACGTGTTAATCTACCTTTGAAAACCGCATGCCAATCCATTCAGTAGATTCAGAGATTATCGCGAACAGACAGACAGACAGAAAAGATTTTTAAAACTTTTTTTTTTGGTTGGTTACTCTTCTTTTATCACCCCTCTCAATTTTAAGTAAAAATATTCAATGTACAGAGTTGCGGATTCTACTCTTTTATTATAGTATAGATAGAAGGCAAGTCTGTTTATCTGGCATTGACTAGGTGCTTTTTAGGAAGCTAGTATACTTATTGTGAATTTTTATTTAATTATGTATTTTCACATACATTATATATCACAGGTTTTTTTTGCAAATCACGACTTATTTATATATTCACGTCAGGAAATATTACTTCTTACCTACGTGCTAACACGCGCGCTCGAAAAACATTCTTCCGCTTATTTCTCCAAGAAATAGGAGCAAGTCAGTGAATTTATGTAAAAATATACGTATAATTTCAAGGGCACTGCTTTGTTTCATATTGTTTTATTATTTTACTTGAAACCATAAAAGATATATTTGAAAGTAAACATATATTTTAATATTGTATTTACCTTACATAAGTATTATTTTAACAGACTTCAAAAAACGAGAAGGTTCTCAGTTCAACTATATGTTTTTTGTCATTATCTAATATAATATCATATCTATAAATAGCTTAAATTCAAATTAAAGCACAATGTATTTATACCAAATAGAAATTTCATTTTTCATTATTATATTATTTATGCGATAGTAATTCTGTCTGTTATCTTATCACGCCTAAACAGCTGAGCTGATTTCGATAAAATATCGATAGATTGCATCCTGATGTAGGACATCAACTACTTTATATGCGTATCTCAGAACAAAAGATTCCCTTGGGAATCTCGAAATTCACTCGAGCGAAGCCGCGAAAAACAGCTTGTATTAAATAAAATACCGTGTTGGGTAATGGTTGGGAAAGTCAAAGTATATTAGAGAAATGGCAACCTCCATAGAGGTTGCTTTCTGCCTTAAATTAAACTTCAATAAACATTTTTAATAATTTAACTTTAAAAAATATTAAACTACTAGCTGTGCCCCGCGGTTTCACCCGCATGAAAAGTTTTGACAACTTTATGGAGTATAGGCAGAGTATGGAGCCTATATGTAGCTCCAGGTTTAGCTTAATCTACCTGTGATAACCGCATGAAAATCCGTTTAGTATGAGGGATTATCGCGAACAGACAGACAGACAGACAGAAAAGAATTTTAAAAACTCTTTTTTTTGTGGTTGGTGACTCTTCTTTTATCACTCCCTGTCAAAATTTGTCAAAAATATTCAATGTACAGAATCGTGGATTCTACTCTTATTATAGTATAGATAGATAGATAATGTAAGGCCCATACATAGCACTTTAGTAACTAAAGTTCTGTACATTAATAGTAGGTACGTGTAAGTACCATCGCATACATCAATTTAAACAATCAAGAAGATTAAATTGCTGATCATTTGATCCATTAATTAATTAAATGGACGAGTAACAAAGACAGTACGTACAACAACGATAAATACTGTTCATGCGAGGGATCCTTAGCTAATAGATTAGGTACAATCTCATAATGATATTAATAACGCTGTTATTATCAAAGTTGGAATAGTGTATTGTCTTGTGATAAGCCATTACATGGCTATAACCTATTTTCGTCTATTAATTTAGAGCGGTATCAGGGTACAAAACAATGATGTATCAAAACAATGATGTCTTTATAGGAGAAATTACTGAAGCAGTTCTGGCGTGATGCGTATTGAAAAAGAAATAAGAAAATAAAAATGAGGATCAACAATACTTCCATACTAAAAAGAAAATAAACATACAAATAAATACTTTATCGAACAATTTGTGTTTGATAAAACTTTTAAATTTATTATTTGACATATTATGAACTACATCGCTTGGTAGTTTGTTGCAAAAGCGTAAACATTGTATTTTAAAAGAGTTCTTTGAATATGATTAAGACAAGCTTCCTACAACGCTTACCAAATTTTGTTTTTCTAGTATTATTATGTACTAAAAAATCTAACAATTATTAGTCGTGTTAAACAAATATATAATACAATTACGTCCAACAACAAACACCACTGACCTTAATAAATTTAACGACAGTCGCACACATTGTCATCCCATTTTTAACATAAATCACATAATAAAATTAAAAAAAAAAACTGCACAAATAGGTATATTGGAATCAAAAATAGGTATAATTTATCAAGCAAAGAATTTCAGTAAAAAAATAACACAGATCCTATATAAAATGAACAGCGTAAAATGTGAAAACATTGCGCTACCGTTTATCGCAGCCGTGCCGTGACTAACTCACTCGACTCGACGCGTGTGCGCCGTCACTCGCGCAATTCGAAACATCTCGTTCATCGCTGTTATGTTATTATCAACCTTAATCGTGTCTATCCATGGTGATTCTGTCTTTGTCGTACACAGTCACGTCTCTTTCACACATCTTTAATAATTTAAACACTATTGTGCTATTGCAAAGCTACCCCATACTGAAAGCGACTCTACCTGTCTCTACAAAGTTACACTATAGCTAGGTAAAAATTTAAAACTATGTTTCACTGGGTCTGCGTTTTTTCTTTAGCGTTATCACCCCTACCGTTGGATTACAGGCCTATAAGCATTGCTTCTTATTACATATGCAGATTTTCTCATGATAATTTCCCTTCATACCGTAAAACCTGCGGCGCAGATAATATAATACCATATTACTAGTGCTATGATCTAAAAAAAATCTAAAAATTTAAAAAGCAGCAAAGCATTTAAAAAGCTTTGGATCAGTTATTTTCATATTAAAATTAAAATTATTTTATTGTAAGCATAGTTACAGAGTTCTAAATTGATATAAGAAGGTCCACTATGGTTTGCCTATGGGGCATACAATATATTTTAATTATTATATTGTTGGGAGACTCGGCTTGGAGAGCGGCAACACTACGGGCAGCGCCATGACAGCGGTCGGCGCGTGAGACGCAACTACGGAAGTAGTCGCTGTGTGCAAGTCATTCCGTCGCATCGTTGTTCATCGATAAGTATCGTTATATTGAAAGTTTATCATTTTTGTGTTTTTATAATTTATTTGGAAATTGAAGAAGGCTTACCTAAAAATATTTATACAAAAAATAAATAATAACATTACATAAAAATTTTTCACGCGGGTGAAACGACACAAGCTAATAATGACTTACTGTGGGATCAAGTAGATATGTGTGTTGTGTCGTGGATAATTATAATTAACTAGCTGTGCCCCGCGGTTTCATCCGCGTGAAAAGTTTTTATGTAATAACTTTTTTCCCGACATCCGGTTTGAATGAAACAAAGCCTATATGTTGCTCCAGGCTAAGCTTAATCTACCTGTGAAAAACGCATGACACTCCGTTCAGTAGATTCAGAGACTATCGCGAACAGACAGACAGATAGACAGACAGAAAAGAATTTTAAAAACTGTTGGTTACTCTTTTTTTATCGCCTGTCAATTTTTCTTGAAAATATTCAATGTACAGAATCGCGGATTCTACTCTTTTATTACAGTATGGATGGATAGAAGATTATGTATTTGATTTCAAATTTCATGACTTTAAATAAATATAAAGCGAAAGACTTTTTTACAACTTCATTATTCGCTTTGTTAGGATTGCCGGCGAACTTTGAAAGCAAATAGAATCAGAAGCAATCTAATCTGTGAGTAAAGTCTGGGCTCTGTGAGTAAAGTATGTCTCTTCAACAGACCTTGCGATGGATGTCTCGCTTATTTCGCGCACAACACACAGAAACACAAAGACTTATATCTATATAAATAAATAAGTAAGTGTAAGTAAGTGTCTGTTTGTAATCCCAAATTAATAGATTTTTACTAAATGCATATGAAAGTATATACGGTCCCTTAAATACGTACACATAAAAAAATCAATTTATAAAATTTTTGTCTATCTGTCTGTTTGTTCCGGCTAATCTCTGAAACGGCTGGACCAATTTTAGCGGGACTTTCACTTGCAGATAGCTGATATTATAAGGAGTAACTCGGCTACTTTTATTTTAGAAAAAATAGTTCCCGTGGGAATTCCGACACTCACGCGGGTGAAATCACGGGGCACAGCTAGTACATAATGTAATGGCACAGTACAGTCCACTCAGTAAATCGAATTTTAAGATTAAATTTTCTAGCTAAGTGGCGTGTAGACAGAGTAAAGGTTGAAACACATAACCAGCGGGACGGCGACGCGACGATAACGTGACGGAATTAATTTTATTATACCGAACTATAAATACCTATAACAAAGGGGACACACTGCAGCCATGCTCAAAGCCGACGTGGAGGACGGATGACGCGCGACGCTCGTGAATTATGTACCTATACAGCGGCCAGTGGGACCCGTCACCCATTTACATCAGTGGTCTTTCCCTCCTTCACACCCTCTCACCCGAGAGAAAAAGATACTCGCTGTGATCGCTCATCATCACCAGCTTGTTTGGCTGATGGAGCCTGGGTTCCGCCCTGAGGGATAAAGTTGGCTCCGTTCCGAAGATCCATGTGGTCTCTAGACCGCCCCCCAGTTCCTGTTCGTATCTGCGGACAGCGATGAATAGTCCACTGTTAGAGAATCTTCTCCGACGCAGTTATTTTCACTGGCACTCGAGGGGCAACCCACCTCCAACCCAGGGTCCTACCAACCAATCTTGGTTATACGGACCGAATCGCGGGCAGTAAGAGAAGGCCACACGAGTCAGACACGCTCGGTGCAACGCTCTATGTTTTCTTCAACAACTCATAGCGGCACGTTGTCGTCGCGCCACCGTCCCGCTACGCCGACTATGTGTTAAAACCTTTACTCTGTCTACACGCCACTTAGCTAGAAAATTAAGTCTCCAAATTCGATTTACTGAGTGAACTGTACTGTACCATCATACGACAATTACATAAGGAAAAGTTTGACCGGGCAACTTTATCTTTTAAATAAAATACGACTCCAAAAACAAGCTTAAATATAATAATTAATAATAATAATAATAATTTTATAATAATTTATATGTAATATTAAAAATAATAATAATAATAATATTATTACTCAAGCCAATTGTTTAGGTACCTTGTTGCATGCTTGTTCTTTTTTTCTTCTGCATAAGCTACACGACCTGATTTTATGATTCTATATTGATATTATTAGGTAATTGCAAATACTATGGATTTTTCAGTGTACAGTGTACTTAGATCTTTTTTTAACCGAGTCCAAAAGGAGGTCCTCAAATAATATGTATTATTTCAACTAACTCTACCCTGCAGTCCACATTCGTTTTAAACTCTTACTAAGTTATACATAATAGAGGATTTTTATTTATAATATTCATTTAATAGGTAAAATTACAAAATAAATTTATAAAATAAGATTAAAATTAAATCAAAATCAACTGAAATTCAAATAAAATAAATTTAAATTAATTTATTAAAGAAGATACAACTCGTAGTTACGAAGATAGTTGACATAGAAATAGAAGTATTCCCTCTACGATATACAATATTAACGCGAAATGAAAAGGCATCGGTTTAAACTTTAACTGCAAATATTATTATTTCAGTGTATTTTCAGGTAGAACCATTAATATTGAGTAACCTTCGTAACTTTACGTGTTAACTTCCGAGAGCCCTGACCGGCTGCGGTCTGAAACACGTAGTGAGTAGCCGCCCGGTGTTCCACTGGGGACGTGACTTCTTTACGTAACGCCTTTACGTTCGACGCCTAACAAGCTCGCATGGAGTCGACCACAGAACATATAAGAAGTGGCAACAAATCTGTTTAGTATGAAAACATATGGAAACTAGTGTAGCCGGGTGGTTTTTCCTATACAAAATTATTCCTCATTAAAAAACGAAATTTATTAAATAGCATTCAGTTATGTTTCACTGTTTTCGAAAGTCTCAGTTTGGGGAATATCGTGGAAAATATATATTTGGGACGATATTGAAGGAAGTTTCAGGAAAGTTAGAGCAAATGTTAACTCTGACGCACTTGACCCACCAATGTGGCCTCTCTAGTTAATATATTCTTTTCTCTTTGGTGTCTACAAATAGACATACGTAATACGTATGCACGACTTTACAGACATTAAAGGAAGTTTTAGAAAAATTAGAGCAAATGCTCTAATTTCCTTTACAACTGCGGCGGACTTGACCCTCCAACGTGGCCTCTCTAGTTAATATATTATTTTCTCTTTGGTGTCGTCTGTTAGATAGATATATGTTACGTATGCAAGACTTTATAGTTTTGAATTGGCTTGCGATGCGGGCTTTAATATGATAACTCGACTAACTCTTGATATAATTACTGTTCCTAAAGTATACACTACTGGCTGGTGACCGCGGCTTTCTCCGCATGAGTTTTGGGATACCCTCAAGAACTTTTTCTTATGGGATAAAAAGTATTTATTATTATCATTTAGATTTTAGTAGATACTTTTCTATTCAGCAACCAATGTAATATTAAGTAGATTAGATTTAGATATTAGTAGTATAATCATATAATTTACAGGTAATATTATAATTTATACTGTACAGTAATATACACAGAGTTACTTTCGCATTTAAATATATTACAATATACTGTTCCACGTGGTCGCACCGTGATTTGAATATATCTTGGATACTAACTAATATGAAAGCTCATCGTGTAGAATAACCGTTTGTAATATTTGTAACATGTTTTATCTATACTAATGAATGCTCTATGCACGTTCCCTATACATGACGCACGCGAGGGCTTAGCTTGTACTTTGTTACTTACTAGTAGTTGATGCCGGCGGTTTTACCCGTATTTTCTGATACAGAGATATTACCTACACAAGCGATGATTTCATTCAATAATCCATTTGAAATTGTAGCACCAAAACATCCGGTGTGTGCGTGGAACGCTTAGTGACGTAGTCACGTGATTTCTAATAGGCATGTTGACTAATTTTTAGTTTTTAGTCCGTCTTGTAGATTATTAAAAAATATTGGACACATATTTTTTCTTTTTTTACGTAATCAAAAAATAACGGCGATATACTGTTGAAATTTCGCGTGACGTCACTATTCTGACAGTTTGTATGGCGGTTTTAGCGGTCAGTGACGTCACGAGCCCCTCAACCTAAATTTTAAAGCGCTTTATCTTTGTATATTTTAATTTATTTAAAAAAGCAAAAAATACGTGTCTATTGTTTTTTTATTTTCTAACTGACGGACTAATTAGAATTTGTATTTTTTCCGTCTCTTATTATGTATTTTTATGTGGGGACCAATAAACTCCTTTTTCTTTCTTTCTTTCTTTCTAACTTCACAAACTCTACACCTTAGTCAAAATATGTGGCTTGGCCATTTCGCAGGTGATAAACGTATGCACTGTTCAGTACTTTTTTGTTATACAATAGTTCTTGTAACCAAACGGTAACCAAGCACGGTCATAATCTTTTTGTAGATTTTAATAATATGTTCGTACAAAGTACGTTCTGTCGGTGGGCAATGCTCGCATTTGTCCGTTTTTTTTTTGTGTGTATAGATTATACTTTCTCCATAGCAGGAGAAGACAAGAGTATTTTTGTCGGTGACACATAATTCAGGTGCAAAAATTGATGTAAGTATACCTACTTTCGATAACGATTGATTGCAAGTATTACTAGGCAGCTATTTCCATGTCGATGACGAAGAAAATCCTTTAGTCACAGTGTAAAATAAATGCGATGCTAGCCAAATAAATTAGGTACTTACGTAAATTTAAATCATTTTCAGTACTTACCAATTGGCCTTCATTCAAAAGAAGTTCGTTATCATTAATTTTTACTTTTTATCAGCACAAAATTTATATTGATACCAGTAGAAGGTACAGTCAGAAAAATTTACATTGATACCAGTAGAAAGTATATCTACAGTCAGAAAAATTTTGAAGATAGATTGTAGACACAAGGATAGCAAACCAAAAATGCTTCACATTTCTTCCATATTATAAAATATGTGAATGTGTTTTTATTTGTTACGCTTTCACACCGTAGGTAACTACTTAACCGATCATCATAAAATTTTGCACACACGTTTTCAGGGGCACGGAGAAAGATATGGCGAACTTTTTATCCCGGAATTCCCGTGGGAACTCCGAAATTAACGTGAAACCGCGGAGAACTGCTAGTACTAGATTATATTCCAGATCAAGAGAAATAAAAAGAAGTCGGTTAAAAGGAATTTGCTCGCTTAATTTCTAATTGTAGGTACGTACCCAAAATAAGTCTATTAAATCCGTATTATATTACCTACTACATATTATAAAACAAAGTCCTCCGCCGAGTCTGTCTGTCTGTCTGTTCGGGAAAAACTCAAAAACTATTAAACAGATATTCATGCGGTTCTCACCATAGATAGATAGATGGTTCAAGAGGATAGTTTATCTTGGAATTCCCGAGGGAACTCCAAAATCATTGCGCGAGAAACCGTAGGGAACAGCTCGAAATAAATACCTAATCAACGAAAATAAATAATCAACGTATCGACTTATTTCGTCTAACATCTACATAATAATGAAGTATTACGAATAGCATTCGAATAGAAGTAGCATTGCCCCATGCGGGCGCACGATTGAGCGGCATATCATGCAGTAAATGAGCAATAAATTTATACTAATACAAGCTGTGCCGTGCGGTTTCACGCGCGGTAATTTCGGAGTTCCCGCGGAAATTCCGGGATAAAAAGTACCATATATCCTTCTCTGTACCCCTGACAACGTGCATTCCAAATTTCATCCAAATCTGTTCAGCCGTTTTTGCGTGATTGAGTAACAAACATCCAAACATCCACACTTTCACATTTATAATATTAGTAGGATTATAAAGAGGTAAAGTTTGTGAGGGTGTAGGGGGTAATCTCTGGATCTAGTTATGTCGCCAGCACCATCTAGTCGTCATGCGTTTCTTGCAGCCTAAGCTTTATATGATAAACACTCGCTGGACGCTAGTCTCGCGCCCACGCTTTGCGCACCTGACGATTTGATGATGAAGCATTGTCGGCCAGACGGCCACCCAGTAGCTTGTAAGCATTAGAATTAAGAAACTCCTTTTTGTATTCAGTCTGTACTAAAACACCTAAGGGCTAACACTATTAAAGCTTTTTAATAATTAAATTGTCTTTTTAAAAAGCCCTCTCGAGCGCCCAAAAACTTGACTGGCGCAGCCGGTAGGATATCTCGCGAAAATTGAATACCATCGATCGCAAGCACAAAAATCGGTTTCGCGTGTGGTTTTTCTAGCGGATATCTCTACGAACAAATAAATACGTCTCCTGTTGGAAGCTCGTGTAAAGGTGTTGACTGACTCCGGAGGACATGGGATTGAGCAGCTGGTGAGTAAACCTTTTCACATCCTGTCTCTATCATATTCCCAATTTTCTTCGTTAAAAAATATCCGAACTAAAATCGTCGGACTTATTAATTGCGTTTATCTGATTTTGTTTTGAATCTGATTTGTTCTGAATTGGCAACTTATGATTCTCGTGATTAATTTGTGTTAGTATTAAGTGATTATATTTTATAAATTAAGTATTTGTTATTTTTGCACAAAAATAGGCAAGATAATAATTGAATAAATTGAAATATCTGATGTTAAAAAGAATAAATGAAAATTATAATTGAATAATATATTAAAATGATAAATGAATAAAATATTTAAATGATAAATGAAATATATTAAAATGATAAATGAATAAAATATTTAAATGATAAATGAAATATATTAAAATGATAAATGAATAAAATATTTAAATGATAAATGAAATATATTAAAATAAATAATAAATATTAAATGAAAATGATAAATGATTAATATACTAAAATAAGTAAAGTTATAATTAAGTAATTTCTTTTGCATTTTTATAATTACATAATATAATTAATTTTTTTTTTGAATTTTTTTTAAATAATTTCTTTACTATTTTGAAGTGAATTTCCTTACGTATAATTACATATTATAATTATTGCTTTTCTTACACTTTTATAATTAATTTCTTTAATATTTTAGAACGAAGTTTTTTTTTCGTAATTACATATTATTATAATTCTTTTTCTTTTTTAAATTTTTGAACGAAGTGCTTTATTTTAATTGCATATTATAATTAATTTTCTTTTTACATTTTGGAACGAAGTTCCTTATTTTTCATACATGTTATAATTAATTTTCTTTTTATACTTTGGAACGAAGTTTCTTATTTTTAATTTCATATTATAATCAACTTTCTTTTAACATTTTGGAAAGAAGTTCTTTTTATAATTGCGTATACTTGTTGATTAAAATTAACATTCATAATTTGGTGATTCAATTTAAGTGAAAATGGAAGGAATTCAATTAGTTCAAAAAGAAATTTTGTGTATTATTCCTAAATACGATGGTGATGAAAAATTATTAAATCTTTTTATTTCAAAGTGTGAATATGTACTTAGCGGTGCTAGAATTCTAGGAAATCCAGCACAAGAATTATATCTTTTTCACGCCATAAGCGGTAAACTTACTGGTAGAGCTGCGTCTCTACTAAGCGATAATCCTAATATAAAATCATGGGATAGATTGAAAGAAATTCTTACACAACATTTCGGCGATCCGCGATCGGAAGCATGCATATTGATCGAATTAGAAACTATGAAAATAAAACATGGAGAGTCTTACATAGAGTTTTGTCATAGAATCCAAAACGTGCGTAGTTCTTTGATAGCAAAAGTAGTTAGACTTACCGATGAAGGAACCAAAGCAGCAAAAATGATAATTTATAATAATACGGCTTTGAATGTATTTTTATATAGTCTACCTGAGGATTTAATTCATATCGTACGTTTAAAGGGTGGTAATACCCTCGAAAATGCTTTAAGTATTGTGACAGAAGAAGTAAATTTCAAATTCCAGTATAACGCACGAAATAAATTAGGTAAGCAACATAATCCGTTGATGCCAGTGCCTATGGCTCAAGGTTTTTACAAACCCACATTAAATTTACCATCGAATAGTAATTTCAGATACGGTATTCCTAATAATAATATGGCTCAGGGATTTAATAAGCCCACAATTAATTTATCACCGAATAGTAATTTCAGATACGATATTCCTAATAACAAGCCTACATTTAACTTAACATCGCCGGTTAAATATGGCATTCCTCAAAACAACTTTAAGTATATAGCCTTCTATGTATAAGGAACCTACCATGACTAGTCAACCAACGGCACGTTACGAAAAAATATTTTTCTATGATGTGTCATAGGTGTGAACAAGACATTCTCGATACTTGTGACGGTGACTTTATTGATAGCGGCCCAGTGACACTCCATACAAATGAACAGGGCTAACTCTTGAAAAGGATTAGCCCTGTTAAAATGCTACATTATCCCTGAGTAACATAGGCTATATTGTAACCCGGAATTCCCGCAGGAACTCCGAAATTACTATGGTTGAAACATTATAACTACCGTACATTATATATTTTCCCTAATACTGAAATCAGAATAATAACATTACGTTACTAGTAATACGTTCTCACAATATTGCGTAATAATATACAAGGTATTTATACACATACATTTTACATACACATACGTTTTGACATTTAATTATTGTGATGAATTGATTGAATTTAATATATTTTGCATGTCACTCAATGACTAGACATTAGAACTTGAATCAAAATTAACAATGTGCCCATCTTTTAGAACAATGTCTTATGCAAATAAATGATTATTATTATTATTATACACAAACTCTTTATTTGCTAAATTTAAAATATCTACTGATTGTACCTATAGTAGGTATCTACTTGGAAATTTCGTCTCTTCATTAGTTTTAATTTTAATAGTAGCTACAGTGTAGAGTAATGGCCTTGTCAAATACGACAGGTATTTTATTTTTAACAATAAAATATTTCATATGAATGTCTAAAACAATTATATCATTGAAACTTAAAATAAGTATTCAAAGATACCATTATTCGAAAATTATCTAATCAATAAAGTCTATATTATATACGATTGTCAACAATACATCCATCACAATACTAAACATGCTTCAATCTCATATCTCTATATTAATTATTTAAAAAAATAAGTTTACCACTTGTACACTGAAAATAAATAAATAACAAAAACATTAAAACCGACTTCCAAAAACTAAAAATAACAAGATACCAATTCAATCCCAAGATAAAATATTAGACTTCACAATTATTGTTATTGGTTTTATTTAATTAAATCAGATTTCCGAAAAAAGTTTTTATGTAAAAATGTTTCACACGGGAGTTTCACCGCGGGGCACAGCTTTTATTTCTTAAAAATTCAAATCGAATTAGAACTGGTTTATTCGCAAAGAATCTACTTTAAATGATAAGAATCAAATATACGTAAATACCTTAATACTCGAATATTAAAAATAAATTTCCAAAGTAATAATATTCCAATGAAGGCGTTAGTTCGTCAAACATAAGAGTAAAGAATTATTATTTATATGTCTTATATTTCAGGCACCCACGCCACCATCAGCTTATTCCGGAACGCACAATGCAGTCTTCAATAAAAACCTCAAGTGCGCCCACCCCAGCTCTACAGGTATCATCGGTAACGAGAATTGCCTCACACTGAGCATTTTCACGAGCAATGTCACCACTCCGAAACCAGTGCTGGTTTGGCTCCAATCTGAAGAGTACACGACGAATGGACCACAATTATACTCCTACCAAAGATTGGTATCAGAAGGAATGGTCGTCGTTAATCTGAACCATCGACTATCTATCTTCGGATTTCTCTGCTTAGGAGTATCACAGGCACCAGGGAATGCGGGACTGAAAGATGTGATACAAGGTCTGAAATGGATCCAAGAGAACATCGCTGCATTCGGAGGGGATCGTAACAATGTTGTCCTGTTTGGACACGGATCGGGTGCGGCCATGGTTGATTTGGTAACAATGTCACCTTTATCAGAGAATTTAGTGCATAAAGCCATCGCCCAGAGTGGATCCGCATTGGCACCTTGGGCTGTGGCATACGACCCCGTAAGCTCTGCTCATAATTTAGGCATGAGACTCGGCTATAATACTGAAAGTAATACTGAACTAGCTGAACTGCTTGCAAACACGGATATCAGTTTGTTGGCTAGTGTTTTATATGAACCTACGTTTTCTAACAATACCGTTATGTTTGCACCGTGTATCGAGGATACAAATTTAAACAGCAGTGACACTTTCCTTTCTGATGCTCCATTGAACTTGCTTCGTGCTGGCAATTTCAGACAAATTCCCTATATAGCGGGTTACTCAGACAGAGAAGGAACATTACGAGCTGCTGAGGCTGTTTCCTTTAGTTGGCTCGAGGGAATGCAAGCTAATTTTACAGAATACTTGCCAGTAGACCTGAATTATGCAGGGAATACTACCATAAGCGACTCGGTCAGAGAATATTATTTCAGTCAAAGTACCATAAGTATGGAAACCATAGAAAACTATTTGGACTATCAGGGAGATATATTGATACAAATTTCTGTTATAAGAGGTGCTTGGGAGAGAGCGTTGACTTCAACAGCCGATGTGAGGCTGTACGAATTTGCGTATAGGGGAAGTACAAACTTGTTGTGGAGCTATCCAACTATTCCTTTGAATGGTGTGAAGCATGGCGGAGTGTTGAAGTATTTGCTGAATTACGATTTATGGCCCGCAGCCGAAGGGGTTATGACGTCGCTTATCAGTCGCTATGTATCATTTATCAATACTGGGTGAGTGTAAACCGATACAGAATATTCCAAATACGAGCAGGCTTAGAACCGATTTTCATGAAATCTTTAAAAACAATAGCTTCGCAAAATGGGTGATCCCATTTTGCGAAGCTATTGTTTGTTAATTTATTTTCAAAGATTTGCGCACTTCGCTGTGTAGTCTTTAGCCTTTTGCGCATTATAACAAATTTTCTTGTGTCTTATAAGAAATGTCTTATATTATAAGACATCCAGTCGCTTTGATTGTTATATGAGACTAAACATATCACAAGAATTTTTTTTCTTATGTCGAAAAAGACGCGCATACTAATATTTTTTAGTCCTTAGACTTTGATGAAATTAATTGGTTCTCAGCAAATATTGTTTTAATTTCAGAGTGCCTACAGAGAATTCAGTAGTAAACTGGTTGCCAATTAATAGTAGTAGCTACAATTACTTTAGCTACACCGGCGACTGGACAAACTCCGGTACCACATTCACCGAGGCGGGGGTCAACCCTCAAGAGCAAAAGATGACGTTCTGGAATGGCCTCTATTCTGAGTATTATAAAACTCCCACTCCGGTGTCTTCAGCGTAGAAGATTTAAAGTTTTATCATCACTTTATTATTCATGTGTCAACTGTTTGTACAATTGCTTTAACTAAAATTCTTCATCACTAAGTTACATTGTGAAGTATCTATTCTTATAATACAGGGTGGGTCATGCGTTTCTTAATATTTGAAAAAATCGTAAAAAAACACTTTGCAACCTAATGTTAAATATGAATTTACTTTAAAAAAAAGAACTTAGTCTGAATGACCACTATCCCGATTTTTACTCTCTTCTAAGCAAGTGACAAAATTTTGTAATGGTGGATACGTGTATACTCGTTGGCAAAGAGACCTTAAGATCGCAAACATTCCTCCAGTAATTTTTCTTTAAGTTCATGCAGTGTCTTTGACTTATGGATGTAGACACGGCTCGTTCACTAACCGCACAAAAAGAAGCCTACTGGAGATAAATCTGGCCTCCTGGGTGCAGTGGCATAGCATAAAGGTCTCTGGCGCCCGGTGCAGATACGCCGTAAGAAGAAATAAAAAAAAATCGTCATGTCTTGTCAGTGTATCTAGTGTCAAAATACATCAATTCTCAATGAAAACTGTACCTACTTTAATTTGACTATAATCTAGCTACAACAATTTGTAACAATTCAATTCATTATTCGTAAAATAAAGAAATTTCGCATTTCGGATTGTACATCATGGCATTTTCAATTCAACAAACACCATCATTAAGCGTGTACCAGCGGTTCCCATTGCCTATCTGTCCCTAAACTAGCTAGGTACGCAACAGATTTTAATGCGGTTTTCACCGATAGATAGAGTGATTTATGAGGAAGGTTTATATCTATCTATATTTTATCCTGGAATTCCCACAGGAATATCAAAAATACCGCTAATTATATTTATTGACATATGATCAACAGGTATATATGCAAAAAAATGCGTTAGTGCATGTCGTGGATGACTCTGTTGGAACGAAGTTCTTAAGTACATGTTATAGATTAACATATACCTACAATTAAATGAAATATCTGAGTCACCAAGCTTCTTAAAACGACGTTTATATAATATATATAGATATGTACAAGAATTGCTCGTTTAAAGATAGTAGATTAGGAGCGTCTAAGAGCAACAAATGAAATTTGCGATGTACATAATATGAACCAATAACAAGAGTTATTATTAACCAACAGAATGTTAGCCATGAAACCAGTACTCAGGGTCACCGAGGGTGCGGGAAACAATAGAACACTATGTATCACCACAAAAATTGAGGTTTATTTGCTGAGGTCTCAGACGAAAGTTTTTATTTCGTCTGAGGCTGAAGTCGCGATTTTAGCCTAATCCACTGAGCAAATAATCACTGTGTTTAAGAGTCGGCACCTTCATACTAATCGCTGAACCGATCTATGAAAGCATTTTGTGCAAACCTTAAACTTGACGCGCTCATAGGAATTTGGTTAAGTATTCCAAAATTAGTAAAGAAGTTCGCGCATAAATCCATAGTAACTTTTGCTTCAACGGAATATCGCTGGGCTAGCTTAAGCCGATGTAAGTGTAATATCATTGGCCTAAGCCTTAACTCCTGACGTGTCAGCAACGTATAGTGATATAAGCTATTGAATGACGACCGCCAATAAGTCGAAAAAAAAAAATACCTACCTACGTACCTCCTTGCGTGTAATCTAATATTTCTCTTTATTTTTGTATGAAACCATTCATAAATTGTTATTGATCCGAAAACTGCAAAATATTTCCTAGTTTTCAGTAGTATTTCATCTAATTTGAATAAAAAATTAACAGAAAAATAAAGAAGACAATTATGTCAAAAATACACTCTATAATAAAAAGGTAAGTGTCTCACACAAATAAATGAAATATGTATTAAAACTGCACTAAAGAAGTAAAATATGTTTGCTAATGCTCTACATTTTAGAATAAACCCAAAGATTTCAGAACTTTCAAAGGATTTCCTGGGTCAACTCCGAATTAAAATTTTGTCCAAAAAAGTTTTGGGTAGCCACCCTTATCACCTAGGGGTATAAAAAATAGCCTACGACTTTCTTCCACCACTTCCCAGACCTACCAAATAAACAGAAAAGGAGATTGACAGGGTATGGACCAAATGCTGCCCAGGAGTAGGACTACCTTGACTGAGTTCCTTGCATTGCTTTATATTGAAACAATTTTTTTTTTCAAAATCGGTCCCGGAGAAAAAAAATTAACGTCAGTTTTGTTTGTGCGTTTTACATAGTATGTATGTTCCCCGATTATTCGAAGACGACTGGACCGATTTGGAAAATTCTTTTTTTGGTTGAAAGGGTATACTTCCGAGGTGGTACCACTATCATAAGGTCAGGATCTGATGATGGGATATTGGAGAAATGGAGGAAACTTATCGAATATTATAGGCACACCTACCAATTTTGGGTATTTTTTGGAATATTTCATGCATTTGCTTTTGGAAAGCACCATTTAGTGAAGTGAAACTAATGATGAAGACAACAGATGACCAACGGAACTACTCAATAATAGGTATTTCACAGGTTGCGATTCGATTACTTTAAGGTGGTTGCTGAGCAGTTTATGCTCATCACAGTGCATGTGGTGAAGTGGAGCTGATAGTGTGTATCAGTAAAACTCCTCAAAAATATACATCCCTCCATCGGGAAAAGCATTTATTTATTGTTATTGTAATTAAGTATTTATTTTTACCCAATAAATAATACCTTTTTTTCCCACGACTCCTAGGATGGAATTAGACGCGCTTTATTTTACTGACTACTACTACTATTAGGAACATATTGTACTATGTCTACATCCTGGGCAGCACTTGGTCCACCTTCCATGCAAGTTTATTGTTTCCCAATAAATCTCAACAAAAACTTCTTTTTTTTTCACGACTGCTGGGATAGAATTAGGCGCCCTTTATTTTGCAAACTACTACTACCCTAAGTAACATAATGTACTATGTCTACATCCTGGGCAGCACTTGGTCCACCTTCCATGCAAGTTTATTGTTTCCCAATAAATCTCAACAAAAACTTCTTTTTTTTTCACGACTGCTGGGATAGAATTAGGCGCCCTTTATTTTGCAAACTACTACTACCCTAAGGAACATAATGTACTATGTCTACATCCTGGGCAGCACTTGGTCCACCTTCCATGCAAGTTTATTGTTTCCCAATAAATCTCAACAAAAACTTTTTTTTTTTCACGACTCCTGGGATAGAATTAGATGCGCTTTATTTTACTATGACTTTATTCTGGGCAGCACTCTTCATACAAAGATTGGCATTGTCCTTTCATAAAAATCAGTCAAGGAGTTTCGGAGGAGTCCGATAAAAAACACTCTCTGACTGTGACTGTGCGGGAAAATACTCTATTCCCACGGTAAAATTACTGAATAGTAGCCAATATCAGGTAAATATAGGACGTACCTATACTTATTTGCTTTAGGACCTGGAATAGGAATAAATGGTGTTTTTCATCCCCCAAAAATGTTGATACAGTTCTTAAGCAAGGTACGAGATAAAAATAGCAACGTCGAGAGCCGATAGTGTCAGTAATATGAAATGATATGAATCTTGATAGTGCATTTCCCTCTATGATAAGTACCATGAGTCACACACTGACTATCAAATGAGGTCAAATCGATAGATTCCACGATATTAGAAATAATATGTACATATTATAACATACGTGTATAATATTATCTACCAGTACTATATAACATTTTATTACAATGCGTATCTATCTACTCTACACTAGAACGAATTACTCATTAAGGTAAGATAGTATATTTTTGTGGAATTACTTTTGATTCACTTCAAAATTATTACTTATGTACCTACCTATATTCAAATATTTAACGATACTGATAATATATTTTTTTATGGAGATTTTACAAATTTGCTGTTAGTCCAATTGATAGAATAACAACACCATTCTAACTAAAACTAATTACAACAAAAGCATTTTTTTTTAAATCCTACTAATATTATAAATGTGAAATGTGGATGTTTGGATGTTTGTTACTTAATCACGCAAAAACCGCTGAGCGGATTTCGATGAAATTTGGCATGCACGTTGTCAGGGGTACAGAGAAGGACTTTTTATCTCGGGATTCCCGCGGGAACTCTGAAATTACCGCGGGTGAAACCGCGGAGCACAGCTAGTAATATATAAATCCTTGTCTAAACGTGCATCAATAGAAAAAAAAATTAACTTCAGAAAATACTTTGTACAGACTTCTTTCTACAAGGACTTCTACCGCGTTATAGGCTTCACTAGTCAACCATCGGAACGTCACGTAAAAATATTTTAGTATGATTTTTCATAGGTGTGGGCGAGACATTCCGACACTCGTGACTTGTGACGGTGATCTCATTGATATACTATCTGTTCTGATAAAATACTGATAAAAAAAAAACAAGTACCAAGTTTGTACTTAGGTAGGGATAAAGAGTACTCTACACTTATACCTGTCGACATTCGCCGGTTAACCGCCACACTGTCCTCACTATAGCCTCACTGTCCAACCATATCTGTGTGAGTAGCGGGAGATAAAAATCAAAAAGTATATACTTTTTTAATTGCATGTGCGTACCGCGTCATCATGTGGGTGATTGTGTGCATGTGTGCGATAGTGTCGGCAGCGCTTGCGCAGAGTACAAGTACTTTGACCGTGACGACAACACAAGGCGCCGTCATCGGTGGGAAAGCTGATGATGGCGATTATTATAGATTCTTTGGATTGTTCTATGGCGGAACGACAGCCGGTAGCAACCGATTCAAGGTACACCATAACGTGATAGCATTAAAGTTTGAAACGTTTACATTGTAGTTATCATTATTTTGCTTCCATCTCATTGGCTCGGACTAATCACGTCTCATTATAGCATGTCATATCTAAATATAATTTTCAACCAACTTCCAAAAAGGACGAGGTTCTGTATTCGGCTATGTGTGTATTTATTACTGTGCTTAAAAGCCCACTCACATTCTTAATATTAATAGTATTTATTATGTCAATACTGGAATCACAATAATAACTTTAAGTTACTATTATTATTACGTTCTCACAAGATTGCGTGATAACATACAAGTTGATACACGTAGATTTTTTTTTCTCCACTTTTTTAGCATGCGATCGGTCCAAGGACCATAAGCAGCTGTTTTGTGTGATAATCGCGTTTTAGGCGTAGCCAACCATCATTGGAATGCCTATTGCGTGGATACTATGAGCTCATTGAGTCCCATGTGTGATGTCTCTTGAGGCGTCTTTTCTCCAGTGGTCTAGTCAGGGCTTGCGCAAGTCGATTTTCGTGAGTGTACACATAGAAAAACTCTTCATTTGCCAAAGTTAAAATATCTATTGATAGGATAACCTCATTGAAACTTAAGTATTCAGTTAACAAGATTCGAAAATTATCTAATCAATAAAGTTCATCAACTCAACCTCATCTCTATATTAAATACTAGCTGTCCCTCGCAGTTTCACCTGCGGTAATTTCGAAGCTACCGTGGGAATTTTGGAATAAAAAATGTCACTCGGGATTACCGCAGCTTCCTATAAATAAAAAAAAATCAAAATGGGTTCAGTGGATCCAGACCCCTAGAACGTCACATTAAACTCACAAATTCACATATTCACAATTCGCTAACAATAGCTGTTTGTAATATTAGAAATGTATAGATTATAAAAAAAATCGACCAAGTGCGTGTCGGACTTCGCACATTCAGGGTTCCGTACCAAATGTAAAATATAAGAGCCGTATGTGCGTGCAGCAGAGGCAGAATAATGAGGAGTGTCTTGAGTTAGATGTTACAGCTTTATTCGTGAACAGAGTAAAATCGAAAAAAAAAAATTATGCAATTAGAACTTTTTACCTACGCGCTTTAAAAAATTCTAAAACAGCATCCGCTTGCAACGTCGTGTGCCCGATAGTGCATGCCCTGATCGGGTCGTGCGTCCTTATACAGGGCGGGGAGGTAAAATTGGAGACGTCAGTTCGTTAAACATAAGAGTAAGGAATTATCATTTATATGTCCTATAATATATTCCAGGCACCCACGCCACCACCAGCTTATTCCGGAACGTACAATGCAGTCTACAATAAAAACCTCATGTGCGCCCACCCCAGCTCTACAGGTATCATCGGTGACGAGAATTGTCTCACACTGAGCATTTTCACGACCAATGTCACCACTCCGAAACCAGTGCTGGTTTGGCTCCAATCTGAAGAGTACACGACGAGTGGGCCACAATTATACTCCTACCAAAGATTGGTATCGGAAGGAATAGTCGTCGTTACGCTGAACCACCGATTATCTATCTTCGGGTTTCTCTGCTTAGGAGTATCACAGGCACCAGGGAATGCGGGACTGAAAGATGTGATACAAGGTCTGAAATGGATCCAAGAAAACATTGCTGGATTTGGTGGGGATCGTAACAATGTTGTCCTGTTTGGACACGGATCGGGTGCGGCCATGGTTGATTTGGTAACAATGTCACCTTTATCAGAGAATTTAGTGCATAAAGCCATCGCCCAAAGTGGATCCGCATTGGCACCGTGGGCTGTGGCATACGACCCTATAGGTTCTGCACATAATTTAGGCATAAGACTCGGCTATGATATGAAAAGTAATACTGAACTAGCTGAACTGCTAGAAAACACGGATATCAATCTGTTGGCTAGTGTTTTATATGAACCCACGTTTCCTAACAATACCGCTATGTTTGCACCATGTATCGAGGATACAAACTTAAACAGTAGTGATACTTTCCTTTCTGATGCTCCGTTGAACTTGCTTCGTGCTGGCAATTTCAGACAAATTCCCTATATAGCGGGTTACACAAACAGAGAAGGAACATTACGAGCTGCAGAAGCTGTTTCCTCTGGTTGGCTCGAGAAAATGCAAGCTAATTTTACAGAATTCTTGCCTGTCGACCTGGACGGACGGAATATTACCCTAAGCAACTCAATCAGAGAATATTATTTCAGTCAAAGTACCATAAGTATGGAAACCATAGAAGACTATTTGGACTATCAGGGAGATATATTGATACAAATTTCTGTTATAAGAGGCGCTTGGGAGAGAGCATTGACTTCAACAGCCGATGTGAGACTGTACGAATTTGCGTATAGGGGAACTAAGAATTTGTTGTGGAGCTATCCAACTATTCCTTTGAATGGTGTGAAGCATGGCGGAGTGTTAAACTATTTGCTGAATTACGATTTGTGGCCCGCAGCCGAAGGGGTTATGACTTCTCTTATCAAACGATACGTATCATTTCTCAATACTGGGTGAGTGTAAACCGATAAAGAATATTCCAAATACAATCAGACTTGCCCCTTGGCCACAGTCTCGGCGGCGGAGCGGCGGCGGCGGTAAAAATAACTGGTAGACAACATAAGAAGGAGGCCACAGCAATCAGCGGCGCGAGCTGTGGCCACTTCTTATGTTGTCTACCATTTGTTTTTGCCGCTGCCGCCGCTCCGCCGCCACCGCCGCCGCCGAGACTGTGGCGCCTCCCTAAAGAATCAATTTTCACGTAATCTCAAAAACAATAGCTAAATTTAATTTGTTTTCAATGGCGCACTTCACTGCGTCGTCTTTGTCTTTATTGAAATTATTATTATTATGTTTTTTTTATAGAAAAAGTTCTCAGAAATTAGTTCTCAGCAAATATTCTTTTAATTTCAGAGTGCCTACAGAGAATTCAGTAGTAGACTGGTTGCCGATTCGAAGTAGTGCCTACAATTACTTTTGCTACACCGGCGACTGGTCCACCCCCAGTACCACATTCACCGAGGCGAGGGTGAACCCCCACCAACAAAGGATGACGTTCTGGAATGGACTCTATTCTGAATATAGTAAAACTCCTATTGTAGTGTCTTCAGCTGAGAGTATTTTAAGTTTTATCTTTACTATATTCATGTGTCAACTGTTTGTACATTTGCTTTAACTATAACAATTTTTCATCACTTATCACTAAAAGTTTTAAGTATTCTTGTAAATTGTATAATAGATAAGGATTTTATGTTAACAAATTCATGTTAGTTTATTTTAAGAACCTTGATAACTATTTCAGTTTTTGTGTTTAAAGCAAAGTTCGTTAAAGTTAGTCATTGATACACAATTAGTTACAAATGTACAATTAAATAATTTGAATTTATTATTTTAAACTATTTGGTCAAGGAGCTACAATAATTCCCTCTACGAAAAATATTTTATACGTGTACTAGCTGATCCCCGCGGTTTTGCCCGCGATAAGTTCGGAGTTCACGCGGGAATACTGGCATTAAAAGTACTCTACGTCTTTCCCTGTATCCCTAACAACGGATATGCAAAATTTAATGATGATCGGTTGAGCCATTAAGGCATGAAAGCGTAAAAAACAAACAAAACAACTCACTTTCGCATTTATAATATTAGTGAGAACGTACTTGGCGTAAGACACTAACCTGCGGATAATGGATGCTGTAGTCATATGCTTGCTCATAACTTATGCCATGCGCATGTCTTAGCACGCGCCTTAGAACTTGGCACAAAGACCACCGGATATCAGATATGAAAAATCGCTAATCCTGAAGACCCTGGTGAGGATCATGGGACAAACTATTTAAATTTGTCATCGGTCCTTGATAAATGTGCAAAGTTTCAAATTAATCCCACATTTCGAAGGGGGTAAAGATCACGTTCAAAGATTCCGTTACATAAATACAGACGAAGCTAATAAATGCGTGCTAAAAACCGCTAATCCTGAAGATCCTGGTTAGGACGGTGGGACAAACTATAATATTTAAATTACTTATTGCACTGTCATCGGCCCTTGACAAGTTAAGTTTCAAATTAATCCGATGGTTTGAAAGGGGTGAAATCACGTTCAATGCTTCCGTTTCATAGATACATGGATACAGACGAAGCTAATAAAAGCGTGTTAATAACGAGTAATCGGTGAATATACATAACAAAACATCTCACATACAGCCGAATGCAGAACCTCCTCTTTTTTGAAAGTCGGTTAAAAAGTATTACAAAAACCCACGACCCAGCTGAAGTACTTACTTACTTGAACTTAAAATATTATCGATAAAAACCTGGAATCAGTGCGGCGGCGCATGATTTAAATTGTATGTACTTTGTTTAAAATAAAAAATAGTTGCCCATTTTCAACTTAAAAAAGTAGGTTATTAACCGACTTAAACAAGGAGGTTATTCACCGCATTGGGGATGTTGACGACTTTTGAAAATCAATATTCTAATTAGTCCGTCAGAAAATAAAAAAATAATGGACACGTATTTTTTGCTTTTTCAAATTAATAAAAATGTACATAGATATAGCACATTTAAGTTAAGGGTGGGGGCTCACGAGTCACGACGTCACGCGAAATTTCAACTTAATGTATCGCCGTTATTACTTGATTACGTAAAAAAAAGAAAAAATACGTGTCCAATATTTTTTATTAATCTAAAAACCGGACTAAAAAAAAATTTAGTCAACTAGCCCATTCGACCCTATAATTATGTGTAAATAAATGCTGTTTACGTGGGCTTCTAAATTAACAAGTATACAAAATTTCATAAGTGTATTGTATCATTTGTATCTATGTAAGTTTGTCAGAATTTTTCTTGGAAAAAAGGAGTCGGATTGCAATAATTCCTTTTTGTTAGATTAAGTATTTTTCAACTTAGGGAACAACAACAACATCCCTTTGGTTGCGGAGGCTATGGCGGCGTGGGGAGCTCTCAACCCGGGCGCCCCCGTGCCAGCTACCTTAAGTAGTCAGCGGGCGTGGGACGATATCGGGGTGAAGCGACTGCTGGATCAGCTCATCGACGAGTCGGGAGGGGCGGACCTAGCGAGGCTCAGAGCTGTTTCTCAGCCTGAATCTGGAGCGTGGCTCCATGCACTGCCTTCTCCGCAGCTGGGGACTCTTCTCGACGGTGATTCTGTGCGTGTGGCGGTTGCTCTCCGCCTGGGCTGCGATGTGTGCGAACCGCACTTATGCATTTGCGGCGCCATGGTAGAGGCCAAAGCGCACCACGCATTGAGCTGCCGCCGTAGTGCGGGGAGATTCCCTAGGCACCATGCCCTGAATGACATCGTCCGCAGAGCCTTGGTGTCAGCCAATATACCATGCGTGCTCGAACCGCCGGGTCTGTGTCGATCTGACGGGAAAAAAAAAAAAAAAAAAAAAAAAAAAAACTTAGGGAACAGTGTAAGTTATACCAAAATCTGTTCAGTAGATTTCCAGATAGTGTTAAGTAAGTACAAGATGAGCGAAGAGTAAGTCGAAGATCGACCAAAGGCCAAACCAAAAACAATAAAATTGGTTGCACTCGAGGAAGACTGACCAAATTGCCAGTGGACGCAAATGACGATGTTAATATATACTGCATGGAGCAGAGTAAAAGAGATGGCCAAGGTGTGGAAACCTAATCTAAACAATCATGGACCACAAAGGAAACTTAGGAGGTCATCAGAGAAAGAAAGGAACTACCTACTCATTAATAACGCTGTCCCTCGATCTGTATAATACCAAACACTTACTACCTCTACCAACGATAACGTCATGTAAAAATATTCGTGATTTTTCATAGGTGTGCGCCATAGATTCTCAACAGTTCTGACTTGTGACGGTGACCTCATTGATATATACTATCTGTTTGACTGATAAAAAACACGTATCAGGTATATAGGTACAGTTAAGGATAAGGAGCATCTACTCTGAACTAACTGGCGACATTCGCCGGCTGACTGTCACACTGTCTACACGTCTGTCGTCTACGCCATGTTTGTGTGAGGGCGGGAATAATACAAATCAAAAAGTGTTATTTTCTTATTGGATGTGTATTACGCGTCATCATGTGGGTGATTGTGTGCATGTGTGCGTTAGTGTCGGCGGCGCTTGCGCAGAACACATTGACCGTGAACACAACACAAGGTGCCGTCATCGGTGGGAAAGCTGAGGATGGCAATTATTATGGATTCTATGGATTGTTCTATGGCGGAACGACAGCGGGTAGCAACCGGTTCAAGGTACACACCACAACGTGACAGCATTGAAGTCTGAAGCGCTTAAAGTTTCACATTATTTTGTTTACAACCTATGTCTTCGGACGAATCATGTCTAATTATAGCATGTTGTGTCTAAATTTAATTTCATTATGTGGATAATAACAAACGAAATAACTGAATCCATTTATGTTTTTCGTATCCTATTTTCCTCGATACTGGAATCAGAATAATAACATTACGTTACTGTTATAACGTTTTATAACGTTCCCACAAGATTGCGCAATAATAGGAGGTGTAAATGTTTGTAAATTCATTTATCACACACACTTTATGTGGCAAGTTTAAATACTGATGGTACGGGAATTTTGGTCTCTCCATTAAATTTTAATTTTGATAGTAGCTGTATAATAATATGTAGTGTAATAACCTGACGTTGGTCAAGTACGATTTTACTTACAATAAAACATTTCTATTTGTTAGTCTACTGTAAGTATCTCATAACTCTCTGAAGCTTAAGTATTAAAGTTAGTAGTTCCTTCGCCTTCGAAAATAATCTAATCAATTCAGTCCATACAATTGATAACAATATTATTAATAACAACATTAAACATGCTTCAAGTTTCATCATATCTCTATAGGTATTAAATGAAAAATAAGTTTACCGCATGCAGTACACTGAAATTAAATGAAAAAAGAAAATCCTGGAGGAGTTGCAAAATAACTGAATCTTATCATTATGATCATTTTTCCAATTTCTGTTTGTTTGTTCATCTTTTTGAATGCGCAAAACTATCGGACAGATTTGAAAGAAACCGAGCTTGTAAGAAGCTTATATTCCGAGTCAACATTCACGACACATATTTCTTGAATTTGAAATCGAATTAGATTTGGTTTATGCGCAAAGAATGAAATAATTATTTCAATACTCGTATTAACCAGAAATTTTCAAACTAAGAATATCTCAGAACCAAAGACATTCTATGTAAACATCATTGCTCAGAGGGGCTATTACGTAACTTTTATGTCTATAATCTTTCAGTTGCAATCAAAAATATGGAGGCTTTACGATTACAATATGCAAGTTTTGACACCTACACAAACCAAACAACCAAACCAAAACAAACGTACTTCAAAAGTTGAAGCTGTCTAAACATGATTAATTAATCACAACATCGTTGTTTTTCTCATTGAAACTGAAATATCATAGCAACAAAAGTTACATAATTGCCCTACTGATCATAAAACCGAAAAATCGCAAACATCAACTTGCAAAACATAAGACTGAGGAATTATTATTTACGTGTCTCATAATATGTTCCAGGCACCCACGTCACCACCAGCTTATCCTGGAGCGTACCATGCAATGCACAATACAAACGTCATGTGTGCCCAGCCCAGCTCCACAGGTATCATCGGTGACGAGAATTGCCTCACACTGAACATTTTCACGAGCAATGTCACCAATCCGAAACCAGTGCTGGTTTGGCTCCAATCTGAACAGTACACGACGAGTGATCCACAATTATACTCCTACCAAAAATTGGTATCGGAAGGAATAGTCGTCGTTACGCTGAACCACCGATTATCTATCTTCGGATTTCTCTGCTTAGGAGTATCACAGGCACCAGGGAATGCGGGACTGAAAGATGTGATACAAGGTTTGAAATGGATCCAAGAGAACATTGCCGGATTCGGAGGGGATCCTAACAATGTTGTCCTGTTTGGACACGGATCGGGTGCGGCCATGGTTGATTTGGTAACAATGTCACCTTTGTCAGAGAATTTAGTGCATAAAGCAATCGCCCAGAGTGGATCCGCATTAGCACCGTGGGCTGTAGCATACGACCCCATAGGTTCTGCACATAATTTAGGCATAAGACTCGGCTATGACATGAAAAGTAATACTGAACTAGCTGAACTGCTAGCAGACACCGATATCAATCTGTTGGCTAGTGTTTTAGATGAATCCACGTTTCCTAACAATACCGCTATGTTTGCACCATGTATCGAAAATAGAAATTTAAACAGTAGTGACACTTTTCTTTCTGATGCTCCATTAAACTTACTTCGGTCTGGAAATTTCAGACAAATTCCCTATATAGCGGGTTACACAAACAGAGAAGGAACATTACGAGCTGCTGAGGCTGTTTTTTTTCATTGGCTCGAGAGAATGCAAGCAAATTTTACAGAATTCTTGCCAATAGACCTGGATAATACACGGAATATTACCATAAGCAACTCAATCAGAGAATATTATTTCAGTCAAAGTGCGATAAATATGGAAACCATAGAAGACTATTTGGACTATCAAGGAGATATATTGATACTTATTTCTGTGATAAGAGGTGCTTGGGAGAGAGCACTGACTTCAACAGCGGATGTGAGGCTGTACGAATTCGCGTATAGGGGAACTAGAAATTCGTTTTGGAGCTATCCAAGTATTCCTTTGAATGGTGTGAAGCATGGCGGAGTGTTGAACTATTTGCTGAATTTCGATTTGTTGCCCGAATCCGAAGCAGTAATGACATCGCTTATCAGACGCTACGCATCATTTCTCAATACTGGGTGAGTATGAACCTATAAAGAATATTCGAAATACGAGCAGGCTTACAACCGATTTTCACGTAATCTCAAAAACAATAGCCTCGCAAAATGGGATCACTTTTGTTTTCAAAGATTTGCGCACTTCCCTGCGTCGTCTTTGTCTTTGTTGAAATTAATAAGTTCTCAGAAAACATTGTTTTAATTTAATTTCAGAGTGCCTACAGAGAACTCAGTGGTAGACTGGTTGCCAATTAACAGTAGTGCCTACAATTACTTTTTCATTACTCATGCTCGGAAAGTAGGTCTGAAGTTGCCTGAGAAGCGGGTTGAAAGTAGCTCTTTTCAGCCCTAGGGAGAATCGCTTTCAACTGACAACTGTCAAATTATAAAAAAAAACTAGGTCTATTTTCACATTTCTATTGAACCATGTTCCAACTTTCTATACAGCCAGCGCCATGTAAAATTGAAATAACGTAAAGTTTAAGTAGGTATTAATTAAAATAAAATTCACTCATTTTTTCTTAAGCTAATTAATTAATTAAAATATAAATAATATTATTTTATTTTCTTTAATTAATACTTAATAATTAAAGAAAATATTTTTTTAGATGACTTTATTATAATTTACGTCGCCACAATGTAAATAAAAAATACTGGCTGAATAGCTAGCCGGCCAAAGAAAAAGAAATAGGTGGGAAAGCGTCAAGCGACTATCCAATCTTCACTCATTTTTTCTTTAGCTAATTCCTATTTTTATTTTGACTTTCCTTGCATTCGTAATGAAAAGCACAGTGTTACCCTCGGGAGAAAGTAACTTATTTAGTGCCTCGAACTATTGGCGCCCTCGCTACGCTCGGGCGCCAAACCCCGTCTCGGCACTAAATGAGTTACTTTCACCCCTTGGATAACAATGTACTATTACTACACCGGCGACAGGACAACCCCCCGCACCACATTCACCGAGGCGAGGGTGAACCCCCACCAACAAAGAATGACGTTCTGGAATGGACTTTATTCTCAGTATTATAAAAATCCCACTCCAGTCTCTTCAGCTGGGAAGATTTTTAGTTTTATCTTGACTATATTCATGAGTCAACTATTTGTACAATTACTTTAAGTAAAAGTTCTTCATCGCTGTTTTAACCCAGTATTGATTGTGAAGTATTCTTGTAATCTTAACTAATATTATAAAGGGGAAAGATTTGAGTGTTTGTTTGTTTGTTACGATTTAACTCATAAACTACCGGACCCATTTCAAAAATTAAGTTCCATATTAGAATGCTACATTATCCCTGAGTAACATAGGCTATATTGTAATCCGGAATTTCAGCTGGAACTCCGAAATTACCGCGAGTGAAACCACGGAGAACAGTTAGTATTGTATACATTGTAAGGTCTTAATGTTAACAAACTCATGTAACTAAATAAATTTTAAAAACCTCAATATTTCACCTTTTGTATTTGTATAGCAGTGTTCTTTAAAGTAAATTATTGTTACACAATTAGTTTTATTATTTTAAACTACTTGGTCAAGGAGCTACAACTAATGCCGTGTTCAGCCTTGGAGTTGGAGACAATCATGTTGCATGGAGGTGAGCAAAAACAGGGTTACAAAAACAATTTTTCATTACTCATACTCGGAAAGTAGGTCTGAAGTTGCCTGAGAAGCGGGTTGAAAGTAACCCTTTTCAGCCCTAGGGAGAATCGCTTTCAACTGACAGCTGGATACTGCAGAAACTCAAGTTTTTTTTTTTTATGTCATAGGGGGCATACTTACTGGCCAGTAGCACACCTAATGGTTGATTTATGTAAAATAAAATTCACTCATTTTTTTCTTTAGCTAATTCCTATTTTTATTTTGACTTTCCTTGCATTCGTAATGAAAAGCACAGTGTTACCCTCGGGAGTTACTTTCACCCCTAGGATAACAATGTACTATTTCACGCGTATTATAAATGTATTATACTCTCGACACATCCCAAACACCTACCTAGATGGACAAAGCTAAGTGTCTATTGAAATACATATTTAGAAGTCACAAAAAAGTCTATACTTATCAGTAAGAATTGAAGTAGATAATTATTATTTACTTATCGTAGTTCTAAAGTAAAAATCAGATATTGTAGTAGGTCACCATGCCTAACCGCTATTCGAAAGGTTCCGGGTTCGATTTCCGGTGGGGGTGGACTTTGTGTGAAGAACACAGGGTTCCACTTTCCAATCTAGACGTGTTTATATATATATCAATAGTATAATATTATATATGCAATAATATTTAGTACACCACGTTTGCTTGGTTTCCACGTCACAAGCTCATAGCTTAGGGTGGGTTCAAGTAGATGTGTTTTGTGAAATGGATTATTATTATTGATAAGCTAAAATGACGTTTGCGAAATAATGCTTATAACAGGATAATATCGAGTAAATTATTTCCTAATAGATAAGTTAGGTTGTCTTATTGAAAAAGTCATACTTACTTACCTAATTCGTGAAATAAAAAGAATGGGCTATTTGACAAAAAAATTTTTAGTCGGGTTTATAGATTAATAAAAAATATTTGACACGTATTTTTTTTACGCAATCAAATAATAACGGCGATATATGAAGTTGAAATTTCATGTGACATCACTATGCTATATCTACGTATGTTTTCCAAAATACGTGTCCATTATTTTTTTTATTTTCTAACTGACGGACTAATTAAAATTTTGACTTCATAACCCGGAAAATCCCTAATAGTTGTTACTTACAAAAAATGACATTATTACAAAACTCCACGACCCAGATGAAGTACTTACTTACTAAAACTTGAAATATTGTCGTTACAAACCTGGAAGTTCCGACTTCAGCCAGGCCTGAATAAATATTTTTTGTCATAAAACGGAAGGGCTTCTTTCAAGCATTTAAAGGGCGAATGTCCGAAAGAGCAACGAGGGAATATTATTATTCTTAATATTGAGATTAGGGTTGAAGATATTTTAACGAATATTTTCTAAATTGCCATTTAAAACCGAAAAATACTCGTAAATCATTCTGAGATACGAAGACGTTGAAATCTGAACGTTCTCAAATTAGTTATCCTATTTATATTACACGAAGGATCCTCCAGCGTCCTGCATGCCTCTTTACTTAAAAATAATATTCTACATTTCAGATGCAGTTTTTTTTTTATATCTTGTACCTTTAGATATGTAGGTACATTATATTCAATAATTTAGAACATTTAAGTAATAATTATTAATCTAAACTTAACATAACCTAAAATTAATCTAAAATATATTATTAAAAGGAGTCCCTTTAGGCAAGGTTCCGAAGATACTGGCAGCGTTCCCCCTTTGAATAGCTAGGCTAATTCTTTGTGCGAGGTAGCTGCCAGCTCTTCGGTCTCCTGTGATGTCGACTAACCTTTTTGCTATTTCCTTAAAAAGCCTTATAGCGCTAGGACCCCACGGACCAAGGGTCTCGACACCGAATGGCACAAAAATTTTAATGTTTAGATTAATAATTATTACTTAAATCTTACATAATTTTATAAAGTTATCGAAATAAATAATAATTTAGAACATTTACCTTCTTTTACAATTCGTACCAAGAGATGACTCTTATATCAAGCAAAACATTTTATACTGTAGGTAGGTACATACAAAATTTATGACATTAATTTTCTTTGTCCAATACTGTTTGGTAATGTTCTAGAAAATTCGTGTAGTAAATTTCCTACCAAGCCTAATTAGGCTTGCTCGGAGGTGAAACGACTACGAACAGTGGCTAGATTATATAGTGCAGCATCGTAACTTACAGAACGGCCTTCTTTATTATTTCGTGGTTAGTAAAATGTAATAAGTTATGTTCATAAATAAGTAAGTACCGATATATTTTTATTATTATTATAATTTTTGTTAAGTACCTTATTCTAATACTACATGGCAAATAAAGACCAAACAATTATATCATACACCCATACCGATACTAGTTTCTTCTTGCGAATAAATTGTTTTCGAATTTCATAATTTCCTTACTTAAATAGGTACATTATCTAAATGCGAAAGTGAGTTTGTTTGTTTATTACGCTTTCACGGCTAAACGGCTCAACCGATCACCCGACATTTTGCATACACGTTGTCAGGGGTACAGAGAAAGACATAGGCTACTCTTTATCCCGGAATTCCTACGGGAACTCCGGAAAATTAACGCGGAAGAAACTACATTAAATTTTGCGTACTTTGTCTAGGGTAGGTACAGAAAAAATATAGGGTAGTAAGTACGTCTATCTCGGAATACCCGCGGGATCTCCGACCTTATCGCGGGTGAAACCGCGGGGAACAGCTAGTATAGTATATTTGTCGAAAGCATTACGTGAAATGCAGCTAAATATTCATTACGTCTTGCTAATTTTACGAGTACACAGCATAATACTCTATAGTCTATATAGATAGGTAGGTGGTGCCTTTGAACGGCATATGAAGCGAGGTTACGTTGGTAAAATAAAAGCTAATAGCACGCGAGACTCTGGGAGGGACATTACCGGTGTGTCTAGACAAATACCTGACATTTTACCGCAACACAAACAATGGGGAGGTGGAAATACCGGGTAACAAAACGCTATTGCCTTTACATTTCTTATATATCATAGCTATTCTTAATCATAAAATCGATAATAACTAAATTTTAGGTTTTAATGTAGAGATGACATCATGTAGAGTAGATATTAAAATATTGGACGCGTATTTTTTTCTTTTTTACGTAGGTACCTTGGTAATAAAAAAATACCGACGGTAATTTGAGTCGAAATGTCGCGTGACGTCACGCCTTAATATACAGTTTAAACGTAGTTATGATATCACGAGTACAACACCGGGTAGTGGATTGATAGCCCATCTATAACCACGAGCCTCCACTCCTAAACTTTAATGCGCTCTCAGTATTTTTTAATTAATTTGAAAAACCAAAATATAACTTTGTGTCTATTATTTTTTATAATAATATCAAACTGGCGAAGCAAAATAGATTTTTGATTTTCATACTCCTACAACATTCATCACTTAAAAGAAATCTGTCGCTTTTTTTTTTTTCTTCTATTGCGGTTTTTGGTATGGCGCAGCACGGTAATTAGCGGCTTGATTCTGGAATAGTACATTGTTATCCAAGGGGTGAAAGTAACTCATTTAGTGCCGAGACGGGGTTTGGCGCCCGAGCGTAGCGAGGGCGCCAATAGTTCGAGGCACTAAATAAGTTACTTTCTCCCGAGGGTAACACTGTGCTTTTCATTACGAATGCAAGGAAAGTCAAAATAAAAATAGGAATTAGCTAAAGAAAAAATGAGTGAAGATTGGATAGTCGCTTGACGCTTTCCCACCTATTTCTTTTTCTTTGGCCGGCTAGCTATTCAGCCAGTATTTTTTATTTACATTATGGCGACCTAAATTATAATAAAGTCATCTAAAAAAATATTTTCTTTAATTATTAAGTATTAATTAAAGAAAATAAAATAATATTATTTATATTTTAATTATTTAATTAGCTTAAGAAAAAATGAGTGAATTTTATTTTAATTAATACCTACTTAAACTTTACGTTATTTCAATTTTACATGGCGCTGGCTGTATAGAAAGTTGGAACATGGTTCAATAGAAATGTGAAAATAGACCTAGTTTTTTTTTAATAATTTGACAGTTGTCAGTTGAAAGCGATTCTCCCTAGGGCTGAAAAGAGCTACTTTCAACCCGCTTCTCAGGCAACTTCAGACCTACTTTCCGAGCATGAGTAATGAAAAGAATTTTTCACTTCAGTAGCTCAAACATGTAGGTTTTGCTGCCTGAAATCAGTGAGCAAAATGCGATTTTGCTCACTGAGTGAGACAAAGTAACTTTTTAATTTTTGTTTTCGGAAAACCGCGAATATCTTATTCAGCCTTGGGTTAATCATACAATTCGAAACATTTACACTCTATATTCTTTCCCGCCATTAGAAAGAGAGAGAGACAAAGACTAGCCCTTTCGAAGTTCCGATTTTGAATTCGACCTCAAAGACAAACATGTTCGGAAATTTGTACTAACTACAGAAATTTAGCAAAAAGATAATTATGTCTTTTAATGTAATTTATTGAATTTTTTACTTATTAAACTGAAATTTAACCTGTAAATAACTATTATCTCCTAAAGTGTTCTCGCTGCTGAAGTGAAAAGTTATGTGTGTTACACGAGAGCAAAGTTTTTTGCATCTCGTGCCTTTGACTCCCTCGCCACACTCAGGATTCAACTTTAGAATCACTCGCTACGCTCATGATTCAATAATTGAATCCTTCGCTTGCTCAGGATTCAAAATCAGCACTCGCAGCAAAAAATGACTTTGCTCTCTTGTTGCACAAATAACTAATGTCAAGAGGCAATTGGACTTAATTATGGCAATTTTGAACGGATGTTTTCAACCGCAACATTAATGCTGCAGTACCTAGTTAGAGAACCTGAACAGGTGTCACGGGTTCGATGACCGCGTCTTGGACCATGGTGAACATATTTTGTTTATATTTTCGGGAATCTGGGTTTTTTATGCATCTTGAGACCAGCTCGCGCCCTGTGATAATGTCCAAGCATTACTCGTGCCTCCATTCATGACACTTCAACCCTATTTTGAATAGATTTTAGAACGTTAGGTTGTAAACTTCTCTCAATTGCTTTCAAATTAATATTTGGATATATATATCCTCAATTTAGAGATAATCTATACGAATATTATAAAGAGCTAAAGTTTGTGGGGTAATCTCTGGATCTAGTGAACCGATTTTGAAAATTCTTTCACTTATAGGAAGCTACGGTAGTCCTGAGTGACATAGAGTACTTTTTATCACGAAATTCCCACGGGAACTCCGAAATTACCGCGGGTGAAACCGCGGAGGACAGCTAGTATTCATATAGGTTGTTGTTATATTTTAAAAGAAAAAAAGAAAATACATTTATTTGAGAACTACACACAAGAAAAGTCCGTGTAAAGATAAATATAAAAGAAATTGAATTTTCAAAAGTAATATTGAGCTGATCTGGCTGATCCTATGGGATTTATAGGTATAATTTATATTTTACTTAGCTTCTTAGCTAATGCGTTTTGCGGAGATTCGTAGAATACAAACTGTTTGCTTTGGCAGTGATTATAGAGCTGTTAAATGTTTATGTTTCAAATTCGTGTTCACAGGTTTTTTGTTTCAATATGTTTCATCGACATATATATGAAGCTCAAGTCTTTTATATTAATATCTTGGCTATCTATTACAGATCGATGGACATAGATAGGCAATAGTGTGTTAATCCACACGTGTATGACCATAATATGCAGCGTTAAGATAAGACGCCACAAAAACTGTTTTTCCCTCGCGATCAAAGAATTTTCACTTTAAAAAAATATATTTACAATGTGTGTTATGGTATTCTCAATATCAATTTCTAATATTTTGGTACCTGGAGCGGTCGGAATTGTGTTTTTAGGATGCGCGTTATGGGCAAAGAATGTTGTTAGTTGTTATTGGTCATAGAGAATAAGGGCCCAGCACGGAGATTTCGCAATAGTAAACGCGTAAATAGGTAGGTAAGTACAGGCATATCATTTTATTAAAACTGTATAACAAACACTATGCATCGACGAGATTAGATGCTTTACGAAGAACGGGAAACTAGTAAGATATATGCGTATTTCCAATCGGTTTACTTTGATGTTTACTTGTAGGTACAGCAAGTATACAGGAATCCGTGGTGTACCTACATTGAAATCCTTACAATCTGCCGGGATAAAAGGGTAGAAGCAGTCTTATTTGTATTGAATGTTGTAAAATGCAAAATGTTTTGTGAAAAGTATTCCTTTCGATCATATGAGGTAGGTATTTCTTGAACTTCGATGGTCGAAGCGGTTAGTTCGCCGTTCAACTTAGATACGTATAGAATATAGATAAATCTAATAGAAATGGCCGGCTACTGTAATTAGCAAACAGCAATTCTTATGAATATTATATCATACCTCTGACTCTGGTTTTTTTTTTCGTTTTTAAGGTTTTACCGTCATTATAAGCTGAGCCGTCGCTGTTTTTTAATGTTTTAATTTATTTAATGCATTTAGCGATGCAGTTTCTATATCACTTTAAAGTTCTACTTTATCTTTGAAAATTGACGTATTAATTGACTGATCACCCTGTGTCCACCTATTGTACCTATATGTAATACTAGTTGTGCCCCGCGGTTTCACCCGCGTTAATTTCAGAGAACCCGCGTGAATTCCGGGATAAAAAGTACCCTATGTGATAATCTGATGTATAAGCTATATTATTGTAAAGTTTCATTTAAATCCATCCAGTAGTTTTTGCGTGAAAGAGTAACAAACATCCATCCATCCATCCATACATCCATCCATCCATCCATACATACATACTTACAAACATTCGCGTTTATAATATTAGTAGGATATCGCCACAGATTTTTAAGCGTAGATAAAATCACACAAAACAGGTTTGCCGATACTTTTGATCTAAAAAGATAGTCAAAATAACGGCTCTACGATGATATTATATGTATAATTAGACCCTGTTTTGCTTTTTTAAACGATCGTGCAAAACATGTTTTTCTATTTGTTATCACACAAGTATCTTTTAATACGTCAGAGGCTCCCAAACTTTTGGTGAACTTTTTGTTTTATGTAAATCCCCAATATATTTTTTTTTTATCTACCTCTGCTATTATCGCCTGACTTGTGCACCCACCTACTCATTTAGAGGGAGGTAGGTATTAGGGGCTATAAACAGGAACAAATCTAAGCTATGAGAATAAATATATACACATTATTTTGTTAAATCATAAATGAATCTGGTTAGGGGACGGGTGTTTCTGTGATTGTTCTTCCTGAATAAATACATATTGTCTATGTCTATGTACGTCATCTGCGTAGTAAAAAACGTATATCATTACAAATAGTAATTTTTATGTAGAGCAGCGGTCAAATGGTTGCGATTCGCAACTAACTAGTCCCCCCTTTTGTTAAAACCTCATGGTTTCTCTAAGAATTATTAGTTATTTTAAAAAGTTTATACCTACACGTACAATGTTTTCTTTACCAACTATGAAGCCAACGGAAGCAATCAAAACTAAACGAAAAAGTTTTATTGCTATTGTTGAAAATTTTAACTATGCGAGGCTTATAAATTAGTTCACGTTGGTAAAATTCCACATTTCCAAAGGACAGTCTGTATGTAAATTCTCAGAAGTTCAACCAGAGTATTTTGAATAAATTTTAATGTAACACCTTTTTACGTACTATATTCTTGCAAAGAAATAAATAAATAAAGACCCCTATGGGTACATAAATATCACTTTGGGAATCACTGGTTTACATAGACAATTACTGCGCTAAGCACTATCCGTTTTGCTTTTAATCTCCGGTCGTTCGGCAAGGTAGTGTGCCTCACCTGTATTTAGAAACACATCTATTAAGTAGGTACTATACATATAAGAACATACAAACAACAGTCTTGCCATATATTTTTATCTACAGATATCTACGATAGGATCTCCGATATTGAATGGTTTTTTTATTACATATTTCTTTATTTTATATCCTTCATAACCGATTTCACTGTAACTGTACAAACAACTCTAATTTCCTCATAGTCATATTTATTGTACCTACTCGAGGGTTTTCAGAAAAAAAGAAAAAAAAAAGCAAAAAGTTCAGAAAAAAAGTATATTTAAAGAGTTTGGTTGTCTAAACTCTAAAACAAGTTTTGACACATTATTGGCTAATGAGTACGTATCCAGAGTAACGAGTACCTGAAGAGTAATTACAGGGGCCGAATGGGTTTTTTATCAGCAAACCTGTGAACTAATATAAAGTAAAATAAATTACTTATATTTTAGCTTGCCAAAATTTGATTTATGCTTATTAAGTTGTTATTAAATTTAGTAGGGAAGGGAAGGAATGTACATATATATTGGAACCGAAAATGGCTTGCTTTCTCATTTATGTATTTGTGTCGATACAAATTTTATGATTTTCTTGAATATTGAGTTACCTACTGTTTTGGAAACTAATTAGTTTTCTAGCGGCGGCGGTAACTATGTTTTCATTAAAATTAATTTGTTATGCCTCGAGCTCGATTCCTTTGGTGTATCGGCCTACATTTATTTCTTTTTTCTTTCATTATTTCTACGAAACAGATTTCGCAGTCTAAAAATTAAACCACATTCATACGACGTTTCTAATATAAAAATACAATTATTATATAAATTAAATACATTAAAAGTTAGAAAAATCTGAAATTTAGCATCTATTTACATAGAAATATAGGTACCTAATTAAGAGAGTAAGTATTAAGTCATTCGAAAATTATTTATCAACTCCCATGAAAAATGGATATAAAATCACAAAAAAGTCAGATTTCTTTTGTACGACACTTAATTTAAAACTGATTGATTAAAAACTTTAAAGGGTGCCATGATAAATTTATAACCTAAAATAAGTACCTATTTGTTTATTAACTGAATACCTAATAATACAAGAACATTGAGGCATTGATAGAACATATTGTGTATACTCTTCGCATAAATAATTCGATTGATATTATAAATAAATTGAAAGAAATGTTGAAAAATAACACACCGTTTTATTACTTTGCAGCTTTACCTTGACGTAGCCACTAGCTATATGAATTTAATACGAGTATATGATGCGAAGGCTCCAGTGTAACAAATATTTACTTTTGTACGTTAGCGGCAGGAGATATCTTGAAATAGTCACTGTAACCACAAGGTTGTGCGCATCGTTGGTATATTTTTTCTTTGCTTTGGTACATGTGACGGGCGTATGAACTACTAGCTGTTCCCCGCGGTTTCACCCGCGGTACTTTCAGAGTTGCCGCGGGAATAGGCTTGTTTCCGGGGTATGAAAATCAAAATACTATTTAGTCCGTCTTGTAGATTAATAAAAAATATTGGACACGTATTTTTCTTTTTTTTACATACCTAATCAAAAAATAACGCCGATACATTGAGTTGAAATTCCGTGTGACGTCACACCTAGATACACTTTATACTTAGTTATGACGTCGCGACCTCCCCACTCCTAAACTTCAATGTCTTTTATCTAAGTATTTATTCAATAATAATTTAAAAAAAAAACCAAAAAATACGTGTCTACTATTTTTTTACAATCTAACTGACGGACTAAATGGAATTTTGATTTTTAAAACTTGTCATCACGCCCCTTAAATATAATATAGTTAGTATATTTGGATATGTAGTCTCGACAAAGATTAAAAGCCAATTTATCCCAGCAAATTTACGAGTGCATTTAAAAACAGGCGTGTCACCAAAGCATACTTGCAACCAATCCATCAGCAATAAAGATTTTTATTTTTAAACGCGCTTGACAACTCTAGTCACGCGATTCGAACTTAACCATAGTTGGCATATAATAATCGGGTCGTTACAACAAAAAGTAGGACAAAATAATTAAAATACATAAGTATGATATTGTTTGAAAATGGAAAATAATATCGCAAGTATATAATGTAGTACTTTACTGGGCACGATATAACGGAACTTCGTTAGGTCACGCACTGTGTGTGTCATATATTATACATTTTGAATGTTTCTGAATTTTTCATGTCCTTTAAATTAATTTGTTTGCAGGTCGTTACCTGATGGCGTAGTAACACAATTACCATATTTTCGATTACCGATCATCATGAAATTTGGCATACACGTGGTCAGGCGTACAGAGAAGCACATAGAGTACTTACCTACTTAATATCCCGTAATAGGCATGTTGACTAAAATTTAGTTTTTAGTCCGTCTTATACATTAATAAAAAATATTGGACACGTATTTTTTCTTTTTTTATGCAAGTAATCCAAAAAATAACGGCGATACATTGAGTTGCAATTTCGCGTGACGTCACTAACCGGTGCAGTATGTATGGCGGCTTATAGCGGATAGTGACGTCACGAGCCACCCTAAACTTTAATGCGCTTTGTCTCTGTACATTTTTATTTATTTGAAAAAGCAAAAAATACGTGTGTATTATTTTTTTTATTTTCTGACGGACTAATTAAAATTTTGATTTTCAAATGTCGTCAACATCCCTATTCTATTCTTTTCTATTCTATTCTATTCTCGCGGGAACTCCGAAGTTAACGCCGATAAAACCACGGGGAACAGCGAGTAGAGTGTAATATCTACAATCCGGCCATACATACATCGCATTGAAAAATTCAAGTATTACAATATATTATGAGCTCATAAAAATGATACAATCATATAAAAAAACGCAATAAAACGCAACGTAAGTAAACTATTCGTCGGTCAGGGCTCAGGAATAACGGGTACCGCCTAACGGTGTTGAAGGTTGAACACTGAAGTAGATACTGAAATATGCATCGAACGTGACGCTCGGCACATTTTATGATCAGCAGGTTTTATATTTTTTCAATACACATAATATCATCGAGACATATCATTGAGATATATTGAAAGAGATACAGCGAGCTCTATACACTGTTTTTTTCAGAAAACCCTCGACCAATTATGAGATGAAATGAAATGAAATAAACTTTATTCCTTGCGAAAACCGTTAATATGCAATAACAAAAAGAACTCAAACAGCGTGTCGCAACAAAAATGCAACCAGATCAGCATAAGTCGGGATAAGTCAGCATAAGTACCTATAGTTACCTATACTGAAATATTTCCTAAACTACTGAACCGATTTAAATGAAACAATTCTAAAACCATCTCGATTAAACTGGCTTCCAAACAGAACATTTCTTAATGTACCCAAAGTTTCAATTTTTACTGAGCACGCGCGTCTAATATTTCATAGCAAACAGAAAGTCGTCGGTATTGTCAATCTCATTTGATAATAATAGGTGATTGTGAAGTTTGTCAGGATATAAGTTGACAAATGTTTAGATGATGTTATTTATGACGATTCTCTCAGAAAAACCAAGATGTGATTTAATTCCCTGCCTGCAGGGGAGCCTAAAACGACAGTTGTCTATAGTAGCACTTCCACTCAGCAACCCGTGAAAAAAGTTGAAGTTGGCAAAAATCTACTACAAATAATGACAACGTCATTTGGTACAAACGTCAGAAGTCTTGTTAAATACCACTGAAGACCCACTTACTTATCATGACGTCTCGCCTCGAGGCAGGTAAATTGAAGTTAAATATGATAAATGATAAAATCTAACAATTTAAAAGTAGAAAGAAGGAAATGATTTTAATTTTCTAGAACTTATAAAAAGTCATATTTATCCTACAACGTAAATTTCATGTCATACCTACTCATGTTAGTTTTTCTGAAATACAACATATTGTATCACAGAAATGCAATTTTTTACTATGATAATATAATTAAAATGGTTTTGTAGCGGGAGCGGGATGGATGATATGGCTCGACCGCCACCAAAGGGGAAGCTTCCCGCCGGGCGAGGTGGTATGCCCGGGGAACCGCGGCTCCGACTGTAGATCATCGGAGGTCGTATATATGCAGCGCAGTGTGAAAACTTCGTTAGCGCGATTCAGGACTTCCATATAGGCCATATAGCCAGTACTCGTCACTTCGTTGTAGTTCGTGACTTGTAGGGGTCGCCACAGTTTAAAGAACTGAAAGTCCCGCTTTTGGAGCAAACTGAACTAAAAAGTAAATCCTTAACATCACAGTCCTTGTCAAGAGCAAATCAAACAAACTCAATTCAATGGGGTTGCATCGTTTATTTACAGAGGTCCCATAGTCGCCTTCCGGCTCCATCATCAAATCAGTTCCATGTCGTAATAATATCTAGTGCATCGTCATCCGGACTAAATATAGGTAGCATTGAAAAAATTGCTGCTAGCAATAAGGCCGCCTATTTGCCATGAAATTAATTTATATTATATTTGGACGCAGATAAGCAATAACATATTAACCCACAATATTAAGTTATTGATTCAAAATGCTTTATTGAGAGTTATAGAGCGTTTTTTAATTATGTGTTTACCTTATTATATTTTTTAAATACCAAAAAACATTTAAACTTAAAAAAATGCTGTAACAAAATGTCGATATGATTTTAAATCACGATTTACTCAAAATTTCTCCAATGTGGGTTAACACACTATTGCTTATCTATGTCCATTTAATACCTATTGTAAAATTACTTCGGTGTTCTAAAGTATATTGTGCATAGTTACAATTCGATACGAAAATAAGAAATATAGGTTAAAATTGTAGTCTAACATTCTAAGAGAAGACTAATAGGCATTATGACTAAATTTTAATTTTTCCGTCCGTCTTGGCTAAATAGAACTTTGATTTTTTTTACCTTGTCACCATGCCCATTGTAAGCGTGATAATATGGTACCACAGGTTGGGACTTATCTACATAAATTATTTTCATGTTAAGCAATTTTTGAAAAGCCCAACAATAAAAATCCCCGAGAGTGGCGTGACAAAAAACACTACCAAACAACATTAGGAGGAGCCCCGGGAACGAGTAGTTTGCAGAAAAGTGCTACGCAGTAAGTAAATTAAAGTCCAATGATTAATTCCATTGCACGTTTCATGGTTTGTGCTGCGGCATTTATCGGCTATATTTTAACAAATTTTAAACGATTGATGGATGAATATAAGAATCTGGAGCCCCTCAGGATCATTATCGAAATGTACTTTATAATACGTATATATTATGCCATATAGTTGGATTATATAAATATATCTATATATCAGCAGTTTTAAAAAATCACCAAGTGGATCACAATACACACAAATAGTTTTCCAGGTTTAGGCAACAAACATCGCCGAAGAATCCTTACTTTACACACATAGACACACACGCCCGTATGCAAGCACGCATGCGCGCGCGCACGTACGCACGCTCAAATGCACCACATCTATATGTACAATACGTAAGTCATGAACAGTAAGTACCTTAATGGTTAGGCTTTTTGTGATCAAGTATCAACGAGAAATAAAAGAACAAAAACATATCCTCTTCGTCCTAGGATTTTTACAAAGAATTATTACGTATTTATCGTATACCTACATCAATTGGGTATTCTCCAGGGTATGGAAATCAAAATTCTAATTAGTTCGTTAGTTAGAAAATAAAATACACACGAATTTTTTGCTTTTTCAAATTAACGAAAATAAACAGATAAAGTGCATGAAAGTTTAAGGTGGAGCACTCGTGACGACATTATTCGGTATAAGCCCCGTACAAACTGCACGTCACACGAAATTACAAACTCGATGTATCGCCGTTATTTTTTGATTACCTACGTATTAAAAAAAGAAAAAACACGTCCAAATAATTTCATTTGATCTACGCGACGGACTAAAAAAAGATTTTAGTGAAGTAGCCAATGTAAACGTCATGTCAATGGATTTATGAAACATTTTATGTACACGTACCTTTTTCTTCGTTATTTTCAACGGTTTCTGCGTATACGCAGACGTGAACAGTATAGTGTGCACGGGCGCCTCAGTGGGTATCCCAAGTGACGTCATAGTTCATCACAAAGTCCTTATACCACACTTCCGGTACAATTTCACTTGCTTATACTATCGGCTACCGATAAACAAACCGACGGGGATCAAAACAAGTGTTTTAGACTGTTTCCTCGTTACTGTTATCCAAAAGTTCAAATATATATTGTAGAATACTTGTTATTTTTAACAGTGCACGAGTGTATCGGTGTGGAAGGATAGGGCTCCACTGTTTAGTCAGTTTAAAGATATGAAGTTACATTGACTATCAAGACTGCCGTTTAAATAAACACACTTCGTCCCACGTATCTTTGATATGACTTTTTAAACACGGCAATAGTATTTAGTACTTTTTCTTCTTCTTTTTTTCAATATGGTAACATACGCCTTGGATTAGTAAACTCCTCAGAAGAATAACGTAAACTCACTATTCATGCCAATGTCAGTCAGAGAAAACAATGGACAGTTACAAAGATCAAATTAAACTTGTTAGTTCAGAATATGATCTGTAAACTTGTTGTCATAATCCCTAAAAAAAGACATACTGGACTTACAGAAAGCTCTGTAAATATATATTTTTACCTGGCGCAATGTGTCGTCAGTTGTTACTGTCCCGATGACTCTACCAAGACGTTATAATTATTCATTTTTTAAATACATAAGACCATTATCTCCTATCTCTTAAATTCAAAAAACACAATTCGCTACTCCAGTACTAAACAATTAAGAAAAGCAAACTTTTCTACGCTGGAAGTGAAGGCTTAATTATAAATCCGAAAGTGAATTTCTTTGTTTGTTTATTTGTTACGCTTAACTTTTACGGCTTAACGGCTCAACCGATCATCATGAAATAACACGTTGCCAGGAGTACAGAGAAGGATATAGGGTACTTTTTATCCCGGAATTTCCGCGGGAACTCCGAAATTAACGCGAGTGAAACCGCGGGGAACAGCTAGTACTTAATAAAGCTGTTTTTTTATTGTGAATCTTTTAACATATTCTAAAACAAAAAAATATTTTTTGCAAACTCATTATCACTTACTATACTGAGTTCAAGAGGCAAATAAAATAAATTTACTACAAAGCAATGGTTACAATAAGAACTTTAAAGTTCAAATGTCATTACCGAAAGGTTACGAAGACGAGCAAAGTCACTCAGCAAATCACCTCTGAATCTGAGCACGAATCCTTTTAACAAAAAGAGTGAACTCTTTTTCAGAGGTCATCTATATCTTCAAATATAGTAATTAAATATTTTTTACTTTTACTCCAAAATTTAATCCTCATCATGACCTTAATAATTAATAAATTTTTTTTAATCCAAATTCCAAAACAAAAGATTTTTATGTTTGTATGTGTTTTTTTTTTTAAATAAGACTTGACTATTTAATTCTTGTACAATTCTAACTATACATATAATTAAGAGCAGGTTTTATGCGCAATTGTAGATACAAAATTTATAATTAATTAAAAAAGTGCACACCAACAGCTCAGTCACACGTTACGTTACGATCAAATTCCAAAAAAATAATTAAAATAAATGACCCACATTAAATTTTATTAAAATTTTGATAAATAAGATAAAGAGATGAAGTTGTGTTTCTCACAAAAACCAATGTCTCAAGTTACGAGTAAAATATAATACCTACTTATCTACTTTCTTTAATAGTTTGCGTTTTGGCTCAACTCCGTAATGAAATACATTTATGCCGCCGTTCCAAAGTTATATCGTAACTCTCTCGAGTTATCAAGTGTCCCGAGTAAACAAGGAGATCACAATCAAACAATTTGTGTAATCAGGGAGCCGTTGGTACATAGTGTACCTACCACTAACTAATTCTGTTTACTCTAGTATACCCATAGGTACAACTGTGAGCCTATTTACGACTTGTTTGTGTCGCCAGCCACACGTCTATTGATTCGACTGTATAATTTAATTGTTATCTGTGGTTAAATTTTTGTTTAAAAAAAGTTTCGGTTACTTGCATTGTGCTTATTGAATCAATGATAATGACCTGATAACTTTTTCATCTACTTTGATCATGCTGCTGGTCTTCCGACGTGAGTATCTAAATAAATACATATACCTACTTATCATAACTGTGTTTGTCTGTGTTACAACAAATCAGTAGGTAACTATAATATAATCGATTGAGCCAGGTATTTCAGGAGTTACACGGGAATCCCTTTGACGCGGGGTATATACATTATACGCGTCTCTATCTCATTATAGCGCCGCGAGTCATTTATAAGGCACCAGGTGTTCCCCGCTGTTTCACCAGCGTTAATTTCGGCGTTTCCGCGGGACTCCCAGGACTATAAGTATCCTGTGACTTTCTCTGTACCGCTGGCACCGTGTATGCAAAATTTTATTACGATCGGTAGAGCCGTTGAGGAGTAAAAGCGTAACAAACAAACACACCCACATTCGCATTTATAATAATACTAGCTGTCTCGCGCGGTTTCACCCGCGATAATTTCGTTGTTACCGCAGGAATTCCAAATTACAATATAGCCTATGTTACTCAGGAGTAATGTAGCTATCTAATTGTTAAAGAACTTTTGAAGTCGGTCCAGTAGTTTTCGAGTTAAATCGTAACAAACACTGCGATTCAACTATCAACGCTGCCTCGACATCGCCGCAACCTGGCAGTGAGTGATGTCCCTAAGTGGCTTTTATAATCATGCAAGAGAAATGTTTACATCACATGAGCAGAATGAATTTTGAGTGTTGAAAACCATTTCCGGCTCTTGTCCGTACCAACATGTCGACGGACTCCAAGAATGGACGAAATTGATAGATCGATTTAATTTCAAACTAGCTGTTCCCTGCGGTTTCACCCGCGTCAATTTCGGAGTTCCCGCGGGAATTCTGGGATAAAAAGTAGCTGATGTCCTCCTCAGTTGCACTCTCGACAACATGTATGCATGCAGTAGATATCTAAGGCGGGAAACCAACTCACATCGATGATTAACGCATCGCTTTTCTGCCACCACTTCCGACTCCGACTTTGACATGCCAATTTTAAGAACTCCAACTCTTGTTCGGCTCCGATAAATCACATCCGTGACATTTCTAGTTTAGTGTAATATAAGTGCATGTATATGTTGTATACGTACCCTAAATAAACAATTTATACAAACATTGTTTAAGTACTACGAAAGCGGGTGTCAAATTGAGTGCGCGTGTCCTCAACGCACTAGCATACGTACCTAGAGTATAACCTACTCGCTCTTATTACTGACACGCAATGATGTAGCTGTTTACATGAAAATAATCCCGCGTAACCTGAAACATTCGGATGACGTCATAGGCGCCGGCGCAAAAAATACACCTAAGGGATTCAAATATACCTACTTTACTTTCTTAACTTTATTGCCTTAAAACAACAACACACTAAACATCAGACAAATAAAAAGAAAGGACAAATCAAAAGGCGGCCTTTTTACTAGAAGCAATCTTCGCAAGGCAAACTTGAGGTGACGGAGCTGCGGATAGACACGAGAAGCGAACGTAATCCTTGGGTACAATATAAATGCGAAAGTGAGTTTGTTTGTTTGTTACGCTTTCACGCCTTAACGGCTCAACCTATCATCATAAAATTTTGTACACGCGTTGTCAGGGGTAGGCAAAGAGAAGGACATAGGGTACCTTTTGTCTCGGAATTCCTGCGGGAACTCCAAAATTAACGCTGGTAAAATCTCATGAAATTTTGCATGCACGTTGTTAGGGGTATACAGAAGGACAAAGGCTACTTTTATCCTAGAATTCCCGCGGGAACTGTGTGATTACCGCGGGTAAACCGCGGGGAACAGCTAGTCTTTAATATTTTAAATGCGAATGTGAGAGTGTTTGTTTGTTTCTTCCACGCCTTATCTACTCAACCAATCATCATGATTTTTTGTATACACATTGTTAGGGGTGAAATCTCGGGTAATTAGGTATTAGCTAGACTATTATAGTATTCAATATGTACTATCTGTGGTATTAGTATAATATTATAAGTAGGTAACGGAATCATATGTCCATGCATTGAAGCACACACGTTTAGTTTCACATGCCATGAAAGCGGACACTGTTACCAGCTGGCACCCGAGGGCCGTGAAACGAGCGATTTGAATTGCGTTTCTCTCCGCTCAAGTTTACGCTCGACACACCGATATAAATCCTAACAATTATAAATGCGAATGTGAATTCGTTTGTTTGTTGTGATTCCACGCCTCAACTACTCAACTGATCATAATGAAATAAGGCTTACAGTGTACACGTTGTCAAGGGTACAGAAAAGGACATATTAAGGTACTTTTTGTCCGGGAATTTTTACAGGAACTCTGAAATTCACGCGGGTGAATCCACGGAAAACTGAGATTCAATATCGTTTAATAATAATACTTGAACATTATCACTCAGTTGCACCTGGTACTAAATACCAATACTCAAGCTACTTTGATCTTCATCCTATGACACTGACACGAGAATCGAATCTGCGAAACCCTAGCCACAGATAATATAATAGCTACTAGTAGTTAGGTTCGCACTTCGCTCAATACCATTACAAAATTGTTGATGATGTCTTTCATCATCAAAAATTTCGTACTGCTATTTTCCTCTTTGGAAAATACATAGCATTACGAAATGGAGACACACAACACCAATTAGAGATATAATCATATCGAGGAAAACAGAATTCAAAATATTGTAAATTATATCAACCTACTAAATAAAACAATAGGTGACAATATTTAAGAGGAAATAAATAGACGTATTATGACTTATTTCTGTGTTTCTAAAATAGTCATTGTTTAGTGGTTACAGAAATACAATAACTACATATTAAACTAATATTTTAACTAATATACTAATATGACACAATAGCTGATCGTAACAAACAAACAAACAAAGTCACTTTCGCATTTATAATTTTAGTAAGGATTATCTACTTGATCAATAGTTGTTAATTTCATCATCTCTCAATTAGATTTAAAAGGCAAATCTCTAATATTGTAACCGCTGGTTTAATGCCCACAAGCGCAGTAAGCGTGTGAGATAAAATTATCATCTTTGAGATAGGTCTGCGTGCTAAGGCAAAAAGTTGAAGATATTTTCGTCATAATCTATTTCTCTTCAATTCCCACCCTTTTTTTATTTACTTCTTTTAGAGAAGGCAAAGGAATATAAATCCATACAGCCAATTTAGTTATATTTTTCTTCTTCTGAAGTTAAGTTAAATACATTCGTGAACTGCATTTCGATGCTTTACCGAAACTTTTGGCAGCAACACTTCACAGTTGACGTTCTGTGGGAAATTGTATAGTAAAACAACCCTCCCGATCTTATTTCACTGTTTCCGCACACTGTTCATCACTATTGTGCAAAATCCACCACATTCACACAATATTAATCATGATAAACTATTTTGTAAAACAAAGAAATAAAACTGACGCCCATTTCTGCTAAAATCCTGTCAAAAGTCCCTAAATTCCCACCCGTCGTCCACCGGCAGTTTTTTTATTCGATGTTGGATATCTGTGCCAATTAATTTTATCTTTGAAGATGCAATGGCAATAAATACGGTTACCTAAAAATTTTTTATTGAAAAGATTAAAAAAAGTATTTTACGACTCTACCATTAGCTGCGTATCTAACAGAAACATTAGCACTTATGGACTTTGTAGATAACAGTTTTAGCCCTAAAAGCGATATTAAGATAACTTTATTCAGTGAGTGTCATGCATGAAAAATATAAAAAAATAATGTAGGTACTTATCAGGAGCAATACTCGGGTTAAAAGATATATGTACATAAATAATAAAAACCAATAAAAAAAGCGTGTGATAGGTAGATACACTTTTATTGCAATATAAACTTTCTTGACGTGGATAAATAAGTGTTGCGCTAGTTGCTCACTTCAGCCGTCACTTCCGTTGACTCCATGGGCGTCAGTTCCGTTGTCTGCTAAAATGTTACTCTCAACTTTTCAAAAGAGGAATAACCTCAATAATTTCGATGTCCTTTGAGTTACATGTAGTGGCATTGAGTTCTTTTGTTTCAGCAGATGTTTATTATCGGGCGAGAACATAGACAAACTTCTGACTAAACAGTAAACGCTAGAAAACAACAGCGGGATTGGCTTTTCGCCACAATTAATATTGAGCGATAATCACGCCACGCCATAATTAGAGATGAAGAAGAAGAAAAGTCTTATCTACCGAAGATACAACAGGAAATACGTAATGTAAGCAGAACTTTTAACTGTGTGTTTAGAATTTATTTTTGATTGCTTGTACTGCATCACGCATTCGTCTCACAAAGTTTGTCCACGCCGGGAATCGAATCTAGAACCAAGTCTTTTTTAGCAAAACCGTAGGTATTCTTCCGGTCGCAAAGGATATAGGTTTAAGTTGATCTTCATCTACACTAATATTATTTATACAGAGGTAAAATTTTAAGTTTGTGCGTTTGGGTGAAGGTGAGGTACTCTCGAACTACTGAACCGATACTAAAAATTGTAAAGGATACTTTTTAGACTTCCCGAGGGAGTCCGACGGATCAAATCGCGAGGAAACAGCAAGCAATAAATAAACAAATATTTTGAATCCAATTTGCCCGGAATAATAAGAAAACACAGCACGTTTATATGCAAACGTCCTCAAACTTGTTTACAACTTTCACAACAAACAAACATCTGCAACTTGGGTTGTTACGTTCGTTGGGTCTAGATTCCGCCATATTGCTTTTGCTTTGCAGATTTCAGTCTTGGGCCCTTATTCACTATGACCGACATCATTCCTTGCCCATAACGCGCGTCCCAAAAACGCATTTCCAAACGTTCTAGATGCCAAAATACTAGAAATTATTATTCTTTATGCCATAAGAAACGTTGTAAATGTATTTATTTGCAGTAAAACTTCTTTGATTATGAGGGAAGACAGTTTTTGCGGCGACTTATCTTAGCGCGGCGTGTTATAGTCATAGTGAATAAGGGCCCTGAGTAAAATTCGGGCGTCATTGCTTGATACTAATATTTATTTATGAAAAAATTTGGGCGACACCTTTTCGAAATTGGGAACACAGAGAGATTATGTTCCGAATACTTTTTTATTTTGACACCAAAGATATTTTGAAGAATTTAAAAATTCTTCCGGGCACAGCTAGTTTATACTAAATCCCTCAACAAAACTGTCAATCTAGACAACTGTATGAATCATTGTTTTGACCAGAAAAGCTGTTTAATACTATAGTTGTGTGCCAAGGTTCGTTCAAATGAAGAAGAAGAAGAAGAAAATACTACATTTATTTCAGCACAACACACAAGAAAAAGAATCTGTCATTAGTTCTCTGTAATCCTCCGGGGGCTTGTATAAAGTAGTGATTTGGTTGTTGACGAGTGAAAGCCGTATCGAAAACACGCGTGTCACGTTTGTCTTCGTTATTTCAGTCACTTTTCAGCATCTATTTTGGACCCTGAACAGGAAACTGGCTTTCAAGAGAGCCATGTTTTAACTTGGGGAACAATCTAACATTGTCATTGGCGTTTCGCCATAATTGAAGAAGTAGATAAGAGATTTTTATTACTGAAACATTGTCATTAGCAAATTATAACTATAGACGCCATTATAAAAGAAGAAGAAGAAGAAGAAGTAGTGATGTAGTAAGTATGTGTCCAATTTAGTTCTTTGTAATTCTTCGGGGACTTGTATAAAGTAAGTGATTTAGTAATTCCCGGGAGCCCTGGGCAAGGGTATGAACGATTTTTACTTGATCTACATATAAACAAACCATCAGACATATAAACAGACCAATTTTGTAAACAGAGATGTAACATTACCGGTGAGAACAAATTGCCTTTTGCTGCCTGATTTTAAAGCAACAAAATTACTTACCAACTACCACATCGTGCAACCGACGAGATGGGAAGTAGGTATCTAGTAAATATTAGCTCTTTTTATAAAACAGAACACATCAAAATATTAAGATCACAAAACCAATCACACAAAACTCTGGGCCCTTATTCACTATGACCATAAGACGCCGCAAAAACTGTCCTTCCCCCGTAATCAACGAAGTTTTACTCCAAAAAAATACATTTACAATTTTTTTATGGCATAAAGAGTAATCATTTCTAATATTTTGGCATGTAGAACGTTTGGAAATGCATTTTTGAGACGCGCGTTATGGGCAAGGAATGTTGTTGATCATAGTGAATAAGGGCCCTGAAGTTGGAACGCACTCCCATTGTTCAATCGTGTTCAATACTCGACACTCTGAAAACAAACTGTACATTTCGCAACACTTTCACACACCAAACAATGGCGAAGTTGATGAAACGATTATAAATAGGTGGATTTCATGATTATACTTACCATGATTCACTTATTGAATGGTGTACTGTACAATTAGTAAGATTTATTTCAAATTTTACAGCTCATATTTTTCCCTGCATGCCATAAAAGGACCGTTTAGGCGCAAACCGTCCAATTAGCAAATGCTCCAATTCGCAATTGGTCCAGTTCGCAATTGGTCCAATTTGTAATTGGTCACGTATCTACAAGTTAAATCTTTTTGTTTGTTGATTTTTTATATTACCATTCTCTAACTCGGAATGTCAATTAGGGCGTCTGAAACACCTTCATTCAATGTGACCACTGAAACGCTACGACCGTGTGCAAATTATCATGGACGTCTTAAATATAATAAACAGCTGTTAGTACCCGCCGAAAATGGTAATTTTTTTTTTTCTATTATAGTTGCCAAGGTTTTGTCTCTTCCCAAATTATAATACGATATAAAATAATTATGAAAATACGTATACACTATTAAAACAAGTACCTACTTAATAAGTTTGTTTTTTTTTTCGAAATACCTATTTGAAATTCGAATCATTAAGTCTCCAACTACTTTTGGCACAGCATTTGAATGCATTATCAGACGTGTCGTTGCTTGCCAAAATAGCAAAAGCTCGGATTCTCTGTAGAGGTCGCTTGTAAAAAAAAAGTTTTATGATGTAATGGAACAGCGGTATGACCGATATTTACATTGCTTGTATGATGTATTTAGTTGGAACATTCCATCATAACTTATGCTGTTACAGTTTATGTACAGTAATGATAGAACCCGCATTCGTCGATGCAACGGTGATCATGACCATGCGTCAAACTACCTACTGACTTTCTTTTTGTCATCGATCGATATCGATAGGTTCAGCATCGCCAGGCCGACCTTTTTGAGGCCAGTTTGCACGCCCTGTTGGAAATAAACATCGAAATGTGAATATTGAAAAAAAAATTGTAAAAAATTTTTAAAAATTAATTTTTATTTAACTGTTTTTTTTATAATGTGTAAATAAATAGAAATTTTCACCCATACCAAAAATCATTTTTTAATGTGTTCAAAAATCGGAGGTTCGTTAGAATTAAGTCAACCTGCGCCATAGATAAATTGTAAAACAGTTTAAATTGCATAATTTAATCCCTTCTAATATTATAAACGCGAAAGTAACTCTGTCTGTCTGTCTGGCTGTTACGCTTTTACGCCTTAATGGCTCAACCAATAATCATGAAATTTTGCATATACGTTGTCAGGGGTACAGAGAAGGACATAGGATACTTTTTATCCCGGAATCCCTCGGGATCTTCGAAATGTATGCGGGTCAAACCGCGGGGAACAGCTAGGAGTTAAGTATAGTAAAATGCACCCAGCAGACTTGGCTATCCATTTTATGGTTACTAAACATTAATAGGTACCTATAGAAAGAGTCCATAAAGAAACCTTAGATCCACGAGACGGTCAATTGGGATGGACCAATTGCCATCAATCAATTTTTTCATTGTTGACAATCTTCTTCGAATGCCTAACGTAAACGTGGTTAAATGAATTTTATTGTTTTTTAAATGACGAATGTCTGAATCAATGCGTATCAATATAGTAATCATTGACGATCGCAATAGGCTAGTTTCCTGGGTAAAAAAATCAAAATTCTATTTAGTCCGTCAGTTAGATAATAAAAAAATAAAAGACACGTATTTTTTGCTTTTTTAAAATAATGGAAAAATGCATAGATAAAGCGCATTAAAGTTTAGGGTGGGGGACTCGTGATGTCACAGCTCGCTATAACGTGCGAACAAACTGTAGCGAGGCGTGACGTCATGTGAAATTTCGACTTGATATATCTCCGTTATTTTAAGGTTATATAAAAAATAAAAAAATACGTATTCAATATTTTTTAATAATCTACAAAACGGACTAAAAAAGAAAATTTAGGAAACTAGCCTATTGATCGTTATTATATAGCTGTCCCCTGCGGTTTCACCCGTGGTTATTTAGGAGTTCTCGCGGGAAGACTGACATAAACTGTACGTACCTATATACCTTCTACTTGAATCATTCTGTAGATGAAAACCACATTAAAATCCGAGCGCGCAGTTTAAAAGATCTAAGCGTACAAACGGCGGGAAGCGAGTTTGTTTTATATGACTAGTCTATGTGAAGAAGATAAAAAATTATTCTGAACAAAAAGTTCCACAACACTCGTTCCATAATTTGGAACCAGTTACCCTCTTATCTGACGACGTAAAATCGGTCGTAAATAACTTTTAGATTTTTTTTTTGTCATACGTAGAGTAGTAGTAGAGTATGGTAATTTATTTATTGAAACCGGGAACCCCGAACACATAAATTCAAAGTTAAATTACCAACAGTTTGCAGCAATAAATCCGCGTAACTACGTTGACATAATCTTAATATATATAAATCACGTGTCACGTTGTTTGTCCGCGATGGACTCCGAAAGTGCTGAACGGATTTTGATAAAATTTTGTAACCATTTATAATATGGTCAAACTTAAAAGATAGGATAGTTTTTATCCAGGAATTCCCGCGGGAACTCCGACTCCGAAATTACCGCGGATGAAATCGCGGGGGACAGCTATTCTAATATATATAAATCACGTGTCACGTTGTTTGTCCGCGATGAACTCCAAAACTACTGAAGCGATTGTGATGAAATTTCGTCACTATATGTTGTATTTGGCCTAACTTAAAAGATAGGATAGTTTTTATCCCGGAATTCCCTCGGGAACTGTACTTTTTTCCCGCAACCTCCGCGGGAACTCCGAAATTACCGCGGATGAAATCGCGGGGGACAGCTATATGGTATAAAATATGCAACAGTTTACACAATTTCCTTCTTGCTTATACCGTCCTTAATAATCATTACCTACTTACTGAACAATATAATTATGTACTATAACGTACTAACTATTCCCCGCTTTTTTACCCGCGTTAAATTCGGAGTTCCCACGGGAATTCCGGAATAAAAAGTACTCTATGTCCTTTTCTGTACCCCCGACAAGGTGTATGCAACATTTCACGTTAATCTGTTGAGTAGTTGAGACGTGAAAGAGTATCAAACACACATTTGCGTTTTATAATATTATGGATGCTCGAATGTATTTTGTGTTTATTATTTTTTATTTTATTTTTTTTATTTACCTTAATACATACAAAAGCTTTGCAAAAATATGGGTAAAATGAATTTTAAATATGTGTCAACAACGTATTCACCACTGTTTAACATGAAAAGTGGGAGTACGGTTGCGATGCGACTTGTGATACCTAAATACATCGGTGTGGGAATACATAAATACATATAACAAACATACATACACGTACATAAATATATCCATACACACATAGATACATAAATACAAATACATAGGTATCAAAACTTAAAGTATAAAATAAAATTTGCACTTAAAACACTGAGAAAATGAGTAGGCACGTAAATTTTTATAATCAAGAAAATAAGCTGTTACACCTACATCAGACATTGTTATTTCTCTCAGCTTGGTAATAGCTGACTGAATTTAATGAAACATGAGACTTTCAGTATCTGAAATAAGACGTTATTGATCAATGTTAAGACGAATAATAATACGAAATTCATCCACACTTTGAACAAGGTATAATCAGTTTTTATTTAATGGAATTCCTATAAGTATTTTGTTGTTACATCAATATCAATTCTGATTAACACGTTTCGTGCGGGATTCAATCGTTAAATTATAAATACCTATACCTAACCTCTGTATGGTATTCCATCCAATTCCGTTCAGCCTTTCTGGCGATTGAGTAACAAATATCCGTCCATCAATACTTTGACATTCATAATACTAGTATCATACATACACTAACAAAACAGTTAAAAATCTTTTATTAGGTCACAAAGGGGAGCCACAAAGTAACCGAGCCAGATAAAAGTAAAGTTTGGGGAAAGCTGCATTAGTATTTTTAAAAGGGATGAAACATGGTGGTAGGTTGGACATATTGCATATTATACTGAGAAATATGTTTACTTAATGCAGTGGTGTGAATACACCCTTATTTAAATTAGAAACGGCTTTAACGATTTGGAGGAAATTTTGTAGTTAGATACGGTTTTTGCTTTTTAAGTCAGTCTTTCCTTAAAAAAGGTCATTTTGTTTTAACACCATCGTAAATCTAAGAAGTAATTGCATTGTTGCTAGTGGAAGTTATCCCTTCCAAAGTTTAACTAGATAACAAGTTTAATTCTGTGGGTGTCATCTTTACTACTCAACAAGTTCAATAACAGACGGTACGGGAAGTTATCGAGCTTTTCTCGTTGCTTCCAGATTGAATTTGTAAGAAATTGGCAATGTATTTGGTGTCTTTTACGGTTCTCGGTAATTCAATATCTAAGGTGAAAAGTTTATAACGTGGATATTGTTATAATAGGCTTGTATCCGGGGTATGAAAATCAAAAGTATATTTAGTCCGTCTTGTAGATTAATAAAAAATAATAGACCCGTATTTTTTTCCTTTTCAAATTATTGGAAAAAATACTAAGATAAAACGCATTAAAGTTTAGGAGTGGGGGCTCTTGACGTCATAACGTGCTATAAACTGTAGCACGGCGTGACGTCACGCGACATTTCAACTTAATGTATCTCTGTTATTTTTTGATTACGTAAAAAAATAAAAAATACGTGTCCAATATTATTTCTACAAGACGGACTAAAAATTAAAATTTGGTTGACAAGCCCATTGATGGCAACAATGTTAAAACTAGCATCACTCAAGAGCTGATAATCTAAAGTAATCTAAACAAGTATTAAAAAGAGAAAATATTTTATGTTTGTATGTTAAATCTCAAAAACCATTAAACCGATTTTAAGAATTCTTTCACTTAGGGGCAGCCACCGTATTCTTGAATGACACAGGATACTTTTTATCGCGAAATTCCCTTGAGAACTCCGAAATTAACGCGGGTGAAACCGCGGGCGGTCGACTTAATAAATAAATTTCTAACTGCAAGTACGAAAGCTCTACTGAAAACTACCTATGGGTCGACATGCAAAGATAGCTCTATCATTTTTGATAGAGTTGGTTCTGAACCACCAACTTAACATCTAGAGGTATTAACAGGACGTTTTAAAACTTAATTAGTATGAATGGACAGCAATAACATATCGGGTTCTTTGACATAATATCATCTAGACTAAACACGGCCGTATACAATCACAAGTCGTAACTAGCCAACTAGAGACTAAAGATTTGTGTAGATATGCATTCTGGTTAGAGACACTCATGGGCAGACTATATTATGACAAAAATCTATGGCACTTAGGACCTTTATAAACGTACTAGCCGTTTCCCGCGATTTCACCCGCGTTAATTTCAGATTTCTCGCGGGAAAAGCAAAAAATATCTACGTAGCTTTGGTATCTATTATTTTTTTATTTTTTAACTGACTAACTAATTAGCATTTTGATTTTCGTAAGTCGTCAACATCCCTAGTATATAATACGTATTAGCATGTACATTACGTAATAGCTGTGCCCCGCGGTTTCACCCGCATTAATTTCAGAGTTCCCGCGGGAATTCCGGGATAAAAAGTACCCTATATGGTAATCTGATGTATAAGTTATATTATTGTAAAATTTCATTTAAATCCATGCAGTAGCTTTTTCGCGAAAGAGTAACAAACATCCATCCATCCATCCATCCATCCATACATTCTTACAAACTTTCGCGTTTATAATATTAGTAGGAAGATAAGAATGTCTACAACTTTCTTTTGTAACCTTAGTTTACAGTTCGCTCTCGGGCCACACAGGAGTTGTTTACATTGAGTTATCAAAGGAACAAGACAAACATTGCGATATAAATAAAAAAATAATATAATAGAAGTCGCGTGCTGGGCCCAGGTGGGGCCGTAGCAAACGTAATGAGCCGACATCATGTCTGAGGCGGTTTCATAGTTAACACATATTATATTATGTATATTGTACAGGCCATCATTATGTTTCTAGAAGCACGTGCTCCAGGCAAGTATAGGTATCCGTACATTTATTTATAACTAGCTGTTCCTAACGGTTCCTCAGAAAGAGTGATTTTACTATTCCTAAATTAATGATGACAAAATTTTAATTTTTAGCCCCTCTTGTAGATTCGTGCAAAATCGACTCGTATTTGTTTAAAAATAACGTCGATACATTGAGTTGAAATTCCATGTGACGTCACACCTAGGTACACTTTATATTTAGTTATGACGTGTCGACCGGGAACCCCTAAACTTCAATGCGTTTTAACTAGGTAAAATGTTTTTTTTTATTATTCGAAAAAAACAAAAAATTATACGTGTCTATTATAACCTCTGTGTTCAAATGGTAGATACGAATAAACTAATTTGAATAAGGAATTCTAGTGTTTATTTTTTATTATTATTTTACAAACCTTTATGTATTAGTAGTATAATACCATTATTCTTTTACAAATATCTTTTGTCCTATCAGAAATATGAATCTTTAAAAGTTCAAGTTTGACAAGGAAAGCGCTAGTCCTATAGAGACGTCACTCGGCTTGTAGCGCCATACAACCGCCGTACAAAATTCCGTTTTAGAAAGAGACAGACATAGTCAAAATTAAACAGTTTATGACTATTTAATTTTTTATTCAAATCTAATAGATTTTGTCGCTTATGCTTATCCATGATATTTTCGAGTGTAATGGGCATGTGGACTAATTTTTATTTTTTAGTCCGTCTTGAAGATTATACAATATTGGACACTTTTTTTTTCTTTTTTTACGTAATCAAAAAATAACGGCGATATATTGAATTGAAATTTCGCGTGACGTCACTATTCTGACAGTTTGTATGGCGGTTTTGCGGTTAGTGACGTCACGACCCCCTCACCCTAAACTTTAATGCGCTTTATCTCTGTATATTTTAATTTATTTGAAAAAGCAAAAAATGCGTGTCTATTGTTTTTTTTATTTTCCAACTGACGGACTAATTAGAATTTTGATTTTCAAAAGTAGTCCACATCCCTATTATTGGATATCAACATTTCAACAACAGTGAAATAGCCTATTGAATTCACTGAACTATCCAAATATCCCTGACTACCTGGGCGAACCCTGCTCTGCTCGGGGGAGACGGAGCGAGTCATTTGACTGTGAAGCACAATGGGAATCGGGAGACGGACCATAAAATAACTTCTTATCCCGACGAATACAACATAAATGTGAATTTTTGTGTGTAGCGTTCTCAGACCAAATAAAAACTAAAGACGGAACGTCTCGAACAACGAAGTGAAGCCGGTTGCGTATGCATGTGGTGCTTAGGAAAGTGCCACAACGATTCTCAGGTATGGTGTCTTTTTCTTGTAAGTGTGTGCGTGTTTCTGTGTACGTGCAGGTGTCTTTTAGCTGGCTTCACTTGTTTGTTCTACGCGGTCCGTCTTTAGTTTTTATTTGGTCTGAGGTAGCGTGTGTGTTGGTAACAACTCGAATAGGAGTCGACTTGATTTTCAGCAAATTTATACTCTTGAATAGGATATGGATATAGGACACTTTTCGAATACCAAGTATTCACGAGAAAGTCCCGAAATTGAGTTACTGAGACCGCGGGGAAAGGCTTATACTGAATTAACTGTTTGTTTACTTGTGGGGAGTAATTTCTGGAACTACTAAATCGATTCTACAAGATCTCGTTTGGAATAGGAACAACTGCTTAGTGAATTCTAATTAGTAGGTAATTTTAATGGGAATGTGAGTTTGTTTGTTCGTTTTTCACACTTTCACGACTTTACTATGTACTCAACCGATTGTTATCAAATTTTGCATACAGTAGGTATTGTCAGAAGTAGGTACAGGAGGAGGAGATCTCCGAAAATAACTCAAGCAGAACCGCGTGGAATAGCTAGTTAACTTTAATCAGGAAGGAAACAGATCGATATTTAGGTATCTAAATATGTACTACCTACCATAAAACAAAAACAAAGGACACAATTTAAACCGTCGAATAACCCTTAGTAGGTACTAATCCTACTATCCTAGTAATATTATATATAAATGTGGAAGTGTGGATGTGTGTTACTCAATCACGCAAAAACGGCTGAACGGATTTGGATGAAATTTGGCATGCTCGTTGTCTGGGGTACAAACAAAGACAAAGGGTACTTTTTATCTAGGAATTCCCGCGGGAACTCCGAAATTACCGCAGGTAAAACCACGGGGCACACCTAGTAGTATTAAAAATGCGAAAGTGAGTTTGTTTGTTGGTTTATTATGCATTCACGCCTTAACGGCTCAACCGATCATCATAAAATTTTACATGCACGTTGTCAGAGGTACAGAGAAGGGCATAGGGTGCTTTTTATACCAGAGTTCCTTCGGGAACTCCAAAATTACCGCGGGTGAAACCGCGGGGAACAGCTGGTAATTGAATAAAATAGAGAAATAGAGCCGGGGCTTCTAGCTTAGACCAGTATTATTTGAACACATTTCCGGTTAGACCTTATTTGTGGCCTGTGGGGTGTCGCAATGCCGATACTCAATTGTTATACATTGTAGGTATGAAAGCGTTAAAATAATATTTACTCAATCAATAATTTCCATTAAAAATACATGTAGCCTGTAGGTACATAACTAAAATAAAAAGTGTCTGTCTGTAATATCAGTAAAATTCCTATCGTATTTTTTTTATCCATAGTCTTTCTTTATAGGGTAATCTTCAGAACGGCTTGAATGTGGTGTTTATGCGAAAACTTGGCGAAAACGTTATATTATATCCAACCTGAGCGGCGGAGGTGCGGATATGCATAAAGTTCTAGAATCCTTAATTTACACCGAATAAAAATATAGTAAGAACATGCATACCTTGCAAATTTTCTACTTGACAATTTTTTTCTTTAGTCCGTCGTGTAGATTAGTTAAAAATATTAGACACATACTTTCCTTTTTTTATGTACTAATCAAAAAATAACGGCGACACATTGAGTCGAAATTTTGCATGACGTCACAACCCGTTGCAGTTTATATGGGGCTTATACATATAAGTACTGAATATTAACGTCACGAGTGCCTCACCCTAAACTTTAATGCGCTTTATATATAGGTATAAAAAGCAAAAAAATACGTGTCTATTATTTTTTTTTTTATTTTCTAACTGACGGACTAATAAGAATTTTGATTTTCATACCCTGGAGAGTATCCAATTTAATGGTTGACGACGCAACGATAAGTAGTAGACAATGAGTATAATAGTAGATTATGCACCGAGGGAATAAAACAGTGTCTTACGTCACGGGCGGCATGTTGAATCCTGAGCGTAAGGTGGGACCCTAGAGTTAATTAAAAATGTAACACCTGAGCGAAGCGAGGGAGTTATGTAGAGTCCTGAGTGAAGCGAGGGGTTTAAGCTGCCCGTGACGAAGACAAGCTTTATCCTCGAGGTGCAAACTCTAGTTTTCATACGTACTGCGAGACATAAACCCTCGTTACATGGGCAAACGGTTTATTCGAAAATAGAATTGGCCACCACAGGCAGATCACATAAACGCTAAGAGTTTTCCTACAAATAACGTTCCAAACTCAAATCACTACACTCCCTTGGTAGTTTCATACAACATTACCTCCCTCTCTTGGGTTGGGATGTAATGCCTTGCTTTACGTTGAGATTACGTGATATGTAATTGGACATTATCGAGCAGGTGGTATGAAAAGATATTTTAGTATTTTGTTCTCTGACATGAGACATCACGGTATTAATTTGCGAAGAATTTACTGACCACCAAGCTGGGTTCAAGACACGATTGTTTGGACTGGTTTTTCTCCACGTATGTCTGTCTATTGCTCACTAGTGAAGCGAACAATCCAACTATATAATATTCGGCGCAAACATATTGTAGTATATAGGTTATTTCCTCAATCACAAAATTTTGCATACAGGTACAAAAAAAAGAACATAGGGTACTTTACATTCCGATATTTCCGCGGGAACTCCGGAATTAATGCGGGTGAAGCCGCGGGAAACAGCTATAGTAGGTTGCAGGTATACACCATCAATGTTTTCAATATCAATTTTCAATTATAAAAGAGATATAACTTCTCGAAACTCGGAGATTGAAATTGGTAATCCACACACACACACACCTCTCTAACTTGATTTCCACGGCGCGAAGCGTTGGTAATAGGATAGAGTTACCAGGCGCGGATCCAGCCCTATGGGCACGGTGCCGGTGGGCATGCCCACAACCCTGATTGAGGTTGATAGGCTAGGATCAACAAATAGATTGGTAAAAAAAAACAATGAACTGTGCGTGATTTGCGCGATAAATGCTTACAAGCTGCAAAAGTGTCATCATAATCGATTTGACGAACGACCCGATTGGCGCAGTAGGTCACCATGCCTACCCGCTAATCAAGGGGTTCCGGGTTCGATTCCCGGTGGGGGTGGACTTTGTGTGATGAACACAGGTTTCCATTTTCCAGTCTGGGTGTGTTTATATATCTATAAAATAATATATAAGAAATTCTATGTAGTATATACCAAGTTTGCTTGGTTTCCACGACACAAGCTAATAATAGCTTACTTTGGGATCAAGTAGATCTGTGTGTTCAGTGTTGTGAAGTGGGTTATTATTAATTATATTATATTATTTAGTAGATTAGATATTGCGATATATAAACGAAACAAATTTTCGGATGGCCGTGCCCAGTGCCTTTTTTAGAGCCTGGATCCGCGCCTGTGAGCTGCCTATTGCATTTGGTTCTCGTTGATTGCTGTTTGATAATGAACAAATCTATAAAATTAGGTTTGGTTTCATTTTTTCAATTTATTTTATCCTGTCGAAATTGTTACAATGTATACTTATCCTTATTCTAACAGTATTTTTCCCCGCGGTTTCAGCTGTATTTCGGATTTCGGAGTTCCCGTACAGCACTACCCCATTTCCTTTTCTGTACTCTGGACGTGTAGTGTACAAAATACATATAATTCAGTTTTTTTTTTTAATTTATTTATTCAGAGACAATTTCAATTTCAGAGATCCCCTCGAGAATTCCGGGATAAAAGTACCTACCTACCTAGGTACCCATAGAGGTAAGAATTATAGCTACAAATTAGACGTAGGTTACACTACTGTAAAAAAAAACATATCTTCTCCTTTTTTGAAGTCGGTTAAAAATTACAGCAGTCCTGTGATTATGGTCATACGAACGACTGAACGGAGCTACCTGCGCTATAGCATGCGTTGGGTCGTGTATTCGAGAAATGTATTGCAAATATTTGTTAAAAAAAAGAGTTCGAATTTTAAACGAAATTGCCGACCAGTGTTCAGAACCGTACGATATAATAGGGATGTGGACTACTTTTGAAAAGCAAAATTCTAATTAGTCCGTCAGTTAGAAAATAAAAAAACAATAGACACGTATTTTTTTGCTTTTTTAAATAAATTAAAATATACAGAGATAAAGCGCATTAAAGTTTAGGGTGAATGGGTCGTGACGTCACTAACCGCAAAACCGCCATACAAACTGTCAGAATAGTGACGTCACGCGAAATTTCAACTCAGTATATCGCCGTTTTTTTCGATTACGTAAAAAAAGAAAAAATACGTGTCCAATATTTTTTAGATAATAATCTACAAGACGGACTAAAAAATAAAAATTAGTCCACATGCCCATTATCGTTTACATATTATGACAAATATGTGCCTACGGACAATGTACGATACCATTTTAATAACGTACATCATACGTATCAACAATATTACGTTTTAAACATTTATTTATTTATTACACAAACATTTTTAGATACAATAATTTACATAAATTAACTAGACTTAGGTATGTCTAAACAGACATCCTGATAAGTATATATACGATAATTTTTTTCATGATTCGATCCACGCACGGTAATTCTACGCCCGATACGAAACACTGTTACCGACTTCCACAATCGCAAACTATGCCACGAGTGATGTGAACTAAGTACAGTCAGCATCACAAGTAACTAAGCAGTGTCCTGCAGTATCCACATAACGCCTCACATTCAGAGTGATCACAATAATCTATGCAACCAAATGTTTCCTGTATTTTTTAAGCACTAAGAGCACACACATTGTCAAAATATGTATTTCGTAGCAAACTGAAAATCATCGTTAATGTCAAACCTCATTTGATAAGGTAATTGGGTATTCTCCAAGGTATGAATATCAAAATTCTAATAAGTCCGTCAGTTAGAAAATAAAAAAATAATAGACACGTATTTTTTGCTTTTTCAATTTAATGAAAATGAACATAGATAAAGCGCATTAAAGTTTAGGGTGGGGGGCTCGTGACGTCAATATTCATTATAAGCGCCATACAAACCGCACTGAATTGTGACGTCACGCGAAATTTCAACTCAATGTATCTCTGTTATTTTTTGAGTACGTAAAAAAAGAAAAAATACGTGTCCAATATTTTTTACTAATCTACACGATGGACTAAAAAAATTTTTTTTGTCAAGTAGCCAAATTGTTTGTAAAGATAATTTATGCAATACTAGCTTACACCCGCGATAATTTCGGAGTTCCTGCGGAAATTCCAGCATAAACTATACATATAAACTTTCTTCTTGAATCACTCAACTCAACAGTTTTTGAGTTCATCGCGAGCAGACAACGGTTTTATAACATGTAGTGATCTGATAAAATGTTTAGATGATATTGACACACACGATGCTAAGAATAATAATTTGAATACTATTATTGTGCAGATGTTATTGGGTTTTTTTTGGTGAGTAAAACTATTCGAATACGGATTATGGTGTGCTATATTAGATATGTATCTGTCGCTGACTGTACATTATCGCTCAAGTTTATGATAAGCAATTTAACAAAACTGTATATTGTACAAAATAAAAGCGTATTATATTATGAGATGAATTTACTGCAACTCGTGCCATATTTACCTTTTAAACTGTCATTAGTCATTACTATAGATACTAGCTATTCTAACGGAAACTGAAATACGACTGTAAGCAGAGCTCCAAATAGAGGTATTAGGATAGTGCGCAATAACTGTTATATTAACATAAAATAAAATACCTAATTTATTGACAGATTTGTTGATATCAACCTCCGTACGCAATTAAAACGCTAGGTACTATTTTTAAACTATATCGTAAATACCTACTAATGAAATGAAATATAATTTTAAATTAATTTAGCAATCTTTTTTTTTAAATCACACATCATCATTACTATTGTACAAACCGAACAAGGTCGTCATCGTCTAACGTTAATCGAACGTGCATTGAACGTGTAGGTAATAGGGTGAACATAGAACACACGTACCGTTTTCACTTCGTTTCCGCTCGATTTCACCGTTGACATAGCCTTTATCATCCTACTGGAATTATCCAAGAGGCACTTCTGAATACTCATAGCTCCTTATTATTTAAAAACACAACACAACGCACGAGATTATTCACATTATTGGCACAGCGAGCAACACGTTGCGGCACGTCACTCTACAACTAGAGCTGGAAGGGCTGGCTAACGACCCATCCGATGGTTGAGACACAACACAAAAAAACACAATCACATTTCAGTCAATGAACAGTTAAATACGCGTGTTAGGTTATATCCATTGATTTGACGTAAGAAAGTTTGATGGCGAGCGAACGCGGGGACACGCACGTACAAACACGGCCTCCGGCGGACTCGGACTAAATTGCCGGAGTCGAGATTGCTCAGACCCAGCTGAACTCGGCAGCGCCCCCGTGCGTTTGGCGCGCGCACCAAACAAAGAAACAGTGGGCCCGACCGTGCATCCTATAGCAACCACACCTCGAGCAAAAAAGGGGTTACCCTACCTACCGAACAAAAGGTGACATTTTAAAATTTTAACAACATTCCTAAAGGCAAAGAAACTGGCACAGCGACGACCAGCTATAAATTAGTGATTGTCCAAATATTAGAATACTAGCCGCGTTCCCCGCTGTTTTACCGGCGTTAATTTCGTAGCTCCCGCGGGAATTCCGGAATAAAAGTAAGTACTTACCCTATGTTTTTCTCTGTACCCCTGACAACGTGTATGCAAAATTTTATGACGACCGGTTGAATAGTTAAGGTGCGAAACGTAACAAATAAACAAACTCGCATTCGCATTGACAATAAAGATTGTCGAAGTAGTAATTGAATATTGTATTGAACGCGGGCACTCGACGCTCTATCGCTTACTACCGATAAATATCTATTTCATTGAGCTGCTATGCATATATGGTCCACATTAACGGGAACAAAGGGAATGTACACTGCCAAGTAACTGGAGTCATAAAAGCAACGTGTGGCGCTCGTGCAGATAGGACAGGGCGTAGGTAATTGGCTAAAGAGCAATAGGGTACTTGCATGAATTTTTTTTTCAGTCAATTTTAAAGATATATGGCCTACTTAAACAAAGCAAGAAAAAGAATAAAAATATATGCATAAATTTATTAAGTAGAGCGTTTTAAAGTTTCTACTTTAGACCTTTCCGCCGAAACGCGGAATGACGTCACTTGTTCAAAATTACGCCTCATTAATCTGTGATAGAAATGTAACTGTCGTATTGACAGGGTCATGTGACACTGACAGACAGATAACTTCAATATACAAAAGCGAAGTTTAGGTTGAACTGTGTCGATTTACTTCCAAAAGTTCCAGTAAAGAATCGAAATGCATCTTACCGATGCATTTTAAAGTAAAAAAAATTAAAAAATGGAAAAAATGTGTTGACTGTTTGCACTTACTTTCTTTTGCCTTCTCTGAAAGAGGTAAATGTTTCCTAAAAAAATAAAAGTGACGTCATGTGTCAAGCTTGGCTGTGATTGGTGTTTCGTTGCAACATTCCGTTTCACAAAATTAAAAGTTGAATATTTTGGAAACTATTGAAATTTTTTTAGTAAATCTTTCACGATAATGCTTTTCTAAGGCTCTATGTTTGAAATATTGACACAATTTCTTATAATAAATTTCATGCAAGTACCCTATTCACTTTATTAAGTACGTTCAGTATTCATAATATATCGATTGTAAGTTAACAAGTAAGTATTCGCTTTGTTTATATTCAATTGATTAAAGTAGGCAGCGACAATTCGCACGAGGGTTTTTCCAAAAACCCTTTCGTGAATGTAACTACACATTTACCTGATTGGTGAAAAAATCTCTGTATTTATTATTATTATTATTATTATTATAATTATAATCTTTCAATTAGGTAAGCATTGCAAAATATAATATTCTTTTCATCCTTTATTTCTTATGTTTGCTTTTCCGAGGATGTCATCTATGATCTACCTGATATAGGTACGCGGTACGGCCAGAGAGAAGGTAATCACTAGGTACGGCCTCCTTGGACGACTACTTAATATTAGCTCTATATTCTTGCTAAAGTTAGAGAACTTTGGTAGTTGGTTCAAAATGACCGGACCATTTCAGAGTTCTTCTCTACATGTTAATCACTAGAGAGAAGAATGCTTATTACCGAAGGCGAAATAACCGAGCGGATAATTAAGACAAGACTTTATGAATGTAGAGCTGTTGAATTAATGGTGCGGTTAAGAGGGAACGTGGGCAAGAAGACATGAGAAGAACAGGTTTTTAACCAATATAAAAAATCTATTGTTGTCTCCTTACCCCCAATCTCTCAGAATAGAGCACGAAAGAGACGACTGATAGACGTAGACGAAATCATAATGTTGGCTGGTTTACACACATTTATTTATTTTCATCAAAACTAGATCGATTTTAATATTTTTTCAAAAATAATTTAAGGAGAACTAATAATAATTTATCCTATGCTATGATGTAACGTGATGTGCGTGTGTAATGATGTGTATTTCTTTTCGTTTAACATTTAGGTACCTGAAGACAGCGGGGTAACTGAGCAATTTTAGAATTTTAGAATCTTTTAAGTAATTAATGAAAACAGACGTATGAAATGTATTGGGAAACAAATATTAAATTTTTCTCTATAGTATCTTTATCTAAAGGGAGGGAAAACTGAGAAATGTGATTGTATGAGTCATTTTGTATGCAATAAACACAGCCTGCGTTTCCTCTTAAGATGCAGAGTGGAATAATTAAAGTGTCTGGATAAAAAGACTAGTACAAAGGAGATGGCTGGTAATTTGCTCAGTGTGACGAAAATTCCACGTAATCAAACTTATGCAACAACGCCATAAAAGCAACCGTCTTCACATAATTAATGTAAAAGCATTTAATGCGTTGAAGCTGTTAGAAAATCGCTTGAATTGAGCAGTGAGTTTTATCGATTTTCTTATGATAATTGCGCGTGTGCGTGACTTTTGATCGAAAGGTCATGAAATTGCGGTTAGTATGGATCTATTGACTATTAAACCACAAGAAAGTAAGTAGTATACGTCCTTATACAGTTTAGATACAACGTGAGATAAGGGCATGATTAATCGTTATTAACAATGTTTAAAGGGGAGATAAGATAGATAGATAGATAGATAGAAGCGTTCACGAGAGGTGATAGAAACTTCGCCAACAAATCGTAAGAAGAATGATATAAAAAATATGCTGTCTTCATTATAAATTAAAAAGAATGTTTGTATATCTGTCCTCTATGCGTTTAGAAACCATTGGTGATTGTGATGAAACTTTGGCGGGTTGTTCTGCCTGCGTCCGCAAAGGTTCCTGATCCCAAAACTCACGCGGTTGAAACCGCGGGGCACAGCTAGTCTACATATAATATTTGATTTAACAAAGGAGTTTCGAAACTAATTTTGATAAAATTTTATTATTATTAATTAAATTAATACAACTATATTGGGTTATTTTGATAACACTAACGATACCTACACCTACCGTATAAATTTCGTGGGAGACCTTGTTAGTTGTTAGTAGACTAATTAGAAACGATAATCAAGGGCACCACAAGATAGGCTTGCTACCTGTTCTATTATAATAAAGTAGGTATTTATATTATAATCATACTAAGTATATTTTAGAAAAATAATAAAATACCTAATTTAGCGCTTTGATTCCTACTTTTATTTTAAAAGTAAACAGGTACCTAAAACATATTATTTTGCAATGTTTCCAAAAAAGATGGGAACCAAGTCTACACAACAACAAAAGTTAACATCTTAAATACCTAATGTCAACATGTCACCTATGATAAATGAATGCAGGATCTAACACGCTGCTAATCACTTGATCCACAGAGTTGGTTCTCTGTAGATAATCAACAGTTTATCTATTAAGTAAACAATGTTAAATCGGGCCTGAATTTCGCGTTAATTTCATAAACAGATAGAAGATAATAATTCTATCTAAAACATTGCGCGTACCTACAAAGTTTCAGACTTAACGTTTGTGGAGCTAAAATACCAAATGAATGCGTCTATATGGAAATCTCACAATGCCAAGTCGTAGGCAATTTTCATAAGTCTCCCATTTACAAAAGTTTTATATTTTGTATGATTCCGAGGACAGAAAGTGCATTCTGGTGGCTTGAACATTGTATCCAGGGCCGTCTTTAACCTATTGGAGGCCCTGGGCATATTAGGATAATGGGGCCCCTATGACTTTGACAGAACACTATTTTGTTAGAATAGACTAGAGATGCAACGGATATCCGGTTGCCATCCGGTATCCGGCCTATCCAGCCATTATTTTACTATCCGGCCGAATACCGGATAGTTGCGCACTATCCGGCTGAATACCGAACAGTGATAAAGTTTGGTATTTAACTTTCGAAAATGGTAAGTACGAGTTCACAATTACGTATACACTATACACATTAAACATTAAAAAAAACTTATCTATTCAGCAAAATAGGCGGGTGCATGTGTACTGCATACGAAATCGTTCCGTACACTGACCTAATAAATCTCGTTTCTTGCCTAGAAAACGGTCCACGCGAAGCTACAATACGTAACTGGCTGAAACCTGCACGACGTGCCCGCCGGCCGCCAAGCTAAAATGTAGGTATCGTTTGGCCGGCCGAATATTCGGCGGCCGGATACCGGATATTCTGCCTGATCACAGGTATCCGGCCAAACAACTATCCGTTGCATCTCTAGAATAGACAAGGAAAGTAGATAAACAAGGTTAAATATTTATTTTTATAAACAATCACATAAAACGAATAGATAAATGTAATATAGTCCACAAAAGTAACTCTTTTAGCATTTACAGGTTAGTGCTTAAAAATCTGTGTTATTTGAAGAGGAGCTCTTCTAGATTTCAGATGGGCAACATCGTTAATCACTTCTTCAAAATCTATGCTTTTTAGCACATCAGATTCTATGGACATCAGCGACAAACCGATTAATCTTTCTTGAAGCCTTGTACTTCTCAATTCATTTGTAATTCTTTTTAATTTGGAGAAGGAGCCATATAAGGTTTTTGATAATAAATATTGGTTATCGTTTGGTGATCTGACAGGAACTAGGGACTTTGTATTTGATCTGAGGGGGCCCCTATCGATCGTGGGGCCCTGGGTACTTGCCCAAAGTGCCCACTGGGAAAGAGGGGCCTGATTGTGTCTTTAGTATTAAAATATGATAAAGCTGATGAGTTTGGTTAAACGCGCTAATTTCAGGAAGTATTTATTTTATTATTTATTTTATTTTATTAAGGACAACAACAGCCATCATTATTACTAATTACATCATATAACTTAAACATTTAGAAGTAAGGCCAATAACAGTCATCCACTTAATTATACATATAATACTGTTTCGAAAACAACAACACTTCCATACTTTAATCTAGGTGCAATACATAATTATACAGTTGAACTATAATCAGCAAATATAAAGACAACAATAAATACAGTTGCATTGCTACACCAACTCTTAAGATTAATAAGGCGTAGAGTTTGGAATTTACTGGTTCGAATTTAAAAATTATTTCAAATTGGATAGTACATTTATCGAGGAAGGTTACAGGCTAAGACCATGCTACGACCAATAGGAGCGGTGCATCAAATTAATGTGGGTAAGACCACGGGGCACAGCTATATACCTTTCGGTACTTCATATCTTCCATACGATGTAAATAACAAGACCTATGAAGCTGAAATTCGGCAGGTAGATTCGGCAGTTTATGAAGAGTAAAGGTTAGCTAAGAAAGTATTTCACGGAATTCCCGCGGGAACTCCCAGATTAACGCGGGTGAAATCGCGAGGAACAGCTAGTCAAACTTGAATTGGCACGAGTCGGGGTGCTCTCAAATACAAAACAACAAACATTTATGGCGAAATATAAAATTGCCTGACTGGCGATATCGTTTGTAAACGGACTAATCACACGAATTGCCTGCGACATATTTATAGTATGTAGTATAGATATTATGGCACACTGAAATTTGGCTAGTGACCAAATTTTGATCACCCAGTGTCTAAAATCGAATAACTTAACTAATCGTTATATACATATTACGCCGAATGCCAACTGCGTCTAAAACTATATAACTAAAACTATATAGACTATATAGACTTTCAATAACTTTAAAATTACCCTACCCAATTAATTACTCAAATGATTTTGCATTCTGATTGATAATCCTGATATTATACAATAATACAAGGTCCGGTCGTAATCATGAAATTGTCTAGACACACAGCGGTGTGTTAGCCAAGTTGACAAAGCATAGGGAAAAGTTCAAAGTATTTAGTATTTAGTAGCTTTGTTAATTAGGTTATATGACTACCGGGAAACTTGACTTGTCACATTATTGAGTAAGAAGAACGTAACTTTTCTTTTAAAACAACTGAAGTAGGTATGTAGGTATACACAACAAAAGCAATTTATGAACAATTTATGAAATTCTGTAAGAACTTGGAGAAACCACAGGGCACAGCTAATCGATTAATAGATAAAGCAAGTAGGTAACATAAGCGTATAGAAGTTTTTGAAAATGGAATTGTAAAATTTCCATTCATAAGAGCAGGTCAAACTAATAAAAGCATGTTAGTAAGTGTATTAGACTCGCATAATAAGTCTGCTTTATAGCTATTTATGAATCTAGTTTTTTCTCATCTTTAAATTGCCTGCCATCTAAGTTTTGGTGGCCGTTATTAACCAGAAAACACAACGTCAAAGTAAACGTTTTCCCCTACAACTAGAACACCTAATAAAGTACTGATGTAATAATACAGATGGCTCTCTGTGTTGGATATTAATGTAGGTAAGTCGTAATATAAGTGTCAGCGCGTAACACGTGTGCAAAAAGTGATACAGAGAGTTCAGGGGTTTATAAACAGTGTGTTGTGTAGATTAGAGTGTGACGGAAGCATCAAATACAACACCAACAGTGTTTCTTTAGCACTGACTTTTAACACAGTGCTTTGAGTTCTTTTTTATCGGCTGTAAAATACATACTGTAAGTACGTTTTTATTTAGAAGTATTTTTTTACTATTAATTAGTTTTATTTTCATTCACACAACACATCACCAAACCCTGCAGATACTTTATTTTTTCTAGATAAACTCGTGTTTTTTTTTAAATTTGCTAGTGATAAATTTTGAAGGAATAATAAGTTGATAGCAAAAAATCGGCACGTGCACCAATATTTGGGTTTCCTTCATATTAGTTTATTGTTAAATTTAAGTTCACTCTTCACTAGTATTGAAAATGGGTATTCTTTGCGTCAAATCCTTATATAAAATGACAAATAGCTGTATTACAGTTTTTATAACTTTTATATTACCTATTCTATTTGTACGATCTTATCAGGGAAGTAAACATTAATTAAACGATCAATGAACCGATTAAATGAACCAACTTCATCGACAGTCGATGGTAGTTAAATGAAATTAATTAAGTATCTACACACACCACTGATAAAAGTGTGTTTATGGGGTGATTTGTCAGCAATTTGCGTGCTCAATTTTTTCAAATTTCAATTTAACTTTTTTTTTAGTTATTTTAGATAAGTATCAAATATTTACCAAAACACCGTCCTCAAACAATCACTCACTTAACCTCACATCCTGTGTATGAATATAAATTAATTATAACAATAATGATAAGTCTATCCTACTTCAGTTGAGATAATTGTTTCAGTAGTAGGTATAACTACAAACGCGATGAGCATCCTTAAGCCGAATCCAGCCAAAGTGCTTCTCCGCAACGAGATCTCTGCACGAATCGCGGCGTTGACGTCGGAAGAAAAACAAAAACAATCCAAAATAGTATTCGATAAAGTGAGCAGTTTTATCACAACAGCTTATTTGAAAATTCCGTAGAATTCTCTTCAATGAAAGCAACTGGTTGATATTTATAGGAAAACTAGCTGTGCCGCGCGGTTTCACCCGCGGTAATTTCGGAGTTCCCGTGGGAATCCCAAGTACCCTATTTCCTTCTCTATACCCCTGACCACGTGCATGCCAAATTTCATCCAAATCCGTTCAGCCGTTTTTGCGTGATTGAGTAACAAACATCCAAACATCCACACTTTCACATTTTTAATATAAGTAGGATGTAATGGAACACTTATTTTATAGCAAATTGCTTCACGGTTAGTAAATTTATTTTTTAAATCGAATAGTTCAAAACATTTCGGGTCAATTCTGACAACTAACCGTGAGTAAACCGCTATACATATACATATAACTTAAGCCAAAACCTTTGACACTATTTATAGTTCCCGTCTAATCCTGTGAAAGATACCCCTTGAGTTTATCAATAGGTACATGAATCTAATAACTTCAGGTGGTCAACCATCCCTGGTACAAAGCGTCCAAGCGTATAGCACTGTACATGAGTACCGATCAAGAAGTAGATACTGGCCCACTGTTGGAGCATATTATTACGAGACGAGCGATTCCATTTGTGCCCCAATATGCTGGAGGGCACATGAAAATGCTAAGACTGGAGCCGGGGGACAAAGATAATATGAACGTCACGAAACATGGAATAGCTCAACACTCGCCGAAGCAAGAAAGAGAGGATGCTTTGGAAACAGGTTTGTAGATTTAGAAAAGCTATTTAATTAGCTAGAAAGATCATGCACGTGTGGGATAACACCTTTTACACCAACCGTAAGGATAAATTAAATAGTAGATACTAGATACCGGTCTGATGGTCTGGTCTGATGTAGTTAAGGACGTCACAAATTATATTTCCTCCATTTACCGGGACAAGAATAGGCGACGTGACAGAATCTGTGTTAACGTTCTATCCCGGAGTGCTGGTCACGAATTACTGAGGGTCAACACTGAAAACAAAAACCGCATGACTCTCGCCTTTTTGAATATTATTTTTATCAGGACCAATAATAGTAGATTTTACAACAAGTGCACAAAACGAACCATTTTGAGGGCTGATATATTGTGTTTGGCTGTATGGCTTATTTTCTTTGCCTTAATATAGATACATTTATGTACATAGATAAGTACATAGATACTTTAATGCACTTGTGCATAAAATCAGATTTTGTGCAGCTTATATCCTCCACAAACAAGCACTTTCAGAGCATGAGAAGTGAAAATTCCTTTTCTTCCTTTCATTCCTACTTTGGTATAATAAATGTTTATGGTTTCTAGGTGGTTTGGATTTGATCATAGCACCCGGCGTGGCGTTCTCTAGGAGTGGGTCGCGATTGGGACACGGCGGCGGCTACTATGATCGGTATCTGAGTAAAGTCAGAAGTGGATCTGATGTAACACCCAAGGTAACAGATTCAGTAGATGCTAGCATCTCGATACATTAATTTGGGTTGGTTCTGAATTGTGGTGGCAACAGATTTTATCAGCACTAATTCGGATATGCTAGCACCGAACACAGCGCATCCGACCCTCAGCATCGTAGAATATGCCGTTCGTATGTAAACGTACGAATAATACAAGTTGCCTGCGATATACACACTACACAGTTACACACTATGTGTGTAGTTGGAACTTGGCACGACGCTTACCTTTTTTTTGAATACAAAGAAAATTAAGTAGGTACTCAGTTAAAAAAGAGAATAGGTACCTATCCTTTTTAAAGACAAAGTTAACAAATATCATACCTACTTCACCTATTTACTGTTTAGTTACTGTAACGAAAATACTTCTCGTTCGAAGGTAATTTGCCTTGCGTTCAACTGTCAAGTCGTGGATGAAGTTCCAGTCAATGAATTGGACCAGCAGGTGGATGAAGTCATTTCAGCCGACTGAGAATGTTCGTACAAAAATCTATTTAGTCTTCTTCTGCCCATGGATATTTATTTCATAGATAAATAAAAAAGGAAATTTATTACTAGATCTAAAGGAGATCTATTAATTACTAGATCTAATATAAAAAACTAACATTAATTATGTATCTGTATACGTCAGAAGTTTTGCACAACAAGATTTCCTTGTCGGCAAACACTAGGGGAGATAAGCGGATGAAATCGCTGCGCCGGAATCAGTTAGTTCAGTCCATAAATTAATTAAGCCAAAGAGATTTCAATTACTGTACCCACTGAATACGTCCATACCAACGTTAAAAAACTTTGTGTAGGTCAAATGTAGAGCAAATCGGTAAACTGCGTTCTCAACAGATGGCGGTACTTTTGCAATTTGAATATACGATAGAAAATTTGTAGCTGTTGCAGAGTATTTAATAATTATTGACCTTATATAAAAAAAATTGTGTTCATGTGTAGAGATGTGATTACGAAATTTTCGTGAAGTTTATAATAACTTCATTTGCAAAAGTTAGCAGTTTATCGATGGGAGAGGAATATTATTTCAAAATTAAATAATTGAATAAACGGAACTCCCTTTATTTGATTTTATTTTACAATAATTGTTTATAATTTCCTATAATTCGTTACACTTATTATACAAGTTAATAAACCTGATTATATTTAATAAGGTACATAGATCACAAAGTAGCTACACGTTGAAAATCACGTTGCGTTCTTATAATTATATCTAATATCTACGTATTTATTTCTATCAATGGAACACAAAAACTACAATATTAAAAAATATGTTGATGTAATATTTAATATAATATTATAATAATTATTTTAAATAGGCATGTTATAATTAAAATTGAATTTTACTTACATAATAATAAACAATTGGGTACTTATAGCGAAATGTTTACTGGGTAAGTTGAGGTAACTTCGGCATAGATACTTGAATGATGAATTTAGTCATAGGAACACTTGAAGTTGCTCTCCTTACAATGATTAATAATAATAGATTAAATCAAAAATGTCACCTTCTAGCAGAATTTGCCCCAACTCACCCTACTAATAAAATCTCAGTTTATATTTTGTTTTTAAACCTCTATGTAGCTGTTTTTATTATATCATATACATAGCACCAGTAATCTAAAACATGAAAATAATAAATGTTATGATACACTTAAATGTTATGGTAGGTAGGTACATTTAAATTCACTTAAATTGTATCAGTTAAATTAGATAAATCTTTTACGCTGCTTAAAAATAAATTACAGAAATTAAATCGAAAAACTATGTTTTGCCAAAAGACAAAAATATAAAATATGTATCCCACTATCAAATAATTCGCAATTACGTAGATATCTAAAAAAAATCGCAGCTTAATATTTAATTAAATTAGTACCTAGTTATTCTGGGTAAATCCTTATCATATAAAGAAGGTTATACTTAGGTACTTTAAAAGTACCAAATACTATGAGTAATAAGCAAATACCCTGTATTGTATCTTCATAAGAACAAACACAATATTTGAACAACCTCCGATAAAATTTTAAGCTCAGACTAAATTTGATAAAGTTGATTTGATACTTATATTTATTAGATGTTTCTTACCGAACCGTGTGAATTTCAGGTTTCCCTCAGGAACTCTGGGATGAAAACTTAACTGACGTTTACCCGTGGATTTCCTCCAAACTTTCATCCAAACCATGATGGTTTGGTTGGATGAAATTTACGAACAAAAAGGCGAGATGTCAAGTTTATTTATATGTAGGTACATACATGTACCTATTGTCGCAAATCACACTTTATACGAATGTTAGAAATAGGTAATTATAAAAACATCTTCGATAAAATGGGATCCAATTTATTACACGGTAACACATACAAAAGCACTGTAGTCTTCGCGTAATGTGGAAACGGTGCAAAGAGCTCCAGAAGCTCATTTGTCTTGAGTTTTGACCAAAGAAACTGGCGCGTACGCATTGACTTACTCTACAATGACAACTGATGTTTGTTGCAGATTCAGCTGATGTTTCCTCTTGTATACCTGTAAAAAAACTTTATTTCTGTTTATAAAGCAAAAATATCTTGCTTGGACACTACCCATAACATTGCGCCATCTACCGGCCGATCGCGCTATTTTTGAACAATATGGTACTTCCATGAATTTTTTTTCCAGTTCATTTTAAAGATATATGACCTACTTAAACAAAGCAAGAAAAAGAAAAAATATATGCATAAACTAATCAAATAGAGCGTTTCAAAGTTCCTACTGTTGACTTTACCGCCGATTTGCGGAATGACGTTACTAGTTTAAAATTACGCCTTATTAGTCTATGATAGAAATGTCACTGTCCTATTGACAGAGTCATGTGACACTGACAGACAGATACGAGTAACTTCAACATCCAAAAGCGAAATTAAGGTTGAACTGTGTCGAGTTACTTTCAAAAGTTCCAGTAAAGAATCGAAATACATCTTACCGATTCATTTTAAAGTAAAAAACTTCAGAAAATGGAAAATATGCGTTGACTGTATGCAATTAATTTCTTTTGCCTTCTCTGAAAGAGGTAAATGTTTCCTAAAAAAAATTAAAGTGACGTAATATGTTAAGCGTGGCTGTGATTGGTGTTTCGTTGCAACGTTCTGTTTCTCAAAATTAAAAGTTGAATATTTTGGAAACCATTGAAAATTTTTTAGTAAATCTTTCACGATAATGCTTTTCTAAGGCTCTATTTTTGAAATATTGACACAATTTCTTATTATAAATTTCATGCAAGTACCCTATACTATCAAAACAACAGCGTGAAATGTAACATATTTGTTTTTAGATTTTCGTTCAAGTTCGGTCGAAGGCTAATCAATATTATCTGTAAATAACAGTTGGATGGTCAATGGTCATCTTTATAATAATCAATGCGATACGAAATTGAAATAAAATAAAATAAAATGAAATAATCCTTAACCGAAATAAGGTAGGTACCTACCTATTTAAATATGCAATAACAATAAATACCAAAAAAAGCGTGTCACAACAAAATGGCAACCAGCATAAGCTAGAAACCGTTCCCGCAGGGGAACACCTTGGCAACCAGCTCAGCCTGGAAACCGTTCCCGCAGGAGAATACCTAGTATCTTAAAGTTTTTTTATAGCGTCTGGCGTAATTTCACACCTCCGAGGACTTGAACTCACGCATCACCGTAGCACGGCGCCGAACATCCTCTGCCCTCTGGACATGAGGAGTTCCACTGCGCCCACGGCCGCTAGCAGGAACAGCAGGGCGATCACCGCGACCACGGCCCTGCAGCGCCGCCTGTAGCGCTCGCCGCGCGCCAGCCGCCTCGCCAGCGCCTCGCCCCGGCTGGCGTCCAGCGTGAACAAAGCGCTAGTAGCCTGAAAACATTTGACATGAAAGTTAGTTTATTAAATCAATTTGAACTCCTTAGTGTATACGCATGTACACTTTTATAATACCTTAGTGTATACGCGTATGCACTTTTAACGCCTTAGTGTATACGCATATACACTTTTAACACCTCAGTGTATACCAGTATACACTTCTAACCCCTTAGTGCAAAATACGTTATTAACTTTCAAACACGTTTCAACTGAAGAATTATTTCGGCAATTTCCGCGGGAACTCCGTGAAATCCTTTCTAAGCTTCCTTAGCCTCCTACTCTTACTCTACATAAACTACCTATCTGCCTTTCAGCTTAGGTCAAGTAGTTTTCGAGAATTCGTGTTCAGCCAGTGAGACAGTGACCTATCGCTTTTACATATAAGTAGAGAAGAAGAAGAAGAAGTGGAAGATTATAACCACTTCTGACTGGCAATTATTTAACCCTTTCATCGCCAGCCCCGTAATATAACGATATACGAAAGACGTGCTCCTGGGGTCAAACACGTAATATTACGTTACTAACAAAACACTGCCCTTTTACATTTGTTTGATTAAATTATATAGATAAAATATATTAAGCATTCGTAACACTAGAATAAATCATGCCTAAAGCGTATGTAGTGAAGATAATGACCATGTTTTTGTATCCTTAACTTATTAAGGCTACCAAAAAGTGGCGGTGAAAAGCTGTTCCACTCGTGTGAATTCGATACGATTCCTTGGGAACTGTTCTGGGACAAAAATATCATTTCCCGTGTTAGGTAAGTACATGAATATTGTTAATAAATATTATAATTTGGTTCAGTTGTTCCAGAAAACGTTAAAAATAAAAATAGTGGTTCGAGAGATATTATACCAATAAACCAACGTTTCAATAAATGAACTTTTATTTGTAGTGACAGAATGAAGTTGTCTATACTAATATTATAAAGAGTAAAAGTTTGTAAATTGTGTGTTTGTGACGTTGTAGGGGGTAATCTCTGGATCTTCCAAGCCGATTTTAAAAATTCTTTTACTTGTAAGAAGCTACAGTGATTCTGAGTGACATAGGCTACTTTTTATCCCGGAATCCCCGCGAGAACTCCGAAATTACCGTCGGTGAAACCGCCGGGGTCAGCTAGTTCTTTATAAATGTTAAAGTGTTTCTAACTGTGGTTTCCATCTTTCACGTTACAAAGTAGCATACGATCAATTTAAACTGCTATTTTATTCATCGATGGCTATTTGGATATGAAAGATAAATTAATGAGATTACATTGGATTGGTTTTGACAACTGTAAAATAAGAACTTTATTTGTTGGTTCTTGTTAATATTTCGAGACCATTTTCGGTGGGCATATTTTAACGATACTGGCAAATTTTGCAAAAATATCGTCGAATTACAAAATTACCTTTGGAAAAAATATTGTAAAATATCACGTATTAAAATCTTCCCTAAAAGTATAGTACTCAATTCCAATTACCCACGCATCACTGAATTTTGCTGTTGATATCTACATCTACCTACTCTAAATATTATAGAGAAGATAGAGTTGTATGTTTGTTACAAATAAATTCATAAACTACTGGATCGATTTCAAAATTTCACTTATAAGAAGCTGATGCGGTAGTCCTGAGTCCCCCTCTTGACAAAGGCACGATCCAACTCGCCAGTATGTCGCACCTTGACCGTACTAAATGCTCTACTGAGGGCCCGCCCTGGGTCTGATTTGTTTGCCGATGAGTGGATGGAACTCTTTCTTGTCTGTGTGTCTGAAGATTTGTGAGGAATTGTATGCAAGGCCTACTAGTCTTATACCGTATGCGTTAACAATAAATAAATAAATAGGGTCCTTTTTATCCCGGAATAGCCGCGGGAACTCCAAAATTAGAGTGGGTGAAACCGCGGGGAACAGCTTTTACTATTATAAAGAGGAAAAGTTTGTAGGTTAGGATTTGGGAATAATCTATGGAACTACCAAACTAATTCTAAAAAATCTTTCGCGGAACAGATCGCTCAATGACATAGGATACTTTTAAAAACGATACAAAGAGCAACACCAAAACTGACATTGGTAAAACCGCGATCCGCTGGCAACACATTCGCCACCTACCCTCAAAAATGTAACGAATAATTAAGAGCACAAATAAAGCGGGAGTCGTAAAAAAGCAATTGACATAGTTTACGAAAGTCGTCGTTCGTGACATACTGGTGGTTGGAATGGAGAGCTTTACTTCATTAAACGCGTGTCGCAACACGACTTTCAAACGATAAATAAGTTCAGGTAAATTTGTTACGCGAGGAAGAAATAAAGTGTCAGGTCTATGCCGGTTATAGGTACTCGTGCGTCTCGTTATCTTGCACAGTCACACCGCAATATCATGATCAGTATATAACAAGTTTGTTTTAATACACATTGGAAATTGATCTGTTTATCTGTTTGTTGGTTCGGTTTTAAACGCATCACCTCTCGGAACTAAACAGCATTCAATATTCAACTACGATCTCCCTGGAGGGTTATACAGAACTTACTATTCTTTTCTCCTGGCAAAAGAAATTTTGCCAAAGGAATCCCAAAACCTGAACCCAAGAGGTGGCGCTGAGGTCAAATTTTTCTTTATCTTCGGTACTTTTTATTCGAGACTATGTTAGAAGTTTATTTTCGTTTCACGGCATCACAAAAACACTGGCCCAAGCACGAGATCTTTACGGCTGTTTTTCATTCATTTAGTTTGTAGTCTTATAGAATACCCTTTTGTAAAGATCTGGAAAATTGACAACGTACACGTTCCCAACTTTTTTACTTCCCCATTGAATGAATTCAATCAGCATCGAACTTTCTCTCACCAGAAATTATCACAGTAAATTACTCTTGATTTGTTAACGTCTCGCTTTGCTAACAGCTGTCACAGTTAAAACGTCGTTTGTTTTTTTGTTTTGTTCTTTGCCTACTTGATGTGCAATAAACATACGAATGTTTCGGAATTTGTAGGTAGGTACTTTCTAGATAGTTAGTCATTATTTTGTCAGATTTATCGTACGTTATCTTTTCGTTGCACATTTTACACGTCAAATTCTTATATCTTCTCAATATATTTACCTATTAGCAAAAGGTACAGAACGCCAGCTAGCCCAAGCAAAGACTTTTCCAGTCGGGGTACAAAGTCTTTATTACCTACCTACCTATCTGTCACGGAATTGCCACGGAATTGTCACCGAAGGTAACTCCGCCCGTTCTACGCACTCGTCGATCGATTTTATTATCACTATATCATAACAGAATTTCTTCCTTAAATTCTAGATCGTGTTTTTAATAGGAGTTTCCGAGGGAATCCTGAAATTCACGCAAGTAAACCGTGGGGAACAGTTGTTACTCATAAATTTTAATTTCGGAGAGGCTAATAGCTGAACAGGAGTTGCAATCGATACAGCGTAGAATGCTTCCAGCATTTTTTTACGTAAATAATCAACGAGTAGGCATGAATTATTTATTATAAACATTGTCGTCACGTCATTTCGCTTTAGAAAAGATTATTGTTATTGATGGGGGGAAGGCTCTAGCTATGCTCGCGGCGGCGTCGTCTCGCACGCAGGAATGTGGCGGATTATTCATTAAACAGTTGCGAAAAAAAGGCACAAGACAGCTCGCGGTGCGTCCGCGACCGAGCGACGCCGTGTCAAGAGCGGCGCTGCCGTGTCGCAATCCCGCACACCGGGAGATTCCACATTGGACGGAACGGTGACGGTAACGCGGTGTATAGTGGGACTCGCCTTTCGAGGGATGGCGAGAAGTGGCGGACGGTGTGAATGCGCAGGAGGTGGGGTGGTCTGGAGGGTGCCACGCATCAGGCGTAAAGCAAGCGACCGAAAAGGATCACAGTAGACCGATCATCGGAGGCACAAAAATTTGGTCGCGTGCATGACCGAAGATATTTCTGACCGAACACGCTGGGTGACTGATGTTTGGTGGGGAACTCTGGAGACCGAACATCGGTTGCGCCCACGGCTGAACAACCCCCTATATTTCTTTCCGTGTATGTTACCCTAATATATGTATACAATACTAGCTGTTCCCACGGTAAAACCCGCGTGAGTTTCGGAATTGCCGCAGTTACTTTCAATTTTCTTAAATACAAACCTCCTGACAAATATGAACATAATAAAAGAATTATTCATATGAATTGATAAAGCCATTTTAGAATTTTTGCGAGACCGAACTGCAGTTGAATTTATATGTAAAAAGATATACATATGTTATGCTGAATATGATAAATGCTAAAAGGTAATTTTTTAGAGATTAATTTATCACATTAACATTGCTGTAATCCTGAATATTCCTCATTTATCGGCCTTATTAAGTTTTGGTGAAATTATGGGCACAAGTGTAGATATAGACGCATCAACAAAAGTTACCAGTACCTATGTAATTTACTTTATGTATACCTAATTTATTTTGAAAAATTAATACGTCTCTATGGCCGTTGCCGTGACCGTCGCGATGTCGTCCAATGTAGAGCGCGCACTGCATTCTTACTCCGTTATCATCATATTATTATGGTTACTTTTACATAACAATACAAGAATAACAAAGATGCAAAAGTACTCATTCACGGTGATGATAATGGGAACGAAAGCGTAAGAATACGGCAAGCATAACTGGTCCTAAATAAATATGGTCTCTTAAACTATAAAATTTGATGAAAATAATGACTTTTGGTTTTCGATTCATCTTTTTTATTTCATATCTACTACATAAAAACAAAGATCAAAAGAAAATATATTTTTAATCATTGCTAGATGTTGCTCGCGGTTTCACCCGTATTAATTTCAGGGTTCCCGCGGAAATTCCGGGACAAAAAGTAACCCTATTACCTCCTCTGTACCCATCCCCTAACAATGTGTAATTGTTTAAACAAAATTTCATCATAATCGGTTGAGTTTTACAAACAAACAATCTAAACTATTGCATCAAAACAAAGTAGATTTTTTAGCAATTATATCTGCTAGCTGTCCCCTGCGGTATCATCCGCGGTAATTTGAGAGTTCCCTCGGGAATTCCAGCATAGAATAAAGATATAAACCTTCCTCATGAATCGTTCTATATATTGGTGAAAACCACATTAAAATCCGTTGCGTATAGTTTTAAAGATCTAAGATAGGGACAGACAGACAGCGGGAGGCGACTTTGTTGTAAACTATGTAAATTCCGTCACCAATCGATTTATTTATATAACACATTGATGTAAAAAAAAATAAGTCGATAAAAACATTAGATAATAATCTCTGTAGAACCAATTTCAATATTATTATACCTATATATACTATACTATAGACGAAGAAGAAATTAGTATTCAGTCAATCATCAACAAATTTTGATTTTCACTTTTATTATAATAACTAGCTGTTCTCCGGTTTCACCCACGTTAGTTTTGGAGATCCCGCGGGTATTCAGAGGTAAAAGTAATGCTACTTACTACCCCATATTTTTTTCTGTTACCTACCCTTGACAACGTGAAGGTAAGTATGCAACGTTGCATGTTTTTATTCCGCGTTGATTTCGGAGTTCCCGAGAGAATTCCGGTATTAAAAGTAGCCTATGTCCTTCTCTGTACCCCTGACAACGTGTAATACAAAATTTCGTGGTGATCGATCGAGCCGTTTAGCCGTGAAAGCCTAACAAACAAACTCAGTTACGCATTTATAATATTAGTAAGGATTCTCTAATAACAATCGTTACCGCTTCCTATTTAGTGATCATTGATATATTAAAAGTGATGTTAAAAACTAGCTGTGGCCCGCGGTTTCACCCGTTTGGGTTTCGGAATTTCAGATTACATTTAGTAAAAAGCTGTAGGTACTATTTTGACATTACAAACAGACACTTCAATTTATTTTTACTGTGACAGTTTAAAAATGAAAAAGCGTTTTTATTACTCATACTCGGAAAATAGGTCTGAAGTTGCCTGAGAAGCGGGTTGAAAGTAACACTTTTCAGCCCTAGGGAGAATCGCTTTCAACTGACAGCTGGATACTGCAGAAACTCAAGTTTTTTTTTATGTATGGGGGCATACTTACTGGCCAGTAATGGCACACCTAATGGTTGATTTATGTAAAATAAAATTCATTCATTTTTTTCTTTAGCTAATTCCTATTTTTATTTTGACTTTCCTTGCATTCGTAATGAAAAGCAGTGTTATCCTCGGGAGAAAGACTTATTTAGTCCCTCGATAAGATAGCACAGTAGCCTATTTCACTGTAGCTTCTTATAAGTGAGAGAATTTTCAAAATCGATTCAGTACCGTACCTAGATCCAGAGATTTACCCCCTACAACGTCACAAACTCACACACTCACAACTTACAAACTCACAAACTTTACCTCTTTATTATATTAGCAACGGAAATATAATATACTGTTGATTCACACAATATTTACTATTTATCCTGTTACAAAAAGTTCTCTAGTCCTTATTTCCTAAAATTGACAACTAGGTAGGTACAGCTATAGTGTGTATGAAAAAACGTAAGAAATAATAATCATTTTCAACCTCTGAGCTTTGAAGCGAATAGAAATCCCTCTTTACCGAATTAGTGGAATAGTTCCATAAATTTTCGTCAAATAACTCTATAGCAAAATGCCGGCTAGAAGAACGATACACTTTCTAGTTCAAACGAGTTATTTGAGATTGCGCGGAAAACTGGAAATTACAGTTGGACTTACCGCCGCACTCAGAGTCGACTTTAATGATTACTTAGTTAAGTATAGATTTTTAAAATAAAACTGCCGTAACCAGATGAGTTTAATAAATTAATGCTAATTGGCATTTAACTAATTAAGTTACATCTCATTAAATGCCAACTAACATTAATTTACTGAACGTCTCTGATTGCGGCAGTTTTGTTTTAAAATCTATACTTAACTAAGTAATCATTAAAGTCGACTCTGAGTGCGGCGGTTAGAGAATGATACCACAGTAGAGGGTATCAACTAGGATCCAATATTAAACTACCTCTAGTTGCACAACGATGATTACTGTAGGTACGGATATTATTATATAGTGCTACCTGATCCCAAGCTAAACAGCCCCTCTAGCCAAAACATTCTACGCATAGAAAACTAAGTAACAAAACGTCATGTCACTTGGTCAGCCATATCAAAGCTCTAGTTTTGCGTGACCAGGTGAAAACTAGAGTTTAGAGATGTCATTTTGGCTAGGGGGGCAGAGCTTGTTCTATAGGTACCAGAAAATTGGTATAATACTTAGGTATATCCCAATATTTTGAACATGATTTTAACACATAGCGAGTAATCCTTAAATTACACTAACCGCCGCACTCAGAGTCGACTTTAATGATTACTTAGTTAAGTATAGATTTTTAAAACAAAACTGCCGCAATCAGACAAGTTTATTAAATTAATGTTAATTGGCATTTAACTAATTAAGTTACATCTCATTAAATGCCAATTAACATTAATTTACTGAACGTCTCTGATTGCGGCAATTTTGTTTTAAAAATCCGTACTTAACTAAGTAATCATTAAAGTCGACTCTGAGTGCGGCCGTTAATGAAACTTGATCACAGAAAATATTATGATACCTACTTACTATTCACAAGGAAGTAAGAGAATCTTAGTTTCGCTACTATATCCCTATAAAGAGTTTTAGAAACAATCCTTTTTGGATAATCAAATTAATTATCTTGTATTTATTGCATACAGTATCCACCACAGATCAAATAAATTAACTAAAGAGGACATATTGTAGGCGGGGCAGACATGAGTGATGAGACAAAGTAAAAACATAACCATAAAACGTTTAGTACATTTCTCTACGTTAATGAATGTTTTAATGCGTGACGATTAGTTTTGTATACACAAATCACCTGGCGACACTCTGTTTTCATATGTTTTCATACTTAAATAAGTTGATGTCCCTTCTATCTGTTATTTTCTGTTCTGAGGTATTCACCCACAATCCTCCTACTTAAAAACTTAACTCGATCGTTATTATTGATTTAGCTCAATACGAGTTTGCAAAACAAATAGGCATCATAATTAGTCTCGAGTCATTGAAGTCTCCACTTAATATTGTAATCAAACAGAATTGCACCTTCCAATGGTCGGCCTTCGGCCATTTTGTCATGTTGTGCACTTGTAGGTACCGAGTTATATCCGTTCTCTCTATCTCCAGTAATTTTGTTTGTGATCAGTTTTGCAATTTAATATTTTGAAATATTCACACAAAAATATGATGTGACAGAATACAACACCATCGTTTTTAATCATCGTTAGCATAATGCTTATCTATTATATCATTGTGATTAGAATTATATTTCACGATATTATATTTTCAGGATAAAATATACGTATAAACTTTCCTCCTAAATTACTCTATGTATTGGTGAAAACCGCATGAAAATCCGTTCAGTAGTTCTTGAGTTTATCGCGGCGCGACGCGACGTTTTATAATATGAAGTGATTTTAACGATTTATATTAGGTACCTTCATCAACCGATGACATTGCAATTCATGATGACTGTAAAAACATTATGACCCGAGATTCTTGATTTCTCAAATTATAAAAGTAGCTCAAATTTTATATGACAGATGGCGCTATAGTACGGACCGCCAAGAGGGGATTTGTGGATTAGCTAAAGCGCGTCAGATGAACATAAGGGGGGTACCTTGCACCATGTTGAGTACCTCCACCAAATATAGGCCCTCTACACTGGTGGGTGCGTCTAGAATAACCGATCAGATTAGTAAAAAAAAATCGATAACTCGAAATACTCGAGCGCGTCAGATCAAGATATGGTGGGTTAATTACATAGTGAGAAGTATGTATATGAATAATCTGACCATTTGAACGTGACGTAAGGGAGTTAGAGGATCACAAACTTGCAAAAAAAAAACGCAACTTCGACATTCTCGAGCGCAGTTGATTTATTTTTTATTTTAAAGTAAATAACTCAAGGATAGCGGGAAAAATATAATCTGCCGATTTTCATAAGCCGAAGAAACAAAAATCGTCTTCGAATCGAACGAGCAGCTGCAGTGAAACATGTACCTATTCATATCTCTGTCTTTCTTTCCCTTTTACTTTTTCTCTATCTCTCACTCTCTCGCACCGTCCTCACACTACTTTCCGTCGCCATAACGTCATCACAGTATATCACGGCGCTAATCGTGTCAAATTATAACTTTTTTTGGTCGGTTAAAATACATATTAAAATAAGTTAAGGTAAGTATTACATCAAACTATAGGTTCACCTATAACCTTTCAATTTAATGTAATTATATATATTATATAATAAAGCTCATCACAAAAAAACGCGTTCATGTTATTATATGTAAAACGCTCTGGCTTGTTTGTGCTTTAAAGTTAGTTTTGTGAATAATATTTTGTGAGCTTTTACATATTTCATAGAAATATAAAGTGTGTTTTTTGTGAACAAGAAATAGCTCATAAAGTTATTAAACTTACACGTCAGAAAGAAAAAAAAAATCTTAAAAAAAAATCATAATTTTTGTTTCTAGCAGTCAGATTAATAATACCCCTCAAAATTATTGTCAGATTTTAAGCCAACATAACTTGGAGTGCAAGCTGAACCTTCTGTAAAATAATCTGACACGCTCGAGTATTTCAAAATTGAGATTTTTTTTTGCATTTTAAAAAATTCGCTACTACCTTGCGTCACCTCCAAATTGGCAGATTTTCGAAGGGGAGCATTTTTAGGGCTCACTTAACATCCCCTTTGAATATCTGACGCGCTGGAGTAAATGTTTTTTTTTTTCATTTTCTCCACTTCCGGATGGCCACCCCCACCACGCAAATCGGCAGATGAATATATTTTCGATATCAGAGACACCTTGGAGTATCTAAACTACAATATCTGACGCGCTCGAGTATTTCCATTTTAATATTTTTTTTTTACATTTTTGAAAGCCTGTAGAAGCTAAACCCACCGGTGAATGAAAAAATATCATATGACCTTATTTTGTTTATATCTCCTAATCTTCAAAACCCAATAGGTCCCAACGACGCTCGAGTCACTCCCGAATTAGCATCGGTATCTCCCGTACTACTAGGAGTTATTCGGAAAAAAGCGTGTAAAGATAGCGGGGAAAAAAAATAAGAACAGCAAAGAAAAGATCATAATTATTATAATTTATTTTTATATTGCATTACTTCTGTGCACTAAATTAATAATTTTATATAGAATCAAATATCAGCTGCCGACGGAACAGGAAATATTTATTTCTAATGGACTCAATCAAACAACTCATTCAATTCAACTTCAATCTCATGAATTGCCAACTGCACCTTATTATTTGCATTGTGCCAATACTGGAAACGCAATTGCGAGTAATAGTTGAACAATTTGTCCGTTGACTGCAGCACGCTTCGAGTGTCGTTCGAGAGGATGCCATAAGTTATGTTTAAGTTATTATTGCAGCTTCATTACCGGCGTACATCTAACTATATCCGTCGCCTTGGCCCACTTGCGGCTTGAGGGTGCTATAAAACCACTTCAATACACTTCGTCGTGATGAAGGACGCCTTTATAGGCAGTAGACTATTCTGTGGCACCATACCACTTTAATTGTAATGCGTGGTCACGCGTTTACGAAAAGATTGAGTACCTACAGAAACGCGGCGTATATTCACTAAGTTGTACCTACCTACTTGGGTACAAAGAGAATACTATGATTTGAGAATTCAATTAGAGATGTTAACATGATAATACTTAAATGCTAACTGGCATAAAGGTAAAGCGCAACTTTAGGAACTTAACTTTATCTTAAAAACCCGTGATGGACGTAAATGTTGTAATCAAAAAAGGATTAAAGAAAATTTTCAGAACATCCTGAAATCATACTCGAAATAGTCCTCTGGGGGAGAACGTAATATCAAGTTAGCAACTTCCGAAAAACCAATACGGTTTTTTTTGTTTTAACCATCAAATCACTGTGGTACTTACTACTATGACCAGGGGCGGATCCAGGGGGGGGGCACTGGGGGCAATTGCCCCCCTGAAGACCTAAATAGGTACCTACTTTAATTAGACCTTAGAAAAATCTTCGCAAGGTTGTGGCTTTTCACCAAAGTTTCATCGTAATTTGAATAGAAATATACGAATGAACCTGAATGAACGAACAAATATTCATTTTTAAAACTCTATAAATTATTAGTTCGTAACGAACCCCTATGGAAGTTTGTATCTATTATTGTAAAACAAACACAAAATCTGTCAATTCTTTCTCGTTAAAAAAAATTTTCTGGTTTGAAACTACGTGCCGTATGGTATATTTCTCATTTAAAAGGAGAAGTTTCTGCGTTTGGCTGTATATATGTTTTTACAATTATCCTTATACATATATGTAGTTTCTCTATCCCTTTTCTTTAACTTCATCCAACATCCTTGAGACTTGGAAGTAAGCTATTGTGATTTCACTTCCCAAAACTAGTTGGTACCTAACTCTTCTACTTTTTTCCACGTTCAAAGCAAATCTATCCATATTATTTATTTATATTATGTAACTGACGAACTAAATGGAATTAATAGAATTTCGATTTTTATTCCCCGTCATTTTGTACCTCTGTGCTCAAAAAATAGTCGACGACTTTTATCACGTGCGGTGCGCGATGAATTCGGATTTGGAAAAAATTTTGGGCAAATTTCCAAAATTTATCAAATTTTTCTTCTGTTGACTGTAAATTTTAAAATCTTCTATTGTCAAAAACATCTTTTTTTTTTCAATAGTACCTATTTTTCCGTAATCTCGTCATATGGACGAAAATTATTCACTTCTCTGAGTTTTCTGCGTTATTTCCCAAATTTTCTCCTCATTTTACTAATCCAAGGAGTAACCTTCTTTTTGTTTACGCCGATGTGTGCTGTATGAATCTGACAGAAGAGTAATTGAAATTGAAAATTGAAATTGAAAAAACTTTATTTGACACAACACAAAGATTTACAGCATACGTATACAATAACTAGACATAGTAACGCGATAAGTTGGAGCGGCTGCAAAATGTGTGTGGTTTACATATTCGCCAGGCGCACTACACATATTCTTTGTACCATCTTTAAAGTGCTGAGGGATCCCAAATCACCGACTTACTTCAAAGAAAGTTTCAGATTGCTTTATGTCGGTCGTAAAGCTACGTCAGGTAGTTAGGTAGTTCTTTGTTCTTCTGATCACGAAACACGTTTTTATCACATCACATGTGCACCTCTGATGGTATTTTTCCTCAGTTTAGTAAAAAAATCGCTATTAACCATAACACTTCCCATTATTTTCCTATCACTTTATAGATACAAACCTACAAAATTTTAATTTAAAGTTGTTAATTCAGGTCAGATTCGCTGGAACGTAAATTTTTCATTTTTTACTTTTATCTGTTGTAGCTTCCATGTAGATTATTTTATGCATGAAAGTACAAGTTGAAAATAATGAAATACTAAAAAAACTTTGATTTTACAGAGAATCGTACTCAAAAACCGCTATACCTACCTAAGCTCTATAGTTTTCGACACCACATTTTTTTTAAATATGAAAAACATAAAACTAAAAAGCTAAAAATAACAAAATACCGACTTAATCCATCAGACAAAAACACATGTAATACTATTGTTGGTTTGTGCTACCACTTTTTGATTTAAATTCGGTGCCAAGCCCGCTTACGTCTACCCACTTGGGTTGTTCAGCTCACAACGAACTCGTGGCGGGACTGGACTTAGCCCATGTACCTACGCCATATTTGGCTTGTCACCGACTTCAAATAATAATAGTAGTCAAGTGGTAGAATAAACCAATAATAACTACTAGTACTGGTATAATAACTACTGGTAATAACTACCAAAAATAAACTTACGTGTATTTTGTCTGTTGGATAAAATCGATATTTTGTTATTTTTAGCTTTTTAGTTTTGTGTTGTTGGAAGTCAGTTTTAATTTTTTTGTTAAAATTTTGTTTATTTCTTGCTTTCAAGTGAGTCCGTTTGTAATTTATCTAAGTTACAATAGCCTAATGTCAATTGCTCATCGCCTTTTACAAAATACTGCTTTTACCGACGGGACGACAGGGACGTTGATTGTTGAGGAGTTCTCCTGGTACGTCATCATCAGTTCCACTTTACCATATACATTGGGACGAGCATAAATTATTTAGGAACCATATTAAAGTTAACGAATCGGAACTCGTGAAATACCTTTTATTGAGTAGTTCCGATGACCATCTGTGGTCTTCATCATCAGTTTCACTTTTTCAAATTTTGCTTTCCAAAAGCAAATAAACGATTTACTATAAAAAATACAAAAATCGCTATAGGTGTGTCTGTAATTTTTGAAGAGTTCTCTTGATTTCTCCATGATTCCATCATCAGGTTCTCGATTTGGTGACAATGGGACCAACTTGGGAGTATACCCTTTCAAACAACAAAATCAATTTTCTAAATCGGTCCAATCGAAACCCGTGAAATACGTATTATTGTTGAGTAGTTCCGATGAACACTTGTGGTCTTCATGATCAGTTCCACTTCTTCAAATTTTGCTTTCCGAAAGCAAATGAACGATTTACTATAAAAAATACCCAAATCGCCTATTATTTTTGAAGAGTTCCCACGATTTTCCCAAGATCTTTTGAGGATAATAAAGATTCTTAAACCATAAGATCCCATCATCAGATCCCACTTGGTGGCAATAGGACCTAATTGGGAGTATACGCTTTCAAACAAAAAATGAATTTTCGAAATCGTTCCAACCCTAGCTTCGAGTAATATAAAAAAAAAAAAAACATACAGCCGAATGCGTAACCTCCTCCTTTTTGGAAGTCGGTTAAAAAATCGCGAAACATACACACAGATAATATAATACATACATAAGCTCAATTCAGATGCTCTCAATATGAAGCACTTAAATTTTATTAATGGACTTTTTTGTCTATCCTGTTAATTCAAAAAATTTCATGGTGCAACCAAACTGCCCCCCCCTCAACCAAATCCTGGATCCGCCCCTGACTATGACTACGAGTAGGACCACGGAAAACAAACCCTATTTTCAATATTTTTCTGCGACATTCAGAACTTAAATTATTGTTAATTTTTTTATCTTCGTTTATTTATGACAACAACAGCCACAAGAACATATAATAATTTTAGGTTTCAAGATAATAGCCAATGATAGTTACCCTTATATAGAGAACAGAATTTAGCAGTACGTACACAAAATTATAACAGTTTAGATAATTCAGTTCAGTTATGTATGTCGCAGAAAACAGTGATTTGAGAATAAAAATTTAAAACCTTAGCAACATGAACTCTACCATATTTTAGGAAATATTATATTATATACTAGCTGTTCTCCGCGGTTTCACCTGCAGTAATTACAGAATTCCCGCTCGAATCCCAAGATAAAAAGTACCCTATAGCCTTCTCTGCACCCCTAAAAATGTGTTTGCAAACTTTCATGATGATCAGATCAGCCATCAAGGCGTGAAAGCGTAACAAACAAACATATAAACAAACAAACACTTTCGCATTTATAATAGTAAGGATTTACAAAATTCGTCGGAGGTTGCTATTTTCGTTTCCCAATTTCAATGATACTCGTAAAAAGTAAAAGAACCGAGGTATAACTGTTGGTATGTGTGTGTGAGTCAGATGCCTCGACGAATGACCGCCGAGCTGCCTTGCCGCGGGCGATGCTATGTCGTATGCGCAAAACACAAAACCCGCGCCACTCCTGCCTCCATAAAGGTAATATCCATCGTAGCTTGTATTGCTTGTAACGATGTCCTCCCTCCTTTTATTAACTCTTCATTTTTAAAACTTCTGTTAGTTACCTACTCTATATTCTGCCGGCTGACTCTTGACGCAATCAAGTAAAGGTCATCATACTCTTGGCGTAAACGATTAGATCAAATCTAACTCGAATCGAAATGAGATCGAAACGGAATCAAATTTTTCTACTTTTGAAGCTTTGGGATCGTGTCTCTATCGAATTTATCTGTCAAATTTCTCGATTTTCATTATGGGAGTCGTGTTATTGACTGGTCGAATGTCATCTTATATTTCGATTCGATTCCAAATACGATTTGATTTCAATCTCGTAAGTATGTATGTAGCATTAGCATGTAAGTAAACGAGATGTGGCGTAATACTACACTGGGACAGACTCGGGAGTCCAACGATAACACGCTAAATCGATGTTCGCGATCTTGAATAGGCAGTAGCAAATACCATGCACGTACGTACCTTGGACTGCGACCGCCTTCGATGAGCTCCACCTTCGATGTTCACAGGCCGGCGTGGCGAATTAGGGTTTTGATCTTGATTTGATAATGGCACAATAAGCAGATATGAACAGCTAACGAGTTTGATAAGCGCATGCGATGAACGGTAGGAATTGATTTTCTTTGCGTGTCGTGTGCTCAACAGCCGTTAACGGTCGCTCCAAATTAGTGACAAGTAACGACGCGCATGACAGCTGTCAAAACAACTGCGTTTTGCTAGTGCTAGACGAGATGCAAACATCGATTCTGTATTGGAACGATACATCCCGCCCACCAAAATGCCTATGGTATTTTCTGATTAACTAATAAAATGAAAGAAACATGATTACGATAATAACGGATAATTGATAGTTATATTTACGATAAAAATAATAAAATTGAAATAGGGGAAAACTTAAACTAATTTTAGAAATTGCGATGAATATTGAGGTTAGTCCTTTATCGGTAAAGGACGTAACTTAACCAAAGATCGTTGAATAACGCTTTGATTGGCAGTCTTAACTGTTGCGGCCCTCACCACTCCATCCGCGCCCGAGTGAAGCGTGACAACTCTTCCGAGAGACGAACGCATCGGAGGGTGAGTATCATTCTTAATGATCACCATCGAACCCACTTGTAACGAAATCGAATCCTTGGTCCATTTGGCGCGTTGGGAGAGCGAATTTAAATATTGATGTTTCCATCTGGACCAAAAATTCGGATGGAACGCATATAACAACTGCCACCGACGAAGCCGATTGATATTGATAGTTATTAAATCTTCATCGGGGACAGCTGTCAAAGGTTCAAAGGTGAGAAAATGTCCTGGTGTCAAGACTGAGAGATCGTTGGGATCAGAACTTGCTGCGCATAGTGTGTTTATGCCAGGGTGACAATAATAGTTACGATAAATAACATCAATAATTGACTGTTACTAACGAAGCGCGTAATGTACGTAACAATGTTTATCATCGTTTGCAGCGAAGAGAATAACCGATGTAATAGTTGCTCGAATATAGACTGTTCACTCCGAGAGTCACCGTCATCCAGTCTAGATGCCAAAAGTGTCGATTCTCGTAACTTGGACTCCGTCGTCAGTCGCTCATCCGCGGAAGGACTTTTCGGACAGGTTGGCCATGACACGCGTTCTTGGGAAAGCCAACATGATCCCGCCCACCATGACGAATTGTGGAAAACTTCGATAGGGAATTGTCCAAGTGAACAAATATCTGCGAGGCTCTTGGCAAGCGACACGTGATGCCAACATTCGATTGGTCGGAGGTCCTGGATATGGACAGATCCTTCGAAAACGCCGTGAAGAGGGGCAGTTAGAGAGTCCGGACGCACTACAAAGTGGTGAGGATTTCGAGATTCATTGAACAGTGGATCTGCCCTGTCCTTGAACGGTACGCGAATGACATAACGTTCAGACTTATCCCGTGAATGATCGGTAAAAAATATCTTTTCGTATAGACACTCATCTGGAATCAGTCTCGTAGGCGCTGGTAGTGAGTCCGACTCCGAAGAACGTTGAACGAGCGAATTCAGTTCGTTATCCGTATTGGATGATGAGCATAACAGGCTCCCAGAAGCTGGACGTGTTGAACCCAAAAGGAGCCATCCAAAAACGGAATTAAACGCGCTAGGCTGATTTGGCATCCCTTTAACGGTTTGATGAAGCAGAGATTCGACAAAGACATCGGCGGCAAAGAGGATGTCGATGGGTCCCGGAATGTCAAATCCAGTATCAGCTAATGGTAATGATTCGATATGTGACCATCCCGATGTGTTTAGTTGAGCGATTGGTTGATCGCCACATATCTTAGAAATCACGTGCATGTCCAAAGAAAAGATTTTCTTTTCGTTTGTGCCGACATCACAAGTGACGTTTCCGGTTGTTTGAGCTCCTGCTTCGCCGAGTCCATTGATCTTAGTGTTAGTTTTGGTGCGTTTGAGATTCAAGCGGTTGACTGCTGATTCTGTAATAAAATTGCTCTGACTACCAGTGTCGAACAACGCTCGAAACGATTGCATCCTGCCTGAAGCATCTTTAACCTGCACGATTGCTGTCGGCAACAGGACCGTTGAACCCGATAGGGACCTTGCCACCAGCGACGATGCGGTGTTGTTGGGTTCGATAGAATTATCGCGATGGAGCAAGGTGTGATGTTTACGTCTGCATTTACGACACGTAAATATTGAAGTACAGTTTTTCAATTGATGAGATGACTTTAGGCAGTTGAAACACCAGTTCTTCTCTGAGGCCAGTTGCATGCGCTCCTCGTGGGACATCTTCAGAAAATCTGCACAGGAAGAAATGGAATGCGAACTTCCACAAAATGAGCACGTTGATGATTGCTGTTGATTGATTATCGGCTTTGAGTTAGTGGAGTTTTGTGGCTTCTCTTTCTCAACAATGAGGGCGTGTGACACGTTCGTTCGTTTTTGGTGAAGAGAAGGAGATGTAACTGGTTTGTTACATTTTAATTGAGTCGGTTCTGTGAAATGTGAGTCACGCACTAGAGCTTCACATTTAGAGTGAAGATACTCTTTTAGTTGGTTGTAAGATGGTAACTCGGTGTTGTAATATTTTTCTTCAAAGTCCCTCCGTAGTGTCTTGTCTAGTTTCGATAGAATGTGATACACCAATACAAAATCCCACTGACCAACAGGTAGATTGACCGTCTTCAAAATGCTTAAGTTCTCCTCAAACGCATCGAGCGATTTTCGAAATTCATGTGCGTCACGTGAGTTAAATTCCATGTTCAACAGATCTCGCCAACATGTGAATGCTAGCTCGCGCTTACTTTTGTAACGCGCCGTAAGCGCTTGATACGCGTCTTGGTAATGCTCGTGCGTAATAGGAAACGTTTTAACTACTAACAACGCATCACCGCTAAGAGACGATATAAGGTAGTGAAATTTTTCGGTTTCAGTTAGAGACGTGGAATTATGAATCAATGCATTATAGGCATCGATATATTCAGGCCATTTTTTTATATTTCCCGAAAAACTAGGAAGCGTTATTTTCGGCAAGCGAATGTTTGACGAATGCTTATTATGATTTACCGATTGAGATAACTCGCCTGTTGTGAAGTTGCGATGGATTGCTAATACCTTGAAATACATTTCATCAAAACGGTCCTGAATTTCATCATCATTTTGTTCAGGGTCGTCTGAAATGTCTAGAATAGCAAAATGTGCGTGTTCGAAACTGGCAGCTATTTGTTTAATTTCTTGATGATAAGAAAGAAACAATTCTCTTTGAGTAAAATCGTTTGCATTGTCCGTGGCAGAAAGTCCGATTTCTAACGCTTTGCTCAACCGCTTATAAGCAATAGTCCGTTTCCTACGTAAAGACGGTAAGTCATGATCGGTATACTCAACGTCCACAGATTTCGATTTAGCCTTTTTCAGAGTGCCCCTTCGGCCCGAATGTTTTGTTAGAAGCGACATACTTAATTAACTTTAATAGATTTAATAAAAAAAAAAAATACTAATTCGGATAACGTTACTCGATATTAATACAACGGTGAAGTGATGACAACTTGTCAGTTTAGCAAACAAAATTATTTTCAAAACAAATACGAAAATTCAACGAGTAAAGTCGCGGGCAATGTCTTGTTTAGTGATACCTATCGCAAGCAAGTACACACCGCCGCACAAGTTGAAACTGGCGAAAGTTTATCTCTACGTATAAAATGCACCACAATCCAAGTAAGCCGTAGGTCGAGAGTCGCAAGTGCTTTACTGAGTATGGCTGTTGAAGACGTGAGCGGACGACGGTTAGGATTTTGAAGTTACCCACCACACTTTGATAAAAAAGTTGGGAACCGAGTTACATTGGATAAAATGTGAAATTTATAAAAACTTACACCTTAGTTGATTTGAATTTACTAGGAATGAATCTCAGTAGGTATCGAATTTAGATTGAGTTATTAAAGAAAAGTAGGTAATTGTAGGTAGATAGACGATTGTATAAAAAAAATAAAAATAAAAATTGCACCGAATTATAGTGATTATTTTTGATTCTACTGTATTTTAACGATATGATTAAAAAATATATGATAGTTACCCTGGTTCGATGGTGATGACTTGTGAACTTAACGTAAGTACTTCGATAAATTTGCAAGTAGGTAGGTCTGATGCGATGGACTATCTCAGAACACGATAACGATAATTATGAGTATTGATTGTTCCGAGCTAGGATATAACCAGAAATACCATAAGCAGATCTAAGTACGAAGCAATGAATAGGTGGAAGCTCCCTGGTTTCGGCACCATAAAGATGTAGCATTAGCATGTAAGTAAACGAGATGTGGCGTAATACTACACTGGGACAGACTCGGGAGTCCAACGATAACACGCTAAATCGATGTTCGCGATCTTGAATAGGCAGTAGCAAATACCATGCACGTACGTACCTTGGACTGCGACCGCCTTCGATGAGCTCCACCTTCGATGTTCACAGGCCGGCGTGGCGAATTAGGGTTTTGATCTTGATTTGATAATGGCACAATAAGCAGATATGAACAGCTAACGAGTTTGATAAGCGCATGCGATGAACGGTAGGAATTGATTTTCTTTGCGTGTCGTGTGCTCAACAGCCGTTAACGGTCGCTCCAAATTAGTGACAAGTAACGACGCGCATGACAGCTGTCAAAACAACTGCGTTTTGCTAGTGCTAGACGAGATGCAAACATCGATTCTGTATTGGAACGATACAATGTACCTACTAAAATGACATCGACGTGAAATTAAATCGAAGCCAAATCTAAATCTAAATCAACCTCAAATCATTTCAAGAGTACCTAAGGCCTCAGTTCGATATTTTAAATTCAAATTTCTTTTTTTTTTATATTCCAATAATGACTTGTATATACTTAATTTTAATGCGCTCAAGCTTGTCGGTCTATGTTAGATCACATTAGAAAAAACCTTTTCAATCACTTCCAGTCTCAGAACTCTAAAGAAATAACACCAAAAGTATGAAGCAATAGTGCAAGTTTGGCACACATTTTGAGCAATGTTAAAAGTTAAATGAGATATGCAGTCGACAAGTTCAAGAGTCCGAGTAGTTCGCTAACATTCCGACACAGTTTGTGAAGACGATAATTGCGATGTCGATCTATCATTTTATTGGACAGTAATCAATGCTCTTTTATTACAACTATCTGTTCCTCGCGGTTTCACCTGCATTATTTTCGAAGTTCCCGCGAGAATTTCAGGATAAAAAGTACTGTATATCCTTTTTTATACCCCTGACAATTACTTGTACCTTATACTCAAAATTTCGTTATGATCGGGTGAACGCTTGCACGCCTGTTGCAAAAAAAAAACAAACATATCTACTCACATTCGCATTTATAATATTAATTAGGATTTCATCAGCATCGTATCGCACTTAATTGCAATCCATTTTGAAATACAAATCAGAGTCTAATATAAATAATTGTATTTCGAATCCAGTCTAGTTAAAAGACAAAGAAAACAAGGCTAGTCGAAAAGGAGGTAATACTCGTACAAGACGTAAGGTTCCTGCTGTCATGTAACTAATAAAAATATACCTAATGAAAACTGATAAATCAAACAGAAAATCGTAAATGATACGGCTGTATGACCTTTACATCGCTGGCGGCAACACAAAGGAATTAAAGGGCTCAATGATGAACAGCTATCAGTGTGCGTGTCGGCAACTTAAAGGGCTTAATTTTTGTGGATATTTTTTTCTACGTCAAAAATTAATTTTATGTTTTTTTTTAGATATTCCCCCGTTAAGTTTCTTGTTTACCTTACACATTGTATAAAATAAAATAATAATGATAATATGTTAATTTTATAATTTTTCAATATTCGAAACGATTACAAAAAACCTTCACCTAACATTTCACTACAGCATTTAGAATTCCATTAATAGATTGGGTATAAATCATGCATATTAATAATATTCTATCATCTATGTAAATTTTGGTTGACATCCAGATTTTTTTTATTTTCAAGTGAAATATCAAGGTGAAAATATTCTGAGGAAAAATACAAAACTGATTAATATTGTTTGACAAACAAATTGCGAAGCGAAATTATTGATAAGAAAACATATCTACATACGGGAACAATATTATGTTTATTATTGTCATCAAAACGTAGATATGTTAAACTCACAAAAAACTTGAGAAAACCTCATAAATTATACATAATACTAATAATATTCAAATTCAAATTGTTTTAATTATTATACAATCATCTTAAAGATATTGTTTTATATTTAATTTATTATTTTTGCCGTCAGAGATTGAATTTCCACAAACCCTTCGCGGTGTTACAGTGTCACTATATTATAAAACAAAGCAATGTGGAAAATTTTGAGTATCTAGATCCAGTCAGCCAGATCAGTCACAACCATAGATGGGCATTCAATCCGGTGTAAACCCGGTGCTTGGGTTTAAACCCGTAAAAGCCTGAGTTTAAACTGAGCTGCACCGGGTTTAAATTGAGTTTATTGCCCATCTATAGTCACAATATGTAGTTTTATGTAGATATTATTATTATAATATTGAAGAAAAAAACTTAGACTATATTCTATTCCTAAGGTGACAAGATCCAGATCATTTATAAACAAATGACAGAAGCCACAACCTGAATGAGGCTCTATTGTTTTACGGACGCGTTGATGTCTTTTATATTTGATTCGCAACATACAAGCTTACTTCGCAACTCACTGGTAATGTTATTACAGCCTCATATTTCAGTTCATCTCATTTACAACCAGGTAACGAGACCTACAATAAAATTACCTCAATTACCTCACAATAAAATACTAGTATTATTTTTATTTACGAAAGACTTGCAAGTTTTTAGAGCGGTATTAAAAATGCAATATATAAAACAAGTTAAAATGTGTAAAAATGGTATACTTATTAGATAACTACAATACTGCAATGTTGGAATATCTTTTTTTGGTAAAATTTGACGGATGGTATTAAAATTGATGACAAAAAGCGTTATTTTGTACAAGGATCATGCATATTCCACAACTTGATACGTCCACGCGTTCCTGAGAAAAATGGTCTTGTCAGTTAGAAAAACAGATGTACAGACAGACAACGAAATGATTCTGTTGAGTTCCCTTCCTCTTTTTAAGGTGCGGAACACTAAAAAGAGTTCTTAAATTACTGTTAGTCCCTTGCAAACTGCTAAAAGCTGTTCCGTAGCTAACACGAATGTTGAAAAACGTCCTTCTGTTATGCACAATGCAAATAATTATAAATAAACCCACGTCCACCCACAGCAATGACCGACTTGGCGCTCGCCTCGCGACCCCACCGACTCTGATATAAGCCACCGAAATGGAATCATTTAAATGATGGCCACATAACGTTTTCTTTTTGAATTCACATATCGAATTCTTTAGCATTAGTCAATCTGTCTCTGAAGGTTTATCATCTGCTTATACTTAGATTTTTAAATAGTAACGCAACTTTAGAGTGGTGATACCAAATATCTAATATATTTTACTGAAATAAAAAAAATTAATATGAATAACTATGTGAAAAAAAACGTAAGCGAAGCTGCTTTTGACTCAAAAATCGCTTAAAATTCTAATTGACCTCAAATTTTCGGATGAAGTCAAATTATCCTTTTCCTTAACATTTGTCTTCTTCTTTATTGTTTGTCTTTTAAAGTAATTGATTTTAAGTTTTTCAACTAGCTGATTATTTCATATAGCTATTATAATTAATAAATCAAGGTTAAAAGTTATATAATTATAACTAAATACCTCTACAACTACTAATACTTGAAATTGACATAATAAAGTTATTGTTCAAAACTCGACGGCCCTTGAGGTCAAAAAGGGCTACAAAAGTGATTACATGCGTATCTAATTAAATTGCATTTTAATTAACCTATCAATCAAATTTTTAATTAAAAACTAACTATCCCCTCACGCGTGATCTCGAAAACTTTGAAATAATTATCACGTAGACAAGTTAATACTATTAAAAAATTGGTTCATGTATGAATGTCTACACGCACAAGATGTGTAGGTACCTACTCACACCGTTACTCCGAAAAATAAAATCGAAAATTAAAGAGTTGTGATAATAATCAGAGAATGTAACTCACGTATTAATTAAACCAATCCAAAAAAACTGGCATTCACCACTTTATGATAATATCCGATCTATCTTGGATGGGAGTGACGTCTCGATTTGCATGAAAGGGACATAACGCTTTTTCTGGCGTGACGCATAACAATCTGCCAGTTGACCCCTACCACAAGCCAAAAGCAACCTTTGTGCCAAATACAAACAATAGATCAAATAATTCTAGAGAAACCACGAGGTTAGAACTGAAGCACAAGCTGTCATTAGCCGCATGACTGTAACAATTCTAGACCACAACTGTTTTGTATAATATCATTTCAAAAAACTTAAATATTTATTTATGTAATGTAGTGTATGTTAAACGCTAAATTTTGTTTAGATTAACACAAAGTCCTGCGCCATAAAGCTGTTTTTTTAAAACTGTACTTACTAATCTCAAAACTGTACTATTTATTAGGTACTAGCTGTGCCCCGCGGTTTCACCCGCGTGTTTTTTTCTAAACAAATGTAGCCTAAGTTACTCCTTGTAACATCAGCTATCTGCCAGTGAAAGTCCCGTTAAAATCGGTCCAGCCCTTTCAGAGATTAGCCGGAACAAACAGACAGACAGTCAGACAGACAGAGATAAAATTTAAAAATTGATTTTCTTATGTAAGGACCGTATATACTTTCATATGCATTTAGTGAAATGCTGTTAATTTGGAATTACAGACACAGATACAATATTTTATTTATGTGTATAGAGATATCAATGGTTATTTATTTGTAACGCAGTTGTTATTTCTTCCTCCCGTCGCAAATTAAAACTATAACAAACATAAAAATTTAATAATATACCACGTAGACCACTTTTTAAGGCTATTATATGGTATAAGAAATTGCTTTAATATTTTTATTTATCTAAAGTTTTTAATCCTATCTCAGCGATCTAAATTATATTGTGTCTTCCTTATGGTTGCCAACTTGAAAGTCGGTTTCTCCTCTATTACAATGTTACAATGTTTATGCGTCTCACATAAATTAAGTTTAAAGATATTGCTAATCTGCAATCCATCTTTCAATTTTATGAGTTCCTGAATCGATGTTTTGTAATGGTTTATGGTAGGTTTAATGTCCGAAATAGCTGTGTTTCGAAAATTTATTCATGGTTAGAACTAAGAAAATTGTGTTTTTAAGGAGCTGTGGGAAACCTCACTCATTAGACTTTCAACGTATTTACTATACATACAGTCAGCTTCAAAAGTGTGCAGAACAATTTAAGTTTTTGAACTTTCAAATCAAATCAAATCAAATCAAATATACTTTATTGCACACACAGTAGAAGACACAATATTTACAAAACACAGAAACATATGGATACGTACAATGAGGCGACCTATATTGCTGAAAACAATTTTTTCATAGGCAGCCTCCTCCGGTAGAAAGAGATGTAAAAAGAAGAAAGGTAGATAGTGCGGCATTAATATCTGCATAATAAAATTTCAATACAATATTAATTATTATTTCTCGTATCTAAATACTGATATATAGATACGAGAAATAATAATGAACTTTATTATTATTGCAATAAAATTCATCGAATGACAAAAGTGATCACATATTTCTGTGACTAGCTGTACGGATGTAGGACGTGGTGTACTTACCAGCAAAGACATTTCTGTATTCTTGGGCATCATTGTGACATCTCCGGGCCTGACCCCGGGCCCGCAGTAGGGCAGCGAGGGCCCTCGGTTGGGGACACGCGGGGCCTCGTGCAGCGCTAGCAGCGCGGCGTGGAGACGACCTCGGGCCGCTGTCATCCCACCAGCGCCCTTCACCGCTGCTTTCACCACCTCACTCACGTCTTTCTCCAATCTGTACAAGAAGGTAATGGTGATTCTGTCATCATCATAGCTACGGTGAACGTCCATGACTGGATAAACGCCACCACTAATGCAATTCTAATACTATTTTATGTGTAAAGTTTGCGGTAGATAATGTTTAAATGTTGGTCACTCTATCATATGTAAGAGGTATAGCTTATGTTCTAGGTCAACAATGTGTTTTAAGGGAAATCCAAAAGCAAAATAAAACAAAAAAAAAGCAAAATTAAATCAAAGCAAAATTAGAACTGGTAAAATTATTAACGCGTTTTTACTGATGATGACATAGTTTACTGATATAAGTATCCACCTTTCAAGTTTTGTCCATGAACGTTTTAGACACAGACAGACCGTAACGAACGAAATATTTAATTCTAGAATATTTTTAGGAAAGTACATATTATGTCGAAGTACGAGTAGGTATAACAGGAACAAAAAAACCTTTTGCAATATTCGCAATTTATTTGACCACTTCATAAGGTAAGTCAAGTAATTCAGGATTGTAAATGCAGTGCAGAAAGCAGTGAAGACTGCTTCTTCGACTTCCCTCTAAGCAAGGAATTTGTTATATACAGTTCGGCATGAGTAAAACTAATGAAGATCTACCATTATCGTTCCACCGACGTCTTTATAGACACTTCTTACCTGCGTGTACCCAGACAAGCTCTTATATCCTCCTTGACGCTCCGCGACAGCGTGCATATCGGGCTGCCATCAGAGTCCGAAGTGGTTTGAGATCCGTCGTTCTTGTCCAAACCGCAGAGCTGCGCCGGCGGCCCCGGATCGAACTGCTCGTTCTTTGGTAATGATGGCGACACGCGACCGTGGCTGCCGCCGCCGCTGCCGTACCCTGCAGGGAACCAATGCATTCCAGAAATAACTGATCCAGCTTTGTGTCTTTTAGGCTCTATTTCCAAACGAAAATTCATTCCGATTACTTATTCGTTTGATAATCCCTTATTTACTTTCAGGTTGGCCATTTCCTGACGATTTAAGGATCTGTCCATACCTAATTTAAGTATTGATATTTTTGCGTTAAATTAAATTACTGATTTAATACAGGTTATACTTCAGTAATGAGGAGGTTACTCCAACCAAATACCGGCCAAAATAATCGGTAATAATAATAAATAAACTAAAAGAATTGCAAAACGGTCTACGGTAAATGGTCTAGGCACGTTTCCCGCAAAACTGACGGTGGCTGTGGAAGAAAATTCCTCAATAGGCAACGAAGAGATAACCTCTGACAATATGGACCGACAATCTGACAAAGATCACGGAGCCATCTTGAGGATTTCGGGCAGTCAACGTAACACCAGCAGCTGTCACTCGATGATATATGTATGTAAATCTATCCATCTGGTATAGTGTAAAGGTTAAAGGAGATAAGAAAGTTTGTTAAAGTTTATTTACATGATTGAATCCCACTAACCATCGCGTCCTTCAAATCCGTCCTACGACTTCATTACCTTTCCTACAACGCTCCTATTACTTAGTAACATTATAGTATTTTATGGTTTTATATATTTTTAATCCCTCTTATCTTAATATTTACACATTGGTTAAGTATATATAATTAGTAATATGTTATAATATTTAATTATGTATATGTCAATGTATGTGCTGCATGAGTATAGGTAGTTGGTATGTAATGATTTTATATATTTGAGTATTGTCATGTATTGTGTAGTTGATGTATTTGTATAGTACATAGTATATATTTATTATGGTATATGGTATGTATAGTATAATGTTGGAGATGCTTTACCCAACCACCCGTGTCTATGTATTTTTGTTTGTCCTTTCGCATAATTGGTTGTCTGGAAGAGATCGCAACTATGCGATAAGACCGCCATTTGCTTTCTCCTTTTTCTTTAGGTACTGTATCATTGTTATTTTATGTGCAATAAAGGATTAAATAAATAAATAAATAAATAAATAACCTGAAGACGTGGAGGGCGCCCGGCGAGGTACCTTCGGCGCGTCGGGGACTTCCACTTCCATCGACTCCTCCATGGAGTCCACAATTATTACTACCTCCTGCTCCTCCTCCTCCGTGTACAAAGGATTGGACCTAGAAGATAGAAGTATATTTAAAATCTAGGTAAGACTACTCTTTTGTGGAAACCTCCGAACTTACTTACTTTCCTTAAGGCCTTTATGGTCTGTTTCTTCACCGAATCAACTATCTGATTTTACATTAGAAAAATCGTCTAAATATTTGACCGATAAAATTTATTTGAAAATTAAGAATCATTCCCATTACCTTTAGTCATATTATTTTTGGTGTTCAAAGGTCATGATTCCATTGAGTTTAGGACGTCTAAATGCAGAAAAATATTTATTGGACTAGGTAATATTAGGCGGTAACTCTTTGATTACACCATAAATAGGTCTTAGTAATGCGGATTACAAAAAAAAAATGTTTGCGTAGGTACAACTTTGAGGGTTATTTTTCGTCATTGCTCTTGGCCCCAATCGTGTGCTTAAAACTGCGAACACATTCTGAGGATAATCCAGCTTAGCTTAGAGGTGACCATAAGTCTGCAAATGTATTTGCCGGCTTATATTTATCATAGGCTATTATGGACTGATCACGTTACCCAGATCAGCAGATAATGCTTGCAAATAAGTTGGTGTGTTTGTAATTATAATAATCTTGATTGTTCTAAATATAGTTATTAATAAAACAAACGCAATAAACCATGATGACTTGTAAAGAACATAAATCAACGTAAAATTTATTTCACAAGAAAAATCTTGAATGTACATAATACGCACGATTGTGCATTGTGCATGCGGAATATTTTTAAGACGCCATTGTCGTGTCAACGACCTTTGGTTGTTAACTTGTTACGTGATTGACGATCTCGCATTGTTTTCAAGGGAAAGCCTTTCTTATGTCATAGAGATTAAGTCCCACATTAAGTTTAGAGCGATACTCTTCAATTCAATGAGACCACAAAGTGACTTCCTGCAATTGTACGCTGAGAATTATTTGGTATTGTTCGGGAGATATTTACATTTCATTAGATGACTTGTGATGCTCGAATGCCCAGTTGGTATTTACTTGTTGTTTACAATATTATATATATTCCACGGATAATATACTAATAACATTTGACTATTTCCTGAGATATCCTATCTGTAAATTAATATTTATCATCTCGCAAACCACATCACTTCCGTACCTTTCTTTTATTCTTTCTTCGTTCTTCTTTCTGCAGTCTTTTGGCTAAATTAAACCCAAATTAAAGTTCTTGACCAAAAAGGTAGGTACTAAAACCTACTTATAATTTTTCCCACTGAAGCTGCTTGTAGTACATACCTATGGTCTCCTCACGATGTTTTTCTTCATCGACAGGCTCAAGCTTATTGTTGGGATTTGAACCTATGGCTTGTAGCGTCTGACCTAAACGCACCAACCATTAGCCATTGAGATTAAGTATCATTGCTATAAAAGCTTCAAAAAAGCGGTTTGGTCTGGCCGTTGATGTTTCATTGAATTAGACAGTCGAGTCACGTAAATTTGAATGAACAATATATTGATAAACACCTGAGTAACGGAGGTTGAGTGCCATCGAGGACCCGGAAAGGGTATGGGGCGGGCGCGGGCGGCAGCGGGGGTGCGGGGGGAGCGGTCCAACCGCCGCAAGCGCATCCCCCCGCCTCGCCGCACTCGCGTCGCCCTCCACCCTGGGGAGGAAGAAAACAATATGAAAATGAGAGTGAAATAAAAAAAAAATGAGATTTACTAAAGAAAATAATTTAATATAAATCTATGTGGGGCGACTAGAACTCTCTTTATTTTTTACTTTGGGGGGCCAACTGCAATGCGCGAATACACCTGTATTATTACGTCATTTCAGTGTTGCTTAAATTCTGAACCATTTTAAAAGTACTTGCTACTTTTCCAGCAGCAATTGAAACCAGTGCTTCCAGTTAAACAATTTTTAAAATGGTCCCACTTTTGAACCGACACAATTTATAAGACCGACTCTATACCTACCGTCCCATCAAAAGTTGAAGGCTCAGTTGAAGGTAACCCTAAGCTCTTGGATAGTTCAAGTAATTCAAGGTGCATCCCAAATCCTGATCCGTATCGCTGTACTTACAAACAATTAACAATGCATTACGCAAGCCAGTGCAACTGGCATTGTTACCATTTTAAAGATGGCTTATCTTTTGCATGAATCTTGACGAACATCACATTTGAATTAAACTAGCAACGTGTAACATTTTCCCGCGGCGGCGTTTGTTTTTTTTTTTACACACGAAGCCGTGGTAGCACAGCGATGGTACACTGAAAAACTAAGCAGTACCTAAGTAAAACTAACTGTTTGCACTAATACTATACAAGCCTACTTAGTGTAACTATAAACTTTGACTTTGACGGTTACTATTATATATATAGTTATTGTGGTCATAAAAACAAAAAAACAAGAAAACGGCAATTGAAAAAAAAAATTACAATAAAACGAATAAAACCTTTGTGAACATGTTTAAACGATTTTGAATTTGGAAAACAACTGACTTCATCACTTTGGTGGCAAAGTTTTCATTATTAATAATTATTATATAAATTTTATTAAAAAAAAAACGTTTTATCCGTTTTAATGTCTACGTTTTTCTTCTGTAAAAGTGCAAGTATTAACTTATACTAGGTAGGTATTTCTTAAAAAAAAAAACAATGTTTACGTTTATGTTGTTAATTAGAACCGTTGTAACTTGTAATCGTCTTAGTTTGTAGCGGTACATAATTCACGACGTAACTAACCGCATCGCCCTCGTTCCACTTGCCATTAACGTGGAAACATACTAACACACACGCTGTTATAATAACATTATTATGACATAGTGAAGTAACACTAATTAAATAATTTTTATTCATGTTATTATATTACTAGTTGTGCCCCGCGGTTTCACCCACGTTAATTTCAGAGTTCCCGCAGGAATTCCGGGATAAAAAGTATCCTATGTGTTATTCTGATGTATAAGCTATATTATTATGAGGTTTCATTTAATTCCATTCAGTTATTTTTGCGTGAAAGAGTAACAAACATCTATTCATCCATCCATCCATACATTCTTACAAACTTTCGCGTTTATAATATTAGTAGGTTCACTAGCGATCGGCCGCGACATGGCATATAGTCTATATGGTACTTACAGATATAAAACTTTAAATTTTAATACGTAAAATAGTCGCAACTCCTCTTTTGTGAACCGATTGAGATTAAATAAAAAGCCTTCGTCTTAAGTTGGACTTTTCCAAATTGACAAAAAGTTACAAAAATATAATCGTCTGGACAGACTCAACGTTTCCACCCTGCATAGAATCATCAAAGATCATCCTACTAATATTATAAATCTGAAAGTGTGGATGTTTGGATGTTTGTTACTCAATCACGCAAAAACGGCTGAACGGATTTGGATGAAATTTGGCATGGACGTTGTCAGGGGTACAGAGAGGGATATATAGAGTACTTTTTATCCCGGAATTTCCGCGGAAACTCCGAAATTACCGCGGGTGAAACCGCGGGGCACGGCTAGTATTATAATCACTACGTAGAATGATTATAATGATATCAAAGATATAGAAGATGTTTTTTTGTTAAATTTATCTTCGTACTCCTTTTAAAGCAGGCAAAGGAATTTAAGTCCATACAGCCAGTTTAGATGTCTTTCTTTTAGCCCATTCTTCCTCTGAAGAAGATTCTGACCTATAGTGTTGTAATGTCAAGACTAGGTCGAAATTCTGCGTAAAATATTTTCATTAAAAAGTAATAAGAAATAAAAAATATTCATCATGGTCCAGTAATTCAGACTAAATATAATATTACCTCCATACCAAAAAAGCTGTATGTATTTAGGATGAGTCATTTGTATCACATCACTACACCCAGTCATTGAATGACCCGCACTTCAACGTTAAGTCTCGTCGATAATACTTCTTAAATTACTTAGACATCAAATCGATTTGAATTGTGTAGAGCTGAACAAATATAAATACTTCAAGACATCTGAATTAGATCGAAACATTTTACGTAGCAGCACTCAAATTGAATCAAAGTAACAAATATTTATTTTGCAAAAAGGTCAATACTGCTCACGCAAAAAAAACACAAGAGCATCGTTCTTGCTCCGATAAAGATCTTCCTATTTAAAACAACGTCGCGACGGCAGATCGGTTAAACCCACGGAGCAAATAAATTAACTAGAGAGGACATTATTGTAGGCAGAGCAAGCGCGCCATCATTGTAAAGGAAGCTAGAGCAAATGCTCTAACTTGCCCAAAACATCTTTTGCTGCCATCCCAAGTATATTTACCACAATATTCTCAAAACTGTGAATTTTGAAAACATGGACTAAGTAAAAACATAACCCTAAAGCGTTTAATATATTTCTTTACGTTAATGAATGTTTTATTTATTTATTTAATCCTTTATTGCACATAAAATAACAATGTTACAGTAACCTAAAGAAAAAGGAGAAAGCAAATGGCGGTCTTATCGCATAGTTGCGATCTCTTCCAGACAACCAATTATGCGAAAGGACAAACAAAAATACATAGTTTTAGTGCGTGATAAATAGTTATGTGTGCGAAAATCACCCGGCGACAATGGTTTTCATATGTTTTTATACTATACTAAGTGTCCCTTTTATGTTATTTTATGTTCTGTAGTGAACCTCGAGTTTTTGGGTATCGATATAATATGCATATGTGGTTACTAGCTGTTCCACGCAGTTTCACCCGCTTTAATTATAAAATTTATTTATTTATTTAATCTTTATTGCACAGTGTGTACAAATGGCAAACTTAATGCCTTGCGGCATTCTCTACCAGTTAACTTCCTGCAGGAATCCCGGGATAAAAGTACTCTATGTTCTTTTCTGTACTTCTAACAGCATAATATATGCAAAATTTAATGATGATAGCTTGAGTAGTTAACGCGTGAAAAGGTAACAGACAGACTTATAACATTAGTATGTAAGAACTATAGTAACAAGCGGCACAGTTAATATAATATGTACCATATTAGGACTCCGATAAGCAATAACATGTTAACCCACAAAATTCAGTTATTGATACAGAACGCCTTATTGAGAGTTAGAGAACGTTTTTTTAATTATGTGTTAACTATATTATATTGCGTAAATATGTAAAAAAATATTCAACATAAAAAAAAAAATAATAATAATCTAGGTACTTCACAACACATAGATCTACTTGATCCACAGTAAGCTATTATTAGCTTGTGTCGTGGAAACCAAGCAAAAAAAATGTTGACACAAAATGGCGCTCTAAATAATTGTAAAACACGATTTATCTACTAAACATTTCTACCATGTAGGTTAACAGACTATTGCTTATCTATGTCCATTATAGTAGTTGCGGTTTCATAAGTAGAATTGATCCTGTGGCCACAGTGGGCTCTCCAATTTGTGGGCGTTGATGATCAAAGATAAATATGTCATTACAATTTGAATAAATAATTTCTTTTGATCCATCATAAATTAAACTGAGTGCTTTGTTGTTCTATAGAACAAACAGTCATGATCACTATAATGCAGTCAGAGCGTGACTGTACAGTGTACACAATATTAATGCACTTGATAAACACATTTGTGATTGCGTGTACGTATTAATTACATCTCGCACAATTTCATATTTCAAATTAGCACCTTGAGGTGGCATCGTCTGATTAATTTGAAGTCAAACGTGAATACTACAATATCATGATATCTGGGCGAGAATGTAGGTACACTGGTACACTGTACAGGGTTGGCAAATGTTTTGCAATAATAGGATTGATAACAATGCAATAGCGGAGCAGGAAATCTCACCTTGTTTTAGTTTATATTACTAAAAATCGGTTTTATTCAGACAGGAAAAAATAAATAAAAAAGTATGTCAAACAAATACACTAAGTGTAAGTTTCACGGTTAGAAACAAGTTACGGTTTATTATGCTCGAGACGAAATTAACAGAAAATGTGGCGAAATTACAGCTGTATTCTGGTTTATTTTAAAACTAGTTGTTCCCGCAGTTTCACCCGCGCTAATTTTAGAGATTCCACAAGAATTTCGGTAAAAAAATACCCTATTTCGTGTTCTGTACCTCTGACCCCTTCAGAGGCGTATCGTCTCAATAAAGTATAAACACACGCGAGTAAAACCGCGGGGCACGAGTCCAAAACAAGCAAGTAGGTACATAAGTATAGATGTATTGATTCAAAATTTTTAGGGGCTACAAATTTTAGAATTTTCACTCATTCTTTTTGATCTCATTCTTTGTGGTGACCCTAATCTAATTGGAATTGTATTAATTACTTATACGTTCGATCAGGTGCACTTGTATTTAACAGTATACCGTTGCCTATTTCTAGTTATCTATCTGTATTTCTAGTTATGTATCTAAACATAATATGGACATAGATAAGCAATAGTGTGTTAACCCACACTGGAGAAATTTTGATTAAATTAAAGTTTTAAAATTATAGCGCCATTTTGTGTCAAATTTTTTATGTTCAATATTTAGTTACATATTTAAACAATGTAATAAGGTAAACACATAATTAAAAAACGTTCTCTATTTCTCAATAAATCGTTCTGAATCAATAACTTCATTTTGTGGGTTAACATGTTATTGCTTATCTGCATCCATATGTAAGTGCAATTTTAGTTAATCGAAAACATTGAATATAAAATCTTTAACCCTCAGTCATGAATCAAAGTTATAAAGCTTAATTGCTTCCTAAAGTGCATGCTCTCAAACATAATAAGAACAAATTGTGTAAATATCCTCAGTGTTTAGTTGTTGCTCAACACTCGTGTGCACTTGTGAACACAATTTGTGTAATTCGCTGAGGTCATTCTCTCGTCATAATCATTGTGAAATAATATTTAAGGGTCTCATTAGGCTGTAAAGGCTACTCGTAGATTTTTATACTTTACTGACGACCCAGTCCGGCTTCACACGTGATTAATTTTCTAATTGTTTTCCTGTAACTAAATTGTATAGGTAGGTACTTCGCCCGTTTCTAAACAGTGGAATCTGGCAGTGGTGAAAAATTACGCTGTTTTATCTTTGCAAGCACCTCAACGTTCTAGAGTAAGTTAGGTGGCTTTGTAAGATTCAGGTCCTACCACAAAACAGAGGCAAATTGTAAGTTAATATCGAAATGACTGTATCACAATGACTGTCTGTGTATCGATTCGTGATTCATGAGTCACTATTTAGATTTTTTATCCCGGCAACTACCTCGAAAAAATCCCGAGGGAATCTCTGAAACAACACTAACGGCCGCACTCAGAGTCGACTTTAATGATTACTTAGTTAAGTATAGATTTTTAAACCAAAACTGCCGCAATCAGAGACGTTCAGTAAATTAATGTTAGTTGGAATTTAATGAGATGTAACTTAATTAGTTAAATGCCAATTAACATTAATTTATTAAACTTGTCTGATTGCGGCAGTTTTGTTTTAAAAATCTATACTTAACTAAGTAATCATTAAAGTCGACTCTGAGTGCGGCGGTAAGTAAATTAATCTTTTAATTGCCCCTAGGTGATTTGTACCCAATACCCATTAAAGTCCCGTTACTAGTCTTTAAACTCAAAGTTCTAATTTTAGGTCACTCCTTTGTTGTCCCCGTCTGGAATTTTACAAATGGAAAATTTTGTATTGATATTGTTTAGATATTATTGTTATACAATTCGCAGGTTTCTTTATCAAAAATTTAAAAATTAACGTCTCTTCAAGACTGGGGTTCTGAATTGTTCTAAATTATTCTAAATTCCAAATTATTAAATATTTTAGTCCAAATTTAAGTTTGAAATTAGTCCTTTTGAAAAATAAACTATACCGACTTTAAGCATGCTGTGTTTATCTGTAAGAGATTGTACAATTAGCTTTAAGTAATTTTTTTTAGAGTTAAATGTTTTTTGTTATTGTATGATCATAGGTAATCCAAATAAAGAAAAATAAAATAAAATATCCCAGTCGCCACCGAATAATTTCTACTTAACGAGCGATTTTTTTTAGTCTCGCAACACCTAACCGCCGCACTCAGAGTCGCCTTTAATGATTACTTAGTTAAGTATAGATTTTCAAAACAAAACTGCCGCAATCAGACAAGTTTAATAAATTAATGTTAATTGGTATTTAACTAATTAAGTTACATCTTATTAAATGCCAATTAACATTAATTTACTGAACGTCTCTGATTGCGGCAATTTTGTTTTAAAAATCTATACTTAACTAAGTAATCATTAAAGTTGACTCTGAGTGCGGCGGTAAGTGATATCGCGGTAATGTCACGGCGTTGTCGTCGAGATATCACCGCGATAAAATATCGCCAGCGTGCCAAGACTTGTAAATACTGTGAGTGATTTTTTAATTAGGGTTCCGTTCCACATAAGGAAAAAGTATGCCGTATACGATCACTTTGTTGTCCGTCTGTCCGTCAACCTTTTTCCTCAGGAACTTGTAAAGGTATCGAGTTGCTACAATCCTTTGGAGCTGTGAAAAAATTAGAAAAAAATCAAACTTCTAATTAAGTCAACGCAATCAAAAGATATCTAATCAAAAGGTATAAACGGAAAATCTTTTAACACGCTCAAGGAGATCAAAATCTATAGGGTTACCTACCTGTTGACCTACAATCGTGATAATTAGCAAGAATCAATGTCGTACCTAGTCGTATAAGGGACAAAATCGAAAACCGTAATTTTTTATAGTTCCATCACAAAAATTATGTTGAGAAAAAATGATTACATTTTCAAAATCTTCGGCCTCGATTACCGTGATGGATATTGTTATTATTTGACCTACAGGGAACGACTGTTTGGTCCTTCAGCGCGTCGGCAACTTGCACGCTCAGTTTTCTTGGTTTCCTACTTGAAAAAAAAAGTTTACAAATTTTTACGGAACCCTCGGTGCGCGATTCCGACTCGTAATTGGTCGTTTTTTTTATTTTTAATATAATATTTGTAAATTGAAATATATTTCAGTGGTTGTAGGTCAGCCGTCTACAGCGATTGGGATCTAACAACCGTTCTTTGTTCATTAGACGTTTAGCCTAGGTCGTTACGTAGATGGTTGTGATAGCAAAAGTCTGGGTTAGTACCTATCAATATCAACGAGCTTAAAAGTTAATGGATATTCATAAGCGTTTGACGAATAACAATACATCATTAAGGTTTCAGTCACAAGAGTTTCATACTTATAGGTATACTAATTTATTTCACAATTTTATATAGCTAATTAATTTATTTTGCTGACTCTAAAAAAAGAAAAACTATTTTCAGGGTTACTTTATCCAAAAATAACGTTGCATAATATTATGTCCGATCGATAGATAAAATTTAAGCATTTGAAATCGACAAAATCTGGAATTTGAACGTGAAGGTGAAATATATTCTCCTTGGACCGTTAATTTGTGAACATAATTTTATCTTAAATCGGACATTACCGTTTTGATTGTGCAATCAATTAAATACCTACAAAATCTATTAAGTGCCAACCGAATCTATACGTGATGTGTAGTGAAAAGTAAAATGTAATGTTTTTATAAACTTGAAAAGTAAACTCCAATTTACTATACTCGTACCTAAGGAAATACATAATAGAAACAAATTGACTTGCAATTCAGTAAGAATGGAATCATAATAATTAGAAATCTAGAGGAATAATCCATAGATTATCTATTAATTATATATAGATTTTGTTATACGCGCTAATCTCTGGAACTGCTGAACTGATCTTGATCTTCCAATGAAAAATCACAGTATCCCTTGAGTAACGTGGGATGATATTGTCATCCCGGAACAAAGAGTTGCCGAGGGAATCCCAAAAACGCTGGTGAAATCTGTGAGGGAATCAATTAGCACTGGTGAAACCTGTGGGTGAAAAAAATTATTACAGACTGACTGATTGTCTTAGTTAACTCAAATCAACGCAAAGCCCAAACTGATCAATCTAGAATATTTCAGTTTGACACAAGAGTTCTTTATATGAAGTAGGCGCGCACTAAGGAAGGGCTCTCCGAAAATTCAATTCTTATGAGAGTTGATGGCGGTTCCAAGTTTGTATGGATACGAGTATCTACTCTTACCTGTGAAGCTGAAATTAGGCATGTAGGTACACTATACAGGAGTAGACGTTAGCAAAGTCTGCTTCCCGGAGTTCCTGAAGAAAGCCAGAAATTCATGGGGGTGAAACCGAGACGAAACAGCTAGCTATATGTATAGTTACAAATAAATGAGAGGAAATCAAATATTTTTTTAAGTAATGCAATACGTAACCTAACCATAGACTGCGGTTCCTATGAGTTGATGACGTCCTTGTGCGGCGAGATGATCTTAACGATTACACACATACCTGCAAATATTTTTCGAACGTTGCATTGTTAAATAAATTGTATCCATTATATTAAATTACTTTAGAAGCGAGCTATTCGCACGGGAACCTCGCGATGGCATTGACAGACAGAAGTATTATACTATTATAATACGATAAAGGAACGCCGAGCCACCTCGGGTTAAAAGATGCCTATACGAGGTTGCTGTATTAAAGGTGGATCGTCAGGGTACATAGAAAGATAGTCATTCTCTCTTTAAAATTGTGTTTTATATTTTATGTCAAAAATAAATAAGTACACTAAAGAAAATGTCAATAATTATTCCTTTAGTTACTACATATTCTAATCATATAGGTAATAATACATAGTTGCAAAAACGCAATATGTCAGGACCTTTAAAAATTTTATCAAAATATATCTAATATAGATATAAAATTCTCGTGTCACAATGTTCGTTCCCATACTCCTCCGAAACGGCTTGACCGATTCTCATGAAATTTTATATGCATATTCAGTAGGTCTGAGAATAGGACAACATCTATTTTTCATCCCCCTAAAGGGAGTTCCTGCGGGAATTCCGAAACTCACGCGGGTAAAACCGCGGGGCACAGCTAGTACCTAGGTATAATTTATTTTTCAAATGAAATATCATTACTCTTTCACACTAACTATTAAAGTATAGTATTATATTTATTATTTATCTGCAGTCTTTATTTTCTATTATTTTTTTTAATATAATTATGTATAATTTTTTTATTATTATCTAACTGAAGGACTAATAGAATTTTGATTTTCGCACCGAGATCCTGCCTATTTATTAAATAATGAAAAATCTAAATTGTAGTTACTAAATAATTTACTTTGATAATAACTAACCATTTTGTATGCATGTGGGTACTCTATGTATCAATAAAAAATTAACTGATTTTAATAACAAAACGCATTAATTAGTCGCACAGTTTTAACGTTACTTTAAACTTACTAGTAAATTAATTATGCATTGACCCCAATTTTGATTCTTGTTTATTAAATAATAAGATGTCATCGTTTTATTCAAATTAACTAAACCTTGACTAAAATATAAAACCCGCTGTAATAACTGTGTCACATAAAATTTTAATCTTTATGTTGATGTGATATGACTGCAATTAATAAAAAAGATTTTTTTTAAATAGCCGAAAATACGTTTTTAAACGAAGAGACAAAAAAACAAGAAATAATATGTACCTACCCAATTGGACATAGATAAGCAATAGTGTGCTAATCGTCATTTTGTTTCAGCATTTTTTTATGTTTAAATGTTTTTTGGTATTTAAACAATGTAATAAGGTAAACAACAAAAAAAAATCATTAAAAAAACTATCTATAACTGCCAATAAAGCGTTTTGAATCAATAACTTAATATTGTGGGTTAACATGTTATTGCTTATCTGCGTCCAATTATAATGTTTTCTCGGTTCTTTTTACATGCGTGAATATCAGAATTCCCTCAGGAAATTTCAAAGAAATCTTTTTAGAGGTTATCAGTTTGGTGTTTTACCTAGATAGGTACAAAGATAAATATTCATAAAATTTTGTAGGTATTACTTAAATTGTTTAAATCTGTCAAAAATGTGTGTGATAAACTAAGAATATGCTGTCACTGTGAACCTAGCATCTCAAATGTTGGCATCTCAAAAAAAAACTTCAGATTTACTTGCATCCAGCATAGTTCTACAGTTCCTGATAGATTTCAACAATAGTTCTGTTGATTTACCAATTTAAACGCAATTTAAAGAATGAGATGCCAACTTCACAAATGACATTCCAGCATCTCATTAAATTTGAAGAATTTGAGCATCGAGGAGTTATGTCTAGCATAGTTCTGCACCTCCTGATTGATTTTTAGGATAGTTCCGTTAATTTGGCATTAAAATAGAAATTTTAACGCAATTTAAAAAATGAGATGCTAACTTCACAAATGACATTCCAGCATCTCATAAAATTTCAAGTATTTGAGCATCGAAGAGTTATGTCTAGCATAGTTCTGTACCTCCTGATTGATTTTTAGGATAGTTCCGTTAATTTGGCATTAAAATAGAAATTTTAACGCAATTTAAAAAATGAGATGCTAACTTCACAAATGACATTCCAGCATCTCATAAAATTTGAAGTATTTGAGAATCAAGGAGTTATGTCTAGCATAGTTCTGTACCTGCTGATTGATTTTTAGGATAGTTCCGTTAGTTTGGCATTAAAATTGAAATTTTAAACGCAATTTAAAGAATAAGATGCCAACTTCACGAATGAAATTTCAGCATCTCATTAAATTTGAAGTATTTCAGCATCGAGAAGTTATGTCTAGCATAGTTCTGTTTATCCTAATTCATTTTAAGGATAGTTCCGTTGATTCGGCCTTATAATAACAATTTAAGGGTGAGATAACGATACGATTTTTTTAAATTTCAAATATACAACTGTGAGATGCTGACATTTTAATGTCAGTTCTGACCTCAGTAGGGGGTGTATTCGACAGATTTAGTTATCCTGCTTACTATCGAAAAGAGTTCCCATCTCTGACTGTATTCAATAAAAAAATACGATTTTTTTAAATTTCAAATATACAACTGTGAGATGCTGACATTTTTATGTCAGTTCTGGCCTCAGTAGGTAGTGTATTCGACAGATTTAGTTATCTTGCTTACTATCGAAAAGAGTTCCCATCTCTGACTGTATTCAATAAAAAAATACGATTTTTTAAAATTTTAAATATACAACTGTGAGATGCTGACATTTTTATGTCAGTTCTGGCCTCAGTAGGTGGTGTATTCGACAGATTTAGTTATTCTGCTTACTATCGAAAAGAGTTCCCATCTCTGACTGTATTCAATAAAAAAATACGATTTTTTTAAATTTCAAATATACAACTGTGATATGCTGACATTTTTATGTCAGTTCTGGCCTCAGTAGGGGGTGTATTCGACAGATTTAGTTATCCTGCTTACTATCGAAAAGAGTTCCCATCTCTGACTGTATTCAATAAAAAAATACGATTTTTTTAAATTTCAAATATACAACTGTGAGATGCTGACATTTTTATGTCAGTTCTGGCCTCAGTAGGTGGTGTATTCGACAGATTTAGTTATCCTGCTTACTATCGAAAAGAGTTCCCATCTCTGACTGTATTCAATAAAAAAATACGATTTTTTTAAATTTTAAATATACAACTGTGAGATGCTGACATTTTTATGTCAGTTCTGGCCTCAGTAGGTGGTGTATTCGACAGATTTAGTTATTCTGCTTACTATCGAAAAGAGTTCCCATCTCTGACTGTATTCAATAAAAAAATACAATTTTTTTTTTATTTCAAATATATAACTGTGAGATGCTGACATTTTTATGTCAGTTCTGGCCTCAGCAGAGGGTGTAGTCGACAGATTAAGTCATCTTGCTTACTATCGAAAAGAGTTCCCATCTCTGACTGTATTCAATAAAAAAATACGATTTTTTTTAATTTCAAATATACAACTGTGAGATGCTGACATTTTTATGTCAGTTCTGGCCTCAGTAGGTGGTGTATTAATCAGATTTAGTTATCCTGCTTACTATCGAAAAGAGTTCCCATCTCTGACTGTATTCAATTTCTGACTGTTTAAAATTTCAATTTTAATGCCAAACTAACGGAACTATCCTAAAAATCAATCAGCAGGTACAGAACTATGCTAGACATAACTCCTTGATTCTCAAATACTTCAAATTTTATGAGATGCTGGAATGTCATTTGTGAAGTTAGCATCTCATTTTTTAAATTGCGTTAAAATTTCTATTTTAATGCCAAATTAACGGAACTATCCTAAAAATCAATCAGGAGGTACAGAACTATGCTAGACATAACTCTTCGATGCTCAAATACTTGAAATTTTATGAGATGCTGGAATGTCATTTGTGAAGTTAGCATCTCATTTTTTAAATTGCGTTAAAATTTCTATTTTAATGCCAAATTAACGGAACTATCCTAAAAATCAATCAGGAGGTGCAGAACTATGCTAGACATAACTCCTCGATGCTCAAATACTTCAAATTTAATGAGATGCTGGAATGTCATTTGTGAAGTTGGCATCTCATTCTTTAAATTGCGTTTAAATTGGTAAATCAACAGAACTATTGTTGAAATCTATCAGGAACTGTAGAACTATGCTGGATGCAAGTAAATCTGAAGTTTTTTTTTGAGATGCCAACATTTGAGATGCTAGGTTCACAGTGACGAATATGCTACGGAATTTCACGTAGTTACAGAATGTACGTGTATACATTATTTCAATCACAGTGGTTCATACTACGAGGCTACTATGTAACCTTTGTTGCTATCATTTTTCGGTTTCAATCGATTTTGCAATTACAATTTACACGTTTTGATACCTGCAATTTCTAGCAATCAACCAAAATCCACATATTCCATGAATGGGATAGTGACTGAATTTTAATTATTAATCCGTTTTGTAGAATATTAAAAAATAGTGAACACGTATTTTTTCCTTTTTTACGTAATCAAAAATTACGCCGATACATTGAGTTTAAATTCCGTGTGACGTCCTCCTCGCGACCTCCCTCCTAAACTTTAATGCGTTTTATCTAAGTATATTTTCAATAATTAAAAAAAGCAAAAAATACGTGTATCTTGTTTTTCTACTATCTAACTGACGGACTAAATAGAATTTAGATTTTTATACCTTGTCATCATGCCCATTGTAGCTGTCTAAACATGATCCATTAATCACAAAACCGAAAATATTATGTTTCGGCTTGAAATTAAAAGATGATAGCAAGTAGCAACGAAATAATAATAGACCTACTGAATACCTCTTTTACGGTGATACAATAACTTTATATTGTTGTGAAATACGACACACAAAAGTCTTGACTGTATAGGTACATTGTAGAGAACAAAATATGATAACCCACAAAGCAACAATGGGAGCCATAACTGCCATAAGTAGATATTATGTAATGTTTACTATTAAGTATTACATATTACGTAACATTCCAAAAACGGGTAACGTTTCTTTACAAATTAGAAAAAACTTATGAATTTTTTAATACCTCTCTATATTACTTTAGTAGAGTAGATAGTAATAGAAAATTCATTAATTTTTTGCAATTTATTTTTGTTTACTAATTTATGACGTTCCTATGTATTATATCTGTTAGTGGTCGTTTATTAAGGACCTTTATCTTTACGACTCACTTAAAAAGAGCACATGTAGGTACCTATAGCTCAGTAAATCCACGTAATACATATTATTTATCCCTCTTACGGATTACACTTTTATATGTTTGTAATGCAATGTTAGTATTGTAAAAGCTAAATAAATTAATCTATCTACCTATTGTAACGAGTGAAAATTATTTTTGTGCCATAAACGTTGGGTGCAGTTCAATTCGACCCTGAAAACTCAAGAAGTTTCACTACAAATACAGACGTGTATAGGTATAGACATGACCTAAGACATGACCAGATTTTGTTTAATGTAAAAAATACATAGTTAAGGGCGTCATTAAGTAGGTATGTGCTGCAAAAAGTATTGTGTTAATTACGGCATAATATGCAGCAAATTCACTAGTTTGAAATATAGATAATTTCGGCCCCTATTTATCTCTATATTTTTTCTAATTACCAAACACTCACAACAAAAGGTATATTTCGAGTTCGTTTTAATCGTACATGGCTACGTGTAATTTTGTAATTAACCTTTACGCTCAGTTATAGTACATTTATGTACATAATATAGTACACGTAATAAATCATCTGCAGGTATACGTGTAATCTCCCACATGGCTATAATTTTCGGCTGAGTATAAACAAAAGAGGAGAAAGTTTATGTGTGTTAGCCTCAAGCGGCCCGCGTCTGACCGCAAGACTGAACTTCGTTATGCAACATGCTTTGCCATATCAGCGGTGCCCAGCCTACTTAGCCAAGTTGACAATCTATGATAACGCTTAAGAAAACTAAAGAAGGTCATTTAATTTTACGCGGTCCCGTAAAGTAGTCCAATCAAAAGTGCAATTTTTCGTAAACACGTACGTGACATGACGATACGTTCCTTTGTTTGCAACCAACTCATAGATCGTCAACTAGCTAAGGCGACTGTTCCCAGCTAAAGTATGCAGTTGTAAAGTTCATATTAGAAATGAATTACTAGAAAAATAGAAAAACATCGCTAGAATGCAGCTATTAATGATAACAGAATATTTGCTTTTTGAATAAAAAACGTCGTCAACGAAATGTCTTTTTAAATAATTGCCTAAATAAGATTTAAAAACCCTTCTTATCGGTCGTGTAGTTGAACTTTTTTTTTTGTTACTATCCAATTCGAATCGAGAACTTTCTTCATTTACGAAACCGCTTTAAATGATAAAATTAAATTGGGCGATTCAAAACCACGTAAACCAACAATAACCAACAATTTCGAGTATAATTACGTTCAAGTTTCTAAAAATATTAAAGATTTACTCACTCTTTTGCTATGTACCTATCCTAAAGGCGCAATCAACATGATCATTAAAGTGCAACTTGTCCATATAGTGACTAAAACAATTTTTGTTTTATTACTGTAGATATATTATGATTAAATTCCGCAATCAGTATTCTTTATTAAAAAAACCATAACCGACCGACAGAACTCACCTACACAGAGTAGAAATATCATATTTGCATAAACCTCGCGTATATTTTTTTACTACTGTTCCCTTTGTTGTGTGTGTGTTGCATAGCGCCGTCCAGCGCTGACGCAACCGGCGTCACTTTTCACTGGGTTATAGCAAGTTATACAAGCGGTGCGGCATTGAAACCAACTGACCGCGTTCTTAGCTCACATACCCTAATTATCATGGAGATTGGAGATTATCAGAGAGTTTTGAGGGTTCAAACCGCCCCCGAAATCCTACTAATATTATAAACGCGAAAGTTTGTAAGTATGTATGGATGGATGAATGGATGGATGGATGGATGTTTGTTACTCTTTCGCGCAAAACTACTGGATGGATTTACAATAATATAGCTTACACATCAGATTAACACATAGGGTACTTTTTATCACGGAATTCCCGCGGGAACTCTGCAATTAACGCCGGTGAAACCGCGGGCCACAACTAGTTACATTAATATTGTTACTCAGTATGACAGATGTAGCGAGAGGCGTGCGAAAATTATAAACTATGTACTAGCTATCCCGCGCGGTTTTACCCGGGATAATTTCGAAGTTCCCGCGGAATTGTTCCATACAAACTTTGCAACCTCATTTCATCCCCTTAGGGGTTGAATTTTCAAAAATCCTTTATTATCGGATGCCTACGTCATATATACAAAGAACACACCCTCCAAGTTTCAGGTCTCTACGATCAGCGGTTTAAGCTGTGCGTTGTTCCATCAGTCATTCAGGACAAAGCATTTTAAATGTATAGATATGCATACATTAATATTGTATTCAGTATTGATATAACGAGAGGCGTCCGAAAATTATAAACTATGCATATTTGTTTGGTTTATTTTCTTGCATCCCCTCCGATCCGATATTAAACGTTAGCTACACGCCCGCTATGATCTTGCAGCTATTGCATTTCAAAGACAATAAAAATCAATATTCTCTTTGGTTCGTCAGTTATCCAGATAAAAAAATGAAAGACAGTACGTATATTCTACTTTTCAAATTAATGAAAATTTGTAACTACTTGGATATAACGCACTAAAGTTTAGGAATGGGAACTCGCCCCGTATAAATTGTACCAAGGCGTGACGTCACACGACATTTCGACTCAATGTATCGCCGTCATTTTTTGGTTACGTTTAAAAAAGAAAAAACAAAATATAATACAAATTTCAATCCAAAAAGGAGACCTTACTGCTAGAAAAGCAATTTTTTCAGGGCAACCTTGACGTGGTAAAAACATACCGAAAGCCGTATCCAATATTTTTATTAATCTACACTAGTTGCTGCAGTTTCGGTTCTGTGTCATGCCACTAAACTATCTCCTAGCCAAAAGTTTGACTGATAGAGAATGCCTTAGGTCCGCCTTTTGTACAAAAATGTGCAATAAAGTTCCTTAAATAAATACATAAATAATAAATAAAATATAGATAGACTCTATCTACTGGTGAAAACCGCATGAAAATCCGTTGCGTAGTTTTATAATACATAGCTGTGCAGAGGGAAGCCACTTTACAGAATAAAAACTTCAACAAGTTTCAAGATGATTGTAGAGGCACAAGATATAGGACGTGAGTTCGTAAACCATATGCACAATTCGTATAGTTAGACATGAGTTAGATAAATAAATTACGAATTAAAGACGGAAAATAATAATTATCTTTATTTTTTTCTTAATAATAGATAATAAAAAAAAATACTAAATTAATAAAAAAAACCTCTCCAACGTAGTAAGATAGTAGATTCATGTATACTATCGAATTTTGCAGGATCTTTTTAATCTCGGCACCAATTAATTCATTCAACACCAAAGTTTAGAATATATACCTACCTACTTGGCTAAAAATTATAAGATCTAAATTTTATATTAATTAGCTAAAAATGTTTATAATCGATTATGTCGCAACTTCCGACTATCAAATTTATACAAATTGAATTCAATTTTATTATCTATCCTCAACTTTCATTTTAAAGTTGGATAATAGGCATTGCCGGGGTTATATGAAAAATCAGAATACTATTTAGTCCATCAGTTATATATTATATAATAAGAGATATTGCTTTTCCAAATGTATGAAAATATACTTAGATAAAACGCATTAGGTTTATTATTGGGGGCTCGTGACGTCATAACCCCGTGCCTATAAACTTTACGGGATCGTGACGTCACTTGATATATCGACTCAACGTATCGCCGTTATTTTTTGTGTAGGCACGTCAAAAAAATAAATAAAAAATACGTGTCCAATATTTTTATTGGGTATTCTACACGACGGACTTGAACCTAAAATTTAAGTCAAATAGCCTATTTGTGATTCACCGTACCTATAATTATTATTAAATACTACAGCTGCCCCCGTGGTTCAACCCGCGGTACTTTTAGAGTCAGGTTTTAATTTTTTTGTTAAAATTTTGTTTATTTCTCGCTTTTAAGTGACTTAGTTCGTAATTTCTCCAAGTTACAATAGCCTAATGTCAACTGCTCATCACCTTTTACAAAATATTGCTTTTCCCGATGCAGGGACGTTAATTGTTGAAGAGTTCTCCAAGTACATCACCATCAGTTCCACTTCACCATATACATTGTGACGAGCATAATTTGTTTGGAAACCATATTAAAGTTGACGACTCGGAACCCGTGAAATACCTATAATTGAGTAGTTCCGATGACCATCTGTCGTCTTTATCATCAGTTCCACTTCTTCAAATTTTGCTTTCCAAAAGCAAATAAACGATTTACTATAAAACATACAAAAGTCGCTATAGGTGTACTTATTGAAGAGTTCCCTCGATTTCTCCAAGATCCCATCATCAGATCCCAACTTGGTGGCAATGGAACCTAATTGGGAGTATACCCTTTCAAACAAAAATAGTACATTGTTATCCTAGGGGTGAAAGTAACTTTCTTCTTCTTTCTCCCGAGGGTAACACTGTGCTTTTCATTACGAATGCAAGGAAAGTCAAAATAAAAATAGGAATTAGCTAAAGAAAAAATGAGTGAAGATCGGATAGTCGCTTGACACTTTCCCACCTATTTCTTTTTCTTTGGCCGGCTAGCTATTCAGCCAGTATTTTTTATTTACATTGTGGCGACCTAAAAAAAATATTTTCTTTAATTATTAAGTATTAATTAAAGAAAATAAAAAAAATATAAATAGGAATTAGCTTAAGAAAAAGTGAGTGAACTTTATTTTAATTAATACCTACTTAAACTTTACGATATTTCAATTTTACATCGCGCTGGCTGTATAGAAAGTTGAAACATGGTTCAATAGAAATGTGAAAATAGACCTAGTTTTTTTTTTATAATTTGACAGTTGTCAGTTGAAAGCGATTATCCCTAGGGCTAAAAAGGGTTACTTTCAACCCGCTTCTCAGGCAACTTCAGACCTACTTTCCGAGTATGAGTAATGAAAAAGAATTTTTCAAATCGGTCTAACCGTCTTCGAGTAATCGGTGAACATACATAAAAAAATACATACAATCGAACATAGAACCTCCTCCTTTTTGGAAGTCGGTTAAAAATATTAGTTAGAGCTGTTGATCAGAGATTTTTCATTACAAAATACGATTACCCTATATGGTTAAACCTGAACCACTGGGTCTAGTAACTAACTTACAATTTTGCACGATATTTCCCTTTGAATAAAGTAAAGAGGGACTAACTTTTTGAAATAAACCCCTAAAGAGATAAAAAGTAGGGTAAGTTTTAGTTTTGTCGTTATGGAAGACTTCGTTATGGATGAATTTGACTTCTTCATTTCAAATAAAGAAACAAGATAGCACTTTTTTTATTCAACCCCTAAAATATGAACAGGATGAAACATGGGGAGCTAATTAAATGTTTTTGTGATGTCAATAATAGTTCCCATTAATGTTTGTACACGACACGACGTGAGCATTTGTTATTTGACCTGTTGCGATGCATACAGCATACTCTTTAACTAAATGTGCAATGTGCATACCTCACACGCAGACGCTAAAATATTAAGGCACATACCTACAGATGTGAATCTAGCGTCACCCGCTATAAAAAACAAATTTAATATCCTAACAACAAGAATAATCCACCCAAAACATTGGTGCATAAACAAAGATTCGAAATAATATTCATAGCTGTCAAATATAGTTTGACCCTCAGAACAATAACAAGTGATTTATGATTGGCTAACTTACATGCGAAAATATCAAAGTTCTATGTATTTTTTTTTTCTATTGTAGTTCTTATAACATCAGCTAATTAGCAGTGAAAGTCCCGTCAGAATCGGTTCAACCGTTTCGGAGATTCACCCGAATCACTTTCGGAATTCTCGCAGGAACTCCAAACTTTTCTTCCATATTCTTCTTCTCCTTACAATAACAAATACAACAAAAAGAATTAGTGAAATTGGTCCAGCCGTTCATGCGTGATGGCGTGACCAAGGGAAATAAGGATTCATTTTTATATACATAGTACGAGGCGGTACTCCTCAAGGGAGGGGGGATTCCGAAGGAAAAGCAAACTCCTCAGCACTTACTCTCAGGCGAATTATCCTTTGAGGAAATTGAGGAGGCTGGAGGAGGTCCGCGAGGACATTCGTTGGAGGCGCAAAGGTATATAGATAATGGCAATCAAATTGGCGCCACTTTGGATGCTGTAGGCGCCTTAAGGCGGTCTGATTACTTATTACACAGTTGGCATATGAGAAGCACCTGTCGAATCTTGAAAGCTAGACGCGATCGTATTAAGTATAAACACGAACATACATATTTTATAACAATCACACACAATTTCATAACACGCGAACGTTCGATTTGGTAATCTAGCTTAAGTAGGTAATATTGGGTTACTGCAAACATTATACAGGAGCTAGGTACGCCGTACGGCTTCGTTGACTGAAACATTATCTGCCTTGAAATCGATACTGCAATATGACAACGTCTCATTCAAGTCCTGTAATAGGGTCACCAACTGTACTACTTTCCCAGGACATGACTTCTTCTTCTTTTTCTTCTTATTTACATTCGCTTATAAGGCAGTTCAAGGAATGTAAATCCCTACTAATCCTTACTAATATTATAAATGCGAAAGTCTGTCTGTCTGTCTGTTACGCATTCACGCTTTGGCTTAACCGATCATCACGAAATTTTGCTTTTACGTTGTTAGGGTTACAGAAAAGGACATAGGGTACCTTTTATCTTGGAATTCCCGCGGGAATTCCGAAATTAACGCGGGTGAGACCGCGGCGAACAGCTATGTACCTATGTGCAATAATATATATTTTAGCGTCGTTGTACAGTTTGTAGTTGCAAACCATGAAGCTATAGATCGCAAAATCTTTTTCGGAGCTTTTGGAGGACACCGAAGAATTCAGCTCGAAACGTTAATCTTTCTACATTAAAACTTTTAACATTCACTTTTAACCGTTTTTTATATATACGAATTTATTTATAATTACTTATACCTATATATACATAAAAATGGTTCTTCGATTGCCTAGGACGACTTAAGGACTATAGGTAGGTACCCACGAAATAAATTTCGTTTGAGGGATCAACGAAGAAAAAAATATTCTATACCAGAGATCCGTGATCAATATTGTAATTTTCTATTCCATAAATAAAATACTTATTACTTATACTTCGGGACCTGCATCTTTATAAGTAAGTTAAGATAAATTTAACCCCTTAAAGTACATCTTAAACAGAGAAAGTAACAATAACCAATCAATAGTGAGAACTTGAGAAGTCAGATGAGCACGAGACGTCGCGGGTCGTGAGAATCCGTTCTTCGTTAATTCACGCGACTGTCACGGAATCGTAAACAATGGGCATGTTGACTAATTTTTATTTTTTAGTCCGTCTTGTAGATTATTAAAAAATATTGGACACGTATTTTTTCTTTTTTTACGTAATCAAAAAATAACGGCGATATATTGAGTTGAAATTTCGCGTGACGTCACTATTCTGACAATTTGTATGGCGGTTTTGCGGTTAGTGACGTCACGACCTCCTCATCCTAAACTTTAATGCGCTTTATCTCTGTATATTTTAATTTATTTAAAAAAGGAAAAAATACGTGTCTATTGTTTTTTTGTTTTCTAACTGACGGACTAATTAGAATTTTGATTTTCAATAGTAGTCAACATCCCTATTCAAACGACTCCCGCGCCGAATTCTATGAATAATTTCCGTAGGTACCTACTTAGGTAATTGTCAGCCAAGTGCTCGTTATTGCAAAATTTCTTTCGCGGATATTTATAATAATATTTTTAAACGAACGAAGTATGGAAAGTTTTATTTCGTAATGAGATTTTCGTCATGTCAAATAAAATTGCACTCGTCAATTTTTGTTTTCACTAGGTACGTTAAAGAGTTGAAACGCACATTATATTATTATGCTCAATTTAACACGCATTAATTATAATTTATTATGCTTTCTTTAAATTACGAAATGTACTTACTTTTCGACAGATGGTGCTTCCGAAAATATTACTTCACGCAGCAAACACATGACACTGGCACATACGTAAACACTTTGTTCTACACATAATTTCGCTTTGGCATCCGGTTAAAAAAAAACTATTTCTAGATAGGTAATTAATAAAAGAGGAAAATGCTTAATTAATTAATAAGTATGAAAGTGAAGTATGGAAATAATTATTAAATTTCGAACACTGACAACAAAATACGAAATCGCCGCAACGCTCAAAAAGGCGCGAGCTGTGTTCGATAAAAATTTATTATGAATTATTATTAATTGACAGGCATGTGTAACTCAAAAATTTTGCGAGAAAATCATTTCATAATCCTGTCGAATGTTAAAGATTGTTGTCCGTCACTCAAACTGCTTTTCGGTGTGAGATAAAAAAATTGATTACACCCAAAGTATGTCATGCAAATGCGGGCTGACAGAGCGGGCGCGGCGCGTGCGCATTACGTAAACAGTTGTATTGCAAGCGAACGCGTGCACTCAAACCAAGCGAGCTGTGGAAACTGAAAGTGGATCTCCAGGTGGTTTTTAACCCCTCCCTGATGTGACCGACGTTAGGTAATGGCAAAAATACCTCCATTACTCCCCAGTCTCCTTTTGAAGAAGATTACGTCTACTTGAAAATGCATAACATCGAATAGTTAAGTCAACGATGTTTTGCCTGTTGTGTTATTAAGGGGCAGCACCTCGCAGTCGCTCGTTTATAACAACGGTTTTGCTAATCTGACGTTTTCATATTTGTGTTATTTACGTAGTTCGAAGCTCTGAATTGCAGGGAGTTTTAAGTTTTACATTTTGAAGGATTTCGTAATTAGCTAATATAGGTATTTTACCAGCTGATGCCCGCAGTTTCACCCCATAGGCACTGAGAAGGAATCCTTCTCATTGCATCCTGTACATTGATGCAAAGTTTAAATGCTGCTGGAATGCTCATCAAAAATATGTGGATATCCTACTATTGTTTTATTTATGAAGTACACATCTTGTTTAACACTTTTTATTATTTGCTAACTACCAACTTGCGACAGTATCAAAGTTCTGTTAGGTCTTATTGGATACTCTAAGACCTAAGTACTACCTCCTACTTACCTCTTTTGTGTTTGAAATGCTTAGGTATTGTGGAATCAAACAGAATTTTTATAGGACTTAATTGTAGTTAGATCCCTGTAAGGGCCTAAGCATCTTTTTAGATGATGCTGTTTAACTATATCATGGACTAGCTGTTCCCTGCGGTTTCAACCACGTTAGTTGATTTGGTGGTTTCTGCGGAACCGATTTTAGGTAGGTACCTACTTTGTGTAATCCGTTCTTAACTGATGTCATCTTTAAATTATATTATCTAACTGCCAAATTTTAGCTGCATGGATCAAATAATAATTTTCGAGATTTCGTTTTTGGTCACTGAGTCACCTTTCGCTTGCATATCTTAAATAGATGGATTAGCTGTTTCCCGTGACTTTATCCGCGTTAACTTCGAAGTTCCCGTGGAAATTCCGGGATAAAATTCTATAGATACCCCTGACAACCCGTATGCAAGTTAGGTGTGAGACCGCATGAAATTTTGCATTTTTATCACAAAATTCCCGCGGGAACTCCGAAATAAATGCGGGTGAGACCCGCAGAGAACAGCTAGTCAGTAGACAAATGTCAACATGTTTTATGGTTTTTTTTTCTGCAGCTAAACCGTGGAAATATATACCTACTTAAGTTTAATAAACAATGACTTGGTTCCGCACCATCTGCCATGTTGTTTTATTTCGATCTTCACACGGATGCTCCTGCGCACCGCTGCGCCGCGCCGCTCATTGTTGATTCGATGAGGTCTTCCTACTAAGTACTTACACTTTTAGACCAAAGACGGGCTCTTTAAAAATAAGTTATAATAAGTGAATAGGGACAGAAACTGTCACTAGTTTTATCATGAGTGTAAAAAAAATCATAATAATTTCCATCATACCTATTTATAACATCCCAGAGGGGCTGTTATTTAACTTTTGTTTTGGTTATTTCGGTTGCAATTAAAAACATCACGGTTTTACGATTGCAATATGCAGGTTTTGACACCTACAATATCTAGCAATCAAACAAAACAAACATTGTAGGTACTTCAAAAGTTGAAGCTGCCTGATTTTGTGATTAACATGAATTATTAATCACAAAATCACTATTTTTCCGATTCAAACTGAAATATGATAGCGATGACGTAAAATGCTTTTTCATTACTCATGCTCGGAAAGTAGGTCTGAAGTTGCCTGAGAAGCGGGTTGAAAGTAGCTCTTTTCAGCCCTAGGGAGAATCGCTTTCAACTGACAAGTGTCAAATTATTAAAAAAAAACTAGGTCTATTTTCACATTTCTATTGAACCATGTTCCAACTTTCTATACAGCCAGCGCCATGTAAAATTGAAATAACGTAAAGTTTAAGTAGGTATTAATTAAAATAAAATTCACTCATTTTTTCTTAAGCTAATTAATTAATTAAAATATAAATAATATTATTTTATTTTCTTTAATTAATACTTAATAATTAAAGAAAATATTTTTTTAGATGACTTTATTATAATTTAGGTCGCCACAATGTAAATAAAAAATACTGGCTGAATAGCTAGCCGGCCAAAGAAAAAGAAATAGGTGGGAAAGCGTCAAGCGACTATCCAATCTTCACTCATTTTTTCTTTAGCTAATTCCTATTTTTATTTTGACTTTCCTTGCATTCGTACCTAATGAAAAGCACAGTGTTACCCTCGGGAGAAAGTAACTTATTTAGTGCCTCGAACTATTGGCGCCCTCGCTACGCTCGGGCGCCAAACCCCGTCTCGGCACTAAATGAGTTACTTTCACCCCTTGGATAACAATGTACTATTCCTGCCAGCACACTTTCTTCGATGACAGCCGTCGTAGAACGACCACTCCTTTGTTCATCCTCCAAAGTAGGTAAGAGGACCGCGTAGAAGGTCCTTTATTCTCTAAAAGGAATTCGAAGTCACATTGGAAATCGTAAAATATCATAACACGAAAATGTTCTCGACGCAGACGGCAGATCCATTTTTTAATGAGATAAGAAAATTTGAATTGACTCTCAAAAAATACGGAGGGAAATTTGAAAATCGAACAGTGGTATTTTTACTTTTAAATAATGGAAGTTTTCAAAATAATTACAAGTGGCCAGTGTCTTATACATAAATACTTTTTTTCGCAAAACTTTCTGAGTGGGCTGGTATACTACGTACTAAACTATTATGTGGGCAGTGGGAGTGCTACTCATCTTTTATGGAGTCAACCACAACCTAACCTAACCTAACCTAATTTTTTAAGTACAATTTTAAAAGAAAAATTACCATTTTTTTATACGCCTTCAGAGATTGAAGAGACAAATCTCGTGTGGTTCATAAAGCGCAATTGAACGGATTTAACGCTATCGTTAGGTAGGTATCTAGTTAAAACATTTACCTATCGCCTACCCGAAACACCGAAAGTGTATCTAAAAAGCTTAGTATCTAGGTTTTTAAAACTAAAAAAAAATATAAAATGCTGCCACTGTAATTAAAAATGCCCAAATTACGGTGAATATTAATAAGTTCATAAATACTTGTTACATCGTGTCTACCATCAATCGAACATAGCACTTTATTTAGCTGCATTTTTCTCTATTTTTCAATTACAGCACTAAAGCGTATTATGCGACATAATGCTCAACGTTGATGTTTCAACTACAGCGACGCTTCGCATAATCGAGCACTATCAAAAAGTACTGCTTTCGCGTGATGGGTGCAGATACGTATATGATAAGTTCCTCCACCTTTCCTGGATTGGATAAACGGAAACAAAACAAGTAGCAGAAAATTAACAAGTGTTTTTTTGGAAATCATAAAGAGAGAGATTATTTTCCTTGACAAAAAGTTTTGCACTCTGGTGGTGCACTTGAAATAGTATATTTCATTACAATTTACAAGTGCGGAAAGCCTGTCATTGCAAAGAGTTCCGACAAATGTCTACCCGAGCCGAGGCGCAGCCGAAGGTGAGGATTGACAGTCGGAACTCTTTGCAATGACGGTTCCGCACGTGGACTGAACTGTGAACAACTATTTTTATACAGTTACGAAAAAATAAAGCAATTTAATAAAATAACAAAAACACAATAAACTCAACTAAGTTCCAACTGTGATCAAGAGATGGCGCTAGTCGTATTAGTAATGCGAAACCTACGTTTCGCAATGCAAAAAGTGTGTCAAAGTCGTGTCGCCATTTTTGACAGTTGGGAAAGAGAACGCACGAGTTCGGGAAAGGTAAAGAAAAAGCTCGAGTATGTAATAGCCCGCATCCCGAACGCTGTACGTCCCTGCAATACGCCACTTTTTGAGCAACTACTGTATTAAAAACTAATTTACATTCCATTTCCTAAAATTTGCTGATTAAAGTTGTGCAGAGGCTTAATTTTAGTGGTAGCCCTGGTTCCCATCTGTAAATGACAGTGACTAAAACGTAGTGATTATATGATCTTTGACAGTGACGTTGACGCATTCTTTCCATTGTCATGTGTCAGTTTGACCACAGTGACAAAACATTTTGTGGGCTTGTGGCTAACGGGCTATTATTTTTGCTAGAAATTCAAGAACCTTAATTCAGTAAGACGTGAATAATTATATTTTCTATTAAAATTAATAAAGGTGCCATACAGGAATACCGTGAGCGAACTACTTCTACTAGAACTAGACCATATTATCTGAAAATGGAAGGTAAATTGAAATTCAACGATGATTTAGGCACCTTGAGAGATAGAGTGTTTTTCGCTGCCAGAGATGGTATGTCCTTAACTCTTTACGCGTTGCTATACGAGAAGAAAAAAGAGGAAATTGATGAACTACTAAACACTGTGAGTACAATATTCTCTTGATATAAATCCAACCTTAAGACATGTTTAAGAATTTTGAAGCTTATACCTACGATTAGTTTGAAAAAAACCCGTGTAATGGTCACGTTATTTTCTATTTATATCGTTTAATCAGATAGTAGAAGTTAGAAGCGAATCATTTTATTTTTACGAAAATGTTGTATGTGTTTTATTGGTTAGTCATAGTTATTTTAAAAGTTTATACCTTGGTTTACTTATGAATCGTGGTTTAGACAGTTTGCTGTAATAAATGGTAATTTTTGCACGTTTGTAAATACAGTTTAGGGCAGGTTTCTGTTGATTCAGTTCATTCAGACGGCAATTCACTTTGTCTAAAATACCTAAATACTGGGTCTGATGGAGCTTTTTTGGCAAACAAAGCTATCAGTCATATGAAATTTCAGGTGCTTTAAGACAATATTTTGTAAGACCCCATTGTTAAATTCAATAATATCTACTTTCAACTTTAATGATGAAAATTTTGCATAAAAATAAAGAATATTGTCTTTGTGTGTCTATAGATATTATGAATATTGTAAATAATAAATAATTTTTATTTAAATATGTGAAAATATTGTTTTTTCATAAATACAGCAATTAAAATGTTTTGATTTGATTGGCTTCCCAAGTTTTTCATGAGAAGAACACGGCTGAAGGACTAGACTCCATGGCCGTGTAATAAAAAAGAAATGAGAAGAACACTGATTCACTATATAATTATAATGTAATTGTACCTATATTTTGTATGATGTGGTGTCCGCATGTCATTGAACTTGACTTACTTTTAGGAGGCCTAATACAAAAATAGGTGGCTGTTTGATTTAATTATACAAAGATGTAGTTCAACTGTTCAGTGTCTAATGGTATGAGTTATTGAAACCATTCTTTTTAGCAACTCTTTCAAGTATACATTAAAATAATTTCTATTATTAATATTATTTAAATATTAAAAGAAAATAATGGTCACCTTCAGAAGTGTTACTGTAATTTTAAAAGTCAAAGATCCAAAAAATATTGTGTAATTGTGCTTTATTTTGCAATTAAAATGTAAATTCAACTATCCTATATTATATGTAGGTATGTGCATAAAATTATATATGTATTGCATTAAAACCTTGAAGAAGCTTTCCAATCTGAATGATGTCACATATTAAACTATATCTATATGTATCTGCAACTTGGATAATCAGCTATAAAGATTACAGCATTTATATTAGTATCCCAAAATGCTGTTCTATGAATTTATGAAGTCAATGAACTCATATAACTTGTGAGTTCATTTGGCTTTCATTTTTTATCAGTTTTACATTACTTATTAAAATACATAGAAATTTAATAACTTTCAGGATGTGTGTTGTGACGGTGTCAAATGTACACCTCTCATAGCAGCAGCTAGACATGGTCGAGAGGGATCTGTCAGAATACTTCTTGAGAAGTTCCGACCACCAGTTAGGTTGGAGATTGGAGGCACTGTCAAATTTGACGAGTATGTCATAGAAGGTGAGATGAGTTAATTTATTACATTTATGCGTACAATTCCAGATTCCAATTGATAGCATTAATAACTTTTGTTATAAAAAGTAAAATCCTACTTCAATTTCGTAGGAAGCCCATTATATATTATGGGACCACCTTCATGTACTTTTTTCTGCAATCGTTACAAATATTGTAAATGCGAAAGTGAGTTTGTTTGTTTGTTACGCTTTCACGTCTTAATGGCTCAACCAATCTTTATGAAATTTTGCATGCACATTGTCAGGGGTACAGAGAAGGACATAGGGTGCTTTTTATCTCGGAATTCCCACGGGAACTCCGAATTTACTGCAGGTGAATTTGCAGGGAACAGCTAATAAATACTATGAAGATATAAAATTTGTAAGTTTGAAATCTCTTCACTAGGCCCTTCACATTTACAGTGTCCCCAAGTGACATCACAGTCACCTTTGGACCGTTTAAACCACAACATTATACATACAGCATCAGCCCGACGCCATTTATAAAACAAAGTCAATTACCTCCTATACATATAAAAAGCAATATACATAATTAATTATAAGATACGAATACCACATTTCATTTCCGCGCAAGAAGAACGTTGACTTGTTTGTTTACGTCGCACACTCCCTTGTGCGCGTGGCGCGATATATTTAGCTCAGAACCTTGGTCCGATACACAAAGGATCTAAATTGGACCGAATCCATTTTTAGTGGAGTCATTGCTTTTTTTCTTCGATCTTTGGCGTCCTTCCACGTTTGTTTATGGCTCTGTAATTATTATTTGTTCCGAAATATTTTATACGAAAGCGCTAGTAATCGGACGTGTCTAATGCTGTATGTTGATCTTCTACATTTATATGCGCAGTTTCTTTCATATCAGCAGTCGTTAGATTTATAACTGATGACTAATACCAAAGATGTTATAAATATAAATAACTACACAAATCAGTTTAGATCACGCCAACGATTTCACCATATTCGAATTCATTTATATAAATTATTTTCTTTTGTGTTACTTCCATTTTTAGTGAAATGATGCCACAATATGTATTAATTCATAAACCTATCTATAAGTATTTCTTCATTTAGACACACGGCAGTTTGTAAGTCAAGTTTGCGGTGAAATAGGGCGACACACGCACGCACAGACGCACTATTAAGTAGTAAAGAACATAATAACAGAAGCTACGATTTTATTTTATTAAATCCACGTTTTTATTTAAAGTTTTCTCTGTTATTGTTTGAAAAGGTAGGTTTGAATAGGTTCTATAAATATGTAGGTAAAATAATATAGGTCCTTCGGTCAACCTTACACCCAGTATATAGGAACAAAACGTGCTCAGTAATAATAATAATAATAATAGTCGAGAAAAAAGGGAAATAATAATAAAAATAATAATAATAATAATAACAGCAGCAGTGTGAGTCCGTAGTCCGACTTGCACTTGCCGATTTTCGCCTGCCTGATGGGGGGAGGGCACCGCGAAGTTGGCAGAGGATGGGGGGGTGCGTTAACTATTTCATAATGGCGCGTCTATAGGTGCCACAGCTCTGTGGTGCGCGGCGGGCGCCGGCCACCTGGGCATAGTGAAGCGGCTAGTGCGCGCCGGCGCCGATGTGAACCACGCGACGCACACGAAGAGCACGCCGCTGCGGGCCGCGTGCTTCGACGGGCGGCTCGACATCGTCAAGTACCTGGTCGGGCACGGGGCGGACGTGCACATAGCGAACAAGTACAACAACACCAGCCTCATGATCGCCTCGTACAAAGGGCACATCGAAGTGGTAATATATAATTATTGTTATTGACTACAGCTGTTTCACCCGCGTTAATTTCGGAGTTCTCGCGGGAGTTCCGGGATAAAAACTACGTTATATCCGTTCATGTATTTCTGACGATGTGTATGCAAAAAAATCTTGATGATCGGTTGACACGATAAGACGTCATAGATAACAGATAGAAGGGAAATCAACTTAGATTAGTATGAAAACAGTGTCGCCGGGTGATTATCGCACACAGAACTATTGTTCACGCATTAAAACATTAACGTAAAGAGATGTATTAACGCTTCATAATTATGTTTTTACTTAGCTTCAAGTTGCAAATCTGTCGTCAAGCACCTAACGGTGTGTTCCGGCAGCCCCACTTGAAAGCCAGTTCCCATCCCCATTCCAGGTCGGCAACGCACCTGCATGCCTTCTGGTGTTGCAGATGTCCATGGGCGGTGGTAATCATTTACCATCAGGTGTACCACTTGCCCGTTTGCCCCCTATGACAAAAAAAAAAAAGCTACTGTTTTCAAAATTCACAGTTTTATTGTGATACATATACCTACCTGGGATGGCAGCAAAAGAAGTTATGAGCATTTGCTCTAACTTCCTTTGCAACGGTGGCGCGCCTGTCCCGTCTACATGTCCTCTCTAGTTATTGGCCTGTGGTGAGGACCGTCAGGGCCAACCCACACGGTGCGGTGCGGCTCAGGTACGGCGCCTGAGCGTCGCCGCTGTGGTATATTACATACAAAAAATGCGTTGTGGCCACACGGCGCCTCGCGGCTCGCTGTTGTTTGTCCTGTTCTGTCACGTAGCGATGGGCATGCCTAGTCTTTTTGTCGCCGCTGCGGCGCCGCGCTGCCCGTGTGGTCGCCAATGCGGCAAAATGGCTTGCAGCGCGGCGCCGCGCTGCATCGTGTGGGTTTGCACTAACACGGGTGGAACCGTTGGTAATGGTAAATAAGATCCTTCAATGGATGCTCCCGGTTGTATCACATGTGTGTGTGTGACGTCAGGTGCGCTACCTGCTGTCGCGGGGCGCGCGCGTCGACGACCGCGCGCTGTGCGGCGCCACCGCGCTGCACTTCGCCGCCGAGTGCGGCTACACCGACGTGGTCGCCGTGCTGCTGTTCCACCGCGCCGCCATACTCACCAATGAAAATGGTGACCATCCTAACCTACGCACAGTACACACACTACACGACACTACACTCTTGTGTACAAAAAACATTTTAAGTTACACAGCGTGTAACTAAATTAATAGGGTAGTTTACACCATGTAAGAAAAAATATAAAAATGCATGCCTATGATGCATTTCAGAAAAAGTAAACGAGAAACGTCAATATTTATTCATAAAAATGTAATATAAATTTTATAATTCAGTTTTAGAAATCTTTTTAATTTGTTTTTCAAATGTCTAAAACGCCATTCGCCATGATGTGACGTCACTCCGTTAGTAAACAATCTAGGATATGTTCCGATTTACACTGCGAGCACTGTAAGGTATCACATAATTATGACGGAACGAATTTCTCCTCAGTAAGAGCATTGAACAGTGCTCGCAGTGTATTTCGGAACATACACTGTCTTTCGCTGTCGTATTGTTTACTATCCGAGTGACGTCACGAGCTGAAAGCATGGCGGCTAGCGTTTCCGCGCGTAAATTCAAAATCGTAAAGAAAATATCGTTTTTAAAGCATTTTCCGGTTTTGAAAAATTGAAATAAAATTTCCACTGGTTCATTACGATCTCAGGGTTGATTTAAAATTAAAACAGTTTTCAAAAAAAGGTGTGATACCCTATTCTACGACGTATGCGATGTGGGCAGGCATGACCCCGCTGCAGTGCGCGGCGGAGCGCGCGCGCGCCTCTGTGGTGGAGCTGCTGGTGCAGCAGCCGGAGGTGACGCGCGCGCAGGCCGTCGAGGCCTACGAGCTGCTGGGCGCCTCCTTCGCCAACGACAAGGACTACTACTGCCCCAGGGTGCGGCGCTTGCGATAATTTACGAATACACACATTTATCTTTGGACGCCGATAAGCCAATAACATGTTCAAGTTCAAATTCAAAAGCCATTTATTAATTTGGTTTGGTTGTTACAATCACTTGGTAATCGTCAGCAGGTTCTTAGAACTATAAATTACCCTCAGTTCGGAATACGTCCTGTACTGAGAAGAACTGACAATAAAATCAGCAGGGTTGTCTTTTAATTATCGTAGATAATGAGGATGTATTGTATTGTATATTCATAAATTCATTATTTGCATGTCAAATTATTAAATTCATTGAAATATAAAATTAGAGTTAGCTATATATGAGCATATAGATTAACCTATAATTAGACCTGCAGCAATATTTTATATTTGACTATTTATGTTGCCAGGAATTGGAAGAGCAGTGGACTACTTTTGAAAATTAAATTTCTAATTAGTCCGTCAGTTAGAAAATAAAAAACAATAGACACGTATTTTTTGCTTTTCCAAATAAATTAAAATATACAGAGATAAAGCGCATCAAAGTTTAGGGTGAGGGGGACGTGACTTCACTAACCGCTAAAACCGCCGTACAAACTGTCAGAATAGTGACGTCATGCGAAATTTCAACTCAATATATCGCCGTTATTTTTTAATTACGTAAAAAAGGAAAAAATACGTGTCCAATATTTTTTAATAATCTACAAGACGGAAAAATAAAAATTAGTCAACATGCCCATTATAAATTAGCGTGCGTGTTGCGATCGCGCGCCATAAACAGTCATATCGCAGCGCGCAAGCACAGTTGTTGTGTTGCCGCCAGCTTCGACCGTGTCCGACAACCGACACGTGTGAACAGAGACGCCGACATCCGATTAAAATCCGGATCCGACGTCCGACATGTGGGAACGCGTCCCCAGATGGCGTACCAGTACCTGCACAAGGCGATGGCGATGCGCTTCGAGCCGGGCCACGCGCCGCTGCCCAAGCGGCCCGCGGACCCCATCCCCGCGTACGACAACTGGCGCGAGAGCACCACGCTCGAGGTCAGTCCCGGACCCTTATTCAGCATTTACTACTAGCTGACCCCCGCGGTCATTTCGGAGTTCCCGCGGGAGTTCTGGGATAAAAACTAAACTACCCTATGTCACTTAAGATGACTGTCGTTTTCATAAGTGAAAAAAAATTCAAAATCGGTTCAGTGAATCCAGAGATTACCACCTACAACCTCACAAACTCACAACCTCCGGAGTTCCCGCGGGAATTCCGGGATAAAAGTACCTTACCTCACTCAGGATCATTATAAGCTTCTTATGAGTGAAAGAATTTTAAAAACGATTCAGTAAATCCAGAGATTACCACCTACATCCTCACAAACTCACAATCTCCGGAGTTCCCGCGGGATTTCCGGGAATTCCGGGATAAATTAAAAAAAATATTATAAAACAAAGTCCTCCGTCTCGAATCGGGTGTGAACCCAATCGCCGGGCTTAAACCGGGCAGATTGCCGATCTATAGACACTAATGATGTATGTGGCCGCCAGGAGGTGTCCCGGCTGCAGCGCGACGAGCACTCGCTGCACATGGAGGGGCTGTGCGTGCGCGAGCGCGTGCTGGGGCGCGCGTGCCCCGACCTGCCGCACCCGGTCGTGTTCCGCGGCGCCGTGTTCGCCGACGAGGCGCGCTTCGACCGCTGCCTCGCGCTGTGGCGGCACGCGCTGCTCATCCGCCAGGAGAACGGGGTGAGCGCAAGCGCGCACATACACACGCACGCACGCACAAATGCACGCTCGCACACGTACACACGCACGCACGCACACACATATACGCACGCACGCACGCACAAACACGCACGCACGCACACATGCACACGCACATACACATATGCACACAAACACATATGCACACAAACACATATGCACACACACACACACAAAACACACACATGATCGTACACAAAATGTTGCCCTCGCGCCTTTATACAGTAGGAAAACGGGGTAAACCACAACGAGCATTATATACGACTAGCTGTGCCCCGCGGTTTCACCCGCGATAATGTCGGAGTGCCCGCGGGAATTCCTGGTTTCAATATAGCTTATGACACTCACAAATAACGTGGCTCATTGGTAAAATATTTTTTTAAATCGGCTCAGTAGATCCAGAGATTACCTCCTACAACCTCGCAAACTAACAAACTTTACCTCTTTATCATATTAGTAAGAAATTAATATATTCTCCGACACACACACAGCAGCGACAACCCACACCGCTGTTACCTCTAGACTCGCCACTACGTCGTGGCGGGGCGCGGGAGTGTCGCTTCTTTACCCATATTTCAATATATAAGGTCAGGGTGGCTAATTCCGGCATAGTTTTTTTTCGACTTATATTTGAGTGCCCGTATCCGATGATCATTTTGATTTATGATCAATGTTATGGTCTCATGAAAATAATAATGTTTTTAACTTTCAAATACAGCGATCTTATTTAATTAAACTATCACCAGTACAAGAATATACAACTTTTTTTTAAACTTGACCAGTAGACGGATTTTCCCTTCTAAATCGGGAAAATCCGTCATAATGGAAGAATTTATTGAAATCTTTAGTGGTTTTAAGGAAACACGTAATAATGACAAGCGTCCGTAAGAGACAGTCAATTCTGTGCTTAAAGAACTTAAAAATAAAGTCTCTATCAGATTAAATACGTAAAAATCTGTTTTGGGGGCTATTTCGGCATGCCTTAACAAGCAGGGGTGATCAACATATTTTACTCGAGCGTTATTAGCTCATCTATTATTTATTTATTTATTTAAAAACTCTATTGCACATAATATGTAATATGGACTTAATGCCTAAGGCATTCTCTCCCAGTCAAGCCTTTTCATCTATTATTCTTAATTAAATAGGTATCGCTATTTTGCACAAAAAAATTATAATTTTAACATTTTTCTTCTTATATTACAAAACATTGGGTGATTCGATTTATCTACGTGAACTGAAACAATTTAATTACTTAATTTCATTTAGTACCAACCGAATTATCTAAATTCACTATACACACAACGATTATTTGTGATCATCAAAAAAAAAAACAAATTCAGAATAAATGTCCCTTAAATTAATTGTGGTGGCGATTATTTATTATTACACAAATTATATAATATCTATTCTCTTTCGAATGAACTTTCTTTGAACTCCAAGTAAGTACATAAGCTGAATATTGATTGGTTCTCTTTTAAAAAGTTGGGACAAAAAAGGTTTACGATCTCAGAAATGGGGCAAATTCGTCATATGACGATCTAGCTCCATTCAAAACAGACGGAATTATGCACTTAACGATTTCGAGGTTGTAAATTTGTTACTTTGAATAATCTAATCATTTGCAGCGTTATCTTGCAAAATAATACACGAAACCTTTACAAGGACCCTACACTATATATATTGAATTCATTCGACACTGTAAGTTACATAATTTTAAACTTATGTTCGAAAATACAGAAGCGTAGGACACTCACATTTCACTTTAAAAAAGCAACTGAACTTTGAAGACGATTTTACCCATTTTTATAGCGACTATCACCATCTAGGGAATTTTATTTGAAGTTAAAAGTAATACTGTTTTACCGACGCTTCTACAAACGCTGCAACTCGACTGTAACGAGAATAATTTCTAGTAGACGGTTACGCCCCATAGACGGAATATCCCACCCTGACCTTACGTCATATTTTGTTATTATAACATATTATATTGTACCGGTCGTTTGTTGCCCTGAATAGAATAAAGAAAAATAAATAGAAATACAATTTACGTGGCTTAATAATTTTATTACACATTGATGCTTATAAATTTCTCCGATCGACAGGTGACGGTAGTGAAAGACTTGCTGAGGTTCGCCCAAGTCTTCTCGCAGATGTATCACACCGGCATCAAGTTGCCTTTGGAACAGGTAATGATAAAGTTTCATTTTATTACATTTTATTTGAGGTTTCCTTTGTGTTTTATGAGTGAGTTTTTTTATTTGTAATACTACTTACTCTCAAAAAGGTTGAGCGAGAGACATACTTATCTCGTTCTCATCTCAAATATCTAAAAAACCATACATATTTTTAATTTTTTTTATTGAGTTTAATTTAAAATTATTAAAATAAAAACAAATAAATTTTATTTTTAACGTTTTATTTGGGGTTTTCTGTGTGCTTTATGAGTTTTTTATTTATTTGTAATTCGATTTCACCCGCGGTAATTTCGGAGTTCCCGCGGGAATTCCGGGATAAACTATACCTATAAACATTCCTCTGGAATCACTCATATCTATTGGTGAAAGGCACATGAAAATCCATTCAGAATTTTTTTTACTTTATCGCGAACAGACAGATAGACAGACACGACGGAAGATTTTGTTTTTATTATATCTAAGGATATTGGTTATTAGTAAAATTAATTATCGTGGACTTGAATTTTTAACCGACTTCCAAAAAAAGGAGGAAGTTCTCCATTCGTCTGTATTTTTTGTTTATCTTTGTTACACGATTACACGAAGACGACTAGACCGATTTGGAAAATTCTTTTTTGTTTGATAGGTTATCCTTTCACCTTGGTCCCATTGTAAAGAAGTCAGGATCTGATGATGGGAGCATGGAGAAATCAAGGAAACTATTCAAATAGTGTGTTGAAGTCGTTTTTCTTAAAATTTTATTTTGTACTAGCTGTCCCCCGCGGTTTCACCCGCGATAATTTCGTGCAACCCCTTTTCATCCTCTTAGGGGTCGAATTTTCAAAAATCCTTTTTATCGGATGCCTACGTCATACAAAGAACACACCCTCCAAGTTTCAAGTCTCTACGATCAGCGGTTTAGGCCGTGCGTTGATCCATCAGTCATGCAGGACAAAGCATTTTATATGAATAGATAATAAAGAAATGATGTCAAAAATCCCAATTCCGCTCCGCAGGTCTGTTTCGTGCTCGAGGCGTGCGAGAAAGAATTGAAGAAGTGTAAAATAAAACAGGAACACCCGCCGAGAAGTGAACTGGACGACCTAGTGGTATGTAGTCGTGGGCCCTTTAGCTGAGTGCTGACACGCTTGTCGCCGATCAGCTATATCTCTAGCCGCTAAAACTCAGTGGTCAAACAGTTAACTCTTTCACCGCCAGGTTCCGGTAGCCTTAACTTAGCCTCCAGCGTCACACGTTTTAGGCATGATTCCTCCTATTGGGTATTCTTAAAATCACCCATTAACCGCCGCACTCAGAGTCTACTTTAATGATTACTTAGTTAAGTATACATTTTTAAAACACAACTGCCGCAATCAGACAAGTTTAATAAATTATTGTTAATTGGCATTTAATGAGATGTAACTTAATTAGTTAAATGCCAATCAACAGTAATTTATTAAACTTGTCTGATTGCGGCAGTTTTGTTTTAAAAATCTATACTTAACTAAGTAATCATTAAAGTCGACTCTGAGTGCGGCGGTAAATCTCGTAAATATAAACCACCAGCACTGTGTGTACTGTAAGTACAAGTCCGAGTTGTGTACTTTAATCTATACTATAATAAAAGAGTAGAATCCGCGATTCTGTACGTTAAATATTTTTACCTAAAATTGAGAGGGGTGATAAAAGAGTAACCAAGCCCAAAAAAAGTTTTTAAAATTCTTTTCTGTCTGTCTGTCTGTCTGTCTGTCTGTTCGCAATAATCTCCGCATCTACTGAACGGGTTGTCATGCAGTTTTCAGTAGTAGATTAAGCTAAGTCTGGAGCAACATATAGGCTTTGTTTCATCGAAATAGGACATAGGGGAAAAAAATTATCATCCGTTAAAGACTTCAGCGCAATGCAATGGTCGAAACCTTCGATATAATGTTGCATAACGAACATATTGATAAAACCTTTTTACAGATATGAATTTTTTTCTTTTGAATTGATTTTCCGCGAAGTGACAGTTTTAAAGCTTGGAGAGACAGATGATGTGATTATGTTTTCTTTGAGACTAAAGAGTATATAACCACTACGTTTTAAAAGAGTCTAACGTCATTATTGTCATTGCAAGGGTCGAAAATTCACGCGGGTGAAACCGCGGGCACCAGCTAGTATAATAAATAAAGTGCATTGGTGTGTTAGTAACGAAATATTACGTGTCTGGCGCCAGGAGCACGTCTTTCGTAGATTTAGATATTACGGGGATGGCGATGAAAGGAGTAATGTTATTTCCATACTAATGTTATACTACCATCCATCGTTGATCTAGAAGTATCCAATCGAAATATCATCAGCTTTATATCATTTTTCCGTTTGCAAATATTGGCTTGACATCGAGTGTTTCGCTTAAATGTACACTGGCGGACAGACAAACTGAACCACTCACTTCACTGTCGCGTATTAAAATTTCTGAATGTATTTTTTCATTTGTCCTATGATTTCAATAAATCGTTCGAAATTTTAAGGGGGTATTTATTATAAGTTCATTTTCGTTGTTTCTTTTGAACTTTTAACCCCTCGCAACAAGTGAGTGAACAGTGTGGTTTGTTTTATTTGTCGTCGAGTGTAGTTCACTCGTGCAAAGCTTGGCCTCTCGATGGGTGCGCTCAACGGCTCTTTTGCGGTTCAAACACAACGTTGTCTTTTGGAAAGAAGCGGTTCGGTTAATTTTCCAGTAGTTGTCAAATTAGACGTGTAACGCACAAAATGAACAATATTTTTGAAACGTAGGCTTAGGTCACACGGCATTACACTGCACGTCTCTTGTAGAATGGGCATGATGACTAAATTTTATTTTTTTTGGCGTTCTTATAGATTAATAAAAAAAATATTGCCAAAATAGAACTTAGAAAAAAATTAGTCAAATAGCCTAGTGAAATTTATTTCAACATATTTAAATGTGACATTAAAAAAAATGTTACCAATAATAATAATCAACCAATTTTATTATTTTATCAACGGCACGGGGCTGGCGTGCAATTGGGTATTTTCTGGGGTATGAAAATCAAAATTCTAATTAGTCCGTCAGTAAAAAAATAAAATAAAAAAATAGACACGTATTTTTTGCTTTTTCAAATTAATGAAAATAAACGTAGATACCTAAAGCGCATTAAAGTTTAGAGCGGGGTCTCGTGACGTCATTATTCAGCACGAGCTGTCCCCCGCGGTTTCTCCCGCGCTAATTTCGGAATTCCCGCGGGAATAGCCTATGTTACTCAGGGATAATGTAGCTTTCAAATGGTGAAAGAATTTTTGAAATCAGTAGTTTATGAGTTAAATCATAACAAACAAAAAATCAAATCTTTCCTCTTTGTAATAGTAGTATAGATAAGCCCCGTAGAAACTGCATCGGGCTGTGACGCCACGCGAAATTTCAACTCAATATATCGCCGTTATTTTTTGATTACGTAAAAAAAGAAAAAATACGTGTCCAATATTTTTTATTAATCTGCACGACGGAAGTCAAGTAGCCAATTGCATCCACCTCCAAACACTCGGCGAGTTCCACCGCTCGGCCAGAGGCATCAGGAACTTCGTTTCTGACGGTGATCACCTGACCACCCCACCTTTTTATTTCTACTGATCGGGTCCGAGTCCAACACCGCCGGTCTCTCGTTTCCCTGCCTGCGCACTTTTTTCCCACTGATCCGCTCGTCTATTGTGCCTTATTGCGTCACCGCTCGACTCTATACACTGGTATTGGTTTAAGAAATTTATTTCTTTAAAAGAATTACATATTATTCACTTAACTAAAGAAATACAAAATATACTTATAATAGTTAGCGGAAGTGTAGGTAGAAAGAACGTGTTCTTAACTCGACTTTAGTGATTACTTAGTTAAGTATAGATTTTTAAAACTAAACTGCCGCAATCTTGTCTTGTTGTTTTAAAAATCTATACTTAACTAAGTAATCATTAAAGTCGACTCTGAGTGCGGCGGTGAGTGCGGCCGCTAAACTCTTAACTCATAAGTCTTATCACAGCAAGATGTAGGGAGATAGGAGAGAAACGATCGTTTTAAAAGGTTCCATTACGTATCACCTTTCAAAAGACCTTTCAAAAGATCCTATTGCGTGTCGCGTATTGCGTGTCGCGTGTCGCGTATTGCGTGTCGCGTATTGCGTGTCGCGTGTCGCGTATTGCGTGTCGCGTATTGCGTGTCGCGTATTGCGTGTCGCGTATTGCGTATTGCGTGTCGCGTATTGCGTGTCGCGTATTGCGTATTGCGTGCCGCGTCCCCATCTCGAGGCCGGGCCGAGCGCGGCGTGCGGTGGACACGTTGCTCGGGGCGCTCGCTCGGCGCGGGGGGCGAGCGGCCGACGACGCGTAGAGTTTGGTGCGCACGCTCGTGTCGCAGGAGGAGTACGTGAGCAACATGCACACCGCGCTGTACCTGGTGTCGCTGGCGGCGCGCCTGCTCGACGATGACGCGGAGGGCGAGGTCAGTGCCCCTATTGGAATTGCAACTTTAGTGTCGTGGCAATAAGGTATCCGTTTATTTGTACTGTATCGAACACGAATGGAGCAATATTGTGATGTCTCCCAGACAAATCTTATGCGAAAGGAAGAATAAACAATAAATTTCAACGGCGGCAGGGTTTCAACGGCGGCAATTTCGGAGTTCCCGCAGGAATTCCGTGCTACAGTATATCCTATGACACTCACAAATAACGTGGCTTTCTATTGATAAAAAGATTTTTCAAAATTTATGGATCACAAATTTTACCTTATCATAATAGTAGTAGACAAGCCGTCCGCAGTTTAACAATTTTCTTAATTTTAATTTAGCACGGGCCTAAGCCAAGCGGCGTCAATTTGAGATTGTTTGATCATAATTTTGGCAGGAAATAATACTAGCTGTGCCCCGCGGTTTTACCCGCGTGAAACGTTTTTATGTAACAACTTGTTTGCCCGACATCCAATTTGAATGCAACAAAGCCTATATGTAGCTCCAGGCTAAGCTTAATCTACCTGTGAAAACCGCATAATAATCTGTCCAGTAGATTCCGAAATTAACGCGAACAGACAGACAGATAGAAAAGAATTTTAGAAACTTTTTTTTGGGCTCGGTTACTGTTCTTGTATCACCCCTCTCAATTTCTGGTAAAAATATTCAATGTACAGAATCGCGGATTCTACTCATTTATTATAGTATAGATGAGATGTATAATAATAATAATAATAATCTTTATTTCGCTTAAATTTTACACTGAAACCCACTTAATATATACCACTTTTATACTGGTTTTTACTTAAATTTTATAGCTGGTAACTTATACTGGGAATATCCGTGCCATAAGCACCAGGCAACCTTCCGATAGCACTGGTTAGGTAAAAAAGAAATTATACATACGTGTATGTGCAGGAGCCGCAGGCGGCGGTCCGCGGCGTGGTGCGGCGGCTGCGCGCGCTGCGGCTGCCCTCGCAGCAGACCATGCTGCACCTGGCCGCCGACCGGCGCACGCGCATCGACGACTTCCACACCAACGACGTCTGCCGGTCACTACTTCATATAATACTAGCCGTGCCCCGCGGTAATTTCGGTGTTCGCGCAGGAATTACAGGATATAATATAGATATAGACCTTCCTCATGAATCACTCTGTGGCGACCTCTATGCACCAAGTCACGAACTACAATGAAGCGACGAATACTAACTACGTGAATCGCGCTAACGAAGTTTTCACATATACGCTGCATATATACGACCTCCGACGATCTACCCGCGATCGAAGCCGCGGTTCCCCGGGCAAACCACCTCGCCCGACGGGAAGCTTCCCCTTTGGTGGCGGTCGAGCCATATCATCCATCCTGCTCCCGCTACAACTTTATCCATTGGTAAAAACCGCATGAAAATCCGTTGCGTAGTTTTACAGAATCTAAGCATACATAGGGACAGACAGCGGGAAGCGACTTTGTTTTATACTATGTAGTAATACACATAACCGACTTCTCAAACACATATCCAGGCAAGCTTTTTTTTTATCTGAGGACTAGCTGTCCCGCGCGGTTTCACCCGCGATAATTTCGAAGTTTGCGGCTTCTTCTCATCCCTTTAGGGTTTGAAATCCTTTCTTATCGGATGCCTACGTCATGCAAAGAACACACCCTCCAAGTGTCAGGTCTCCACGATCAGGCGGTTTAGGCTGTGCGTTGATCCATCAGTCATTCAGGACAAAGCATTTTGTATGTTTAGATAGATTGAAAATCAAAAAATGAATGTGTTCGTATTGTGTGTTGGCTCCAGGTTCCCGTGCCAGCAGACGGTGAGCCTGCTCCTGCAGTGCGGCGCGGAGGTGGACGCCACGGACTGCGGCCGCCGCACGCCGCTGCTCCTCGCGGCGCTCTCCTCCAGTAAGCGCACCTGTAGATAGATGAGCAATTAACACGGTTTAAACCCCGATAAAAGACCGTCGAAAGCTGGCTTTTATCGGGCTTACACCCAAGCACCGCGTAAATTTAAAAGTACACCCAATAGGGATGTTGACTACTATTGAAAATCAAAATTCTAATTAGTCCGTCAGTTAGAAAATAAAAAAACAATAGACACGTATTTTTTGCTTTTTTAAATAAATTAAAATATACAGAGATAAAGCGCATTAAAGTTTAGGATGAGGAGGTCTTAACGTCACTAACCGCAAAACCGCCATACAAACTGTCAGAATAGTGACGTCACGCGAAATTTCAACTCAATATATCGCCGTTATTTTTTGATTACTTAAAAAAAGAAAAAATACGTGTCCAATATTTTTTAATAATCTACAAGACGGACTAAAAAATAAAAATTAGTCAACATGCCCATTCACCCTCAATCACACTGTTCGCCTAAAATCATACTTTTTACCTCCAATCACACTGTTCACACCCAATCAAACTGTTCGCCTCCAATCACACTGTTCACCCCCATCACACTGTTCACCCCGATCACACTGGTCACTCCCCAATCACACTTTCCACCCCCGATCACACTGTTTGCCTCCAATCGCACTTTTTGCCTCCAATCACACTGTTCGCCCCAATCACACTGTTCAGTGTTCACCCCGATCGCACTGTTCGTCCCCAATCACACTGTTCACCTCCAATCACACCGTTGACACTTAATCACAGTTCCCCCTTCCATAATCTCACCGTCCGCCCCCCGCGCGCAGCGGACGACGCGGAGCAGCCGGCGGGCGCGCAGTCGCTGGTGGGCGTGGTGGTGGAGCTGCTGCACGCGGGCGCGCACGTCGACGCCATGGACGGGGAGGGGCTCACGCCGCTCGCCGCCGCCGCCGGGGGTGAGGCTGCACACTGTACTAGCACTGTACTGTCCCATAGAAAGGATAGTTATTTAATGTTATTGAATAGTTTATTCTATACTGATATTATAAAGAGCGAGAGTTTGTAAATTGTCAGTTTTACAACAGCTAGTCCTTACTAATATTATAAATGCGAAAGTGAATTTGTTTGTTACGCTTTCACGCCTCAACTACTCAGTCGATCATCTTGAAAATTTGCATGCACCTCGTCAGGAGTCAGGAGAAGCACATAGAGTACTTTTAGTCTCGGAACACCCGCGGAAACTTCGAAATTAACGCGGGTACATCTTGTATATGTACCCCAGGGCCGGTGGAGGAGCTGGTGCGGTCGGCGCTGCGGCCGCGGCTGTCGTGTCTGGCGGCGGCGGCGATGGCGCGCCGGCGGCTGCGCTACCGGCGCGCGCACGTGCCGCGCTGCCTGCACGCCTTCCTGCACCTGCACGGCGTCGACGCGCTCGACTAGCGGGCGGGCGCGCACCCGAGCACGCACGAGCGCGCACCCGAGCACGCACGAGCGCGCACCCGAGCACGCACGAGCACGCACGAGCGCGCACCCGAGCACGCACGAGCGCGCACCCGAGCACGCACGAGCGCGCACCCGAGCACGCACGAGCACGCACCCGAGCACGCACCGGCACGCACCTGAGCACGCACCCGTCCGCGCGGGCACGGACCCGCCCGTTGTGATGTAAACAAAACTAAACGGAAACGCAAACTCCACACGCACACCATCGAACGCACAAAACACCGATTCACTTCGGAGGACGAAGCAACGCAAACGTAAACGTTGAGTATATCTACTGTATACAGCGAGCCCCCTCAGTCAAGTTGACAATCTTTATTCGGTATCGCTATAGTAAACTAATTCACGAATTCACTTTCACTTTTGATTGGACGATTTTAAGTGACCACACAGCGGCGTGACGATGAGTTTCTTAGTTTTCTCTAGCGATAACGATTACAGATTATCAACTTGGCTAAGGAGGCAGAGTCCTTATCCATTTAGAGACTAAGGCCTATTTCGATTTCGATGATACATCTACATATTTTCTAGATAAGTAGTGATTTTTTTTTTTATCTGAAGATATATTTCTTGACTCCTAAACTTAGGTGGAATGTATTTGACTAGTTTTAGCCATTTTTTTAAATGCAAAAATAGGTTAATAACAATTTACGAATATCGTATTTTTATGTAGACAAAACTGAATGACATAAATTATAGACGCCATCTCGTCCGCCATTGTGACAACACTTTTCTCTTTAGTCTATTCAAGATATCATTACGTTAATAAGATATGAAGCAAAAGTGAGCATTTATCTTGAAAATTGTTTGTATTATTCAGGGTTCATAATGTGTTCACACGGTTACATCATAAAAATATAACAGATTGTAACTAATGATGCGATTACTAGGTGGGTGGCTCAAATAAATACATAAATTTACGTAAGTTACATTATTGTATTATATGAATTATAATTGTTATTTGTTTATGATAATTTTATTAGCGGTAAATTGAAGTTGATTCGAATACGAATCGTCGACTTCGCATGTGATAATAATGTAGGCGTAGCAGTAGATTGTACGAGGGCTGTAGGTACTCGGCGACATATACGTATAATAAACATACAGTTTTAACAAATGTTGCCGCTAGCCACAAGGAAGCTAATTAAATATAATATTAATTAGTGTACAGCATGAATTTTTTAAATAGGAGTGTCTAAAATCACCTCAGACACGAATGAGATCAGGGCCCTTATTCACTATGACCAACATTTCTTGCCCATAACGCGAGTCCGAAAAACACCATCACAAACGCTCTAGATGTCAAAATATTAGAAACTAGCTATGACCCGGTTTCACACGCGCGATGGGTTTTTATACAACAACTTTTTTTCCCGACATCCGATTTCAATGAAACAAAGCCTATATGTAGCTCCATGCTAAGCTTAATCTACCTGTGAAAACCGCATGACAATCAGTTCAGTAGATTCGGAGATTATCGCGAACAGACAGACAGAAAAGAATTTTAAACTTTTTTTTGTGCTTGGTTAACTCTTCTTTTATCACCCCTCTCAATTTTAGGTAAAAATATTCAATGTACAGAATCACGGATTCTACTCTTTTATTATAGTATTACAAATTAATATTCTGTATGCCATATTACACGTTGTAAATGTATTTTTTTTTTTAAGTGAAACTTCTTTCAGCACATGGGATAAGCAATTTTTATGACGTGTTATCTTAACGCGGTGTGTTATGGTCATAGTGAATAAGGGCCCCGTTCGGAAGTACCATAACAAGTAACATTGATTATTATGAGATCATCATTTAACGTTTTAAAATTTCAAATATAAAACTGGGTAGTTAAAAGTTTGATGCCCGACTTGCCAACTTTACAGATAATTCTAACATGAAATAATTAATAATGTAAATGTTTTTTTTTATTAATGTTCTTAACAAATTGACCAAACAGTTATTGAAACAGTTTTGTCTATCTCTAATAGTTTTGACAATACGCGCCCTCGCGTGGCAAAAATTCATGCTGGGACGCAATATTTCATGATGTAATGAAACTTTGAAAAAAAGTTCAATTTACTGACTGAAATAAATATAAAAATCTATTTAACAGATAAAAGCAAGGCTTTAGTGAAGTTATTTAAAATATTATTTCATCAAATTGTATTAAAGTTTAACTAAACTCAACCCCATACATTAATTGATAGTACAGTCAGCTTCAAAAATATTTAAACACTTGTCAGTTTCTTTTCTTTCTTCTTTTTTATGAACTTTCGCATACAATGCATTTAGCCAGTTTCAAGTAAAATTAATTCGATCAATGTATATAAAATGCTTCGTTGTACGGTTTAACATTGCAAGCTACGGTTGACGGTACTATAGCTTGCAAGAACTTTCTCGGAGCTGTTGGAGGAAACCGAAAAAATCAGTACGAAATGTCATTTAGTATCTTCTTGAGCACATAAAAAACCGTTACTGAGAAAACGTGATAACACAACCAAATAAATTTTTAAACATTTTTTATTCACATGAAAATAAATGACCGAACCGCCATCTTTGTTTCCCGACAAAGAACTCCACTTGTCAGTTGTTAAACTTTATTACTATTTGCAATTTATGATTCAACGATTGTCAAAAGTGATAACATAATATTTCTGCTGCTGATTGTACAGTGTACACGATTTCTTTTGTATATCGCGTTATATTCTACTGGATATCTACATTAAATTTAATGAATGTATCTTATTCTTGGACAAAATATTTTTTATAAAAATTTCATAAAATAGAATAGTAAGTACATTATATCATACAACTTAAAATAAAATTAATTAAATTACATACATATAATTATAAATTAAGACGTAGACGTGTTTATTAAGTTCTGAAGAATGATCTGAGTAAGGAAGGTTAAGCTTTTCCCGAATACCAATGGGTTGACTGGAGTCGTACTTTCGCATACAAACGACTTGTTAAGAAGAAGCTCCGAAAAGTTCGGTAATCAAATTATTCGAAACTAAATTCAGTATTTTTATGAGGCATTTTCAACCGAAATGTTTAAAAGATTTTTAACAAGCTTGCGAGCTTGTAAATTTAAATGATAAAAATAACGAAAGAGAAATTTTACGCGTTTTTGTTCCGTCTGGAATAAGCTGTTTATTTTATATGAGAACGTAAACTACATATAATATCTATGAATTACATGTATAATTATAGAAATGCAGTCTATTTACTGTGTGCAAGCCGTGTTAAGTTTATAGTTTATATACTTATTCTAGTCATTCACTATTTTTTTACTATTGCCTAAATTATTGTACATAACCGCTTGTTCCCACAAACGGTTATAACACGGCACGGTTAGTTTGTGGCGTCGAAAAAATTTCATATAGGATACAAAATACAGGAATATTTTTTAACCAATACGCAAAAACATTTTGGTGGTTCAGTATCAGAAATAGAACATTTCCATAACGTGTTCAAAACGTTTTTTTTAATTTTTTTATCAGGCTTTAAATTAGCAAAATATGGACACTATCTATTCGTAATAATATCAATGGGCGCGCGCGCCGTGCGGCGTACGCGGGGGTGTTGCAGCGGGGGTGAACGATCTCGATCAGCTGTCGGTACATTGTAAGATTGTAACCCACGTAAATACCTAGCCGAACGAGCGATTCGCGCGCAGCGGTGGCAGCGGTGAATAGAGTAGCCAATAAATCAATTGCAAAGTATACATCTTTCGTTCACGATAACTTTACTTTTTTGTACTAAAATTTATCAAAATAAAAAAGGTGTTTATTAAAACTCCTTTATGTTTAATTTGTAAAAGTTTGCGCACTGGATAAAAAAATATCCCTGTATACAATGGAGGGACTACACACGGTTCCAGTTTTTTTTTATTGTGAACAGGCTAGGTGTTTGACCACATTCAATCTGCTGAATCAGCGAATCGGAGCCCTATCGGCTATCGCTAATCTAGTCCTCGCTTGAGATCGCGCCGCGTTAGAACTGTATCATAAAATTGCGCTTTTTTGCATACTTCTGATAAAAAGAATCTGTACCTACTCACAATCGAAATTGCTTGAAATTTACCTATACTAAAAAATTATGAAAATAATATTTGCAAAATATATTGTGAATAGTTTAATACTATACTTTCTGTAGAAAATAGCTTTTGTTGTAAATCTTTGTACTTATTTTAAATGAAAAATTGATGGTTAAACAAACTTACCTAGTGATGTTTGACCATAATTATACGAGACGTTGCATCCGAAGAGATTTATTAGAGATGTTTTACTATGTAGTCCATTCTTCAATGTACTGGCATCGCACACAATTATTTAGAGCTCTAAAGGAGAATCAAAAATAAAAAGATATTCAATTGACTACTGTGTACCCCTCCTCCCCGCCCCACCCGGCGTAGCGCCTGCGTTGCCGCACGCCGCCGTGCCAGCTCATTTTTTCAGAGCACCTATTTCATGGCATGGGGTAACGTTAATACTTATAGATGTATAAGTTTTTAACGAAACCTATGGGCTGGGAGGGTAATAAATCTCTTCGGATGCAACGTCTCGTATAATTATGGTCAAACATCACTAGGTAAGTTTGTTTAACCATCAATTATACTGCGACGTTGCATCCTCGAGATTTATTAGAGATGTTTTACTATGTAGATGTTTAGCGCTCACCATGAAATAGGTAAAAGATAGGGAAAGAAGAACGATGATAAACCAAGTTAAATCAGCGAACACGAGTAGAGAAAAAATATAATTAGACTTGTACGAATAATTTTACAAAATATTTATATATTTTGTTTATCTTGTATTTATATAAATGTTTATTAATCAGAGTCATTATTGTAAGCTGCTTCTGCAAAGAGTCTATCCTCATTTATGGGATACAGTGGGATAAAGTTAAGGCATTGTGAGTTAAAGCATTGTGAATAGGTCGTTTCGTGGTCAATAATTTTCTGTATTTAGTAAGTTTTTTTTTTTTTTTTTTCATTAGAGGTATTGACTTTCAGTTGGTTAAGCAGATCAAGGACAGCGTCTCTGCACGTTGTGCAGTCGACAACGCAAGTAGAGCTATTCGTTTCTTGGTTAGTTTTTCGAGCGGAAGGCTCTCTTTTGGGTACTAATTTGTTATATTGAAAAATTTAAAGATATAGGTATATCAGCGATAAAGCAATCAATATTATTTCAGGAAGAGGCGTAACCAAGGTTTACTTGGCCGGTTTAAAACTATCATTGTGCCTGATGCTCTATCGGTAGCTTATTTTATTTTTTTTTTTTTTTTTTTTTAAGCATTTGAAGAGAGAGAAGAGAGGGAAAAAAAATCGTAACGGAAGTACTAGATACTCCAATCTACCATGAGTGCGTTAAAACGTCTGTAGATATGCCGAGATAAATAAAGTGGGCTTTTCTTTGGCTTTGGAAGCAAAGCAAAATTAATATCGATGATCAATTTAAAGACTGAATGAGTCAAACTCCACTCGGTATCCGACAAAGGTTTTTTAACACCTTTAAGAAATTTTGAACGGAAAAAAGTACATTTACTGTAAATAAATAAAATATCAGTCAATATACTATGTCAAGACTCCACATCGGCTTCGCGGTTGTTTCCTAAATTTATGTACGACGCGACGTGAAGATCAAAAGAAGTCTTCCCTCGCGTCTCCTGATCTGTCGGAAACTTTGCAAAGCACATTAGACCATAAACCGATGTTCACCGATGCACGATAGGTACACCCCAACCTGTTGGAGAGGCAGCGGAGAATATTTCCAAAGTGTTAACGGTTCTTACGAGTTTTGTTTTTTGAATGCCTAATATTTTATTATTAATCCACCATGAAAAAACTGATTCAAGGGAAGTACCTGCCTGGCATGATTTTAAAACTGTTTAAAACTCTCTCCAACAGCTTGGATTGTTTGTCTAATGGCAGTATTTTTCTGTTTGAAAACCAAAAAATATGCTTCTTTTAGGTCTATGGTCGCCATAAGCGGTTTTTAAAACACAAGTATCGTAATAGTAGCTTAGAATCTTCAAAAAAAATTGTTAGACCACATTAAAAAACAAGACCTTTTATAACTTGGACCACCGCCTTATATTGTCAGCACTTGAAATATTGTCTCCTCGCAGCTAACTTGCAACTTACCTACCCTACACTATGTTGATTATTTTGTTCTGTGTGACTGATTTTAAATTTTATTAATGTACTCATGTAAGTGGCATGTGTCTTAATGAGTATAATAAAGATCTTTAAACCGAATAGTCCGTAGGTCTTCCATTTTGAACTGATTTGACTTGATAAACTCGTTAACTCTCGTTAACTCGTTTGAAATTCTTACCAATATTAAAAAAGCGAGAGTGTGTGTTTGCAACTCTTTCACGCAAATACCACTGAATGGATTATAATGAAATTCACATTAACATAGCTTATACATCAGAATAACACACAGGGCACCCTTTATTCCGGAATTCCCGCGAGGTCTGTGAAACCAACGCGGGTGAAACCGCAGGGAACAGCTAGTCTATACTAATATTATAACGAGGAAAGATTTGATTTTTGGTTTGTTTGTTACGATTTAACTCAAAAACTACTGGACCGATTTCAAAAATTCTTTCACCATTAGAAAGCTACATTATTCTTGAGTAACATAGGCTATATTTTAATCCGGAATTGCCGCGGGAACTCCAAAACGATCACGGTTGAAACCGCGCGGGACAGCTAGTTAAGAATAAAGTGAACTTTTGAGTGTTGAAAAATTGTCAAGACTGCACTGCAATGACTGTATAACTTAGTGGATTAGATATTGCAATATTTAGGTGGTAACTTTTAGTAGAGCTTAAAGTGTTATATTCGGGGACCGTAAACTGGAATACAGTGCGATCAAAAGGAATTTTAAAGCTCCTTACATAATTAGGTATATAACAACTACATCTAAAATGACTAAATCATCTATAATTGATTGCCACATACTAAAAATATCTAGGTGACCGAGCTTCGCTCATAGTGCTATCTGTCGTTAAGTAGAAAAAGCAGTACCAAACACTCATTTTTCATTGCCTGAAAACACAGATAAAACAACCCTGCATACTAAATTTCATGAAAATCTTTGGAGTCGCGTCCGAGATTCAGATTATAAGTATAATATGTATCTATACCACAGATTCCATACTAATAATTATTATAAAACTGAAGAGTTTGTTTGTGTGCTTGAACGCGCCAATCTCAGCAACTACTGGTCCTATTTGAAACATTTTTTCAGTGTTAGATAGCCCATTTATCGAGAAAAGCTATACAAATACATAATATGATCCCGCTAAGATCAATAAGAGCGGAGCAGCAATGAAAAATGTTACAAAGAACGGAAAAAATATTCCGTTACGCTACTTGAACGGTTAAAGTTACGCAAAAATCATGTAGTTATGGAATATATTTTGCATCAGTAAAGAATTTTTCTTAAATTAACGCGGTTGAAACCGCGGGACACAGCTAATGTATATATATATACACGAATTGCTTTTTAGTAGATGTAGACGATATAATCTACTTGCGTGGGATACTACCTCAGTTATTACGGTTTGTATGGTTTGGTCGTTACTGACGTTATACGTTCGTTACGTATAATAATGAATTTTTTGTCTTTTATATAGCAAATCCTGTTTTTCTTCTTATGTAAGGCCGTCTACTAGAAGCCATCCCCAACGTTTAGAGATTTTGTCGGGAATGGCCAAACACTTCTTTGATCACCAAGGGATTTTAGGATTTTTCGAGGTAAGGTATCCTCAATTACCATACTAGTGCTTGCGTCTGGTTGTTCAGTTGCTAGTAGCACTGTCATCTCCTTCTGAGTTATTTCAGGGAGTGAACCTTTCGCTGTTCACTTCGGTTTTCATCTCCGAAGGCCCAGTTCTCTTCTATGGAAAGAAATCTCGAACCAGATCGTTCGTGTAAGGGTGCACTTGTTTAATCACCGCGACATGAAGTTGACCTTGGAAGGTACTTTAAGGGTGATCTGGACTTTAAGCGGTGCTCATTTCGATCGCGAGAGCCTGGTAATATAGTGCACAAACTGTTGAGGCACTCAAATATTTTAACGTCTTTGGGCGTAATCACGTTACTACACGAGACAGATGAAGCTATCTATCATGAACACGTCAAGTAGTATAGCTTAGAGTCGACACGATCCTGGAAATGTAGTGCACAAGCTGTTGAGGCACTCGAATATTTTAACGTCTTTGGGCGTAAGCACGTTACGACGCGAGACGGATGAAGCTATCTATCATGAACACGTCAAGTAGTATAGCTTAGAGTCGACACGATCCTGGAAATGTAGTGCACAAGCTGTTGAGGCACTCGAATATTTTAACGTCTTTGGGCGTAAGCACGTTACGACGCGAGACGGATGAAGCTATCTATCATGAACACGTCAAGTAGTATAGCTTAGAGTCGACATGATCCTGGAAATGTAGTGCGCAAGCTGTTGAGGCACTCGAATATTTTAACGTCTTTGGACGTAAGCACGTTACGACGCGAGACGGATGAAGCTATCTATCATGAACACGTCAAGTAGTATGTATAGCTTAGCCATGATTGCATCAGGAAAAATAGCCATATTCCATTCTTTCGTCAGAGTATCTTGTTATCAACCATGATCACGTAAATAATAGCAGTACATAAATAACAGGCACGTAAATAGAAGCAAGTAGTATGTGTATCTAGGTTTTCGTACAAAAGACACAATGCAAAATACAACATAGATAATGTCAACAATCAATCATTAACCACAAAGTCTGTATATACGACACATACGTAAATAAAAGCATAATAAAGCATAAAATGAAATAAAAAGTGGGTATGCTAGCAATGTTACATTAGCTGTGCTTTTATTATGGCTATACTCGTTAAAACGATGGTTCAAGAACACACAAAGGTGGGTAATTTTACGATGAATGCATATTATCAAAGCTTTCCATTTATTTGTTTATTAATTGAATTATAATAATGTGACACCTAAAGGTGAGTAAAAAACGACTTACCATCGCATGTCTGATGCACAGGGACCGACGAAGGTAAAGCTCAATGCGCTGTAGTCGTTTTGAGATATTCGCTTCTTTCTCTTTGTTTGTACGTTTACCCATAGTTAACCTTTAACTTCACATTATTTTATTATTTTTTGTAGGTAGAATAAAAAGTATTTTAGCTCAAGATTACAAAAAACCTATTTAGTAGTGGCGATGCCGGCACACAAAAAACGAATGAGCTGGCACGGCGGCGTGCGGCAACGCAGGCGCTACGCCGGGTGGGGCGGGGAGGAGGGGTACACAGTAGTCAATTGAATATCTTTTTATTTTTGATTCTCCTTTAGAGCTCAATAATTGTGTGCGATGCCAGTACATTGAAGAATGGACTACATAGTAAAACATCTCTAATAAATCTCGAGGATGCAACGTCGCAGTATAATACATATTAGTACCTCCTATTACTCTAGAAAAAAACTATTTTGGGTACACAAAGTTTATAAAATCATAAATTATGTATAAGAGTAATATATTTTCATTTTCTTAAGTAATAAGTAGCAATATATGTTTGCATCTCACGTCTAACTGATATGAGAATATTTTTATTAAACTTTATTTAGGCAGGTTTCTAAATAATAGATTCATGTACCTATTATCAATAATAAATATCAAATTTAATATTCTTTATATTCTTACAAACATAATATATTTACAATTAAATGTATCTGGCTTCTTGCAGTCTTGGGAATCTACATACATTGTTTACACCTGATTAGGTATATTAGCTGCTTTGTTATACCCACTCTGGAGGTATAAAAAATTAGAAGAATAGCTAAATATAATTTAGTGATTAGTGAAACAAAAACTAAATTAATGAAGGTTTAAAATCATGAAAATGCAAAGTTATTAATGGCTAATTTTTCACAGAAAAACTATAATACATTTGAGTAAATTACCGATTACTGTCAAAGCCAGGAAGCGAACAGTGGTATTGCATAGTACATCCAAGTGATTTTAAAACTTTTTGACACAAGAAGGTCTTTAACTGCTTTTCTGGACTAGACAGTACTAGTGTAGTATTATATTATCTGTGACTAGACTGTATAGTGTATATCCACAAGTGAATTGTCGCTGAGATTTGTATATCCTCTAAAAATTTCGAGAAATAAACAAATTAATAAAACTATGAGCTTAATCAATCTTAAAAGTAATATTACAATTGCTACAGTTAGTAAATGTCAATTGAACATTTTTGCCAGGTAAATGGATTTCTTGAGCGTTTTGACTCGAGCTATCCGCTGAAGAAGTAGATGCTTCAATGTTTAAATCATTAGATGGCTTGTCTGGTGTTGATGGACTAGGTGATATTTTTAACGCATCTTCTTTTCTTTGGGTGGTGATGTGTATTCTAGACTTGGTTTCATCTAATAATATAGTATAACTTCTGCCAAGTTTGTCTGGTGCATCAGCCTGATCAGCCAACCATGCACTGTGCCGTTTTAAAGCAGCTAAAGGCCTCGAATCAGCGAGGAGGGTGTGGGAAGATCTTCTGAAGCAATGTCCCGTATAGGATTCTGGATCAGGTAAACCAAGATATGTTGCGATACGTTTAGGCACTGCTGCAATTTTATGGCGTCCGACAACTTGTTTTGTACATTTTCCCTTATTGTAATTAATGAAAAATCTCTTGGTTTTTAAGCCAGCCGGTCGGATTTTCTGATACTTTTCAACCACTTTTAGTAGTTCATTCTGTACTATAAACATTCGTTCCTTAGTATCATTGGTGCGCAAATGCACAATCATCTTATTATTGTGAGTTTCTAAATCACTGGTTGTGAGTGTAAATAGTTCATTGCTACGACATGCACCATTTATACCAAAAATAAGAACAACCTGCAATAGATCAAAGAAATTATTTAGCAAAATCTATCTATCTAGAATGTACATTAAAAAGTATGTTTCATATTACAAACAGAATACAAAATACTTTAACACATACTGATTGTATTATATGTGCATAATACAAAAACTACTGAAAAGAACTTTGGCTTGGGTAAGGCTATCAGTGTCTACTAAATCCTGGTTCAGCCTCCTTGGTAAAATTGACACATCTCATAAGTTTTGTCTATTAAAGATTGTCAACTTGGCTAAGGGGGCTGAACCAGGATTTAGTAGTCACTTTGATAATAACCTTACCCACTGAGGGAAGTAGTAAGAGAAATAGAGAGCTAGCTTGACTTTTAGCCACGCTACCTCTCTACCTGTCTTGTTACTTAACAAGTCAGTGGCTGGGAGCTTAGACTTTGTTCAGCTGTGATGAGTATGTTTGTTACTCCTTTGCATTGAAGTGGATGGCCAGATTTGGGTAATTTTTCAATAGTGAATGAAAATATGAAATTGAAGAAAAAATCATAAAAGCAAACTTGATTTTTGGATTAAAACTATTCTATGAAAAAGTGCACTTTTTGTGTATAGTATAATTATATTTTTATTCCTTTTTCCAAATATACGGTCCGTATTCCAGAAGGTGACTCAGATCACGTTTCTCTTGAGATTAGTTTTAAGCTCAAATCATAACTCAAGCGTACATCTTATAGAATGCGTTTTAAGTTCTTATCACTTGAAACTAGTCTTTAGTAGAGACTCTGAACTCTGATTGGTTCTGATCACTTGAAACTAGTCTTGAGTAGAGATTTTGAACTCTGATTGGTTGAGTGGTCTTGACATGCCAGACGTAAACAAAGATCAAATCTTTGCTTGAGTATAGATTAGTACTCAAGTGTCGTTCTAGAATAAGGAAATAACTCAGCTGATTGTTGATTGATGAATCTCGTTTCAAGTAAGGTTCTAAATTTAAAGTTTTACTTGAAATTAGTTTTAAAATTAGATTCATGACTTGAGTAACCTTTTGGAATACGGACCTTAGTATGTAATGGAATACTGCCTCTCAGATTTGGTGTCTCATTTTGTGCATGTGCACCTATAAATCCTTACTATTATAAAAGCGAAAGTGAGTTTTTTTGTTACACTTTCATGACTCAACATACACGCTGTCAGGGATACAAAGAACTTAAGGTATTTTGTATCCCGGAATTCTTGCAGGATCTCCGAAATTTCCGCAGGTGAAACCACAGGGTTACAGCTAATATTTAATATTGTCAAAAAGACTAGACCTTACCTTATCTAACAAATAATGTCTATCTGGTGCCTCTTTTAAAAAAGTTTTAATATCATTTTCAGTCAGAACCTTTGATTTTTTTGGCATAAATCCATCTGATTTATTTCCCAAAAACTTTGTCAAATTTTCGTATCTACCAATGTTCACATTTTCTTTTAGACGAACTGTATTTTTGAGCATCGAATACATGCACCACAAAGTAGATGGGCTCTTATCAACAGCCAACTCCTTGAAATAAGTTAAAAAGACGTTTTCTGAGAAAGAATCTGCGTGTTTTACGACTTTCCATTTCATGAAATTTTCATATACCTTTTCGTATTTTTCTAGGGAACGGAGTTTTTCTTTTGATCTACTACCATCCAATGGTACTTGTACATCCTTCACGTCCTCAGCTGTGTTATCGGAAGCCGTGAATTTTTCTTCTTTAACAGTGAACTTCTCTTCGAAATCCTCATCGTCGCTAGTCGATGAAATGCTCATGTTTCATCTTCTTCTTCTTCTTTAATAATGGCGTCTAATTTGCCAATTACAATGTTTCTTAATGATAACAATCTCTTCATCTACTTCTTCAATTATGGCGAAACGCCAATGACAATGTTAGATTGTTCCCCAAGTTAAAATATGGCTCTCTTGAAAGTCAGTTTCCTGCTCTGGGTCCAAAATAGATGCTGAAAAGTGACTGAAATAACGAAAAACGTGACACGCGCGTTTTCGATACGGCTTTCACTCGTCAACAACCCTCATGTTTCAATTTTTTTTTTATGGCAATTGTCATTAATGACATTGTTGCCAGTGTCGCAAACTTTATTTTTGTTTACTAAACATCCTAAACTTGACAGGCTTCTAATTTCCAATTAATAGAAACAGTAAACCAGTGTTACCAACTCTCGAAAATATTTACCCCTAAAGGGCCTGCCACACACTCGTCGAGTGGCATGGGAAGAAAGGAGGCAGAGACTTAGTTTGGCAACGTTACTCGTCATGCCGCACGTCATGCTCCTCGTCCTGACCACCGCTCCCTATTTTGTCGGTTTTTTACGCGTGAGTCAAAGGACCGGCAATACGAGTGCGAGTGGCTGGCCACAAAATCGCGCAGTCGCAGGCCGCATCGAGCGCTCACGCAAGACGCACGTGTACGCAGTTTAGCGTTTTCTACGACAAAACGGAAAATATGTCGTCGACAAGCGCCAAAGAATGGTCAAATGAAAACATTTTGAAATTTATTGATTTGTTGTCCGTGGAACCAATTATTTGGGATCCACAACACAAACAACACCATTTGAAACATAAGGTCGCCCATTGTCTAAAAAAGGCAAATGACAAGTGACACAGGCGTCTTTACCTATGGTGCAGGGTGTGCGTTGCACACGGGCGCAGCGGCCCTAGGGGGCGCCGAGCGCCGCTCGCTACGGAAATTTCTTCTTCAAAAATCTTCAAATAATAAAGTTTATTATCGATTGGGGAAAGACAAGTTGTATTAACTTGATGTGCTGTTCGTCTTGTACTTTGCACCCATTCCATTTTGACCGAGCGCTTACTAGGGGGCGCTAGGGTAATGGTTGCACACGGGCGCTACATGGGCTAGAGACGCCACTGACAAGTGAGGAGCGTCGCGATTAATTGCGCGATTAATTACGCGAGTAGAGCAGTGTGTGGGCAGAGAGGGCAACATCGGGGCAGCGCGAAGGGCATAGCGATGAGCAGCGCGAGGAGCATAGTGTGGCAGGCCCATAATGGTTATGTCAAAAACCCCAAAATCCCCCTAAATAAAATAATTTATTACTAAATAAATAATAAATAACACCAAGATTTTTGCCTGAGTTTAGAAATTATTAGGGCGTAAATATTGGTCTTTATTTTGGTATGTATCTTGATTTATTTACAACCAATATTTTTTTCGTAGTTACAAAATGATAAATTATTAAATTTTTTGCTTTTTTTTTTTGTAAAATTAAACTTTAAACAACTTTTGTTAAAAAAAAATTATACAACCAATATTTTTGCCGTAATATCAAAAATCAGCAGTATTGATAAAATTGTTATTTTGAAATTAGAAAAAATATAAGATGCTAAAAAACCCCTAACAATATAATACACTAACCGCCGCACTCAGAGTCGACTTTAACTAATGTTAATTGGCATCAAACTAATTAATGTTAATTCGCATTTAACTAATGAGGTTAAATGCCAATTAACATTAATTTATTAAACTTGTCTGATTGCGGCAGTTTTGTTTTAAAAATCTATACTTAACTAAGTAATCATTAAAGTCGACTCTGAGTGCGGCGGTTAAAAACCCACCGCTTTCATATACCCCTTAAATTTGGGGGGAAACACCTAAGTTGGAAACCCTGCATTTTGATTTTTTTTTGTTAAATTTACCCCTTATGGGAAAGGCAAAGGAAGTAAGTCCATACAGCCAATTCAGTTGTATTTTTTTTCCTTTGACTATTATCTCCAAATAACTATTTAGTAATAGTGAGGTGCCACCCGACGTTGGGAAAGAAGGGAGTAGTTATACATCAATAAGTCCCACGCCCGACTATGGCCAAGAAGTTTTCATGGTCACAGTCCCAGTAAGTACTAATTTTTATCAACGCAAAAATGGAAAATTATTGTCGAAGTGCGAGTCACGCAAATGCCGAGTACCGACACGACACCTTTAAGGCTTTGGGTTTTGGCTTCCGGCTAAAACATTAGCTAAGTACGAGCATTTAAAAATTAAAATTCATATTTACTTTAGTATCTCTATGTGCCTGTACAGTGTCCTTACTTACTCTATAATTTTTGCCACGTCTTCGTCAAGAACGTCATGTGGTTGTGGAGTCGTGTGGAGTCGATCAAATGTTTTTTTTCTATTAATTCCATCAACGTTCGAAAACTATATTTCAGATGCTTCTAGGCACTTTCAAAATAATCCATTCACATTGTCATTGGCGTTTTGCCATAATTATAGAAATAGAACAAGTTATTTAAATATTGTTTGTTTGTTATTCACTAAATTTAATGCAATAAATCGCGATAGATGCCATAATTGAAGAGGAAGATGACCATTATGCTCAGCCAACTTGTCACTCAACCGATGATGGTTTTGAACACAGGTGAATAAGTTAAGGATTTTGAAGTTTCGTTTTGACGTGTAACTTGTCTGTCTGTTGTCATCATTTGCCGCAGGTCCGCTCTCTAGTTTCTCCTAATTCCTATTTACAAAAGATTTACGAAAGCCTATAACTAAAGAAGTTTTATCATTTTTGTGATAAAATTAAATAATTATGTCTAGTGGTCAATGGGAAGTTGTCGGAAAGAGTAAGAAGTCCCAAAATGGGAAAGTAAAAAATAATAAAGAAGAAGATAAGAAGATTACTAAGAACGGCCCCAAACTTGAAGACGCTGGTGAGTTTAAAACATTTGCCATAAAATGGTGTTAGCTTTTTTTATCTCTTAATTATCACTAGAATAAACGTCAACTATCAATTTGTTTCAGTGCCTTATTCTCAGACGAAATCATTTTATGCTGGTATGGAAATTGACGATGATAGAAAAACTGCGAGAGATGGTAAAAAAAACGACAAGAAAGGAAAGAAGCATGATAAGAAAGGTGATTCAAAGCCGAAGCCACCGAAAACGATCGAGGAAGCTCTCGAAATGGTAATATTGACCATATTGATACAGGATATGACAATTACCCAACAAGTAAACAATGAGTTGGCACAGTTACACAATTGCCTGCTGTAACCAGTAATTAACTCAATAATTCATGATAAAATCACCTCAAACATTCTTCTTGAGTTACGATTTGATTTACCATAAAAGAATTGAAATTGTTAGGTACCTTCTTTTAAAAAAAAGTTTTATTTATTTATTTTATTTGTTTATTTAAGTTTAAGTTGTGAATACAGGTAAGTAATTATTAAGGTGTTAATATTAAATTGCACAGCTGCATTTTGCCAATGGGGCATACAAACAATATTCATAAACTAAATAATCATTTTCAAAATGAGCTTAACATCCAAATCAGTTAAGTGAATAAAGTTCACAAAAAATAGGAAATTAAATTACATTAGACAATTAATCGATTCTGATGATGAGTTTACTTTCAGATAATGATGATTAGTTCACTTTCAGATTGATCCTGTTGAATTGGAAAACATAATAGCAACAAATAAGGTTCGATTTTCAAATGCTCCTTTAGTATGGCTCAAGGAGATTGCAAGCTTTTTGAATTCCAAAATTCAGATAGAAGTGGATGATCCTACATTTTTAGCGTACTCACCTACTTACCCCATGTCTGAGTTGCCACCAGAAGTCAAGAACTCCCTAAGAAATGTATTAAAAGATGCTGGCAAGGCTAATGCACAGTTATTCTATGATGTCACACTCACTGCACTGGCAAATGATATGAGTAGAGGTAATTCTAATGTTCTTTTTATAAGCATATGGAAATACTTATATAAAAATACTTTTCCTAGAAAATTTTGGAACTTAATGCTAATGTATTCATCTTTTTGCTACAGGACAACTGGTCAATGGGCACCGAATTCTTCTTCAAATGATGGCATGTGACTGTCCTGAGTTCTGTGTTGCTTCGATTGCCAAGAATGCAAGTTTGCGCAACTCATACCAAAACCGACCACCTATTGGTCTTTCATTACTATGGGCTTTGGGTCAGGGTGGTCTAAGTGATTATACTGTGGGCTTCAAAGGTATTATGTTTATTTATTATTATTCTTATTGGATTAGCTTGTGCAGAAAAAGAACAGTTTCTGGTAATATCATAAATTAAATTTTGAAACAACATAAAAATCAAATTATGAACAAAGTAAAAAATATATACCTACTTATAACTATTTATAAGTAGGTATATTATTATGAGTCGTTTTAATAATCACTTAATTTTAAGTAAAGATTAATTAAGATTTTAAAAACAAAACTACCACTCTCAGCGACTGCAGTTTTGTTTTAAAATCTTTGCTTAAAATTAAGTAATCATTAAAAATACTCTGAGTGCGGCTGTAAGATATTATATCAAAGCATATGTAGCTTGTAGAGATAAAAATATGACAAGATGAATCTTGCTGTTTCATACATTTATCACTCACCTATTATCACAAATTTATATCTTTAAAGTATCAAAATAACTACAGCATATTGAATTTGTTTTTAGTCTGGCAGGAACTCTTCTATCCTATAATAGATTTAAAGAACTACTCAAAATACATAATAGGATATTTATCAAACTTATTGGACAGTCACGCGAAAATGGATAGCACCAGAGTTAGCCAGGAGCAATTGTTTGTGATGTTTGACTTGGTTAATAGCAAGAGGGTTAGTCTCCCCAAGGAACTATCAAGTGACCTTATCAAGCAATTAAGTAAATATAAGGTGAGTGTATTAATTTGAAATAAGTTGTTGCATACATTTTTCCCCTGCACCCTTTGATTCAATGTAACCGCGCTGATGGCTGCTGTGATTGGACTTCTGAGTGAAATAACTTTGAGACAAATGTCAAATGTGACGTTTTTGTCTACAAACAAGAAGAGAAGTGATATTTTGCTAGCCAGCTACAACACAATAACATCCTTCCCCACTATTACTACTAGGCGCACCACATCATTAGGTGTGACAGGGCATGGGGAGGCACGAAATTGTTAGGGGGTGGAGAGTGTCGCTTCTTTTCGTAGTCTCTATTTTACCAAAGGGTAAAGACAAGCGCTGTAGCGACGTCACGTCACGCGTCACTCTCTTCTTTCCAGAAAACTAAGGAATTTTTCAAATATTTCAACGAGTTTTTACTCTTAACTTTTCTGGTTTGAATACTCTAAATTTTATTTATTTTCATCTGTCTGAAGATTAATGCACTAAGGTTTTAATTTATAATATGCTTCACAGGATATATATTTCAATAGAAGTGGCAATAAATTACAAGTGACCTTTAATCAACTTATCAAGAAGTTACCTAACCAATATCTATGTGGAAACGCTTTGGACGCATACAATCGAGTGTTGGCGGACAGTCTCGTTGACTGTTTGTCCCGAGATGATTCATGCAACGCCACTTGGCGACAGCTGTTCGTCAAATGTACGAAACAATCGGCTACATTGCTAGATTATATTGGTGAGTTGTGGGCATTTTTATTTACGCCAATATTATAAAGAAGTGTGTAAGTTTGATTACAGGGGTATATCTGAAACTACTGAACTGTTTCAAAAAAACGACACGTTCACTAACCACTTCACTAAAAGTTATGTTAATGGGCGTTTTTATTATTTTAAGTTACCTACATTATATTGTAATATGCAACAATAATAATTATCGTAAAGTTCAAAACTAAAAAAACGGCCAATGGCTGACAGTTATCAGTTGATTATAGGAGTTTTCATATTTCAACAGACAGTAACTGGGCAGAAGTTAGTCCGAAATTGAAGCTAAAATCATTGAAGACGACGGTCCTCCAGTACAAAGAGGTCAGCGCGGACGCCCTCAGGGGCAAAAAGAAAGATGAGACTGTTGTCAGAACGAACAAGATATGCCAGGTAAGTGGATAACCAACTGTCCTAGATAGGATAGCTTGATTGCTAAGTAGCCGTCATTATAGCTAATAAAAATTTTACCAGCTCCAAACGTCAGTAGAGTTGCGGGATGTCAAGATGGTCGAGATTTGGCGGGATTCTCCCGAATTTTTGTATACCCTCCTACTCCTGACAAAGTCAAAAATCTCCTTAAACCAAACTTTATTTTATAAAACAATAATTTAAAATTCCGAATTTTCGTCAAGCGAAACGTTTCTACGTTCCGGGTGAAGCGCGCGGGGCATGAGGTTGTGAGGTGAGGGACGGGACCGCGAGAGACCGAAGCACGTTTGCTTATTGGCCATATAGTTACTAAACGGCAAACATCACATAACCAAGCTGCTGATATATTACGTTAATTTTGGTCATGCTAACAAGTCTAACAACGAGTTCGTGGTCAATGAGTTGCGTCAAAGGTTTTTCATCCTTAGTTTGAGACCAACTGTCAGACAAGTCTCATATAGATGCCAGTTTTGTCAAAATCGAAAGACCAGACCTTTGAGTCTGAGAGTGAGTTTTACGATTTGAAATTGCAAGCCACGGCACTATAGCTTGCAAGAACTTTCTCGGAGCTCTTAGAGGAAACTGAAGAAATCAGCTCGAAATGTCTTCAAAACTGTCACTGTGAAAATTATTGTCCAATGCAGCACCTTATAACATAACAAAATCCATTTTTAACCATTTTTTATCGACATGAAAATAAATGACCGAACCGCCATCTTTGATTCCCGCCAAAAAACTCGTCAGTCAGTACCTATAGAGTATAGATAGGCGTATTTTTTTTTACTGCACTCCGCAGCTCGCAGTGTCTTTTACGCTTTTTAGGGATGTTGGAAGTGAATAAATTATCGAAATTTAGACTTCGATATATCGCGAAAAAAATATCGATATATCGATCAATTTTCAACAGATTTGGCGTTTTTAAGTGTATTTAGCTCAATATTATAAATAGTAATTTTTATACTTAACGTACATTATTTAATGTAAAAACATCTCAAAAAAGGAAGTCATGTTTATCATTATTCCTTTTCATTAGGCAATAATTACAAAAATATCCAAAACTAAAAAGCTATTGTCTAACTAATATTTTTAAACCCATTTATTGAATCAGGCAAACAGTGACTTAAGTTACATGAATTAAAAAATGCGTGAATGTCGTGTAAACTGAATCCATTATGTCTGTTATGCATGAAAAGAGGTAAAAATGCCAAAAAAAACTCATTTCGTAAAAAAATGACAGTTGCTTTGTTTTTCCGTAGAGCAGCCATATGACGCCGGGACGGAAAATGAATTTTTACTCCCATCCGTAGATACCGTGCATTCTTCTTTCTGAAAAAATTGTGTTTTTGATACAATTTTCGATATTGAATATTTTGTATCGATATATCGGATCAAAATATTTTGACTAAAACTATCGATACTTTTTCAACAAGCCTAGTCTTTTTGACGTATCATTTACTAGTTACTACGTCACACCACTCTACAGTCTACAGTCTACGTAGTCTGTGTACTCTAGTGATCCGTCGCGACGTTCGACTTTTTAGATTTATATTCAAAATCCATTTAGAAGATTCCATTAATTTAATTTACGAGATAAGGTGAATCTTATTTGCAGTTTATCCAAAACTAATTTAAATTTATATGCTATCTACTCTCAATTGCTTTTAATATAATGTAAAATTACATGCTAATGGGCGGTGTTTTCTAAATCTTAGGTACCTACCTACCTACTTTGGCCATCTAATTATTATTGGTAAAAATCTGGTTTGATAAATTATTTGACAAAAAAAACTGCGTGATGGTGTGTTTAGTTTAAAAGAATTCGTCTGACGAAATATGTTTATTCAGTATTCCGTTAATGACCTACTCCGTGTCGCGCAGTGCGTATTAGGCGTTGTAACTTGTAAGCGCGTAATTTTTTAATAAATTTACTAAAATTACGTTTACTTGTATTTATCCTTTACGGTAGGTAAATTAATATTATTTTCTACCCCACTTCGAAGTAATTGTTTTTAATTACATGACGTATTGTTTATGTTTAGTTTATTATTCTATTGCCAATTGGTGTGGTAAACATTGGTTGAGTAAGGGCTACTTGCGACCCCCCAAGGAGATCAATAAAAATAGATAATTCCATAACTAGCAAGATAAAAATTGTTTTGTAACCTAAATGTATAATATAATAATCAGACCAAAAATTTTTAAAAACAGACAACCTATGTATATGCATGCAATAAAATTTTTAATGTTTTATTTGATCTTAATTTCTTCTCAAATATCCCCTAGTGTTTCTCTACTAACTGAAGGTTGACTGGTAGGGAATGTCACTTAGTCCATCCTATGTACCTACCATTATAAATTTAGAAATGAAATCGCTTAGGAGATCATTAATGTCTTAGGGTGGTGTTACTCAATTGCAAAAACCATGGATGTAAGATATTATGTCATGATGGCTCCAACTAAAAATTAGTTAACTGTTAGAACTGTGCTGTCTGCTTTTATTTTGTACTCAAATAAAATGTATATTTTCCAGGATATTCTAGACAGAATGACTAGCACTAGAAGATTTCCTTGGCTCTGGGCAAGTTTCTTGCTGCTTGTGGGCATATTCGGGCTGGTGGCATATGACGTGTCTCGAGTTGGTGGCAACTTCCCCAGTGAGTATTAGGCATTTATGCAAACACCTTTCCATTTAAACAAAAACACTCCTCAGCAAAGGTGAACACTGGTGGAATGATCGCAACTTGTGAAAATAACATTAACCTGAGAGATGCCACATGTGACATGACTACTACTCTGCCGTGTATCTATAATGCTTTTATCTACCAAACCCTTGTTTTGAGTAAAGGTGAAAAACATTTAAACCAGTGCAACTTAGCAATCATAAGACTTATTAGATACCTATTTGAAGGTACCAAAAAATAGATCATATAAAATACTTTTGAAAGATTCGTTCTTTGCATTTTATTCAATCATCAGTATTTCTTAAATCAAGATAATATCGAAAACCCACAAATACAAATCGATAGAGATTTTTCCTTATTAATGTAGCATTAAAGCTAAAAATCAACCAGATGTCGGATAGTGACTTTTTAGTTATACCACTGCAGTACTGGCATTGACACATTAGAGTGAGCAGATTGGACTTTGCCTAAGTTCCTTGCTGTTTATTAATTGCACCAATTTTTTATTATTATAACTAGTGTGTAGTAGTTTATTATTAAAACTTGGTGCTTCTGAGAGTGAAGAGTGTATTTTTATCTTTTAAGTCTCCCTTAATCTAATAATTAATTAACATATAATGTTACTAAAGATAATGAAATTAAAACTTAAATTTAGTATAGTATCAGGCAGATAATTAGATATTTAGTAATGTCCATTAAAACTAATCAGTTACCAATGTCACAATGTTACTTTGATATTATTACTTTGATGTTCTGAAAGCCCTAATTTCTTTATCAGTAATTTAAAACAAAAATGCCGTATACAGAAGACAATTACATACTGTATCTTAAATGCAATTATAATAATACTTTTCGGTTATCACTTATCAGTAATGTTATTACTGATTAGGTACCTAAATTGAATTCAATAAAAAATATCTGTTGTCATAACAATAATATTATCTTACTCCTTTTTTACTTGATTCTATTTACAATGTGTTTACTGAATGCATTTTTATATTTTGTTCCCTGTAGAGAGTACAACTGGCAGATTGTTCAATGACTTGGGTATATTAGAGCAAAGTCAACGTGCTTGGCAGAAGTCATTATCAACATCCGCACGCGGTTACCTCTGGTTGGAGACCAATGTACCTGTGTACTACACTCAAACGGTTGATGCGTGCAAACCATACGCACAGTTATCTAAAGACCTCATCATTGTGTCGAGCAAGAAGGCTGGTATACTTTATGAGAACATCAAAGATTATGTTGTTGAGAAAACACCTGTAGTGGTGAAAACCATAGACCAATATGCTCCCGGGCTCATAGACAACATTCAAGGGTACACAATGGCAGGTTATGGTACAGTGAAGAGATATTTTAATGATTATTATCAATTTTCTGCTGAATATTTGAAGACTAAAGTGTTTGTGTGAGTATAACTTGTTACTTTGTTATTTTTTATTATTAGATTCACCAAACTGATAACAATCGCTACTAATATTATAAATGCGAAAGTAAGTCTGTCTGTCTGTTACGCTTTCACGTCTAGAGGGCTCAACCGATCATCATGAAATTTTGCATATGCGTTGTCAGGGGTACAGAGAAGGACATAGGGTACTTTTGTTCTGGAACTCCTGTGGGATCTCTGAAATTGACGCGGGTGCATCCGCAGGGAACAGCTAGTATAACATACAACAAACAAGATAATAATAATAATAAATATTTATTTCTTTCTTTCTTACATCTAAATAGTACAAGGTTGATAAGGTTAAAGATACATTGCAACCTAATATACACAGACAAAAACTCATTCTCCGACCGAATTCAGAGTACTACCAAGTACTACTTTTAATCTACAAATGCCTGTTGTTGGCCTTACTTTCAATTAGGCTGATAAATTTAGCAAATTCTCATAGAACATAGGTATCTACAGTACTTAATAAGTAATAGAATATTTGCAATAAATTTTGTACACAATAATAACTACATGTCTGAAGAGTTGATCAAATACGTATTAATTTGTATGTAGCTTTTCAATACATAAGATTATATCTCAACTTATTTCAGTATTTTTTTTACTTAATTTTAAATCTATTATACTTTAATCATATTGAGACTTAAATAATAATGTAGGTATAGCCTCTAGGGTCTAGAGTCTTGACTAGAGATGCAGATTAGTCGCGATGGATCGTTACTAGTATTTTGACCTTGACCTCAGTGTGACACGTCTGCGCGCGCGCTTGTAGCTCTGTTGCCTGCCTGTTCTACCTCAAATTAAGAATACAATTTACAGAATAACATTCAGTTGCCATGTAATACCTATTATCCGTATTGTTCAAAATTATAATAATGTATAATTTGGTTTTGTATTAATTTAAAAAATATTGAGTAGTTATTTCGTTATTTATTCAGACACAATCTATATAATATTTTATTTTATTCTTTATTGCACATAAAATAACAATATTGCAAACACCTAAAAAATAGGCGGCTTTTAGCGGTTAGTGACGCCACGAGCCCGACCCTAAACTTTAATGCGCTTTTATCTCTGTATATTTTCATTTATTTGAAAAATTAAAAAAAACACGTGTCTATTGTTTTTTTTTTATTTTCTAACTGACGGAGTAATCAGAATTTTGATTTTCAAAAGTCGTCAACATCCCTATTGATTTTAGATGCTTTTTTATCTGGGTACAGGACATAGGACACTTTTAATCTCTGAAACTAACGCGGGTTAAAGCGCAGATGGCGCTGTGTGTTAATGTCTAAGCGTCATTGTTATTTATTACTGGACCCTTATTCACTATGAGCATAACGCGTTGCGTTAAGATAAGGCGCAACCTAAATTGCTTTTCCCTCGTGTTCAAAGAAGTTTCACTTTAAAAAAATACATGTACGTTTCTTTTGTCATAAAGAATATAAATTTCTTATATTTTCGCATCTGGAGCGTTTGGGATAGTGTTTTTGGGATGCGCGTTATGGGCAAGCAATGTTGTTAGTCGTAGTGAATAAGGGCGCTGTTCTAATGTGTTAACAATGCGTCCTGTCCGGCAGCGGCGAGTGGGCGCCGGAGATCCTGCAGGACCGCACGCAGAGCGCGCTGAACACGACGCGGCTGCGCGTCGCCACGTACCTGCACTGGCTGCGGCAGCAGGTGCACGTCTACTCGGAGATACCTTGAGCGCGCGCCTAGTCGCCGCGCCAACCGACGGCAGTGGGGAGGGATGGGCGCTCGGAACTCTGATCTAGTACCCACCCCTCGGCTAGTCGAGTTGACGATCTAGAAATAATATAGATAAGCAATAGTGTGTTAATCCGAACTGGAGAAATTTTGAGTGAATCGTGTTTACTCAAAATTTCTCCGAATCATAGCGCCATTTTGTGTCAACATTTTTTTTATGCGCAACATTTCATTGGTATTGAAAGTGAAACAATTTAATAACGTGAAAACATAATTAAAAAACGTTCTATATAACTCTCAATAAAGCGTTCCGTATCCAAGAATTTAAATTTTGTGGATTAACACGTTATTGCTTATCGGTGTTCAATTATTGTTAACGCTGTAGAAAAATAAGGAACAAATCATCATGTCACGTGGTCCTGCGTGATAATTATTTGAGTCTTGTCCCCCAATTGTTGTCTGGAAGAGATCGCTTTTTAGCGATAAGGTCACATATAGGTGTTTAGAATTAAATTTGGCTGTTTCTAATAATGCTTTCCATGAATTAGTAACTTGTAATTTGTAAGCTGGTTTAACTTTTAACACAATGTTGTATCGAATAAAGTTTCTACTGCAGTACCGCCAATATTAGAGCTATATTAAATTATGTTATAATAATAATTTAATTTTTTTTATACTCTGTTAAAAGTGTTTGTTCCATCGAATAAAGTTTTAATTCATTCGTTCGCCCAATACTGGACTTTTGATTGGAAGATTTTATGTGACCACCTGACATGACGATGCGTTCCTTAGTATTCTATACATTAACGATTATTATAGATTGTCAACCTGGCTAAGGGGGCTGGTGGATTTCGCGCGAGCCCACACCTGAAGATCATACCGCACTAGCATGGAGAATGTTTGAGGTCTGTCTAAGGCTAACTCGATTGTGACCGATTATAATCGATTATTTTTAATAGATAGAAACATCACTATATGTCGCTTCGCATCTCTCTAGTGCTGTTTGAACTTTAACAATACATAATAATATGTTCAACAAACTCATGCGCACAGTTTCAAGTTTCAACGTAGAAGAAGTCACTTGGAAAATAGACCTACAGCCCTTGCGATAGGGTACTGTTTTTATTAAACACCTACGTGACTAAATTGTAAATTTCAATATGACGTGCGATATTCATTGGGTAGTGGATCGATGGTTTTGAATGATGTTAATATCATACAATGTGAAGTTGAAATAGGGAATGTGGCACAGTAAAGTCCCCCGCACTCAGTCGATAGTTTGAATAATAATTGGGAGTGTGCACATACAAGGATTTGAGTTTCATAGCAATTAACGTACCTACCGTTCGATTCAACTCGAGTTTGTTTAAGTGTTACTTTAGCAGAATCAACTCTTACGGCCGCACTCAGAGTCGACTTTAATGATTAATTAGTTAAATATAGATTTTTAATCGCCACACTCAGAGTCAACTTTAATGATTAATTAGTTAAGTATAGATTTTTAAAACAAAACTGCCGCAATCAGAGACGTTCAGTAAATTAATGTTAATTGGCATTTAACGAGATGTTGCTTAATTAGTTAAATGCCAATTAACATTAATTTATTAAACTTGTCTGATTGCGGCAGTTTTCTTTTAAAAATCTATACTTAACTAAGTAATCATTAAAGTCGACTCTGAGTGCGGCGGTTAGACCGATCAAACTATCAGTTACACTTCAGCCATGATACATTTATTAAGGCCACTGGCTAAGAAACCACCAGTTTTACTTGAATATTATTTAAAATGCATAAATAGTTGTGCAAATGTTCTCAAAATGTGTCTGATTAATAGTATTTAGCCCAGATCTCTCGGATTTTTTAAAAAATATGGGCTTTAGTTTATTTTTATCGGTTGAAATTTTTTGCACCCAACAAATTCAATCTTGACTAGTTTTTCATTAAATAAAGAATATTAAGGACAGATTTGTTCAGATCGTTTTTATGTGTATTATGTTCTCACTACATTCGTATATCCTATCCTATACATATATAATATTCTTTATATTAAAGTTAAATATTCAAATTTAAATTGATAAAACTTGGACTTTTGTCCATGTATCTCTTCACAACACTGATTCGTGGATTTTTAACAATTGTAATGTAATACTTTTATCAGTTTACTAAGAAACATGGACTTTTAAGTGTTTTTTTTTAATTATTACTATCAATGTGATTATTAACAACGAAGGTATCTTTATTTGCCCGACCACATATAACACTACATTAGTAGAATTTACTGCTCATTTGACCAGGCGAGCGTGAAAGGTTATTATAGACAAATATCTTAGTTGTTACCTGTGGATAGTGCTTTCCTCTTTTAAATAACGTCGGTTTTTGTCTGAAACTTTTTCAGATCTATAAACGTGTAGTTTATGATGCGAGAATCTTTTATTGTAGATAGTCCAGAGCTGTAATCTTAGAAAGATTGTTTTAAAATCAACAAACATCGATCGAGTAGCAATAATTTTGAAAACATGCATATCTGTTCCGCCTCGTCATACAATGTTTAATAGATTCGTCGTCAGAATTCATGCCTGTATTCTATCATTATATTCTTTAACTGAAATTCTCATTTTTTATATTTCTCATCACATTACACATTTATTTGTTTCCTTCATGTTGTCATCCGTGGATCGCACCTCATATTTAGCGTTGTATAAAGATACAACGAATGTTTGCATTTTATCTCTTTCTTACAAAGAATGTAAGAAAAAGATACAACGCTACATTCGCGTTATACTGATGAGTGTGACTCAGACAAAACGTAGTGATTATTTATTCTCTTTAGCCCAGGCATCAGAAACATTCCCTTTTATGCATTTATTCAAACGAAAATAGTCACATACTTAAAACATGGATTTTTAGTTTAATATGTGTGCTCTCCATGCTAAAAAACTAGACAAGACCATAGATCTACTAGTTAAGGAGACATTATAACTCTTGTTTATCTATTATATTCTATTGTGTGGTACGAATATTTTAAAGGTACATGAACATGCTTATATACATATAATATATCATGCAATCAAGTTCATACAATATTTGAATTGTTTCGGTTTGTGTATTGAAAGTTGTAATGAATTTTTATTTTATTTACATGTAATTTATGCAAGTGAATGTTTGATTTTTTCAAGACCAATTGTGGGTTTGCGATGCTTATACGAGAAGTGCGTTCTGAAAATTTGTTTAGTTTGTAATATTAATGTTATGGTTTTTCGGAAAGAGAGCGTAAGCAAAGACTTCATGTATGTACTTTTAAATAATTATTTGTATCAATAAATCATTTAAAAAAAAAAAAGATTAATATTGTCAAAATAAAAGGATGTGTTCGGTCCCATCTCTCTGTTTCTAGCTAAATGTTGTGCTCGTCTGAACTATTTGTAAGGGAGTGTAAAGTAAAATAAAATATTGTTAGTGATTTTACTGTGGATTTCATTTATTTCATCCTTATATTTTATTATTTACTTATTATTGTAGATATCGCTTATTTGCTGTTAGGAAAAAACAGTTTGTTGGTATTGTTATAAACTGCTTCAGATAGTTCATCAGTGTTCTCATTTCGAATCGCGGCCAATATCTCCAAAACTTGCCTGTAACAGAAATCAATCGTCAAATTCTATACGAACACAGAACCAAACGACCACAGACCGGCTGCCCTACGGAAAAACGGAGCAACTGCCATTTTTTTTTCTACTTACAACCATCAAAAAGGCTTTGGTTTTAGATAAATTAAAATTAAGAAAATATTTAAACTATGGAAGATTTGTTTTAAATAAAGCTATTTCCGGTTTTTAGCTTCTGTAAAATTTATTCAACTGCAATTACTTTGTTTTTAGGGCAGCCCTGACCGAGAGGTAGATAGTACGATGATGATGATAACACGTCTTATTACACCTTACATTCTGATTTTACATCTGATATTGTATCTGATTTTACATTCAAGGCGGTATCCGACTCCTCGGAATCAACGCCCAATAAAATTTTTCGGCTATTTTTATGAGGATATTTTTGCGTCAATGATTACAATATATAATATATATCAAAGAACTAAAACCTATGTATTTAGCGTATTAATATTATTGGACAAAAAATGCTTTTCCACAGACACCTACCCTAAGGCCTTTTGCACATTATTAGAAATTTTCTTGTGTCTTACATGCATCCGACAAAAATTACTATGCGCGTGTCTTATCCGACATTTCTTGTTATATGCACGGTCCATATAACAACCAAAGCGACTGGATGTCTTTTAAGACATTTCTTATAATGTGCAAAAGGCCTTACAGCACCATTGGTTTCAACGTCACGTGTTGTCTATAGCCACGTCACATTACAACCCAATATCTTCATCTATACATATAAATAAAATCGAAGTGTCTCTTTGTAATCTCAAATTAACAGCTTTTCACTAAAGTATATTAAATACGGAATCTACATAAAAAAAAAAACAAATTTAAATTTTTTTCTGACTGTTTGTTCCGGTTAATCTCTGAAACGGCTGGACCGATTTTGACGGGACTTTTTCTTACAGATAGCTAATTTTATAAGGAGTACCTTAGGCTACTTTTTATCCCGGAATTCCCGCGGGAACTCCGACATTAATGCGAGTGACACCTCGGGGAGTAGCTAGTTTATTTATAAAAGAAAATAATAGACTTACACTATATTAACAGGCTCATTCCTGCCCTTCACTAGGCTACCAGAGTCGATGGAGTACTTTTCCCTTTTCACTGTTGGCCACTTGGTGACCACGTGCTTGTAGCCGGGATGTGTCGGCTTCACCTCACACCAAGGGCAGTCTGTCTCTATCATTAATCTATCTCGAGGTATGTTTGCAGCCACCTTCAAGTTTTCTTCTGTTCTTAGTGAACTATAAAAAAGCGTGTGTGTAGAACTGTAGGTGCATTTACAATCAACTGCAGAAATATGTAGGTATACACTTTTGGTAGTCACTGAACCTTCTTTGGTAATAGAGTTCAAATACTGACCAAAATGTATGCATATTGGTGCTGCTGACTGTACACAGGTAAAATATAGAGATGGGTATGGATTGTATTTTCACATAGAACAATTTTATTTTGTTAATCTCTCAACAATTTAAGTGATACCTGGGCCCTTACCAATAAGATTCCTAGTCCATAACGCGTGTTTCAAAACCACGATCTCAAAAGCTCTAGGAACCGGATTTACGAAGAGATTCGCATGCAAATATTCATATAATATAAGCATTTGCATGCGAATCTTGCGATTCCGTGTGCGAAGTTCGAAAGATTCAAAAATACGGTCCCAGGCGCCAAAATAATGGAAATCAATACGTAGTAAACGTATTTTTTTTGAACGAACAAACAATTTTAGTGGCGCTTTATCTTAACGCGCTGTGTTATGGTAATCTGTCTGGTACAAACTCAGACGAAATAAAAACTTTTTAAAAACGTTTTTATTTCGTCTGAGGGTACAAACTGTTTAGTTTGGGACAGGGTGGCATTGTGTGATTATGAGTCCAAGGCTCCGAGCAATAATAGGGATGTTGACTACTATTGAAAATCAAAATTCTAATTAGTCCGTCAGTTAGAAAATAAAAAAAAAACAATAGACATGTATTTTTTGCTTTTTTAAATAAATTAAAATATACAGAGATAAAGCGCATTAAAGTTAGGATGAGGCGGTCGTGACGTCACTAACCACAAAACCGCCATACAAACTGTCAGAATAGTGACGTCACGCGAAATTTTAACTCAATATATCGCCGTTATATTTTGATTACGTAAAAAAAGAAACAATATGTGTCCAATATTTTTTAATAATCTACAAGACGGACTAAAAAATAAAAATTAGTCAACATGCCCATTACCATCTAATTACCATCCATTTATTCCAATATACATCCCAAGCGCTAGTATTTTATCTAAATCTCCCTGAGACCCATCAAACGAATGCACCACTCCTCCAATAACTTTTTCCTGGTTTCTGCTTAAAATTTCCACTAAGTCGTCGGCGGCCGCACGGCAGTGTAGAAACAAGGGTAAATTGAACTCTCTACTCAATTGTAGCTGGAATTCGAAATATCTGTAAATAATAGGTATTTTGGATATAAATGATAGTGATATTACTAGCAGTTATAGCATACATTTTGGGATTATCTCAGGAACCCTTTATGGCACCAGGATAAATGTATCATAAAGGTTGATCTACAGTTGCTTCATTTAGTAGCTTTTGTGTGATGCCCACACAAATAGAGTGTTACTTGATTGGTTCACAAAAAGAGACCACAATGAAGAATTTTTAGGCTTACTCATTTGTGTGCGTATTAATATACAGGACTGAAATTTGCTATATTGAATAGGCTTGTTTCCGGGGTATGAAAATCAAAATTCTATTTAGTCTGTCTTGTAGATTAATAAAAAATAAGAGACCTGTATTTTTTGCTTTTCAAATTATTGAAAAAAATACTAAGATAAAACACATTAAAGTTTAGGAGTCTTGATGTCATAACGTGCTATAAATTGTAGCATGGAGTGACATCATGCGACATTTCAACTTAATGTATCTCCGTTATTTTTATATTATGTAAAAAATGAAAAAATATGTGTCCAATATTTTTTATTAATCTACAAAACGTAAAAATTAAAATGTAGTTGACAAGCCCATTATCATATTTAGGTATTTATCCTCCAACCTTAGCCTTTTTTTAATAACCTGTATCTATCTATCTATTAAAACTGAAAATTTATCTACTCACTTTAACTGTATATCTTTTCCACAAAAGTGCAGTCTTTCATAGTCCAACCCGCATTCACCAATGGCCACAACCTTGTCCTTATTCTGCATTATTAAATCTTTTAAGCCCTGAAGATAGATTTCAGGATCAGCCACAAATTCTGTGCATCTTGTTGGGTGACATCCTACGGTACAGAATAAGCGTGCTGAAAAATTGCGACTAAATATTTATGTACTCCCATGTGTACTCTACATTTTATTTCCAACTATCTGACATTGGTGGAGTCACTGAATAAAACGCAGTGACCATTTAGTAAAAGGAAAAAGAAGACTTACAATCGGAACGGGATAAGTCAATAGCTTTTTTACTATCAGTTAAACTGCCTCCTGTAATTATCATCTTGTTTATTCCACTGGCAAAACTCCGGCCAAGTACCTTCTCCAAATCTGGCTCGTGCTTTTTAGATCCATTATATACACCCTGATACATGTCATCAGTGAGGTTAGCGCCTATATCTGAAAACAAGATTTTACGCGGAGTTCCCGCGGTAATCCCGGGATAAAAATACCCTATGTCCTTCTCTGTACCCCTGGAAAAGGTGCATACAAAATTTCATAATGATCCGTTGAGCCGTTACGGTGTGAAAGCGTAACAAACAAACAAACTCACTTTCGCATTTTTAAGATTAATAAGGATTAAATAATCACCTATGTATTTCCTTAGAGTACTTGACATTCTTCTCATTTACTCAATAAGTATTAGTACAAGAGGAATAATTTCTTTCTAAATAAATAAAAACTAAAAAGTATTTCTTTAGAAATGTTAGAAAATTATTAAAAAAGAAATGTTGGAAAATGACAAATGTCAAAAATTACACCTTGGCATTTGACATTTATGACATCATGCCATTGCCAGTGTCACGACTCACGATAGATCACACACTACCATCGACCACACAGCCCATAGACGCCTAATAACAGGCGAATGGCTCCTGACAACACATCTGACTTATAGTTCCGATATAAATGTCCGCGCGGAAATACTCAATCAGTGTCGACCACTACTGTGACCTGTCAACACGATCGGAGTGCATAAAGGAAGTGCTAAAAAAAACTCAAAATGCCTCAGTGTAGCATTAAATGGTGCGGTAAAAAAAGCAACACATCTAATATGGAGAAAGATGGGATAACATTTCACTTGTAAGTAACTATTATCTTTATTTGTTTATGAGAAACAAGGAAATCAACAAATTTTTTCGCAAGTACGGAGTTCACGGTTCACTGGTCGTGGTTTTAAAACAAAGTACTCAACCTATCGTGCCGTCTCATTCTTTCCCGTTGCGTAAATTAATCTATTTCTTTCCAACGTTTCGTGGCGCGTGTAACTAGCGCGTGTGGCCTTGAATTAGCCAATCACGGCGTTGCAACCCCGCTTCATCTTACCTCAGCTAGTTGCCAGAATGCATTCAATACGCAAAATCAAACATTAGGCGTCTATGGGCTGTGTGGTCGATGCACACTACGAACAGCTTCGCTTACTGCTAAGAGCCAAGATACGACGAGAAGAGTGACTGTTTCTAGTAAACAGACATAATAAATGCATACTATCGCAGCTGGCTGCACTAAAAGCAATGCGCCTAGGTAGGTGCCTAGTTTATCGCCATGCAAGCCACGCAGCGAACGAACGTGTAAGTTATTTTTTGTAATTCTCCTAGTGATTTTGCTTTTTTTTCAGGGAAAGCAAAGGAAACTTAGTCCATACAGCCAATTCGGATGATTTTTTTTCTTCTTCTGCAGTTATTTACATCGAAATTCATTGGTTAAAGTCTGTATAATGTTATTTCATCTACATGCCAAACATTAAAATAAACCAAGTTACTATTACATTTCGCAATTAAATGATTTGCTATTGTTTTATCAAAAACTACATACATGTTATTTTTTTTCTAGAATTCTTGGTGAAATAGGATTTTTTTTAGTATTTTGTACGATCCCTTAAAAAATAAAGTTGGCAACACTGCGGCTCCAGGAGAAATTTCGAGTTGGCAACACTGATTATGTCACTAAGCTAATAACCTTGTATGTAACCACTGTATATCTTGTACACAGCATAGCTCCTAGTTTATCTCTAAGCTTGACACCTATGGTGTGGCCTTAGCCTTAAATTATTAAAGAACCAGCGCGAATATGGATTCGTAATTTCGCGCTGGTTCCTGCATTTGCAATGATCTGAAGAATGGCGAGGGCTATACTGCCGATAGATGCTAAAGGTCTATAGTTTAAATACATTAAATAAAACATTAACATTAATTAATTTTTTATTCGAGACAAATACTCATAGACACCTACTCCAGCAAATAGGTATTTTAATGCGTGTAAGTGCCGATAAAAAGTGTCTTGTCCTGGTACATAATTATGAACAGGAACGGATGGTCAGCGTGGAAGGGCATCGGCGGCGGTGATTTGTAATTTGAAGACAACGGCACAGCAATGAATCCTGTTGACAAACGAAATATCATACTTTTATGTAACTAGATGGGTAATCAATCAACCTGGCTTATGTCAGGTTAGTATAGTATTATATTATCTGTGGTCAGGTACTTGGGTTTCAATGCTTGGGCGTTTAGGGGGTTTAAACCCAAGCACCGGGCTTAAACCGGGTTGATTGCCCATCTATAAAATCTTACTGATTTTTTTAACCCACGTGCAATATTTATGACAAAAATGCTACTCTGGTTATAATTTTACCGTGGAGATTTTTCTGGTTTTTGATTTTTTTTCCTATTTTTATACCTACAATAGAAACGATAAATAAAAAAAAATACTAAAATAAAAAAAAAACAAAAGAAAAATACATAAAAAAAACTATAATAACTTATTAAAGTTTAAAAACTAAACCACTAAGTTTACGGCAAAGTGCAATTTGATAGCCATTAATAAATACAGTAGGTACCTATATTGCTTTTAAAATCAGCAGTTATAAGGACGGACGGTAGTTTCTTTTCAAATTTCGAAGATATAAAAAATCAAATTTAGTGCACCCGTTTTTTTTTTTTTATAATTTTACCTTAGAACTAGGTGCGACCGTGCGATTCATTAAACTGTTTCTGAAATTGGTAATTTTATTTATTTGTAGCCTCGTAGGTAAATAAAATCGTATAAGGTCGTAACAACGTTTCTTTCGATTGATAAATTGAACTACCTACATCTATTTCAGTAGAATCTGAAATTCTGTACATTGAATATTTTTAACAAAAAAAAAGTCGGGGGGCGATAAAAAAAGAGTAGGTAACCAACCACAAAAAAAAGATTTTAAAATTCTTTCTGTCTGTCTGTTCGCGATAATCTCCGAATCTACAGAACGGATTGTCATGCTGTTTGCACATGTAGATTAAGCTTAACCTGGAGCTACATATAGGTTTTGTTTCATTTAAATCGGATATCTGGCCAAAAAGTCGTTTTATAAGAATGTTTAACGTGGGTGAAACCGCGGAGCACAGCTAGAATGTATTATTATAATGTAGCTAAATGTCATTTGGTTTTGTTTAGGTAGGTACCATTTCAATTTCGACCATTCGAATCGTATAGGTAGGTATATTATGTTTGATTTCGACATACGTACCTAATATCACAGTATTAGCAACACATACGAAATAATTTAATGTGTATAGGTTCCGATAAAAAGTATTTTGTCCTCGTGAAGAATAGCGAAGACGAACGGGTGGTCGGCGTGGAACGGCTGGGGCGGTGGCGGTTCGTATATCGAGGACACGGGGAATGCAATGACTCCTGCAAACATCGAGCCAATTTGAACCATAGATAATATAGGTAATCATTTGAACAGATAATAGGCTAGTTTGCTGGGTAAAAAAATCAAAATTCTATTTAGTCCGTCAGTTAGTAGTAAAAATATAAAAGACACGTATTTTTTGCTTTTTTAAAATAATGAAAATATGCATAGATAAAGCGCATTAAAGTTTAGGGTGGGGGACTCGTGATGTCAGAGCTCGCTATGACGTGCGAACAAACTGTAGCGAGGCGTGACGTCATGTGAAATTTCGACTTGATATATCTCCGTTATTTTTTGGTTACATAAAAAAAAAAAAATACGTGTCCAATATTTTTTAATAATCTACAAAACGAACTAAAAAAGAAAGTTTTTTAGTCCGTTCACGTAGTGGTCATATTATACTCTTTGTAGAGAACTTCAATCTACTGTTATTGTTCTGAGACTTCAATAATCGTAAAATATGTCATAGTATTTTTTTGTAAAACGGTTTCGAAGAGCCCCCCAGTAGGTCGAGGCCACGTTGAAAAATACTGCGATAGACCCAAGTTCGCGGCTGTCGATGAAAATTAAGAGTAAACTGGAGCAGCATTTTTGCGATAAATAAATAAATACCTAATGTTATCGTTGATCGGGATTCGGGAGCAGGTAAACGTTCCCAAGAGCCTAGCTTGAAAGTGTAAGTTTGTACACTAGATACTTTATCTATACATAGGTATAAATAAAATTGAAGTGTCTGTTTGTTATTCCAAATTAACAGCTTTTTACTAAATGCATATGAAAGTGTATACGGTAGGTACTTAAATAAAAAAAAACAATTTTGAAATGTTTTTCTGTCTGTCTGTTGGTTCCGGCTAATCTCTGAAACAGCTGGACCGGTTTTAACGGAACTTTCACTAGCTGATAGCTGATGTTATAAGGAGTAAAATAGACTACTATTATTTTAGAAAAAAGAAATCCTGCGGGAATTCAGAAACTCACGCGGGTACAGCTAGTTACTTAAATATAGAGCAAAAAGTGTCCTCAACAAACCAGTGAAGGCCCCAGCAGTGGCGCCCTCTTCGTCGATCCTAGCGAACGCCTTGTGGAACGCTTTGGAAACGACCACGGAGTCTCCTTTGACGATGCCACTGGCTGCGTCACTGAACAGTTTCGATATTCCCATCTGAAAGGTAAAAATCATTAAAATACCCACGAAAGCTGGGTACCAATCAATTCTGTAAATAACAACAAAATTACCAACATAGTCATCTAATCGACGCACTAAATTATTTTTTATTCATCATAGGAACTTTTCTTTTTATTCAATGTGGTAATGCATTTAGTTAGTTTCAAGTAGGTCGGTACCTAAAATAAACGTTGAAATTGCAGACCATGGTGCTTTAGTTTGCAAAATCATTTCGGAGCTCTTGAAGGTCACCGAATAAATCAGCTCGAAACGTCATATTTCTTCTTGCGCACACAAAAAACCACCACCGCGTAAATTTTATTAATATCACCATAAAATAATAAAATGCACTTTCAACAATTTTTTAACAACAAGAAAATAAATTACGGAACCGCCATCTTCGATTACCGCCAAAAGCTCCATTGTGAGACCATTGATTTCTTTTTTTGTAAAAAAAAAAAACCATTGATTTCTTTTTAAATTTTTCGTAACTTGAATTTCGAATTTGCCGTCACAAGCACACCCCGTACTGTACGGCACACAAGCCGCCTGCGTGCAGCTGGCAGCAGCTGCTGTAGTGGGGAGTTCAGTCGGTTCGCATTGTACGAAGTGGTCGTGGCACCGATCCCCCTACTTCGGGCAGGCCAGCGACACTCCGTTGAACAAAAAGTTACTATGGATTTATGCGCGAACTTTTTTTCCAACTTTGGAATACTTAACCGGATTTCTATGACCGCGTCATACATTGCATTGGTATGGTTAGCACAAAATGCTTTCATAGATCGGATCAGCGATTAGTATGAAAGTGCCTACTCTGAAACGTAGTGATTATTTGCTCAGTGACCTTGGGCAGCAGCGTGGTGAGGTCGAGCTCGCTTTCGATGTCGAACTTGGGCATGCGCACGTCGATCTCCACGCCCGCGGGCTCCAGCTGGAACACGTCGGAGAGCAGCCCGTGCTGCTCCACCTTCTTCAGCAGCTCCGGCAGCCCGTCGGCCGCGTTCGGCAGCACCACCACCATACGGAACCCTGTCTCCTTGTAGGGTAACTCCACCAGCTGTATGGGTCAAAACCAAAACGATACTTGACAAGCGTGTTTAAAGGCGTTCTTACACGGACAAATTTTTAAGCTTAACAGATTACCCAGCAATTGTAACTTAGCGATTTGCGCATTTCATGGTGGTACTAGGTACCTACCCACTTTTTTATATATTATAGTCATTTATCATTATTATAGTCGTTTCCGAATGCTACCTATGGCTAAGGCCACACTACAAAGAGCTTCGCTAATTGCTAAGAGTCATACTACTCGCTGAGTGACTAATAATATTAATAATAATAATAATAAACTCTTTATTGAACACCACTTAAAAATAAACAATTACAAAAACAATTTTACTACAAGGTGGAACAATCGGCGGTCTTATCGCTCAGAGCGATCTCTTCCAGACAACCATTGGGTGCATAGGGAATATTATAATCTACTAATCATAGTCAACAGACATTTTGCATACTATCGCAGCTGGCCACACTGCAAGCGACTAGGTAGATGCCTAGCTAGTCACCATGCGATGCCAGATGCCAGGCCAGCTGCGATATTATGCAATATGTGTGTTCACTAGAAATCACTCATTGAGTAGCTTGGCTCTTAGCAATAAGCGAAGCTCTTTGTAGTTGGCCTTAGCCTAAAACTTTATGTTAGAATTTTCTTTTCAGCAACGTTCCTCACACTTGCTAGGATTTTTCCAGTTTACATTTGATGTAACAAATTAAGTTTGTGTATTGGGATCCGTAGATTACGAAAATAGCTTAGTGAGAAAACTGGTATATGGCTAATATGGCTTTTGCGGCGTTGTTCCAGGCACCCATCGACTTGTAAGTAACATACAACCTATTTCTGTTTACTCGGAGGGTAAATAGGTACAAAAAGGTGGTTTTTAAGTACTTATATATTTTAAAATTTTTACTTATTGCACTTTTCGTTTGCTTATTGAATATTTGTTCTAGATTTAATCTTGGGACAGACAGTTTTAATATTTGAAAAAGTGTATGTGAAGTGTGTGTGTTGAACTCACTTTGGCGTCGAGTGTTTTGCTTTCGTAGTAGAAGAGGGAACTCAGCAAGTGCATCATCGGCTTCTTGACAGTGACGTCACTGCTCACGCGGAAGTCCTCCTCTTTTGTCTCGCTAGCGTTAAACGGAACACCCCAATGGCCCTGGAAACGGACATGTGCATGGTAACTCAGGTACAGTCTACATTAGAAATATTCTACTCGTCAGTAGTTGCACTTTATTACCAACTTTCTTTTCTTTCTTCTTTTTTATGGACTTTCGCATTTAGTGCATTTAGCCAGTTTCAAGTAAAATTAATTAGATCAATTTTTTTCCATTAAAATGCTTCGTTGTACGGTTTGAAATTGTAAGCCACGGTACTATTGCTTGCAAGAACTTTCTCGGAGCCGGAGAGGAAACCGAAGAAATCAGCTCAAAACGTCATATTATATCTTCTTGAGCACATAAAAAACCGTCACAGTGAAAATTATTGTCCAAAACAACACCTTATAACACAACAAAATCAATTTTTAACCATTTTTTATCGATATGAAAATAATCGTCATCTTTGATTCCCGCCAAAAAACTTATAATTATTGCAATGAAATTAAGGAAATAAACGACGGTCGAAAGTACTGTAGAATTAGGTATTATCATGAAAATTAGTTAACGTATTTAGATATTTTATTCTATACTAGCAGTGCCCCGCGGTTTCACCCGTGGAAATTTCGGAGTTCCCGCGGGAATTCCGGGATAAAATGCACCCTATGTCCTTCTCTGTACCTACCCCTGACAACGTGTATGCCAAATTTCATCATTATCGGTTCAGTCGTTAAGGCGTGAAAGCCAAAAGCAAAAAAAGAAAGAATTGCTGGTTTAAAGATAGAAGATGGACATTATAGATCAATATCATAGAGTTTATATGGCAGAAGGCGCAGAAAGACAACGAATTATTTTCATTTGACACTTGATTTAATGAAACTAAAAACGCATAACCTTTAGGTAACTTATAGTATATTACCTGGAAGAATATAACATTTAATAAAGCGGCTACGACGGTCGGATCGATGGCGTCTTCTGGCATCGGATTTTTGATGTGACCCTGGGTTTTGGCTTCCGCCTGAAAACGATAGATACATGATATATAAATATACCTACTCATGACTTTATTATGTTTAGACAGCTACAACTTTTGAAGTATATTTATTTTGGTTGATTGCTAAATATTTTAGGTGTCACAACGTGCATATTGTATCTAATCGCAAAACCGCAATATTTTTATTGTAACCGAAAAATGATAGAAACAACGAATGTTTTTGTTTCGAAACCAACTGTGAGTGGAATAATTGGAATGATATTAAATAAAGTTTTGGAAGTTTATGAGCATTTGCTCATAGCCGTGGTGCGCCTGCCCCGCCTTCATTGCCTTTCTAGTTGATATATTCTTTACTCTGTGGTGAAAAAGATAATAGCCTTTTTCCTGTAGACAGTTGAGGTCTTACCCAATGGTTGATAGTTTTAGCGGCCGCCGTGGCGTCCTCGAAGCTGATGGCTTCCACCTCGCTGCGGAACGACCGACTGGCGGTGGCTTCGAACTCCTCAGCCAACGTGTACTTGTTCGACACGTAGATTTTATTCGCCAGTGTCAAGTAACTTGCGTCCATGTCAGCGAACCGAGCGCTCAGCGAACTGTACGAGTTGAACAGCTGCAAGATCACAGTGATATATTTATATTAAATAAAATAGGTAGGTAGGTAGGTATATTTTATTTTAAAATGTACTTGCCCAATACCTAATTATAATTTAAATTTGTTTATTGCCATCAAAGCTGTGATACAAAAAATAAATACACGAAACTTAAATAAAGTATAGGTAAAAATATGTAGATTGACAATACGCTCGGCCGCTAAGTTTTCCCCTTGAACCACGCAGACGCAGCGGTCAAATGATCTCATGCTAACAAAATGCCGTTGGCTAGCAGGCAGCAGCTCAGAAGAATAACTAAAGCAGTTAGTTATGCTAGTTATTCTTCTGAGGCTAGCAGAGACTATTGTCTATAGATATTACTTGACGGAAAGCGATGTGATTGGCTATTTCAAATGTACTTTGTGGTGACTGGTATTTGATTGCGTCGCAACGATGTGATTGGTTTTTATTTTAATTAAGTCCAAGAAGTATGTGATACTAACGAAATTCTAGTAAATATCTACATGTACCTGTCTGTCTTCTCACGCTTTAATTAAATTTAGGTAGGTAGTTAGATACAAAGGCTATTTGACAATTTTTTTTTTCTCTTAATTCTATTATTAAACACGAGGAATATAGTATTATATTATCTGTGCACGAGGTAAAAGTAATTTAAGTGGCGCCTCATCTTAACGCGATGCGTTATGGTCATAGTGAATAGGGGCCCTGCACCTCCCTATCTGAGCGCCACATCGCGCGTGGGTGTTGCTCACCTCGGTGTAGTTGGAGGCGCCGAGGGCCGCCACGACCTCCTCGCTGACGGGCCCCGGGGCCCCCGCCGAGTACAGAGACAGCAACGTGAACACGCCCAGCGGGGACGCGATCAGATTCTTCTCCTCCGACGACTGGTATGCCTCCTGTTACAAGCAAACAAAAACATTAGACTAACTTTCCCCGATTTTGCGGCTTCGCCTAAAAGATTTATTACCTACACTTAAACTTATCCTTACGCTAAAGTAGTCGATTAGTACAACATAATGTATGGATGGATGACTGGATGGATGTTTGTTACTCTTTCACGCAAAAACTACTGGATGGATTTAAATGAAACTTTACAATAATATAGCTTATACATCAGATTAACACATAGGGTACTTTTTATCTCGAAATTCCCGCGGAAACTTTGAAATTATCGCTGGTGAAACCGATAATTTCGGTTAAGCCAGTTAAAGCCAGTTATAAGGATTTACCTAAGCTATTTCTGTAGCGAATTTCATCCGAATCAGTCAAGCCGCTTCAGCGCGAAGAAGCCTCACAAACTCTCGTATTTTTAATAGGTAGGTTACACTAATATTATTAGTGCGATTTTTAGTTAAAACAACAATGGTCTACGAGTATACCTATAGTTATTTTTAAATCAAATAGGTAGGTAGGTACTTAATATTTTTTTCCTATTCTCAAGTAAACAAGTAATTAAGCGGCAAGGTAAAATAAAAACTTGTGTATAGGTTTCCGGCAATGACTGTTGTCTATTTCTATATCTTCTTACATATTTTATTTAATTATTTTATTTTAAGAAATATAAAAAAAAAATGGTAAATACAATTCTTTGTGATATTCCGCGGATATTCTGGGATAAAAAGTAGTAGTTTAGATATTATGCCCTTTTCTGTACCCACGACAACGTGTAGGTATTGCATAATAATTTTTGAAGGTAGTTTGAGTACCTACCTACGGCGTGACCTTGTAACAAACTCACTTTCGCATCAATTATTAGGATTTTATTAGGTAGTAGCGGACTTATCAATTTCTTTTTAAATCTATATCTACATATAAATATAAATAAAATTGAAGTGTCTGTTTGTAATTCCAAATTAACAGTTTTTCACTAAATGCATGTGAAAGTATATACGGTAAGTACCTACTTAAAAAAAATAAAAAAAAATCTGTCTGTCTGTCTGTTTGTTCCGGCTAATCTCTGAAACGGCTGGACTGGTTTTAACGGGATTATTATTATTGTTATTACCTACATGTAAGCACTCTGCTCAAAATGAAAGGCGCCAAAGAAATGCCCGCACCACAGATAATATGCCCGCACTCATAGCAAAATTGTCCTGTATGTGTTCATTTGTGTTGTGTTTCTCCTTCGTTTGAATAAATCTTTCTTTTATTTTCTTTCTTTTCAAAATGCTGGGACAGTGATCGTTTTGGTTTCTTTAATGGTGCGTATGTAACATGTTAGATAACTTGTGTTATATAACAATTTCACATCATGTAACATTGTTAATAAACATTGCAATACAAAAAAAGACTACTCAGTGCTATCTATATCTATCCACAATGTCATCGCTGAGAGGACGTTTCACTAGCTTTGGCAGCGACAAAACCAACGTAACTAAGTTATATAAAATATTATATAACATTCAGTGACCACATTATCTGAAATATGTTATTATGTAGACAATACGCACCGTTATTCCCAAAAAAAATTGTCTTTAAATATTTTATTGTGTTGTGTTGTTTTTTCTTTCTCACGAGTACCTACTTACAGTGAGCATTTTAATGGAGGCTTTGTCGATGGCGTCTCCGAGCGGGGTCTTGTCGAACTCGTGGCCGAGGTAATGGAACACCTCGTCGTCGGCGGCGACGCACAGCCCCATGGCTACAAGCGCTGCAATTTAAACACACCGTCACAAACACAGAACAGAAAATGACAGATATCTAGAAGGGACACCAACTTAGTTTAGTATGAAAACAGATGAAAACCAGTGTCGCCGGGTGATTTTCGCGCACAAAACTATTCATCACGCTTAAAAACATTCATTAACGTAAAGAAATGTATTAAACGCTTTATGATTGTGTTTTTATTTAGTCATTGTTTTTAAAATTCACAGTTTTGGGAATATTGTAGTAAATGTACTTGGGATGGCAGCAAAAGAAGTTTTGGGCAAAGAAGTCTAGAGCGTTTGCTCTAACTTCCTTTGCAACGGTAGCGCGCCTGCCCCGCCTTCATGTCCTCTCTATAGTCAATTTTTTTTCTCTGTGGTCACAAACGTTACACCTGTGACCACTGATTCACTACTAGATGCCTGTGACACTCTATACAAGTGAATAATATATTTATCTTTCCACTACTACCACCGGCGGGCGGTTTTACCGCCGCACTCAGAGTCGACTTTAAGTAATTAAGTTACATCTCATTAAATGCCAACTAACATTAATTTACTGAACTTCTCTGATTGCGGCAGTTTTATTTTAAAAATCTATACTTAACTAAGTAATCATTAAAGTCAACTCTGAGTGCGGCGGTAAAGCTTTTGCTCGCGGCAGATATAAATGTAATAGATAGATATATATGTAGGTATGTTATGTCAATCAATTTCCTATCGCTCAGGTACCTACAATAGATAGTTTTTGTCTAGATACCTATATAATTCATACCCTATGTTCTTTTCTGTGCCTCTGACAATGTGTATGCGAAATTTCATTATGGTCAGCTTTTCGCTATACGTGAAAACAAACAAACTCACATTTTTATTTATAACTAACCGTGCTCCGCGGTTTCACACGCGTGAGTTGCGGAATTCCCGCAGGAACCCCAAAGTAGTCTGATATATTAACCTTGTCCTGACAATAACGAACACAAAAAAATTTTAACAAAAAATATAAAACCGACTTCCAAAAACACAAAACTGAAAAGCTAAAAAATAAAAAGCTAAAAATAACAAAATACCGATTTAATCCAAAAGACAAAAACACACGTAATATTATTATTGGTTTGTGCTACCACTGATCGGTTTGAATTCGGTGACAAGCCCGCTGGTGGCTGCCCACTTGGGTTGTTCTGCTCACGAAGAGCTGGTGGAGGGAGTCGACTTAGCCCATCTTCCCCCTCCATATTTGGCTTTTCACCGACTTCATACCGATCAGTGGTTTTCAGTTAATTCATTAACACGTAGTATATATATACATATAGTATATATTTATAAAATTATATAAATAATATTACCATGAATATATTAAATAAAAGCAGATACAGAAATAATAATAATGTTCATTCATTCTTCATTGTTTTTGGTAATTTACTATCTAAATAATGTTTTTTTTATTCTGGGAAAACAACAACAAACAGACTCACCTTGAAAACTGCATCTAGATACCTACTTTGTGACCGGTCATGATGTAATTTGCTGACTATTATTTTATAGGTTACTAGCTGTTCGCCGCGGTTTCACCCGTGTTAATTTCGGAGATGCCGCGGGAATTCCAGGTTAATAAGTACCCTATGTCCTTCTCTGTACCTACCTACCCCTAACAACGTGTATCTATCTATATGCAAAATAAGCGTAAACTCAGACCAAATAAAAACTAAAGACGGAACGCGTAGAACAAACAAGTGAAGCCAGGAAAAAGACACCACTGCACGCCGTGCACGTACACAGAAACAAGCACACACTTACAAGAAAAAGACACCGTACCTGGGAATCGTTGTGGCACTTTCCTAAGCACCACATGCATACGCAACCGGCTTCACTTATTGTTAGAGACGTTCCGTCTTTAGTTTTTATTTGGTCTGACAGCGTAACAGACAGACAGAGTATTGGCAGAGATAATATAATACTATACTATACTAAGTATTTGATTACACCTAACGAGTAGGTACAGTGGCGAGTCAGCGAGGTACTCGGCCTAGTATAAACAGTTTGGGATTCTAGTGACTCTCGCCTCTCTACTGTACTCGTTAGGTTAGGTGTAATCAACCCGCCGTCGGGGCCGCGGAGCATGCGCGAGCGATTCCCGCGGCCTCGACGCCAGACGCTGAGAAGGAACACCCCAGGGTTTTTAGTGGGTAGATCGCCCTTGTCAGGGCGGAGTCCCACATAACCACCGTCCACCCCAGGGCGGTGGTATGCATGAAGCATTTTCCCTGGGTCAAAAAAAAAGGTGTAATCAACCCAGAACTTTCGCATTTAATATTAGTAGGGATAAACTATAAAGTGTGAATTACTTACATACAGAAATTTTAGGTAGATAGGTACCTATTAGGTAAATTAAAAATATGTACCTATAAAGATACGTAAGAACCTTATTTTTTATAGTACCTATGCAGTGTTTGTAGACTTTAAATTTTAAAAAAATATAGAGGAAGTGCAAAATATTAAAAACCTACAAAATCTATATATATAATCTGATCTAAAAACCAAACCCAAACCAATGGTTAACTGGTACAGAATCCCGCAAGGCATCAAGTTCGCCATTTGTGCAAGAAATGATCGTTGTGTCTGTTTGTTTCGGCTAATCTCCGAAACAGTTGGACCGATTTTGAAGGGACTTTCACTGGCAGCCGATGTTATAAGGAGTAACGAAGGCTACTTTTATCAGATTACAACTCACGCGGGCAAAACTTCAGGGCACAGCTAGTTATACTATAAAAAATAATAAAAATAGAAAAATACGTCCCAAAATTACCATAATATTGCCATAATGTTAAAGGAATAACAATAATATGTTAGTCATAGCAATAAGTACCTAATAATTTACAAAACAGAATAGAGGTTATAAAAAAGTTAAGCAAAAAAATATAAAAAACCCAACTGCTATCAACAAGAATTTTAAATTAATTTCCAAGTGAAACTTTCCATAGGTACCTCAAAAACATTGGTGATAACAACTTAATTGATAACCTTATTTTCTTTGAAAGGGTACTGAAGTAGGTATTTCGTAATATTTAGGTACCTTAAACAACATTGATGATAACAACCAAATTAACCTCTTTTACTGAAGTATTTCGTAATTTTCGTATACTAACGGCCGCACTCAGAGTCGACTTTAATGATTACTTAGTTAAATATAGATTTTTAAAACAAAACTGCTGCAATCAGAGACGTTGAGTAAATTAATGTTAATTGGCATTTGATGAGATGTAACTTAATTAGTTAAATGCCAATTAACATTAATTTATTAAACTTGTCTGATTGCGGCAGTTTTGTTTTAAAAATCTATACTTAACTAAGTAATCATTACCTAAAGTCGACTCTGAGTGCGGCCGTAAGACACTTTTATACAACTTTTACGGAATTTTCTTGAGGTTTATGTAATTTTTCTTAAGACAATTTTGTACTTGGGTAATTTGTATTATAATTATTGTCAAATAAATAATAGCTATTAGCTATGCCCGCGATTTCATTCGCATTAATTCCGAGTACCTATCTACCATAAATGTTCAGCGTAGCACCGTTGGTGCAGTGGTTAATGTAGGTACTTGGCTGTTACGGGTTCGATCCTCACAACATGGTTTAATATTAAATTATGTAATGAATATTGTGTGTGTTCAAAAAAACTGAAAAACAAAATAACAAATCAGTTTTCCAAAAATTACTCGAGTACGATTCTTTTGGTATAATTTTTTTTTAAGTATTTGTAATTGTAATACACTGCAAACATGCCTAGTCTACAGGCTTTACTATCACTATAGGTACATTATTATAAAACAAAGTCCTCCGCCACCTCTGTCTGTCTGTCTGTTCGCGATAAACTCAAATGCTACTGTACGGATTTTCATGCGATTTTCACCGGTAGGTAGGTCACTCTAGTGATTCAAGAAGGTTTATACGTATATTTTATCCCGGAATTCCCGCGGGAACTGCGAAAGTCACGCGGGTAAAACCGCGGGGAGCAGCTAGTAATAATATAACCAACTATCCACAGTGAATGTGCGTATTAATGATACATGATTTACCTGTTCCACATTCAATCAAAACCGGTTGGTCTACGTAGCTATAGTCTCACACTCAGTAGATAGGTACGAGTAGGTATTAATTAACACGACTTACCGAATAAAATCATATATTTTCTGCCCATCTTGCTCGGTCGACACACCGTTGGTAACTGGCAGAGGTCACAAAAACAAAACAGTTTTTTATAGTGACAAGTTATCGTCGTGTAGGACCTTGACATTAAACTAAAGATGTTTCTATAGGCACTATGTACCTATTGTTTGTATTTCGCCTACATAGCTTAAATAATCACGACTAGCGAACGCATGCATATGTATCATATATGTATCTAGTGTGTAGATATTATTGTACGATATATGTATTATACACAATTTGAGTTATTTTTAACCGACTACCAAAAAAGGAGGAGGTTCTCAATTCGACTGTATGTTATTTTTTTTTTGTATGTTTGCTACGCGATTATTCGAAGACGGCTGGATCCATTTGAAAAATTCTTATCTCGGGTATACTCCCGAGGTGGTCCTGATCTGATGGAATCTTGGAGAAATCGAGGGAACTCTTCAAATATTACAGGCGCAGTATAGCGATTTGGGTAGATAAATTGTCACTTTATAAACCAACCTACTTAAAAGCGAAAAATAAATAAATTTTAACAAAAAATTAAAACCGACTTCAAAACACAAAAATGCACTAGGTACACTAAGAATTTAAAAATAACCTACGATCCAACGCTCCGACGATATACATTTCCAACCAATATGCTGACCACAATCTTTCAATTTGGCAAGGCCTAAGTACCTAGTGCTACTGCAACCCAGTTACAGTCACATGCAATTTGCAACTTCCTACAACAAAAATGTCGTAAATAGCAGCGCACAAACTGATATGCTGAGCCCAGCAACCTAGATGAAGTCGTGTCGAGTCCATAGTTGCAGTTTCTTCATACCTCTTAGCTACTGGTGTGAATTCTTGAGCTATACTTACCTACTATATAAAAATTTATATCACCAAAGTCCAGTCGCGCCTGATGGTATGATGGCCCTTAATCACTATGACCATAACACGGCACGTTAAGATAACGCGCCACAAAAAATGTCTCTCTCGTACTCAAAAAAATTTTACTTCTTTTGGTACTTACTTACATATTTACAACGTTTATTATGGCATACAGAATATTAATTTCTAATATTTTGCCACCTGGAACGTTTGGAAATGTGTTTTTAGGAAGCGCGTTATGGGCAAGGAATGTTGTTTGGTCAAATAGAATAAGGGCCCAGTTGATGATTTTATTAAGATGTAGTTTGTTTGTATACTTTATTGAGCATAAACAAAGTTTTTACAAGTTAATAAAATCAAAACAAGTAGGTAATTTATGCTCAAAGGCGGACTTATCCGCGAGGCGACTTATTTATCCTTTTTCAACCTTTGAAAAATCGAAAGGAATTGAAGTAAACATTGGCGGGAGAAGAGATAAATAGAAAGGAGGTTGATAAACATAAAATAATGGTTCGCTAGAATCAAGACTGGGGATAAAAAAGGAAAGGAAATAAAAGAAAAGTTGTAAAATAAATAGATAAGAAAAAATAAGGAAAGCATAATGTAGTATTAAACTTGTTACAATAATAATAGTATACGTCCCACTTTGACCCATAGGATGATTAGTTTCTGCGAATCCTTAACATCAGCGAACGTTGTCAGGGGTGCACAAAAGAATACATGTATATGTACATACTAGTGTACTTTTATCCCGGAATTCCCGCGGGAACTCCGAAATTAACGCGGGTGGCGCCGCGGAGCACAGCTAGTTTTCAAATACAACTATACTTATAGATTTCGCCTGCGTGAACATCGGTATTCCCGCGGGTGTTCTTCGTTCCAGGTTACAAATTAAAAAGTATCCTATGTCACTTAGCTGTCCTTACTGTAGCTTTTGATCAGTTACCGAATAATCAATTCGGTAGTTCCATACCTCTTTATAATAACAGTGTGTGTTAAAAAATATCTCATTTTTCTTTATCGATAAGCGATAGCGATATGTAGGGTATAAGGAATTTGGAAAAAAGAGAGAGGCGGCATTTGCATTCAAAGACAATTTATGTTACTTGTTTTGTTTATATTAATAATATAGATTGTAATAAAATATGAAAAGCTTAATGATAAAACAAATGAGTCGATAAAACATTTCCCAACAAAATATACAGATAATAAAGGGGTATTAAGAAGAAAAAAAAATTGCCAGCGTTTATTAGATAATTTCAAATTTCGGCACGAAACATGGAGGTAAGTTTAATCTTTCCTCCTGGCGACTTCGGCCTGCAGCTCGAGCGTGCACGCGGCCGAGTCGGCGGGCTGGCGGAACAGCTGCGCGTGTTGCCACGCCACGTCCGCGCGCCCGCCCGACAGCGTGGCGGTGAGCACGGCCTGTTTGAACCTCTGCTTGAACAGCGTCGATGAGTCTAGGAAATTGTTATTAATATTAACACGTCACAAATCTACTTGATTCTACACCTATGATAAAATATCGTGTCGTGGGAACCGAGGAAACAGGTAGGTATTATACTACATATATAATTTACAGCATTTAAACTCGGTTAAAAACGTGGCAAGTACATACCTACTAAAACATTTCAACCTGAGTGTATACTGTTTTTTTCACCCCTTTCCGAGGAGGCAAAGGAAACTACGCCTATAAAGTCAAGTCTGTTTTTTTCTTCTTATTTTAGACTAGATGTGTTGAATGTGTTGCCAGCTCACCGCTGAGCTTCACTCTGAGCGCTTCGCCGTCGTCGAAGCGCAGGGTCCACTCCACATTGCCAGTCTCGTAGACCGCCGCCACCGCCCGCACGCTGAGCGACTCGAAGCACAGGTCGTCGCCGTCGGCGAGCAGCTTCCACGATATCGTTCCGATCGGAGCGCCCTCTGCGAACGTGCGCTTTCTTTATAAACATTTTAGAAAGCCTCATAAAAAATCGTTTTCTATAAATAATTATGTTCGACATTATTATTTGCTTGCTTGTAGCATAGCCATAGTACTATGGGTTCTAGATTCATATTATACTTTTTTGGTAAAACAATTGGTAAAAGTGGACTTTGTTGTGCTGTAGTGAACAATTAATAAACGGTTTTTTATGTAGGCATGAAAATATATGACGTTGCGAGCTGATTCCGTCGACGTCCACCGAGAGCTCAGAGAGAGAGATTAAAGCACCATAAATCGCAAAAATGTTAAACCACACATTGTTCCTATTACAAATAAAGTTATTTTACTTGAAACTGGCTGGATGCGAAAGTTATTAAGAAAAGAAGTTATAGATGTTTGAACGTATCGTACCTTTCCTGGCGATATAGACCATGCGCCAGTCGTGCTCCACCTTCCGGAACACGTGCGCCGCGGCGTGCGCGCCCGCCGCCCACGTGCCCAGCGCGCCCACCGGCTCGCCGCCGCGGCACACCGCGTACCGGTCGGTGGCGGCGCAGTAGCGCACCGCGTGGCTGCCCGCCTCCGTGAAACGGAACGTGTGGCCCGCGCCCGCGCCCGCTCCCGCCTCAGCGCCCGCGCCCGCGCCCGCTCCCAGCTCGCCGCGCCCGAGCCGCCACTCGCGGTCGCCGGACACGCGGCCCTGCGCCTCGTAGTAGCTCGGCTCTCTGGGATGATATCCGTGGGAGTTAATTGCAAAAGTGCTAATAAAAAAATAAAACACATTTTATTGTTTCAGCATATCTAAAACTCGCTCATTGCACTGAATCTCACACAATGGTCACAATAGAGTATTACACCTTTTTTTTTTTAAGTCTTGTAATTAAACCTGAGGTCGTATTGAACCAGTGGAATTTTTATCAAAATTTTTTTAAACCGAAAAATGCCTTAAAAACGATTGTTTATTTATGATTTTGAATTTTCACCCGGAAACGCTAGCCGCCATGTTTTCAGCTCGTGAAGTCACTCCGGTAGTAAACAATACGACCACGAGAGAGATAGTGTTTTCCGTTATACACTGTGAGCACTGTTCAGTTGGTATAGCTAACTATAAACGAACGGCTTTGATGTTATACCTTACAGTGCATATCGGAACACACCCTAGATTGTTTACTAACGGAGTGACGTCACCAATATGGCGAATGGCGTTTTAGACATTAACAAAACAGACTAAAAAAGACGATTTTGAAAATTGAATTATAAAATTCACATTCGCATTGTTATGAATAAGTTCTTTATTTTATTTTGGAAATCTCATGATTTCAAAATATATCGGGTTTTTTTCTTTAATTCAATCGCGTTGCTTTGTCTATAAAATCACACATTGTCTTTGGCACAATAACTTAAAAGTTGCCATTTAATAAAAAAGAAGAAGAAGAATAAAATATTGACGTTACTCGTTTGATTTTTTCGAATTGCATGCATTTTTATATATTTCTTTCTTACACGGTGCCAAATACTTTATTTCGGTACCCACCTCTCGACGAGGAGCTGCGCCAGCTCCTGCAGCGTGCGCCGCGCCAGGTACCGGCGGCGCGCCTCCGACACCTGCCGCTGGCGGTGCTCGCGCAGCCGCAGCAGGCAGCCCACCAGCTCCCCCTCGGCGCAGAGCGACCGCCGCTTCAGCACCTGCCGTGGATTTTGAGAACATCTGCCCGTGAAACATTAAATTGGACATTCTTCCGGAAAAATGTCCTGGGGTTGAATTGTCTTGGGATGAAATTGTCTTTGAAAAGCAAACGATAAGCGAACCGATTGATCTCTCCACTGCTACTGCGGGCGGGCGGCTTGTGTGCACACGTGCAGGTGCGCGTGTGGCGTGGGGGGCATATATTTGTATATAGACTAGCTGCCCCGCGCGGCTTCGCCCGCCATAATTTCAGAGTTCCCGCGGAATTGTTCGATACAAACTTTGCAACCCCTTTTCGTCCCCTTAGAGGTTGAATTTTCAAAAATCGTTTCTTATCCGACGCCTACGTCATACAAAGAACACACCCTCCAAGTTTCAGGTTTCAATATTATAAAGGGGAAAAGTATATTTGAAATTGTTTTTTGCTTGTTCGTCACGATTTAACTCTAAAACCACTGGACCGATTTCAAAAATTCTTTCACCATTAGGATGCTATATTATACCTGAGTAACATAGGCTATATTGTAACCCGGAATTCCCGCAGGGAACAGCTAGTAATAGTATATTTTGCCCCCCGGGCGCGCTCACCTCCTTATGGGCGGTGGTGTACCTCCAGGTGACGTCCTGCAGGTCGTCCCGCGACACCGCCACCACGTACGAGAGCTGCTTACCCCACCCGTGGCTGTACATGAGCGGGGTGTTCATCTTGTTCTCGCACGGGTCCACGTGCACCCAGGTGTTGGTGTCGTAGTCGAACACCTGACGGAGAGACCGGTGGATTAGCTTCGAGGCTGAACGAGAAACATTTAAAAAAAATATTGTAAAAGTCTCACAAGGTATGGTCATATTACGCGGGTGAATGAACTTTAGGTATGATCTCGCGACGCATAGGCCATGACACAAAGGAAAAGCGGTCGGTATATGCGCGCTTGCTTGTCGCTTTCGGCAGAATCGGTATGTTTTCCTCGTGATTAGGTTTTTCTTTTTTAAAGACGATTCTCAAATCTGACAGACGTCACGGCGAGTGCGCCGGGCAGCGGAGCTAAGATGCGGCACATGACAAAATTTTATCGAGCCCTTTTATCGATTCTCGTCGACAAACTCGTACTTATATCGTTTTGTCTACCAGTGGTAACATGGCAGCAAAAAATGTTTGTATGGCAGAAAACGATATATGATAAAATTGTCGACAATCCCTAACATGCGGCACTTTTGAATGTATTTTTGTCTACTTTGTCGTTGTTTTCTCACATTTTTATCGTCGACGATTGGTGAGCGCGATAAAATGAAAATTCGTTCTTAATTGCGAATAACATGGTATTACTTTATTATAATTCAATCAGAATTCAATATTAGTAATATATATAATATTAATAATACGAAAATATTAGAAATACGAGGAATGAAAGGCGAAAAAAATGCAAAGTAGTAGTATTAAATTAAATTAAAATTCATTTATATCAGGAAAATAACCCATAAAATTTAACAAAAAGTAAATTAAATAAATTAAATTCAGTAAATTAAATTAGATTAAACAAATTAAATTAGAATAAATAAATAAAATTAAATAAATAAATTGCATCAAATAAATTAAATAAAATAAATAAATTATATTAAATAAATTAAATAAAATAAATAAATAATATTAAATAAATAAAATAAAATAAATAAATAATATTAAATAAATAAAATTAAATAATTAAATTATAATAAATAAATAAAATTAAATAAATAAGTTAATTAAATAAATTAAATTCAAAAAGTAAAATCTTCAAATTGATATTTTTAAAATCTATAAATTTCCAATTATCCCTGAGTAATATTAAACTGATATATAATATCTAGTAATATATTATATTAAATTTAATTATTTGAATTTCAATTAACATTAATTTAATGAACGTCTCTGAAAGAGTGCGGTAGATTTGTTTTTAAAATCTTTACTTAAAATCAAGTAATCATTGAAACGACTCTGAGTACAGCCGTTAGAATAGGAAATAGGATTTTCCTCCTGACACGAAGAGTTCCTGCGGGAACCCCGAAATTGATTCGTGTAATATAACAGGGGGACCATCAAAGTAGGTAGTTTATAAATTCTTCCCATTTATCTTATCTGCTAAAGCAATCAAACTTTAGTGTAAATTTTTTGTATATGTATAGGTATTTTTTATTTATTTACCTACTTGCGACTGCCTTATGGCGTCTATCGCGGTTAGAAAAGGATTTTAGAACTTTTCTAAAATTGGTTAGGAACTATTAACTTTTAAGAAATAACCCGCACTGCAAAAATTATTGTTCATAAGCACAACAGAATCTACTTTTAAAATTGTTTTAATCGCCACGAAAATAAATGATAAAACCGCCATCTATGGTTCCTGCCAAAAACTAAATTTTTTGTCATTTCTTGTCACGGTGATAAACGTGGGCGTACAAGCAAAAAGGCTCCTTCTTCCGAGATATAAGACTTTTGTAAAGTTGAGTGAAAAAAATACTTCCGCGATTTTAATTGATTATATTAATAAATGCTCAATTATTTACAATTTCATAAAATACCTTAATCTACAATAATATATAAAAATAAAGCTTATTCCAGAATCACATGCCTAATAAAAAAATATGTGCCAGTTTTTGAATATTTTTTCAATTTTTACTATCAATTGATTATTCTAGATACCGAATCTAGTCTTAACTCAATACCCCACTATTGAACCTTTTTGCTTGGACGCCCACAAATATTTGTCGTATCGACAATTTTATCTTTCGTGTGATAAATATATCGTGGCACGCATCCTAGCGCCACTGGCCAGCGACACTCCCTTGAACCAAAAGTTACTATGGATTAATGCGCGAACTTTTTCACCAACTTTGGAATACTTTCTATGACCGCGTCATACGTTGCATTGGTACGGTTGGCACAAAATGCTTTCATAGATCGGTTCAGCGATTAGTAATGGAAGTGCCTACTCTTAAAACGTAGTGATTATTTGCTCAGTGGCGGCGGGCGCCCTCACCTCGCACCACACGTGGTCGGTGGTGTCGTACACGTAGCGCGTGTCGTAGCCGAGCGCGCGGCACAGCAGCGCGAAGCAGTTGGCCCACTCGCCGCAGCGGCCGCGGCGCGAGGCCAGCAGCGCGCGCGGCTCGTTCAGCCGCGGGAAGCGCGCGCCGCCCGCCCGCCCGCACGCGCCGCACCCGTACACCTGCAACGCGCCGCGCGCCGCTAGGAAGTCGCTGGGCTCCCCCCTCCAGGAGCCAGGTTGGGATGAGTAGTACACGGTACAATGGGCATGTTGACTCCCACCACATACAGGCAGAATAGGCACTCAAACGTCGAGTTGCGAAAACCAGCCCGTTAACAAATACCTTCACTCACAGACGCACGCACGCACTCACATACACACACACACACACACACACACACACACACACACACACAGTAGATACAAATACAACACAGCCACACTACACACTACTATACTATACCAATAGCAGTTCCGTCATTAATTTTTGTAATTTTGTGTTCATAAAAGTTTTCTGTAAGTGGATTTTGCTGTGGATTACTGGGCTGTATTGAACAATTATTAGTTTTGTAATGGTAATTTGTTAATGAGCACATGAGAATATAAGACCTTCATTTTGGGGACAGTGAAGTGATCCGAGAAAGATTTTCCTATCACTAAAATTACGATACTAATAGAAATACATTGATTTTACGTAAAACTGGCTAAATGGATGCATTATAAGCAGTAATATCTGAATTATGAAATGAATGAAAAACACTTTATTGAACACTACAAACAGTACAATAAAAAAAAATATTTAGAAACAGAAATGGCGGCCTTATCACTTATGGCGTCTTTTTCATTCATTCAATATCTGTAAGACGAGAAATACATAAAGAAGATTTACCTCCAACCTGCACGTCTCGGTGTCGGTGGTCGTGGAGGTAGTGCCGGTGAGCTGCGTGGGTCCCCCGCAGCGCTCGCACGGCGGCTTGTCCACCCACGTGAAGAACTCATACTTGAACCACGCCATCAGCTCCAACAGCTGTGCCGTATCGAACGGCATATCTACGCCGATTATCTCACCTGATAGGAGAACACCATTTTCAATTTCATACCATTCTTCATTCTTCTTTTTAAAGTCTTAGGCATAATAGAACAGACAAAAGATTACATAATAAATGCATCAAAGCTCAGTAATAAATTTCTGGCATTTGTGCTTTAATAAACACAAAACACACTTATATTTATAAATAACTAAAAATGTAAATTATATTTATAATAACTATAAATAAATAAACTTATTCATGATCCCTACTAATATTATAAATGCGATAACTGTCTGTCTGTGTGTCTGTTACGCTTTCATGCCTTAACTGCTCAACTGATCATCATGAAATATTGAATACTCAATGTCATGGGTACAGAAAAGGACTTGGGGTACTTTTTATCCAGGAATTCCTGCGGGATCTCCAAAATTAACGCGGTAACAGCTAGGAAAGATATAAAACATGCTAAGTACTGTAATTTATTTATAATTACAAAGAAATTATAGATATATGATGCATCCATTTAAGGTTCCCTAATTTTTTCTATGTAATCACAATAAGAAATAATTATATTCAAAAGAAATGGTTAAAATGTACCTAATGTATGATGATGATGTATGAGTGTTAAATCTGACCTGCCTTCAACAATCTCTGGTGCTCTCGCATTCTATCCACAGCCATCAGCTGCAATGTCACCAACGGTATGTGCTCACGGGCCAACTGTTGCAACTCTTCATCCTCATACTTGAGCACATCATTAAACAATGTTTGAATTTTCATTATAAAATTATTGTTTGTTTTCTGTAAATTAATATTATCAATGGCTTCAACCAATTAGAAGAATCAACATCACTTAAGTTTATATGCAATTTTATTTTCATTGGATAATGCTTGAAATTTTTCTTTAATGTTTGCTTTAAATTGACATGATTATGGTGGTGTAGTATTTTGAAATTTAGCTGCCATATGTTGTAGCATAATTTTCTCAGTAAACATTTAATTATGTGATTTACCTTTAGTCTGAGTGTTTAGATTGTATTTCAAACAAAAAAGTATATAAAGTATAGTACATATTGTAGCATTCTGCTACACTATTAACCTTTATATAATTTTTCTTTTGAAATATCACAGTATCTACAGTACAAGTACAAGCTCTGCTTAGTTTAGTACCAGATGGCAGTGAGTTAGTGTACACTGTACAAGCATTATTATTATTGATAATTTTATAACATCAAAAAAAACTCAGACAAAAAACAGGTTCCCACTCTACTTATATTATGGGTCAAAATTCCCACCCCTGAGTTTTGAGCTATGCCACTGACTAAAATAATAATAATAATGTTTTGTTTCGAGCATTAAAAACCCATAAAAAGGTTTTAAAAAAAATTAGGGCAGAATTCAATGAAAAAAAAATGTTAAAATTGATTATTTGTAAAGTACTAACCAATACATATGAAGGTGTGAGTTTTTCTTTTTTGGCAATAGGCAAAGGTTTTTTGTTGTTGACAATCAAGCTACATCGGCTGAAGGTGCCATTGCAGAAAAAGATCTTCCTCTCAATAGCAGCCTGCGCTATTTGTAGATTGCTCAGTTTTTGCTCCTTGGGATATTTTAATTCATTATTTTCCTAAAACAAATAATTCTACATAATATGTATACTAATATTATCTATACTAATAGAGCAAAAGTTTGTGAGTTTGTGACGTTGTAAGGGGTAATCTCTGGATCTACAGAACCGATTTTGAAAATTCTTTTACTTATAGGAAGCTACAGTGGTCCTGAGTGACATAGGATACTTTTTATCCCGGTATTCCCACGGGAACTCCGGAGTTTGTGAGATTTTTATCTATGGATTTATTTATTTATAAAGTGATCCTGAGTGACATAGGGTAGTTATTTTTTATCCCAGAATTCCTGCGGGAACTCCGAAATTACAGCGGGTGAAAACCGCAGGGGTCCGCTAGTTTTTTATAAAGCTTTAAGTGGGTTGCAGACCAAGATCTAAGCTAAGTTAGTTTAGCTTACACAGCTGATGCAGTTTTTCATACTTTGTGTACAGTTTGCAGTCTGCAGTTCTGCACACTAGTATGAAAAACTCCACCAGCTATGCGAGCTAAACTAAACTAACTTAGCTTAACTCTTCGTCTGCAACCTGCTTTATTCTTATTAAACAATGATCAAAATATTTTTTCTACACTAGCTATTGCAAATTTTATTTGCATGATTTTCAACCAATCAAATTTGCTTAGTTTAGAGCTCAGGTCACCAATCTATTGCTATTCTACTTTCTCAGTTTTAATAGGTAAGAAGCTTTCTTACAATATGTATTTTCAATCTGTTATTTTTATGGTATATATAGGCTAAGAACTTTGATAAATACCAACAAACGAATTTATTATTATCATTACCGACATCGACATTTTTCGGAATGAAAGGTACCTAGCTTATGAGTTATTTCAGGGTCTAAGCTGTCTCCATTTATTATTCTGAATCTCATCCAAATCCGTCCAGCCGTTTCAGTGTGAAGGAGTAACGATTATACTAAGTCACGCATACACTTACAAACTTTTGCATTAAAATTAAAAATAGGACTTTTATCTTGTTCTAGGATTAAAATATATTATCTATCGACCAACTATCGACAGTATCGGTTCATGCGAAAGTAGGTACATGTTTTAGAACAAAAATATACATTTTCGTCTTACCAGCTGGAAGCCGATGTGTTTTACATAATCAATGAAAGCCTCACATTGCAGGATACTCCTTAAAATATCACTTTTAACAATTCTTAACTCGTAATCGTAGGGGTTTTGTAAAATTTTATCAATAACTTGCAGCATTTCGTACAGTACCGAATTAAATTTATCACTATCCCTAACATATTGTTCTATGAGACCTAATCGCGCCATATGTTCCATTTTAGCAAATTCCTTAGAAATGTTTTTAAAAAAGCTTAGTTAAATTTTATTGATAGAAAATAAAAACTTCGTAAGAATGAGAAATCCCGCTGATAACACTTGTCAAATTTTGGCTTGTCATCACTTGTCAAATGTCATGTCGCAAGCACAACTCTGTCAAAAGTTCATTGAAACAAAGAAATGAGCAATCAACCCGGTGATTGGGTTTAAACCCGATAAATGCCAGCCTTCTAAGAACTTTTATTAAAACGGCAGGCTTTTATCAGGTTCAATCTCAAACACCGCGACCGGGTTGATTGTCCATCTTTAAACATAACTACCGTACCTATTCTGTATCAGTCTGTAGTCTGTTGACGTCGGTTGAAGTAGGGTCTGTTGAGCACCCCCCCGAATTGGGTTCCCGCCTTGTCGTGGCGGGGGGGCTCAGTAGCCGTGGGCTGGTCACCCGCGGTGAAGCTAAGAGGAACCCAGAGGCGGGGCCAGTATAGTCGGCGGCGCCGGTTGAGCTGCTCCCGGCGCTGCCCGGCTCGAGGCCACTGGGCCGCCTCTCCGGGTTTTCGGGGAAACCCGTGATGAGGCGGCCCGAGTAGGTGGCACCGTCGCCCTTCGGAGCGGCGGCGCGACTGAGGCGGGCCGCGGTGGCTCGGGGAGCACCGCGGCTGAGGGTTAGAGGCCGTGGAGATGGTTTTCCTCTGCGGCCTCGACGGGGCCGCCCCGGTGATTGGCGGCGTGGAGGGGCTGCGGGGGGAGGGGAGTGCTGGCGCGGAGCTAGTCGGCCCTCCTCACCCTCTGCGGCCGTCGTGGTGGGCGGCGGGGCCACTGACCCGACCCGTCGCAGGGGGCCTTGGGCGCCGGTCATGGGCCCGACCGGCGTCCTTTGCACAAGGTCCCCGAGAAGGAGGAGGACGGCGGTGCGTCGCGTGTTCCGGCGCATCGTCGTCATTCTGAGGGGCACTCGTGCCCCTCGAGGAGGAGCCCGGTGACGGGCTGGCGCTGCCGGGGCTGCGGAGCATGCGAGAGCGATTCCCGTGGCCCCGGTGCTAGGCGCGGAGGAGGAACACCCCAGGGTTTTTAGTGGGTAGCATTCCCGCCCTTCTCAGGGTGGGTTGCCCTTTTCAGGGCAGAGTCCCACATAACCATCGCCCCGGCCCGGGGGCGGTGGTATGCATAAAGCATTTTCCCTGGGTCAAAAAAAAAAAAAAAAAAAAAAGGGTCTGTTGAGCACCCCCCCCGATTGAGTCCTCGCCTTGTCGTGGCGGGGGGCTCTAGTAACCGTGGACTCGTCACCCATGGTGAAGCTAAGAGGGACCCAGAGGCGGGGCCAGTATGGCTGGCTTGCGGCGCCGGTGATCCGCTCCCGGTGCTGCCGGACTCTAGGCCACTGGGCCGCTTCTCCGGGCTTTGGGGAAACCCGCGATGAGGTGGCCCGTATAGGTAGCGTCGTCGCCCCTCGGAGCGGCGGTGCGACTGAGGCGGGCTGCGGTGTTTGCAACGCGGCTGAGGATTGGAGGCCGTGGACATGGTTTTCCTCTGCGGCCTCTACGGGGCCGCCCCGGTGAGTGGCGTCGAGGTGGGGCTGCGGAGGAGGGGGAGTCTCGGTGCGGTGCTTATCGATTCTCCCCAACCTCTGCGGCCGACGCGGTGGGTGGCGCGGCGGGGCCACTGACCTGACCCATCGCAGGGGGCCTTGGACGCTGGTCATGGGCCCGACTGGCGTCCTTTGCACAAGGTCCCCGAGACGGGAGGAGGATGTCGGTGCGTCGCGTGTTCCGAAGCATCGTCATTATTCTGAGGGGCACTCGTGCCTCTCGAGGAGGAGCCCGGCAATGGGCTGGCACTGTTGGAGCTGCAGAGCATGCGAGAGTGATTCCCGTGGCCCCGGTGCTAGGCGCGGAGGCCAAAAAAAAGCACACAATCTCTATACCACATCACATATACGTCAAAGGTAATGTTATAATTTTTTTTTTAAATTCAAAAAGTTTACCTACAATTCATCATACAATAAAGAAAACAAGATTACTAGTATTAAGCTCATTGCATAATTACTTACAGCTAAACATCACAAAACAAAAAATATACGACTTTATATTTAAAAACGGTAAAATGAAGTCAAGTTACATAAGTCACACGCGAATTTTATTAAAAGTAATACATTTAACCGGTGACTATGGTATTACATCCATCAATAGTTTCTGCAATCCATATAGTGATACATAATTTACATCTATCCGGCCACTGAACTCATTGAGCAGTCTACTTAGCCTGGCTACAGGAGAATTAGTGCCGAGTACAGTCCTATGAAAAGGGGGGACAAGTGGGTGAATGGCAGCTCGTGGATACATCCAGGGCACACGAAAATTGAAGCATCTAAGTAGTTGGGGGCAGTCAATGTGATTTCTTAAAATTTTATAAAGGAATATGAGGTCATTGCGAACTCTACGTTTTTCAAGCGAGTGCGTATTAAAATGCTTTAATCTGTCCGAGTAAGAGTAACCAGAGAGTAACTCCGCCTCGCTATTCTAGAATGATCACTAATTCACTGCTTATACGTGCGTGGTGTTCTTTTTGATTACTGTTTTGAATAGCGTTGCCAAAGAGTATAACGTTGTGGTTATATACTCTTTGGAGTATAATATAACAACTTGGGCGTTGCCATGGCAGCAAAATTTTGAAACATCAAAACATGGGGCGGCTTAAAATGTTAAGAGAAAAATCACTAGAAAAAGGTAAATACTCGATCAAGTTTAAAATTGAGACTTGTTAAATTACTTTCACTGGTAAAAATTATTTTAGATATGGAGCGTAGCTCTAATAACTGGTTGCTTCACACGCGCTATGTGAGGGGTGAGCACTCACAATGTCTCAACCTTATCGACGATATGCAAAAACAAACGGAAAATACACATAGATTTGCACACTTCGTCAAGGTATTTATCTTTATTACATAATGTACTAGCTGTGCACCGTGGTTTAACCCGCGTTGGTTTCACAATTCCCGCAGGAACATCAGAGTACCCTAATTTACTGCCTATAACATCAGCTAATTAGCAGTGAAATTCCCGTCAAAATCGGTCCAACCGTTTCGGAGATTCACCCACGTGATTTTCGGAATTCCCACAAGAACTCCAAACTTCTTTCAAACAAACCTTGTCCAGTAGGGCAATTATGTAACTTTGTTGCAATCATATTTCAGTTTCAATCAAAAATATTTGCGATTTTGTGATTAATTAATCATGTTTAAACAGCTTAAACTTTTGAAGTGTGTTTATTTTGGTTGATTTCTGGATTTTATAGGTGTCAAAACGTGCATATTCGAGTCGCAAAACCGCCGTGTTTTTGATTGCAACCGAGAAATGATAGAAATAAAAGTTACATAATAGCCCGTCTGATAATAACGAACGTAATAAAAATTAATCCTCCAATTTGGTGCAATCGTTTGGAAGTTATCCGATTACAAACATTTCGGCGATTCATCCTTATTTATATAGATACAAGTTGTTCCTGTTGGGACCGTAGATCGTATCGGTTATTCACTGATTAAAGTAAAATAAACGGATTATAAAATATATAGTGCGCTTTTAATAACTTCTTAAGACAGACAGATGACATAACAGAAAAACCGTCTCCATGAACAGTTCCCCGCGGTAATAGGGGAAGGGGGCATAATGGAGACGCGAGGGACAACGGAGCCACCAACATATGCAAGTAATTACGCGCACTAGACGTGTGTTTATGTCACAAATAGGTGATCATTTGGCCTCATTCTTCAATCTGAAATAATCGGCGATTAAACTGCACGCGTTTATTTTTTTTTTTACGAAAGAAAACTTTTTTCGACGTCATTTCATCTAATTTTGAGTGATCACTAAAAGGCGTATAACAAGGTAAGTGTTTAGCTTACTATTATTGTTTTTTACTGCGTTTTTCCAGAAACATTACTTATTGATATGTTGTAAACAAAATCACTCTAACTTTTGATTCGATTTTTTAATTCATTATTTAAAAGAATTTTAGACATGGGGGCATAACGAGGACGTACCTCCGGGGCACGATAGGGTACCCCATTGTGCCCCGGAGGTACGTCCTCGTTATGCCCCTGTCACATAAGTAGTTTAAATAAATGATCTGTTCTTAAGTTAATATATTTTAATTTGTTTTAGGTATACAAAAATGGTACGAACATATAAAAACAAGAGTTCGAAAGCAGTTGGTCTATATAAAGTATGAAATAGGCAATTGATGTGGTACCCCGTACTGCCCCGAATCGGTTACCCTATCCTGCCTGCCCCTACCCTGGGCCACGATGGGGTTTTCATAAGGGTTTCGTAAAACTAAAATTAGAAACATTATTTGATTAGTTAATGAACCAAATTCTATGCCAAATGATATGCTGTGATTAGTTTTAATCCATAAATATTCTTTTTATACTTTTATTGTCTATTTCCCTTAACGTCCCCGTTATGCCCCCTTCCCCTATCTGTGGTGATTTCATAGTTTCCACGGGAATTCCGGGATAAAAGTACCCTAAATCCTTCTCTGTATACCTGACAACGTGTATACCAAATTACTACCACTTAGGACTAATAAGCTATGTACTTAACATAATAAAATTATAGTAATGTAGGTAGGTACTTAACTACCTGCTTGTAGCTGAGTCCTTATACGTAGGTAAGAACTAAACTTAATCATTAATATATAGATTTTTTAATATATTTTTAAAGGGTTTAATTCTTGCTGAAGCAGGACGCCTACAAGAAGCGTTGGAGAGATTCCACAGCTGCATACGATTACAACCAAATGAACCAGAACCACTGAAACAAGTTGCCAAATGTTTGTGAGTTATGTTTTAAAAACGTGGATAAATTAACCTTATCCAACGGAAAATTATTTTTGATCATATAATTTCCCTACTAGCGATATATTTTTTTCAGGTATCGTCAAGGTCGTTTTCAGCTGTCTCTTGAAGCCTATTTGGAAGCAAATAAGTTAACGATGCATCCAGATCCCGATATTTATTGCGCATTAGGTAAACTACCTATAGTAGACATTTAAAAAATATCACAGTATAAAGAATACCATGCGATCGCAATCACTCATTTAGATGAGTTGCAAATTGTAATATCTTTTATATGGAAGGTGCAAAGTTTAAAGGTATTTATGTAAAAAATATATTTCAATAAAGACTCCCCTACTCAGATCACCTAATCATAATATTATTGCTGCAACTTAACTAAGCTGTGTGGAGTTTGACTATTGTCCCTTTATCCACCCACCCAGTGGTACGAGTACACGGAACCCTACTGACTACTACACAGATTTAACAAGTTCTGTGACTCGTGTACAGACAACATCGAGAACGATGCTTGATATTTCGTGTCCATCTTGTGTGTGCTCGTACAGCGGAGTGCGCATGGAATATAGGCGAGACTGCGCGTGGCGTGGAGTGGGCGCGGGCGGGCGTGCAGGCGGGAGGCGGGGAGCGCGCCGGAGCACTGTTAGCTCGGCTGCTGCTCGCTGTCGACGATCTCACTGGGGCGCTGAGAGCCTACGACGACGCTCTCGCGTGAGTAACCTCCCGTGAAATGGTGTAATCTCAAATGACAGATAGAGAGCGATGAGAGATATGAAATAAAATTTTAGTCCCTTGGCACTGAAGGGCAGTTGTGCTGTCCTAGAATAGAAATGAAGTTTATTTGGTAGTGTAACAAATAAATAAATAAACTCACATTCGCATCCTCCATTATTTATTTATTTATAAAAGCGAAAGTGAGTTTGTTTGTTTGTTACTCTTTCAAACCTCGAACGGCTCAACGGATCATCATGAAATTTTGCTACTCGTTGTTAGGGCCTACGTATACCACGTTTTTTAAACGCGTCACTAAAACGCGTGTCGACGGCGTGCGTTTATCCTACAAAAGTCTACAGGCTGCGTCTGACTCGCGTTCGTATCGCGTCTGTATCGCTACAAACACGCGTCGACGGCGCGTTTAAAAACCGTGGTGAGCATAGGCCCTTAGGGGCACAGAAAAGGTGTAGAGTAAGTACTTTTATCTTGGAATTCCTGCGAGAACTCCGAAATTATCGCTGGTGAAAACGCGGGGATCAGCTAGTTTTTAAAATAATACTGTTACATGCTCGGATTTTTATTTAAAGTGAACACTAACTTTAAAAAAACACTAGGTCTAGTGTTTCTAGGTCTATATATCACAACACAACACTTAAACCCGGGCGGATGGAGCTCTAGAATGTTCAAAATATTCCCTTTTATTAGCTACTCGGCAGAACGTTCTTCTATAAAATTCGCTCTTCAAATGTGTGCTTTATATTGCGTGTTTTGTGTACATTGCGCGCTTATTGATTTAGCTCGACCATGATAATACTATGGATAAGAGAAATGTTTTGTCAGTTTGCACGCATGTGGTGCCGACACCCTAGCGGCGGCCGGGGCTCTATGCCTGCGGAGCGGAGACCCTCGGCGCGCGTTCCAGCTGCTGGGCGCGGCACTGGCTCAGCAGCCAGCACAACACGGCGCGGCGCTGGCGCTGGCCGCCATGATGCTACAGCACGGGGACCTGGACGCGGCGCTGGCGAGGCTCCGAGCGGCGCTGGCAGTGCATCCCATGTGCGTCGCGGCGCACAGTGACCTCGGGCTGGCGTTATTGGCCAAGAAGAAATACGTCGCGGTAGTTAATACTAGTAAACTATCTAGAATGCCGGTTAAAATCATGATATTTGAATACCAACCGGAACCAATGTCACCAGGTTATTTTAATACGCAAAACGATTCATCACATACAAAAACAATAACTCACGTAACGAAATATATTAAACTCCATTTGGTTACGTATTTACTTAGTCACTGTTTTCAAAATTTACAGTTTCTTGGGGATATTGTAGAAAATATGCTTGGGATGGCAGAAAAGGAAGTTTTGGGTAAGGAGGCCAATTGCTCTAATTTCCTTTGGTCTTCACAAGGTCTTCAAGCGAAATGATCGAGTATATTATCAGCGACTAGCTGTCTCCCGCAGTTCCACACGTGGTAATTTCGGAGTTTTCGCGGTAATAAAAGTTACCTATGTCACTCAGGATCCCTGTAACTTCCTATAAGTGAACGAATTTTTTTCAAAATCGATTCAGTAGATCCAGAAATTACCCCCTGCAACCTCACAAACTTTACCTATTAATAATACTAAGATAAATAAACCAGTAGGCATTGTACATCACAAGGCGCTGACGTGTCTCCAACGCGCGGTGTGGGCGGCGCCGCTGAGCGCGCGCGCCGCGCACAACCTGGGGCTGGCGCTGCTCGTGTGCAAGAGGCCCGCTTCCGCCTTTTGCAGACTCGCCGCTGCAGCCGCACTGGATCCCTATCAACCTTATACAGTGAGACCACAGATATATGCTAGAACTTCTTCACGAAAACTCGTATTTGTTAAAAAAAAACTTACCGACTCGAATCGATTAGTGTGAGGAAAAACTTAAGGAAGTTTACTCACATAATTTGTAAATTTCTTACCTTATAAAGATGGATAAACTCGCATTGTTTAAAGTATTTAACATTTTTTTCTTGTCATATGCAAATAAATGAAGGTTACTAAACTATGTGGATTCATCCGTATGAACTTTTCGATTTCTTCGGGAAGTATCCGATTGTTCAGGATGAAAAAGTTAAGAATCAACTTTTTTTCCGCTCAATGGCTAAGCTAACATGTTATGATATTTTTACACAAATTATCGGAACAATCAGCCGTACAATACGTAACTGTAGATACTACGGCATTTAAACCATAATGTGGTGTGTAGCGAAATTTTGGCGGGATTTTAGCAGAAATGGGAGTCAGTTTTATTTCTTTGTCTTACAAATTAGTTTATCGTATTGTGTGAATGTGGTGGATTTTGCATAATAGAAATCTATTAGTGATGAACAATGTGTGGAAACAGTGAAATAAGATGAAATGGGGCGTTCATCGGTAGGTTGTCGTATTACTATACAACTTCCCAGAGAGCGTCCTATTAACGTTCAACTGTGAAGAGTTGCAGCCGAAAGTTCCGGTAAGCATCAAAATGCACCTCACCAATCCATTTCGATAAAAATAACTTCAGAGGAAGAAAAATACAACTGAATTGGCTGTATGGACTTAGTTTCCTTTGCCTTCTGGCTTTGACTAGCTGTTCCCCGCGGACCCCGCGTTTTCATACGCATTACGCAGTTGTCGTGCCGTCTGCACTATCCCGAGTTATGTTTGCCTGAATTCAATTAAGTACAGGTTTACACGGACGACAAATATCTATATAATATAATCTCGCACAATCCATGAAATGTAAAGCATGGTAATATAATGATGAGACGACCAACCAGTCACTAAGAAATCATGTATCATCTCTTCAATGTGAGCTTTACGTTATGATCTCTAATCCATGTGGCTTCGCATTGTTCTGTCATGAGGGTCTGGTCTACCCAGATGAGTAGTGACCCTCCCTGGTCGTCTACAGCTCCGATCTGAACACGTCTGATCGTGTCCTGGTGTCTTACCTTATTCCGATTTACCCTGCAAGCTCTAGTCTGTCTAGAGCCTGCGTGCATGCCGTAAATCAAGGTTTCTTTTACCTTTCCTGACACCAGTCGGACATGGGGGCTGTGCCCCCACGAGGACCTCCTCCTTCCCCTTAGTCCTGCCCATTCCCAACTTCTTGTAGACGACCAGGGAGGGTCACTACTCATCTGGGTAGACCAGACCCTCATGACAGAACAATGCGAAGCCACATGGATTAGAGATCATAACGTAAAGCTCACATTGAAGAGATGATACATGATTTCTTAGTGACTGGTTGGTCGTCTCATCATTATATTACCATGCTTTACATTTCATGGATTGTGCGAGATTATATTATATAGATATTTGTCGTCCGTGTAAACCTGTACTTAATTGAATTCAGGCAAACATAACTCGGGATAGTGCAGACGGCACGACAAAATGGTGGAGGTACTGGGATCTGACATGGGAAGCCGGATTCGTTCTGGCTCTTCCTTGTTAAATTTCCCTCTATTTTAATCTTTTTTGTATTTGTGTTTGTTTGAGTTTTTATTTGACTTTTCTTTGTCTTCTCAGTCAAATATAGGTAACTACTCATAAAACCATTTACTTATTAAACTACCTTTTCCGGCATTGCCTCTTATCCGCGCGGTCCCGATCGTCCTGCCCTTTATTCGTCAATCCAGCGCTTTCCTTTTACACTCCGAGCTGGACGACTTCACTTTACCTGCTTGTTTAGATATTGTCTATTCCACGCGGTCGCGGTCATCCCGCGCTTGTATGTCCCTCTACCCACACTTTTGTTGAAGCATAAGCAAAGTGTTGCCACACCACAAAATATAGATTGACAGTACGATAATTAGTGTTGATACAAACCAATTGTTACATGGCAAATCGCGCTGTGCGCGACAGCAGTTATTTCGGAGTTACTGCGGGAAATCCGGGATTTATCCCGGACTTTTAAGTCCTTCTCTGTATCCCTGACAACGTGTATACGAAATTTCATGATGATCCGTTGAGCCCCGTTGAGGCGTGAAAGCGTAACAAACAAACAATCTCACTTTCGCATTTTTAATATTAGTAAGGACTAGCTGTGCCCCGCGGTTTCACCCGCGTGAGTTTCGGAATTCCCACAGGAACCATTTTTTCTAAAATAAAAGTAGCCTAAGTTACTCCTTATAACTTCAGCTATCTGCCAGAGAAAGTCCCGTTAAAATCGGTCCAGCCGTTTCAGAGATTAGCCGGAACAAACAGACAGAATTTTTTTTTATGTGAGTACCGTATCTATGTATACAACTCTCATAAATACATTTAGTGACAAAGCAGTTCATTTGGAATTACAAACAGACACTTCAATTTTATTTATATGTATATTATTTTATATGTAAGTCCCATCATAGTACCTACCTATATTAGTACTTTCCTAGCATTTAGTGAAAAGCTATTAATTCTGAATTACAAACAAACACTTCTATTTATATGTATACTAGTTGTGCCCCGCGGTTTCACCCGCGTTAATTTCAGAGTTCCCGCGAGAATTCCGGGATAAAAAGTACCCTATGTATAAGATATATTATTGTAAAGTTTTATTTAAATCCATTCAGTAGTTTTTGCGTAAAAGAGTAACAAATATCCATCCATCCATACATACATACTTACAAACTTTCGCGTTTATGTATAGATTAGAAGTGTCTCGCCGAAGGGGCGTCTTTCCTATAGGAGCCCTGGGTGCGGCCACACCCGAGCGCCAGCCGGGCCGGGCGATCAACATTTGAATGAATCTGGTGGTAGATAGTACCTACCTTACCCAACTAGGTACAATGTTGCACCCGACCGCCGCATATGGTTAAGACGCCCCTGCAGGTGTTGCTGATAGGCGTGGCGCTGGAGCGGCTGGGCGAGGAGCGCGCGGACGCCGCGTACGAGCGCGCCGCCTCGCTCGCGCCGCGCGACGCGCTCGTGCGCCTCAACCGGGGCGGGCGGCTCGCGCGCGCCGGCCGGCTAGGCGAGGCGGCGCGCGAGGCCGCGCTCACCGCCGACCTGCTGCGCTCGCCGCACGGGCGCGACGCTCGGGTAGGTCATGTTCAAATATATCTCTATTATTATAATATTATTATAAATCAAATCTCAGCGACCAGATTCATAGCTTCAATATTTTGATCATATTGTATTGAAGTGATAAGCACCTATAGCAATGTCAATATTCCTAAAAACAATTACTTTTGTCCTCAACACTTCATGCATTTTTATACATTAATGCTTGTTGTACTTGTGAATTTGGCTAATGGATATTGTCTGCCATTTTACATAAAATTACTTAATTTTGTTACACTAGCCGTAAGGTCCGTCAGAGTCGGCTGGCTCTTCAATAAATTATAAAGATTCTTCACTATATTAATTAAGTTTATTTTTTGGTTATAACAACGAAAATAATATCAAATGTAAACCGAACCACAGAACAGATACCTAAGTAGAAGGGGCATCGACTCTCGTTATTTAAGTATGGAAACAAGTGAAAATCGCGTGTCGATGGGTGATACTGGCGCACAAAACTATTCATTACACACAAAAACATTTATTGTCGTGACGAAATATATTAAATTCAATTTAGCTTCATGTGCACTGTTATAAAAATTCATAGTTTTGGGAGTACTTATTGTGGAAAATATAGTCAGGATGCCAGCTAAAGAAGTTTTTTGGGAAGTTTGAGCATTTACTCTAACTCCCTTTGCAACCGTGGTGCGCCTGCTGCGCCTACATGTCCTCTTTGGTTAAATTTTCTCCGTGTATCTAAGCATTATCACCACATAATATTATAAAACAAAGTCTGTTTGCGAAAAACTCAAAAACTACTGAACGAATTTTCATGCGGTTTTCACCAATACATAGTTATGACTGTTTGAAGTCTATTATAGGAGCGTTTTATTTGTATGTGGTGTCCAGTTGTCGAGCTGCCTGTCGACGCTGGTGGGGCTGCTGCGCGGGGCGGGGGCGGCGCTGCCGGAACCGGAAGCAGCGGGGACGAGCACCGGCGACACCAGCCCGCGGGAGGAAGCACGCATGGCGCCCGATGAAGTCTAGAGTTGTGAGTTGTTTAAATTCCTTTAACGGAGTTCCCGCGGGAATTTCTGTCTGGCAATGACATGCAAAATTTCACGATGGTCGGTTGAATAGTTGCGGCGTGAAAGCGTAACAAACAAAGAAACAAACCACTATCGCATTTTTGTATTTAATAGTTAGAATTTATTATGATTATGATTGCCAATAATAAACGGAAATATAGGTGACTTAATATATTTGTTATTAATACGCTAACTGTCGGTCTACCCTTAGAAATGGTTTCATATTTTAGGCATATAGGTAGGTAGGTATGTCATAAATTATACACATAAACATTTAGAGCAATTTCAAAAAGAACAACCTAAGATTTTACTGCCGGCAGTAAAAAGTTGTACCGCTATAAAAAGTCAGGTCAGTTGGCAGTTCTTATGTGGCATGATGATGCAACTCGTGATTCTCACACTCGCGGTCGGTTATTTTGTTTGCTTGGTTAGTATTCGAAGGGACTATTTTTCAATACTCACAATCAGATACAATCATACAAAGTAGGTAATAGGTTAAAAATCGAAACGGTTTATCAATCGGATAAGTATTCAAGTACCTACCTATTTATTGCTTTTTATAACCTCAGAGTAAAAAAAAAACACATACAATCGAACATAGAACCTCCTCCTTTTTGGAAGTCGGTTAATAATATACTATAACATAGGTACTATAGTAATCTGAGATGTTTATAAATGAACAATAGATTTTTTTCCAATCTTTCATCTATATAAGGTGTGGCAAAATTAGCTGCAAATATTTACAGGGTTGAAAGTATACACCGTTATAAACCGTCATAAAATAAAAAAGAATCGAAAAGATTTTCAAAGAAAATAAAATTTCAAACAAAATAATCTCTGCTCAATCGCGTCGCCGCGTGCTAAGATCATTGACCTCGATCGTCGCTCGATCGAGCTGACCAGCTGATGCATCGCTCGTTGTGTGTCTAATTTTGCCACATCGTATATTGGTTTTTAAGTTATTCATCACATATTTTTTTTCCATGCGCGCAGGGATCACATCCAAATGATCTCCTATTATATAATGTTTGATGATGAATAATTGCAAATGTTTTATTGATTGCAAATTCCAGATTGAAAGCAAGGATAGGACAGCCAGCCTGGTGGTGTTGCCGCCGCTCGTTCTAGGCTACGACGACCTCTACCGAGACGGCGAAGAGAAAAGCAAGCAAAAGAACCACATGGACGTTGACTCCACCGACTACGACGATAATAAAGACGAGATAAACGACAACCGCGCCATCTCTGATACCGATCCGAACGCAATCGCGAAACTGAAGCACGAGAGCAAAGAAAGGTACGTCCCGCTCACTGGCGAGTTGTTTGTGCCGCGCGGAGCGTTCTGTCCCTGCCATAAGGGTGCAGGCGGTCACGGCAAAGAATAGGAAAATATTAATAATAATAATCCACTTCACAACACACAGATCTACTTGATCCCACACTTAGCTATAAGGTTGTGTTGTGGAAACCAAGCAAACGTGGTATATACTAAACATATTATTACATATATATTATACTATAGATATATATATACACACCCAGACTGGAAAATGGAACCCTGTGTTCATCACACAAAGTCCACCCCCACCGGGAATCGAACCCGGAACCTCTTGATTAGCGGGCAGGCATGGTGACCATTGCGCCAATATTCCATACAGGGTGCAGTTTTAAAGGATGGACGAAATCAAGCTTTCGATAATTCATGCTTACATGTGACTTATAAAAGTATGTTATAAAAAGATACAAATAAATCATAGAGAACCACAAAAGAAAGGGGCGTTAAATGACCCTTCTTATCACGTCAAAAATTTACGGTTTTTAGAATTTTAAACGAAAATTGGATATCTACTGGATATCCATGTCCTTCACATCCTTAGGTATAATGGTAATATTCAAATTGATACCTATAAATCTTTATGACAAAATCAAAGCATCTAATTCATAGGAGAGAAGATACCGAAATTGCCCACCAGCGACGATTGCTCATCAAAATAATTAAGAGTCCCCCCGCGATGCCTAATCGAGTGTTAGTTTTAAAAAGTCTAAATACTAATTTCCGTTGGGTACTCGGTAAGTTTAAAGCTGTAGGTATTCTACTGGAAATTTTTCCTTGGGAATTGAAAATTCATAAATCTTTATTGGTCAATGACACAATCCGATAGCGCGTGGTGTAAAGTGCAAAAAATCCACAAATTCATTCAGAATTAGGTTAGGAATAATATGGTTGATCCTATGCGATGAGGCTAGTGAATAAAACAGTACTAGTTTTTCAATTATTTATATTAAAATTATCACCTCCCCAATACCAGCGATGTAGGGTGTCCACGTTTCACGTTAATTAGTTTCTACATACATACATACATACAAAGTAATTCTAAACAAAATAGTCGTAAGACATTAGTGTGATAATTATGTAAAAATAATAGTTTTATTATGTATAGATACACAACTACTAAAAGATAAGTGAAGCCGGCCCGATGTCCCCTTGATATAGACTCGCCTGAAGGCACTTGGTGTCTCATATTTGCATCGAATAATAAGAACAAGCGAGTCGCAATCGATATCGCGTTTAGATTTTAATGTTTTGAAATGATTCGATTGTATTTATGGGTCCTCTGTAACCGACTCGATTTATATTGTGGCGGAAGGCAAACGTTAATTTTACATGAGTCTTACGGCTGGAAAAGTTCAGTTATTCAGTGTTATTAGGTGTATCACGAACTTGGGAAATTGTATTGTCAGGCTTGTTAATTAATTATGGCGCCTGACAGGGCCACGCGTCACGCCACGCATACTCGTACACCTCAATCTCTTTAAGTTTTATCATAAAACCTTACACCGAAAAGTCCATTGTGACTACGACTTTACACACAGCTGCAAGGCCGAATTTTCAATGGATGAATTTTTAGTGTGAAAGAGATGGCGAGAGTATTCGTTTTTGGTTTCGTAATTAATTTTGTTCTAAAAGTTTCCTCCGTCACGATATAAGTTAACCCTAATGGGTTATTGTTGAAATATAGTAACAGTCACCCTCGCGATTTTATAACTACTACAGGTCTCTTAAACTTTTCCAATTTTTGTCGTAATATATTTCGAACAGACAGTTTGTTCTTTGTACTTAGTCGTTTTTTATTTTTTCGTTACCAACGCGTTCAATAGGGCGCGGGTTGAATTTAGCTCATTAAGATATTGTTTGTTATAATAATAATTAATTAATGACACGAGTCGGGCCGGCTTAAGGCAACTAAATTATTGCTTCACATTTTGTAAATCGTTTTCATTTTATGATTTCTCTACATACCGCTTGGCAAATCATCGTTTAAAGTTAGTAGATTGTTCTAGTTACGTTACATTAATTTAAGTTTTTATGAGCCCAATTAAAATTTCTTTTTTTTAAAACGTATTTTTTTAAATACAATATTTTAAGAAGCATTTAGCTTTTAAGGCTTACTCATGTTATTATAAAATTATTATAAAAAGCATAGTTTGCAATCTCTGTTTATAATTAATCCGTCGATATGTAGAGAAAATAATAATTTATTTTGTAAAAACGTTTTTTTTTTACGAAAACCCAAACAACATTCAGTAGGTGATGAATAATGTAGTATGTATTTAACTTTGTCAACAATTTTTATTGTATAAATATATTTTATTTGTCATTCACTGACACGTCAGATTTTTTGTAGTTAAATTATGACAATAAACGTACCTAAGTTGGATATTTGCATATTCATTATACATTCTAATCACGTTGAATTTTGCTATTTTGGCGTAGAAACAATCTTACATTTAGAATTTCTTTTACATTTCATTCATTAGTTTAAATTATTAACGGAAGATCTGGTTAGAAACTCGTCCATGTTATACAAGTCGTTATAAAATATTTACATATACATTTGTAATTAATTTTTACAATTTTCGTCAACATAATCCATGAAAATCAAAGAAGCTAAGGGCGTTTTCATACGGGGCGTGTTTTTGGCGCGTTTATACGTCTGATAGGAGTTTGTTTACAAACGATCGTGCTAGTACGCGCCTAGTTTAGCATATTAGAGGAGGTCGAGCCGAATCCCACTCAATCTCACGTGGGGGAGACGGGGGTCTCGGCAAATATCAATTCACAGGAGATATGACAAAATCTCATGGCATATCACCAGAATCGCCTCACGTAATTTATGACCACTCCCTTAACAAAAGTAAAAAAAAAACGTGTTTCGTCAGAGTGCCCTTTTTCTATACTACTACTGAATCGATTCTAAAAATTATTTCACTGATCGGAAGCTTCAGTATCCTCGAGTGACAGAAGGGGTCGCCGCGACAGAAACCGCGGGTCGAAAGTGGTTAAACATTCGAAAACGCGCCGAAATCACGCTCGGTACGAACGCCAATCCGTTCGCCCCAGCTGGCAAGATGAATGGATTGTCAGTTCTACGACCGACTCCTGCGCATCTATTCGACACACCACAATGTACAAAATGTCCGCCCTACAGTTACGACTAACGCCCCCGCACTAACTGAACACTATCCATAGACCAACCATCGCGTCGATTGTTATTTAATTTAACCATTTATATAAATGCACTTCTTGTTTAATTCTAACGTATCTATTCTATTAAGAATAACAAAAGAAAAAAAAACTAAACATCTGTTGCAATACCATCCACGGTGCTCTTCTTACACGGTCATTATTTTTAGATTTTAACTGGACGCAGATAAGCAATAACATGTTAACCCATAAAATTAAGTTATTGATACAGAGCGCTTTATTGGGAGATAAAGAACGTTTTTTTAATTATTTGTTTACCTTATTGCATTGTTTAAATATGTAACAAAATGTTGAACATAAAAAAATGTGGACACAAAATGGCGTTATAATTTTAAAACATGATTTACTCAAAATTTCTCCAGTGTGGGTTAACACACTATTGCTTATTTATGTCCAACTGTATTGAGCGATATTGTGTTGAGCGATATTTACTTCAAAATTGCATTTTTCGTATTTGCTGCAAAATTGCTTGTAGTTGAAGTGAAAGTTGCTGTTATTAGTCGTTCGTGTAACGCAAGAGCACCTGCACCCGACCAGTAGTTACGATCGATATTCCACCTTATAACAGGAACGTATAAGGCTGACTATATTATGTTGACATGCGTGACTACTGTTGGTCGGTAATAAGCTATTTGACAATTTTTTTATTCAAAATTCTATTTATTCCATCTGTTAGATAATAAAAAAATAATGGACACGCATATTTTGGTTTTTCAAATTACTGAAAATATACTTGGATAAAGCGCATTAAAGTTTGGGAGTGGAGGTTGGTAACGTCATAATTATGCTGGAAAAACTATACCTGCTTGTGACGTCACGCGACATTTCAACGGGCGGAAGTCCGTTATTTTTTGCTGATGTGAATTTTATGAATCTACATTACGGACTGAAAATAAAAATTTTGTCAAATAGCCTATTGGAGTATACAGCATTACAGATTAAAAAATAATTATTACAGACAATATTTTGCTACCACCATTGTATGTTGGCTAACATCAAATAACAAACAGTTTAAAGCAAAATAACTATAATCGGAAACCACGGACCGCTGCGACAATACTGACAGACAGAGCTACAACACTCTATGCATTAATTAGAATAAGTAATAAAATATTTTTCTTTGGTGTTGTGTCATAATCGTGTTCGATTCCATTTGTATTGGACGATATCAATAGAACGGCGCAAGTTATGAACGCCCCAGGGGTTTGCGCGCGCGTACAATTTTATAACTAAATGCGATACATTTACAAATCCCTAGAGCTAGCGACGCGTGCGCAAACCACAGACAGACGCACTGTGTCCACCTCAATTTCCACTATACATTAAAACCTAACGTTACCATAGTTACATTTACATTACGCTATATTTACAACAAAAAAATATGTATTGTAAAAACAAAAACTTAGCCTATTTACATACATAAATGGAATCATTGAGATCATTACATTACTTACAAATTATAATGTAAAAATGACGTTAACGAGGTCGATTATTTTGTTTATTTATCTAATTATTTTCATTTATTAGAATTAATTAATTATTATTATATGTAGGTATAAAATAAAAAAATAATACTTTGCGTTTAGACTGGTTGGGCGAACGTGTCCCGTGTTATGAGGTAATTGTTTTGCGGCGTACATCAAACAGCCAGTGCAAGTTGTTTCAACTATCCGAAAGCGTTTAGATTTTCTGCTTTGACCGATTTCAAAAAAAGGAAGGTTAAAATGGACCGAATGGATTATTTTTTTAATTTAGCAAGATTTCTGTGCGTTTATTTAATATGGTACGGGTAATTAATGATAATTCCATTCAAAATACAGAGGTTTTCTTGAAAACCGACTAAGTGCGAGTGGAACTCGCGCACGAAGGATTCCGTACGATTTTTTTTGCCGTTTTTATAGATCTATTATCAATTATTTGTCTGTTGTATGTTTTATTGTTTTTTAGTATATTTTTTGTTATAGCGGCAAAAGAAATACATCATCTGTGAAAATTACAACTGTCTAACTATCAGGGTCCATGAGATACAGCCTGGTGACACACGTATAGACGGACAGATAGACGGACGGACGGACGTACGGACAGCAAAGTCTTAGTAAGAGGGTCCCGTTTTACCCTTTGGGTACGGAACCCTAAAAGGGACAGAAATAGTCCTGATAGTAGGTGGTATTTTAAAAGTTAACGGGATATCTAGTACTAGAGATGGTCATAGTTGTTTGAGTAAACGCGATCGAATAGTTTACAGCAGTAACCCGCAACGACATAGGTACGTAACATCGCAATGCGCTTTGATATAAATAACAGTCTTCATTTTATTTATACAATTTCTTTCCCCGAACATTATGTGATTCAAATCACGTTTGAAATTTATCTTTAATAAAACAATAAAAAAAAACAAAAAAGAAAGAAGAGGAACCCTTCTATTGCACATTTCGCTTTCAACGAGAAAACAAACAAAACGATGAAAAAACATATCATTAATTTGGCTGACAAAAAACACAACAGAGATGATATTATATATATAAAAAAAAAACAAATTCTAGACGATAGCAACTTAAACGATTAAGTCTTTAGAGTTAATAATATTATTGTTTGTATCTGAATACAGGTTATGTACACAAATAATACGCAACAAACGATTCGCTAAGCCACGCCCGCGCCGCTCACCCGAACCTCTCTTTGACGAGGAACATGAGTTTCTTCTTGCCCTTGTACTTGAGTTTGATCTCCTGCAGCAGCGCCGCGAACTGGTGCGGCCCGTCGTGCGCCAGCGCGAACGTGTCGCGGGCCTTGCCTGCGCCGGACGGACAGACACACACACGTGATTAGGAAGAAAGAAAGAAAGAAAAACATTTATGTCCAGCACACCAATATTATAAGCGTGCTGACTCTCCTGCGGTCTCAACCGCGTCATGTTCGAAACTCCTCCTCCTTTGTATCGGGATGAAAAGTATTCTATGTCATTCGGGGATAGGTACTGTAGCTCCTAAAGTGAAATAATTTTTCGAATCGGTTCAATAGTTTCAGAGATTACTACCTAAATACAAATTTTACCTCTTTGTAACACTGTACAGTGTACATGATATGCGCATTGTACATAGATCTGACAGAAAAGGTAAATTAGCAAAAAGTTGTAATATTAGCAAAAGATGTGTAGAAATAGTGAAGGTATATGTAAATAGCAAAAAGGTGTATATATACAACAGAATTAGCAAAATAAATAGGTATAAATAACTATCAAAAGGTATATAGGATAAGCAAAAGGTAATGTAATATTAGCAAAAGATTTGCAATGTTAAAACGATATATGGACATAGATAAGCAATAGTGTGTTAACCTACACTGGATAAATTTTGAGTAAAACGTGTTTTAAAAGCAATAGCGCCATTTTTTGTCAACAATTTCTTATTTTCAACAATTTGTTAGTATTTAAACAATGTAATAAGGTAAAAATATGATTAAAAACGTTCCATAACTCTCAATAAAGCGTTTTGTATCAATAACTTAATGATGTGGGTTAAACATGTTATTGCTTATCTATGTCCATATATTTGTTATTCGTTTCGTAACAAATATCCAAAATAGCACAGTTACCTAGGAACTCGACGAAGTCTGCGTAGTGCCTGGGCGATATGTGCGAGAGCCTCGCGTGCGTGGTGGAGGCGTAGGCCCGCAGCGCCGCCTCCAGCAGCGGGCGCAGCGGCGTGGGCGGGCGCGGGGGCGGCGGCCGCGAGCGCGAGCAGCCCGCCGCCGCCACGCAGCACCGCCGCAGCACGTCCGACTGCGGACAATAGAGAACATCATTATACTGGCTGTGCCCTGCCGTTTCACCCGTGGAAATTTCGGAGTTTCCGCATGAATTCCGGGACAAAAAGTGCCCTGTGTCCTTCTCTGTGTCTCTGACAATGTGTGTACTAAATTTCATGATGATCGGTTGAGCCGTTAAGGCGTGAAAGCGTAACAGACAGACAGACAGACAGACAGACAGTACTAGAGACGCCGGGAATCCAAGATGGCGGGTACCCAGGCGCAAAGAGTATATAACCACGGGTCTAGGATTTGGTTTAGGGGGAGTAAGGCAATAGAAATGTTGACAAATTTTGAAAATCAAAATTCTAATCAGTCCGTCGGTTAGAAAATAAAAATAAAATGGACACGTTTTTTTTGTTTTTTCAAATTAATGAAAATATACATATTACGTAGTTATAGCGCATTCAAGTTTAGGGCGGGGGCTCGTGACGTCATTAACCGCTATGAGCCCCCATACAAACTGCACCGGCTACTGACGTCATGCGAAGTTCAACTAAATGTATCGCCGTTATTATTTGATTACGTAAAAAAAGAAAAAATACGTGTTCAATAGGTATTTTTTATTAATCTACAAACCAGACTAAAAAAAATTTGTCAACTAGCCCATTTTGATTGCAACACAAAAGATTTTTTAATTAAAAAGCCTACTTTAACGGTCAGGGGGGGGGGGGGGGGGGGGGAGCAAGTGCACCTAATTTCCCATAATATATCCGCCCCAGCCATCATTATTTTTCTGTTTATAAAAAAATCCTTGGTTTTCTAAGTGGTGTGTGGTATACTTAAAGGCTGTAGCGACTTAAATATAGACCTAATTGTTAATTTAGCTGTAAGTTTTCCAAAGTAAATAAAAAAAAAATATGGTGTGTATTGTGTGGTGTGCAGTGTGCAGTGTGTGGTCCGGTGTGCGGGGTGTGTGCTACTGACCAGCACGGGCGCGCACTGCACGTTCTTGACGAGCAGCGGCAGCATCGCCTGCAGCTCGGCGCGGCCCAGCGAGTGCGCCAGCGCCACCGCCCAGTGGATGTCCGCTATCGCCGGGTGCGTGTCCTGTCGGGCACATACACACAATACACATTAATATTGCCAAATTGCATGATTCTAGGTCAACGAGAAATACCCTGTATATTTCCTTCCGATCCTTGCGATTGCCAAAATATTATGCGGCATGAACGGCCGAACGATGTCTCTCTCTACGCGCTTCTGAGAAAAAGAGTCTAGACAAAAAAATTGCCGTCTATTTTCCTTCCGTCTTATCAGAGGGGAGAATACAGATAAATTAAATTTGTTTGCCGTTCGTTCCCTACACTTGTTAGAGAGACGTATTACTGCCATAGGACAAACGGAAATATACCGACGGAGCTGGAAAAACTCTTACAATCGGATGACTTGTTTGCGCTATAAAAGTATCGCCACAGCGAACGGTTGACTTGCGGCGCGTCGCATTTGATGTGGTGCTGTATACTGTGTATTATACAGCGTGTGGTGCGGTGTGTGTCGTGTGTGTCGTGTGGAGCCACTCGCCTGGTTGTAGTGCAGGTGCAGGTTCCTCATCGCGAGCGTGGCGAGGCGCATGGCGCGCGCGGGCTGCGAGCGCTGCTCCAGGTAGCGCGCCACCGCGAACAGCTGGCTGGGGGCGTGTACCGTGTGGGTGGTGTGTGTCGTGTGGAGCCACTCGCCTGGTTGTAGTGCAGGTGCAGGTTCCTCATCGCGAGCGTGGCGAGGCGCATGGCGCGCGCGGGCTGCGAGCGCTGCTCCAGGTAGCGCGCCACCGCGAACAGCTGGCTGGGGGCGTGTACCGTGTGGGTGGTGTGTGTCGTGTGGAGCCACTCGCCTGGTTGTAGTGCAGGTGCAGGTTCCTCATCGCGAGCGTGGCGAGGCGCATGGCGCGCGCGGGCTGCGAGCGCTGCTCCAGGTAGCGCGCCACCGCGAACAGCTGGCTGGAGGCGAGCGCGCCGCGCGCCGCCGCGCCGCCCACCGCCGCGCACGCCGCCTCGAACGCGCCCGCCGAGCCCTCGCACACGGACAGGGCGCTCAGCGCGCAGCCGGGCGGGTCCTGGACGACAACAACAATACTACATTATTGCGAAGGCAGCGAAACAGGCAATGGGCATGTTGACTAATTTTTATTTTTTAGTCCGTCTTGTAGATCAATTAAAAATATTGGACACGTATTTTTTCTTTTTTTACGTAATCAAAAAATAACGGCGATATATTGAGTTGAAATTTCGCGCGACGTCACTATTCTGACAGTTTGTATGGCGGTTTTAGCGGTTAGTGACGTCACGACCCCCTCACCCTAAACTTTAATGCGCTTTATCTCTGTATATTTTAATTTATTTGAAAATTATATTATATTAAATTAAGAATTCCTGAAAGAAATATAAATTATAAATATATTATGCATGGATGTGTTGTGGTGTGTGTCTATGTGTTGTGGTGTGTGTATATGTGTTGTGGTATGTGTATATGTGTTGTGGTGTGTGTATATGTGTTGTGGTATGTGTATATGTGTTGTGGTGTGTGTATATGTGTTGTGGTATGTGTATATGTGTTGTGGTGTGTGTATATGTGTTGTGGTGGTGTTGTATATGTGTTGTGATGGTGTTGTATATGTATGTGTGTATGTGTGTGCGCGCGTGTGCGGGCGCCGGGCGGGCGGGGCGGTACCTTGGCGGCGCACTGCAGCGCGAGCGTGCGCGCGCACGTGCTGAGCTTCTCCTGCTGCTCGAAGGTGAGCCCGAGGCGCAGCGCGGTCGCGTGCGACATGGCCGCCGCCGCCACCGGGCCCGTCGCCTCCGTCGGCGTGAACAGCTCGTACCTGCAACGTTGCATCCATATTGTATATACTACTATAGCTGTTCCCCGCGGTTTCACCCGCGTTAGTTTCGGAGATCCCGCGGGTATTCCACGATAAAAATACTACCATATTTAAATACCTATGCAAAATTTAATGTAGTTTCTTCCGCGTAAATTTCGAAATTTCCATGGGAATTCCGGGATAAAAAGTAGCCTATCTTCTCTGTACCCCTGACAACGTGTATGCAAAATGGATGGAATGGCAACGTATTCGCAAACACCTGACCGACGACACGTTCCTTAGTTTTCTATAGTATTCACGATTATTATAGTATTTCAACTGGGTAAAAGGGGCTGGACCCTTATTCACTATGACCATAACACGCCGCATCAAAATAAGCAACAAAAAATGTCTACCCTTCGCGGTCAAAGTTTCACTTTAAAAAAATAAATTTACGTGTGTTATGGTATACCGAATATTAATTTCTATTTTTTTTGGCATCTGGAGTGGTCGGAATTATGTTTTTAGGACGCGCGTTATGGGCAAGGAATGTTGTTGGTCATAGCGAATAAGGGCCCTGGAGTGCTATTACTAACTATTTATTATTTATTGGTTGTCATTTGTAGCAATCGCAATAACAATCCTGGCAGTAATAGTACATTGTTATCCTAGGGGTGAAAGTCCTCATCCTCGATCTATTGGCGCCCTCGCTACGCTCGGGCGCCAAACCCCGTCTCGGGACTAAATAAGTCTTTCTCCCGAAGGTAACACTGTGCTTTTCATTACGAATGCAAGGAAAATCAAAATAAAAATAGGAATTAGCTAAAGAAAAAATGAGTGAAGATCGGATAGTCGCTTGACACTTTCCCACCTATTTCTTTTTCTTTGGCCGGCTAGCTATTCAGCCAGTATTTTTATTTACATTGTGGCGACCTAAAAAAAAGGTTTTCTTTAATTATTAAGTATTAATTAAAGAAAATAAAAAAATATAAATAGGAATTAGCTTAAGAAAAAGTGAGTGAATTTTATTTTAATTAATACCTACTTAAACTTTACGTTATTTCAATTTTACATCGCGCTGGCTGTATAGAAAGTTGGAACATGGTTCAATAGAAATGTGAAAATAGACCTAGTTTTTTTTTAATAATTTGACAGTTGTCAGTTGAAAGCGATTCTCCCTAGGGCTGAAAAGGGTTACTTTCAACCCGCTTCTCAGGCAACTTCAGACCTACTTTCCGAGTATGAGTAATGAAAATAAATTATTCGTTTTTTTTTGTAACTAATTTTTATATAGCAGTTATACTTTTTCGAATAAATAAAAAATGGCGGGTACCAGTTCTGCATGATGGACAGCAGCGCGTCGAGGCCCAGCTCGGTGGCGCACGTCACCTGCCAGCGGACCATCTCGCGCCGCCGCCAGTTCACCGACGACAGCGTCATGCGCAGCACCTGCACACAGACCACACAAACTTTTATATAACTAGCTGTGCGCTGCGGTTTCACTCGCGTGAGTTGCGGAATTCCCGCAGGGACTACAAACTTCTTTTATTCTTCTTCTCCTTATAATAAAAAACACAACAAAAAAGTACACAGCCGCCCGCAGCTGTACTGGTGGGGAGTTCTATCGGTTCACTTGACTTGTATGGATTGTCACGGGTGTAGTCAAGCTAAACGGTCACACACAACACATTCAAGGGATTCTCTCTGTTCAGGATTTGACAGTGTAGTGTAGTCGTGTTTGTGGATAGTGTAGTGTGTGGGTAGTGGAGGTGTGGTGTGTGGGTAGCGGTGGTGTAGTGTGTGGGTAGTGGTGGTATAGTGTGTGGGTAGTGGAGGTGTAGTGTGTGAGTAGTGGTGGTGTATTGTGTGGGTACTGGGTAATGACGGTGTAGTGTGTGGGTAGCGGTGGTGTAGTGTGTGGGTAGTGGTGGTATAGTGTGTGGGTAGTGGAGGTGTAGTGTGTGAGTAGTGGTGGTGTATTGTGTGGGTACTGGGTAATGATGGTGTAGTGTGTGGGTAGCGGTGGTGTAGTGTTAGGGTAGTGGAGGTGTGGTGTGTGGGTAGAGTGGTGGTGTAGTGTGTGGGTAGTGGAGGTGTGGTGTGTGGGTAGTGGTGGTGTAGTGTGTGGGTAGTGGTGGTGTAGTGTGTGGGTAGTGGTGGTGTAGTGTGCGGGTAGTGTAGTGGCGCGTGTGGGTAGTGTAGGGTGTGGGTACCTGCAGGCCGAGCTCGAAGGCGGCGGCGAGCAGGTCGCGGTGGTGGTGCGGCGCGTCGGGCGGCGCCGCGTGCCGCAGCGCGTCCTGCGCCAGCCGGAACAGCTGCGCCGCGGAGCGCACGTGCCGCTGCGCCGCCGCCAGCGCGCAGTGCAGCCGCGACTGGTTGCCGCGCGCCGCCGCTGTGGACATATTTTAATTTGAAAAAAAAAAAAATTGCCAGCCAAGGGCGCGACAGACTCGCGCACCGAGGGTTCTATACAAATTTATGATAATATATATTTGTTTGTGATGTAACTGCAAATTTGAGGTTTCGAATTTTTCCCTATACTTGTTCTGAGGGAAAAGAAGGGAAAAAAAAAATAAGTAAAACGATTTTTTTTTTAATTTTGCCACTGTCCACGCATAACGGACGTCGCTACATACTTACAAGTAACATCACAACCATTGAAAAAGCCTTTAGTTTTAGAGAAATTAAAAATTAAAATTGTGAAAATCGTTAAACTACGGAAGGTTTGTTTCGTATGAGCGATTTCCGGTTTTTGGTTCCTTGTGTAAAATATAATCAGTTGCAATTATTTTGTTTTACCGCAGGGCAGCCGATTTATTGTGAATTGAATACAGAAAAAAAAATACAGATGTGCTTGTGCTCACCGAGCAGCGCGCTGGCGAGCGCGGCCTGCTGCTGCTCGGCGTGCTGCAGCGTGTGCCAGGCGCCCGCGCCGCCCGCGCCCCCCGCGCCGCCGCCGCCCGCCGCGCCGTCCAGCGCGTACGCCTCCTCCACCATCGGCAGTCTGCAGCGGAACAGGGACACTTTGGAAAAATCTATATAATTAAACAAATTGGCTACTTGACTAATTTTTTTTTAGTCCGTCGGGTAGATTAATAAAAAAAAATATTGGACACGTAGGTTTTTTTTTCTTTTTTTACGTAATCAAAAAATGACGGCGATACATTGACGACCCGATTGGCGCAATGGTAACCATGCCTTCCCGCTAATCAAGAGGTTCTGGGTTCGATTCCCGGTGGGGGTGGACTTTGTGTGATAAACACAGGGTTCCATTTTCAAGTCTGGGTGTGTATAATATATATATTGCGATGCTGTGGCCCGGGGCGTCGTCTCGGGGCCACGGGCGATCGTATGTTTCCAGGAGGAGAGAGGTACGGCGGTCCCTATCCGGAATGAAACGCTCGGCTTACGGTACTAGCGGGCGGATGCCCGTTTATTTCCACTATAACTATCTACGAATACACTATTAATGACACAGGCTGCACTTAACGGCTACTCTTATACTACTACCCAGTACACAGGCCCTACGGGGTTCGCGGTCGCTACGGTCGGACGGGCGGTCGGGAATCGGGGCAGGAAGGCGGTAGCGGAAGGGGCTGTGTGCTTGAGGTCGGTCGGTGAGTAGGCGTGGGTGAGTGGGTGTCTGTCTGGGTTCGCCCCGGGGCGGCGGGCAGGTGCAGCGTAGGGTGCCGGGGCCCCCTGGCGCAAACTGTCCGTCACCGTCGGAGCTGGTGCGAGTAGCTGAGTACCCCTCGGGGCGCGTGTAGGTGTGTGGTATCCCCCCCGGGGCGGCGGCCGGGTGCAGCGTAGGGTGCCGGGGCTCCCTGGCGCAAACCGTCCGTCGCCGTCGGGGCGTGTGTAGGTGAGATAATTCCCGCGAGGCGGCGGCCGGGTGCAGCGTAGGGTGCCGGGGCCCCCTGGCGCAAACCGTCCGTCACCGTCGGGGCGTGTGTGGGTGTTGTTTTGGACGGGTCTGTGGGGTCTGGACGGAAGGAAGTCGGGAGTTCGCCACACTAGTGAGTCCGCTAAGCGTGGGGCGTCGCCAGACGGCGCGTGAGCGGCGTCTGGGTAGGCCGACAGAATGCGGGCACACTAGTGAGCGAGGACAGGTATCGGACGAGGTATATACGGAGGCGGAAGCGGATGGTCACTGTACCGCTGAGTTCAGGCGCCGCTGTACACGTACGCTCTGTGGAGAAGCGCAGGGCGCACGTGCATGCAGCGCGGGAACCCGTCGGCAAGTGTCGGCGTCACGCCGGCCGGTCCGGCTTATATAATCGCGGTAGCGGGGCGCGGGCGGCGCGGCGTACGCAGCGCATGTAACGGGGCTGTTACCATGCGCTTGGCGTACGCGTGTGCGCCTTAGACGCGGGGTGAGGGAGCGGGCACGCGGGAGTGTGTCCGCTTCCTTACAATATATATATATCTATAATATATATATATATATCTATAATATATATATATATATATGTAATAATATGTGTAGTATATACCACGTTTGCTTGGTTTCCACGACACAAGCATAAAGCTTAGTGTGGGATCAAGTAGATCTGTGTGTTGTGAAGTGGATTATTATTATTAAATTGAAATTTCGCGTGACGTCACAACCCGTCGCAGTTTATACGGGGCTACCGAATAATGACGTCACGAGTCCCCATCCTAAACTTTCATGCGCTTTATCTATGTTTATTTTGATTAATTTGAAAAAGCAAAAACTACGCGTCTATTATTTTTTTTATTTCCTAACTGACTAATGGGGTTTCCTAGTACGGATTCCGATCTCTCACTTTGGCTTAGCTACATGTTTCATATTGTCTGATTGCTGTAGTGTATAAGTCACTGTGATTGGAAATCAATGGTTTATTATTATTATTATAAATTGTCAACATTTTAGTGGGGAATGGACGTAGTAGTGGGTGTGCGGTGTGTTCGTGTGTCTGACCTCATGGCCCGCAGGCCGAGCTGGTAGGCGAGGTCCGGCTCGCTGGGCAGCAGCGTGAGGAACAGGAACCGGGCGAAGGTGTGCGCGGGCGCCGAGCGCGGGTGCACGCGCGCGCCCAGGCACGAGCCGGGCCCGCCCGCCAGCAGCGCGCGCGCCGCCCGCCCGCACACCGCCGCCGCCGCCTCGCCCTCCACGCGCTGCAGCTGCGCTATCAGCCGCTCCTCCTGCGCGCGAGCACGCAAGCGCACACACACACGTTTACTTGTTATGTAGAGTAAAAAGATTTATCGGATTACTGAATGAATCCACTAGCCATACCCCGCAGTACCATCCGCGGTAATTTCGGAGTTCCCACGGGAATTCCAGGATAAATTTGCGTATGGGCAATTTTGGTTGAACCAAGAAGTTTTTAGAATTCACGGGTCAGAGATTTTTATAATGTCTGATTAAAGTACCTACTTTTGTCCTCAGAGGGGGCAAAAGGTACACACACTACCTCCCCCCGTTGATCGGCGTCTGACACGTGCAGGGTGTGCGTGTGGTGCAGTGCCGGGTTTGTGGACACACACACACGCACGCACGTACGCACGCACGCACACGCACACACAGACACACACACGTGCGCACACACACGCACGCACACACGCACGCACATACATACACACACGTTCAAGTTGATACTCCGACAAACAGCAGCGAGAGCACACACCGCTATCGCCCCTAGGCTCGCGGGGCGCGGGGGGCGGGGGGCACCAGTCACCTGCTTGCAGTATCGCTCCTGCGCGTACAGGCCCGTGGGCAGCATGCGCTGCACGCCCAGCCCCAGCAGCGCCGCCTCCAGCGCCAGCGCCAGGTACGTCTCGTCGGGGTTCTTGCTGCCCGCCACCGGCACGTGCTGGTACCTGGGCCAAGAGCACGACACGGTGAGCGGCATTTCAATAGTGAAATCTATACATATAATAAAATTGTAACAGGTCGATGTCTGTACATGGGAGATAAATAAGAAAAAATAAATTTAGGCGACTCTATGAGTGATATAGAAGCCCAAAATACCGTTTTTAGAATTTTTGTCTGGCTGTCTGTATGTTTGTATTTGTGCTACGCAAAAACTGCTGCACCAAATTGAATGCGGTCTTTTTTGTTGTATTGCTAAGGGTCTAACTTAGATACTCATGTTACGATTTTTTAGAAATTCTATCTGGAACTCGAGATATTAAAAAAAATGCTGATCATTCTACTCATATTATAAATGTGAAAGTGTGGATGTTTGTTACTCAATCACGCAAAAACGGCTGAACGGATTTGGATGAAATTTGGCATGCACGTTGTCAGGGGTACAGAGAAGGATACTTTAAGGATACTTTTTATTTTATTTTTATTTTATTTTGAAGGAAAACCTTGCGGCTAATGTAACAAACTTAAATATTATATAAAATGGCAGACAACAGCCATTCACGGAATTCACTATTAGAAAATATAAAATGTATAAAGAGTTGAGGACAAAAGTATTTTTTTGTAGGATAGGTGCGTATCACTTCAATACAACATGATCAAAGAATATAATTATGAATATAATTTTTAATGACTCCGAAATTACCGCGGGTGAAACCTGTAAATAAATAAATATCATCTGGCGGTGGCGGTCGGTACCTGGGCGGCAGGCCGGTGCTGGGCTCCTCGTCCAGGTAGGTGTGCAGGCGCGGCGAGGCGCGCTGGTCGTCGGGCGCCAGGCACGCGTCCGCCAGGCACTCGTACACGCACCACACCGCCTCCAGCGTCCAGCCCGTCCAGCCCCTGCTGTCTGCACACACCACACAACACACGGGTTAGTGTGCCACGTTGTTAACATTCACTACTTATCCTAATTACCTTTCAAAGTCAAAGTCAAAATCATTTATTCAAATCTCTTTTTGACGTCAATAAAGTTACATTCATTATGACAGCACCCATAAAATATCCACCCTTCACAGCTTCCTAGTGCTATGGCTGAAGAGAAGCAACACTCTCCAGTAGCACGCTGTCTGTTTAAAGTTTTAAGCTTTACAAATGCGAATGTGTTTTCACGCCTTAAGTAATGAGAAATAATAATAATACTAATTATGGTCTGATTAGTCTGAAATCTAGGGAGTGGAATGATAATATAAACAAAAAAAATCTATAATTTGAATTGGCTTGTCAACCTTTTAGTTTTTAGACGTCTTGTAGATTAGTAAAAAATATTGGACACGTATTTTTTTATTGTTTACGTACTTAATGAAAAAATAACGGAAATACAATAAGTCGAGATGTCGCCTCCACTCCTAAACTTTAATGCGTTTTATCTTCGTATTTTTTCAACAATTTGAAAAAGCTAAAGATACGTGTCCATTATTGTTTTATTATCTAATTGACGGACTAAATAGAATTTTGTTTTCCATAGGTAGGTACCCCGGAAACTACCCTAATTTGTTTTTAAAAGACGTGACAAAAGCACATCATTGTTACAAAACGTTACGTTACGTTACAAAATGTAAGCAGGTATCGCTATCGTGCTCACCGAGCCCGACGCAGCGCTGCGAGTGCGACAGCGCGCACGTGTGCCCGCCGGGCAGGCAGCGCCCCGCGTCCATGTGCTCGGCGAGCAGCGCCATGCCGCCCCCCGCGCCCCCACCGCCCCCTGCACCCCCGCCGCCCCCGGGGCGCGCCCGGCAGCGGCCCGCGCACGCGCCGCGCTCCCCCGCGCACCCGTCCGCCTCGCCCGCGCCGCTCGAGGACGCGCCCCCCGCGCCGCCCGCCTCCCCCGCCGTCGCCTGCTGCCAGCGCTGCTGCGCCACCTCCTGCGCACGCGCCGGCACACGTCAGTACAGAACAGATGGGAGAAGCATCAACTGTTTATCCTTACCCTACTAATCGAATATTACAAAGAGGAAAGATTTGATTTATTGTTTGTTACGATTTAACTCAAAAACAACTGAACAGCCAACAGTTTTCAAAAATTCTTTCACCATTAGAATGCTACATGATTCCTGAGTAACATAGGCTATATTGTTTTTCGGAATACCTTCGGGAACAACAAAACTAACTCGAGTGAAACCGCGGGGAACAGCTTGTAATCTATACTAATACTAATATTATATAGAGCAAAAGTTTGTGAGTTTGTGGGTTTGTAAGTTTGTGACGTTGTAGGGGGTAATCTCTGGATCTACTGAACCGATTTTGAAAATTCTTTCACTTATAGAAAGCTACAGTGATCCTGAGTGTCATAGGGTACTTTTTATTCCGGAATTCCCGCGGGAACTTCGAATTTCCCGCCGGTAAAACCACGGGGGAAAAGCTATCTCTGGATCTATTGAACAGATTTTGAAAATTCTGTCACATAGGAAGCTACAGTAGTCCTGAATGACGTAAGGTACTTTCTTTCCCGGAATTCCCACGGGAACTCCGGAGATTGTGAGTTTGTGAGGTTTTAGGGGTATCTCTGGACCTACTGAACCTATTTGAAAAATTCTTTCACTTATAAGAAGCTACAGTGATCCTGAGTGACATAGGGTACTTTATATCCCGGAATTCCCGCGGGAACTCCGGAGTTTTTGAGGTTGTTATCTATGGATCTACTTATTATACATAGGAATTAGGAAGCTAAAGTGATCCTGAGTGACATAGGGTATTTTTTATCCCGGAATTCCCGCGGGAACTCCGAAATTACCGCGGGTGAAGCCGCGCGGGTCAGCTAGTTAATATTATAAATGCGAAAGATAGTTTATTTGTTTGTTACGCTTTCACGGCTAAACGGTTCAACCGATTACCACGAAATTTTACTCACGTTGTCAGGGGTACAGAGAAGGAGATAGGCTACTTTTTATCCCGGAATTCCCACGGGAACTCCAAAATCTCGGGGGATTTTGTTTGTTTGTTTGTCTGCGTGTGTGTCGAGGGAGCTCAACCAGCGGGCACTGACCTGCCTGTGGCGCATAGCGCGCGCGGCGCTGACGGCGAGGCGCAGCGCGGCGGGCGCGCGGCCGTGCGCCCGCAGCGCCTCTATCCGCGCGCCCACCACCGGCAGGTGCTCTGCCAACAAACAACAACGGTCACATTCAAAGGGAATGGGCATGTTGACTAATTTTTATTTTTTAGTCCGTCTTGTAGATTATTAAAAAATATTGGACACGATTTTTTTCTTTTTTTACGTAATCAAAAAATAACAGCGATATATTGAGTTGAAATTTCGCGTGACGTCACTATTCTGACAGTTTGTATGACGGTTTTGTGGTTAGTGACGTCACGACCTCCTCATCCTAAACTTTAATGCGCTTTATCTCTGTATATTGTAATTTATTTAAAAAAGCAAAAAATACGTGTCTATTGTTTTTTTATTTTCTAACTGACGGACTAATTAGAATTTTGATTTTCAATAGTAGTCAACATCCCTATTGCCATTCTCTGTACGGATGGTGGACCAAGGATGAAGACAATAGACATAGCACATTATATGTACCTTAGGTTAGTAGTAGTCTGTAAAATAAAACGCTTCTAATTCTATTCTGTAGATTAGTAAAAAATATTGTAATCGGTATATTTCCTTTTTTAAGATATCAAAAAATAACGGCGATACATTGAGTTAATTTTGACTTTGAAAAGTCACCAACATCCCTATTGATTGAAACGCGGCCTCACCGTGCCACAGCGGCTGGCCCAGCTCGTTGAAGGGCGGGTAGGGCGGGCGCGCGCCCCCGGCGGACGGGCCCGCGGCGCGCGCCTTGTGCAGCTCGTCGTCCGTGTACTCGTCGCTGCCGAGGATGGCGCGCAGGTGCTCGCTCTCCCACGACACGTCCACCGCGTCCAGCGCCCTGGGAGTTGGGACACACTGGCTGTTACCACCCAAACTAGTGGAACACGTAGGGTAGGGTAGGCCCACTGAGCAAATAATGGGCATGTTGACTAATTTTTATTTTTTAGTCCGTCTTGTAGATTATTAAAAAAATATGGACACGTATTTTTTCTTTTTTTACGTAATCAAAAAATAACGGCGATATATTGAGTTGAAATTTCGCGTGACGTCACTATTCTGACAGTTTGTATGGCGGTTTTAGCGGTTAGTGACGTCACGACCCCCTCACCCTAAACTTTAATGCGCTTTATCTCTGTATATTTTAATTTATTTGAAAAAGCAAAAAATACGTGTCTATTGTTTTTTTTTTTTTTCTAACTGACAGACTAATTAGAATTTTGATATACAAAAGTAGTCCACATCCCCATTACTACGTTTTAAGAGTAGGCACTTCCATATTAATCGCCGATCCGATCTATGAAAGCATTTTGTGCCGACCATACCAATGCAATGTATGACGCGTTCATAGAAATTTGGTTAAGTATTCCAAAGTTGGTGAAGAATTTCGCGCATAAATCCATAGTAACTTTTGCTTCAAGGGAGTGTCGCTGGCCTGGGTAGGCCCGCCAGTGTTGGGGACCTGAAGCGGGCTTATCGTTGTACCAAAGGCGAGTATATATCATTGCATGGTACACCATTGCCGAGTGATGAGAAACATTAGAAAGTACAATCCCACCAAAAACATTTTCATGTAAAATAATACCAAGACGAAACCATATGACTCGCACTTTCAAAAAGTTATCAGATCTCATATAGAGTCAAGCTTCTAACTCTACACGCCCTAACTCTACAAGGTCTTACTTCACAAACTCTACACCTTAGTCAAAATATGTTGCTTGGCAATTTCGCTACATTCACATAGGTGCAAGGTGAAAACTTTATCTATTTTTCACTACTTTTAATAATTATAATAATATTGTTTTTTAAACAAAAACAAAACAAACAATTCATATTACTGAGATTGAAATCTGTTCTAATTGAAACTCCATTAAATCAAGATGTAATCATATTTTTGGAGTAAATAATCTTCAGTAGTTTTACTAACAAGTATCACAATACAGTTATTGCGCCTTATTTTCTACAGCTATTTTCCAACAATTATAATAACATCTCACTTGTGGAAGACTGTGCGCGGTGCTAGATGGGCGCTTGATCTTTGGTTGTGTAGCCTTATCCTTTTGCTGGCTCTCCTATACTCCCGGTCGTAGCTGTAAATAATACAATCCTTAAATATATACATATAAAATGCTTTGTCCTGAATGACTGATAGACGGATCAACGCACAGCCTAAACCGCTGATCGTAGAGACCTGAAACCTGGGGGGGGGGGTGTTCTTTGTATGACGTAGGCATCCGATAAGAAAGGATCTTTGAAAAATCAACCCCTAAGGGGGTGAAAAGGAGTTGCGAAGTTTATATAAAACAAGTCTACGGGAACTTCGAAATTTGCAAATCCGAAAAATGCAAATTTGAGTTTATTTGTTTGTTACGCTCTCACGCTTTAACTACTCAACCGATCATCATGAAATTTTGCATAGGTACACGTTGTCAGGGCACAGAAAAGGACATAGGGCATTTTTAGGCTGGAATTCCTGCGGGAACTCTTTAATCGATCGTCACGCCCAAAAAACATCATTGATGTAACGAAATGCATTAGATAATAACAAGGCAGAAATAGGAAGCCGTCGGGAAAGTAATGATTTTTGGAAAGTAACGAGTCATTTTCGGAAAAACATTTTAGAAAAGTGTACGTTTTAGGAAAGTGGTCATTATCAACCTAAAGGTATTTAGTTACGTACCTATTTACTTAGTTTCTATTTTTATTATTGACATTTTTGGAAATACTGTGGAAAATACTTGAGATTCCAGCAAAGAAAATTAGAATCCAATATTTCAATAGAAAGTTTATGAGCATTTGCTTTCGGAACGCGCCTACATTGCAAATCTAGTTAATGTATTATTTTCTCTATTTTGATTTGTAAATATCATGCTGTTGTTGTTGTTGTTGTTGTTGTTTTGTTGTTCTTCAATGACTGACATGTCACGAATCATTTGAACTCACTTATTTGGCCTGATATCTTCGTCGGAGCTCTCCGAATGCGAATGGACGTCCCTCCTTTGTCTTTCTCTATGCCGTTCCCTGAAAAAAAGAGCTGTTATTATCTATTATTACACTTATATTATAAAGAGATGAAGTTTGGACACAAAGGATAATTTCACTGATAAGTTTTTTTTTTTGAGGAAGAAGTTCCGAAGTTAATCCAGGTAGAACAGCTATTTATTGTAGAGTTACAAGTACTTTAGGTTTTGGAATAAGAGATAGGGTAGTGGGTACTTATAGGCTATTTGACTATTTTTTTAGCCCGTCGTGTAGATTTATAAAAAAATATAAGACATGTATTTTTTCTTTTTTCACGCAAGCAAAAAATAACGCAGATACATTGAGTTGAAATTTCGCGTGACGTCACAAGCCAGTGCAGTTTGTATGGGGGCTTATAGCGGTTAATGACGTCACGACCACGAGCCCCCGCCCTAAACTTCAATGCGCTATATCTACGTATATTTTCATTAAATCGAAAAAGCAAAAAATACGTGTCCAATATTTTTTATTAATCTAAAAATAGGACTAATTAAAATTTTTCGATTTTTAAAAGTCGTCAACATCCCTATTCCGAAATCGTGTGTACTTTGTGTGTGCTTCCAAGTGGTACCTACAGTGGTGAACTAACCTGTCTCTCTCTTCCCGCTCTCGCAGCCTCTCCCTGTCCCTCTCCTCCCGGTCGCGATGTCTGTCCCTGTCTCGGTGATCTCTGTCGCGATCCCTCTCGTTTCTCTCCCTTTCTCTTTCTCTTGCGTACTGAAATATTTGTTTTTTAGAAAATACATATAAAATTTAGACGCTCTTACCGCCGCACTCAGAGTCAACTTTAATGATTACTTAGTTAAGTATAGATTTTTAAAACAAAACTGCCGCAATCAGACAAGTTTAATAAATTAATGTTAGTTGGCATTTAACTAATTAAGTTACAACTCATTAAAGGCCAATTAACATTAATTTACTGAACGTCTCTGATTGCGGCAGTTTTGTTTTAAAAATCTATACTTAACTAAGTAATCATTAAAGTCGACTCTGAGTGCGGCCGTTAATGAGTGGCCGACTTATCTATTCATTGACGCTCAGCTCAAACTACTGGGTCCAAATTTGAAATTTATATTCTGCATAAGATGTGGATTTTAATAGATAGCACACCGAACTTATAGTCCGCATGGAGTCCAGTTCCATATTTAATTTTGATAAAACATCAGAGTTCTTATATTTCTAAATTCTTGTTTACACACTTTTCTTTTCCACATGATTATTTAAGGTATTTGACCGATGGAGGTCATAGCGAGTGGACGCCTGTCGCGTTATTTATTCGATATTTTCACCACCGTTCAGCAGCCATTTTGTTTACCAAGGAAGAAGCTGGTTTTCGAGAGAAAATCGTGTTTTATCTTGGGGAACAACCTAATACCGTCATTGGCGTTCCGCCATAATTACTTTAATTGCTAAAAATACGTACATTGGCAGAATTGGATGCGATAAATCGCGATAGAAGTTTCATTTAAATCCATCCAGTAGTTTTTGCGTGAAAGAGAAACATCCATCCATCCATACTTACAAACTTTCGCGTTTATAATATTAGTAGGATCACGATGCAAGCATGTTTTTTCTTTTAATCTACGTAATACAAGAGTAAATAAATCTACAAAATCAACAACACCAAAATACATACCAATGGGAAAGACCGGTAGTCGGGATCCTCAGTGGGGCAGACTTCGACCGCCGACCACTTCTCGAGCAGCTGCCTCCACTGCAGCCGCTGGTGCTTGTTGCTGCCCGGGTCGAGGACTATGCTGACCCACAGCGCCCCGAGCTGCTCCCACAGCTGCCTGCACTTCTCGGTCATGGGCGTGTTCTGGTTCCTCCACAGCAGCAGCCGAGGGTCCGACAGGAACTGCTCTGTCATCAGCATCAGCATCCGGGGACCGTTCGAGTCCTGCGCCCGAAGCATCTCCCTCACCTGAAGGTTTACAATTCAAAGACTTAAGACGACAAACTAACTGAGAAACACAGCTTCTTCGCATAGTTTGCATATGCTGTAAAAAAACTTTATTTCTTCAGAAATTATAAAACCAAATTAAATTATCTTACGGTACAAAGTGTGTCTGTACTACAAACACTTTATTATAATTATAATATAAATAATAACACAGTACTAGTTACGACCATACATTATCATCCCTGTGTTGGCAAAACTGTGATGATAATAATAGTGATACAGATAATCTTACACCAAGCTATAATCTTGCGAAAACCAAGCGAAAGTGAAAAGAAATACTTTGCCACTTTGAAAATACCATACACTTTGAAATTTGAATAAAAATATTTGGACTTTGACTTTTTTATAACTATAGATACAAAATGCACCCAAATTGTAACACGGAACCTTATGTTCATCTATCAAAGTTTTCTCTCGCCGGGAATCGAATCTGAGACCTCTGGATTACCGAAGAGACGTGGTGACAACTCACGGTCGTTAAACTTTAAACTGTAAAACCTACAAAAACTCAGTGATACAAATAAAGGACATAATACTATGTGTACAGACTTACCTTAGAAAACAATGAGTTTAATTGCTTGTTTGCATTGTAATAAGTCCCCTGTAGTAAGTACGCTCTCACTTGCTCGCAGACCTGCAACAAAACAAAATATATACTTTATGATTTACATTAGCCAGCGGGTTCGCTTACGTTAATCTTGGGATTTGGTCAGGATAAAACCCTCAACTACTGGCGTCACTTACGGTAATCTTGGAATTTGGTCAAGATAAAATCCTCCAACTACTGGCTTCACTTACGTTAATCTTAGGATTTCGTCAGGATAAAACCCTCCAACTACTGGCTTCACTTAGGTACGTTGATCTTGGGATTTGGTTAGGATAAAACCCTCTACTTTCTGAACTGTCTGTGTGCGAAAAATCAATTTGACCCTCCCCCCCCTCCCGTCCTAGGTTGCTAGTCCTGATCCCTGCCCACCTGCTGCTCGTCCAGGTGCCAGGCGTGGTGCGCGTCGGGCGGCGGGCCCGCGGTGGGGTCGGGCGCGCCGCATATCCTGTTGATCGCGGAGCGCGCCTGCAGCACCTCGTCGGCGAGCCGCTGCGCGGTCGGCAACACCTCCGTGTGGTGCTCCGCGATCAGGTACTGGACGAACTTCTGCAGCTGCTGCCGGTCCATCTGCAGCAGCGTCTCTGAAGAATAAAGAGGAATTATCATTCATTTAACAACAAGTCGGATTCAGTCGTTAATTTCGAAGTTATCTTGGAAATTTCCGGACAGAAAGTAACCTATGTCCGTTTCTGTAACCCTAACAAGGTGTATGCAAAATTTCATGATGATCGATTGAATATTAAAGCGCGTGCGAGTGTTTTATTTGAACAAGCTTATGTCAACAATATAGATTCTGTTAATTTATTTCTATCCCTCGGAAACAGTACTTTTTCTCAATGAAAGGTACCCACCCTACATCCTTTTGTTGTACCCCTGACAACGTGCGTGGGAAATTTCAAATTAAACACAAATAATAATCGCATATCCGTCATGTTTACGATTGCAATCAAATAAGAAATAACATTAACACAAAAATTACTTTGCCCTGTGGACATAATCATAAAACCAAAGACAATTATGCGACTTGAACATTGTGCTTGAACTCTGAACATGTTAAATGAACCCATATAAAATGAACGCAAGAAGAAACTCCTAACTCACTTAGATGGCTTTACTTTGTCAGCATCGCCATTGTACATACATTGTCAACGACATATTATTGGTGTTGCGGCGTCAGATAGCAACATGTCGACACCCTCAAAAATAATATTGTTCTCAGTAATGTTTTATTTGGTATTTCGTGTACCTACTAAATTTATATCATATTGAGGATGGGATAACAAGTAGGTACCTAGTATCCTTTTCTGTACCCCAACAACGTGCATACAAAATTTCATGATGATCGGTTGAGCCGTTAAGGCGTTAAAACGTAACAAACAAAATCATATTCGCATATTAGTTAGAATTAACGTAATTTTCGTTTCCTAAACGTCACGTCCAGAGTTCGTTCTCGATGGGCAGCAGTTGGCAACTTAAGTAAATCACTTCTATACATATAAAATGCTTTGTCCTGAATGACTGATGGATCAACGCACAGCCCAAAACGCTAATCGTAGAGACCTGAAACTTGGAGGGTGTGTTCTTTGTATGACGTAGGCATCCGATAAGAAAGGATTTTTGAAAATTCAACCCCTAAGGAGATGAAAAAGGGGGGAAAAGTTTATATGGAACAAGTGGGATGTTGACAACTTTTGAAAATCAAAATTCTGATTAGTCCGTCAGTTAGAAAATTAAAAATCATTAGACACGTATTTTTTTATTTTTCAAATAAATAAAAATACACAGAAATAAAGCGCATTAAAGTTTGGGGTGGGGGCTCGTGACGTCACTTACCGCTACAAGCCGCCTTACAAACTGCACTAGTTAGTGACGTCACGCGAAATTTCAACTCAATGTATCGCCGTTATTTTTTGATTACGTAAAAAAAATACGTGTCCAATATTTTTTATTAATTTGCAGGACGGACTAAAAAAAATTAGTCAAATAGCCTATTCCGCGGGAACTTCGAAATTATCGCGAGTGAAACCGCGCGGGACGGCTAGTGTGAGTATAACAGGAATCATTATGGGGCAGCTGTTAATTTCTTTAAAATGATTTGGCTCGTAACCAGCGAGTGTTTCATATTTAACATCTCGTTATGAGCTCATCACGTCACAAACTGGAATGGTATTTGTCTACTCGGCTATTAGCTTCTAGTATCTCAAATGCGCTTGCGTCGCGTCGCTTACCGCAGCTACATACCTATGTGGCTCTAAACTCTAAAGCCTATTAGTTAACAGTACTGCCCGCTTAGTCAAGTTGACAATCTGTAATCGTTATCGCTATAGAAAACTAAGGAACTTATCGTCATGTATTGGACAAATTGGATATTTTGAAACATCAGACTTTTGATAACGATTACTTGGTTAAGGGGGCTAAGAGCCGGTCACCCCTCAAGATACTGTATCGCTCATTACGCTGGAAAATGAAGAAGGTAAAGCGATCTTCAGTTCTTCCTTTAATTTTTACATAACCCTAACTAATATTATGAATGCGAATGTGAGTTTGTTTGCGCTGCTTTCACGCTTTAAGTACTCAACAGATCATAGTAAAATTTTGCATTCACGTTATTGGTAATACAGAAAAGAATATTTAGAAAAGAATTATTGTTTTGTTTGCACACCCCATCTTCTATATCTCTCTGTCTACCCAATGGTTAACTGGTAGAGAATGCCGCAAGGCATTAAGTTCGCCATTTGTACACACTGTGCAATAAAGAATAAATAAATAAATAAATAAATAAATATAGCGTATTTTATATCGGAACTCCCGAAATAAAAACGAGTGAAAACGTATGAAATTTTAAATAATATACATGTCAGAAAAGGACATACCTACCTACGGTACATTTTATCTCGGAGTTCCCGCGGGAACTCTGAATTAAACGCGTATGATCAACAAGTATTTAATTAAACCAACAATTCTCTGTAATATTTATTGTGCTATCTAAATTCGCGTCAATAGCCAGCGGTACGCGTTATCAAAAAACCGGCCATGCCTACGCCATTTGGCAATCATTGTGTGGGTACTTCAGTTCCTGTAGGTGTGACAATTATACTTACGAGGAAAACCCGCTAATCAATATCTATAAAGCCGCTTATAGATGTTGGCCTAATGCCCGCTACGAATACGTTGTTAATAACTTAATACATTGGTATTGCAGAGGTCCCACACTTGCCTTGCCATTGGTCATCAGAGCTCGTCTTCACTCGGCCACGAATGCCTGTGAATGACTCCACAAAAATTCGCCTACAGTTTTATTGGTCGCACTTCAACAACAATTGTTTTCTATTCTTATGTTATTTAATATCTTCGATAAGTATTGCAATTTTATGACTTTGTTTTGCATGTTTAATTACGTAATATGTTAGATAGGTGCACCAATTACACACATTACATGTTAGACATTAGAATTTATTTCAATATTATCAATGTATAGACAATGTCATAAGCAAATCAATTATTACCATGATAACAACTTGACCAATGTGTAGACAACTGCACTCGCCTTGTATCAATTTGCCTCCTTTTGCGTTTACCAAGGCTCGGCCAACATCTATTAACGGCTTAAAACTATACGTGTACGGGGATTGAAATTTTAAAAGTTGGTTCGTGATAACCCGTAGTGGTTGTAGTCTCTTTGTGATAACCTATGAACTTTAGTGTTAAAGGGTATATAGTATATACAACGGGTGTTATAGGGTCAGCAACGTTTTGTTTGTCATTTAATTTGTTTATCGTTGTTCTTTACAATGCCAATATTGCGGTATCCTAACTAATCTTCTTTTATAAATAATCAATGTTTGTATGTTTCTAAACCATTGGTCCGATTGTGATGAAAATTTTGGCAGGTTGTTCTGCCTGCGTCCGCAAAGGTTCTTAATCCTGATATAAAGAGATCCTACGTGAATCCCAAAATACACGCGGGTGAATCTCCGAAACGATGGACCAATTTTGACGGGACTTTCACTGCTAATTAGCTGATGTTATAGGGACTAATTTAGGCTACTTTGGAGTTCCTGCGGGAATTTCGAAACTCATGCGGGTGAAACCGCGTGGTTCAGCTAGTATTATATAAATGTGAGTTTGTTGGTTACATGGATCATCATGAAATTTTTATATGAGTTGTCAGAGATAGCTGAATTACCTACTATAGCTTGCTAGAATTTTTTGGAGCTCTTGGAGGAAACCGAAGAAATCAGTTCGAAATGTCATAATATGTATATCTTCTTGAGCATATAAAAACCGTCATTGTGAAAATTATTGTTCAATACAGCACCTTATAATACAACAAATTCAATTTTTAGCCAATTTTTATCGACATGAAAATAAATGACCGAACCGCTCTTTGATTCCCGCCAAAAAACTCGATTATATACTCCTGCACCTACTATATTTAGTCTTTGGTTTGAAGAGACCACGAAGAGACAATCAAAATCAAACCTTGAAGTCACAGGCACAGTTATTTTCAAACTTGCCAGTATAATAAAAAAAAAGCAAAAGAAACTCTTGGAGTGCCAGTGTCACCTGATATGGGCACCCGCAGCCGGACCGAGTCAGCGTTCCGTATCCGATACAGCGCCAGCGCGACTACGTGTTGGCACCAGAAGATGTCGCGCGCCTCGCAGCTGCACGTCACGCCCGTGATCTTGCATCTACAATACACCAACAACAATACATTCGTCATGACTCATGATGAGGTCCGAAACACATTATTGATCACCACAAATAATGGACTTAACCATAAACATAATAAATCTAATAAAATCCTTTGTCCTGAATGACTGATGGATCAACGCACAGCCTAAACCACTGGTCATAGAGATCTGAAACTTGGAGGGTGTGTTCTTTGTATGACGTAGGCATCCGATAAGAAAGGATTTTTGAAAATTCAACCCGTAAGGGGATGAAAAACGGTTGAAAAGTTTATATGGAACAATTCCGCGGGAACTTCGAAATTATCGCGGGTGAAACTGCGCGGGACAGCTAGTACAAATATAAAATAAACGTTATTTAAATAGTGGAGTTAAAAATGGCGCTAACCATTGGTATTTCTTTAAAAACTTCATTTCCATTTACCTATAACAATAGGCTAGTTTCCTATTTTTTTCTTTTTATTCCGTTTTGTAGATTATTAAAAAATATTGGACACGTATTTTTTTATTTTTAATGTAACCAAAAAATAACGGAGATATATCAAATCGAAATTTCACATGACGTCACGCCTCGCTACAGTTTGTTCGCACGTTATAGCGAGCTGTGACGACACAAGTCCCAATAGATATTTAGATATATTTCTCATATATTTTATGTGAGAACTACCTCATAGGTACAAGGGCACTACGAAATATCTCATAGTATAGTTTAACATAACATTAGGATATTATTTTATTTGTATGGTGTTAAATTTAATAAATAGAACAATCATTAGCACAATATAATTTATTTATATATTTATTTATTTAAATGAATAAATACTCATATATATATGTATATAATACATATTTATGCGAAGTAAATTACATTGTTAGGCTTGCAATTTAAATTATTGTCGTTCATAATATATTCCTCGGTTGTATACGAATAGTATGCTTCATTTGTTAGAAGGCTTCTATGGATTTTCGTATCGTCAATTATTCCAAACTGCTGCATAGTTACGAGTTAGGTTTAAGTTGCAGTTTACCTTTTATAATATTTTGTCTTTTAAATCGTAATACTATACAATGTAGTTTTTATAATATACTAGCTGTGCCCCGCGGTTTCACCTGCGGTAATTTCGAAGTTCCCGCGGGAATTCAAGGGATAGAAAGTACCCTATGTCTTTCTCTGTACCCCTGACAACGTGCATGCCAAATTTCATCCAAATCCATTGGGCCGTTATTGCGTGATTGTGTTGTTACTCAACATCCAACTCCAAAGTAGTTTGAATTGTCGTTTTTAGTATTTTCCTCTGCTTATTCTATATGTTTCACACCGTTTAAACTTCTCCGAACCTCCACAAATCTTTCAAGATTAAAATTAGCCAAATCGGTCCAGCATTTCTAGAGTTTTAGCGAGACATAGATAGTAATCATCATCACATCACATCATTTTTATAATATACTAGCTGTCCCCCGCGATTTCATCCGCGGTAATTTCGGAGTTCCCGCGGAGGTTGCGGGAAAAAAGTACTCTATGTCCTGCAGTTCCCGAGGGAATTCCGGGATAAAAACTATCCTATCTTTTAAGTTGGACCATTTTATGAATGGTTACAAAATTTTATCAAAATCCGTTCAGCAGTTTCGGAGTCCATCGCGGACAAACAACGTGACACGTGATTTATATATATTAGATAATATAATATATAAGATTTTTGTGAGTCCAGTGTGTATTTATCTCAGGGATTATGTCATAAAACAAATTTACTGATCTGTTCTGGCCTAAAAAGCTTAAATCATTATGATTCTCTGTCCACTGATTTCTCTTATTGGAACCGCCATGAATAGTGCGCCTACGTATCCAAGGCGCCTGTTGACACAGTAAAGAAAAAGGAGAAGAAACCATTCACCTGTCAAATGAGACGGTAACCCTGAAGAGTCTCTCAGGCTCAGGGCTGCCCAGGGGGCCGGTGGTGGCTGCTCCACGCACCACACCACTCAAATGGAAGCCTGGAACAAAAGAATATCAACATTTTAACCACCGATATTTACCTAAGCCTATTCGTCACTCGGATTTGACGGATGCTTTTAAGTGTTAAGGCCAATTATATTTTTTTATTATATAGAATGTCTTTGGTTAAGGCTGAAAAGAAAAGTACATATCGCAAAAGGCAACGTAATAAAAATAGACGTCATAATTGAAGAAGAGGGAGTTTTACCCAGATTCACAGATTCATACCATCGGAAGTCTTTCATAATTAACAAGTTTGTTGGATGTTAAAAGAAATCGACCGCGCTCCACTGGGCCGGATTCGGCGAGCAGGTTTGTTTGTCTTTTGATATCTGAACCATAACCATTTGCATTTAAGAACGAATGTGGCGATGCTTGAAATTCGAATCTAGACTGAGGCAACCTCTGATGCTTCGTAAAAGGTTAAATCATTTCACTTTTTTAGAGACGAGGCAGGAACAGAATGCCACTGTGGCATTAAGTTCGCCTTTTGTACCGTGATGTACATAATAATCCTACTAATAATATTATAAATGTGAAAGTGTGGATGTTTAGATGTTTGGATGTTTGTTACTCAATCACGCAAAAACGGCTAAACGGATTTGGATGAAATTTGGCATGCACGTTGTCAGGGGTATAGAGAAGGACATAGGGTGCTTTTGGTACCGGAATTCTCGCGGGAACTCCGAAATTAACGCGGGTGAAACCGTAGGGCACAGCATGTGTTTAAATAAATAAATGGACGCCGATAAGCGATAACATGGTAACCCACAAAATTAAAGTTATTGATACAGAACGCTTAATTGAGAGTTACAAAACGTTTTTTATTTAATGTGTTAACTTTATTAGTTATTACATTGTTTAAATACCAATAAAATTTTGAACAAAAAGAAATGTTGACACAAAATAATTTTAATAAAAAAAAAAAACTATTTACTCAAAATTTCTCGAGTGTGGGTTAACACACTATTGCTTATCTATGTCCAAATATATATACGTATTTTCACGAATGACATCCCGTGCAATACGAGAATTAGAATCTCTGAAGTCGTAACATATCAATACTTGGTACACTTTTTCTTCCGGTAACTGTACAACCTAATATTCCGGAAAAACTTGTTTCAATTTTAATCGTACATATTTAATCGACCAATGTTAAAACCATAAACTGATCAAGTATAATTAGTTTCTGGTAAAACCAATTGTGATGTTTACCTATGTTATTTCAATAATATGGTACTTATCACGCATGTCATATGTACCTGCTTTAAATACATTTACAAACAATATTTTTGAACCAAAAAATGTTTTTGCTTGAAATGTTTTTGTTTTTGTTTTTGCCTGGTGAAGACTTTCTACCTCACTCATGGATCGTAACTTGCTGTAGATTAACATTTATAGTATGCATCTGTGTTTTATTACATTTATAAAGTTAGTATGGTTATATTGTACGTATATATTTTTCTGTATGTATATTTTATATCTATGCGCGTATCTTTGTATATCTTTTTTATGTGTTTTTATTTTTTATATTTATGTTCTATGTGTATATTTTGTATTATTTTATGATTCCTGTTCTACCTATATATACCAAATCAACATATAAATTTTCTGTATTTGTCCTATCCACCCAAAGGTTGTCTGGAAGAGATCGTTAGTAAAGCGATAAGACCGCCTTTTGTATGCCTTTAGTTATAAGTTTCTGTAAACACACTGTAACATTATTTTGTTGTACAATAAAGTGTATTCTATTCTATTCTATAATAAAATGGCGCAAGAGTACCTACTTACGACCATAATATTGCCCCTCTGTTAGTTAGTTTCACTTTACTGCGCAAGAGTTGGTAAACTAGTAATTTTATTCGATATTCGATGGTTCTTTTTTTAAAGTAGGTACCTAATTCAAACGCCATTACGCATTTATTTAAAATACTTAGATAAAAACCAGATAGCTATGATTAATCAACCAATAATAACGACGAAAGTTTTTGCATTTAGTACCTATAAATATAAAATAAATTGTTTTCCTGCAAAAAATTTAGTACCTATAAATACTATAAAATAAATTGTTTTCCTACAAAAATTCCTAAAAAAGACTATTATGATATTTTAAAATCATATTTAGAAACTAATTGGGCTAATATTATTGGATATTTATTAATTTCGATTAAAATTATTATTTAAATAATCGCAGATGGCGAAATCGCGTCATTTAACACAATTTAATGGGAATGATAAAAAGCTGGGCTCATTCATTTTGTTAATTTAACACAAGTTACTACCGATAGACGTATCGTAAGTCGTGTATAATGAAACGTAATAATAATTAAGAATGTTTAATATGAATAAGTCAATAAAAGTACATTAATATTGATACATACGCATTTAAGGCACAAAAACCGTTAGTGGCAATAAAAATCTTCGAATTTCTTTTACGAAATAGTTACTAATAAAACGTACTAGGTACCGTATAAATTCTATTTTCAATGATTTTAACGATTTCAAAACATCAAATGGCTCACGTGTAGTTTTGTAAATATACGTTTGAGTTTAGAAACAGTTTACAAAATAATCGACGGCAATTTTAACGATGTTTTTGCAGGCGCCAGTACCGGGACTCAAAAGAGGAGAAAAAACACTGAAGACTTAAGGTACCACATAAGGATTTTGTTTTTTTTTTTAATATTTAATATTTTCTACTAGCTGATCTCCCCGCGGTTTTGCAGGTTTCAATTTAGGTATTTCACCTGGAACTCATTGTTCCGAGATAAAACTGCTATGACAGGGACGCTGTAGCTTTCTATTAATGAAAGATTTTTAGAATCGGTTCAGTAGTTACGGAGATAACCCCTTAAATTCCTACCATAGACTATAAACACACGCCAAGACGGAAAGGTGGCACCCTGGGTTCTTCACACAAAGTCCACCCACACCGGAACTCGAAACAGCGACCCTTTTGATATGAAGAGATGCGCCAATTCAGATGTAATTCTTTTCTGAAGTTATTTACATCGAAATGCATTGGTGAGATGCATTTCGATGCTTTACCGGATCTTTTGGAAGCGACTCGTCACAGTTGAACCTGAATAGGACGCTCTGTGGGAAGTTGTATAGTAAAACGACAACCTCCCGTCGACCGACCCATTTCATCTCATCTCACTGTTTCCACACACTGTTCATTACTAATGGATCACCATTGTGCAAAATCCACCAGATTTACACATTATTAATCACGCTAAACTAAATTGTAAAACAAAGACATAACATTGAGGTCTATTTCTGCTAAAATTCCGGCAAAGTATGCTCCTCTTCCTCTTATCTAAGCTAATTAAGAAGTCAAATGCTAAAGCAAATAGCTGATCATACCGGCCAGTAGGTATCAAGTTTCTAGTTTTGACGATTTTTTTTTTCATATAAACACACAGCTCTGATACGAAATCGTTTGCACGAAAACGCACATTGTACAATGCGCGAAGCAAATACCATTCCATTTTCAAAGGGACTTCGGTAATAGTACACCACGACACACCGTAACGAGTGACGACACGAATAGCGCGTTGCCGACGCGTAATTTACCTTATTGCCGTAGTATTAAGATACTATATCGAGTGTGTTCGATTAATAGCAGACACATCAAGTCCAATCCCGTTCACCATTGAGCTTAGTCACGGAGACGGAAACTGGCTGGCAATTGAGAAAAGAATGCGACGTGGTTTTTTAAACAAACTCCAAAAGGCATTCGTGCGTTTGTACCAGCTGCCAGCTCTCCGGTTGAATTTGGCGAAATTTAACGGTTTGATGTTAAATTGTAAGCGTACTAAGTCGTAACCAACAGAAAATAATTGCCTCCAGATGTTAAAATTATAATTTCACTTATCTATTTCCCTGTGCTGATCAATAAAAAATAATTAATCGACTAAAAATAATTACCTACCATCGTTGTTTACCATCATTTCTATGAATAGTAATTATTTTCCATGTTATCACTCCGCTTATATCGTATACCACACCCGTGAGAATAATAACGCCTTTGCGCTCGCTGTAGTCGCGTGTCGTATTTTGGCTGCCTTACGCTTTTCTGATTGGAATCCTAGAACCTCCTGTATATGCGGAAAACATAGAGAGAGTCTATGAAAAACATTCCTAGTTCTTTGGACGAGTGTTCACCGAATTTTCTCAATTTTTGAAACAACTAGCTAGGTACTTACAATACAATGCCGCATTGCTCTGCCTTGATCTTTGATAAAGGTTAAATAACCTTTATAACATCAATTATTTTCTAAGATCTAAATTGATAATGTACTCGAATAGTTTCAAAGTATTAAAATAATTATCGATTGATTGGTGTGTGTACTCGTCTAGCTCAAAGTACAGTCGTTAACAATAGAGATAAATTACGAGTCAGTATTTTCGTTCGTTGCGAACTGATTCGACCTTGCGCCGGCAAAATCTGTTTCTTTGGGTCAACGGCTGGTCAAGGTTACGTCAATTGTATAAAAATAATAGTAAATTTTTTTTTGACACAACTAAAATCATCACATAGATGCGATGCGACATAGAGGGCGATAGCGACTCTATTGTTTTCCTAGAGGATGTCTTCGGTACATAGAAAGTGCAAGTCGGAAGACCAGCATTTCATTCTGTTGGGCTCCGCAGACATAATAAAGCATTTATTGCTGAGACATGTACAGATTGGCCCACACACCGCTCAGCCTACTCTATTACTAATCTTAATTGTATAGCAACTTACTGTTGATGGGGACCGATAAAATATTTATTTATCCAAAGTCAGAAGAAATCCGGACATAAGTTCACCAATACCCAACGCCACATTAAAAATGGAAGGACCACAGCTATTAGGCACAATGTATCTATACTAATATTAAAAAAGAGGTAAAGTATGTGAATTGTGAGTTAGTGAATTTGTGACGTTGTAGGGGGTCATCTCTGGATTTACTGAACCGATTTTGAAAATTTCTTTCACTTATAGGAAATTTTATCCCGAAATTCCCACGGGAACTCCGAAAATGCCGCGAATGAAACCACGGGGGACAGCTAGTAGTATATATTTTCATGGAGCACCAGTGAGTTGAAAATTGAAATACAGGCTTCGTCAGTTCAACCTACAAAATATCTCCCAAAGATAAAGAAATTGTCTGTTCTTATCGTAAGGTAGTTTGTGACGAAATAAACATTGTCATTATTACTATACATTGTGGTGATATAGATTCCAACTTTGGAAAGGGCATTTGGCCATTTTAATACGTTTTATCCCGGAACAAGGAGTTCTCAAGGTTATCGCATACCCTTGAGTAGTTAGTTAGGTCACGTAGTATTCGATAGTTCTTGAAAAAAATTGAGTGGACCCGTAGCGAGCGGAGGTTTAACACTGTCTGCCAGTGTATAGTAATGCAAAATTCGTTACAGAAAACGAATTGTTGTTCTCTGTAATTATAATATGGCAATTAAAGCTCGTATACTTTTTAAATCAACTATCACTTACCAGTCAGGAACTGGCAACATTGCTTTCTCTGATAACACTTAGCACAATACATTAATTAACATTGTTTGTCTAATGCTACTGCTCCACCTGCGTGTTAACGCGTAAATTAGCGCGCTAATTTAGGCATTACGTAGATGTGGCCAACATTTTAACGGGTTAACTTCCTAACATTACCATCAAAGTTAACGTTATGCTACTGCTCCACCTGCGTTAACGTTATGTTAATGTCTAACGTGGTAATGTTAGTAATTTAACGCGTTAAAATGTTGGCCACATCTAAATTAGCGCACTAATTTACGCGTTAACACGCAGGTGGAGCAGTAGCATTAGACATTAACATCAATGTTAACGCAGGTGGAGCAGTAGCATAATAAGTATAGTTATGTTATTTTTAACGTATTTGTGTATCGCAATTACCTTGAGGACTTTCATTAAAATAATAATTAGAAAGTTCTCCAGTGTTGTTAAACTTATTGATTTTAAAGTTCACTACCAGAACTATCTCTCCATAGTTGTATCAATCAATACACTACACAATTTTTTTTTTAAGTTCAACAGTCGCTTGCTCGAAGTTGTCATATTCGTAACACCTACTTTTGTTATCAGTTTAACAATACTGATATTCTAGATTATCTGGCAATTATTCTAGATAAATTCTGTATGAATTGAACTTAATTTTATGTAGAACTATGTGCGCCCCGAATTTTCACCCGCGTTAATTTCAGAGATCCCGCGGGAATTCCGGGATAAAAAGTAGCCTAAGTTACTCCTTATAACATCAGCTATTAGCCAGTGAGAGTTCCGTTACAATCAGTCCAGCCGTTTCGGAGATTACCCGCAACAAACAGACAGACAGACAGAAAAAATTATAAAATTTAGTTTTTGATGTTAGTATCGTATTTTGAAATTACAAACAGACACTGCAATTTTATTTATATGTCTAGATAATAACCGTCGTTCCAACCAGAATTACTGACTATTGTTATCTATGCATTTTTTGTCTAAAATAATTTACGTTTACGGTAAGTAATATTATTATCTAGTATTGTATAGAACGAATAAATAAATAAATAAATAAACGGTATTCAGCGAACAGACTCATGTAATATTAAGTTTGTTATTGTGATTCAATTTCGAACGAAATTTTAAATTGAACTATCAATGTATAATATTTCTATGGCTTTGTACTACGAGCTATTTCAATTAAACGGAAGGACACACTTACAAAGTTCGTATAGAATTGTTCTTTGCACGCCTTTGGTTATTTGCCGAATTGAGAACATCATAAATTGACTGCAACTGGTGATTTTCGGACAAACGCCATAAATTTTGCCGTAATATCAGTGCGTCGACCCAATATGCTATTTGGTTTTTATTTACGACAGTACTTGTTTCACATTTTATTGTTCCGACTCGACTGTATCTGGGATTTTATTTTTGAACTTGCCCAGCTCGGTACCTGCCGAGTTTATGGTTGGTTTGTTTCATTCGATTGAATATATTATGTAGTTTCGTTATACATAGTGATAATATCTTTTAGTTTATCGTAAACCGTACATTTACTTATTTTGTTCGTATCGATGTCAAATATCACATCGATTGTTGGACCGAGAAACCAAATAACGGTAGTATATGTATAAAAATCTATTTAGTAGACAGCAAGTTTTGATAGTCAAGTAACATAAATTATGCACAAGCATATACATAGTTACATTATACATAAGCAATGGCACATCTCATAATATAGTTGTTCATTTTAAAGGTGGCCCACTTTCGAGCAAACAACGGGCGGCCGAGTGTGGGTGCGCCGCGGCGAGGCAAGCCGAGAGCCGTGCTTCAACCGGTTTGTTTACAATTTCACATTAATCACCACAGCTGTGTGTGCCGCGAGACGCCACGTTTCGCTGTGTGAGTCACGTCCCTACGTCATGTCACTTTGTTTACATCCGCCGCAGTGTGCCCGGTTGTGTTCTACGGCTCTACACGGTGGGACGCGAGAGGTCGGTTGGTGTGCGCGCAATACGTCACGCGGCGTGGGCAGGCGGCGCGCTCGTGTGGGTGTGTGCGGGTGACGTCACGCCGCATTTCGTCACCCGACTGTGCGCGACTGTACGTGTATTCCGTGGCCGTCTTAGTTGCGCAAGCTGTGTGCGTAGCGGCGGCGGGGCGCGGCGGGGCGCGGCGCGGGGGGCGGATGCATTCAATTCAATGTTACATTTTTGTGACCTTAACCGTCATCGGTAGGTATGTCGTAAGAATTGTTCTTATACGAGTAAATAGATACACAGCAATTGTTATCTACGGGTGTGGTAATAAATATAGTTTTTATGCAAATTAAGATAATAGGTTTTTTTCATTTCCGAAGTGAAAGAGACTCCTTTACCAACTTTATGTCTGTCAAATTTAAAATATGCAAACCATTTTTCAAACACTTAATCCGATTAGGATGCCTTTCAGGCATATTTATATAAGTTTTAAGAAACGCATTTTTGTGTAAAAAATGTTTCTAGTTTATAATATCAAAGTCATCTGGGCCCTTATTCACTACTAGCTGGTGCCTGCGGTTTCACCCGCGTGAATTTTCGACCCTTGCAATGACAATAATGACGTTAGACTCTTTTAAAACGTAGTGGTTATATACTCTTTAGTCTCAAAGAAAATATAATCACATCATCTGTCTCTCCAAGCTTTAAAACTGTCACTTCGCGAAGGTTTTATCATGTTCGTTATGCAACATTACATCGAAGCTTTCGACCATTGCATTGCGCTGAAGTCTTTAACTGATAACTTTTTCCCCTATGTCCTATTTCGATGAAACAAAGCCTATATGTTGCTCCAGACTTAGCTTAATCTACTACTGAAAACTGCATGACAACTCGTTCAGTAGATGCGGAGATTATCGCGAACAGACAGACAGACAGAAAAGAATTTTAAAAACTTCTTTTTTGGGCTTGGTTACTCTTCTTTTATCACCTCTTAATTTTAGGTAAAAATATTTAATGTACAGAATCGCGGATTCTACTCTTTTATTATTGTATAGATTATTATTATAATATAGATGACCAACAACATTCCTTGCCCATAACGCGCGTCCCAAAAACGCATTTCCAAACGTTCTAGATGCCAAGATATTAGAAATTATTATTCTTTATGCCATAACAAACGTTGTAAATGTATTTTTTTGCAGTAAAATTTCTTTGATTACGAGAAAAAGACAGTTTTTGCGGCGTCTTATCTTAGCGCGGCGTGTTATGGTCATAGTGAATAAGGGCCCTGATGATGGATCCGAGATGTAGGGACTACAATCCCTTGGGCCCTTATTCACTATGACCATGAAACGTCGCGTTAAGATATACACGCCACAAAAATTGTTTCTCCCTTGGGCTCAAGGTTTCACTTAAAAAAAAAAATTACATCGCGTCTTGTGGCATAATATTAAATTCTAATATTTGGGCATCTGGAGCGGTTGGGATTGTGTTTTTATGTCACACGTTATGGGCAAGGAATGTTGTTGGTCATAGTGAATGGGCCCTGATCTTAAATGGCAAGATATAGACAGTTTGTTATGCTGTTGAGTAGGTCTGAACATGGAGTCGGAAGATTGCCATTGGAACTTCCTGATTAGAAATTGCAAAGCGGTAACTATCATTACACAAATTATAAAGCTTGTTTTTTAACCGACGAAAAGTTCTTCACTCCGGTGTCGCAAGAAATTGATGTACCCTACCAACAACATTACCGACAATAAGCCAGTTTTAAATAAATTTAATGATCGAGACCTCAATAATTCAGATCCGATCGAAATCACCAATGGCTTCATCCATCCAAAACCCACGTCGGAGGAAACCGAACCGGCCGTTAGTTCCGTACATATTTGCCAAAAATTAAGCAACAGCGGGGAACTTGTTTGAAGATGTCTGTTGTTTTAGGACGAGTCGCCGCCGCGCCGGCGTGACGCCTCGTCCGTGGGGTCGGCGATATGAAAACATTCCTTAGGTGCAATCCTAAATTTTAGATATTGAACTTGGAAAATTGAACTATTGATGAACTATTGAACTATTTTACATGACACGTCACACGACGAATGGGCATGATGACAAGGTACAAAAATTATATGATTTAGTCCGTGAGTTAGATAGTAAAAAAAATAGTAGACACGTATTTTTTGCTTTTTCGAATTATTGAAATAAAATACTTAGATAAAACGCTTTAATAAATGAGGTCGCGACGTCGTAACTAAGTTTAACTTTATAGTGGACCTAGGTGTGACGTCACACGGAATTTCAACTCAATGTATCGGCATTATTTTTTGATTAAGTACGTAAAAAAAGGAAAACGAGTCCAATATTATTTTTTAAAAATCTACAAGACAGACTATAAAAACTATCATGGCCATTGACTAAAGTTTCTTTAGTTTTCTATAGCTATAGCGATTGTCAACTTGGCTAATGCCTATTTTGCCGGATTCGGTTTGGATGCATCACGCAGGCAAAAGAACCCTGGGGGTCGATTTTTGAATCGCTCGAATTATTTTCACGCACACGGAATTGCAAGATTCACGCGTGAATGCTTAAAAAATGTATGAGGATTCGCACGTGAATTCGCGATTCCGTGCGTGAAAGTAATTCGAGTGATTCAAAAATAGGGCCCCTGAGCACAGTAATAGTGCTAACAGACGACCGGATTCGGTGCGCTCCGCACATCGAACTTCGTGCGCTCCGTGCCATATTCGGTCGTGTGTAGGGCTGTCCGCCGCACATTATTATTATTATCATCCGTGCGGTGTGTTCGGATGGTTTGCACATCGAACGCGGTGCGCCCGGACCAAGTTCGATCGTGTGTACGGCGCACCGCACCGTTCGGCGCGTACATATGAATAAAATTGAAGTGTCTGTTTGTAATCCCAAATTACTAAATGCACATTAAATGCATATGAATGTATATACGGTACTGACATCCTTACTAATAATATAAATGCGAAAGTGAGTTTGTTTGTTGTTTGAAATTTTCTCTATATTTCTGTTTGTTCCGGCTAATCTCTGAAACGATTGGACCAATTTTAACGAGACTTTCACTGACAGATAACAGTTATAAGCAGTAACATAGGATACTTTTATTAAAAAAAAAATGTTCCTAAGGAAATTCCTAAAAGCACGCGGGTGAAACCGCGGGGCACAGCTAGTCTTTAATAAGTTTCATATTGCTATACCTCCTCTTGTCTATTTCTCGGATAGATTTTTGCCCATTCCTTTCTTTTTTCGGTTTATCAGCGGCAGTGGTGATGTGGCTCCTGGAACCAACACTTACGGCATTTTAATTATTTTTTTTATCGGAGACATGACGAGCGGCCGTTTTGCATGCTCAAAAACGACTGATCCGTGCGCTCGTCTGTTGCGCAGGTCGCACCGCACCACCGCACAGTGCGGTGCAGTCCCATACAAGTGCGGTCGTCTGTTGCGCAGGTCGCACCGCACCACCGCACAGTGCGGTGCAGTCCCATACAAGTGCGCTCGTCTGTTGCGCAGGTCGCACCGCACCACCGCACAGTGCGGTGCAGTCCCATACAAGTGCGGTCGTCTGTTGCGCAGGTCGCACCGCACCACCGCACAGTGCGGTGCAGTCCCATACAAGTGCGCTCGTCTGTTGCGCAGGTCGCACCGCACCACCGCACAGTGCGGTGCAGTCCCATACAAGTGCGGTCGTCTGTTAGCACTTTAAAAACGGTATATTATAATCGACTAGCTGTCCGGCGCGGTTTCACCCGCGATAATTTCGAAGTTCCCGCGAGATTGTTCCATACAAACTTGTTATCCCTTTTTCATCCCCTTGGGGGTTGAATTTCGGAAAATCCTTTCTTATCGAATGTCTACGATATAGAAAGAATACACCCTCCAAGTTTCAGATCTCTACGATCAGCGGTTTAGGCTGACCTGTGCGTTGATCCATCAGTCATTCAGGACAAAGCATTTTATATACATGATTACCCGCACTCGGCGCCGGGTCGCGGTGGTAGTCACAATCATTTCCGAACGCACCTGCGCACACACAGGTGCCGGAAATCTATTAGCAGTTAGCACCAACGTGTTAAACGTTGTACGTATAATATAACAGTTTCTGAACGAATCCCACATTATATGGTAGCTTCACCACACTGCATAAGTGCAGTGTATTGTATATGTATATGACGAGTATTATTTATTTAACGTTCATAAAGAAAGAAGACCCTTCTAATATGAATATAAATATGAAAGTTTATGAAGATGTTTGGATGGAAAAAAATCAAATATGTTCCGTTTTACGGTTATATTTTGGTAAATTCGTTGCGAAACAGCGCAATCGCTCTTCCTTGTTCTTCTCTGTTCTTCTTCAAATTATTGTTGCGTTTTTTATATAGGTATACATCCATACACAGTATAGATATAATGAATAAAATTAACAGCTTTTTACTAAATATTTGTGAAAGTATAAAAAAAAACTACTCTAAAAATTTATGTCTGTCTGTCTGTTTGTTCTGCTTATCTGCGAGACAGCCAGTATAATCTGGCTTTATAAGGGGTAAATTAGGTTACTTTAGCAGAGTTCCTGCGGGGAAAAAACCTGATAGCTGCAACGAAAGCCTTATGTTCTGACGGCAGTAACCCCGGCCCGCATGACAGCTGCTACGTTACTACACTCGATCCGATAACAGCAACGTCCGACTCGATCGTTACACGTAACCGAACGTGAATTACCATAGACGTTAACCTCATGCAAATGCATCCGGATGTGAGTACAAATTTATTGCTGGTCGCAAATGTTGTTTTTTTTTTTACCGTTGGCGGCCATTGTAATAATGAACATGCGCTAATTTGTCTCCTAACGCACAGGTGCACGACTAATGGGGCACATAAAACGCTTTCCATGTTAAGTATTGGACCGAAACAATTTATACAGTTGTTTTAACTGACTAGAATCTATGGCAAGAGAGGTGCTATTGTTATTAAGAGGCTCCATCCGAACACTAGTGCCACTCGCTAAAAATATAAAGGGTGTATTTTTAAACAGCGGACTTATTTAAGTCCTCGATAATTAGTGCTTACGTGACTAATTAAAACATATATAATATAAAAAAAAACATTGATAAATCACAGAGAAAATCTAAAATGAAAACGTATGTGTGCGTAGGTGAATGACCTTTACATTTGGTTTGCCGGCGCGTCAGCGGTACCTAGGTAGTACAAAATAATCGGACGTTGAATGCCCCTTTGGGCGCGTTCCTACTATGTTGTAACGACAGATTATCAGGTAGTCTTAAGTGTCGTGGCTTATATATTTAAACGGAAGTGTTCACATATACGACGACACCATAACTGTCGCCTACGAGTTTTTTTGACGGTGACGACACATTGTCTTAACAGTGGGCATGGCTTGCACGACAGTCGTAAAACGATAAAAAAATCGTCACGAATACATAGTGACGGCAAATCATGCGTAGTTGTTGAGACTATAATTATTATATCGTGGCTACGATAAAAATATCGTATAAAAATGTTGACGACAAACAGTCGTTAGTTGGTCGACGATAAATTAACCGTAACGACATAGTGGGAACGCGCCCTTAGGATATGACCTTTTGGCAACTTGTGCGCTCTATTTTAATGTTTTTTTTTAATTATGTCAAAATGTTTTTTTAATACATGCGAGCATAAGACGAGAATCGAATCCTTTCGGAGTGTATCCCTTCAAAATTCAACTCGTTTAACCTTTCACCTTGTACAAATCTTTTAAGATCAGATGATTTCTAAGAAGATTTATATACGTAGGTATTATAAAAAAATGTTAAATAAGGCAACATCGATGATAATACTTCTGCATAATTTCTATTTGATAACAAAATGTAGATTACCAAAATTGATACAACGGCCAAAAAGTAACATTTTTTATATCTATATCTACTTTTTGTTTGTGCTATTATGTTAAAAAATGCACTACCTATAAAAGATTTCAAGTACCTACAGTAAAAACTTTACACATAAGTATACACAGTGAAAAAATATTATGAATCGCATAAAAAAAACCTCTTTGTTTGTAACATTTGAATAAAATACATCGACCCCTGCACACGTACAGTTTGCACAGCTATATGTAAACACTCTTGTCGGTCTTTGAACCTTATTACTGTTGCAGTAAGATTCAACGAGTGTCAATGGTATTTACTTATTTCTGCTGCTGACTGTATGTATTACGTAGAGGCATCGCAGGTACCTCGCATTGTAATGGCGCGTTGTTGACCGCGGCCCGCAGGTTCATTATCTCTGTAACAACTACCAACATTCGTATGCTTATGCCATTATAAAATCGTGCTCTCGCCAAAAAATCAAGGCTAGTTTCGGTTTCTGTGGTTGGTAACTTGGTATGTAATAATTTTATAATAAAACTATGTATTTGGTTTCAGAAAAGTAATGTTCCTAGTTTTTTGTGTCATATGTTATTGACTGGTTACACCTAGAGAGAAGAAAGTGTTTCTTTATTTGAAAAAAGTAAATCAAATTCCGACTTCCATGACTCTCGTTCAAAACTCTCGTTTCTCTCTCGTTCAAACTTGTTTCAAACGGTATTCCTATTCAAAAACATTTTCGAGTGAAATGCCAGATTTTAGATTTTTTGTTTGTTTCCAGGTTTCCAGACAGATTCCAAAAATTATTTTACCATTAGAATAGGCTACATTGTAACCTGGAATTCCCACGGAAACTCTGAAATATTCGCGAGTGACACCGCGAGGAACAGCTAGTCTAAAATAATTTTCTTAGTGCTCTGCTAACCCAAAGTAAGGAAACCATGTTTCGAGTTTCCAGACCCAGCGGTTTGGTCTGTGCGTAGTCAGTACTCAGTAGTCAGGATATTATGTAATATAATTTCTTCTTTCTTTCTACTTGTAGGTACAGGAAGGAAGTACGAAATCATTCAAGTTAAAAATCGAGCACACGAAGTACCATTGAACTATTAACATCCGTCTAGTCAGTCGTGTAGTCACGAGTTATTGACCAGTGTGGGAACATTTGGTATACGTACGTACCTACCACAACTACGGTGGTTACTGGTTACCTGTAACGTTATACCATCGTGGTCCAACCATCCTGAACCCGGCCATACCTAAAATGATCTTTGTACAGTTTGCGGTCATAGAAATTGAGGTTAGGAAACCATTTTGGATTGTATTGTCTATCCCACACATGGAGCGATGGTTTCATTCAAAATTCCATTCGAAATTGAAGCACAAAAACAATGATAGGTCCGAGACACGTAAAGTTGTTCCACTATTCGTGAAATAGCATCGCTGTACTAAGTATTTTGTTTGGGTTTATCAAGTCCCATCCAGCGGTCAGAAATTCGTAAAATCCTCAAGTCATAACCTCATAAATCCTAATACATATATTTTAATGGTTGGAAGATTCATCTTTACCTAAATACGAAAGTAAGTTTGTTTGTTACGATTTCACGCCTAAAAAAGGCTCGACCGATCATCATGAAATGCATACACGTTGTTAAGGATACAAAAGAGGACATAGGAAGGAGGCATTCTCCGAAATTACCGGAAAACCGACGGGGACAGTTAGTCTCACAATCTATATAAAACAATGAGATCATTTCGACATCTATGGTCGTAGAAGAGGTTATATTTATTGATACATATTTTTTATCGATCCTGATAAAATAGTTATAAAGGTAGTATGTTATCTATACTTATAAAATGCTTTGTCTTGAATGACTGATGGATCAACGCACAGCCTAAACCGCTGATCGTAGATACCTGAAACTTAGAGGGTGTGTTCTTTGTATGGCGTAGGCATCCGATAAGAAAGGATTTTTGCAAAATTCAACCCCTAAGCGGATGAAAAGGGGTTGTAAAGTTTGTATGGAACAATGGGCATGTTGACTAATTTTTATTTTTTAGACCGTCTTGTAGATTATTAAAAAATATTGGACACGTATTTTTTCTTTTTTTACGTAATCAAAAAATAACGGCGATATATTGAGTTGAAATTTCGCGTGACGTCACTATTCTGACAGTTTGTATGGCGGTTTTGCAGTTAGTGACAACACGACCTCCTCATCCTAAACTTTAATGCGCTTTATCTCTGTATATTTTAATTTATTTAAAAAAGCAAAAAATACGTGTCTATTGTTTTTTTATTTTCTAACTGACGGACTAATTAGAATTTTGATTTTCAATAGTAGTCAACATCCCTATTCCGCGGGAACTTCAAAATCATTGCGGATAAAACCGCGCGGGACAGCTAGTGTATAAAGTAAGAAGTAGGTAGGTACCTAATATAATAATTATTTGATTTCTGTACGAAGTAGTTACGAAACATAACTCGAAAATCTTGTTCCGGTTTTTATTTGCTCGGTTTTACAATTTTAAACTCGTTTCGGTGCTTGTTGTACACCGTGCATTCAAATACGATTTTAAAGAAACGCTCCCATATACCGCACTTATATGTATTATACCGCACTTATATGTATTATACCGCTCTTGTATGTATTATACCGTTCTTATATGTATTATCTGGGAGAATGGTGGCAGAGTTGTTTAGTTGATTTACGTCCCGTGCAGTAATAAAACGATCCCATCCAAATTACGCGTATTTTAGCACGACACAAGGTAGTTTTTAACCGACTTCCAAAAAGGAGGAGGTTATGTATGTATGTGTTTTTTTTTTGTATACGAAAATACTTTCAATTTGCTCGTACATATTATCCTCATTGTATAGTTATAGGCACAGATAATGTCAGTATCTATACTAATATAAAAGAAGAAAGATTTGATTTTTTGTTTGTTTGTTTGTTACGATTTAACTCAAAAACTACTAGCCGATTTCAAGCCCATTATCCTTGAGTAACATAGGCTATATTGTAATCCGAAATTCCCGCGGGAACTCCGAAATTATCGCGGGTGAAACCGCGCGGGACAGCTAGTAATAAATAAAATATAGAATAGTCATAGAAAAAGATGGTCATGGCAGAGCAAGCCGCGGTTGCAAAGGTACTTAGTCACTAATAATTGTAAGTAAAAACTTGATCAAATGGCTTTGAATTTTTTCGTTTCTCTAATGGATGTTTTTGTGCGCGATGAAATAGTTTTGTGTGTGAAAATCACCCGAAGATACTAGTTTTCATTAGTTTTCATACTAAATTACTCAATTTATTAGTATTTGATTCTTCCCCTTCTATCAACTCTGCCCCCTTAACTAAGTTGATAATCTATAATTGTTATCGCTATATAAAACTACGGGACGTCAACATCAAATGTCACACGGTCACGTAAAATCGTCCGATCAATAGTCGAACTTTTCGTGAGTTTTCTAACTGCAATAAACTACAACCGTAGTTATAGTCGACTAACATCATCGATATATTGAGTCCGCGTGCATTTCTCGCGTGCAGCGGGCAAATGTATCGACACATTGTCCGCGCGGCGCCACCGATTGATCTGAGCGGGTTCACCGACCCCTCACCCTGTTCCTAATTTGAATTCGCGGCGTATTATCGCGGGAGCCCGTAATTGGATAACAATGGCGGCACCAACGCCTCCCCTACGGACCGGGCGCTATACTTCACGAACGTCCGACGGCAAATCTCCAAGCACACCCAAAGGAATGAGACATTTTGTGAGAAAAGTATGGAAACACCGAACACAGCTGAGGTCTTCCACCATGCCATTATGGTGAGACAACCTTTTTCAACAGCACAAGCTTGATTCTTTGATTACGGATACGGTATTTGAAAATAACCATAATAATAATATGTTTAATGACCCGAATAGATGGACTGAACTATTTAATGCCTATCGTAAACTAAATGTTTTGTGTGCTGTGTTGTTTATTTCTCGAATACAATTTTGTCTATGCCTAAAATTGACTTTGGTCCGATTCCCGCCTATCACTGGATTGTAAATTCGAAAATTAAACAGTATGATAAGATTTTATGAGCGCACTAAAAGCGGAGAGCCGGAGTACGTACACATAGTCACGTCCTGCGTAAAGGGATTTGGCTGAGTGCATAATTCGGAATGATGGTACGGCGCCTGCGCGCCGCTAACATCGTTAGGCGGGCAGTAAAGAGAAGCACCCAGGGTGGGAGCAGTCATCGCTGAAATTCTATTACGCGTTTTATACGCGAGGCGGACTTTAGTGCGGGGGGATTGCCATGTTGTGAAGCGCGACTGATGTATTTAGAGCCGGCGGACTCCTCACCACCCACTGTTGAAGCTCTCCAGGCTACAGAAGACTATCGACACGCGTCGTCGTAAAATATCACAATCTTCATTTCGGAACGCAACTGCCTTGCTGTCCCCTGTTCTTTCTTTTTCTTTTTATAGACTTTCGTATATAATGCATCTAGCCAGTTTCAAATAAAATAAATGTTTGTAGCACCGTTGCCCGTTGTACGGTTTGGAATTGCAATTTATGGTGTCTATAGATTGCAAAAATATTTCTCTGAGCTCTTGGCGGACACCGAAAAAATCAGATCGAAACGTCATAAATATTTTCATGCGCACATAAAATCCACCGCAGAACTTATTGTATATAGCAATAGCACCGTAAAAAAACAACAAAGCCACTTTTAACATGTTTAACATGTTTTTTTGCCAACACAAAAAGAAATGGCGGGCCCGCCACGCCATCTTCGATTCCGGCCAAAAAATTTCGGCTTCAACATCGATTTTCGCAAAGGGTTCGGGGCGTACAGTTGGCCGATTCGGTTCGCGCCGTTTATTTTAAATTATGACCGCTCACACCGCGAGGGGTGGTTTTTAATCTGCGCCAGCTCGTGTCTGCTTAGATTAATGTTGACAAATAAGCGGGCCGGGCTGGCGCGGGCTTTGTGCGAGGTGATTTTCAAGAAAATCACAGATAAGCAGAGCAAACAGTGATACGTGACTGGCAAAGGGTTGTTTTAGACGGAGCCCGGTCGTACGTGCCTCTCTTAATCTGTCGTTGTCGTTGGAATGGACTTTGTCTTGGATTACGTAGCTCAGTCTACGCCGGTCGGCCTGCGGCTGACTCGTCTCACCTATATTTATGCAGTGACACGGCCCCTGAGATAAATGACCGGTGAGTTTTCGAATTAATATTCCAGGGTAATCCCACGAGAGCAATAATAATCCTAAATGACCTAAATGTCTTACTTAGTTATAACTAGCCGTTCCCTGCGGTTTCACACGCGTTAATTTTATAGATCCCGCGGGAATTCCGGGATAAAAGTACCCTATGTCCTTTTCTGTGCCCCGGACAACGTGTATGCAAAATTTCATGTCGATCGGTTGATCCGTTAAGGCGTGAGAGCGTAACAGACAGAGTTACTTCAGCATCGTGTAGGTGTCGCGTCGTCGTGTCATTTTTAATTTCTTTCTTTCTATATACATATACATGAATTAAATATAGAATGTGGAATGATTATTGAATAATAATAACAATATGAAAGAGTGATGAAAAATTAAGAAAAAGTAAGTCGGATACAATTGCACAGTACATAATATCCAACACCTGTAAGTTTTCTTAATTTTTTATTATTGTTGGCTGTTGCTCTATAGTCTATACTATTATATAATGTCTATAGCTGTGGCAAATTTCGTGGAGGCCGTCTGCTCGTCCAGCATTATGCAAACCTCTGTAATCTCCTCGGCAAACAAGGGTCCGGAACGTGGTTTGGTTACATTCATTTTGCGTTAACTACTAAGGCTAAAATGACAATAACAAGATGTCTACCTTTTATGTCTACATTCGTCGTATTAATGGCGGAATCCATGCAGCGAGCAGCGCGGCTCCTCCAACTATTCGGTTATCACTATCATAATTTGAAAATAGAACGACGCACGCGAAGCGGGCATGCGAGTAATCGGGCAAAAGCTTTTGTATCAACGACAAGTGTAAGCTGACCCGCCATTTTGTACAGACGCTTCCTCCGATGGCATCATTTTACGATACGCCGCGGGAGGGTGGAGGTATATCTCTACAGCGGCATCAGTTTAAATGGCTCGAAGCTCGGGTTCACATGTGCCTGTACAGATAAACCTGGCATCCCCACTCGAAACTTGTTTAGCGCATCACTCTCACCAATAACTTTGTGCTGGCGGCAAGGGTCGGGTATAAGATGGGTATTAAGTTTTTTTTGTTTAAATAAAAAAAAATTCCACTTGACGATTATATTATAACTAGCTGTTCCCCGCGTTAGCTTCGGAGATCCCGCGGGAATTCCGAGATAAAAAACTTACTGTCCTTTATTTTCTCTGTACCTACCTTTCACAACGTGTAGGTAGTATGCAAAATTTAATGTATTTTCTTCCGCGATAATTTCGAAGTTTCCGGGTTAAAAATAGCTTATGTCCTTCTCTGTACCCCTGACAACGTGTATGCAAAATTTCGTGGTGATAGGTTGAGCCGTTTAACCGTGAGAGCGTAAGAAACAAACAAACAAACTCACTTTCGCATTTATATCTAATATTATCCTATTAATATTATAAATGTGAAAGTGTGGATGTTTGGATGTTTGTTACTCAATCACGCAAAAACGGCTTACGGATTTGGATGAAATTTGGCATGCACGTTGTCAGGGGTACAGAAAATGACATAGGGTACTTTTTATCCCGGAATTCCCGCGGGAACTCCGAAATTACCGCGGGGGAAACCGCGGGGCTCAGCTAGTATCTAATATTAGCAAGGAAGTAAGGATTTGAAAATGTGTGCAAGAATACTTCCCCAAAGTATGTTAAAATATAGGGAGAGTAAAAATTAATTCTTCGTATTCAATTCGAAATCAGTTTTAAGGAAGGATTTATAGAATTTAGTATCAAGCCGTAAAACGGCTTCAATTTGTATTTAGGCTGTTAATGTTAGTCACGCCTCTATTTCTGCAAATTAGCCTCATTAATGGCAAGCTATAACACTTAAGTGCCTAAGCTATGACTGCAAGTTCCTCTTAAATCGGTTGGCAAAGGACTTTAAAACTCAAGGGAGTCGGAGCCAAAGATCGATATCAAGAGCCGATGGCGCCGATGTGTTCTCCCCTTTGCTCTCGCCACCAGAGTGAGTGGATCTCAGCTATTACAAAGCAGTCCCCTGCGGGTTCCTTAATTATACGGACCGAGGGGGGCAAAGTGGCTCAAGTTGTTTTGTTTAGAGAGGTCTGTTTACGGCATCTGTGCCGAGGCACGGCTGTTTCGGCGTTTCTCATTTGAATTTTTGAATTTTAATTCCGACCAATATTTTTGTGACACTTTTATTGCAATATGTTATTATATAAATTGTTTAGTATTTAGTACAGTTTTCTCCAATTCTATAATGTCTATTCTTTTACTATTCATTGAACAGAATACCAACGTATACTGATCTGACTCAAACACACTTAAAAAAAAACTTTTTTTTCTTAGCGTGGGCCGCAAGAGTCTATTATTTACATTGAGTTCAATGGTTATTTAGAGTGTTAATGAAATAGTTTATTAAAGTTTTACTAAAACGACACTGTATAGTTATTTAATCTTCCAAAAAATATGTTGGGTTTTAAAGTGTAAGTTTTATTACTTCTTGCACACACATACACGCACTAATTTTTTCTATGTTCATAAAATAAATAATTGTACCTCTATGTGTGTTTTATCCCTAAATATTTTTAATCTTTATAAATATCTATCTATACATATAAAATGCTTTGTTCTGAATGACTGAATGACGGCTCAACGCACAGCCTAAACCGCTGATCGTAAAGACCTGTTTGGAGGGTGTGTTCTTTGTATGACCGTCATACGGTCACTATGACGTGGGCATCCGATAAGAAAGGATTTTCTGAGGGGGTGAAAAAGAGGGGCAAAGTTGTACGTGATTCCTTACTCCAATGTAACGTAAAAAAGCAAATAAAAATCTTATTGGAACCATTTTCGACTTCTACGCGGACGAAGTCGCGGGCAAAAGGTAGTCCAAAATAAAACTTGCATGTGGTCTAGCGATTACGTGTACTGCCTGCTTGCCACTCGAGTGGCGAGGGCCGGGGCCTCATAACCTCTTCGGCCTCTAAGGGCCGCCACGCACTCCCCAGGAAGCGAGCACACTTGAGATCTCCCAGTGCAATGGTTAAATTCTTGAAAGACGGGAGGGTTCGATTTAATTGCTCCTAAAAAGGGGTAAGTAGACGTGTTTCTTTTTATAGTAGTTATTTGTAGATAGTAAACAGTCTTTAACCGACCCAGGCTCTGTTTATCTATGTATGTGCGTATTACGAGTTTTCTAGAACTTACACGACAAATTTTAACTTTGTATTCCTTACTTTCACTGAACGTAAAATGATATTTTACATTAGCTAGCTAAACATTTTGCGCTACTTTACTCATATTGGGTTCTGTTTTAGTATAAGTATGTACATTGTTATATTAAAGATTAATACTTATTATCAAGTATAACAACATAGGTACTATGTAGTTATCTCAATTTCAGGAAAGAGTCGTTCAGTGTTCAGCATATCTCGTCGGAGTAATTTCTATTTATTTGTCTTGATCCAGTTCACGTATGTGTCCCATAGCACAGATAATATTATACTATACCCATAGTAAGCGACCACGTCTCGGTACGGAAGGACCGACGACTTGGTAAAGGTCGCGGGACACTATTGGCTGCGGGAAGCGCAGGAGCTGTAGTTGTGGCGATCCTTGGGCATCTGTCCAGCAGTGGACGTCTTTTGGCTGATGTAATGATCCAGTTCACAGTAATTCAGTTGGGTTACAGCTAGTCAAGAAACAAGCTTCTTGTATCCTTTCCATTGAACGTGTATCATTGAGAACAGGAAACTTTGTACAATAAATTTTAACATTTACGTAGAACGTAGGTATACAGTTGTGTATAGCTTTATATGACTTTACAAATTACTTCAGAACAAGGAACCTGCCTAAATTAAATAAGACCAAGTTCTATTCCACTGAACCGTCGTCCCAAAGATTACAGAAGATTAGTTGGAAGCGGTAGATTGAAAGCTCAGGGCTCAACAAAGTTTTACGTAATATGTAATGTCAACCTACGTAGCTGACGAGTGACGTGCTTTATGATAATATTTCTTAGAAACAAAGATCTTTAAAGATCAAATAGTTAAATTAAGCAACTCCTTTGCCTTTTGAATTTGATGAGCCCACAGACATGTTGATTGAAAACTTTGACGTCCATAACAATGGCAATGGTTTCCCAGATTAATAAAAAAAAAAAAAAAACTTATCTTATTTTGCTCAACTTATAAGTTGCCAAACACATAAGTCAGTCATGTCTAAGCTTGGTCTGAGCTCGACATGTAGACGCAACGAGATCGAACGGCCAAAGGCAAAAATACAGACTGCCGGAGATGGAACCGGCTTGGGATCCGGAAATGCCGGCGCCGACCGACCGCGGACCGACTCGGTCGAGGACGGATTGATTCATTGCCGTTGCACTATTGTATCGTGTATGATATTATCATAAAATAAATGTACTTAAGTTTAATAGGTCGGTTTTTACAAGGCGGGAACCAGAGTCGACAATACGTTATTCATCTTTATATGTATGTAAAAATGTATTGCTGTTCGTTTGTCTGGCTAAAACTCAAGAATGGCTGGACCCATTTGGCTAATTTTGAACTTGAAATATTTGTGGAAGCTCAGGGAAGGTTTAAGAAGTAAATTAGGCTACGTTGGAGTTCCGAAACTCACGCAGGTGAAACCGCGGGGTACAGCTAGTGTGTTGATAAAAAGTATATTTTGTTGCATATTACAGTGCAGTTTTTTGTGTCCCTTAAAATACTGTCTCCTTTGGAGTCCGCCAGGAGCTGCGAGACATTGAAGTATTATGTACGTCAGTACTGTATGCTCCGAGAACGATTTTGCGGTATAAACTCCAAACCAAATAGGTAAAACTACAAAATTGCGTCTCTTTTAGTTTAAGCCTAGCTGCAGGTTAAACAGGTAAGTACTTTCTTTTAGGGGTGAGAATAAGAAAAAAATTGAATTCGCGTGAAAAACGGTAAACAAAAACATGAACACCGCATGCACACACACACACACTGCATGTCTGTCTGTCTGCCTGTTCGCGACAAACTCGAAAACTATTGCATGGTTTTTCATGCGATTTTCACAAATAGATAGAGTTATTCATGTTAAAACTCTTTTATGTTTATACTGAGAACACTGTCAATTTGATATTTAAATATTTTTATACACATTCTTTTGTTTGATCATTGTTGTATGTCATTCCTTTTGAAACTATAATATATTTATCTTACCTTTTTCACCTGACTTTTATATTACTCTGCTACCCAAGTAACAAGTGGTTATGGGCCCAGGAAATAACTGATAAGTGGTTATAGGTCTCAAATAAGTCTTTTAAAAAAGGTTAAGAAAAGTGCAATGGATACTCCATCGACTTCACAGTCGGCACATCCTTCAAAAGATTTTCAGACAGCGCAGAACTCAACAAATATAAGCATATCAAAGCTAAAAGGATCAGCTAACTTCAGCACATGGGCATTTGCCATAGAATGCATGCTCACTGACCTAGAGTTGTGGGAAGTCGTTGTAAAACCCGCTGACCTCTCCAACCCTGATCAAAAACGGAAAGATCAGAAGGCTCGTGCGAAAATATGTTTATCTTGTGAAGAATCCATCTATCCCGTTATAAGGTCAGCAAAAACCGCATTTGAAACATTCAGTTGTTTACGAAAAGCTTATGCTGATGGTGGACTCACAAGGAGGCTTGCACTGATGAAAAAACTCTTAACAAATTCGTTCAAAGGAAAGATTCAACAGTATGTGAATGAGTCACTAGCTATCCAACAAGAACTACAAGGAATTGGAGCACAAGTGGATGATGAATTCTTAGCTATTATAATGCTCACTGGACTTCCAGAAAAATATCATCCCTTAGTTATGGCCATCGAACACTCTAATATGAAGATCACCACGGAAAATGTAGTGACAGCTCTTCTAAAAGAAGAATCACGAGCTGTACAGTCCTCAGCAGATACCAGCAGATCTCCAGATACAGCGCTATGCACCAAGAAACAAACAAAGAAGAAATTTTGTTCCTATTGTAAAAAATTAGGGCATATAGTGAGTGAATGTAGGATTCTAAAAAATAAGAAAAACAAGAATGTTTCGGTTTCGTCAAATGTTTGTACAAATTATACTTCCGAATTTACACTTTCATCTTGTTTCACTAATCGTTCACCCACAGGTTCACAAGATTGGTTTCTTGATTCCGGCGCAAGCTCCCACATGAGTAACAGGAGAGAGTGGTTCGAGTTCTTGTCCCCTCACGTAACTCCTATCACTGTGGCAAATAAGGAGACTTTATTGAGTCATGGTAAGGGCACTGTAAATATAAATATTTCCGATGGTGTAAATAAAATTAGTAATGTATTATATGTTCCTGGTCTCGCTACAAATCTTTTATCTGTAAGTAGTTTAGTTAAGAAAGGATTCGATGTATTGTTTACGCCGAAAGGCGCAACAATATTTCAAAGCGGTGGCTGTCATGTGACAAATCCCGTCATTGCCACAGGGTCGAATCACAACGGTATGTTTAGATTAAATGTAAATAAATTGCATTCCTTGTATACTTCCACCAAAGAGTCTGCACTACTTTGGCATAGACGTCTTGGCCATCTTAATACAAAGAGCATGGATATATTAAAAAATAAATGTATCGGCCTAGACTATATTGGAAGTTACCACGGAACATGTATTCCGTGTCTACAAGGTAAATTTTCAAAGAAACCGTTTAAGAGCTCAAAAAGTAGATCGAGTAAAGTCCTACAACTTATTCATTCGGACTTATGCGGACCTATGAGTACGCACTCGTGGGGCGGAGCCCTATATTTATTAACATTTACCGACGACTACTCTCGTAAAACTTTTGGATATCTTTTGAAAACAAAAGCCGAAGTTTACACAAAGTTTGTCGAATTTAAGCATTTAGTCGAAAATCAAACGGGAGAAAAAATTAAAATTCTCCGTTCAGATAATGGTCGGGAATATGTAAATAGCGACATGATAACGTTTATGAGGGAGAATGGTATAGTGCACCAAACCACGGTGCCGTACACTCCTCAACAAAACGGAGTTTCAGAACGTGTAAATAGAACGATCATTGAAAAAGCAAGATCTATGCTAAAAGACTCGAATTTACCTTTAGCGTACTGGGGAGAAGCGGTAAATACGGCAATTTATTTAAAAAATCGTTCACCCACGCAAGCTTTAAATAACAAGATTCCAGAAGAAGTATGGACCGGCAATAAAGTCGACCTTTCTCACTTGCGAATCTTTGGCTGCGAAGCTCACGTCCTCGTACCCAAAGAAAAGCGTTCAAAACTGGAATCCAAAACTAAAGTTTGTATCTTTGTTGGCTATTCTATAGAAAGCAAAGGTTATCGCTTAATAGACCCTAATAATCCTCGGCAGATTATTATTGCTAGAGATGTAGCGTTTATTGAAGATAAAACGCATGAAGAGTCTAATCCAAATTCCTCACATAACGAAGAGTCACCCCAACCACAACCATCTGTAATCTTTGTACCCATTCAAAATGATGAAGAACCAGTTTCACAGCCACAACATCAAGTACAGTCAGACAGTGAAGACACTCAACCCGAGATGTCACCATCTTTAGAACAGCTGACTATACCGGATGAACCTCTTACTCATGAAGTTTCCCCAATTATTTCTGAACCTGAACCCATTGTAGAGACATCAACTGAAAGACGATACCCTCTCCGAGACAGGCGTCCTCCTGAGAGATATCAGGAGAATCTCTACATGACATCAGATCAGGAACCAGAAACTTACAAAGAAGTTACAGAGCATCCGCAAAAAGACAAGTGGCTAGAAGCGATGAAAGCAGAATACAATTCATTGATTCAGCATGGAACCTGGATTCTAGTTGATAGACCATCCGGCAGGAAGACAACAAAATGTAAATGGGTATACAAAATAAAAAAGGACACAAGTGGGAACATTACAAAATACAAAGCCAGACTAGTAGCCAAAGGGTTCACCCAAATAGCTGGAGTAGACTATGGTGAAACTTTTTCACCAGTTGCTAGGCTATCTTCAGTAAGGCTTTTGTTTGCATTTGCTGTGCAATATCGGCTACAAGTACATCACCTTGATGTAGAAACTGCCTTTTTAAACGGTGACCTGGAAGAGGAAATTTATATGGAACAACCAGAAGGTTTTGCTACTGATCCAAAGGGGAAAGTATGCTTACTTAAAAAATCCCTATATGGGCTTAAACAAGCTCCGCGTCAATGGAACAAAAAAGTATGCCAAGCGATGGCTGCTCTGTCGCTGACTCAAGCCGCATCAGAACACTGTCTTTACTATAAAAGAGACGGACCTAATGATTTTATCGTTATCGCAGTGTTCGTCGACGATTTCTTTTTTATGACAACCAATAGTGATTTAAAAGATAATTTTGTAAGCGAACTCAAAAAGACGTTTACAATTAAAGATCTCGGTCCTGTCAAAGACTGCCTCGGTATGAGAGTCGTACAAAGTGAAGGCAGTATAACCCTCGATCAGACAAAATATATCGAAAAATTACTAGACAAGTTCGGTATGAGCGACGCGATCTCGGTCACTACGCCAATGGAACTTGGGTTAAAACTCACTGTTCCGGAAAAGGAAGAAGAAAATCTAGAAGTCCCATATCAGGAGCTTATCGGCTCATTAATGTACATTTCTATATGTACAAGACCTGATATTGCCCACACGGTCTCGTACCTATCTCAGTTCAATGCACATTACGGGGGGGTACACTGGAAGGCCGCTAAGCGAGTCCTTAGATACCTTAAGGGTACGAAGGAACTCAGACTTCACTTCAAACACGGTGACCACTCTTACCCAGTAGGTTACGCTGACGCCGATTATGGAAGCAATCTTGTGGACCGTCGATCATTCACTGGATTCACCTTCCTGATGAGCGGTGCACCTGTGTCGTGGGAAGCTCGCAAACAGCGAACAGTTGCACTTTCCACAACAGAAGCTGAATATATGGCTTTGGCTGAAGCTTGTAAAGAGGCCATATATTTAAAGACGCTCATCAGTGAAGTATTCTCGGTCACTCATCCCATAATCATTCATACCGACAATCAAAGTTCACTCAAACTAGCTCATAATAACACCTATCACGCACGTACTAAACACATTGACATCAAACATCACTTCATTAGAGACTCACTATCACACCACGACATACAAGTCAAATACATACCCACAAATGACATGGTCGCAGACATTTTGACAAAACCCTTGCCGAAACTGAAACATTTTAAATGTACAAATTCTTTAGGTTTAGGCTAGTTCTAGGTTTTGTATGTCTTTAGATCATATTGTATGTATATAGGGTGTGTATAGTTTAGTGATGTGTTTATATGTACAGGATGTTGTTTTTATTATTTCAGTGCTAGTGATAAGTGTATAGTGAATTTTGATACTGTCTTTTTACTTGTATTATAATGTGTATATACAGGGTGTTCTCATTACGGGGGGGTGTTAAAACTCTTTTATGTTTATACTGAGAACAATGTCAATTTGATATTTAAATATTTTTATACACATTCTTTTGTTTGATCATTGTTGTATGTCATTCCTTTTGAAACTATAATATATTTATCTTACCTTTTTCACCTGACTTTTATATTACTCTGCTACCCAAGTAACAAGTATTCAAGAGGAAGGTTTATACGTATACTTTTGTGAAGTTTGTGTACAAGCCCTAAGGCGGTATTGACATGTATGTACGCTTCCTTGGGTCTTATAAAATGTTAGTGTTACATTAAGCAGACAATCAACGGTTTTCACTGAAGGTGGTTGCTTTCATTCATTAGTCCCAACAACTCAGTTTATCTTGGAATTCCCGCGGGAATTTCGAAATATATTGCAGACATAATACAAGCACAAAAAAAACTACATTCCTCTCTACCAATTGTTTTATAATTTATTCTATTCATTGAATAATAATAGATAAAATATATTATGTAAGTAACTAAGTTTAAACTCGCATGCATCAGCTATAAAGTAATATTGTCTCTTTGCAATAGCTGCTAGAAACACAAAGCTCGTTTATAATAACCATAAATATTTATTAGAATGGTACCTATTTGTAGAGGACTTGGGGTAGCATTACTCTGACAGCGTGGCTGTCTTTTCTATAGGCAATAGAAAAGCATAGTAGAAAAGTAAGTTTAGTTTTTTTGTGTAGCTTTGCTTCGCTCGAACAAAAAATGTAGCTGATATTCTTCCATATTACATTGTTACAGTACAAAGTTAAACTCCAGTTTTATTGACCAGTTTGTGAAATAAAAAATATACCTAACTGATCGTGAGTGCTCGAATCCTTCGACGGTTGTTCTTGCAAGATATAATCAATTGGAGAACTGCGAAAATATATTTTTATATCGGTGCAAAGTTTCAAAATGCATTTCGAAACTAACCTATGTGTCCGCTTACTTTAGATCTAGAAATAGAACATTATATTTTTTCATCTCTATACAAAGAGTTCCTGTGGGGAATCCCCAATTTCACATAGATGTCGTTGGGAACAGCTAGTTTTTATGTACAATACCTATAATATAAGTACAGGACACTAGGACAGACAGACAGACTAGATGTACCTACCATCTCTACACTTATAACGAATTACGGCTTAATAACTTACAAATTAGGTGTATAGCAATTATACGAAGAGTTCCCGAGGGAATGTTATAAAGGTAAAATATTTGACTTTTTATGTTGGTTTTCAATAGATAAACTAAAAAACGAATTAACGAAATTACAGTGTATATTATAGGATTATGTTAGGTTACTTTTAACTTTTAAGTATATCGAACATTTTGCCGCAGCACAGTTTATAATATAATACTATAGCCGCGGAAACTCCGAAATTAAAGCGAGTGAAACCTGGGCGCGACTAGTATAGTTCATATTATCGCTATCTTCACTTCGCACTCCGCATCTTTCCCGCCATAAAATTCCAAATAGGTAATGTAGGTGTACCTACATCCACTACATCAGCAGCAGCAATGTATGTATGAACACTTTATGTAGTCTTTGAACTTTATTACTATTGCAATAAGATTCAATGATAGCAGTCGAAGGTATTTACATATTTATGCCGCTGCCTGTACCTACTCGTGTGTTTATCGTGAAATGTCAGCGCGGATTTTGATTGGGGGGTTGCCATTTGTGATTTCAGCGGCGAATTTTGTTTGCACTGCGTCGAACTGGGCAGGGCTTACGGCCTTTCAAATGCAAAACGTGCTTGCCAGGATCGATGTGGCTTCAAAACGTCCAAATCAGACCACGGCTCCCAACCAGCCGCCAGGGTAACGCAATGTAGTTTATTATGTACATCGAGCTTCCTGTGAGTCCAGTGTATCTTTATCTTAAGGATTATGACTTAAAACAAGTTTACTGATATTCTAGCCTAACGAGCTCAAATAATAGGGATGTTGACTACTATTGAAAATCAAAATTCTAATTAGTCCGTCAGTTAGAAAATAAAAAAACAATAGACACGTATTTTTTGCTTTTTAAATAAATTAAAATATACAGAGATAAAGGGCATTAAAGTTTAGGATGAGGAGGTCGTGACGTCACTAACCGCAAAACCGCCATACAAACTGTCAAAATAGTGACGTCACGCGAAATTTCAACTCAATATATCGCCGTTATTTTTTGATTACGTAAAAAAAGAAAAAATACGTGTCCAATATTTTTAATAATCTACAAGACGGACTAAAAAATAAAAATTAGTCAACATGCCCATTCTTTGTAACTGTCCACTGTTTTCTCTAACTGTACTGCAGGAGTAGTACGTCTGCTTTTCCAAGGCTCCTGTTGCCACATTAAAAAAAGAAGACAGGATATAGGTACAGTTGTCATCGGAATGTGACTGTATTCGCTTTTGACAGGCGTTGAATCTATCCATCAACTAGCTTTTAAGACTGACTAAAGTACGTATTTTTGACGCTTAATGTACACAACTGCGTATTTTGGCTGTCGTAATTAAAAAAAAACACGATTATACAGTTAAGAATATCTTTAGATATCAACACTTCGAATAGGAACTCGAGTGTATCCAGCCAGACTTGACAATGCGCATCGTTCACAATATTTATGCAGCATCATTAAGAGGCTATGTAAAAAAGCTTGCTTTTAAAATCCTCAGAAATTATAACATACTGTTATTAGGCATTCGATTTTCCGATTTATATGTCGATTGAGCATATAATTGAAACCGAAATAATTACGACAGTTGGTAGAAAAAAAAAGTAGGCTTTTTTATCACAGAACACATTTAAAAGCAGTGGTTTACATAAATTGGAACTTGACTTACAAGGGACAACTATAAGTTATTTATTTATAGGTATTAACTGACGGACCAAAAATAAAATAAAATAAATAATAATATTTAAAATAAAGAATTTTATTATTTACTGACGAAGCTAGAATTTCACTTTAGTTATTATAAACGCGAAAGCTGATGTAAGTATGTATGGATGGATGGATGGATGTTTGTTACTCTTTCACGCAAAAACTACCGGATGGATTTCAATGAAAAAATATAGCTTATACATCAGATACATATAGGGTACTTTTTATCATGGAATTCCCGCGGGAACTCTGAAATTAACGCGGGTGAAACCGCGGGGCACGACTAGTAGTTTATAATTACAACAACATTTTGGTTAATATTTCCATTCATTACCACGTTCATGCATGCACTATGCAGTCGTACCGCCAATTTCTTTACACGACGTTGTACGACATAGCCCCTTAAGAGATAGCGTAGCAGTTTCGTGAAATAGTCCCCAAAGTGCTTGCACAACAAGAGACACAATACTCTTCTGAGAAGACGGCGAACATTGCACACGTGATGAATACAAGTGCATACATCTGGGTGCATTTAATCCGACGCCGCTATACGACCGGCGACGGTTTTTGTCCACGCCGCAGGTAGAGACGGGTAAAAAAATCCATGAAAAAGAAAGATTTCTCTTCCAGGGGGTAGTAAGATTATATATTATAGATATTTTCAACGCGGCTTTGTAAAATAAACTTTATTAACATGTGGCGTTGGTACATTTTCGTTTGACTACACACGGCTACGCAGGGGTCTAATGACACGCGGACGCGGGCCATTTAGGATTTTTTTTACTTTCACGTTTTCGATAATTAACTAGTGTATTTATTTATAAAGGGTTTCAGTTAAGTAACTTTATGAGTTTTAATAAGTACTTCTGAAAAGATTCGATTTTCGTAATGGTTTGTTTAAGTAGGTACATGGATTATTTTGAGTATAAAAGTTAACACACATATTATACTAGCTGTCCCGCGCGGTTTCACTCGCGAGAATTTCGGATTTCCCTCGGGAATTTCGGATTACAATATAGCCTATGTTATTTAGGGTTGTTGTAAAATAGTGTAATAAATATTTATTTGTCTCTTCTTACATCTAAATAGGCACATACTCAAGAACTTTGCTTTTGAAGTAGATTAAAAACTGATTTCACTACACGACCCCAAAACAGATACGTGCCGTATCAAAGTCAACGATCAATTCATGTCAAACTCTAAGGGCAGGGCCCTTATTCACTATGACCATAACACGTCGTGTTAAGAAAACGCGCCACAAAAATTGCTTTTTCCTCATGCTCAAAGAAGTTTCACTTAAAAAAAAATACATTGACATAATATTATAGAATGTTAATTTCTAGTATTTTTGCGCCTGGAGCGTTTGGTATTGTGTTTTTACGCGTTACGGGCAAGGGATGTTGTCGGTCATAGTGAATAAGGGCCCAGGTTGGCCTCGGGGGTAATTTTTGTGTTTATTGATACAAGTTATTGCTACAAATTATAGATGATTGTTGTTGTGGACGTGCGTTTCGGGCCAAATCGGCCACGGGTGAAGCCTAGCGGGTTATTTATAGGCTTGATTGCTCCAACAAAACTTGAGGAAATAATATCGTGTTCCTCAATAATTATGGTAGTAGGCATACTACCCTTGTACGGAAAAAGAAAAAAAGTATTTTTGAATCAAAGATTACATAGTTTCAATAATTTTACGAACGAATTACTATTATTCTCTTAATAAGCAATGAAGAGTTATTACTTTTAATTATTTTCATAAAAATATCACCTTTTGAGTAAAAATTTATAACTTCAGGCGGTAAGAAATATTTTCAAGACATTAAAAAAACTTGTCACGGAAAACTTCGAAGTCTTTCTTCAGTGCGGAACCAGACATTTTATTTAATTCGTTTATTTTTAAGGCTCTTCCGCAAGGAAGTGTTGCTATGCATGGTAATGCATGAAGAGTGATAGAGAAAGAGCGATTTTTGCTAGTCTCAGCTAAAATCGACACATCAGCACCGATTTATTGTTAGGTCCAGCTCAAGGCTCTATAGAACGTCGAAGGGGCGACGTATTTATACAAAAACTAGCTGTTCCCCGCGGTTTCAACCGCGGTAATTTCGGAGTTCCCTCGGAAATTCCGGGATAAAAGTACACTATGTCCTTCTCTGTACCCCTGACAACGTGTATGCAAAATTTCATGATGATTCGTTCAACCGTTGAGGCGTGAAAGCGTAACAAACAAACAAACTTACTTTCGCATTTATAATATTAGTAAGGATGGCGGCACAACTACATATTATTATAATTACAAAAACGCGATATTTTGTTTATGATCAGTTTAACCTCAATAATTCGTGGTTTAAGTGTATTATGCAGTTAGTTTTGCATTCGTATCGTTAACGATGCAAAATACAGACAAAATGTAAACTGTATGTATGTAACTACATCTTTAACAATCAACTTCCGGCCGTTCCGTTGCCGACGGTGTTAATGATAGCACTGACCCTGCTCTGTTGCTGTGATTTAACACAAAACACGCACCCACTCCCCCCACTTTATCACTGATCAATTGGTTTGTATGGAAAAACTAGCTGCACCCCGCGGTTTCACCTGCGTTAACTTCAGAGATCCCGCGGAAATTTCGGGATAAAAAGTAGTCAAGTTACTCTTTTTAACATCAGCTATCTGCCAGAGAAAGTCCCGTTAAAGTCGGTCCAGCCGTTTCAGAGATTAGCCGGAACAAACAGACAGACAGACCGACAGACGGACAGAGAACAATTTTAAAAATTGATGTTTTGATGTAAGTACCATATACTATAATACATGCATTTAGCGAAAAGCTGTTTAAAATTACAAACAGACACTTCAATATTATTTATATGTCTAGATGTCTAGATATAATAATCACTATTTCAACCAAGTAAGTATAACAGTCTATACTTATCGAAATATTTTTTGGCAATGACAATGTTTAAGTAGGTAATAAATAAAATATGCAGTTCAAAATACCGAAAAACAGAAGAGTTCTACTATAAACTTTTTGGCTTCATCACCAGACCCTCGTTACCAAGCCCAATCCATTGCACGCGTCACAAATCATAAATGCAGCCACTGCAGAGCTCCACTATCCACCTCATGGCAGGTCATCATCAGATCAACTCCAAGATACCAAAATTATAGTTTTGTCATCCGTACTACATAATACATATAAGTTTCATTTCGATGCGACCATAAATTAATAAGTTAAAATTGGCTTCATTACATTTTAATTGTGACTACGCACAAGTAAAGCTAATAAAAGCGGGTTAAAGATATTGTTCAATTTCATTAAATAACTTCCTTCTATTTCAAAAAAATCATTTTAGGTTTTTTTTTAGATATTTGAGACAAGAATCCGATACTGAACAGCCAACACCTGTATAGATAACGTACACTTCCGTAAAAGAATCATACAAATCGGACTTGCAATTCTCAAAAAAATCGAGCGACCTCCGACGATCTACAGTCGGAGCCGCCGTTCCCCGGGCATACCACCTCGGCCAGCGGGAAGCTTCCGTTTGGTGGCGGTCGAGCCATATCACCTACGCCGTTCCCACTACAACACTTACAAAATATGAGTAAGTATAGGTAAGACAAACGTCTTAGGAAACAAAACCTTCTTTTTTATCGGTAAACAGTACCAAATTGTGTTTATCTAGTTACACTTCCACCACGTCAATCGTCCAATGTGGGACGTACTTTGGGCCAATCGTAACATATCGAATATCGATACGTTCTGAACTATACTTTATTAGATAAAATGTTTACGTCACTGTCGAATGTCGACAGCTATGTGCGGTGCCAACACATAATGGCTTCAGCAAATAATAATCCAACTCAATATGGTTTCCTATCTCACCAAGCGCACATAGCAGTGAATGGTGATGATAGCTTGACCTGGTTCGCGTACTTACCTATCACCGATGGACGGGATAATAAAATTAAAGATTCCTAGTGAATTCGGAGACATAGAATATATACAATACAATACAATACACTATATTATATTATGAGGCGCAAAACATTTTGTTTGTGTTGAAATTTCAAACTTTTTGAATGAAAATAATGCTGTATGACAGTATTTTTCAACCTTTTCCATGACACGACCCTTTTAGTATGGAATAATATCTCGCGATCCCCCCCTTTTTTTCATATACTTCATTATGTTACAAATACTCAATCCATACAATCTAAATTTTTTAACTTATTAATAATCAATAAAGATATAGGCACGCAAAATTTCAACTCAATGTATCGCCGTTATTATTTGATTAGGTAATAAAAAGAAAAATACGTGTCCAATATTTTTTATTAATCTATTTGATTTTGATTGTTTTTTTTTGAGGTAAGTTTTGCGACCGCTTGCGACCTACAGAGGCTTCGCGACGTCCCAGGGGATCGCAAGTCGCAACCCACACGTTAAAAACACTGCTCTATGACCTGCTTCCGTTACGTCAATGATAAGTTTAGTACATATATTAACCATTGAATAACATCATTGATATAAAAAAACAATGCGTGAGTATCGTAGAACACTCGGTTAGAACTTAGAACGAAGTTTTTTCCGTATTAAACTGAGTCCGTTATGCGTGAAAAGAGGCAAAAATAAAAAATAAAAAACATTTCGAAAAAAATTAGTTGCTTTGTTTTTCCGTAGAGTGCGCAGCCGTATGACGCCGTGACGGTAAATAAATTTTTACTCCCAACCGTACCGTGCGACAAAGAAATATGTTTTAAAAATTATCTAGTTTTACAGTTTCATATCCACTGCTGTCGATATATAAATACGAAAAATGTCATATTTTTTTTTAAGTAAAATGCTATCTTAAGAATACGATATAACGCTGTTAGTAAGATCATTTTCATCGTTTTTAGTGACTGTTAGCTGTTACACGCCATACTGGACTGATGTACTTATTAAAAAAGCAGCATAAAGGTTACGGCATGCTTGAGGTTTTGTGAGATTAAGTATGCGAGAGTGTCTTCTATTATAAGCTAACCGTTCTATGTTAATTGTTGTAATTGTTTTTTTTACCGTTATAATTAACTATAAATAAATAAATAAATAAATAAATAATACTTTGTATGGACATTTTTGCGTCTGACTGTGTATCTTGTGTACCTATTTAGTATATCAATGACATAGAACAAGAGAATGTGTGTGAGCGGCGCGAAACGTTGTTTGTGTTTAAATTTCAAATGCTTTGAATGAAGCTAAATAATGCTCTATGTGTAAATAAAATATCTCTGTTATTAGTTCTCTTGGCTCTAGAGTCGACACTGAAATTTTATTGGTCGCATAAAAAAAAGTTATTTTCGTATTTTACTATCGCCGAGGATACGTTACAAAAACGCGGCGTCTAACCAAAAGTTCCGCGTCACTCATCAAGCCGGGGCCTATCATTACATTTGACAATAACAAATGGTTGTCTAGGCATCTCCACAATACAAAACCATCCCTGTTTGTGATGAATATCGTACGCTATTATAACCCCGCATGACTTTAAAATTATTATAATCGATTTTTGTGCCCACGTTCATAAGAAAGTTATGTTTGCTTATACAAACAATAATATGTCCTATTTTTGATTATATTGTATTTGTATAGTATAAATTTAAATTCCCGCAATCGTGATTCTTGATTATATGAAAGCATTCCAGTTTGAAAATTACCTAGTTTAAATTATTTTTCAGATTATTTTTTAAATCCTTATCCGATTTCCATAGAGGTTCACCGTCCCTAGAGCCAAGATAATACTGTTAATGTATCTACTACCTAGAATTATAAGTACAATATACCTACGTATATGTTTGTGCGCAATTTTTCATTTCATTTTTATAACACTTCAGAATTCCGTAAATACACCACCGGCATTTACGACAATTTTTTTACTGTGGTTATATAATATTATTATATAATACATGTATGAATTATACGTCATTGATTGTGTTTCTAACCGACTTCCAAAAAGGAGGAGGTTCTGCATTCGGCTGTATTGTACCTATGTTTTTTTTTTGTCTTGTGTTTTGTTAGGATTTGATTTAAAAAAATTAAAAATGGCTTGACTTTTCATTGCAACTGAGATTGCAACATTGATTTTAGTAGCTAAAATGTCTCCGAGTCAGTGTCAAACAAAGCTGGTAGGTACCTAAGAACTCAATTCAGTCTTCCTGTTGTTTGATTGGAGCTAATTATATCGCCCTCTCACCTCTCACCCTTTAGTTAATTGAAGCTCCACTAGAAGGCACTTGAACGAGACTACATTAACAAAATTGCTGTTCATAAAAAAATAAAATAAATAACAGTTGCACTTGCTTGTTACAAGAAATCTCATTGTTAAGATATTTCCGTTTATAAGAAATCGATAGCAGAATATAAAAGAAATTGAAGAATAGGATAAATAATTTTGATGGTAATTCCGTAGTATTGCAGTATATTTAGACTAGCTGTCCCGCGCGGTTTCACCCGCGATAAATTCGAAGTTCCCGCGGGATTGCCCATACCAACTTTTCAACTCTTTTTTTCAGGTCTTTACGATCAGCGGTTAAGGCTGTGCGTTGATCCATCAGTCATAAGGATTTAATATACATATATAGATTAAGATAAAAAGGTTAATTGAAAACCGCCGAAAGTTTTTGGCACTATTGTTTATACTTTTTGGTAAGTACATATCAAGTTTAAATTCTGCAAAATTATTATCAAAAACAGTAACTCTCCATTTTGCACATTCTACTATTACTACTACTGTCCTAAGTTATAGTTTTTTTATATACTTAAGACTATTTACCACCTAGACTTTGGGTAGGTATACATATATCTAGAATCTAGACCTTTCGTAACTCAAACATTTTGCTCACGTTCCAGGCTACAACTGTACGAACCTAACCCCTTCAAAAAAGGAGGAGGTTCTATGTTCGACTGTAGAGTGTAATTATGTATGTTTTTTCATAACACGGGTAACTGCAGCATTATCAAACACCACTCAAGCGAAGCAGCAAGCAACAAACAGCTTATAGAATCGTTCCCATTGGCACAGACTTATCAAATAATAACGCCATTGTGGGAATACAAATTTCTGCTAATGTCTGTTGACCTACAGCTGAACTTCTTCAGAATTAGCAGCTATGGTTGCTGTTATGCCTTGTTACCTACCGAAAACCATTGTTCCCTTGTTTGTCAATATAGTTCATAGCGGTGTTGAAGCGAACAGCGGAGAATAATAACTTACTCATGTATGTTGAGTTGCATATTAACATCATTTGAACACGAAGTGGGAATTAAAAACAATTGTTTGAGCATTTTTATGTGCTCTATTGATTAGGAAACGAGAAGTGAGCGGCCCGGTATAACTAGGCACGTTTACTGCCAGCGCTTCGTCAGTAATTAGTATTTTAGTACCACAGTTTAACCTACATTTACAATAGGCAATAGTACCCATCTTACATGATCAATAATTTTAGATTTTAGTTCATCATGTAGATTAATGAAAAATATGGGACACGTAATTCATCTTTATCACTAATTGAAGTAACGTCGTGGACGTTATGAGGTCACGAACATCCCAATTAAAAAAAAAGTGTTTTAGAACAATGTTCTTAATCGCACGGTACGGATGGGAGGAAAAATTAATTTTCCGTCACGGGGTCATACGGCTGCTCTACGGAAAAAAGCAAGTGTAATTTTTTTCGAATTGAGTTTTTGCCTCTTCATGCAACGAACGAACTCAGTTTAATATGGAAAAAACTTCGTTCTAACTGAGTGTTCTACGACACTCACGCTTTTTTGTTATCTAACTGACAGATTATAGAATTTTGGTTTTCACACCCCGAAATTTATATCACTGATATCAAATCAAAATTTGTGATAACTCTCAGAAGAATGAGTGATAACTGGTTAACCACTGGCAATGTTTTTTTTTTTATAAAACTGAATAATTATGTAGGTTGGTACCTCAGAAGAATATGCTTAGTTATTCTTCTGAGGTTGGTATACAAAAAGAAATGTACATCAGTATTAAAACCTTATAGAGATGAACTCAAAACATCAAGGTTTCTGAACATCACATTTAGAACAGTTCATCTGTTTGGTTTTTAAACACACGTTGGTGCTTCATCTAGTCATTGCAAAATATACTTTACAGTCATGCTCATATAAGTTACAACGCGATTGTATAAATTAAGACTTAGTGTGAGTAAGACTTATACAATAAATTGAGACTTTGTGTGGCAGTACTGGGCAGTACTCACTAAAATGTAAAGGTGCTTTCAGCGTGCACAAGCAGTTCTTTATAAACACGACCGGTGATCGGAGAGCCTTCATTGCACCGCCGTGTGAGGATTGAGAGATCAAGCGATGGTGGTCTTAGAGCGAGGTCACGCGACAAAAACGGCTCTTGTATCCACACTATGAAACTCTGTTATTGGACAGTGGCGCATTCAGAGCGCACGTTTGTCCGTTCTGTGTTTTCTTTGTAGCTATGAATCGCGATTGTGCCAGCAGATGGCAAGTAGTTTTTCACGGAGCAATAACGTGATTACGTGCTACTAGTGGTTGGTGGTTTTACGATAATTTACAGTCCATTTTACAACTATGACTATAAAATAACCTATATCTTCGTCCTCCAACAGACAGGTATTGTTGGCGTGGCGACGCATGCCATGGCAAGACGTCGCCACGCCTACAGCTATGTGATAGTAGATATTATTATACATAATAAATGCACCTAAGATGTAATCCGGTGAGGCGACGCGTCGCCAGGACAAGTGACTCTGCGATTTACCCTAATGAAGAAAATTAAGTTGTCTATTTATTTTTTGTATTAAATGAATATAAAATATGTTACATTATATTAAATAAACAATCATCTTTTAGTTAAAAAAATATTATATTTTTGTGTTACATTCATTTCCTTTCATAAGCTATCCTTTTATGCCCATTATTTCTACAAAGTAAGTTCGAGTTGCACATCTGCCAGACGTCCCACGATGGCTCATTGTATGTATACTTAATACTCGTTTTTAAGATTATTTAATACAATTTGTTTTCCCGCGGTTTCGACCGCGTGAATTCTCGGGAATTCAAAAAAGTACCATATCTTTCTAAGTAGTTTCCTATGAGTTACAGAATTTTTAGAATCGGTCCACTAGAGATTACCCCCAGATCTAAAGATAACTTTACCAGTTCATAATACGTGTGTGTTTTCTATGTAATTGTGACATCAGCTCTTCACATAATTATGATAACTATGACGTATTCTTATGATTGACATGCTATCTTTATTTAGTTTGTTTAATTTGTTATTTTGCTTTCTGATAGCCTTCTAAAAAGTTAATAATGGTAGTTGCGTAAGTGCAAAAACTCATGTTTTACTGAAAATTATAATAGCATGCAGTGGAATTTAATATACATAATATACCTAATATTAGATAAAAGAGGCATAGCTATCGTTAGTTACGTATAATCGTATAATACATAAATAAACATAAAACGTTACGTATAAACATAAAACACGTCTTCTTTCCGCACACATGGAACGATATTCCATAATAACTCAATTCGCGACTTCCTGTCCGTTCTACCTACGGACAATTAGTCACAATGACAAGCTTTATGCTTGTCTAAATTGGCTAAAGGCTGATAGCGGTAAGGCCTATAATAAGGTTAGTCGGGAAGGGTGTACCAGACCTCGAGCATTTTAAAGTGTCACACAAAACGCCTATGTTATTTTTTTGTGAAGATACGAGTTTATTCTATGCTTTTTATGAACTATACGAGGCCAGACGATGCAAAAATCCTCAGGCGCATACCTTACTTAGTTGGTTTTAGATTAGTCTACAGTAAGCAAAAAATGCAGTGGAGAACAAAATATCTCAACTTCCCAACTATTGATTATTATAAATGTGAATGTGACTTTGTTAATTACGCTTTCACGCCTAACTACTCAACCGATCATCATGAAATTTTGCATACACGTTTTCAGGGGTACAGGCAAGGCCATAGGTTACTTTTTATATCGGAATTCCTTGAGTAACTCTGTTATAACTGATTTTTTTTTTATGAACGCTGCAAACTTGCGTAGCGTACCTACACACATCGAAACTAGTTAAAAAGTAAAGTGTTGATACACCCTTTTTATATGTAGTAAATTATAAAAAGGGTGTATCAACAATCACCACGGGCCACGGAACCAGATGACTCACGGTGAATTAATCTCTCGGCGGTAAAACTGTCGGCTCTGAATATCTTCTGGGAATCACCATAACATAATACCATCTGTGGTCATAGGTAGGTACGTGACTTGAAATGAGACGGCGTAGCTCTGAGAACACTTTATTCTCTACTTCAGATATAAATTATGCCTGCCGCTTACTAAATTGGATTTTGTTGAAAAAAATGTTGTTGAATAGCTAAATAAATAAATAAAAAGTTGATCACAAGTAGATATCGCGATTCGCGTGTGAATACCCACTCGTGGGCTATAGTTGACAAAATTTTAGTTTTTAGTCCGTCATGTCGATTAATAATAATATTGAACACATTTTTTTAGAGTAGGTAATTAAAAAGTCTGACGTCACTCCTTGGTACACATACGTGGTTATGACGTCACGAGCCCCCTATACTAAACTCAAATGCAGTTGTATATTTAGTCATTGCTTTGTAACCCAACGGTCAAATTGGCACCTCTTATCTTCATTGGCAGGGGGTCCTTCCCAGGCTTGTACCAATGAGTATTATCTGCGACCTGCGTACTAATAAAAACCTTTACCGCACAGTTTGGCGGTAGTGAAAGTGTGAGGAAACCTACATAATATTATGTGTGGAAAGTCCACGAATCCGCACTGGGCCCGCGTTGTACGTGGGCCCAGGCCCAGGGTAGGTCCCAACTCCTAGCAGTTGCAATTTATCCAATTTCAACGACTACAACTAGAAAATCTATACATATAAAATGCTTTGTCGAATGACTGATGGATCAACGCCCAGCCTAAACCGCTGATGGCAGAGACCTGAAACTTGGAGGGTGTGTTCTTTGTATGACATACGCATCCGATAAGAAAGGATTTATGAAAATTTTAACCTCTAAGAGGATGAAAAGGGGTTGCAAAGTTTGTACAGAACAATTCCGCGGGAACTTCAAAATAATCGCGAGTGAAACCGCGCGGGACACCTAGTATACATATAATATAATTCAAATGAGTAAAAATGAGCTTAAATATATTATGTAGTTTTTATTCGGAGTGCAACGGAGTATGTTCGTTGGTGGATATAAATCACCAAACCTAGCTATTATGACACAACCAGCAAGTTTCTCACACAGCGTTTTTGTTATCCTTTATTAATAAATAATAATCATAATAAAAAAGGCTATTCCAACATCAAGGACGAGGGATTATCCAAACTAATTCTATAAATAACTAGACTGGGTTTGTTTCTCTGTAATGGATAAACTCAAAAAATACTAAATCGATTTTAAAAATTCTTTCACTGATACGAAGCTACAGTATCCAAGAGTGAAATACCATAATTTTTGGAGTTCCCGGGGAGATCCGGAATGGGGATGTGGACTACTTTTGAAAATCAAAATTCTAATTAGTCCCTCAGTTAGAAAATAAAAAAACAATAGACACGTATTTTTTGCTTTTTCAAATAAATTAAAATATACAGAGATAAAGCGCATTAAAGTTTAGGGTGAGGGGGTCGTGACGTCACTAACCGCCAAAACCGCCATACAAACTGTCAGAATAGTGACGTCACGCGAAATTTCAACTCAATATATTGCCGTTATTTTGAGATTACGTAAAAAAAGAAAAAATACGTGTCCAATATTTTTTAATAATCTGCAAGACGGGCTAAAAAATAAAAATTAGTCAACATGGCATGAATGGGCATTCACGCGGGGTCAATTGGTTCACTTGTATAACAGGTACGGAGGTGCGATACCATAGTCTATTATGTATAATTAGGTACCTACTTTATGATATAATTATGTACTACAGTATCGTTGTCTGTGATAGTAAGTTCCTTATGTCACTAAAATCATCTAACACGGGCAGATTGTCGTGTGACGTCATACGTATATTTAACAAAACTTATCGTAATGATACATCGTTAATCGTACTAACTAATAATATCGTAGCATTCTTGGAACTCGACTGCGACTGGACGCGAGCCAGTGCCTACGGCAAAAATTGGTTATTGAAATAAGGGCTAGGTAGCTCTGTAGTGTAGAAGATGGTTAATCGTATGTTTATCTATACAAACACTAGCTGTCCCCTCGCGATTTCATCCGCGGTAATTTCGGAGTTCCTGCGGAGGTTGCGGGAAAAAAGTACTCTTCAGTTCCCGAGGGAATTCCGGAACAAAAACTGTCCTATCTTTTAAGTTGGACCATATTATAAATGGTTGCAAAATTTTATCAAAATCCGTTCAGCGGTTTCGGAGCCCATCGCGGACAAACAACGTGACACGTGATTTATAGGTATATATTAGATAGATTAAGATTATAAATGCGATACCAACTTTGCTTGTTACCTTCTCATGCCAAAACCGTGTCCAAAAATATAAGTAGCAAAACGTTTAGTACAGAGGTTCCCATACTTTTTTTTCTCATAGACCACTTTAAACATTTTGCTGGATCTGGTGGACCCCCCTGCAGCTATTACATTTACTAACTTACCTCCGAAACCCGAAAAAAGTATGTCTATGGCAATCTGCGTTGTGTCTATTTCTCAATCAACTATGAGTTAAAAGTTTTCGAAAAAAAGGTGAGAATTTATATCGCTTTGATTATGTTGTGAGTGGATGTCATTTAAGCTAAGTTTCAAGGCCAGTCTAAAAAGCGTCTTCATCCAACAGTTGTGGACCCCCATTTTTTTTCCACGCAGCGTAGACCCCTGGGGGTCCACCTGGACCACTTTGGGAATCAATGGTTTAGTATGTTGAGTGCTATACTGGACTTTACCTACTCAAATAGTGGGATACGGTGGGATACCTATACCTATTCCTAGTGCAAAGAATTTATTTATGTAGGTACATCCACACGTACCCGACAGTAGGTACCTACCGGGAACTTTTTTTAAATTACCAGCATGGCCACAGTTCAACCGCTGTCCAGATGGGAGATAAGATCAAATGAATATGGTAACGCGTTTCCTCCCACGACAGACTACAACAAAATGGGGGTCGACCCTATAAAAGTACACAAAAAAAATGCAGGCATGATGACTAATTTTTATTTTTTAGTCCGTCTTGTAGATTATTAAAAAATATTGGACACGTATTTTTTCTTTTTTTACGTAACCGAAAAATAGCGGCGATATATTCAGTTGAAATTTCGCGTGACGTCACTATTCTGACATTTTGTAAGGCGGTTTTAGTGGTTAGTGACGTCACGATCCCCTCATCCTAGACTTTAATGCGCTTTATCTCTGTATATTTTAATTTATTTAAAAAAGCAAAAAATACGTGTCTATTGTTTTTTTATTTTCTAACGGACGGACTAATTAGATTTTTGATTTTCAAAAGTAGTCCACATCCCCATTAATATTGTTTATTTGCAAATCGAAACCGTTATTCAGAGCGGCGACATTAACAAACGATCAAATAGGTTGGTTGGTGTTCGAGCGACTGTTTGTTTTACGCGAGTTACTGCCAAGTGTGGCGAGGAAATAAACCACTTTTACACGAACCCTCGCACGACAGTTGCAAATAAGGCGACACACGAAGCACGACACGCGAGTCTTACAAAATGTAAAATGTTGTTCCGTGAGCGATGCTTTCACACTAATGATAACGATAATAATAGTAATGCTTCGACATTATCTTATAACGACACCTGTCGGGCAATTATTTAACTTTTTTTGCTATAATTTTTTGCGACTGGAAACGTTTTTGCAAATAAAAAAAGTTTTGCGTTTTGACAACAACATTTCTTGAAGTACCTACATGTTACGTGTATATGTAATTACAAAACCGCCATGTTTCTGAGTTCAATCGAAAAATACATAATAGCAACAAAAGCTACATGATTCAAACTAAGACAATTTATATTACCTACGTAGTTATTATTATTTATGGAAGTATTTTTGGATGTATATTATCTGTGATAAATATACATTTATCACAGATAATATACATAATATGTAGGTATTACGCACTAAACATCGGTTGTAAGTTACAATAATATCAGGAGTCATGACGTAATAATTATGTCATTAACACTAGTATTTATTTTTGCTTACGGCTAACCGTCAAGAGGCCCGTCACGGTTCGAACCTTGAGTCTTTCATCAGAGGATAGTTCACGGTCGTTCTTGACGGTTTACCATACGACGCTATAAATACCAGTGTTAATGTCTCACGATACTTCAAATTCAGCATAACTATATCATACTATTTGATGCCATGCGACGACATTAAGTGACGAGTTCTCAAAAATTTATGGCGTTGGCGTTGACGTCACAGAATTACGTTTTCCTGCCTCTATGGGTGGAATCATCTTTGCGTTTCTGTCGTGTCGTGTCTGTCGTGCGGTGGCTCGTGGGAAAACAGCTTAAGGCAGTGCGAACACCGAAAAAATCCGGTTGCGCAATTTGTATGTGTAACGGGATTTCCAGATAATATTAACCGAATTTTACAAACCGTTCGGTCAGTGCTTCTATAAAGCACTTTTAATTTTATCTCACGAGTCGTCGACGCATTCTCATCAGTTTAAATTATGTACCTATCTATTTAGATTAAAACTATAAACCTATAAATATATGATTGTGTCGTGTCGGTTTCGAATAGCTTAGTTAATTAATTTTATACTCACGATAACACTGCCACAGTATTAAATCGGTACTAGGTAGGTAGTAGGCACCCACAAAAGGACGTAGGTATAATATCACTGAATAAGGCATATTTTCCTGAACTAGGTAGGCAAGTCAGGAAACACGATAATATCCATAGATATTTACAGTACATTCAAAATGTAAGATAAAACTGTCGGCAGCAGGTAGAGGCAATCGAGCACAATCTATTCTATTCATGATTATCTCTGATATCAAAATGTATTCAACCATTGTAACTAGGTATATCTACTGAGTAGTGGGTGTCGAGTGACTATCGGGAATTCTATACTAGTTGATTATAGGTTACTCGATGGATGTGTCATTCGGTAGGTAGGGTTGGTACTTGGTACCTACGTGGAGTCGGAACTCGGAACTAATTGGGTTCGATCAATTGCAGCGAGTGCGTGCCAGCGGCAGCGCCTCGCCAGCCACCGCTGTCCCACCACCCTCCGGGCCTAATCTCTCGAAACTTTTATGACTTGCCGCATGAATAATTTCCGAACGGAGCCGCCTATCGATCGCTCACGTTCAGGTTTTTATTTATACAGAGAGCGCGGGTGGGCGAGGCGCATATTAGTAAACAAGCGCAGGCGCGCGGCTCTCGTGCGGTGTTGCTCTGTGGTGCAGTAGGTAGGTACGTGGGTACATACTGAGTGTACGTGATAATGTACGCACCGACTTGCAGCACGTTCTCCACGCATCCAGCCTCGAGCAGCTTCAGGCCGCGGCAGAAGGCGATGTTGCGGTGATCGTCGGGCGGCGCTCGCGCCAGAGACGAGTACATGCAGATGTCCCGCTCGTCCCGCGGGAATGACCAGTACACGACGCGCCGCTGCACCGGCTCCGGTATGCGTTCGTAGCGTTCCTCGATGCACTGGAACGGGATCGTCGCGGCCACTATTTTGGCAGTGATGTCGAGCAGAGTCGACGGCGCTCGGGAGCGGCAACACACTCGCGGCGCACACGCGGCCATGGCGCTCGCTCGGCCTCTCGGAGCGGACTGGCGCGGAGCAGGCGGCGGCGGTCGGCGGCCGCCCCTCGCCCCTCCGTAGTGATGTAATGCTGTCGATTATTTAGCAATCGCATTATTGCTAACAGCATAGTAGGTTTCCAATAACGTTATTTATTTATTGTGTCGTTTAAGAGGGCTGTTGCTGCTTTTAATGTTGTTGCTGTAAAAAAAAACAAAGCTACAGTTTTAACTTGTTTTTTAAGAAATCTTTGATATAGCAAGATAAAGGAATCATAATATTGTGTTGACCCAAAACCCAGTAATGATTTATTAAAATTCATCCGGTATTTCTCTGTGAATCACGAATTCACGATGCGTGTTTAAACGAATCGATAACAATTTGAACCAGTGCCCGAACAAGTACCACCATAAATTCTTCTTGATTATTAGAAATTAGTGTTAACTATAAATGTATATTATTTTCGAGGTTAATTAAATGAAGTGGCTATAGTTTTGTCTAGGTTTAAATTTAACGTAGCACTCTCAGTTTAGTTTTGACTTAAATAGCATCGGTAATCATAAGCTATTTAAAATCGCAATGCTGTGATTTTGTTTAAATAAATAGCATCCCTATTAACTGTGCGGCCTAACCCGAAACCGCACGCCCCTCGCCGCGCCCGGGGCGCGCCCCGCCGCCCGCGGACCCATGGGGATGCGCGTCCCAAATCGACATACTGCTATAAATTATTCATTTGGCAGGCATAATGTGCGATATTTATTATTAAAAGTTGGCATTTTATGTTGTTTTTCTGAGGCAGCGAATAAAATCAATACCGTTGTAGAAACGAGTTATGATTTATTAACATAGCTTAATTGCGATGGCATTTCAGTAATTAAACTAGTTCATGACGATAACTTGAAATTTAATTATGATAAAATTTATAATCGAAACAATTGGCTAGCTATATAAATTTATTATTATGATAAAAAATTAAATAAGTACAATAATGTTATTACATAATTATTATATTGTGCGATCCAGGTACGATTACTGTTGCGACTTGCGAATGTAGTCAGCGCAGAAAACTATAAATATTTAATTATTAATCATTATTGTTTTAGAAAAAAAATTGGAAAGTTTTGTAACGGTTAATATTTTTATACCTATCATATTCCTAATTCGATGAATTTTCTTTAAAAACAATAGCTAGCTCACTTAGCTGAGCTGCCGCTTATGTTTGTAATCCGACAAACCCTCGTCTCCTCGCATTACACAAACGAAGGGGAAAGGGCTGTTTGCGCGGTGCGGGACGGGGTGAATTAACAGCTGATGACAGGGACGCGGGGGCGGGACGGGGGGCGCCCGTGGCTCACCTCCAGGGCGGCGGGGAGGGGGGGGGGGGGGGACTCAGACGACGTCAGGTGTCCGTGTCGCGGCACAGCTGTGATTCCAGCGCCGCGCCGCTTGACGCGCGCGCTGCAGCCGCTGAGTTGTGAAGGTGCGTCGGACGAACGTTGACCTCAATTTGTTTATCTATCCGACTGACTGAGCTATCTCCGGCCAGTTATTTATTTCATAAATTATTCAAGGACAAACATTAACCAAAAAGATCCGAAATGAACAGTAGGTAACCGATATCCGGTAGGAACAGGAAGTTAGTATCGAACTTGCTGAATATTTTTACAGATTCTTTGATCTCAGTAGATTTACTTTGCTAACAGGTCACTCAACAAGTCCCGAAACTAACTACAGAAATATGAAAACCTGGCTAATTACCGAGCTGACCAACCCGTACAGTCAGCATGTAAAGTAGCTACGCAAATCAGGTGTGCACCTGTATGCATCTATAGATGGCTTGAGATTAAACCCGATAAAAACCCTGCCGTTTTCGGGTTTGAGCGCGATAAAAGACCGTAAAAGGCTTGCTTTTACCGAGTTTAAACCCAAGCACCGGGTCGATGGCCCATCTATAAGTGCTACACATTCAAAGTGACCCCCTTCCTCCTTCTGACAAATTGACCTCCTTACTACTGTCACAGCTAGAGTATTGGATGTAATGTGTCATAGTTAAAAAGTTTATTCACTTACCATCGTGTACCACTTGCCCGTTTGCCCCCTATGACATAAAAAAAAATAAAAAAAAAAAGTTTTTTTTTAAATGTGAAATGCCACGAAAACCTGTATCTGTAGTCTGTACCTACTGATAGTACTAATCTGGGAGCACGGTGGTGCCCCCGCCAAGACGAGCCAAGCGAAGCGGGAACACTACCTACCTTTTCTCGAAGCACTTCTTCTTTTTTTTGAACCCTTATAACTTGGGTTTGGATTATACCAGATAAACGAAATTCTCGGGATATATTGTCAATAGCCGACTTATCAAACATATAAAGTTTTAATTGCACAGCTCTTATACTTTCGAATTTATTGATATCTAAAAAACCCTGATTTCGTCACTGACTCACTGATATTCATCAAAGTTCTTAGGGTATTTCCTAATGTCCTAGAAAGCTGAAATTTGGCATGTTAGCTAGTATTAGTACACAAACAACAAAAAAATTATAAAACTTGTAACTTTTATCCCCCAACCCCTTAAACTAGGGGATGGAAGTTTGTATGAGAATTCCGCAATTTTGACTTACAAAAAGAAATGAAATCCCACCAAAACCTTATTCACGTAAAATGATGCCAAGACGAGTCTATATGAAGGGCCCTGTCAAAAAGTTATTATACATTTATATTTATATTATTATATATTAATATAATTAAAATATTAGCTAAGGTGTAGAGTTTGAGAAGTTAGGCCTTGTAGAGTTAGGGTGTGTAGAGTTATTAAGCTTGGCTCTACATGAGATCTGGGGGTCGATTTTTGAATCGCTCGAATTACTTTCACGCACGGAATCGCGAATTCACATGCGAATAATCCTCATACATTTTTTAAGCATTCACGCGTGAATCTTGCAATTCCGTGTGCGAATAGTAATTCGAGCGATTCAAAAATCGACCACCTGACAACTTTTTGACAGTGCCCGTCATATGAACTCGTCTTGGCATCATTTTAGGTACATGAATATGTTTTTGGTGGGATACTATATATGTATACTGACTTTCACTAATTTGGTATTCTCCAAGGTATGAATATCAAAATTCTAATTAGTCCGTCAGTTAGAAAATAAAAAAATAATAGACACGTATTTTTTGCTTTTTCAATTTAATGAAAATGAACATAGATAAAGCGCCTTAAAGTTTAGGGTGGGGGGCTCGTGACGTCAATATTCATTATAAGCGCCATACAAACCGCACCGAATTGTGACGTCACGCGAAATTTCAACTCAATGTATCTCTGTTATTTTTTGAGTACGTAAAAAAAGAAAAAATACGAGTCCAATATTTTTTACTAATCTACACGACGTACTAAAAAAAAAATTTTGTCAAGTAGCCAATTGAATATGAACATAATATAGTACATATTATACCTACGGTACTTACATAAAAGATCTATTTTTTTTTTTTGTCTGTCCGTCTGTCTGCTACGACAGATATACTAGAGATAAGCATCTCTGAAACGTCTGGACCGATTTTGACGGGACTTTCACTCGAAGATAGCCAACGTTATAAGGAGTAACTCAGGCTACTTTTATTTTAGAAAAAAATATGTGTTATAAGGTGCTGTATTGGACAATAATTTTCACAGTGACGGTTTTGTATGTGCTCAAGAAGATATACAGCTGATTTCTTCGGATTCCTCCAAGAGCTCCGAGAAAGTTCTTGCAAGCTATAGTAGGTACTAGGTACCTACCGTGGCTTGCAATTTCAAACCGTACAACGAAGCATTTCAATTGAAAATATATTGATCGAATTAATTTTACTTGAAACTGGCTAAATGTATTATATGCGAAAGTCCATAAAAAAAAGGAAGAAAAGAAAAGAATCTGTGCTTACTCGCTAACTATATTAGTATTATTATTTATTAATAATCTTTTCTTTACGTACCTACACGTATTATATTTTGTAATAACGTAAAATTACGTACTCAATTAATAGGTAAAGTATTAAATTATCTGTGATAGTAGTTAAGTTTAAAATAGGAATGTTGACGACTTTTGAAAATCAAAATTCTAATTAGTCCGCTTTGTGGATTAATAAAAAATATTGGACACGTTCTTTTATGCTTTTTCAAATAAATGAAATATAGATATAACGCAATAAAGTTTAGAGTGGGGGCTCGTGACGTCATTAACCGCTATAAGCCCCAATACAAACTGTACCAGATAGTGACATCACGCGAAATTTCAACTCAATGTATCGCCATTATAATTTGATTACCTAAAAAAGGAAAAATACGTGTCCAATATTTTTTACTAATCTACAAACCGGACTAAAAAAAAAATTAATCAAATAGCCCATTAAGCAGTCCCAATTTTAAAAGCGCTTCAGGCGCTGCAAAATTCCAAATCCAAACATCTCTAGGTGAACCTATTTCTCGGCGCAGACCGAGGAAATCCCGGCATTGAGTATCTACTTATTTGTTTATATACCTGCCAGACGTAGATAGGTACACTGCCTTCAGTATACATACATACCCAAAGGTCACTAGCCTCTTGCCATATTTTTGCAACACAATCAGCTTGATCTTTGATGTCTATTACCTATATACCTACGTAATTAACAGCCGTACTCGAAGTCGTTCATTAAATTAATGTTAATTGGCATTAAACTAAATTTAACTTAATTAGTTAAATGCGTAAAGTGAGCAGTTAAAAAAAAATCTTTACTTAAAATTAAGTGATCATTAAAACGACTCTGAGTGCGGCCGTAAGTAACTAATTCATATTATTTATTTACTAAGCTGTTCCCTGCGGTTTCAACCGCGGTAATTTCAAAGTTCCCGCGGGAATTCCGGAATAAAAAGTACCCTATGTGTTAATCTGATGTATAAGCTATATTATTGTAAAGTTTCATTTAAATCCATCCAGTAGTTTTTGCGTGAAAGAGTAACAAACATCCATCCATCCATCCATCCATACATACTTACAAACTTTCGCGTTTATAATTTTAGTAGGATTTTATCTGTAGGGTTAGTACATATCTGTTTGTTACGAGAAACCGCAACACTCTATACATCGTGACGTTATTATCTACTTTCGGCTCTAGTGGGAAACGGTAATAATATTCAACGAATACTGGGAAAACCGCGAATCAATATCGAGTTCCGAATTTAAATTGTATGTCCCCGCCATTTTTGTCAGATCTAATGAACTATTAAACTGCAATTTGGCTGCGCGACGGTGGCTAGATGGCGCCATGCGCACGTATTGATCGGCTCGGGGGGGCCAAGTTCTCGACATCAACTTTTGCCAAGTCACGGAATGTATTGCTGGCCATTGTGGCGAAAAATGGCGGGGAGGAGAGTGGGCTCAGATGGGATACTGGATGCCAGTAATGCCACCCGACGGCCGACCCGAACGCTTTTGTTGCTGCAGCGATTACATTATCTGCATTGTTGGTTTATAGTACTCTTTACGTATCTAGTAGGTTTAGTTTGAACTACATACATTAGATTTATTAGATTAGAACTAAATGAACAAATGCTTAACGGTTGATTGAAATGAAATCTTACACCACGGCGCTGAATTGAGCGTCCTAATTTCTTTTGCATAATGATAATGATATTGTATTATGTAGTAAGTTGTTTCAGAACTATTAACTAGGACAATAACCTATAACCAATAACCTATTCAAAATGTTTCAAATACAAATATTGTTTTGGTTCTATATTTACTTACCATTGATTATTATTATCTACAAATTGTAATATCCTTCCTGATTACTACTGAATGACTATAATATTTGATTGATGAGACCGTCGGCTGAGAAATTTTATTTAAGAACTGAGACTCGCTCTACCGTTAATTTGTCGAACGACATCGTCACACACAACGCTAGAAGCATGGGCTTCATCTACCCCACGTTGAGTATAGCCAATGATGCAGCAGCTTCCTCCGATTTTGTTTATCCAAAGCAATAGCAACTAGATGGCGTCTATATACAGAAGGCACTCGTCCTGTTGGTCTGTTTAGTGAATCTATTGCTACGCTAGGTGTGCCGAATGGGGATGTGGACTACTTTTGAAAATAAAAATTCAAACTAGTCCGTCAGACGTCAGTTAGAAATTAAAAAAACAATAGACACGTATTTTTTGCTTTTTTAAATAAATTAAAATATACAGAGATAAAGCGCATTAAAGTTTAGGGTGAGGGGGTCGTGACGTCACTAACCGCTAAAACCGCCATACAAACTGTCAGAATAGTGACGTCATGCGAAATTTCAACTCACTATATCGCCGTAATTTTTTGATTACGTAAAAAAAGAAAAAATACGTGTCCAATATTTTTTAATAATCTACAAGACGGACTAAAAAATAAAAATTAGTCAACATGCCCATTCAATTCCTGCATCAGAGTATTCAGGTTGTGCTCTGCTTATTTTCAGCAATTTCAGTATCAGATGGCATTATGCAATAAATTGCAAGCAATATCAATATTGGATTTGGTGTGAAAATGTTGCTCAAATAGATACAGATCAAATAAATTGAGAATGATTTACTTAGAAAAGTTAAAAAATATAGGTAATAAAGCTGTTGATCTGATCTTGATTTGATCTCCAGTGCCTCATCGTCGTGCACTACGGCCCTGGCAGCATATTAAAGCGCACTGGATAGGTCAGTTGATTGCCTCTATCCCAAGAATACAGCTCCTGAAAATGTTACATTAAGTACCTGGTCAATTGTTTTCATTTGTATGCAGGGTGAAGAACAATAAATTGTGGTTAAAAGAAAGGAAAGAATTCTATGTTTAAGTTAGCAAACATTCATTTCCTTTCTGTCGCGTACCTACAAAACTGGCCACTTACGGCTTGTCTTTCCTATCAGTGAAAGAATTTTTCGAATCGTTTCTCTAGTTCCGGAGATTAGGTTTTTCAGGATTACATCCAAACTTACAAACTTTACCTCTTTATAATACGGGTATTAAGTATAGATGTTTAAACGTTGGTGCTTCTGTCAGGGTTACCTAATAAAATTTCCGAAGAATTTGAAGTTAATTGACAACATGAATCTTAGGATTTACCTAATCCTTAAGTTATATTTAAGTAGCTGTTCACCGTGGTTTCACCCGTGTTATTAATTTTAGAGATCTTGCGGGAATTCCGGGGAAAAAAGTAGCCTATGTACTTTTTTGCACCCTCGACAACGTGTATGCAAAAATGACGACCAATTGAGTAGATATGGCGGGAAAGCGTAGGCAACAAATTACTTTTTTCGACACTTCCATCAATTAGCGTTATATTTCAATCAGTTAACACAAAACTTTGTCGAATTATATACTTAAATATTCCTCATGCATCACTCTATCTATGGCAACCGCTTCAAAATCCGTTCAGTAGTTTTTGAGTTTTTTGCGAACAGACAGACAGCGGCGGATGACTTTGTTTTATAATACGTAGTGATCATTATATTATTCTTACCCCATGCTTGTGATCATATCCGAGCTGGGTAGTCTTCCGGAAGGGGTTGGTGAACGGCAGCGACACCTCCACTTGTTTGTTTTGATACAAATCGATGGCAACGCTCACTTTGGTTTCTCTTTCGGTTGTCGAATCCAGGGCGTACAGTACGCCGCATGCTATGAACATTTCTCCCACCTGTAATCATAGACACGTATATTCTGCGCCGGATAGTATAGGAATTTTCGAACCGGGACAGAATTGATGCGGCGTCCCCTCTTCTTCAGTGGTTAAGGTAAATTATTTCAAAATTGTTACAATTTTACTACATTTATTACATTGAGTGTGATTTTTTGTAACGTATGAATTAAATGAATTAATAAAAGGTCTATTCCATCCAGTTCTATCGATATTTCTGCCAATTAATTACTCGCTTAGTAAAAAATCTCTTTGTCTTCAAATATATGAATCACCAGTTGTGCCCCGCGGTTTCACCCGCGTTAATTTCAGAGTTCCCGCGGGAATTACGGGATAAAAAGTACTCTATGTGTTAATCTGATGTATTAGCTATATTATTGTAAAGTTTTATTGAAATCCACCCAGTAGTTTTTGCGTGAAAGAGTAAAAAACATCCATCCATCCATCCATCCATCCATCCATCCATCCATCCATACATTCTTACAAACTTTCGCGTTTATAATATTAGTAGGATAGGCGCCCCATGAAGCAAGCACCCGAGTTTGTCCCCCTCCCTCCTAAAGTTACGTACTTACTTGTTTATGGTTTAGTGAAATATTCCAAATGTAATCAATATTTAAATCGTCTTTATTAGGATCGAAACTGAGCTGAAATGAGATGACAATAACTTCATTAATCTCACCAGGAGATATTATATAATATATTAGTAGGATCTACCAATTAAGTTGGTACCTTAGCAACAGCAGTATTGTTAGAGTTTTCTATGGAGTAAATAGCCCAAAGACCATTGTCGTCTGCACTAAAATCGACCTGAAAAAATATTCCATACTTATTGTTATTGTCTATGGCACCAACATGTTCATTAATATTATGAAGAGGTAAAGTTTGTATGTTCAGATATAAGAGATAATCTCTGGAGCTACTGAGTCAGATAAAAAAACCTTCACTCTAAGTACCTACCTATCTTCAGTAGGTAGGTACATGGTAAATTCCAACATTGCCGCGGGTGCAACAGTTTAAGTTAGCGCCTTATAAAAACGCAATATTATTATTTTATTTGCTTTTCATTCAAATAAAGCGTGACTGCGACAATGCGAGAACACTTATTTCGTAGGTACCTGTACCTACTTAAAATATTTCAACAGCAGCAGATTCATAAAAATATTAGACATGTTTTTTTAATACGTAAACAAAAAGTAACGGAGTTATTTATTTATTTATTTATTCATTCTTCTTGCACAAAAGTACAAATGGCGAACTTAATGCCTTGCGGCATTCTCTGACAGTTAATAATTTAATAATTTATCAATTGTTTTGAGAATTACTTGATTATGTTGAGAAGTATACAGTCTGCCGTCAGCGTATGGCAAATGGACAGACTTGATCCTGCTCTGAGTGAGATCATAGCGTATGATGTCCCCTGGGTGACCAGACTCGTTAGCTTGGTAAAGAAACGAGCCACTGTACACCACGTGACCATTGCCCTAAAACATAAATGTCATATCAGGATATTAAATTTTTTGCTTCAACTGTAAGTATTCAGTAAAAATGGAAAATGAGAGTTTACAAAAAATGGTTTCTGCAGCTTATGAAACTCGTCAACTTGATCCGCTTTGAAGGTGGATTTGCTTCTGTACTCCCTCAATCTCTCGACATCGTTCTCTTGGGTCGACCACAGTTTCTCCTTCTAGAATTTTCGTTACAATTATCTGACATAAGTAAATTACTAAGCGTTTGAATTACCATTTGAACAACTACAGAGGATTGTTATGGACTGCTTACTTGACTTTCTGTGGCGTTGGAATCTCTTAGCCAAGCTCCAAAGAGTTCATCTTTATAGCGATGATAGACTGGTTTGCCGATCGCATATAGCTGGCAGTCTGTGGAAGATATTAGATATATGTAAATGCATAGTTCCTTTCATTCTTAGTATCTTTTAGTGAAACTAAAAACCAGAATATATTATGCTATAATGCTATAGTCTCCCTGTTGTTGCTATGTCTAGTGTCTACAAAGCAAAATCGAGATTCTAGTTCCTATGCGAATCGTAGGAACCATGCCATACGGTAGATCCGGTTCCAAAAGAATTGTCTTCTTTACTCGTAGGTCATAGTAAATCGTAATGTCGTAGGTATACGTTTTTCGACAAGTTAAAACGGACAATTGAATAGATATTTTTTAATTATCGCCATTAGATATAGAGATATCGCTTAGAGGCCACGATCATCGGTCCTATGAGCAAGCTACCCTAACTTAGCTAGGGCCGTGCACGATCTTCGCTAAACCATCAGTCCATGATGTGGAAGGCATGTGGAGACAACGAAGTGTTCACATGATATCATTGGGGTTACTAAAGTGGAATACAGCTTCGCTTTTGTTTCGATGAGGATTTGAAGGGTGTTCCCAGATATACTCCTATTGCAAGGGTTGATTCGACAGAAGATTCAGGAAGTGCGAGTATCGGTATAAGTGAGAAGACCGTTATAGAAGCGGCGTTTTGCTTAGCGTGATATTAGGAATTTAAACTCTGCCCGAGAAAGTTCCTAGTTCCACAATACAAGTATTAATTCAGGATATTGTGGTTATGGTAGGCTCACTGGCATTTCTTCTTGGCTTGTATCCGTTGGTAGTATTCATGGTCGAGATGAGCAGTTGCCTGTCGCAGCGCGGGCAGGTAGGGCAGCGCTGCACCTGACACAACTCCTCGTAGGAAGTGAGCGTGGGGGGCCGCGAACCGAACTCCATGGGCTGTTGAACTTGCGTCTGCTGGTTGGGACCTGGATCTTAACAATAATTAGACGTTCTTTTTATTGTTTACTAACTGTTCCCCGTGGTTTCACCCGTGGAAATTTTAGAGATCCCTCGGGATTTCCGGGATAGTACTATATGTCCTTTTCTGTACCCCTGACAACTTGTATCCAAAATTTCATGAGATTTCACCGGCGTTAATTTCGGAGTTCCCGCGGAATTTCTGGGATACAAAGTATGTCCTATGTCCTTCTCTGTGTACCTCTGACAACGTGTGTACAAAATTTCATGATGATTAGTTGAGCCGTTAAGGCGTGTAAACGTAACTTTCGCATTTATACTATTAGTAGGGATTGTTATTTTCCTTTTGTTTTTTATGTAGGTATGCCCTTTTATTATTTGACTTTGCACGTTACGTTATGTCAAGTTGTGTGTTCTGGTTACACAATCAGTGCAAGGGCCCACGAACGCCATTGCCTGAGTATAGGTATACGAAAAATGCTGATAATAATCGGTTTGTTCAACAGTGTTATAAGTTGATTTTTGCACAGGTAGTCCTCGATGAGGAATTTACGATTAGCCGTTTGTCTTGCGGTGTTGCGGTCAACTATATTACTTTTTAAGGCTATTTTTCAAAGTATATACTTACTCAATAAGTTAATATGACCCTTGACAGTCTGGTTGTTCAATTCGTTTTTGGCCACACAGCTGTATTGCTTCAGGTCGTTGTCCCTTATCATTGGGATCTCCAGCTTCATAATCCACCGCCAAGGGTCCCTGGTGGGCACCACCTCCATACGGTAGCGGGAACCTTCGACAGTTACTCCATCACACTCCCAGGCTAAAACTGGCTCAGGCCACGCTTGCACCTAAATAAAAATTAATAATATAATCAATAGGTACGCTTCATTCCAATACTTTTTCTACTTCCTCTCTTAATCAAATTCTAATTACAAAAAACAATGCCGCTATCATTGACAAAACAATATTTTAGAAGTGGATATTGTTGGTACGGTTGACTGCTCAGAAATTTATCGTTTTTTTTTAAATAATATAATATTTTTTATTTCTACGTCATTTTAACTTACTTCACATTCGATCTTGGCTGTCTTGTTGGCCACGTAGACTACGTTGTTGGGAACACGGATGTAGGGGCTGACTGAAAGAGAGAATCAAACTAAACTAATACTGATTTCCTAAATCCTGTGGGAATTTTATCAATTATTCTGTTAAAAGGAGCAAAGACTTGGCAAAATAGGTAATGTGTTTTTACAAGGTGGACCGACTGAAGGTTGTAAAGATAGTGAAGGTTGTGGAATGATGTGTGTGTGCAATAAAGTAGATATATTTGATTTGATGCCATTGGATGCGGGAAGTGCAGGACCGGTCATTGTGGCCATCCTTGGGGCAGACCTATGGACCTGCTTCGTCTGAAATTATCGTTTCTCTACCTTTCTGAGCACTTACAATGTATTTCAACATCGGTGGTTTGATTTACAGGCGGCAGCATACCGTTGTTGGCCAGGCACACGTATTTACCAGTGTGCCACCTCGACACGTTCGGGATGGTCAGTACATGGCCGCTCACCGACGCGTCGCGCCACGACCCCTTATATTTGAGAGGGCATTAAAATACTGATTACAATTCTATTTACGTCCGTGGTCGGTGTCTGCACTTAGCTCGTCAAGATTTGAAGTCGGTGCCAAGCCCGCACGTATCTGCCCGCTTGTTTTGTTCGTGACGAGACGCTCACACGCTTGCGATGTGGTGGGAGAGTCCATTTACCTACTACATATTTGGCTAAGCACTGACTTCGAACCTATTTGTAGGTAGCTATTAATGGTATGTATTAAAAAATATTAAATTGTCTTTCGGATTCAATCTTATTTTCCTATTTTTACCTTTTAAGTGGGGAACATTTTTATGTTTTATAGAGTTAGTTAAATATTTTTTTTGTCAAATTTTTGTTTCATCAATATTGTTTAAGTTATGGAATTTTTCAAACTTTATTGTAGGTACACCAAAATAATGTTACAGTGTGTTAACAAAACCTTATAACTAAAGGCATACAAAAGGCGGTCTTATCGCTTTACTAGCGATCTCTTCCAGACAACCTTTGGGTGGATAGGACAAATACAGCAAATCTTTATGTTTTTTACTGAGGAAGAATAGTAAATTTATAGTTGAGGAACTCATTTCAAGAGTGGTGATCTACACGGAGTAGCAACTAGGAGTACCTAGTCCATACAACTGATTTAATTATACATAAATACCTTTTTAAAAACATTCGATACCTTGGTGGCAGCACTGTTGGTATAGTCGTAATTGACTGCTATGCCAGGTGAAGCAGGTTCGATCCCCGCATCAGGATAAAAACATTTATGTGATAAACCTTGGGGTTTACTCTACTGGGTGTTTAGTATGCATCATAAGTATGTATTTACAAAAAAAAAGGATGTACGGTTTAAGAAATTTATTTCTCTAAAAAAAATTACAATTCGTATATCCTTACTAATATTATAAACGCGAAAATTTGTATTTACGGAAGAATGGATGTTTGTTACTCTTTCACGCATTAACTACTGAATGGATTTTAATGTAACTTTACAATAAATAATATAGGTTATACATCAGAATATGCATAGGCTATATTGTAATTCGGAATTCCCGCGGGAGCTCTGAAATTCTGAAAATTTTATTTCTGAAAAAGAAACCGCGGGGAACAGCTCGTAATATATAAAATAGTTACAGAAAGTGTAAGTGTACGTAAATCCAAGTAGGTCAATGATATATATATAAAAAAATTATATATATACAATATATATATTTAAGCCTTTTGTACCATGATGTGCATAAAGTTTAAATAAATAAATAAATAAATAAATATATTTAAGTCTAATACTTATAATATCATTGAATCACAGCAAGATGTGGGGAGGTACGAGGAATAGTTCTGAAAAGGTTCCTTTACACAGATTGTTTTTCAAAACAATGTTCATTACATACAAAAATGTCTACCCTGATACGGGTATCGAACCTGCGACACTCAGCGTTGCAGACTGGTTGGATAACCTTGAGTTAGATACTTCATGAGAATGAAGACGATGAGATGAAGAAAGGTTTTGAGCATTCTATTCGGAATCATGACTATGAAAGTAGGTTAGCTCGGCTTGGGGTGGTTTATGTTTGGGCCTTGCACCTGTATGACTGCAGTGGCGTCCACTCGCCGCCACTCCACCACCGGTTCAGGGTACCCCTGGGGACTGCACGTCAGCCGCATGGTCTCCCCCTCGCGCACTATCACCCGGGATTGCTCCACTGGAAATCAATAAATTTACCTAAGTATTAGGTACGTATTATTTTGCATGTCGTCAAGAGTATGAGAATCGAAATCCTATTTGATCCACCAGTTAAATAATAAAAAAATATAAGATAGGTATCGTATATTTTGGTTTTTCAAATTAATGAAAAATATATAGATAAAGCACATTAAAGTTGCAGAGTGACGTCGTAACCAGGTATAAAGTTATAGTGTATCGGAGGTAGGCTTGACAATTATTAAGTAGGTAGCTGCAAATTGATGTTTGAGCCAGTCTGTTTCCGGACATTAAACGTTTAGCATTGAACTCGCGTTTCATTTACAAGTTATTCCCCAAACAGAACAAAAGTGTACCAAGGCGTGACGTCACGCGACATTTCGATCGACGTAGGCTTGGATACGGGCTTACCTGCAAATGATGGTGGGATAAACAGTTCGTTTTCCTTCGTGTAGTTGTATATGGAGAGGCCCGGCCTCCCGGGGGCGCCGTCACGGCCGTCGTTACCGCGCTGACCTTTGGGCCCCATTGGGCCTCTATCACCTTTTATCCCCCGCAAGCCGGGCGGCCCAGGCGCTCCGACTCTACCTTAAATCAAATAATATGTTTCTGACCATTGACATTCAGAGAATTTAAAGTGTCCATACAAAATAATCGGTATGCAGCTTTTTGATTAGTACCGTTTGGCGTGTGGCTGCAAACACTCACTGTTCTTTTGACAGACAGACATACAGACAATGTTCTACCGACATTATGCCGGCATTATGCCGTCATAATGCTGTCTTATTTAACCAAAAAATTTTGGCAGTTAGTTTATTTTTCGTTTTTATCTATAGACCTCAGACCAAATAAAAACTAAAGACGGAACGTCTCGAACAACGAAGTGAAGCCGGTTAATGCGTATACATGTGGTGATTAGGAAAGTGTATGGTTTTGCTAAGTTTACTTACTGGTGATAAGTGATTTCATGGAGTTTTTTATTTATTGACCGTTGACGACACAATATGGCATTTTTAACTTAATTGTTACGTCACCTCCACTAGCGGAAGAAGCTCAAACTAAAAGGTATGGTGTATTTTTCTTGTGTGTGCGTGTTTCTGTGTACGTGCACGGCGTGGTGTCTTTTTCCGGGCTTCACTTGTTTGTTCTACGCGTTCCGTCTTTAGTTATTATTTGGTCTGAGATCGACGACACTTTTCGGGAGTAGGTACTTAAATTTGTACGGAACTGTGAATCTAGGTACGTATTTTTTTTAAATAGTGATTGCGACGTAGGCTTTAATATAAAAAAAGAAAAAGAAATGTAGTGTGAATGCTCTTTCATACCATCTTTTCCATCCTTGCCATTTTGCCCTGGACTGCCGTCTGTTCCGGGGGTACCATCGCGGCCATCTCTACCGGGAGCACCATCAGCTCCATTCCTGCCTGACATCCCGTCAAGGCCAGGTTCCCCTGGCACACCATCCCTTCCATCCAGGCCAGGATTTCCAGGGAAACCACGTTCGCCTTTTAAAAGTTCTCGTACTTAGTAACGATAGGTATATACTTAGTTATCATTGCAATATGCACATAATTTTCAGTGGGTACCTTTAGGACCCGGTGGTCCAATAGGTCCTCTAGATCCTGGTTGTCCTACCATGCCTGGTAATCCTGAATCGCCTTTGGCACCTTTGGGGCCTGGTGAACCTGTGGGGCCCGAAGGCCCTTGGACGCCAGGTGGGCAGTAGTCGTGAGTTGTTTTGCAAAACTCTTGAACAACTTTCGACTACAAACAAAACATACAAGAACTTATGTATGTAAACATCAGAAAGATATTATCCTGCTACAGTTTTAATATAGATCACTCACTGGCACCCTGGAGTAACTAGTCAGCCACACCCATGTATCACCTCCAGGAGCGGGTCCTTTGGCACCCGATCGACGCATTTCAATGGCATCTTTCTCTTCCAATTCAGCACGCATATTAGGGTTGAAGAACTCTACATGCGGTGCCACCGTGTTGTCTGCTTGATCAGCTGATGCTTTCTGTCGGTAGTGATTGAAATTAACAAGAATGTTTCAGTATGCATACTTTGTGATTACTTACTGCAATTATATCTCACCAACATAGCTTCTCTTCTATGCCTGTGCGACGTTACTCTGCTAAGGTATCCATCGACCCTCTCTTGTAACTGTTTCTCAAATAAATCTTTCACTAATATCCTAGCATCATTATCGAAAACATTTCTAATATCATCTTTATTTATGTAATTAAAAGTTTGTATTACTAAAGAGAGTAACGCACATAGACATGCAAAGACGGATAATCTTCGACAGCATGATGTTTCTGTGGTATCTTCTGGCGAAACTTTTCCTTTCATATCACTCTTTAAGAAAACAGCAGACATTGTAACATTTTGTACGCGCGTACACTTGCGTTGAATATCACTATAAGTAACTAATGCACAATGTTATTCTTTATTGAAAAACTGTATGGTTTCACGAAAACTGTTAACTAACTGTGTGATTTGGGTACACGAATACACTATAAGCGGTTTATCAAAATGTAATCCGTAGCAATATGGTCCTTCCGGTACGATAGTGGCACAGCTCCCGACTACTCCGGCCGCCGATAACCGACAATTGAGTCAGATGATATTATGCCGACGCACGATTCAATCAAAAAATCGACATTATAATATTATTATTGCACAACTACGAGTAAATTGTAAATCCCCTAATGTGACAATAGACTGTTATACCTAATTGAAGCTTACTAACTTATGAAACTAACTAACTAACTTAGTCTTCGATACTAATGCAAGTCTTACTAAGACAAACTTAACCATTTCAAGGTCGTTAATTTAGAAAAACGCAGACAGTTAATCCACTTGACAACCCTCCACAAAATTATCCACAACCCTCTCGACAGTCGACACATCGGTTCTTTCATATATTCTGATTAACGTGCCCACAAAAATTTACAGACAAAATAGGAAATAATATCTTACGTTTCACATCCCAATTTGTAATACCCTAATTATATAAAAACTTTTTCCGACTTCCGATTTAAATGAATCAGAATTAAAATATGATGCTCCAGGCTAAGCTTAATCTAACTGTGAAAACTGCATGCCAATTTGTTCAATAGATTTGGAGATTATCGTGAACAGGCAGACAGTCAGACAGAAAAGAGATTTAAAAAGTTTTTGGTGTGGTGGTTACTATTCTTTTATCGCCCCTTCTCAACTAATGTACTATATTATCTGTGACTATTGGTAAAAATCAAAGACATTTTAAGAGAATAGACGAACAATAGAAACTTCTACTATGCAATCCTCGTTAACCAATTTTTGCGGGGTAAATGATCAAAATAAAAACCAATCACATTGTTGGGACGCAATCAACTACCAGTCACCACAAAGTACATTTCAAATAGCCAATCACATCGCTTTCCGCCAAGTGGTATCTATAGACAATAGTCTCTGCTAGCAAACGGCATTTTGCTAGCATGAGATCATTTGACTGCTGCCTGGTTCAAGGGGAAAGCTTAGTGGCTGAGCGTATTGTCAATCTATTCTCTTTCAATATCTTTGGTTAAAATATTCAATGTACAGAATCGCGAATTCTCTTTAATAGACTAGAATCATCAGAGGAAAAGTTTGTGTGAACTAGTTTTTCTAGATGTTAATGCTCTTTACTTACCATTGATTATTAGCTACAAATTGTCGGCTGACCAATTTTATTTTAAGAACTGAGGCTCTCTCTACCGTTAATTGGTTGAACGACAATGTTACAAGCATGGGCTTCATCTACCCCACGAGTTATGTATAGTAATGATGCAGCCGCTTCCTTCGATTTTGCTTGTCCAAAGCAATAGCAACTAGATGGCGTCTATACAGAAGGCACTCGTACTGTTGGTCTGTTTACTGTCATTAGTGAATATATCTGACTGCTAGGCTAGATGCCGCGGATTCGATTCCTGCATCAGAGAAAAGTAGACTCTTGGACCAAATAAACTTCTTCATAACAGTTTGGTTTTCGTGAGAAAATATCTACTGCCGATGCCGGTGACTACCTAATAATTGTTTGACCTTGCAAAAGCATTTGACACGGTCTCGATCCCCAGGCTTTTAGACAGGTTGGAATCACTAGGAATAAGAGGGAACCAGTTAAAACTGTTTCAGAGCTATTTACAGAACAGATCACAACGTGTCAAAATTGATGATCTCAATAGTGGTGGGTTGTCGCGTCTGGCCTGAAGAAAGTAGGTGGTGTAGGACACTCAGCGCGGCAGGTAGGTAGGGAGCGTGGGAACTCAAGAATAAGTCCGTAGGTTCTTACTAATTATTTATTTATTATTTAACACTGTAAGACTATCTTGTTTGAATAAATAAACAAATTGCCTTTCCGGCCCGTTCCCGGTAGATAGGTATGAGTAGGTACTTAGGTAGGTACAATGGGCATGTGGACTAATTTTAATTTTTTAGTCCGTCTTATAGATTATAAAAAAATATTGGACACGTATTTTTTCTTTTTTTACGTAATCAAAAAATAACGGCGATACATTGAGTCGAAATTTCGCGTGACGTCACTATTCGGACAGTTTGTATGGCGGTTTTATCGGTTAGTGACGTCACGACCCCCTCACCCTAAACTTTAATGCGCTTTATCTCTGTATATTTTAAATTATTTGAAAAAGCAAAAAATACGTGTCTATTGTTTTTTTTATTTTCTAACTGACGGACTAATTAGAATTTTGATTTTCAAAAGTAGTCCACATCCCTATTGGAGACACTGGTCTCAGCGTTAAGTGGTAGGTGGGCTCGCAGATGATGGCAACGCTGGCGCTGCTGCGGCTGCTGTAGGCAGTGGCTGGAGTATTCCTGGAGTAGTCCGGGAGTAGGTGCCTGGAACGCCGCGTGTAGCGCAGTGGTAGGGCCTGGAACCTCAGCAGTAGGTGGTAGGGCCTGGAACCTCAGCGGTAGGTGGTAGAGCCTGGAACTTGGAGCGAGTGCTACGGTTACCAGCGGCAAGTCCGTAGTTGGCTGCCTTTCCACCCCGTGAGAACCAGTGGTCGTAAGATAGAAGCGATAGTGCTTTAATAGGAATACAGAAGTAACTCTTGATGAGTGGTTATCATTCTCTCCACATATTGATATTTTAACATCCAGAGCTCGAAAACTAATATTTATTTTCAAAAATCTACGACCTGTTGCTGATGATAGGGTTATAAAAATGGTATACTATGCTCTTTGCCAATCCGTCCTGACTTTTTGATTTGGGGTGGCACTTCCAAAACTAACATGCTTATATTGGAACGAGCTCAGCGAGCAGTGTTAAAGTTAATTAAATTTAAACGTTAACTTTAAACTTCTAACTGTTTATCCTACAGTGCGGCAACTGTTTATCCTATAGTTGATACCTAAGCAGCATTCTTTAGGGTATAATCTACCTCATACAAGCAAAGATCAGTTGAAATTTTCAGAAGAGTATTTAACACCAGTTTTAGGCAGCGTTTCTTTTATTTTCTTGGCGCATTTGTTTATAATAAAAAAAAAACGTAAACTAAATAGATATAAATGCAAAAAAACGATAATAGAATGGCTTCTTTTACCTGTGGTGTTTTATCTGTGGTGTGGACGTGGTAGTGTAATTGGTAACTATAATTATTTAATATGACGTTATTTTAATATGTTATCTTAAGAAAGAGTGTCTATAATCACTAGTTGTAATTTTTAATGTGCTGCGTGATGCAAGATTAAGTGTGGTAGTGTAATTGCTGGTACTTATGACACGGGTATTACCAGTTTAAGTACCAGCTATAAGATTCAAGGAAAAATAAAATAGAATATAAGTAGGATATATTTTGTAAGTCTCATTGTAGACAATCGAAAATAAAGATTAATATTATTATTATTTCTATCTATTCAGGATCTTATGGTAATGTACTGGCATTTCTTCTTGGCTTGTATCCGCTGGTAGTATTCATGGGCGGGATGGGCAGTTGCCTGTCGCAGCGCGGGCAGGTAGGGCAGCGCTACACCTGGGACAACTCCTCGTAGGAACCGCGAAACCTCGGGGGCCGCGAACCGAACTCCATGGGCTGTTGAACTTGCGTCTGCTGGTTGGGACCTGGATCTTAACAATATAAACATTCCTTTTATTTCTTATTTATGGTATGTTTTCCGTTTGTTGTGTGTGTGTTATTTGGATTTGCACGCTTTGCCATCTCATTAAAAAAGCCTTTGTGTATGCTGGTTACACAAGCAGTACAAGGGCCCACAGCCCACTAATGCCATTACCTGAGTAAGTGAATAAATAGGAAGATTGGTGAGATTTGATTTGTTTAAGCGTGTTATACGTTGATTTTTTGCACAGGTCCTCAATGTGGAATTTTTGATTAGACGATTGTCTTGCGGTGTGGCGGTATTAGGTACATACTTTGTAATTTTCAAAGTATAGATACTTACTCAATAAGTTAATATAGCCCTTGACAGTCTGGTGGTTCAATTCGTTTTTGGCCACACAGCTGTATTGCTTCAGGTCGTTGTACGTTATCATTGGGATCTCTAGCTTCATAATCCACCGCCAAGGGTCCCTGGTGGCTACCACTTCCGTACGGTAGCGGGGACCCTTTATAGTAACTCCATCACACTCCCAGGCTAAAATTGGCTCAGGCCACGCTTGCACCTGAATAAAAATTAATAGATAATTATAATCATCACTTCCTCTCTTAATCAAATTCAGATTACAAAAAACGTATTTTTGAAGTGGATATTTGTTGGTTGATGCGTATTGACTGCTCAGAAATTTATAATTTTTTTAAATATCTTATCTTATCTTAACATATTGTTTGTCCGCGATGGACTCCGAAACTACTGAACGGATTTTGATAAAATTTTGTAACCATTTATAATATGGTCCAACTTAAAGGATACTTTTTATCCCGGAATTCCCGCGGGAACTCCGGCACTAATGCGGGGAACAGCTAATCACCTTAAACTACTGTCGAGGCACAAAGAAGGATATAGAGTAGTTTTTTTCCGGAATTCCCGCGGCAACTCCGAAGTTACCGCGGATGATATCGCGCGGGACAGCTATATATAAATCACGTGTCACGTTGTTTGTCCGCGATGGACTCCGAAACTACTGAATCGATCGTGATGAAATTTGGTTACTATGATGTATTTGGCCCAACTTAAAAGATAGGATAGTTTTTATCGCGGAATTCCCGCGGGAACTCCGGCACTAATGCGGGGAACAGCTAATCGGCGTAATAGGCTATTTGACTAATTTTTTTTTTTACTCCATCTTATAGATTAATAAAAAATATTGGACACGTATTTTTTCTTTTTTTACGTAATCAAAAAATAACAGTGATACATCGAGTTGAAATTTCGCGTGACGTCACTAACTAGTGCAGTTTGTATGGCGGCTTGTAGTGGTAAGTGACGTCACGAGCCCCCACCCTAAACTTTAATGCGCTTTATCTCTGTGTATTTTCATTTATTTGAAAAATAAAAAAATACGTGTCTAATGATTTTTAATTTTCTAAAAGACGGACTAATTAAAATTTTGATTTTCAATAGTTGTCAACATCCCTATTACCGCGGATGAAATCGCAGGGGACAGCTAGTAATATTATATTTTTCATTTCTACGTAGGTAATTTAAACTTACTTCACATTCGATCTTGGCTGTCTTGTTGGCCACGTAGACTACGTTGTTGGGAACACGGATGTAGGGGCTGACTGAAAGAGAGAATCAACTTTAATCCCTACTTAATATTATAAATGCGAAAGTAACTCTGTCTGTCTGTCTGTTACGCTTTCACGCCTAGACAGCTCAACCGATCATCATGAAATTTTGCATATCCCGGAATTCCTACATGATCTTCGAAATTAACAGGAAGTAACAGAAAGTATTAAACTAAGTTAATACTGATTTCCTAAATCCGGTGGGACTTGTCGTGCTTCTTTAATTGTATAAGAGCAAAGAGTTTGCTATTAATAATTACTATTAGTTTGCTAGTCAATATCTTTCCTGACTTATGGCACCGAGACGTGGTCGCTCACTGTGGGACTCATACGAAGACTCAACGACACTCAAGGGGATAGGGAGAGGTTTTATTTATTTATTTATTGGCACACAAAACGAGACACAAACAATAAGAGGTACATAAGTATTACACATTACTAGAGCTGGAATGTGTCCCAAAGTATGGGTGCACAGTAAGAACATTTTTTTTTTTATAATAACTAAAACTTAAATTAGTGCAAAGCTGTAATTCAGCGTCCAAAATCAATAAGTAAGTATAACTTAAACTAACAGGACAAATATTTGGCTAAGCATCTCCGGAAAACACACAATCTACTGTCGAATATGTCCAATTTTGGTTATGCTAAAAGTTTTGTTGCAGGACCGAATCAGAAATGTGGAAATCCGCAAGCGAACCAAGGTTTCCGACGCGTGAATAATAGCAAATCTAAAGGGGTAGTGGATTGCTCGAAGAACTTATGGCCAATGAAGCGGAAAAGTTCTCGAGTGGTGACCACGAACTGAAAGACGCGGCGCTGGTAGGCACGCTACAAGATGGACCGACTATTAAATAATAATAATATAATAATAATAATAATCCACATCACAACACACAGATCTACTTGATCCCACACTAAGCTATTATTAGCTTGTGTCGTGGAAACCAAGCAAACGTGGTATATACTACATAGAATTACTTATATATTATACTATAGATATATATACACACCCAGACTGGAAAATGGAACCCTGTGTTCATCACACAAAGTCCACCCCCACCGGGAATCGAACCCGGAACCCCTTGATTAGCGGGTAGGCATGGTGACCTCTGCGCCAATCGGGTCGTCTAATAGTGTCCAAGGATGTGGGAAGCACAGGACCGGTCGTTGTGGCGATCCTTGGGGGAGACCTATGGACCTGCTTCGTCTGAAATGATCGTTTCTTTACCTTTCTGAGCACTTACAATGTATTTCAACATCGGTGGTTTGATTTACAGGCGGCAGCATACCGTTGTTGGCCAGGCACACGTATTTACCAGTGTGCCACCTCGACACGTTCGGGATGGTCAGTACATGGCCGCTCACCGACGCGTCGCGCCACGACCCCTTATATTTGAGAGAGCATTAAAATACTGATTACAAGCTATTTAGCGTGATAGGTGTCTGTCATACTGTATACGTAGCTTTCAAGATTTCTAGTCGGTGCCAAGCCCGCTCGTATCTACCCGCTTGTTTTGTTCATGACGAGACGCTCACTACACACGCTTGCAATGTGGTGGGAGCACGGGTGGAAGAGTCCATCTACCAACTACCTATTTGGCTAGGCAGTAGGCACTGACTTCGAACCTATTTGTAGGTAGCACATACCCAAATAAATTTTTCTTTCTGAATAAATCTGTATTTTGCTATTTGTACCTTTTTAGTGTATACCATTTTATGTTTTTTTAAGCTGGTAAAATTTCGTTTAGGTAACAGAATTTTATAAGTTGGATTTACTGAGGTACGAGAAAATGATTTTAAAAGATTCTATTCCTTTTCACTAACACTCAGACTCGGAGTAAACACTAATATTCATCACATAAATCTGTACGGGCATCATACGGGCATCGAACCCGGCGTTGGAGACAGGTTGGCTAACCTTGGATTGGGTACTTCATGAGAATGAAGATGATGAGATGATGAAAGATTTTAAACATTCTATTCGGAATCATGACTTTGAAAGTTGATTTGCTTGGCTTAGGGTGGTTTATGTTTGGGCCTTGCACCTGTATGACGGCAGTGGCGTCCACTCGCCGCCACTCCACCACTGGTTCAGGGTATCCCTGCGGATTGCACGTCAGCCGCATGGTCTCGCCCTCGTGGACTATCACCCGGGATTGCTCCACTGATAATCAATAAATTTAAGTATTAGGTAAGTATATTTACAGCAAGTTTCTATTTACAGCTCTCTATCACCATAAGGTTGCCTTGAAAAGATTGCCTCTAGCAATAAGGCCGCCTTTTGCTCCGTCTTTGCTTTTTATCTGTCTTAGTTTTTACTATCTCTTCTGGGGCAATGAAGCATATTTGAATTGAATTTAATTGAATATAAGCATGAAAATAAAACTTCTATTTGTCCCGTCAGGTAAATTTTGGTTTTTCAAATTAATGAAAAAATATTTAGATAAAGAGCATTAAAGTTTCGGAGTGACGTCATAACTAGGTATAAAGTTATAAACTGTACACAGGCGTAACGTCACGCGACATTTCGATCGATGTATAGATGCTGTACAGGCTTGCCTGCAAATGATGGTGGGATAAACAGTTCGTTTTCCTTCGTGTAGTTGTAGATGGAGAGGCCCGGCCTCCCGGGGGCGCCGTCACGGCCGTCGTTACCGCGCTGACCTTTTTCACCTTTTATCTCCATCAGCCCTTCGACTCCGTTTATACCTCAAATAAAAAAAAAAGAATGAGTGTTGTAGAACTTTAGTTTTTGCGTCTCGTATTTTCCCAATACAGTAGTAGTAGACAGTAGTAGACTTAGTTTAAAAAGTCTTTAGAATTGGATTCGTCTAATACTACAAAAAACATAAATGTGAAAGTGGAAGCCAAAGTCAGTATTAAGCTTATGCTTAGTTGTCGACTTCGCCGACAAAAAAATTGATATCTAAATAATAATCCACTTCACACACAGATCTACTTGATCCCATACTAAGCTATAAGCTTGTGTCATGGAAACCAAGCAAACGTGGTATATACTACACATATTATTACATACATTACATATTATTATACATTGTATATATACACCCAGACTGGAAAATGGAACCCTGTGCCAAATAGGTGCCAAGTTCTGTAGATAATTCTGAAGTATATTCAAAGGAGCATACAAATTGGCTATTTTTTATATTCAAGTTATCTTATATTTGGCTAAAAACTATAGTGTAAATATTTTTGATATTGGCTTATTTTTGCCAGCAAACCAAATATTAAAGGGGTGAGGTGAGATCTATTGATCTTACAGTATAAAAACAGTAACATGCTCATAATAAGATACATAATTTGACTAGCTAAAGATAATTTGAATGTGAAAACTAGCCAAGTTGTATGCTCCTTTGAATATATTCCAGGATTATCTACAGAACTTGGCACCTATTTAGATATCAATTCTTTTGTCGGCGAAGTCGAAAACTAAGCATAAGCTTAATACTGACTTTGGCTTCCACTTTCACATTTATGTTTTTGATGGGATATCACTACTTTTTGTACAGAAATTATTAGTAGGTATTAGGTACTTGTTCATAATAAAATTAATACCAAATGGTTTCTGTTAATCTATTGTATTTCCCTCCGTTTACGGGGTAGTAAGTACCTACTGAAACTAATATGTTTGGATTTAAAACAAATTAAGGTGGTATTCCACTCGTTTTATATTTATGTCACTCAGGACTACCGTAGCTTCTTACCTATATGTGAAGGAATTTTTGAAATCGGTCCAGTAGTTTTTGAGTTTACTCGTTATAAAGAGACAAAAATACAAATCTTTCCTCTTTAGGTATTATCATCCGGTGACACTCCTTACAAATGAAATGATTCAAGTACTTTCCAATAAGACAGCCGGTTTGTACGTACACGTGTTGTACTTTGTACGTGCAAGTCACCCACATTAAGCGTCAAAAAATGTCCTCATGAAACGAGCGCCCACTTGAACATTTGGGTGTGCTTTTAAATCAGGGCATGAGACCGTATCGTATTTATTACGTTTTCACCTAATGCTTTAGGTACAATTGTAGTAAAAAAATAGCATAAATATATTATGTGTTCATTACATTTAACACTAATTTAATTACATATTACAAATCAATATAACCACAGCTATAACTACGTTTACACGACTGTGGACAGTTTTTATGGCACTGTGTATCAACTTTTTATATGAGATTGATGGATACGATACGATACGACACATAAATATCTGGTCTTGCCATTCGTCCTCAGTTGCCGCATAGTGTCGCCGCACTCACACTATTCTCACACTATTAAAGAGATATTATCAATACATGATATCGCACATCTAAAACTGCTTATTGCGTAGTGGGGCGTGTCATTTTAGTTTAGATATAAGCTCTACCGCGAGAGCTATGCATCACGTAAACTAGCCTACATAATATATCCCGCGCAAACAACTGCCATAATATAAAAAAAAAGAAAAACAAATGTATTGTGCTTTCATACCATCTTTCCCATCCTTGCCATTTTGCCCTGGACTGCCGTCTGTGCCGGGGGTACCATCACGGCCATCTCTACCGGGGGCACCTTTAGTACCTTTCTCGCCTGGTATCCCGTGGCGGCCAGCTTCCCCTGGCAAACCATCCCTTCCATACATGCCAGGATAACCGCGCTCACCTCGGTCACCTTTTTAAAACTTCTCATACTTAGTAACGATATACAGCTGTTATTACTGCAATATTCACATACTTTTCAGTGGGTACCTTTAGGCCCCCATGATCCAGAAGGTCCTCTAGGACCTGGTAGACCTGGTAGACCTGGTCGACCTGATGTGCCTTGAAATCCTGGATCGCCTTTCTCACCGCGAAACCCCGGTGGTCCAAAAGGTCCTTTAGGTCCTGGTGGGCCTTCAAATCCTGGATCGCCTTTCTCACCGTTATGCCCCGGTGGTCCAAAAGGTCCTTTAGGTCCTGGTGGGCCTTCAAATCCTGGATCGCCTTTCTCACCGCGAAACCCCGGTGGTCCAAAAGGTCCTTTAGGTCCTGGTGGGCCTTCAAATCCTGGATCGCCTTTCTCACCGTTATACCCCGGTGGTCCGATAGGTCCTCTAGATCCTGGTTGTCCTTCCATGCCTGGTAATCCTGAATCGCCTTTGGCACCTTTCGGGCCTGGTGAACCTGTGGGGCCCGAAGGCCCTTGGACGCCAGGTGGGCAGTAGTCATGAGTTGTTTTGCAAAACTCTTGAACAACTTTCGACTACAAACAAAACATACAGGAACTTATGCATGTAAACATCAGAAATATATTATACTGCTACAGTTTTAATATAGATCACTCACTGGCACCCTGGAGTAACTAGTCAGCCACACCCATGTATCACCCCCAGGAGCGGGTCCTTTGGCACCCGATCGACGCATTTCAATGGCATCTTTCTCTTCCAATTCAGCACGCATATTAGGGTTGAAGAACTCTACATGCGGTGCCACCGTGTTGTCTGCTTGATCGGCTGATGCTTTCTGTCGGTAGTGATTGAAATTAACAAGAATGTTTCAGTATACATACTTTGTGATTACTTACTGCAATTATATCTCACCAACATAGCTTCTCTTCTTTGCCTGTGCGACGTTACTCTGCTAAGGTATCCATCGACTCTCTCTTGTAACTGGTTCTCAAATAAATCCTTCACTAACATCCTAGCATCATTATCGAAAACATTTCTAATATCATCTTTATTTATGTAATTAAAAGTTTGTATTACTAAAGAGAGTAACGCACATAGACATGCCAAGACGGATAATCTTCGACAGCATAATGTTTTTGTGTGTTCTTCTTGCGAAACTTTTCGTTCTATATCACTCTTTATGAAAACAGCAGGCATTGTAACGTTTTGAACGTCCACTTGCGTTGCGAATATCACTATGAGTAACTAATGCATGCAATGTACGGTTCCACGAAAGCTGTTATCTGTTTGTGTGGTTTGGGTACGCGAGTACAGTATAAGCGGTTTATTCATGTGATTCGGAGTAATACGGTCGTTACCGTACGATAGTGGCGCAGCTCCGGACTAGGTATTCCGGTTGCCGATAGACCGGCGGGCTAGTTAACAAAATTTTTTTTTAGTTCGTCAAATAGATTTACAAAAAATATTGGAAACGTATTTTTATTTTTTATTTTTTTACGCAATCAAAAAATAACGGCGATACATTGAGTTGAAATTTCGCGTGACGTCACTATCCGGTGCAGTTTGTGTGGGGGCTTATACCGGTTAGTGACCCACCCTAAACTTTAATGCGCTTTATCTTTGTATATTTTCATTAATTTGAAAAAGCAAAAAATACAATACTATGTTTCTTATTTTTTTTTTCTACTGACGGACTAATTAGAATTTAGATTTTCAAAAGTAGTCAAGTACCTAGTTAAGTCAACGCACGATTCCATCAAATAATCGACAGCCGTTATAATATGTATTACTAGCTGATCCTCGCGGTTTCACCCGCGGTAATTTCGGAGTTCCCGCAGGAATTCCAGGATAAAAGTACGGTATCTGTGTATCCCTGCCAATTTGTATGCAAAATTTCATAATGATTCGTTGAGCCGTGAACGGTGAAAGCGTTACAAACAAACAAACTCATTCTCACATGAATATGAAAAACAAAATATAGGTATCTAGTCGGATCTTAACATCTGTAGTAAAGTAGTTTATTGAAAAGTATCATGTCCAGATTTATACCTAGTAAGCTGTCCCCCGCGGTTTCACCCGCGTTAATTTCGGAGTTCCCGTGGGAATTTCGGGATAAAAAGTATACCCTATGTCACTCAGGATCACTGTGGCTTCCTATAAGTGAAATAATTTTCAAAATCGGTTCAGTAGATGCAGTGATTACCCCCTACAACGTCACAAACTCACAATTCACAAATTCACAAACTTTAACTCTTTGTAATAATACAACTAATATTATAAATGTGGAAGTGTTGGATTTTTGGATGTTTGTTACTCAATCACGCAAAAACGGCATAACGGATTTGTATGAAATTGGGCATGCACGTTGTCAGAGGTGAGAAGGACAAAGGGTACTTTTTATCCCGGAATTCCCGCGGGTACTCCAAAATTACCGCGGGTGAAAGCACGGGGCACAGCTAGTCTACAATAAAGTTTGAGTGAATGTCATGGGTATTATTTTAGAGCTGTGCTCCGCGGTTTCACTTGCGTGAATTTCGGAATTCCATGCATAAATTCCAAAGTATCTAGCCTAAGTTTCTTCTTATATAACATCAGCTAATTATAAATCCCATCTAATCGGTCCAACCGTTGCGGAGATTCACCGCGTGAGTTTCAGAATTCCCACAAGAATTCCAAACTTCTTTCACAAGAAACTTCTCTTTACAATAACAAACACAACAAAAAAGAATTATGAAATTGGTCCAGCCGTTCACGCGTGATGCCGCGGCCGTGACCAAGAGAAATAGGGATTCATTTTTATAGGTATTATTTTAGAAGGTTAGGTACACACAGGGTAAAAGTTTGAACGTAAATATTTCTTCTTCTTCTTCTTTAATAATGGCGTCTCTAATTATACACACCGGCAGAATTAGCGGAACATAAAAAGGCAGAGTATAGATATATAGTTACGTATATATATTAAAACAAATAATAATTAGACGTGAAGTAATAAATTAATATACATCTTTTAACACTTTAAAAGATTGTAATTAAATTATTAAATTTTATTTAAAATAATAATAAAAAAAACACGTTTTCTCTAATTTGTGGGCACACAAATAATGTTGCAAATTTAAGATTACTGTGATTTTAACACTAAATAAATAAACGATGAATAACGTGTGTTTCCCCTTCGTGATTAAACTTTTATTTGCAACATTGTCTGTGTTCTCACAAACTAGAGATTTTTTATTTTTTTTTATTTTGATTACTTTTAATAAAATTTAACTAAAAACTTCTTAAAGTCGATGTTAAAAGATGTATATAAAAGTTTATTACTTCATGCCTGATAATAATTTGTTTTAATATATATACGTAATTATTTCTATACTCTGCCTTTTTATGTTCCGCTAATTCTGACGGTGTGTATATAATTTGCCAATGACAACGTTTCTTAGTAATAAAAATTTCTTCATCTACTTCTTCGATTATAGCGAAACGCTAATGACAAAGTTAAAGTTAGTTAGTTCCCCAAGGTAAAACATGGCTCTTTTCAAAGCTAGTTTCCTGCTCGGGGTCCAAAATAGATGCTGAAAAGTGACTGAAATAACGAAGACTTCACGTGACACGCGTGTGTTCGGTACGGCTTTTGTCGCCATAAGTGCATAATATTGGATATGGCCTAGGTTCAGATATGCACACGTTCATTGGCGTCAGAAGAAGTCTTATGCGCTAGGGATTTGGAGTGAGACGCTAAGAGACAGGACATGCAGTACGCACTCCTATTGTGCTGATTTGAATTGTATTCTATTCTCGCGAGATTGGACTCCAGCGATAGCACCATCACGGGCCACGCCCGTGATGGGTGGGCGGCCTTCGGTGGCCCCCAGGGTCCTCCAAACCATCCCCTTTAGACCCTCCCTTACCTCCAGGATTCAATGTACTTGATTGATTCTCTGAACTGACTCTATTCAGGTGGTTTGACCGTACATCTATCAATTGAGATGCCCGGGAGTCACGTTCACTTCACTTCATTTCATTTCGTTTCGTTTCGGTATTTAATTGAACCTTAATTTGTGAACTGACTCTATTCAGGTGGTTTGACCGTACATCTATCAATTGAGATGCCCGGGAGTCAGTTCACTTCCTTTCATTTCATTTCGTTTCGGTATTTAATTGAACCTTAACTTGTGGGTATCACTCGACATTCATGAGTACCTATCGTATCTCCCAAAGTCTCACTCCGTATTACATGAGGGTATTTGGATAATCAGTTATTATCATAAAACCCACTAACCTTATGTATGGGAGATACGCTTTACCATTCACGTCGCTGGAACACTCCTGGCAGCGTGTGATTCTTCCTTGTATCATTCCAAGGGGGGTGTCGCCCGTCACGAACCGTGCCGCCATCCTGTTTTTTTTTGTTCCAAAAAACACACACAAAATTATTCGCTACCCAAAAGCAGTGACCATCCCAAAAAATGTTGCCACCGCCAAAACAGTGTTCTACCCAACAAATTAAATTCATTTGTTGTTACTCACCCACTTATTATTGGCAGCTCGCGTACACCGCGACAGCTTTCACCCTTCAACCAGGGAGAAGGTAATCCTTCAACAACCAACGTAAATATTTACTTGAGTGCTCCTCAGACAGGCAGACAGTACGCATGCGTTAATATCCATGTCAGGGCCAGATTACTACTGTTGTTAGACAAGGTCGGTCATGTCACTCCGCTTTAGTTAGTGCCAATTCGCTTTCTTTTCACGAAGTGCCCCATTCTTTCACGCTTATGCAGTATTGAAAATGGATTTGATACCTATAGCCGCTCTCCAAGGTACATTATACTTGTATTATTGTATGGTAGGTTCACACGCGTGCGTTCAACTCTACATTCAACGTGCACATTCACATTCACGAGCGTGTAAACGGTACGCCCGAGCCCGTGAACGCGCCTGTGAACGTGAATGCCGCGAATCGGGCAAGTGTCGGTTTTTTGGCAAAGTTCAAAGGATGAATGTGCGGGCGCCCGGTGACTGTTTACACGCGCGCGGGCAGTCAGTCTGTCCCGCGCTTTCGCGACGAGTGGATCTTCATTCAACGTTGCTAAGAAAGTCGCTACGATCGGATATTACAACATGGCGGAATGGTCAAATGAGACAATTTTGATTTTGTTTCTTTTTCCAATAAAAATAAGTTAAGCCAAAGGATATGGCAGCAACAACACCGAGATCCTCGCTGCTCGCCATTCTGGCACTGACTGACACGACGGCGTGCGTGTAAACAGCTTGAATGTCCGCCGGCCCGGGACGGGCTGCATGCCGCGCAGCCCGCCAGGCAGCCCGCCGGGCTGCACGGCGCGCGTGTGACCGTAGCAGGATACGTTTTGTTATCAAGCTTTCTGATTGTTGCTTTTGTCACGGTTATTCATATTGCCTCATAAATAGGTGTGTAGGATAGTTGGTGCGTGTGTGTGTCAGAGAGTAAGTGCTAATGTTAAGCTTGTAAATAAACATGACAGAATCATGTATATTTAAGTATGTATCTATCTACTATATTTGCCTACTGTGGAATCTAGTAGATCTGTGCGTTGTGAAGTGGATTATTATAATAAAAAAAAATATCTTGCTAAGTACAATACGATATAATTACTGTTTGGTATAAACTAACGGCTACACTCAGAGTCGTTTTAATGATTACCTTATAAGGTTTTTATAACCAAATTGCCGCTATCTTAGACGTTCATTAAATTAATGTTAATTGGCATTAAACTATTTAAGTTAAATTAGTCAAAGGTCAATTAACATTAATTTAATTGATTGCGGCAGTTTGGTTTTAAAAATATTTACTTAAAATTAAGTAATCATTAAAACGACTCTGAGTGCGACGGTAAGTGGTATACCTAATTAAATAGGGTATCTTTTATATTAGGTACCTGAGGATTTTACCGAAACGTTTGTTTTATTTAATAAGGTAACAAATGTGTTGCCAAATTTTATTTTCTTTCGTTCTATTTACATTAGACTAACCGACTTTTACTACTAACACATTTTCCAGCGTGCCCTGTCCAGCCGTTAGAGGAGTGTGATGCACCGCGAGCACCCCTCCTCCGTCAAGTGTCTCTCGACGAGGAGAGACGCGACGAGTGCCCGGGTCACTGGCGCGGGCCGTACCTGCTGGGCGAGGAGGAAGAGCGGGGCGTACGCCTGTTCAGAGCGTTGCTCCTGGAACACCTGAGGCTCGCACGGCTGAAACCACCTCCGTGTATCGTAGCCCCTGCCATACCTGATCCCAGGTAATATCACAATTTGCACGACGCTAAACAGCTGACAATTTGCACGACATGCAGAAATAACATTACGACTCACGAAACTAAACATCACGTAGTAGTTATGTACTCTTTGCTAAATATATGCATTTTCGCAACTGTCCCTATGTACCGTTTGTTCAAAGATATAGGTACTTTATCTACATAATACTGGTATACTTTGTTAATAATTTTTGTGCCAATAAAAAATACAAGACTGTTTCTGTTATAATCTTGTTAAAAAAGCGTACATTTTTTATTGTCTCTCTGCAATGATATTTTATAATATCATTAACGTGCGACAGACTGACCCCACTATACACTGAATTTTTATGACATGCAGGAGAAACTAGAGAAGAGTATAAACTTGGAAAATTTTCGAAGCTCTTGCAAATATCTGAACCTCTATAATATCTTTTAGAGGTTGGTGGATGTACTGGCGGGACTGGAGAGCCTTGGAGCGTGCCGCGAAACGGTTCAGAGAGACGAAGGCCAGAGCCAGACTGGCTGAGCGGGCCGAGCACATTCCCCTGTTGAGCCTCGACGAGGTCGCCTTCGAGGACATCATGCAGGAGTTGTGTCAGGTGCGAAAAACACTGTTCAATACTTGCTGATGATGTTGATTCTGCTAATATGGTACTTATCAATATTGGCAGCATCCGCAGCATCAGCAAAACCAGGCTAACCATTATGAAGCTTAGAAAATAAAACAACAAAAATAAAAGGACACTAGGTAATATCCATGTTAAAAATTGCAGCGCGGTAAATTGAAAATAAACGTAATAATGTAAAAATTATCCCACCAAAAACATTACCTATCATCTAAAATTATGCCAAAACGAGACTATAACTCGCACTCTCTAAAAGGCACTTCACAAGTTCTACACCTTTGTCGAAATATGTGGCTTGGCTATCTCGCTACATTCACATGGCCCGTAAGGTGAATAAATCCACTACTAATACTAATCGAAACACTAGTATATTATAAGGGTTCAAAAAACGACAAAGCTCATCGAGAAAAGGTGTGCCCTTGAGCTTCACTTGGCTCGTCTAGTGCCCTTACATAAATTTATACTTCTAGTTCTAGTACTGTCTTTATTTCAATACAATATTAAAATTAATGTAATGTTTTGCCTCGCCCGTGCCTCTTGCCCTTTAAATTTGAATCAGAGTGGTTAGCGCTAGTGTTGACTGTTGGATGATGCCATGCGGGCGCGCTGGCAGGCGTGCGCGCACGTGGAGCAGCGCGCGCTGGTGGTGCTGGCGTTCCTGTGCGAGGTGTGCGCGCGCGCCGTGCGCTGCGGCGGCTGGTGCCGCGCCGCCGACTGGGCCGCCAGCCACGTCGCGCAGTGCGCCACGCCCTGGGCCATCCGGCACGGCGGATGGGTGAGAACTGAGAGTCAATCCACACGGTGCGCCGGTCAGGTCAGGCGCCTGAGCGGCGCCGCTGCGGTATATTACATACAAAAATGCGTTGTGGCCACACGGCGCCTTGCGGCGCGCTCCGGCGTCGCGCCGCGCTTGCTTCGGAGTAGAGACGAGGCGGGGAGGGGAGTAAGCGGTTCGCTTTTTTCGCTTTCGCTTGTTTGTCCTGTTCTGTCACGTAGCGATAGGCATGACTACTCTTTTTGTCGCCGCTGCGGCGCCGCGCTGCCGGTGTGGTCGCCCATGCGGCGAAATGGTTTGGGCTGAGGCGCCGCACCGCATCGTGTGGGTTGACACTGAGACCATTGGCGAATCTATACTAATATTATAAAGCTGAAGAGTTTGTTTGTTTGTTTGCTTTAACGCGCTAATCTCAGGAACTACTGGTCCGATTCGAAAAAGGAGCGGAGCAGCAATAAAAAATGTTGCTAAAACGGTAAAAAAAATCCTTTTGAGAACTTCCATTGCATACGCTACGTAAACGGTTAGCTGTGGAATTCCTGAATATAAACCTTCCTCTTGAATCAATTAACTATGGTGAAAACCGCATGAAAATCCGTTCAGTATCTAGATAATGTTAAGGTAAGCGTAACAAACAAACAAACAAATAAACTGACATTCGCATTTATAGGTATATCACAATAGTATCTTTAGGATTACGTAGACTATCAATGTAGAGACAGGCGCCAGTGTTGTCCAGTTGTCCAGTTTTATGGTACCTACGGCGAAACTTTCAGATAGCAGTGGAAGTAAAACATTCTACATTCATGTATTTAGCTCAAATAAAAATCACGCATCTCGTGTCAAACCAACACCAATACTTTTTGTATGATTGAATGAGTCAATAAAAACTTTCTTCGATGCCACAATGTGTCACAACTCACAATTTAAACACAGCCAAATTTTATTCTAAGTACGTGGCACCATTCGGCGGTCCTATCGCTAAAAAGCGATCACTTCCAGACAACCAATTAGAAGAGAAGAGTTTGTCCGCTTGAGTGAAAACGGCCTTCAATTTCAGAGTACGGTCGTGGAGCGTGCCGGCGGCTTTCGGCGAGATGAAAGCACTTTGCTGGCGGGCGCGGCGTTTGCGGCGTTGCTGGCGTTTTTGCTGTTCTGCCGAATGCGTCTGCGCACGTCTTTACTGTAAACAAGCCACTTGGTATCACATGAGGCCTGAGATGTACAGTACAGTACAGTAACTGTTCAAACGTGCCGGGAAGGTAGCCGTAAAACGGTGTTTTTGGTGTTTTTGGATATCGAGGTTCCATATCTAGAAAATGACGGTAAAGGAATCTCAAAATGATGTTCGAATTCTGAGCAACTATTACACCGGTCACCAAAAAAAAAAATTTCTTTTTTGCGCATGGGTTTTACTTTAATATATTCTGTTTATATAAGCACATATTATATACAATTTTTTAGATTACAAATCAAAAATATTTGCTTTGAACTTTGTATTTTAATTGATTTTAATTTTCCCATTTTTTTGGTATAAAAGCAAATTCAGAACAATTTTTGGTTCCTCTTCTTATTTCTAGATATAAATGCAATAAAAATAAACTATGTAGGTATATCCCATGCGCAAAAATGCTGTAAATCAGTGTCATTTATGAGGGTTTTTATTTTTACGCCATTATATTGAGTTCTTTACGCCAGTGCGCCGATAATATTGATTTAGGTACTGATTTAATCAGGTACCCACCTACTGATTTATTTAGGTACCTACTGATTTAATTAGGTACCCACTGTAACACCAATAGCCAATATTTGGCGAAACAAAGTTAATATTTTTCTAAAAGTGAAAGAACTAAAAACATACATAGATAAAACTGAGTTTTGAAATGTAAATTAATAGAAATATGATATGTTTTAAAAATATTATGATGGGGCTGAGGATATTTGCTCCAATTGAGTAGGGTGCTTGTTGGCTCCATATTATCTAATCTAATATATTTATATCACGTGTCACGTTGTTTGTCCGCGATGGACTCCGAAACTACTGAATGGATTTTGATAAAATTTTGCAACCATTTATAATATGGTCCAACTTAAAAGATAGTTTTTATCCCGGAATTCCCTCGGGAACTGAAGGACATAGAGTAATTTTTTCCCGCAACCTCCGCGGGAATTCCGAAATTACCGCGAATGAAATCGCGGGGGACAGCTAGTTGTAATATAATAATTAGGTGTTTGTTTGTGTTTTTCACTATGTAATAAGAAAGCTTTATTTGAAAACATGTACTAACTAGATACTTTTGATAATAATAAAGATGTGTAATATTAGGTGACTATGTGTTATTTGTTTTTAACCGACTTCAAAAAGGGGGAGGTTCTCAATTCGATTGTATTTTTTTACGTTTGTTACCTCAAAACTTTCGACTGGGTGAACCGATTTTGATGATTCTTCGCTGAAGCCCGCTCGTGTGGGTTATTTTGTTCACAATGACACGCTCACACGCTTGCAATGTGGTGAGAATGGACTCTTTCTACCTATTACCTATTTGGCTAAGCACCGACTTCGAAATGATCGATAGCACATACCAATAATAATATTACGTGCATTTTTGTCTTTCGTATTAAATCGGTATTTTGTCATTTTTTTACTTTTCAGTGTGGGGCATTTTTGTGTTTTTTGAGTCGATTTAATTATTCTGTTATGTGAATAATATTATTTTAATTATACAGGACATTAATTTATTATTATTTTCGTGCTTATCTAATGCATTTTGAATGGGTCAGTTCAATGTAAGAACTAACTTAATTGTACCTAAGTTTTAGTGTTTTTAAGGTTTAGTCTATCAGGAATAAATAATAATAAGTAATAGTGAAATATTATTTTTTAGTTTGTTTTTAATAGTTTTTATGTGATAAATAAAACTTGGTTTTTCATGAAATAAGATGTTTTTTTTAGTTAAATAAACACGCCAAAGTTCACTATTTTATTATTTTTATTGTAATTTCATAATGCCGTCGACAGGCGACTTTTTAATTACGTCAATGCTCTTCGAAACTAATTGCAAGTATAAAACAATAAACGGACGCCGATAAGCAATAACATGTTAACCCACAAATTAAATTATTGATACAGAACGCTTCATTGAGAGTTATAGAACGTTTTTTAATTATGTGTTCACCTTATTACATTGTTTAAATACTAATAAATTGTTGAACATAAAAAAAATGTTCACACAAAATAGCGCTATAATTTCAAAACACGATCGACGATCAAAATTTCTCCATTGTGGGTTAACACACTATTGCTTTTCTATGTCCAAACAATCCACTACACGTACGTTAGTATATAGGTACCTACCTTATTACAAACGAACTGATAAACACATTTCGATATACCTACTACAAACCCATGAAACTATCACAATTGAATCATCAACAATTATTACAATAATTATATCCTTTGACAAATGCAACAATAGTAAAAAAACACACATCAAGCACGAGCGAAATAAGTATTAAGTACACACACTTTTATAAAACATAATTATAATGTCAACAACATTTTCTAACATATAATTTTATTACACCTCAAGGCCCAGCCCCTAGCCGAGTGACAATATACAATCGTTAATGCATAGAAAACAATAATAATAAAATAAATTGAATTAGATTCATCAAATAAAATAAAATTCAAATTCAAATTAAATTCAATAAGACTAAATAAAAATTCATTGAATAAAATAAATAAACTAAATCAAATTAAATAAATGAAACTTCTTTAAAATCTATAGGTAAATGTCAAACAAAAATAATAAGTACCTACCTATTTATCTAGCACCTTCTATTCGGCACAGGTACTGTCACATTCCTACAGCAACTGCGCCGAATGAAAGGACAGTCCAGTCTGGAGGCAATCATGGCCAAGGGCCGTATTTTTGAATCGCTCGAATTACTTTTCGCACACGGAATTGCAAGATTCGCGCGTGAATGCTTAAAAAATGTATGGGCATTCGCATGTGAATCCGCGATTCCGTGCGTGAATGTAATTCGAGCGATTCAAAAATACGCCCCCAAGACGGTGTTGGAGCTGGCCCGCACCCTGCGCACTAGAGAGCGCCTCGTCCGACTAAGGAACGGCGTCGTTCTGTCACATGGCCGCGCTAAATCGGACTTTTGGTTGACCGATTTTACGTGACCTCGTGTCTTTACGATTCGTTTTTCAGTTTTCAATGCGCTAACGATTTTAGATTGTCAACTTGACTAGAGGGGCAGTTACAATCACGAATCTAGCGCCATCTGCTATAAGAAATAATATTATATGTATATTACATTTCATTAAAAAAAAAACGATAGGAGAATATGACGTAAACAATGGTAAGTAACTACAAATTTTCGATACTAATTATATGTATATCTAACACTGCAACATAATGCACAAAAGTTTGATTAAAAACCGCCAAATAATGCTGTTTTTGGCACTTTTTGTTTAAATTTTCAATGGTAATATCAAGTTTAAATCCTGCAGAATTATCATCGAAATTCGTTATTTATTTTCATATTTTACATATTATTCTACTACCTATCGGTTTCTTTTAAAATTTCCTGTATGATTTTTTATAGCAGGTGACTCTACTTTCACCATTGTATAAGGGCCTTAATACTATAACTATAATACGATGGTTTTATTAAGAGCATTCACCAATCAATATTAATTTACGTGTTAACTTATCTAGCTAAGTAGCTACATCATTAAACAATAACATTTTTTACTTTGTGTAATTTTTTAATAATTACAATATCACTATTAACAATCTACGCTAAGATCTCGGATTCGAGAGACCAATAATGATACTAATGTTATAAAGGTGTGAAGTTTGTGAGTTTGTGAGGTTGCAGGGCGTAACAGCACATCAAACATTTTGGTACACCTTAGTAATTCTATAATAAAGATTATCTATCTATCTATACATATAAAATGCTTTGTCCTGAATGACTGATGGATCAACGCACAGCCTAAACCGCTGATCGTAGGGACCTGAAACTAGGAGGGTGTGTTCTTTGTATGACGATAAGAAAGATTTTTAAAAATTCAACCCCTAAGGGGATGAGAAGGTCTTGCAAAATTTGTATGGAACAATTCCGCGGGAACTTCGAAATTATCGCGGGTGAAACCGCGCAGGACAGCTAGTATTACTAAAAAAACGTACCAATATACTACTGAAAAGGATACTGGTCTCTCATCGGTTTTGTGTCTTTCAAATCCGAGATGCATCAGCTCCTAATAAAAACGATAATCGTGGATGATGAGTCGTCCAAACTAACACAATATTATGTTTAATGCCCTTACAATGGTGAATTTAGCGCTTCCCGCAAAAAATAGTCATGTAAGATATTTTATATGAAAGATAATAATCGACTAAAATATATAAAATACAATACAGTTTTTTTTGATAGTTCTGCAGCATTTAAACTTGATAACACAAAGTTTATATGAAATAAAAATGCTAAATTGGCCGTAGTTTGAGGTTTTCAAATGATTTTTTCCTATAGTAATATGTTGCAATCCTGCAGAATTTTCATTGAAAATTATATATAGGTATTATTACTTACTCTACTTGTTCTACTATCGATATATTTTTCTTTATAGCAAGTGACGCTAGATTCACCACCGTAAGGGCTTTAATAAATATTTTTAAAGCTGCTTTCGTAATAAATTTGAAGAGCAAAAGACGTATTACTAGTTTATTTATGTATCTACAGAAAGTTTTATATATTATGTAAGTACTTAATCACATATGGTGTTCATTATTATTTTTGTATTTCAAAAACATTTCTTCAAGTACCTATTCCATGACTGCGTTATGTACTTCATATTTTTTTTTATATAAAAAAAATCTCTCTATTAACAATCTCTACTTGAATATTATCTAATAGAAGCATTCTTCAATAAATATATAATAAGATTTTATTTATTTATAGCATTTATTTAGTTTTTACTTAAAGACTACCGAAGAGTTTTATGAAAGTTTTTATAAATATTTGATTTTAAGATTTGCTGTCTCGCTCATAATATTTTTACTACTTATTAAAATAACTTCTTAAAACAATTAGGTAAGTACAATTAAGACAATTGTAAATTATTTCGTTGCGAAATAAAGAAGGATCATATCCACTGTATAACAAACAGTGTAGGTATAACATAAACTATAACATACAAGGTTAGTAGGAAAGGGCGAGCAACGAGTTTTGGTTTGCTGAGATGTAAGTATAATCTCTGGAACTACTGAACTGATTATACCGCAGAACAAATTGACTTACACAACTCAACTCAAATTTAAATGAAAGCTCATAAAGTTGAAAAGAGTATTTTTTTAGAAATCCTCGAAAACCTGTTGATTTTTTGAGAAAAAAAAAATACTTTATCATGCCCCTTTTTATACACTTTCGGCTCGGAGCTCCCTTTTCGAGTAACCTCGTATCTATATTTTTTGTTATTGGGTGATCGGCTATTGAGATTGGAAAGTTGCGTGTACATTATTTTTAATCAGTTTAACAAAGTGAAGCAACCGCAACCTTGATAAGTACCTACGTTAGTAACTCCACGTTACTTGGATATAGGTAGGCAATTTAAAAATTTATAAAGTCTACTTATATCTATAGGAAAGATGGAAATAGGTAAAATAGATAGATTCCGGTGGCGGTTCTGTCATCATTTTATTGCAAACTAATTTGAACCTAAGATTCCCGATACATTAGTAGGCTAGAATCGTGAACGTAAACGTTGTTTATAGGATAGAATATAATAATTTTTATTGCGCAACAGACACACACAAGGTTTACAAACAATATAACAAAATCACAAACAAATTCATTGCAAACTTAACTTAAAAAATAGAATAATTTGTTTCTTGCAAATAAATCGAAATAATAATAATTAATATGTATTTGGTTAAATAAAATTCTTTGAAAGTGCTTTCATTTCATTCGCTTTGTTCCTTTGACTAAGAAATTGATAAACCAATAATTTTGAATTATTTTAAAACGATCTAGTTCCATTAGTCAGCGAATTAATTCTATTAATTATTATTTATCCATTAAAAATTCGAGAGGATTTCGGATCACTCATTTTAAAAGCACGACGATGTTTTTTTTTTAATGCAAAATTATAAGAATTGCTTTTTTACTATTCTGTCGGGAATTTTAGACATACAGAATCACCAACAGTATCCAATAGTGTAGTCATTTAGATTAGTTAAACGTGTAGCTTTTGAGAGTACCTAGTTAGTCCATGGACCAAGTTTTATTGGTCCATGGTTAGTCCCACAAGTAACTAGGAGTATCGCAAGTGGATTAAATATAATTAATCGCATCGTCTAGCAATCTGATAGTAATAATATTACAGTTTCATGATTTTTATGCATGTTTCAAACAAGTTGTATGCACTGATCCTAAGTTGTATGATACGGCGAGTATCGTGCAATGAAAAAGGCGAGTTTAATAATTAACTAAGTATACAAAAAATTGATGCAAGTTTTCCAAGGCATGTGGATTGTAATATGGGCATAACAATTCGAAAACTCCTTGACGGGTTTTTACTTAAGTACTGCAACCTTTATATGTATACAGAGTGTTACAGAAAAGCGTAGTCACATTTCAAGATCATGTCGTTTCATTTTATTGAAGCAGCCGGTAAGATGAAACAAACCACCCTTAAGTTTACTATCATCAGAAAGGTTTTTTTTTTTAAGTAGGTATACATGTTTTAAAATATGTCATTTTTATTATTGTTGGAATAAAATAATAGAATTCACCTATTTTGTATTATGTACCTCAATAGAGATAAACTGCACCGAATGATCAGGTAGTCCTCACTTATGACCGGTTGAGTCCACCTGTGATGCGCGTTGTGACATTTTGGTTTTGTTGTGGACGTAGACGTAGTCGACATATTTTTTAACTGCGTATGTTTTAAGTGAAATACCAGCGTCATATGTGTACAGATACCCGAACAGGATCTTAAAATAAGACTACACAAAGTTGTAAAGTTTATAGTTAAACTCTGTGAACCTCGCCCATTTCATGTGTTTTTTTTAACTCGTTCGAAATGCTAGCTAACCCAATACAAGTATTACAATATTATTAATATTGTACTACCAGAAAAATCCCTACATTAGCGATCAGTTGCAGGCGAGTAGAAGAACAGCTAGAACCTCAGGTTACGCTTAAGCGCTTATTACACCTTGCAATTTCAGGGCACCAATTTAGGACCCTAAATCGGATACAATTTAGGGTCGGTGAGTAAGAGAGAGAGAGAGAGCGAGTAATCACACTACACCAAATTATAGCTTAAATCGACTACTCTAGGGTACATTTTATTCTAGTGTGATCACTTGCTCTCTCTCTTACTCACCGACCCTAAATTGTATCCGATTTAGAGCCCTAAACTGGTGCTCTGAAATTGCGAGGTGTAATAAACGCTTTACAACGCACTCTCTACTGAGAATCTTATCCATTAAATACCTATAATAATTATGAAAGTACTTCGACCGAAAAGTATGTGTCGCTAAGCGAACTACTAAATCTATCAAACTTATTGCGTTACCTGTACAATACTATAAGTTTCTTGTTCAAGTGAGGTCGACTGATGCTATAAACACTTTACAAATACGTCATAAGCATGCCCTTATCACAGATTATGACCTACTCGATTGTCCGGTAAGTACCTATCGATATGTCGTCATTGTATAAAAACACACCATTTAATAATTTTATTGTGTGCTTAGCACTGTTTAGATTAAATGTAAAAAAATTTAAAGGAAATATAAAAAAATAACAGGTAGGTAAGTATTTTCATAACGCTAATATCTACAGTCTACAGCGGCTCTGCTCAGAGTTAATCATCTGGGTTTGTCCCTTGATGAAGGAACATGTCGTCCCGTTGCTAAGTCCTAACCATTACCCGTGACTAAGCCGCTATAGATATGAGTGTTAATAACATATCTCATGAAACTTTAAATCCATGTATATTCTTGTGCTTGTGATTTTTATATTTACACAATATTTTATAAGTACCTAAGCAGATTTCGGTTTGATTAAATTATAGTGATTTCTCTAGAAACATTCCGTATGCATCTCATAATTTTGTGCGCAATAATTTTTACATTTCCCATGCTAAATAATGGTACAAACATCGATGGACATCGGTGGAGCTCGAGTCAAGACACGAGTGGTCTGCATTAGGTACACATCAATCTTTAATCTAACTATTCTAGTCTATTTATTGCTACGTCAAATAGGCGGGATATTAATATAAATCTTTGTGGGGGATATCAACAATTGAACTTACGGTAATATTAAAATTATTTTACGCACGAAAATAATTACTTTTAGAGCGTCGAAAGAAGTTCTATGGACGGTATATCTGCGATGTTCTCTACTAACAGTAGCTTGTCGACGAAGCGAATGATTTTCTAAATGTCACATAGATAGAGTTGAAAACCGCCGCATGAAGAAACTAAACTTCTCAATAGTACAAGTTTAAGGCCATTACAGGAGTCGATCTAGAGCAAATCCGTATAAAAAATTCATATCTTTTTATTCTAGTTAAAAAGAAATCGATCGAAGGATCGTAGAATAGGATAAATACTAAATTTTGATAATAATGCTGCATTTTAAACAAAATGTGCCACTTTTGGTAGTTTTCAATTAAACTTTTTGTATTACGGTATAATACTACAGAATTGACGTTAAAATTTAGGATTTAGGTACTCTATTTTTACATAGTCTTTTTTCGAATCCTTTTTTTTATGAAATTTAGAAGATATGAATTTTTTAACGGCCGATGCTAGTGAGACTTTAGTATAACCTTAAAGTAGGTACATATAATATTGCACAAGATTTATTAAAAGGAATTCATTATAATAATTAAACATTCAACCCTAGTAAACGTAGTGAATGTTCAAAAGAGTAAATTTGAAATTACATTTCTTTACATAGATAGGTTGGTAATGGTATTAATTGGCAAATTTAACTATGAATCTATTAATTGTCTTTTTTTAGAGCGACTCAAATGAATATATCTACCCACTAAGTTTATGGGTCATAGGTACAATATTAACAGATGAAATAGAAGGATATGCGTAAGTAGATCTCTATAAATGTATCGAACATAAATATTCGATGACCGTGGTAGCTTTAGTTACTCCTCTATGTACTATGAACTTTTAGGCACATTTTATGGAATGCAAATACTATATTTTCATTAGGTTATAATACTTTTGTTATTGTATTTTTTACATCTGAGTCGCTCTAACATATTATAATTGTTTCTACATAATTAATTATTATTTTACATGTATTTTATTTTATATGTAAATTGTATTTTATTATACACTATCGTTTGTGCATTGACAACAACTTTTAGGCTGACCAATGATATATTGTTAACGATCAATCCAGCAATATTATTAATACAATTTACACATGGACTGAAGGCCTCAGAGACCTATCGAACATGCAACCTAAATCCATCCAAACATTATTTTACTTTTATTTATTTGTTGATCCAGTTGATCTCCTTTTTTATTTAGTTAAAACAAGCATAATAGTTCAATTTTTCTTTATTCCACAATCGATTGCGAATTCTTTTTCGCTATCTTTGAAAAACTATAATAATTAAAATGCACATCTCTTGAGCAAATATTATTGAATAATTATATAGTTTTGAGCTCTAATGATCAAAGTTAACGGAAGTTCAACATTTACTGGTATCCATTCTAGATTGGAAAATTTTAGTAACTGAACTAAATGAAGAAGGTATCTAGGTATTCAAATTTAATTTTGTGTAGACACTTTACTGACTTTTTTAAACAATACTTGTTCAGAGATATGGTGATTAAAATCTTTAATATATTATAATATTTTTATAAGATACATATCGTAGAAGTAGATACATGAGATAGAAAATTAAAGCCTTACAATATTTTGACTCAAGAACATTAATTGCAATTAAGTAAAATTTTATTATAAACTGTATGAGACAAGAATGCTCTGTAAACTATCAGTATTAAAAGAAACGTTACATTTATGCAACTGTTGCATATACAGGAGTATTAAAATACTAGTGTGAATTAGTAATACCACACGAGTGTTATAATACCTAGTTGTGAGAAGTTACATTCATAATTTCATTTACATACAGTCATAATATCGTGAATCCTTTAAAATGCGTTCAGAAACTAGATCTAAAGTCACATGGAAGCACAACAATCAGTACAATTTATGTACTCGTGCATAAAGATGACTGTACTAAATTTCATTATGCAACGCAAATCTGTTTCATAATGAACATTTGGTTTTGGTTGACGTAATGCAAGTGATACTCCACGAACGTATTAAAGAGGATCTACGCTATGGAGGTATGTAAACGCACATAATCAATACTTTATTTTAATTATTATATAATTACTTGGCTCTTACAATAATCGAAGTATTAACGGCGTTTAGTTGTCTCTAACTTCAAATACGTATGTATAAAAATCAACTATGGTTTCAAAATTCAAAACATGTATTGTTAAATCGTTTGTTTCATATAACAAGTCACTTTTTATACCATTACGGGCTATTATACATCCACTAACGTAACTACGTCCTCTATAAATCAATAAATATAATATCTCCACTTTGTGTAACGAAGTGTTCATTCACTAGGGCAATGTAGGTAGCCGTACTCGAGTCCTAAGCTGACTGCAACGAATATGAAATACAACAAGAACATGGTGAAACCCAGACCCCTGTTCATCTTCCACCTGAAGCAGGCGATGCTGATGATGACGAAGATGAGCATGGCGAACAGAAGCACGATGCTGCAGACCATACCCTTCGAGTTCACCTCCACCGGTTGTCCGTAGATAAGCCCGTACAGCAACCACGGGAGAGGTAAGCTAGAATTTTTAAAAGTTAGTGTCACCAAAAAACAAATGCTTACATACAAAAAAAAAACAATTGTACTTTTAAGTTTTTAGTGGTGTTGGTAGCGTATATTAAAAAAGTTAATCCGTTGTGTAGTTTTCTCGCTCAAAAAGTAACAGATAAAACTCCAATTAGATATAGACATTAATTACTATCATAATATCTACTCATCTACTCATTTAGACCGTATTTTTACATATAAAATGCTTTGTACTGAATGAATGACTAACAGCTGATCGTAGAGACCTGAAACTTGGAGGGTGTGTTCTTCGCATGATATAGGCATCCGATAAGAAAGGATTTTTGAAAATTCAACCCCTAAGGAGATGCAAAGGGCTTCCAAAGTTTGTATGCATCAATTCCGCGGTAACTTCAAAGTAATGGCGGGGGAAACCGCGCGGGACAGCTAGTATCTGTATAAATTTGCTTAAACTCTTGAATGAATGCTCAAAAATTATATATAAAGATACGAGTAACAATAATGTGATAATAGTTACTATAGTAAAATTCAGTAGGTATGCATGATAAACCTAAAAAATATTAAAAAATTTAAGGCACCTCCTATTATTTGCAAGCAATGTTTATATAAATTTTGTTATACCGCTTTTTTTAGTTATATTATTTAACTGAACCATTTGTTCAATGCCACCCGTAGGTAGATACCTACTTACGTCTCAGTATTTCATTTACAAATGTAGTGAAAAATAGAGCTCTCTGAGTAGTTGTTGCATTCAAACTGCGGATAGGGGAATGCCTAGTAATTTTGCTCAATTTTTTTTTCCACAAAAGCTCTATGCAGCGTAAGCGAGAAAATGAAACGGAATGACGGTCAAGTACGGGCTTCAATGGAGCTTCATAACTTAAGTAGTAAGTATCTTATGCTGGAAATTCATCTTATTTGAAAAAAAAATCAAAATATTAATCCATATGCGACATTCTATAACAACGTCGATCTTTCAAAGGGTGGAGAAAAAAATATGTGACCTTAAAATGGATTATTTTATTATAATGTTCAATGGCATTTTGTGACCCCGTATTGAGGTACGGCGTGACTCGTGGGTGATAAATATCAAAGCCTGGAGTTGTCGCCAGTTTTTAGGTCAACCAGGAAAGGTCACGTCTGCGTCAGTTAGATAGAAAAAAATAATAGACATGCTTTTCAAATGAATAAGAAAATACTTCGATATAGCGCATTAAATTTTGGGAATGGGGGCTTTTAGCGAAAATACGAATGACAGAAGAGCCCTAAGGTGTGACGTCACTTATTTTTTGATCGGTGTTATTTTTTGATTATGAAAAAAAGAAAAATACTTTACTACGTCCGTGTCTCCAATATTTTTTATTAATTTACATGGCGCGGGCGGTATAAAAACTAAAATCTATTCGAACAGCCAATTCAATCCTCACCCGACGGTGACGTCAAAAATGTTGCTGCCAACGGAGCTGGAGACAGCCATGTCCCCGAAGCCCTTCCTGGCGACGATGACAGAGGTGATGAGGTCGGGCACCGAGGTGCCGGCCGCCAGGAGCGTCAGCCCCATCACCTCGGGCGGGACCTGCGCCGTCGCTCCCGCCACGTTCGCCCACCACACCATCAGGTACGAAAAAAACGCTATCCACACTATCGACCCTATGAACGTCACAGGGAACAGATTCTTCCCTGTAAACAGAAAGCGAAGACGACGTAAGTAGGCGGAGCGCGCAATGCGTCTGAAATACCACTCCAAAAAAAGTCATGGCATCTTTTTTTCTTTATTAAGTACTTGTGGAAGAAATGGATTAATAAATCCTTCACAACAGTTTGATGCATATCTGTATTCAATAGTTGCATAATTATTTATGAAGTAACAAGTAAAGTGGAGTTAAAAGCGTGTGATGTAAAAAATTAAGCAATCGCCCTGGTTTGTTGCTATCATTTTTCGATTTCAGTCGCAAACATAGCGGTTTTGTGATTGATTAATCATGTTTAGACAGCTAGAACTTTTGGAGTATGTTGATTTTGGTTGATTGCTTGTGGTTTGATTTTAGGTGTCAAAACGTGCATATTGTAATCGCAAAACCACCATATTTTTTATTGCAAGTGAAATATTATAGAAATAGCCCTTCTGATTTCAAATTCTCATCAGATCTTAACCTAGTTTTTAAGGGACACCTTAAAGCACAAAAGCTCTCATTTTATATGTATATTATAACCTTCCCATAAGATTCCCCGGCCTCGCATGTCTCCCAGAGAGGTAGGCTTTGCTGTGATAATGACACAAAACCTATGCCTCATCCACTTTCACCTTCAAATCCTATATATTAATGAATTAATGAATTAATTTTATTGAAAACTTTGTTACTTATTTCTAATACAAAGAGCTGCTGGCTTCTGATGTAGGATAAACCTGTGTTTCTGAAGCCTGTATTCCATTAGGCAAGTAACAGAATTCGTATCCGGTAACAGAATCATAAAATCGACGGACATACTACTGTAGGGATGCAGGGACCTTTACTTCTTTGTAATCATGTAGAAAAAAAATATTATCAACCTGATTTTAACCGACTTCCAAAAAGGAGGTTATGAATTCGGTTGTATGTATGTTTATTTTTTGTTATATTTTGTTTAGTAAAACAATATTATATAGATACCTCTCGGAGTTTTGGTGTCCGGGAGGGTGATCCATAAGGGGAAGACAATTGGTGCGACCAACACATACGTCAGTCGCTTTCGGAAACCCGAGGGCCAGGACAAGTCCACTGGAGTCATGTCCTCCTCTAGGTCTCCTATCTGAAATATCAATGTCACTTCAAATGCTGATGTTTGTCAAAAGTTAACATCAATTTGTCCAAGAATAAGCATGACTATTCCTAAATAGTCCAAATATGTATAATAACGCGAGTGTGAGTTTGTTTGTTTGTTCCTGTTTTTTTGTTATTATTATTTATGTTGCGTGATTTACCCTTTTCCGAACTGAACAGAAAATACTTCAAGGTGTTAGAGGTCAGGTGCTCGCAAATATAGGACAGCGGCATTTTCTGTCTTCGGCATTAGGTAATAGCTATATACGAAAATGTCGGCTGGCAATTTTAATTATTAGGAACGAGAATTTACAATACTGTAGGTATCACTTTAATAAGAGATTTTTAATTAGATACTGTTTTCTTATTCTGGGTACTGTTCTTTGGAGTTTAAATTTGAACCCGCTTCGAAAACTGACCTCTTCTATAGCATCTAATTGTACATCAGCTAGGCCTCCATTGGGCAGGTCCAGCTGGGTCTCCTTCGCCGCGGCGACCGCAGCGGAGTGCCTCGCTGCAGCAGCGCCCGCGCCTCCCGCCGCCGGCTTGGTTGCTTCCAGCAACACCTTCAGTGATGCTATCGCATGCAGCTGGGTCGCTTTCTCGTCCACTTTCCCTGAGGATAGCAGTACTCATTTAATGAAAGATGAAACTTCATTTCTTAGGTAAATCAGTGACGTATTCTTTCAAAGAACTAGGTAGGTATCTATAGACACTTAAATAAAATTGTGTTATTAACTAGTGGATCCCCCACGATTTTATTTGCATTAATTTCGGAGTTCCTGTAAGAATTCCGGGATGAAAAGTACCCTATGTCACTCAAGAACACTGTAGCTTCCTGTAAAGAAGTACTTTTTGAGTTTATCCATTACAAACAAGCAAAAATACAAATACCTTTTTAACAAATAAATCTATACTTATAATAAAACTGTAGAGAGGTCAATTCTGTACATTGAACATTACTCAAAAACGACTGAACGGATTTGGATGAAATTTGGCATGCAGGTTGAGAAGGACACAGGGTACATTTTATCCCGAAATTCCCGCGGGAACCTCGAAATTACCGCGGGTTAAACCGCGGGGCACAGCTAGTTTTAAATAATTGAACTTAGTTAATTTTAAACACATTGTAATACTTTCCATTGCATACATATAACGCCTTATAAAGCATAGCTAATATGTGTATCTTGCCTAATTTTAAAATACACTTACCTATACTTCTGTACTAAATACTAATACTCGTATTTTAAGAAGAAAGAATTGATTAGATATTTATTTATTTACTAGCTGTGCCCCGCGGTTTCACTCGCGGTAATTTCGGAGTTCCCGCGGAAATTCCGGGATAAAAAGTACCCTATTTCCTTCTCTGTACCCCTGATAACCTGCATGCCAAATTTTAGTAGTAGAACCGCGGGGAACAGCTAGTTAAATATAATTGAATAGATAAAATTATGTAGTCGAAGGTGCTTGTGACTTCCCAAGCTTGTTTAACTCGCTACAACCAAGTCGCGATGCAATCGATAGTGCCTTTTGACGCTTGCTTTTGATAACTTGCTGCAGTGATCACGTTCACAATAAAATTTGCTATAACTCGCTGACCCATATTTCGAATAGTGCTATACAACCCTGACTAATGATAAAAATAAGAATATGAGTTTGTTTGTTACGCTTTCACGTCACAGTCACATAACTGATCATCATGAAATTTTGCATGTACACATTGTGTAGTGAAATATATACCAATGAATAAAAAGAACAGTTTTTCAAAACTTTCCAGCTAAAATTTATAGATGCTCAGAAATTCAGACTCGGAAATTAGCCCGGTTGAAACTGCCGGGAACACTAATATAATACTACACTATATTGTGTAAGATTACCAGATCACGATCTTGAAATATAACTACACCTTTTTGAAACAGCCTGTATAAACAAAAATTAATGGCAAGCTCAACTATACCAAATTGAATGATTGTTTTTTTAATTGTCAGAACAAGGTTTGTTTGTATAAAAGAAGATTGGAGTTCCTGCAGGAATTCCGAAACTCACGCGGGTGAATCCCCGAAACGGTTGGATCAATTTTGACGGGACTTTCACTGCTAATTAGCCGATGTTGCAGTTATTTATGCAAATTGGGAGTTCCTGCGAGAATTCCAAAACTCACGCGGGTGAAGCCGCGGGGCACAGCTAGTAGCTGTATAAATTTGAAATTGGTTCAACGTGTAAATTTATGTCAGCAAAGACAGTTAACTGACTTCAAGGTAACCGACTCAGTCGATAGTTCACGCGGCAAGCAAACTCAAACTAGATATCACAGACTTGAGACAATAATTGAATAACGGTTTACTGTAATTTAATCGCAAATTCATCTCTTCATCTTAATCTAATTAGTTGCGAAGTTCATGAATTATATAATACTAGCTGTTCCCCGCGGTTTCACCCACGTTCCTCCTTTGTACCCCTGAAAACGTGTAGCAGGTATGCAAAAGGAGATTGAGCTGTAATACATGAATCCATCCCAAACCTTTGCGTGGATGACTTCTTTTAAGGTTATCATATAATAGCTGTAGCTCGCGGTTTCACTCGCGGTAATTTCGGAGTTCCCACGGGAATTCCGGATTAGGTACAATATAACCATTGTTACTCAGGGATAATGTAGCTTTCTAATGGCGAAAGAATTTTTGCAATCAGTCCAGTAGTGTTAGTGTTAGTTTTGAGTTAAATCGAAACAAACAAATAAACAATTTATTTATTTACTTGTCGTAAATATCGCAATATGCTTTTTTTAGATTTCTCTACGTCCTGAAGCTCGTTGAAGTTCGGTCGAAGGTTAATCAACATCATCTATTCCGTCTTGAATCTTTAAAATAATCAAAGCATACGGAACCTCTTTCCATTCTATTCTAGGATCTTGAATACAGCCCTTCTCATTGTAAAGTGTAAAAGATCTTGACCTAGTAATAGTGATACTAGTAGAGCTAGTAGTAACCTACTCTAATAAACTTAACCTAAATAAACTGCCGCTGTAGAATTATTTGAGAGGATAAACTAAAGAGATACTGGAAAACCTACAAAAGCTTCCTCTAGATTAAAAATGACTAGATATATGTGCTAGTTATGTGTGGAGTTATTGTGTATTATATTTTGTGTGTCCTTTCTTTATTTATTTATTTTGCACTATTAATTTATTATTGCTAGTGTGTATGGTTTGTGTGCGCCCGTTCGTCTTGCGTGGTATTTGTAAGTCACTATGGCCTTGACTGAAAACCAGCGTCGTGAGTATTCCCACACTCACGACATAATGCTGAGTCAAGGACCATTTTGAGCGTGGAGACACCACACAAGTGACAAAATATATTATTGTTTCTTGTTTAGTTTTGTTTCATTTTTCCTTGTTTTGTTTTTATTTTTTTATTTTTTTCTTTATTTCGTTATTATTTATTTTGTTATTCTTTAATTGTTTAAATTTATTTTGTTATTCTTTAATTGTTTTCATTTGTGTTGTTCTGTATGTGTTCATTTGTGTTGTGTTTCTCCTCTTGCTTAAATAAATCTTTCTTTATCTTTATCTTTATATAATAATAATAGTAATAATAATCTTCATTTTGTCCCACAAGTAAATACATAAGGTGGTTACAAATAAAAAGTTTTAAAAGTAGAGAGCATACTTTGTGGGAGCCAGGAGCCTAAACTAGGCAAACCCTGTGTCATAGGATATAGGATCTCAGGAAAAGAAACTTAACTTTATAAAAGTAACTTATAATCTTAATACTAATGTGTGTGTGTGTATCTAATATATAAAATTCTCGTGTCACAATGTTCGTTCCCATACTCCTCCGAAACGGCTTGACCGATTCTCATGAAATTTTTTATGCATATTCAGTAAGTCTGAGAATCGGCTACTATCTATTTTTCATCCCGGAATCCCCGCGGCAACTCCGAAACTGGTGGAACCGCGGGGCACAGCTAGTATATCTATACTAATATTATAAAGGGCAAAAATTTGAGTGTTTTTGACGTTGTAAGGGGTAATCTCTGGATCTACTGAACCGATTTTGAAAATTCTTTCACTTATAGGAAGCTACAGCTAGGGTACTTTTTAATTCCCGGAAACCGCGAGGGTCAGCTAGTACATGATGTATTTATTTTGTATTCGATGCCATCGTTGGTAAGGCAATGGTTTTTAATTCTATTCATAGATATAATATACAGTAAAACCAGGATAGTTGCCCTGGGGGTATAGTTGCCCCGATCGTAATTACTCTAGTTTCGCAAATGAATCGCGTGCTATTTTATTTATCTATCAAAAGACTTTCCAACTACTATTAAGTGGACCGCGTCTCATGTCTCTGTGCGATTGCACGGGAACGCAAGGTGAGATCAAAAATTTTTCGGGATAGATGCCTTGTTTCCCGGCGGGTCGTCTATCCTAAATGTAATTTATATGGACTAGGCAACTATCCCATATTATATGGGATAGATGTCACAAAAAGTAGAGGTCCGTAGAAATCGCTAATACTCTGGAAATTTCAAAGATAATGTCTTTTACATTTAATAAATTTGTAGATAAAGAACCAAAGTACTTGCCAGTTTAAAAAATAAAATATTTTGATTTATGTACTGGGAGATATAAAATGATTTCGAAAAGTGTGGCAACTATCCGGGTTTTACCCTATAGATAGGGAATCAACCGGGTTTAAATCCGGTGGTTGGGTTAAACACCCAGTTTCCTGGGCGTTTATCGAGTTTTAATACTACAGCACGGGTTTAAAACCGGTTGATGCCTCATCTATATTTGGATGCAGATAAGCAATAAAATGAACCCACAAAATTTAGTTATTGAATGGGGATGTGGACTACTTTTGAAAATCAAAATTGTAATTAGTCCGTCAGTTAGAAAAAAAAACAATAGACACGAATTATTCGCTTTTTCAAATAAATTAAAATATACAGAGATAAAGCGCATTAAAGCTTCAGGTGAGGGGGTCGTGACGTCACTAACCGTTAAAACCGCCATACAAACTGTCAGAATAGTGACGTCACGCGAAATTTCAACTCAATATATCGCCGTTATTTTTTGATTACGTAAAAAAAGAAAAAATACGTGTCCAATATTTTTTAATAATGCCCATTATTGATACAGAACGATTTATTGCGAGTCAGAGAACTTTTTTTAATTAGGTATGTGTTTACCTCATTACATTGTTTAAATATCTAACAAAAATAAAAATTAGTTAACATGCCCATTATTGATACAGAACGATTTATTGCGAGTCAGAGAACTTTTTTTAATTAGGTGTGTGTTTACCTCATTACATTGTTTAAATATCTAACAAAATGTTGAACATAAAAAATTTTGACACTAAATGGCGTTCTAATTTTAAAACACGTTTTATCAAAATTTCTTCAGTGTGGGTTAATTTATATATTAATTATTGCTTATGTCCATTTAGCATTAAAAAGAAAGACACATTTTATAATAAACACAATTTTTTTGTATTGCACCGCCGCGCAGAAAAATCTATGTAAAATGGGTCATTCACTCACCATAAATTAAAGCGTTCTTGTTTTTTTTTTATTACCTGCATTATTTTTTGTTGCATGAGTTACAGAGAGTTTTAATAAGTCGCTCCATTGAGTTACTCGTTCAACCTTACTGCACTCAGTATAAAATGTATAGATGTTTTTAGTTCATCACTAATTATGGTACCACACAGCTGACCGCAGCCGGGGCAATACTATAGCTGTAGTAACGAGGGTAGAGAGGTGAATGTTGAAGCATATTGTGCTCAGCGCGATTGGCAACGCAAAGCTATATACAAATAAAAGAGTAAGCTTGCACCAATAGTCATATCTTGATGTAGTGATAATAAAAATCAAAGCAGCACTAATTAAGATTAACTTAATCGATTTATTTTATTTTATTCTTTTTCAACCTAAGAGTAGCCATGTGACATCTAGCAGTGAACAGCAGGAACTTTCAAGGGCTATTTAACTATCATCAACATTATTAGCCTGTAGCAATCCACTGCTGGACATAAGCCTCTCTACGAGTTTGACTCGCCTAACAATCCCGGTTTTCGGTCACCCACATCCAGTTGCCATCAGCCACCTATCGCAGATCGTTCGCCTATATCGCTTGCCTAGCCCATTGCCACTTCAGTTTGCTAATTTGATTTATGCTATGCTTTAATAATATATGTTGTTGATTTGACTATGCTATGTTAAACTTTAATGTTAGATAGATACATGGAGGACGACCTCGTCCTCCATGGATAGATATAAAGCAGAAAGAAAATGCATTTATTTGGAGATTTTCTTCCCAACGATCGATCGTTGAATCCAAATTGGCCGTAAATACCTACCTGCCGTGCTGATGCCGTGATCGTCGAATGCGGAAAGCTGTTTAAAATAAATAATCAGCGGAAACAAGTGTAAGCGAAGCGCCGTGCGTACCTAACTCACCGTCGTGCATCGGATCGATGGTGTGTATCATGAGCTGCAGCAGGCCGTGGCGGAACTTGGCGGCGGGCGGCGGGCCCTTGCTGGGGCCGGCCGAGCCGCCGGCGGCGGTGCCAGCCGCCGTCGCCGTCGTCCCCACCGACGTCTCGCTCGACGTCGTTGCGTTGCCGTGCTGCAAGTGTTAAAGCAAATATATATATACAGGAATATTTTTTAAGCAATGTGCAAAAAAATTTTGGTGGTTCAGTATCAGTAATAGAACACATTTCCATTATTTGTTCAAAACTTTTTTATATTTTTTATCCGGCTTTAAATTAGCAAAATATGGGCACTATCTTATTCGTAATAATATCAATGGGCGCGCGCGCCGTGAGGCGTACGCGGGGGTGTTGCAGTGGGGGTGAACGACCTCGATCAGCTCTCGATACATTGACCCACGTTATATATATAATATATAACGCGACGAATAGAGTAGCCAATAAATCAATTGCAAAGTATACATCTTTCGTTCACGATAACTTTACTTTTTTGTACTAAGACTTATCAAAATAAAAAAGGTGTTTATTAAAACTCCTTTAAGTTTAATTTGTAAAAGTTTGCGCACTGAATAAAAAAAAATCCTGTGTGTATTTAGTTGTTGAGATTGGGAATAAATCTTATACATTTATAATAATATATACTATTATATCGATCTGAGTAAGACGATCATCCGAGTTCAGTGCTTTTTCCCCATCCCAGAAGTGCCAAACCCTAAAAAAGTTAACACTTCAAAACAAAAGTAAAGTTAAGTTAGTAAGAGCTATAATTCTATTTAGTTTTAAGTATCGACTGATAGTAGATGATTTTTTTTTATTTCAACATTTATTTTACTGTATCTACTAGTTTGGTACGTTTTGGTAATCGCGTTTCGTAATTACTTACGAAAAAAGTTTTTTTTTCTGTTTCCTAAACATTTATTAATTTTTTTTTGCCTTTTTGGTAATCGGGTTTCGTAATTTATTACGATATACCTATAAGCGATAGACGATTTTTTTCCACTATTTATGTACTTACACTTTTGGATTTCTTTAGACCGAACACAGAACACTCGTTCGCGTTCGGTCAAAGGTTAACCATTATCCTTATATAAAAACAGAGTCTTCCACCGCGTCTGTCTGTCTATCTATCTGTTCGCGATAACTTCAAAACTACTGAACGGATATTCATGCGGTTTTCACCAATAGATAGAGTGCTTCAAGGGTAGGTTTACACGTTATACGTAGGTATAGTTTATCCTGGAATTCCCACGGGAACTCCGAAATTCCCGCAGGTGAAACTTCGGGGGACAGCTAGAAATCCTCTAATTATGAGTTAAATCGTCATCTTTAAAATAATAATAATCAATGCGAAACGTGTATGATACTAAACGTCCTCAAAATATTTTTTTTTAATATTTTAGGTTTAAAGGTTCTGTTTTGGTAACGTCAATGTCGTTATCGTCAAAGAGTTTAGGAAATAACGCCATCGGCCTCGGAAAGGGACGAATTAATAGGGCAGATGGCTAGTTCTGGAATGACTAGCTTTGAATAGCGACGGTAGAGTTAAACAAAATCATTTGTCATGGAAGGAAACCTACACCATACGTGTGTGTCAGCCTCGGACCTTATTGTGTGGCTTGATATAAATTAATTGTTTAGTTTTTAATAGGTACTTTACCTTCGACGCGCCTCTATAGAAGTATATCTTCATAAACGACTATGTTCATCTCAATGGGCATGTTGAGTATTTTTTTAGTCCGTATTGTAGATTAATAAAAAAATATTGAACACGTATTTTTTATTTTTTTACGTAATCAAAGAATAACGGCGATACAGTGAGTTGAAATTTCGCGTCACGGATAGTTTGTATGGTGGTTTTAGCGGTTAGTGACGTCACGACGCCCTCACCCTAAACTTTAATGCGCTTTATCTCTGTATATTTTAATTTATTTGAAAAAGCAAAGAATACGTGTCTATAGTTTTTTAATTATCTGACGGACTAATTAGAATTTTGATTTTCAAAAGTAGTCCACATCCCCATTCGCAGTAGTACGTATTGAACAATATACGTATCGGTTTCGATGTGTTCCTAATTTTTTTATACCGGAGTACTGGAGTATTTGCTACAGACGTTTAAGATGAACGGATTATCATCAATCTTTGACCCATGATTATAATAATAATAATCCACATCACAACACACAGAAATTTGACGAGCCGATTGGCGCAGAGGTCACCATGCCTACCCGCTAATCAAGGGGTTCCGGGTTCGATTCCCGGTGGGGGTGGACTTTGTGTGATGAACACAGGGTTCCATTTTCCAGTCTGGGTGTGTTTATATATCTATAGTATAATATATATATAAGTAATTCTATGTAGTATATACCACGTTTGCTTGGTTTCCATGACACAAGCTAATAATAGCTTACTGTGGGATCAAGTAGATCTGTGTGTTGTGATGTGGATTATTATTATGATTTGTATGCCAGAGAACCCCAGCACTGTAGGTGGTGACTATCATTAACCGGTGGCTATCGTTATCCGGTGATTATCATTATTCGGTGGTATAACCTCAAGTATCCCGGAATCCCGGCGGGAACTTCGAAATTAACGCGAGTTGAAACCGCATGTAGCACCTGGTAAACGATAAATATCGAATCAACAATTTCGTAGCCATCTTAACGATCGGTATTTCCTATAGTGCAGACTGCAGAGGATACAAAAATGCGGTATAGATGCTCACTGCTCGTACATTGGCACCAACATGCTACCAATTAACGTTTGCATGTACCATTAGGTTCTTACCAAGGCCCTATTCACTATGACCAACAACATTCCTCGCCCATAACGCGCGTCCCGAAAACACAATCCCAAATGCTCCAGGTGCCCAATTATTCAATTTCTGTAGTGCTTTATTTTAAAGCGACGTGTTATAGTCTTAGCGAATAAGGGCTCAGATGTTACCTTTATATTGAAACATTAATAAAACTACTGTCATAAGTGATCATAGACAATTTTACTCTGGAACAATTATAACCTAAATGAGGGTTCTCTTCAACAAGACGCATTTAACTCTCCATAGATATAGGTGAAGCCTATTTTTCGGATAGGCGCCTCTGTCCATCCGCACAAAGCATTATGTATAATGCCCTTCCTTTGTAAGTAAGATAATATCATAAACAAACGAGTAAACACTCCTATGTTTTGACAGTAGCTCGCCCGCTTATAAAGGACAAATCAGAAATTCTAAGAATCTAATGGACAGGTAGGTAAAGTTACTATGAAGGTAATGGATTTAACCTGCATCTAGAACATGCTATGTTACTTAAAAATCTTAACTATTAACGAATTTTCTATCACATTCTACAGCAAAGAACTGGAATATAACTCGCTACTTAATAAACTAACAATAAAGAATATGAAATAGCAGCAACTATCAATGTAAAAAGATGGCAATGGCAACAACGTTGTGATTTTATATTCTCTTTGGTCGCAGCATAGATAAATAAAAAAAATCTCTGACGTCTATATAATACATTGAATAGACAATCTAATACAATAGACTTCAGTGAGAATGCTTCAGTGATTATATTTTCTTTGCTATATGCATCAAATTAAGGCATTGTACGAGTACCTACTACCTACCTCAGAAGAATTGGTACTGTTATTGTTCTGAGCTACCTACCTGGGTACTAATAAGTTATGCACATCCTATGTCACCTATTTGAAACACGATTTATGTCACATAACCAAGCAGCTAATAAAATATTACATTTTTCTTAAAACCCACTGTTGACGCAGTGATCATATTCTCATTGATTTTTCTGATGCTAAATAAAACGTAGTGATTATAATCATATAATATTATTATTATTTATGCTAGAGGAAACATCGCTGGAACTTTATTGAACGTATTTTGGATAATATTGTTAAAATTATTTTATTGCGAGTAATATTTTATAAGCTACTTACAGAAGTAAGTATTTTTACATAACATAATATATTACATCATAAAATATATGAATCACATTAAGTAAATACCTAATTTAAACGCATAGGACGCACGGGTGGTATTCAACTTGATATTGATTTCACCTAGATATTTGAAAATCCTTCAGTACCTAGCAGTTTTGATAATGGTGGATTGGCAAAGCAAGTATTCAACATATTCATGGCTGTATTATTAAGGAATTTATAGTTGCCACTTACCATACGTGTTCAACCTATATCAGTATTTACTGTACCAACCTATAACGTGTTAATCTTAAGTTATTTTTCTTTACATTTAAACTTTAAGTTAACGTCTAAATTTGGTTTTTGATTGGTTTCACAGATATTATGTATCATCAACATGTCAATGAAGTAAACGGTATAAATTTGGCAAATTATTTACCTGAACAAAGGTCATATAATTCGGTTATTTATGTTCACAAAAGATTATTGAACAAACATCATCATAGCAAACGTACAGAATTCAGAGAAAATAACGAGAATACAAATGAAAAGAAAAGAATAGACAAAGTTGTGAGCTTGCAACTACAGACAAAGAATACTGAACGTGACAAGAAAATAGATAAAGAAAAACTAAACAACGATTCAATACTAGATCACACTATTAATTTTGCTAAAAACATAATTCCTATGGCCATGCCTCCTGATGGAGTGGAACACACAGTTCCAGTGTTTTATACTGTTAAAGCATGCCAAAAATCAAAGAATAAATCTCATAAGCATCGGGAATGTAATCCAGATCAAAATTACATTAAAAATACGTACGATAAAGATAAAATTTTAAAATCAAGTTCAGATAAATTCCGAAAAGAGGCGGTCAAGACTAAACGAGAAAAATACGGTGATAAGTTACTCGTTAACGACTCCTCACAAAGCAATACTGTTGATGAAATAAATATCAATCATTTATCACCCTCATCGTTTTCTGAAAATTCAACTAAAAAATATCAAAGACATAAAAAAAACCAAAAGACTCGTAACGTTTTAGCGTCAGAATCACTCGAGGCTTTGGCAAATGAAATGATTAATACATCTAGCAAAACTAAGATAAAAATTCATTTGATGGGTGAAAAGGATAAAAACATTTTTTGTAAAAATTTACAAATCCCAATAGTGCAAGCGATTAAGGATTGCTTGTTAGAATTAAACAATCACGATGCAAATACTAACGAGATATATAACGTGCAGAAAATTGTTAGACACAATTCACAAAAATTGGAGAATATTGTACAAAAGCTAGCGTGCATTGAAAATAAATTAAATATATTATCAGTTGGCGTCGTAAATACTCCCGGCCGCCAAGCTAGTCATAAGCAACGTTCCGCGTTGGAAGATTTAGAGGAAGATATTGTAGAGGCAAGAGGAATTAGTAATTCAGAAGGAGATTGGTCAAATGAGCAAACAAAGCCGAACCAAAAATTTTACAAAGATAAAAACATTAAAGTTAACATAAAGCCTGGTTTTAAGAATGATACAGATTTGGTAAGAATAGAAGATCTGGGACGTGGGGAAGAAGATACATCCGATTTTTTGAAAGAATCCTCATCAGTAATTCAGCTAGGTGTTGCAGAGTCCGATTGCCCCATCAGAACACCAACAAGATTTTGTTGGACTGAAACTTCCAGAACCATTAGAAAGAATCTTTAGATAATTTACTGTATTTTAATAAAGTATAATTGATATGCATGTTATAGTGGAAATAAAAATTAGAATTTTGTACAGAAATAACTTCAATATTGTCATTCCATGATTGAAGAACGTTAGGTTGTCGCATATCGTATGAGTTTATGAATGTGAGTAGGTACCTAAATTGCTGTCGTTTATTCTTACATGTATTTTAGCCGCTGCAATATATGGGTGTATTAAAGAGTAATGTTTTAGAGATAATTACCAATTACCATGTTACTATTTTCGTCCAATTATTTATCTATACTAATATTATAAAGTGCTAAAGTTTGTGAGCTTGCGCGCTTTGTGAACTTAATGAACTGGTTTTGATAATTATTTCACTTATAGGAAGCTACGGTAGCCCTCAGTGATATAGGGTACTTTTTATCCCGAAATTCCCACGACAACTCCGGAATTACCGCGGGTGAAACCGCGGGGACAGCTAGTTGTATAACAGAAAACATACAGTATATAATTTACCCAGTACCTACGATAGGCACTTATGTGCTTGCTCTTTAAGATAGAGCTAATATTATTTCTGCGCTAGCTTCAGCCGCTGTGGGACTGGGAGATTTCTGTAGAGTGACAGTGGTGCTGGTAGACCTCTGTAGAATGGCCGCTGTGAGACTGGGAGACCTCAGCTTTTACGAAATATTTATCTAATCATTTGTTAGTCAGTCTTTGAATACCTACCTACAGAAAGTTTGGAGTTAAAACATAATTACCATGGTAAGTTGTCAAGCTTTTCCGAGCTTCAAATATTATACTTTTGACTCAACGATTAGCTCATAACATAAGCATAACGTATATTAGGAAAGAGACAAACAAAAATGTTTTGTGTACTCGTAGGTATAGTATATAAGAATTGGTATTTCGTGCTAACAAAATAGTTGTAACCTGTATTTTTCAGTATCGCATGACTACCTTACATAAAACAATCGCGGTCGATGCTTGTCATTCTAGCCTTAATTCGTGGTAGAATATCTATCCATAAACAAGTTGTTTATTTCTTTTATTTACGCGTGTGTCTATATTCTCAAATAACACTTTCTGGTTATAGTCAGAGAGAAGGTAATCACTACGTGGTTATAGTGTCCCGCCAGCTCAGAAGAATTCTTCTGAGCCCGCCAGACTCCGCACAGATGCCACGTGCCTAAGCGAGCTTCGAGAAAACACCGATGAATTTCCATAGACATTTAATTAGAAACTAGCTGTCCCCCGCGGTTTCACCCACGGTAGGTCAGGGGCGGATCCAGGATTTGGTTGAGGGGGAGGCAATTTGGTTGCACCATGAAATTTTTTGAATTAACAGGATAGACAAAAAAGTCCATTAATAAAATTTAAGTGCTTCATATTGAGAGCATCTGAATTGAGCTTATGTATGTATTATATTATCTGTGTGTATGTTTCGCGATTTTTTAACCGACTTCCAAAAAGGAGGAGGTTACGCATTCGGCTGTATGTTTTTTTTTTTATATTACTCGAAGCTAGGGTTGGAACGATTTCGAAAATTAATTTTTTGTTTGAAAGCGTATACTCCCAATTAGGTCCTATTGCCACCAAGTGGGATCTGATGATGGGATCTTATGGTTTAAGAATCTTTATTATCCTCAAAAGATCTTGGGGAAATCGTGGGAACTCTTCAAAAACAATAGGCACACCTATAGCGATTTGGGTATATTTTATAGTAAATCGTTCATTTGCTTTCGGAAAGCAAAATTTGAAGAAGTGGAACTGATCATGAAGACCACAAGTGTTCATCGGAACTACTCAACAATAATACGTATTTCACGGGTTTCGATTGGACCGATTTAGAAAATTGATTTTGTTGTTTGAAAGGGTATACTCCCAAGTTGATCCCATTGTCACCAAATCGAGAACCTGATGATGGAATCATGGAGAAATCAAGAGAACTCTTCAAAAATTACAGACACACCTATAGCGATTTTTGTATTTTTTATAGTAAATCGTTTATTTGCTTTTGGAAAGCAAAATTTGAAGAAGTGAAACTGATGATGAAGACCACAGATGGTCATCGGAACTACTCAATAAAAGGTATTTCACGAGTTCCGATTCGTTAACTTTAATATAGTTCCTAAATAATTTATGCTCGTCACAATGTATATGGTAAAGTGGAACTGATGATGACGTACCAGGAGAACTCCTCAACAATCAACGTCGCTGTCGTCCCGTCGGTAAAAGCAGTATTTTGTAAAAGGCGATGAGCAATTGACATTAGGCTATTGTAACTTAGATAAATTTACAAACGGACTCACTTGAAAGCAAGAAATAAACAAAATTTTAACAAAAAAATTAAAACCGACTTCCAACAACACAAAACTAAAAAGCTAAAAATAACAAAATATCGATTTTATCCAACAGACAAAAATACACGTAAGTTTATTTTTGGTAGTTATTACCAGTAGTTATTATACCAGTACCAGTAGTTATTATTGGTTTATTCTACCACTTGACTACTATTATTATTTGAAGTCGGTGACAAGCCAAATATGGCGTAGGTACATGGGCTAAGTCCAGTCCCGCCACGAGTTCGTTGTGAGCTGAACAACCCAAGTGGGTAGACGTAAGCGGGCTTGGCACCGAATTTAAATCAAAAAGTGGTAGCACAAACCAACAATAGTATTACGTCATGTATTTTTGTCTGATGGATTAAGTCGGTATTTTGTTATTTTTAGCTTTTTAGTTTTATGTTTTTCATATTTAAAAAAAATGTGGTGTCGAAAACGATAGAGCTTAGGTAGGTATAGCGGTTTTTGAGTACGATTCTCTGTAAAATCAAAGTTTTTTTAGTATTTCATTATTTTCAACTTGTACTTTCATGCATAAAATAATCTACATGGAAGCTACAACAGATAAAAGTAAAAAATGAAAAATTTACGTTCCAGCGAATCTGACCTGAATTAACAACTTTAAATTAAAATTTTGTAGGTTTGTATCTATAAAGTGATAGGAAAATAATGGGAAGTGTTATGGTTAATAGCGATTTTTTTACTAAACTGAGAAAAATACCATCAGAGCCCAGAGGACATGTGATGTGATAAAAACGTGTTTCGTGATCAAAAGAACAAAGAACTACCTAACTACCTGACGTAGCTTCACGACCGACATAAAGCAATCTGAAACTTTCTTTGAAGTAAGTCGGTGATTTGGGATCCCTCAGCACTTTAAAGATGGTACAAAGAATATGTGTAGTGCGCCTGGCGAATATATAAAGCACACACATTTTGCAGCCGCTCCAACTTATCGCGTTACTATGTCTAGTTGTTGTGTACGTATGCTGTAAATCTTTGTGTTGTGTCAAATAAAATTTTTTCAATTTCAATTTTCAATTTCAATTACTCTTCTGTCAGATTCATACAGCACACATCGGCGTAAATAAAAAGGAGAAGGTTACTCCTTGGATTAGTAAAATGAGGAGAAAATTTGGGAAATAACGCAGAAAACTCAGAGAAGTGAATAATTTTCGTCCATATGACGAGATACGGAAAAATAGGTACTATTGAAACAAAAAGATGTTTTTGACCATAGAAGATTTTAAAATTTACAGTCAACAGAAGAAAAATTTGATAAATTTTGGAAATTTGCCCAAAATTTTTTCCAAATCCGAATTCATCGCGCACCGCACGTGATAAAAGTCGCCGACTATTTTTTGAGCACAGAGGTACAATATGACGGGGAATAAAAATCGAAATTCTATTAATTCCATTTAGTTCGTCAGTTACATATAACATAATATAAATAAATAATATGGATAGATTTGCTTTGAACGTGGAAAAAGTAGAAGAGTTAGGTACCAACTAGTTTTGGGAAGTGAAATCACAATAGCTTACTTCCAAGTCTCAAGGATGTTGGATGAAGTTAAAGAAAAGGGATAGAGAAACTACATATATAAGGATAATTGTAAAAACATATATACAGCCAAACACAGAAAATTCTCCTTTTAAATGAGAAATATACCATACGGCACGTAGTTTCAAAACAGAAAATTTGTTTTAACGAGAAAGAATTGACAGAATTTGTGTTTGTTTTACAATAATAGATACAAACTTCCATAGGGGTTCGTTACGAACTAATAATTTATAGAGTTTTAAAAATGAATATTTGTTCGTTCATTCAGGTTCATTCGTATATTTCTATTCAAATTACGATGAAACTTTTGTGAAAAGCCACAACCTTGCGAAGATTTTTCTAAGGTCTAATTAAAGTAGGTACCTATTTAGGTCTTCAGGGGGGGCAATTGCCCCCAGTGCCCCCCCCCCTGGATCCGCCCCTGCGGTAGGTAATTTATCAATGTTTAGGTTTTTGCTAATGCAAAAAAGATTCGTATTATTGAACTGTTATTATTGAATATTATTGTGTTATCCTACTCGTGAACAATTTTGTTCAATGCTGAAACATATAAAAATAATATACCTTAAAGTGCCGGTTTTGGGCAGATTTGTTATATCTACTAAGTATTTCTTGTGTTTTTTTTTAAGTATATACCTATGTAGTATGCACATGCTGCAGAATTTCAAACTTTTATCTACTGCTCAAACTATCGATTATTTTAATCTAAAATCTTTGAAGATGATATGATTTTTCTTAGCAAAAGGCGCTAGTGTGAGCGGACGCAGACTCTTGTTACCTCTTGTTTTCTAAATCTAATCTAATATATATAAATCACGTGTCACGTTGTTTGTCCGCAATGAACTCCAAAACTACTGAACGGATTTTGATAAAATTTTGCAATCATTTATAATATGGTCCAACTTAAAAGATAGGATAGTTTTTATCCCGGAATTCCCTCGGGAACTAAAGGACATAGAATACTTTTTTCCCGCAACCTCCGCGGGAACTCCGAAATTACCGCGGATGAAATCGCGGGGGACAGCTAGTACCTATATATAAATTCTAATTTTATTTTACTGCGTCGTGTCGTCTGGTAAATGAAGTGGGGCGGCCTGTAACTCATTTACGTCCCTAATGGAGGCACGATACTACTTGCAAGTCACCTCTTTCCTATAGGAACATGATTACTTCGACCTCGAAGCGTTCTGATGGATGGTGGGAGCCTAATATTATCATCCACCTCGCGCCTCTGTCACTCTCGATACAGTGTTAATCGAATAAATCCTTACTAATATTATAAATGCGAAAGTGAGTTTGTTGGTTTGTTTGTTTGTTACGCTTTCACGCCTTAACGGCTCAACCAATCGCCATGAAATTTTGCATGCACGTTGTCAGGGGTACAGAGAAGGACATAGGGTAGGTACTTTTCATCCCGGAATTGCCGCCGGAACTTCGAAATTACCGCGGGTGAAACCGCGGGGAAAGCTAGTATCAATATAAATTATGACTGTATCTAGACATATAAATAAAATTGAAGTGTTTGTATTAACAGCTTTACCAGCTTTAACAGCTTTACAACCAAATTAACAGCTTTTCACAAAAGGCATACAAAAGTATACACGGTATTTAAAAAAAAAATCGTCTGTCTGTCTGTTTGTTCTGGCTAATCTCTGCAAAGGCTGGACCGATTTTGACGGTACTTTCACTGGATAGCTGATGTTATCAGGAGTAACTTAGGTTACTTTTATTTAAGAAAAAAAATAGTTCCGCGGGAATTCCGAAACTCACGCGGTGATTCTCCGAAACGGTTAGACCAATTTTGAGGTACTTTTACAGCTAATAATTAGCTGATATTATAAGGAGTAAATTAGACTATTTTGGAGTTCCTGCGGGAATCCGAAACTCACGCGGGTGAAACCGCAGGGCACAGTTAGTACTTAAATAAATTTTTTTTCGCAGATTTCCAAGTACCTACCTAATTAAAAACGAATAATCTATTATTTTTCTACTAAATATATTATTTTATACCATTCATATTATAACAAAATTGGGCATTTTTGATTGCGTGCTACGATGCAAGGAATGTGTGGTGGAACCGCCTCAGCTAATATATCTAAGCGATAAAGCTGTCACTAATTAGTATTCATTTACTTCTATTTTATTATAGTGTGAAGCAATAATAATGTAAATTATATTATCAAGCGCTATAAAGTAATAAAATATAAAACAGAATTGATAGTAGAATAGAGTGAAAAGTGTTTAGGAATAGGATGACTTACCAAAGTCTGAGCGGCTGTCTGGTGCTGCAAAAACAGGCTTCAGTCAGTTAAGCCAGTAAAGAAGAGAATGTTTCACTTTCATAGGTGGGAAATGTGAATTAAAAGCAAGACGTGTGTACAGTCGGCATCAGACTTATCTGAGGGAGTTCGAAATATCGACCGCGGTAGGTTATCCTACTAATATTATAAATGTGAAAGTGTGGGTGTTTAGATGTTTGGATGTTTGTTACTCAATCACGCAAAAACGGCTAAACGGATTTGGATGAAATTCTGTATACCCGTGGTCAGGGATACAGAGAAGGGTATAGGATACTTTTTATCTCGGAATTCCCGCGGGAGCTCCGAAATTACCGCGGGTGAAACCGCGGGGCACAGCTAGTTCCCTATAAATGCAAAAGTTAATTTTTGTTTTCAATTCAGTTGGCAAATTAACCAAAAAAAACCTTTGGTCACAGATTTCTCAAGAGAATATTAACGCCTAAAGTATATTGTGAGCGTATAATTAACAAAAGTTATTTAACGTCACAACTTTTATGATTTAATTGCGACTTTTCGAAGTAGAAAATTATTTTTGCAAATTGCAAAAAAAATAACAGAAAAAAAATTAAGTTGCTAAAGTAAAAGTAGGTAGGAACTTAGAAGATTGAAACTTAATTAGGAAAAACTGGATTGAGCTGTAAAATTTCTTATCTCATTTAAAATGGCTGCCCTAGTTATTTAAGACAGGAAGTTGTTAACTTGCTACATATCGTACATGCGACCCGATTGGCGCAATGGTCACCATGCCTGCCCGCTAATCAAGGGGTTCCGGGTTCGATTCCCGGTGGGGGTGGACTTTGTGTGATGAACACAGGGTTCCATTTTCCAGTCTGGGTGTTATATATCTAAAGTATAATATATAAGTAATTCTATGTAGTATATACCACGTTTGCTTGGTTTCCACGACACAAGCTAATAATAGCTTACGGTGGGATCAAGTAGATCTGTGTGTTGTGATGTGGATTATTATTATTATTATTATATCATAAAACAAAGTCGCTTCCCGCTGTCTGTCTGTCCCATGTATGCTTAGATCGTTAAAACTACGCAACGTATTTTCATGCGATGATAGAGTGATTCATGAGGAAGGTTTATATCTATATTTTATCCTATAATTCCTGTGGTCACTCCGAAATTACCGCAGGTGCAACCGCGGGAGCAGCTAGTTGTTCATATAATCTACAATGTAGGTATCGCATGCATATTTCGCCAAGCGGAAAATAGGGCTGCCTGGAGAGCTTTGGTGAATTGTGTCGTCCATAATAGTCACGACCCTCAGTCGTGAGGAAACGACTAAGAAGAAGAAGAACACTCAGATAAAATTGAAGCCGACTGTACAAAGAAGGCAGTTTTGAATAGGGAGCTGAAAGTTGGAGATATTTTGCGTTCATGAGTTAGTAGGATAGGCTTGGCTGCACAGCTGCAGGCAAGATGTATAAAATAGATATACACACCTACTAAAATAACTGCACCGAGTCGTGTTGTGATGCAGTTTTAACCTTCACCATACTACTTGCATGATTGAGATTCTGAATTCGGTACATTTTTGCATATCTTTACAAGTATGAAGTCGCTTCCGCTGTATGTACGCTATAAACTCAAAAACTACTGAACGGATTTTCATGTGGTTTTCACCAATAGATAGAGTAATTCATGAGGAAGGTTTATATCTATAGTTTATCCTGGAATTCCCGCGGGTACTCCGAAATTACCGCGGGTGAAACCTCGGGGGACAGCTAGTATTTTATATAGGCACTCTACATTCTTTGGTGTTACTTGCAAATAAATAAGAACAGATAGAAAAAGTTTACATGATTTTATATATCTGTGTGTCTTTGGGTGTTTCTAACTTTTGTATATTATAATGGCAGCTTTCGTAAATTTGTATCCACATAATATAAGTACACATAGCCTTAAGTTATATTTTTTTTTTTTAAATAGGTTATTTAAATATCGACTAACCCGACTCCCGATGAATAAGTTGATATTTATTTGGTAATATAAATACTATAATGGTATCATTAAACTGCTATTAAATACCGGAAATGGACTATTAGAAAACAAAACTCAATCTCGTTATTTCCGTTAATTGCTGGCCTCTACAGGGCGTAGCACGTAGCAATTATCGTAGATGCTCGTAGCGAGCTGTAGAGGTGGCGTAGACGAACGTGCCGCGCATTCTACGAGGCCACACTATAGTAGTGAATGCTGTAGGTGCTGCAGCCTGTAAGCTAGTATATCTTTTGTGTAAGTGAGTAACCTACATTTTCCTTTGTCGCCTGGAAAATTATGTATTCAGGAATGCGTATTTCAGTTACTTTTAAGTACCTACAGCAGCTACGTATGTGAAATGATTATTAATTCGCTCATTTATGTGACAATCTAATTTTAGATTTAGAAATTTCCTGACATTTTTATCACCATCATCACCATATCAGCCGAAAGACGTCCACTGCTGGACATAGGCCTCCCCAAGGATCACCGCAACGACGTCGACGAATGGCGTCCCGCGACCTTCACCGTGGGTCCACCTCGTAGCAGGCCTACCCGCGGCTCTTCCGGTTCGTGGCCGCCGCTCGGGAACTTTCCTGTCATTAGTTTTTCGAGCGATGTGCCCCGCCCATTGCCACTCGAGGTTTGCTATTCTTCAAGCCGTTGGTAACCTTGGTTCGCTTGAGAATTTCCTTATTTTTGATACGATCCCGCAATGAACCTTCGAGCATAGACATTTTTAATACCTAATTCAAAATATTGTCTTGAACGAGCCAACAAGGCACGTAGTCTAGAATTTGTTGGTGATAGATTTTATTTCTAAAGCGCTTATTACATTTTACAATATGTCAGGCACCAATTTAGGAAATCGGACGGTGTAAACGTTGGTGCCAATTTAGGATCAGTGAGAGCTAGAGAGCGAGTGATCACACTACTCTAAATTGTACCATAATTCGATTAGTTTAGCGTACAATTTAGAGTAGTGTGATCACTAGCCCTTTCTCTCTCACTCACCGATCCTAAATTGGACACCTTTCGATTTCCTAAATTGGTGTCTGACAAATTGTAAAGTGTAATAAGCCTTTAAGTTCTAACCCAATTTCTCATTGTTGGCCTTTCGTTGCGATTACAATCGCGTACGATTAGTGAAAGGCTGTGGCGGTAATCGTTAGATCCGTCGGTCGCACGTGGCGTGCGGAACACGCGAGGGCGGGCGGGGTTGCGTAACCGCGATCGGGTTGCCCAACGTCGTCATAACAACGACGCTCAAACAGCACTCCCGTTCACCTGAGATGATAATCACGATTCACGACCACAACCCCCTTAACCAAGATGACAATCTACAGTCATTACCGTTATAGAAAACTAAGGAAAAATTGTCCAATCAAAAGTCGAATTTCTCATGACCACGTGTTTTATGACGATAAGTTCCTTGGTTTTCTTAAGCGATGACGACAGTAGATTGCCAGCTTGGCTAAGGGTTCTGAACAGATAGAAGAACCGAGTTGATACTCGGTTCAGTGAGAAAACTTGATAGAAACTTCTGTGTCGCCAGACGATTCCCGCACACAATGCTTTTCACCGCGCACGCAATTATTCATATATCTATTATAACATCATTTGGTTACGTATTTACGAAATTGACAGTGCGTGGAATATTGTAGAAAGATTTTGGAAAGGGCATGTTCTAATACTTTCTTTGGTACTTTCTACGACCGAAGCGCGCCTGCTCGACCTAAATTGCCTCTAAAAATATTCTTTTCTCTCTGATCACGAAAAGTCTCAGCCAGAACTTTTGTCGGATTACTTACATAAACGAAGTGCCATATTGGCGAGATTCGGACGTCTGCTGCACACCCACAAGCCAAGCTAACAACACGACAGTGATGCAACTCATATTATTTCTATACGCACACGCATCACCTACTTCAATAGCGTGTCAGCTAGACAACGATCTACCATATTTACGTAAAACAATAACTTTCTAGCTCTCTACACAACAGTTGTCGTGGGGTCAACGTAAAGGAAATGTAACAGTACATTTTTGACGCTGATTGTCAACTTTCTTCATACCGATTGTGGTCAATAAAAGACCATTCGACGTTCATAATATTTCCCATAGAGCATCTGCCTCAAAAGTGTACCTAGTTACTGAATGTGAATGGGTCATGCAATGGCGTCGCGTTTTGCGGGCGAGCTCACCGTCGGCATCAGCTGGTCAGTGCTCCTGACGCGAGTCACCTTGTTCTTGTAGATGAACTTCTTGAACGTCCTCTCGACGGGCTGGTTCCATCGCATGAACATCACGTACGCCCCGTACAAAGAGAACAGCACCAATGCCTCCTGCCAGTAGATCAAGCTGTCCCGGAAACAATATATCAACACGAGGAGGCTGATCGAATAGAAGCTACAGTCACGGAACAGGGGCCACCAGGTGAGCGTCAGCGTCGTGCGCGAGAACAGAGCGCACGCGCCGATCACGAACAGGATGTTGAAGACCGCGGAGCCGACGATGGTGCCGATGCCGACGTCGTCGAACGACACGAACACCCCGATCACGGAGGTGAACAGCTCGGGCGCGGAGCCGCCCGCCGCCATGAACGTGGCGCCGGCGACGTCGTCGCGGATCGCCAGCCGCTCGATGATCGCCTCCAGCGACGGCACGAAGAACTCGTCGCACACGATCGCGAGCGCCACGAACATGTACCCCATGCCGAGCACGTGCAGCAGCACCGCGCCCGAGCGCCGCTGCTCCTCGGTGAACAGGTCCGGGGGGAACAGCGGCGTCTTGTCCGGCTCCGCGGTGGCCGTGGCCGTGGCCGGGGCGGGCGCCGCGGTCGCGTTGGGCTCGCCGGCCCGCGCCGCCGCCAGCAGCGCGAGCAGCAGCGCGCCACCCATGCCGCGCGAGTGGGGGCTCCGAGCACACTGCGCCCCGCGTGCGCCCTGCCTGCGCCCCGCGACCACCCCCCTCCGCGCTGCGCCGCCCGAGTGCGCCCTGCCTGCGCCCCGCGACCCCGCCTCCCCGCGCCCGCGGCCGTTCGATAGCGCCGCAGTGCGCCGCGCCGTCGCCGCCCCCCGCCGCCCGCCGCCCTCCGCCTCTATCCGCGCTCTCGACCCGGCTCTCCCGAGTCCCGATCCCTATTATCAAACGCACAGCGTTGAGCGCACTACGTCACTACGTGCGTTGACTTCGTAGGCTTAGTACAACTTCAATTTCCTTTATTGATGTTTGTAAATTCACACAGGTTCCATCTACACCTGACTGTTCACTAAAGAAATACAACAATTAGCACTTATCTACTGAGCTTCGTATATCCAGGCGAGTAGGTAGGTACCTACCCATAATATAACAGTAGGTATCTATTGAATTCGGAACTCAGTAAGTAGGTCTACCTATCTAACAAGGGTTGTAAACCCTTGTGGGTTGGTATGCAGCACGATAATCATAGTAAAATAAGAATGAAGCAATAATCATACTAAAAATATGTAAGATGCCTTTCCTATTGATACGCCTATACGTTTATACTATTGATATGCCTTTTTTATACTTTTCGTACTATTGATATGCCTTAGGTATCTATTGTACGAGTAGGTACCTACCTACCTACATCATAAATCATAAACTGTCTTCGTACTTCGCAGTTTCACCCACATGAATTGTGGGGTTCCCTCGGGAACTTATATTTTTCCAGGATGAAAAGTACTCCTGTCCTATTTCTGGATCGATCGTATTTCATGATGCGATTTTCAGCTTGTAGCAACACAAGCAAAAACGGCAGGAGGAGATCTTTGTTTTATTGAAATTGGATGTCAGTTATCGTCATTTAAAGGCGTTCAACGATAGGTATACTTTTCTATATCCTACGCTAATATCGAAGCTCCTGCGGGAATTACCTACCTCGTGTTTTTTCTGTACCCAGGGGTAGGTACATAAAAAAACATTTAAAGTAGGTACAGCGTATATTATTATGTAGATAGATACTAGCATGGTTTAGGCGTAAAGTTATTTTTTCATTTACCTATATTATTAATTTAAAAAGTCTATGAATTAGGGCAACAGACTTTAGCCTAAGTTTTTGCATGATGCGCTACAAAAGTATTTTGACTATTTTGTTTTCTACGGATATTAATTTTTTATTTCTTTTCATTGAAATTTATGTTTTTATGTGGTTTTTATAAGAAATTAGCAGTAGTAGTAGCAGATTGTAAAATTCAAAGCTAGGTATTTTCTGGTTTTTGGCTAAGGGCAAACAAATCACTTACGGCAACCGTACGGCAACACATCCATTGGGTGTCATTGACCGATTGACTGATGTCGTAAGTCAACGTCGAAGCCAATTAGAGATGTGCCAACTCGGAAAAAACACGACTCGAGTTAAGAGTTAAAATTCAGGTACCTAACTCGAGTTTAGTTCGAGTTACACAACTCGAGTTAGCAGAAAGAAACCAAGATTATGATTTACTTTTTTACATAAGTATTTGTTCTTGCATCTCAATTATCATTGAAAAACTTCGTAGGTAGGATTGAAATAAAAAGATTTTTATGATAGTTACGTACATAGTTACATACATACATATATAACAACAAGAAACCAAACCATAACACTGACACCGCAAACTTAATGATTTTATTTGTTTTTTATTTTTTTTTTTCGTTTATTCAGGACAACAACAGCTACAAAAACATATAATAGATTTAGATTACAAGATTACACTATAAGCCAATAATAGTTACCCTTATATAAAGTACAGAATAAATAAAGTACAGAATATATAAAGTACAGATAACATAATATCTTATTACCTCAAAGGTCAAATCTGAAAAATTGTGAATTTGACCAGTGAATAATGTAGGGTATGTTCTTATATAAACTGCTAGCACTCTTAAAAACATCAGTGCTCGCAGTACAAAAATGGCAACGATTATGACAACATACCGCCTACTGCGAATACTGTAGCAGTATAGGTACTGAAATTTATAACGGAACGAATTTCTCGTCACTGCGACCACTGGGCCAATGTGCTAGATATGATCGGCCAACTTCAAGTCATCGTTGGTGTCATTCGGTTGATGCAATGGTGGGATTATTAAAACAAAAAACGATCACCCAATGAACCAATGAACGAATCGCGCTCTAGTTGATTTACCGCCAGCCCAAACACGTGTTAGGGAGAATTCAGCTCAAGTTAGAGAGAATTCGACTCGATTTAACTCGAATTAAGCACAACTCGAGTTTACTCGAGTTAGTAATTTGAATTGACAGTTGACACATCTTTATCGCCATTGTGATCGCCATTGCCCGTGATTTCTTGGCTCAGTTCTTACTTCTTGGTTTTCGTGGGGTTTCATTTTCAAATGAGTAAATGAGATTAGTTGCGAGGCTTAAGTTACACGTATTTATTAGTTCTTCGTAGATTTAACGAGCACACTCAGTCTTCAAGATGTGGCTTGAAGAAGCTGATGGCTTCGCCGAAATATTTAAAGGATATTTGCCCTTTTATTTATTCGTGGCTGTACCGATTTTTATATTAATGTCTCCTGCCATCCCAGTTACAGCTGCCTCGAACGAATTTACAGTGTATAGAATGCAGCAATATGATTTGCATACAGTACCACACGGTAAGTGTAGTGTGTTCCAATTGTAATACATCTTTATCTCAAATATTATATTTTGAGGTTATGGCTATAACCTTGCTCCAGTAAATCTAATAAGAATAGATGTTATAAAGATATTTAACTTATAGTTCCTAGATCGCTAAAACAATTTAGAGATCTAGTATATAATGAAGATTCATACTATATGTGTACTTAACTGAAATTGTTATCAGGATGCCGAAGTGCCAGTATCAACTTGGAGGGCCGTTCCTTGAGGTCATGGAGCACGTCCCGGCACTGTGTCGTGGCTCGCATCCAAGACCTCACGATAGAACAGTTTATGGAGATACGGAGCAAAGCAGGAGCCTTGCTACTTGTACTTCCTAAGAATAGCACCATTTTAACAGCTGAAGAAAAAGAGGCAAGTATTTACCTAGTTTTAACCCATCGGATGTGTGTCATGACAGCTGTCACCCTGGCCACCGTCACATACTAACAAAAAAAATTGGATTTCTGTGGGTATATGGAAATATCCACCTACCTTAAGAAAAATTATATTTGATGTGTTATACATCAAAATTTTCGTTTTTACATACGTCTTCTAAAAAATAGCAACTTAAAACTACTACTTACCTGTGATTTTGAAGATATTTTTTTTTTCCGAAGATGGTGGTTTTTTTTCAAATCCGTGAAAATTCATTCACGATTCGATCACGATTTGCACTAAATTTATAGCCACATATCACATACACTAAAATGTAACTGGCCAGTATAGGCGTCGATTTTATGTAATTACACCATCACAAAACTAATAATCACTTTATAAAAACTATTTATTGACGAAATTCTTGCCGGCCAGTAGTAAAACTGCCATGGCGGATCGTTTCCCGGGTTGGAAAAAAATGAAAATTTAGTTAATTCACAAGATTTAACACCAATAAAATATGTGAAATGATATCTTGAGTAAATTTGCTACATAACAATTGATTCTTCGTAAAGTTTTAAACAAATTAATATTAGAAAAAAAAGATAAATATTTAATATTTTTTTTGTTTGACGGCCATTATCCAAATTATTACATCATCAAAAGTTACGGACTTTTTTTTCTGAAAATTATGTCGTGCTGCTAAAATAAACATAAAAAACAAAAACCTTATTTAATTTCCAGTAATTTGATATATAATACACGATATAAACACTAAGCGATTAAACTATTACGACGTTAATATGCCAGACGCGCCCGGTCACTTACTGACAGAACACTACTGAGTATGCAAAATGGCGGAGTAAAACTCGCCCATACCAACTTATTTTTTTTATTTCCGGGCCGTGTTTGCGATTTTGATTGGTTAAAAATCTAATTTGTATTCTCTATGAGTGTCTCCAGCCAATAAAACTTCTACAGTACTGCCAACTTAAATAGTTCGCCGTAGAAAAAATAAAGAAAACCGCCAAAATTCCTAGGCACTACTGTAGTGCCTAGGACGTTTGAGCGTCAAAATTCCTAGTGACTACTGTAGTGCCTAGGACATTCAAGAGGCATGTAGAATGATATACATTTAGTGATAGTTGAATTTCTTTTATTTCACATTAAATGCAAGTTAGGTTTACTTATAAAACTGTATGTAAGTAGGTATTGTTCATCTAAAAAGATTTTTTAATATGCATATTGTAAAATATAGTCTTAAAATATTATGTAAATTGTGAAGCCTTAGGAGATTCATTTGTGTTATGTAATACAATCACAGAAAAAATCATCATTGTAATACATGAAACATAATATTATGTATGTAATTATTTTTGAATTTTGTCTTAACTCTCTTTAAGTCAACTCTGAATAAAGGTTGAGATTGGAATAGTTGCCCAAAAAATTTAAAAGTATTGGAAAAAATTACTGCTTTATTTTTTTGATGAAATTATTGTACGGACAGAATGAAGTCTGTTGAGTTGGCTGGCATTCTTCTTCTTTTGTTGTTCCCTCACTTAAGAGGATGTTGAGGAGTTCAATAGATTGTTGTAGAATTTCTCCTGTTTTTTTTTTACAAATACAAAAACCCGGAAACCCGCAATGAATTTAATTGTGTGGTTTATTCATGCCAACCTAGCTGCCCTAGGAAGCCCAGCAACTTCCTTATGTCACTGAAGGCGACTTTGTTACTCCTAAGTCAGAACACCTACATGCCAGCTTATCCGCCACATTGTTTCCTCGAGAGTCACTGTGGCCCTCTATCCATTGCAGGGTAATGCTATTTCTCCTGTTGCCTCTACAATACTTTTGACCATCATGTTGGAATGCAGGAGTGCTTCCCTTGCATCTGTTCCACAATCAACAACTTCTCCAACTCATGCATAATAATATTATCTAGTACAATAATATTTTATTGTTTTTAAACAGCACATCCAATTATTGGAGATGGCAATGAGCCAGCAAGAGATCAACATCCCCGTTTACTTTGTGCCATGGTCTTCTGAAATGGAGGATATCTTGAGTGATCTGCAGTTCAGTTTCATCACTGACGATAAGGCTGGCACTGCTCTTGAAGCTGTTATAAACACTGTTTCTTCTAATGGATATCAGATTGGTATGCATTATATTTGAATTGTATGTATTCCGAAGCACAATTGGATATAGATAAGCAATAGTGTGTTAGCCCACGCTGGAGCTATTTTGAGTAAATCAAGTTTTAAAATTATAGCGCCATTTTGTGTCAACATTTTTTTCATGTTCAACATTTTGTAGGTACTTATGGCTGCAATCAGAGTCCTTTTAATGATCTTTACTTTAATCATTAAAATGCGCTGCTACGCTGCGCTGTACAATGTAAACTCATAATTACGAAATGTTCTCTAACCTCCAATAAAGTGTACTGTGTCAAAAACTTAATTTCATGAGTTAGTTTACATGTTTGCTTATCGGCGTCCAATTGTTGTAGAGGTTGGTGAACCTGACTGCTACACCAAGGTCTTATCTTACCCGTAGGTGATAAGGGTAGCCCCTCAGAAATTTTTTATTTTTTGGACTATATTTTACTTTGGAGTTCCTGTGGGAACTTCGAAACTCACCTGGGTGAAACCGCGGGGCACAGCTAGTATCTGTATATATTGCCACTATAGATGGGCAATCAACCCCGTGCTTGGGTTTAAATCCGATAAAAGACCATAAGAGACTGGTTTTTATTGGGCTTACACCATGGACCACCTAAACTTTGGTCCATGGCTTACACCCAAGCATCGGGTTGATCGCCCATTTATCATGGGCTTGTTGACTAAATTTTTTTTTAGTCCATCTTGTAGATTAATAAAAAATATTGGACACGTATTTTTTCTTTTTTTACGTAATTAAAAAATAACGGCGATACATTGAGTTGAAATTTCGCGTGACGTCACTAACCGGTACAGTTTGAATGGCGGCTTATAGCGGTTAGTGACATCACGAGCCCCCAACCTAAACTTTAGTGTGCTTTAATATCTCTGTATATTTTCATTTATTTGCAAAAAAGTAAAAAATACGTGTCTTGTTTTGTTATTTTCTAACTGACGTACTAATTAGAATTTTGATCTTCAAAAGTCGTCAACATCCCTATTTCCACTCTCTATTGGCAGTGGAGCTGCTGATATAGAACTCTATGTGTTGTCTGCAGTGGTGACAGCTCCGACGCCCCACAAGCTGGACTCCAAGCCGGTGACGCTGCACGCCAGGCTGCCGGGCCGCGCGGGCGCCGACACCATCGTCATCGCGGCCCACTACGACTCCTCGGCCATCGTGCCCGTGAGTGTGAACACGTTCTGCACCAGAGTTTAATCATAATGCGCACTAACTTAGCAGTGATGGACCCTTATTCCTTATTAGACCAACAACATTCCTTGCCCATAACGCGCGTCCCAAAAACGCATTTGCAAACGTTCTAGATGCCAAGATATTAGAAAATATTAAACGCCAGAAGAAACGTTGTAAATGTATTTTTTTGCATTAAAACTTCTTACATTACGAGGGAAAGACAGTTTTTGGGGCGCTTATCTTAGCGCGGCGTGATAAAGTCATAGTGAATAAGGGCCCAGTATTAGCCCAGTATTAGTCTACTCCGAGCAAACAACATAAATATTTATTTATATTCATGACTAGCTGTTTCACACGCGCGAGTTTCAGAATTCCTGCGGGAACTATTTTATTTCTAAAATAAAAGTAGCCTAAGTTAATCCTTCAGCTATCTGCCAGTGAAAGTCCCGTTAAAATCGGTCCAGCCGTTTCAGAGATTAACCGAAACAAACAGACAGAAAAAAAAAATTCAAAATAGATTTCTTTTATGTGAGTAGTGTTATACTTTCATATACATTTAGTGAAAAGCTGTTAATTTGGAATTACAAAGAGACACTTAAATTTTATTTATATGTATGTAGTAGGTCTGTACCTACATAATTATTATTATGTATAGAAAAGAGCAATCTATACTAATATTATAAACGGTTAGCTGTGGAATACATTTTAGTTAGTTTTTTCCTCAAATCAAAACTGCTGAAGCAATTTTTTTTTTTTTTTTCATATTTTCGCTTGCAGTTACAGCACGCATTTTTACCTTTTTTTAGGTAATAAAAAATAACTGCGTGACCAATGTGTCGTATTGACTCAATAGTCGAAACGTCGCTTGAAGTCACGATCCGGTACAGTTTGTAGGAGTAGGTGTAGGTAGTTAGTGTGCAAAAATTAATGTAGTTTATTCCGCGTTAATTTCGAAATTCCCGCGGGAATTCCGGGATGAAAATGTAGCCTATTTCCTTTTCTGTACCCCTGATAACGTGTATGCAAAATTTCGTGGTGATCGATTCAGCTGTTTAACCGTGAAAGCGTAACATACAAACAAACTTTCGCATTTATATTAATACTAGCTGTTCCCCGCGGTTTCATCCGCGGAAATTTCGGAGATCCCGCAGGAATTCCGTAATTCAAAGTACCTACCCTATGTCCTCTGTACCCCTGACAATGTGTACCTAAGTATGCAAAATTTCAAGAGATTTCACCGATGTTAATTTCGGAGTTCCTGCGAGAATTCCGGGATAAAAAGTATCCTATGTCCGTTTCCTGGTTCTAAGCTACCTCCCCACCAATTTTCAGCCAAATCGGTTCAGCCGTTCTTGAGTTATAAATAATGTAACTAACACGACTTTCTTTTATATATTTACATATATAGATTAGTAAGGATTTTATCCCGGAATTCCCGCGGGAACTCCGACATTACCGCGGGTTGTGGGAGTAGCTAGTATAGATGTATTTTGATTTCAAGTGTGTGTGTGTGTGTGCGTGCGCGGTGCGCGTGCGCAGGAGTTGTCAACGGGCGCGGACTCGAACGCGTCGGGCGCGGCGGCGCTGCTGGAGCTGGCGCGCGTGTTCTCGCGGCTGTACGCGGGCGCGGCGACGCGCGGCGCGCCCACGCTGCTGTTCCTGCTCACGCCCACCGGCCGCGCGCTCAACTACTTCTCCGCCAAGCGGTGGCTCGAGGAGCAGCTCGACACCGCCGACTCCGCCGTGCTGCAGGTACAGTGGGCCACATAGACACGTATACCAATTTCGTCATCTAATCATAGACAAACTACATACATTCTGTGTGCGAGTGGTAACTTCAACGGATTATCTGCTAGATTCAATCAGTTGGATCTGTTCGATACCAGCGTAGTGGCGGCGAGGAGGATGCTTGGCGACGATTTCTTCCGCTCTTAAAATTTGTTCATTATTTTTGTTTCACTGTATAATTTTTGGGTATAGTATAAACTGTATAAACTGTGTGAAGGCGATATAATGCCGTGTGAACGCTATGTCGATGCTATAAGCTATTTGATAGTGTACTTAATTAGTGTCTACATGTGAAGACCTATCATTAGCATTTTTATTATATATACAAATTAGAATTATGCCGCTGGTCTTCCATATAAAAAAAAAAAAAAATACCACCTTTTACGTACGTACAGTGGGCCACATAGACAAATATACCACCTTTTAAAATTTGTATGTATGTTTTTTTATGCGAAAAACAAATATTGGAGCTGCAATAACGGCAATTTATAACGTCATACAGACGTTTTACAAATATTACAAATTTTAAAAGGTGGTATACTTGTCTATGTGGCCCACTGTACGTACTTGTTTGTTGTATCCGAAACCTCAATTATCCGAACGGGTCGCAAGGGAACAAGTATACATTTATTTTTAATCATTAATATTTTTATCATAATTTATTTTTAATCTGTGGATCAATCTAGAAATAAGATTTTAAAATCTAGAAATATTGAAGATATTTATGTTTTGTCTATGTTCCTGTAATGTAACGTGATGTATGATGTACCGTGATGTATGTCTTATATTCTGTATTTGATGTCTTAATGTATGTAAATTGGTTTCTATCAGCGGAGACCTATAATTAGCTGCTATTTTTGTATCTAAAAGTGTTTTTATCTGGAAAACTGTTGGTCTTCCTAAAAATAAATAAATAAATTATGTATCGTGCTTTAGTTATTCTTCTGAGGTATCGGCAGTATTCATCGACAAATTATTGCCAGTTTGACAGGTGACGTTTTGTTGCCGCGAAAGCGTTTCGTTCTGGGCCCTCATTCACTATGACCAACAACATTCCTTGCCCATAACGCGCGTCCCAAAAACGCGTTTCCAAACGTTTTAGAAATTATTATTCTTTATGCAATAACAAACGTAAATTTATTTATTTGCTGTAAAACTTCTTAGATTACGAGGGAAATACAGTTTTTGCGGCGTCTTATCTTATTGCGTCTTATTTTATTTGTCTACATTAACCAAAATGTAGACAAATAAAATAATACGAAAAATACTATATTATGTTTATACCTAATTCAACTGTCACGCTTTTTTATACCAACTGTGACTAGTGTGGAACGCACCTGCAGCACAGGGCCCTTATTCACTATGACCATAACACGCCGCGCTAAGATAAGACGCCGCAAAAACTCTCTTTTCCTCGTAATCAAAGAAGTTTTATTGCAAATAAATACATTTACGTTTCTTATGGCATAAAGAATAATAATTTTTAATATCTTGGCATCTAGAATGTTTGGAAATGCGTTTTTGGGACGCGCGTTATTGGTCATAGTGAATATGGGCCCAGATGCTTACAACATTTGATAAACATTGGTTCAGTAGTTTCGGAGTCCATCGCGGACAAACAACGTGACAAGTGATTTATATATATTAAGATAAGATTGACCGAAATATAGTTCGATTCTATATATCATGCCTTGGCTATCCCCCGCAGGACGTGTCGTTCGTGCTGTGCCTGGACTCCCTATCCGGCGAGGGCGCGCCGACGCTGCACGTGTCCAAGCCGCCGCGCGCGGGCGGCGCCATAGACTCGCTGCGCGCGCGTCTCCGCTCGCCGCTGCGCCACAAGAAGATCAACCTGGCGGACGAGCTGCTCGCGTGGCAGCACGAGCGGTTCAGCATCAGGCGCATGGCGGCGTGCACGCTCAGCGCGCAGCCCTCGCCCGGGGCGGCGGCGCGCGGCTCGGTGCTCGACCGGCCGGCGGGGGCGGCGGCCGCGCGGCTGGCGGGGGCGGTGCGCGCGGTGGCGCGGGCGCTCGCCTCCCACATATACAACCTCACGGACGCCGACGGCGATAGCGACGGGCGGCTCTACGACGACGCGCTGGTTAGTGGACTGATGCGATACGATATTCCATTCAACTGCACTGCACTGGCGTATTGCCGGAAAGCTCGCGTAATACAGGCGCGGATCTTGGATTTGGGGGGGGCAATTTGAATTTAGCTTGCACCACGAAATTTGAATGAATAGGTATACAGGGTCAGAGAATTTTCTGAGGTCTGATTGAAGTAGTCGTCAGGGGGACCGGGGTGAGGCATCCACGCCTGACCTAATATTGCCATAAATATCAAATCAAATCAGTCAAAATATATTATACTTTATTGCACACACTCACACAGTAAAGAAAAATCATTTTACAAAAACACAGAAACACGGTCTTTTATTATAGTCTGTCGTGTAGATTAGTAAAAAATATTGGACATGTATTTTTTCTTTTTTTACGTAATCAAAAAATAACGGCGATACATTTCGCATGACGTCACTAACTGGTGCAGTTTGTATGGTGGCTTATGGCGGTCAGTGATGTCACGAGCCCCCACACTAAACTTTAATGCGCTTTATCTCTGTATATTTCATTTATTTGAAAAAGCAAACAATACGTGTCTATTGTTTTTTATTTTCTAACTGACGGACTAATTAGAATTTTGATTTTCAAAAGTCTACTGTTTGTGCGAATGTTGTTTTTATATGTTTATATTAAAGGACGTGGACGAGGCGTCCGTCCGCCACTGGTACTGGTACCTATCGTCGCAGCCGCGCGCGCCGCACGTCGTCACCACGGGCGGGCCCAACTCGGGTATGCACTTAAAAAAAATATATGTTTTTTATTTATTTACTAGCTGTGCCCCGTGGTTTCACCCGCGTGAGTTTCGGAATTCCCACACAAACTCCAAAGTAAATTATTTACTCCTTATAGCATCAGTTAATTAGTGGTCCTCATCAAAATTGGTCCAACCGTTTCGGAGATTCACCCGCTTGAGTTTCGGAATTCCCGAAGGATCATATCAAGAAGGATTATATCAGGAACCTCTTTGCGGTCCAGGAAACAACCCGCCAAAGTTTCATTACAATTGGACCAATTATTTAGAAACGTATAGAGGACAAACATACAGACATTCATTTTTATTTATAAAGATTTAAACTCATTGCACAACAGGGTGAAAAAGGCGGACTTAATGCCACAGTGGCATTTCCTACTAGTTAACCTTCACGATGTTCAGAATGTGTGCTTGGTGGTGCTTGAAAACATTTACCAGTTAAATATAATATGTTTATACAATACAAGGTACATATAAATTGTACATGAACCACCCGTTTCACCCGCACCCGTGTTAATTTGGAAGTTCTCGCGAGGTCTCCGTGAGATAGGTTCTTAGCTGACGTCTCCCACCTGTCTGCCAAATTTCAGCTTTGTAGGTCTCCACAGCTAGGTAGTTTGCGAGATTTCGTGTTCAATCAGTGAGTCAATGACCTTTCGCTTTTAGAGATTAAAACAGATTTTAATTTTGAATTTGATGATGTAGATTAAATTTAAGCTAATCAATAAAAAAAAGAATTATTGAAAATAAAAAATACAGATTAAAATATACCATACCATAATATACCATGTAAGTTGTGCCCATACCATGTTATAGCATAACATCATATCATATGCCATACCATACATACAAAATGTAACCATACCATATACCATATGATACCATAAATACCATATACCATATCATATCATATATCATACCAAACACCATTCTATATACCATACCATATACCATAGCATACCATACCATACCACATAACATACCATATAGTATATGGTATACGTACGTACGTATGGTACGTATGTATGGTACGTGCGGTACGTATACCAAGCTTGTACTTGACGAACGGTACATAAACGTATTTTCACCGTGGCGTTCGCGCAGGCGTGTCGGCGGCGCTGGAGCGCGCGCTGCGGCGCTGGGCGGGCGGCGCGGGCGGCGCGGCGGGGGCGGGCGGCGCGGCGGGGGCGGGCGGCGCGGGCAGCACGACGCACGCGCCCGACGCGCGCGACCCCGACTACGCGCTGTACGGGCCCACGCGCGCCACGCTCTACGTGTACAGGTGAGCACGACGCACGCGCCCGACGCGCGCGACCCCGACTACGCGCTGTACGGGCCCACGCGCGCCACGCTCTACGTGTACAGGTGAGCACGACGCACGCGCCCGACGCGCGCGACCCCGACTACGCGCTGTACGGGCCCACGCGCGCCACGCTCTACGTGTACAGGTGAGCACGACGCACGCGCCCGACGCGCGCGACCCCGACTACGCGCTGTACGGGCCCACGCGCGCCACGCTCTACGTGTACAGGTGAGCACGACGCACGCGCCCGACGCGCGCGACCCCGACTACGCGCTGTACGGGCCCACGCGCGCCACGCTCTACGTGTACAGGTGAGCACGACGCACGCGCCCGACGCGCGCGACCCCGACTACGCGCTGTACGGGCCCACGCGCGCCACGCTCTACGTGTACAGGTGAGCACGACGCACGCGCCCGACGCGCGCGACCCCGACTACGCGCTGTACGGGCCCACGCGCGCCACGCTCTACGTGTACAGGTGAGCACGACGCACACGCCCGACGCGCGCGACCCCGACTACGCGCTGTACGGGCCCACGCGCGCCACGCTCTACGTGTACAGGTGAGCACGACGCACACGCCCGACGCGCGCGACCCCGACTACGCGCTGTACGGGCCCACGCGCGCCACGCTCTACGTGTACAGGTGAGCACGACGCACGCGCCCGACGCGCGCGACCCCGACTACGCGCTGTACGGGCCCACGCGCGCCACGCTCTACGTGTACAGGTGAGCACGACGCACGCGCCCGACGCGCGCGACCCCGACTACGCGCTGTACGGGCCCACGCGCGCCACGCTCTACGTGTACAGGTGAGCACGACGCACGCGCCCGACGCGCGCGACCCCGACTACGCGCTGTACGGGCCCACGCGCGCCACGCTCTACGTGTACAGGTGAGCACGACGCACGCGCCCGACGCGCGCGACCCCGACTACGCGCTGTACGGGCCCACGCGCGCCACGCTCTACGTGTACAGGTGAGCACGACGCACACGCCCGACGCGCGCGACCCCGACTACGCGCTGTACGGGCCCACGCGCGCCACGCTCTACGTGTACAGGTGAGCACGACGCACACGCCCGACGCGCGCGACCCCGACTACGCGCTGTACGGGCCCACGCGCGCCACGCTCTACGTGTACAGGTGAGCACGACGCACGCGCCCGACGCGCGCGACCCCGACTACGCGCTGTACGGGCCCACGCGCGCCACGCTCTACGTGTACAGGTGAGCACGACGCACGCGCCCGACGCGCGCGACCCCGACTACGCGCTGTACGGGCCCACGCGCGCCACGCTCTACGTGTACAGGTGAGCACGACGCACGCGCCCGACGCGCGCGACCCCGACTACGCGCTGTACGGGCCCACGCGCGCCACGCTCTACGTGTACAGGTGAGCACGACGCACGCGCCCGACGTGACGTCACCTACGTGACACTCCATGTAAGTGAACCGATACATCTCCCCACTACTGCTGCGCGCGGGCGGCTCGTGTGCACACGTGCGGGAGCGCGTGCGGCGTAGGGCGAGCGACGGGTAGGACGGTAACACATCCAAGTTGTCCACCTCTACGCTCGCCGCTACGTTATAGCGGGGCGTGGGGAGGCACGAAGTTGGCGGGGGGGGAGGGAGTCTCTAACGGCCGCACTCAGAGTCGACTTTAATGATTACTTAGTTAAGTATAGATTTTTAAAACAAAACTGCCGCAATCAGATACGTTCAGTAAATTAATGTTAATTGATATTTAATGAGATGTAACTTAATTAGTTAAATGCCAATTAACATTAATTTATTAAACTTGTCTGATTGCGGCAGTTTTGTTTTAAAAATCTGTACTTAACTAAGTAATCATTAAAGTCGACTCTGAGTGCGGCCGTAAGTTTATTAAGTACTCCAGTACTTCCAGACTATAATCTATCTATGTGCCAAATTTCATGCGACAATCAAGCATATTATTTCTAATTATTATGAATACTGAACTTGGCATTCATTTCACATTTATGTTTTGATAGGATATAAAGTATTCTTCGGTAACGTGACCCGTGCATTTCCAGCGTGAAGCCGGCGGTGTTCGACCTGGTGCTGACGCTCGCGATCGCCGCCTACCTCGCGCTGCTGTACTTCGCGATGCAGCTGTTCCCGAGGTTCTACGCCGAGTTCGCCAAACTAGTCACCCGCAAGACCAAAGTACAGTAGAATAGGCGCACTGCGATGTGTGCTACTTGACAAGTTAAGTACTAAACGGAAACCTTACCTCATTGTTGTGCGATAGATAGTGGTGTAATATACACTATACAGTCAGCAGCAGAAATATTTAATCACATTTAGTCTATGAATCTGGACTTTTGGCAGGATTCTAGCGGAAACTGACGTCGGTTTTATTTCTTTGTTTTACAAATTAGTATATCGTGATTAGTATAGTGTGAATGCGGTGGATTTTGCATAATAGTGATCAATTAGTGATGAACAGTGAAATAAGATGTAGTGGAGCGTTCGTCGGAAGGTTTTCGTTTTACTATACAACTTCTCACATTGCTGCCAAAAGTTTCGGGTCAAGCATCGAAGTGCGTGCATAAAAATGTCTTTACTTGTGGGAAAGTACTTGAATCCGTTTCCGTTTAAATGAAGTTTCGCCGGGCTCTTAATAAAGTTCTAAGACTGACCAAAGTGGTTACATATTGATGTCGCTGACTGTCCCCTGCGTTAGGTTAAACGAGATGGAATTTATTCGAGACCGCAATAATTCGTGCTTACATGACGCTGTCTTTCCTATTTCCTTTGTGTCAATACTATTTTTATATAAAAGTTAAAAGCTTTTATTTAATTTAAATTAAATATGTATGTATGAAACTATGTTTGTACTGGTGGAATCTTGCAACTCGATTTTGAAGCAGATATCCTCAACCGATTGCGCTGTGTATGTACATTTAGTTAGTGACACTGCATGGTTAGCTGTGTGACGTCTACGTTCTATTTCCAACATGGCGGAACAGTCAAGATGGCGGACTAGTTATTTTTAATGCACTCCTACATTGTAGGACGAATCAATCAAATATACTTTATTGCACACAGTAGAAAAAAACATTTACAAAACAGAAAACATGTAAATAATGTACAATGTACAATGAGAATAACTCGAAAAATAAAGTGACGTGAATAATAATAATAATAATAATAATAATAACGTCACTCTCAAAGTCTCAATCCAATATGGCGGAATTCTACCGATGGCGGACTAAGTTTTTTATGTTTTTTTTCCGTTATGGGTATCAAATGAAAAGACTTTGCGAGTTAAACTTCAGATCTTCTTTTCGCAGTAACTCCTTAATTACTTGTTCATCTTATACAGATCCATAATAGGGATGTTGACGACTTTTGAAAATCAAAATTCTAATTAGTCCGTCAGTTAGAAAATAAAAAAAAAACAATAGACACGTATTTTCTTTTTTAACAATGAAAATATACTGAGATAAAGCGTATTAAAGTTTAGGATGGGGGCTCGTGACGTCGCTAACCGCTATAAGGCGCCATACAAACTGCACCGGATAGTGACGTCACGCGAAATTTCAACTCAATGTATCGCCGTTACTTTTGGATTAAGTACGTAAAACAAAAAAAATACGTGTCCAATATTTTGATTAATCTACAACACATTAAAATAAAAGTTAGTCAACTAGCCCATTGCATGGTTTTATAATTTTTTTTTCAATGAGCAGATAATCATCAAAATTTTCATTACACTCCGCATATTGAATAGATATCTCGAATAGATAACATTAGACCTATTTATAATAGCTTTTTGCATTTTCTTAAAAAAATCTTTTACACATTTTTTATAAATTTTCGGTCAGGTTAAAATCCTGATACTTCTTCATTGCTGCGTTACCAATGGCGTTCAGGAGGAGTCCGGCTTTAATCCGATCCGCTTAAAATCTGGTCCCCATTCAGACATGCCAGTTGCGGTAGCTCTCCCATCGATTTGAAAAAAATAAAAATATTTTATGTTTTTATTTTCGTTTATTTAGGACAACAACAGCTACAAGTACATATATTAATTGTAGGTTTTAAGATTACAGTATTTGCAAATGATAGGGTAACTACCCTACATCCATTTTTCTTTTTTCTCTTTTGACATTTGATTATCTTCCACGACACCAAATAAATCGAGCGCCCGCAAAAGCGCCTTAATTTGAAACTTCCGTCCGATTTTATTAGTATTCCTTTGCGACAAGCGACTCTGCAACAAGATTATGAGTCAGGGCCTATAACCTGTTCGCGAGAGTATGCAACGCGCTGTGGAAGCTTAATTTTAATATTTAATAAAACGGGATATTACTTTTATTAAGGTCGGTATTACATTGAGCCTTACCAACCACAGACAAAAAGGCATACTCACTCACTCTTTTTTAAAAGTTTCAGATTCTAGCACTATGCAAATATTCGTTCGTTTCTAACAGTTATCATGTAAGAAGAACACTTAACTTTGATTCTTCAGTGCAATACGATCCGTGGATGAAATTATTTTTTGTCTTTTCAAAAATCATCAATCAAGAACACTTATCAATAGTGCATTAAGCTGTCAAACTAGAGTGTGGACGCTGTTGATCACAACTTGTTTTGCGGTTTGGCAGTCTTGGAAATGACTGTATGTAGTTGATAGGATCTAATAGTTGAATGATTTTTGTTTGCCTTAACATCTTTGCTAGGATCAATGGGTTTGTCGTCTGGTGGCTCTCCACACATTACCACAGGTTTTCATGTTCCAATTAGTTACGAATACCGAATTTCCACGTGGCGAAATTTTCCCTGCCGATAAACCTTTCTAATTTGAAATTCGGTTTACCACGTGAAAAATTTTTCCTGTTGCACTTGTACAAAATGGCGAATTGAACTTTGCCGGTTCACCGGTTAATTCGGTAATCGAAACGAATCTGAATCAATCTGAGTAGTTAAAGTGGTAGGGCATGATGGTGGAGGTGGTGGTGGTGCCCCTCCAACGGGACCCACTCTAGTTGATGATGTTCTGGATGTGTTTCTTGTAAGTAGCATTGTAGCTAGCGCGTAAATCATAATTCGAGTCTAACTTCCGTTCGAGGGACAATAGCCTCCGTTTGGCTGTCTGGTATGGTATCCTAGCATACTCGGTAAGTATGCTAGGATCTTCGCGGAATGGGAGTGAAACGGCATATCGGCCGTCTGGGTCGCGTGAAACATGTTTACTAAACATTTGTTCGCATTCGAGGTCTTGTGGACTGTATAGTTTGCGGTTTTGAACAGATTCTAATTCCCAAAATTTTTGTAATGAATTATTTAAATTAAAATCACTAGTATTGTTATCAATAAAGGCGTGCAGCGCACGTTTTGTGTTTTTCTATGAGTACTTGAGTAGGTATCGCATTCAACAGCTGATCCCATAACTAAATATCCGAGAGTGGATTGACTTGCGACTGCAGAGGAGCGGGGGTGAACTGTTACGTATCTTCGGCAGGGATGTTACTTCCTCTAACTCTGCCATGACCAGTGCGTCTGGTCTCCCGAACCGCCGACGTAGAGCTTCCATGATCTTCTGTGGCATAGTATCAGAGAACAACGTACTTCTAATCGCTTCTTTCGCGAATCCAGTAACTGCTTTTCGTAAGTATTCTGAACCGGTGAGAACAGGTGCGCTGAATTTTCATAGAATGCTAAATGCTATGAAGCTAGCCAGCTTTATTCCATAATTTCCATCGTAATGCGGCAGGTCGTGCATATAATGCGCAGACAGCTGCTCGTCGCCTTCCCGTTTTTGGCTTCTTGCGCCGATAATAATAAATTGCATCAGCCAGCGCCTTCAAATCGCAGCTACAGACGTGAAGTAGATACTTCTCTCGATTCACGTGCTCAGGCTTGGCCGATGGAGGGGGGTTTTCATTTTCTTGTAACCATCGTATCGTCCATCGACCGCTTTTCAATCGTAACCTGGATTCAGCCCTGCACGTGGAATATTCTATCTTCATCTTCCATTTCAAAGTCGTCTTCATATTATTATTATTTTATTCTTGTTGTTTCTTGAAAAGTTCTCGTAATTTTTGCCGTTCAAATTTTGAGGCAGGAAATGAAGGCCCAGCAAATAATTATCAACGACACCATCAATAAATTCAGGGAAAATCTGATTTGCGACGCAGTTTCATTTAGCTCTTTTTGGATTTCTGTCCGCTTTAGGTGCCCAAAAATGCAAATTATTGTTATTTGTTATACCCCGGTCAAACTTCGACTCGTCAGTCCACAAAATTACTGGGTCTAAAATTGGCTTTTGCCATTCTCGCCCATCAGAAACGGCGAATGGAAACTACGAGTAAGTGAAAGCTGATGTCGTGAACCGTCATTCCTCCCCCGAAGTCTAGTTTTCGGGGGCTTTCCTTTTAAATCTTTCCCCTTTCTCCAAAGGGTCGATGCAGTTATTGCGTCTTTAGGCGGTTTCATGAGCGTTTGGTTTTCGTCATTTATTTTTTACTTCTTCCATTTTTCCGTTCATTTGTACTGGCTGGGCTTGCCTCTGGTGACGTGGGTTGCGTGGTGTTTGGTTTTCCCGCTGGAATAATATATTTTTTGCTATAGATGAAACTGCCATACATCCATAGTGTTCCTTTTTTAAGGTGGGTTAAAACTTAATTAGCTAAAATACTATGTTTTGAAGGTTTTATAATAATTTTTTCCAAAACTTTCGCTATTTTACAACAAGTAGAAAAAATATCCGGCTTGCTGTACTTTCATGCAGCCCAAAACAATGAGCTAATGTATTTTAAATGGTTTGTCAACTTTCAGTTTTCTTAACACCAGATTTATGTGATGATGCGGTGCTTGTATTGTCTCTTGAATCATGTTTATTAATGCAATACTCTCTTTTGGAACACTTAAATGTAATTTAGGGTCTGCCATTATATAATCTGTTGTTAGCTGAAGTGAAATTTCCTTTTTTGGTCTCTTGGCCTAAGAACCATCCAAGCGAGTTTCATTAGTCTTGGTAGATTTCCAACTTGTTATAGTATTTCTTTTTCTGCATGAGTATCCATCTATAAGACCGTAGGCCAATCTTTCTCGAAATGTCATATAAAATAAATGAGTTTACAACTGCTGCCTCAAAAAGGAAGATAAACAATCTCACCCACAATTTTCTTGAACGTCTGCCTAGATTGTAGTGTGATGCTCTGAATCCTGGAGATGTTCATCAGTAAATCGAGATCTGAATTTATTCTTAATGAAGTTCATCGCCGAAAATGCTGCTTTACAAATACAGTTGACCCAAACATAGTAAGAAATTTCAGAGAAAATTTTCGTAGTTCTGGATATTTATTACCATACAAATTTCCGGAACTCTTCACTGGAAACTTCCGCATGTTTGTTCATTCACATTCCTGAACATATTCTGTTTACGAAATTTTTAATTTTCATCTAAATCTATCTAGCCATTTAACCGAGAAAGAATAACAAGCATTTTTAACTCGCACAAACACCTAAAAACTTTCGCATTTTTATAATATTACCAGCTGTCCCCTGTGGTTTCACTCGAGATAATTTCAGAATACCCGCAGGAATTCCAGGATAAACTATACGTATGAACCTTCCTCTTGAATCCCTCTATCTAGTGGTGAAGACCGCATGAAAATCCGTTTAGTAGTTTTTAAGTTAATCGCGAACAGACAGACAGGCAGGCAGACAGACGGAGGATTTTTTTTTTAAATATTATGTCAGGATGTATTAGTGTGTTCAGCAGGATTGCTGTGTGAAGGTAGGTACATATTGAACGATCTTACGTCATTTCTTTCCTCGAATTGTGCACTAATTCAGATTAGTGGACACCGTCACCAAATGTTTACGCGCTGTCCCAATTACTACGATGTGATTCCCATTTATTAGTGTTATTTCCTTTTATCCAAAACCCATTGTTTGTTTAAGTTATGTTATTTTTGTGACCCACTTTGAATTATGTCGAAGACCATATTGTGTCGTCACTTTATGTTTTCAGGTATTAGATGTAAATTATGACTGTATTATTATTAATTATTATTATATGTAGTTTCACTGAACAGTGAGGTATTAGTAGGTTTCTGAAAAAAAAATATGTAAATCTACTTGGTAAAGAGTTGAACGGCTGTAAACGAATCTATGACCAAAAGTTCTTTCAACAATGTTTCTAGTTCTCGCGTGAACTTTGTTGTACACTTCCTCTGAAGGGCTGAATGTTCGGTTTAATGGCGTCAGTAAAACGTGTTAATGAATTAACTGAAAACCTGATACACCCTATTTAAAAAAAATCAATAATATGACTAAAATATATTATATAGGTATGTCAAAAAAATTAATACTTTAAAAGTTATTCAACATTGGTTAGGAGGTGACCTATCTACAAAATTCCAAGCGCTACGCCCGCACCTACCGGTTCGATTTTTTTTGCTGCGGGCGGCGTACGCGCCAAATATTTATTTAATATTATAAATAATTTAGATATATTAGGCTAATAAAAGTTAAAAAATGTAACCTATATTAAAACATAGTGCGATCGATTCGCTAGTTGATTCTGAACAAACTACTTTCTAGTTTTCAGTTAATTCATTAACACGATGTATATAAAATCTATAGTTATAGTTGCTCAGATGACAGAGTTTCAACCCCAATTACCTGCATTCCATCATCTTTAAACTCCAATAGACATAGGCGGGATCAATATCTGGTCAGAAATATTTCCACTTTCGGTTATTTAAAATTCATGCATTTCCTTTCCGCTCACGGAAACCGTCGTCCATAATTATAAATTCCATACATTTTGATCTTTCCGTCGGCTTTAACGCTTGGTGTTTTTGTCTACGGTTGTGTAGAAATATGGTAAAGATTTATTTCCTTCTTTCCAGTCCATTCTATTACTTTAAAAAGCTATTTAAACTAAATTCTAGAAAAAGGTATTTTTAACCGACTTTCCAAAAAAGAGGTTCCCAATTCGACGCGTATGTTTTTGTTGAAACTTTTGATTAAAATAATATGGTGATTGTATTCATAAATAAGCTTAAAAACAGCATTACAGTGTAATTCACAATGGGCTAGTTAACTAAATTTTTTTAGTCCGGTTTGTCTTTGTTTACGTAATCAAATAATAACGGCGATACATTGAGTTGAAATTTCGCGCGACGCGACTTTACTAACCGGTGCAGTTTGTATGGGGGCTTATTCGGAACGTGCGAAGTGGGTGGAAGGGGTAAAGAAAACGATCGCTGCGCTTATCGCGGCAGAAATGTGCAACAAAAGGGGGTCAGTCGGTAAACAAACAAACTTGTCAAATCAATCAAATTTATTTGGGTTTACACACAATAAATTTTATTTGGGTTTAAAATACTTAACAAAATACTTAACAATAAACTTTGAATAGATTTACTTTTACATGACATTATACTATATGTATATTTTTACTCGCAGTTATCCTTAAGTGTCTAAAGCACACCAGTTTGGGCATGCCGATTTCTTCATTATATCACAACAAATATTAATAATATCTTCATCCGTTACAGCTACATGTTTCTTATAATATTCTTTTCGATTTTTTGTTAGTAAGTATTTACATTTGTATAATTGGAATTCCCACCAGACTGTAAAAAAAAACTTAAACAAGCTAAGCACTAGCAGTCTTCTTTCTCCAACAGTAACTCAACGTTGTCCAATGTTTCAGATACATATATCTTCAGTTATTAGGCTTGTATCTAGAGTCTGCTCTGTTGCCTGCAGTATTTTTTTTTTTAAAGATGACTCTTGCAGCAATACATCAAGACATAATAATATTGATTGTGGTTCACAACATTCAGTCTTGGATACTGATGGAAACATAGCTTGAAAATATCTCCCTTTGGAATATTTACAATCAACAAATTGACGAATACTGGGTTTTCCCCATTGTTGTAAACGAGTAGTGGTTTTTGAACTACTAACTTTGTTGTTAATGTAACATATTATTATTAAAGCAGCAACATGTTTGCACTTGCCGCTCTGGTTATAAACGCAGCTGCATTTTACTCCAGTGACAACCTGAGCATTATCGACCTGTAATAAATGAATAGAAATGTTTGACATACTTTATCTAAATGTTTAGTTATTTTTTAGGTTAGGAGAGTACTTAAGTTTAAACTTGTTTTATAGGGTGTTGAGGTCACCGATGTTTGACGAATGATGGTGGCTCGAAAAAAAACTATATTGCTATTAGTTCTCAGTTCTTATACATTCCTTACATGTTCTGCTAACACCAATTTATTTCCTTTTAGCATAATTTGGGGCTGGAAACTTATTGTGTGTTTTACACTCTCAAAACCAGTTTTTATAATAACGTCCATATTTTCATAAACAGTTTTTAAGAAATTCCTCTAAAATACCATTTATTGTCTTTCTAAATATATTTTATTTACTCTAATCTATACAAATAAACAAGCTCTTGCTATTCATTTTTTGACATATGCCCCTGTCGTGCACGCACCGAATAGCGGTTAATGACGTCACGAGCCCCCGCCCTAAACTTTAATGCGTTATATCTATGTATATTTTCATTAATTTGAAAAAGCAAAAAAAACGTGTTCAATATTTACTTATTACTTATCCACAAACCGGACTAATTACAATTTTGATTTTCAATAGTCGTCAACATCCCTATTTTTACACGTCTCTTCGGCTTCCTTTATTATTTCTTAAATAACATTACATGGTTTTTAACAAAGTCTCCATCTTCAGTTCTTAATTAAGATTGACAGTCGAATATACAGAATAATATGCAGTTTATGTAAACTGTTTTGTTTCAAATCGACCATCGTGTGTCAACACCATGAATACCTACTGGGAAAATCTTTAAAAAAATAATAATATTTGAGTTTATATTACGAGAACTTTAAATTATAATTATCATGTGAATACAACGTAAACTAGAGAGCCTTGTGAAACTTGTAAATATTCAATAACGTTGTTAAAGTTAATTTACACAATTTAATTTCATGCTTGTTAAGTTTATGCAATTTTCAATATTAAATAAGATTAATAATAGAGGTGTGCAGGTCACGATTTAATTATACCTACCAGATGATATCTTAATGATGGTAGTAAGTGAATAATATAAATGTATTTGAATACTAGAATAGAAATAATGGTATGTTTGTGAGGTACTAATTCCGAACAAATTAGTGTTAAAACATTGTTTGTGTAAGGAAATATGTAAACTTTAAGTGGAATAGAGTATTTAATAAAAAGACTTTTTGTTAAAGAAATATATTCTCTTTTATTTTATATCAAAAATATATTTAATATAATAATATAACTTATTAATATAAAAAAAAAAAACTCGATTACGAATGCACCAATCCCTAAAATACTTTATAAAAATATCAGTATTGCTATGTTTATGTGTTTTAATTCTATTTCATAACATAAAATAACATTAATGTATTTGTATAGGTATAATAAAGAATAGGTAGCTAAACAAAAATACAAAACTAATATTACGAAGACGTGTTCATAAAATTACAACTTGAATCATAAATCAACATAGTAGGTAGGTACCTACGTAATGTCTTGTCCAACTTCACAACCTGTACGTAAATTATGATGAATAAACGAGATAATATGGCACTATTTATGAACAGCTTTTACAGATAAATGATATAATAAATGCTTTATAATTATTATTGGAAATAGGTAAACATAGATATTCCTAATTTTTATTAAAAACACTGGTCTGTAAAGTTATATGACTACCGAATGTTCTGCTAAAGCACCTAAATTGTTATGGACTAGAATTACTGCGACTTAATAAATGAATTCAGTAAAGTTATAGGTATAATTTAGGCCCTTTTAGAGCTGTTCGGGACTAATTATTGTGACTAAATATCGACTTCGGGACTAAATATTAGATAATAGAAATGACCTATATCCAAAGTGGACATCTGATAACCGATAATATAAATCTACTAGCTGTGCCCCGCGGTGTCACCCGCGTGAGTTTCGGAGTTCCCGCGGGAATTCCGGGATGAAAAATAGATAGTAGCCGATTCTTAGACCTATGAATGAATATGCATAAAAAATTTCATGAGAATCGGTCAAGCCGTTTCGGAGGAGTATGGGAACGAACATTGTGACACGAGAATTTTATACATTAGATATAGAGGTTAGTTGTAATGTGGATGTGTATGGAGCTGAAATTTGGAAACATCAGCTAAGAACGGGATTCCCGCGGGAACTCAAATTAACGTGGAAAACCGCGGAGAACAGCAAGTCTAATAATTAATAATATTATGTGAGTATAGGTAACAGAAGTTAGGGTAGCAGCTCTCGGTTTATAGTGAATGAAATGCATTTATAAATAGGCGTTGCATACTGGCTGGCAACAACATCGCTGCGTCGCTTCAACCTTCGAACACTTCGACGCTGGCGGCGCCGGATATATCCCTGAGTTCGTTCGACTTGAACGTGGCCACGAAGTTAATGGTGCCCAGTTTCTGTGGGAACATAAATCGATTTTAAGTACCAACAGCCATATAACGCGTTATGGTCATAGTGAAGCAGCTTGGGAGCTTATTCACTATGACTTTATCACGCGTTAAGATAACGCGCCGCAAAAGTTGTTTTTTTCCCCTCGCGCTCAAAAAAGTTTCGCTTAAAAAAAAAAATTACAAAGAACCTAAGTACCTACCTTTTCAAGCATAAAAAATACTGATTTCTAATATTATTTTGGCATCTGGAGCATTTGAGATTGTGTACAAAAATTTGGAAGTGGAACCGCTGCAATAATCAGTAGAATGTCTGTAAAAGTTCAATTAATATACAATACCGTTGGTCTAGTGATGAGCGAGCTTGACTACTGCGTCAAATGTCGCAGATTCGATTCCTATATCAGGGGTAACTACATAGATTTGGTAGAAGCCCGTTGATGATTTACATTGTAAATTGAGCATTGATGATACAGAAGCAGTCATAACCGTCTCGACCAAAAGTGGTAAAGTTTTAAAACATGAAAATGGAAATCATTTAGTGTAATAGAGTTATTTCTGTTGGCTACGTTCCACCAGGATCATAAAATGATGGTCAAGTACCTACGTCAGATACGTGCCGTGCTATTTATTATTGAACTACACGTCACTAAATTCGGTACGGTTGGTGGTTTAGTTATGTCAATATTATCCGATACGTACCTACATACGTGTACCTACAATGTACATACATTACCGATGAACGTGTGTTGAATAAAACATCGCATCTTTATTAGAATTAAAGTGACCCAACTCAAAATTCTCGTAACTGCTGATCTTTATAAATAAAAATGAATGTTAGTATGTCTGTCCTCTATGCGTTTCGAAACCATTGGTCCGATTGTGATGAAACTTTGGCGGGTTGTTCTGCCTGCGTCTGCAAAACTCATGCGGGTGAAACCGAGGGGCACGGCTAGTATTCTATAAAATGAATTAAAAAAAAACCGTAAACCATGTGCGGAAAAAGAACCTGTGATTATGAGTAGTAAGGGACATCGGTCGGTCACTTTCGTTGATCATATTATTTACCAACACAATATGTTACGTGAAAACTGCATTTCTGCTCATTTTCCACAAATTGCATTTTTGAGTTTAATACTAAAGGTGCTATATTGTTTTAATAAATTAATAACAGGATTGTAAACATATCCGTACTAGATAAAGATATTTTTAACGAGTAAGTCTACTATTTGATAACGAGCCATATGAGCACTGAGAAGTCCATTGAAGCTTTGCATGCAACGATAAAAATAAACAGTTAAACACTGATATTCGCTAGAACCAGATGGTCTCACATTTGTCCATATTACACTATAATTTCCATTTGCCTTATATTTGGTGTGGTTAATGCCTACGCAACTGCCTTTAAATTAAAACCAAATAACCACTTTTGAAAGAGCAGTGTTGGCTTCGTCAATAACTATCATTTGTTGGCGGTTAATTTTAAACAAAAATGTTGTATCTTTTGCAAACAACGTACAATGTCACAATGTAATATCATCTAGGTAAAGCAAATTACGTAAATAAGTAATAAGAAAGGACTCAATATAGAGCCCGGTGGTACGCCTATAGCAACCAGTGATCAGAGATGCATACAAAGGTGAATTGCAGTACGAAAATTGGGTACAAGGTCAGACGGTATGAGTACGTAACTTCAAGCTTTAAACCGACTTTTTTCCCCATAAAAGACAATTGGTAAGTGTCCAATTTGGTTGCAACATCATATGAGTCTCGAACATCAAAAACTGGGACAGAATGAATCATCTGACGCACATCATCGATGGTCATGCATCAGTTCTTGAAACCACATCGGCACGTTGTTTCTTGGAACTGACCTTTCGTGTGTGTTGCTCGTACCCGCTGACCTCAAAACACTTGATGAAAACAGGCATCACTGCATTCTTAGTATCTTAATTATTTAAATGTATTTATCAGACTTAAGTGCGCTGAGGTCAGAGAAACTACAATGGCGTTTTTTTATTTATTATTTAAAATTTATATTTCCTTAGTTCAATTTAATATGGGTACTGGATGTTGTCAATGCAATAACCTAAAATTTATTTCACTTTGGTTTAGGTTGCATATTATAGGTAAACTAAATAGAAAGAAAGAAGAAAGAAAAGGAGTTTATTGGAATAGAAAATAGGAAGTATTTAGGTTCATTTGATACCACAAAATTCTGTATCGTAATTGAATAAATTACACATATTATTTACAGATTTTTTAAGATGGCAGAGTTAATTTGCAATCATTATAAGTGTTTATTAGTGTGAAAATGACCCCAGTTTGCTGATATTATGGATGACCCAGTCGTTAAGAAAAATCACCACAGATTGCTGTTACAGATTTCCCACCCCAGTTTGCTGATATGGATGACCCAGTCGAAGCTAAAAAAATCACCGCAGATTGCTGATACAGATGACCCACCCCAGTTTGCTGATATAAATGACCCAGTCGTTAAGTAAGCAAAGAGAAATCACCGCAGATTGCTGATACGAATGACCAACCCTACTTTGCTGATACTGATGACCCAGTCGAAACTAAGAAAAATCACCGCAGATTGCTGTTATGGATGACCCACCCCAGTTTGCTCATACGGATGACCCAGTCGTTAAGTAAGTGAGCAAAGAGAAATCACCTCAGATTGCTGATACGGATGACTCACCCACTCCAGTTTGCTGATACGGAAGACCCACCCCAGTTTGCTGATATAAATGACCCAGTCGTTAAGTAAGCAAAGATAAATCACCGCAGATTGCTGATATGGATGACCCAAGCCATCAATTTACAAAAAATAACTCACGTTCGGCTGCACGGGCAGCTGCGCAGTGACGTGTCCGTGCGGCGGCGCGTCGGGCGCGGCGATGCGCACCGTGCGCCCCGCCACGCCCGGGGACGACACGCGGAACTCGCCGCCGGTGAGCGCGCGCGACAGCGGGTTCGGGAACGACAGTACTGCCGTCGCCGGCTGGTTCAGCACCAGGTCCTCGTTAAACTGCACAGTGCACGGTCAGCATTGTAGGTCGTTTTGTAGACGCCCGTAATTTTTAATATCGAAGGGGGGGGGAATAAAAAGACAAATATTTACTTAAAATGCCACTAATATTCACTTTAAAAGCGTTAAATTCAAAGTATAAATGTACCTATATAGTATAATACCCTCAAACCCCCTCAACGCCCATGTTTCTTCGATCATCAATTCCGACTGTATTATTGTGTACTAGCTGTCCCCCCTCAGTTACATCAGCGTTTATTTCGAAATTCCAGGATAAAAAGTAACCTAACATAGGTTTTATGTACCCGTGACAACCTGTACCCCTGAAAACGCGTATGAAAGACTTCAAGATGATACGTTGAGACCCACGTGTGCACGCAAGCCGCCAGCCTGCAGTAGTAGCAGTAGTATAGTAGCTAGTAGTGGAGACTCATTATTTAGACCTACCTTGATAGTGATGTTTGGCTTCGTGATTTGGAAGTCGTCGTCATCGGCCCACGATTGCTTAGTTTCGTCAACTATCGCCATGGCTGATAGTTTCACGTTGCAGTACTCCACTAACTTGGGAAGGTAATCGTCATCCTTCACCAGTATACTTATTTGTTCACCTATGGGTAGATATGTCGTGATGAAATCAGAAAATTGGTAAGTACCTATCCTATTTGGTTGCAACATCATTTGAGTCTAGAACACCAAAAACTGGGACAGAATAATTCATCTGGCGCACATCATCGATAGTCATGCATCAGTTTGTGAAACAGAACAAAACTTAAAACTAAATATAGGAATTTGGCTTATCCCAATGGATCAACTCACGTTTATTAGGACCAACGAAAATCTTTCCTTCGACTTTCTTTAGAACTTCAGCTTTAACTCCATTGTAGAAAACACTGGTTGCTGTCAACACTGCTTTGATATTGCGAGCCTGTATTTAGGAAAGAAGTCATTTATGTTAACGAATAATTACAAGATCCGTTAGTTTACAAACGATGCTGCTTTAACTTCATAGTATTTGCCAGCATTCCGACAACGTTATGTTGGGTTTGAACTGTGATAACAACAGAGTCAAATGCGCGAGAGATTTCCGATGCGCGAACACCCACCAAAAAGTATTTTCACTTTTCAGTCCTTCAAACAATGCAAAGTTACCGTAATTTTGTAAATTAACTGTTCTTACAACCCGGTGCCGTGGCATAGTATATCTGTTATAAAAATTCACCTTAACGAGCGACCAATTCGAAGGAGTTATCGAAGGAAACTTACCTCGCTGGTCGTATTTTGTATGTCGACAGCGATCCTGAACTCTTTGCCGATAGGCACCGTGTCCAGCTCGCGCAGTTTGAACGTCACGTCGCTCTTTAGATTACCTATCACGGAGTAATACCTGAATTGATAGAAAAAAAAGTTACATAAATAGTTACGCTTTCATTATGATTCTCCCAAAGATTATGTCTATGACGAACAAGTTTTGTGGTGTCCAATGATAGCTCCGAGAAATATTTTGCAAACTACAGCACCATGATTGGTGTAGTGTTACCATGCCTCCTCGCTAATCTAGAGATTCCTGGTTCGATTCCCGGGAGGGGTGGACTTGGTATGACAGTAAACACAGGCACAGATAATATAATACTATACTAGTACACAGGGATCCACTTTTTTAGTGTACTGTGTAGGCGTGTTTATATATCTATAGCGCAATTTATATGTAATATGTAGGATGTTAATACCACGTTTTCTTGATCTCTGCGATACCAGCTGGGCTTAGTAATAATGCCTAATATTAATAATTTGTTTATTCATTAGACCAACTTCGATCATTTTGTTAGTAACATGATTGCTTAATCTAGTGTGGGATCAAGTAGATCTGTGTGTTGTGAAGTGGATATGTGAAGGTCTATAAGAAGAAAAGGAACCGGTGCCTACCTCTTAGCCCTTTCGGAGTGCCTGACTCCGTTCATGAGGGCGAGCCGCTCGGAGGGCGTGCCCTCCCGGTTTTTGTAGTCAGCGGTGATGTCCTGGCGGTCCTCGTCGCCCAGCGGGTCGAACACGAACGGCTTCTTCGTGAGGATCATACGCCCGATGCTGGTGTCCACAATATCAAGCTCATATTAGAACTTAGAATTCACTCTATTAGACTGCTGAAGCGTTTGAATGAAGCAAACAGGTCTTAAAAATGATTTGTTGTGATATGTTATTTGAAAAGAAACAGGTGCTATGTACTTATGTAGTAGAAAAGGTCAGTACTCTAAAATAGGCAAAATATAATTTTTGATGATCAATTGCAACGTAATGTAGACCTACGTATACGAAGTTTTAAAACAACGATTTTCGGAGTTGGTGCCATTTGGTTTGTCTGTCTCTGTAGGTATGTATAAGTATGTGTAAGAGTGCGCAAAAACTACCGAACGGAATTGAACGGGGTTTCCGCAGTTATGATAATTTGAAACAGCGTGTTAAGCATATCACCAGTACATGGGGTGACAATGACGCCAGCGCACATGTAATCAAAAGTAAACAATATTATTTACTTAAGCATATAAAGAAGAAAAAAAAAACTGCATTCACATAACATTTGCCTATGTAATATACACATAATATAGGTACCCACTATCCATATGAGATAGTGCGAGATTTAAAATCGAATGACTTGTAATAAAAAATTCAACTCAATGCCTGGAACCGGTTAATCAATTTTAACAACTGGTTTTCTAACGAAGCCTTAATCGGTATGTAAATAAGCAAAACTATAGTTTCGTCTGGAGCAAGGATAACCCCAATTGATTTACCTAAACGTGAATGACGAAAATCCCTTTCATTCTCTAACTTATAAGGAAAATTTTATTCATGAAGGTACACTTTTTTAATCTTAGCTCCAAATTAAGGAAATGTCAGGAGTGCGATGTTGGACACATTTAGAAAATGTTGTAACTTTTAAAATTACCTTCAAGCATGCATACCTACATGTAACTAATACATATTTAAACATATAAAACACTGATTAATTGAAAAGAGAAGACTGGGGGAGGCACTCCAGCGGCAACACAAAGGAAAGGCGTGCTAAATGACCTTTAGGATGCCTTTAGGTTATGATCCGTCAGTGCATCGTCGGCAACTTGCACGCTCTCTTTAAAATGTAGGTAATTTTATTAATGTCTAATATTTTTTTTTTACAATTATTCGACACGAGAAACGAATGCTAGTAGTGACCTACCCTCCTTCAATACGTCCATCGTTTAACTTTACAACCTGTATCTACATATAACTAGATACTCACTGGAAGTTGTTGGTGTCGACCATGGAGTATCCGGTCTCGGCGTCGGGGTCCCGCCTCCAGCGCATCAGGTCGGCATTGACAGAGGACAGCATGAACTCGACGTCGTACCCGACGCCCGTGGTGCCCTGCTTGATGGCCTCGTGGGGCGCCGGCCCGCACTGGTACACGCCCGACGACATCTCCTGGGGCGTCGCGTCTATGGCTTGCCAACCTCCATAACCTACACGGAGGGAAATCAATCAGACCGAAGAGCATTGAGAGAAAAATAGGGGCTTGTTCGGGAAAGTACGCGGCCGAATGTTCCCCACCGAAGATCGGTCTTCAGTATTTCTGCTGCCGGTGTTCGGTTGGGCACCATTTTTGGTCAGTAAACTCTTCTGTAGTTTGCGCTTCATTGACACCGCGCGGGGTCGGTCGCTTTGCTGTGTTCCTACGGGTCGGGAACTCCGAAACTCATGAGGGTGAAACCGCGGGGCACAGCTAGTATCTACTTTGTATCTTTTGTTGAATCTGAGTATGCATTTTAATTTGTTATCAAAATCGGTTCGGAGGTTCGGCATTTCTCGTAGTTTTGAATTTAGTCATCCGCGGCCAGTTAAAAATTCACTTCTACATTAAATAAATATATTATTATTATGTTAATATTACTTAGTACAAGTGTGGTTTTATAATATTAATTTATTTTGATAGAGATTTTATAGTATTTTGTTTTAGCCGTCCCATTCGAGACGCCTGGGTGCGTCAAGGTCAAACCGATTTCGAACTTGAATCTCAATTCTCAACGTGTTGAAACATTTTACAAAATGTCTATCCATCACTAGCAGTAGATAGAAATATAGGTACATAAGTACTGTTCAAACTACCTATAGATTAAACTATACAGTCTTAAAGTGTTTTGGATATTCGGCTGCTCCATTTTAAAACCCAGTAAGTGCAGTACAGCAAATTTTACAGGAGAGCGAAAAAACATATTTTAATTTGCTCTGATAAGATACTAGAATATTTTTAAAATATTTAATATTTATTTTGAAGATATAACTGATTTTGAAGATTGAACTATATTTTCAGGAATAAATATTTTAATTTATTTTAATATTGCATGATTTTTGCCCCTTAATAATTGAATAAAAAAATATCCTTGTCTAATTACCAGGTATGCTATTTTTCGTTACTTTTACTCCTCTAGACTAAACGGAATGAACGCTGCGCAAGCGCAGGCGGCGGGGATTTAATTCACCGCCCCCCAGGCACAACCCTTCCCCTCTTACTAGGTATTTATGGTCGGTACTTCGGTAGGTAATTTTAATAGTTCGTCAATTTCCTACTAGTAAGGCACACTGACCATTTTAAAACCTAGTAAGTCCAGCTACTTACTATGTTTTAAAATGGTCAAAGTTATTTACTAGGTTTACATATTGGTAAACAAGACAATCAAGTGTACTTACTAGGTATTGAGGTGCGTGTTTTTCTGGTAATATAATGTGAGATAATGCGATTTATGTCTTTACATCTTGTAGGCACTTTAATTTTAAGTCAATTTAAGTAAAAAAAAAGGATTTTGAGAAAAATGCTCCTTACTGGGTTTTAAAATGGAGCAGCCGTATTGGTAAATAAGAATAATATTAAAACAAAAACTATATTCATATCCCGAGTTCATAGGTTTTTACGCGGCCCTTTGTCATGTTTTGTGTGCGTGACAATTCAATGAGTCCACAATGCCGTCGATCCGAAATAACCGATCGTTCGTGCTATTTTGGAACGTCAATTTACCACACAAAATTACAACCAAAAATATAACGTTAAACACACTTCGTATCCCGTTAAATATTTTAACGATAACGATCCATCTCTTTTAAGACTAATTAATTACTATTATTACTTATTAATAAGAATGCCGGTTAACGTTGTGCCGAACTTGAATGAGAGAAGAAAAATAAAAACAAACAGTTTTATTTTGGTACCTAAATAAGTTTCGAAATAGCGCGATCGTGCTGAAGTAGCATTCAAAGAGTTCGTTGGCTTGCATCGATTTAATCAACACATGGTACTTTTAACTGACTCAAGAATAGATCAGTATGACGAATAACCTTTTAGTATAGACGCATACATATTTATATGGGGAAAATATCTCTTACCTGGGGAAATTTTCAGATAAAGCAAACTTAGTCGCAAGTAGTAAACTCATGTAAGTACTTATAGATAGTACCTAGATGCATCGACCGTGTCATTTGGTTTGCGGAGTTAAATCCTTGCTAAATGTATTCTAGATAAAGTGCTGCATTAATAAATTTACAATGCACTTATTAAGAATTCTTACACGTATTTAACGTCCCAGTCTGTCACCTACAAGTAGGTACCTACAACCTACTGATTTAAACAAGTATAGGTACCCGTAGTCCGTACCTACTTACACAAATTGCACTATTACATTTTACCTAACTCTCTAGTCTCTGATATGAATAATTCAGTTTTTTTATCTCATTTTCTACTTTGAAATCTAACCTTCAGATCCCGGCACAGATGAAATTGCAGACAGACATTGACTCGTAGATTTAAATGCAAACAGCTCTATACTAATTGAATTTAAGGTTTTATGAGACATACCTACCTAATATTAATAACACTCGACGAACGCAAATCTTTTTATTTGTTTGTAACCGCATTAGATAAGCATTTAGTCTTTATTTATGTAAGTTTTTTTATAAAGTTGCCTTGTTTATAGCGTCCACATATTTTGATCCTTCCAATTTGATTAAGACCTAAGGGTTTATTTGTAATAAACATTCCTTTCATTCCTTAGAGAAAATATACCTATATTATGCAATATTAAAAGCTTTGAATAGGTAGTCGGTTCCATTTACATTTTTTACCTACACACGAACGATTATAACTACATAGAACACGTAAGTCCTTGGATGTCTCATGCGAATTTTATTTATCCTTTCCCAAGGTCGGAGCTATCTCAATAACGTATTTCGACTAGAGATGCTCGTCACCTCTTGGCTAAAGAGTGTGTGGAGCACTGGCGTTCCTTCCATAGAAGCCCAAGGACGTAAGTTCTCGTTACACTTTACCTTTCGATAGAATCAATAATTTTTGAAAACCACACGCCTGGAAACCGTTATACCAATTTTACTCATACATACATACATACATTTTTTGAAGCTTCTAGAATCGGGCGCCCTTGGTGATCTTGAACCAGCTGACCTATAGTCAGCCCAGACTTAAATATGTGATGTGTCTTTTACCTGACAAAGCTAATCGACATCGATGTGGGGATAGAAGTGATAGAACCCGCGGCACCTGGCATTGCTGTCACCCTACCACTACACCACAGCTTACCTGGCGGCAGGTCGGGCCTGGCCATCCACACGTCGTTCCACACGTGGTAGTTCCAGATGGAGTCGGCGCCTTGAGGGTTGTTCGGGTCGAAGTCCAGCTCCTCCATGTTCTCCCCGTAGTACTTGTCGACGCTCAGCGAGCTGTTGGCGTCATGCGCCGACACTATGTTGGTGACGACGCGCGACGGAATGCCGAGCGCTCGGCACACTGGCAAAGAACGAACATTTGATAAAGAAAAAGAAGTAAAAAGAAAAAGAAGCCATTTTTGACAGCAGTTACAGAAGTGTCCTAGTCCCTAAGCTAGGATGCTAGGAGGTACTAGTGACTACTCTCACTCTGTCAAATTGCTGTTTTTATCATAACGCAGCCACATTAGAAGGTTTACATCCTCTATCAGCTTGGATTTACGACCAGGCTCCTCCAGGGAATGCGTGGATAACCTTTTCCTGTTTAATCTACCATTGGTTAACCAAACAAAAATTGGCAGACTACGTTATAATATACGCTTTCGGTTCGCAATCGGTTCACAGAAAGAGAAGATAAAGTAAAAATCTATCAGACAGTAGGTCTATAGATCGCTTCTGAACAAAAAGTGAGCGGAGTCTGAGGCAACAAGTAGTTCCACAACAAATAAAATCTCCTCTTGAAACATAGGTAGTCTATTCGCGTCTTGTTTTGATCATTTTCGAAAATAGACTCGACTACACCAGAAATCGCATACACTAGGCTAAAATTACCGTCGAACTTCCGAGCCGGAGGCGCTGAATTTCAGATTTAACGTCACGTCAGCCGTCAGGGTCGCGCTGATTAATTAATTATTTTAAATTCTTATTTGGAAGACTTGTTGGTGAACGAGCATCTGCAGGGCAATTATATAACTTTTGTTGCTATCATACTTCGGTTTCAATCAGAAAAATAGCGATTATGTGATTAATTAATCATGTTTAGACAGCTGCGACTTTTGAAGTACCTACTTATACCTATGTTGATTTAGGTTGATTGCTAGATATTTTAGGGGTCGGAATAGCAAACCGCCATGTTTTTGATTGCAACCGAAAAATGATAGAAACAAAAGTTACATAATCCCCTCAGGAGTACAAATAGATTAAAGCCTGGAATAGAACATAGGACACTTTTTATCCCGGACTTCTCGCAGGAACTCCGAAACTACCGCGGGGTACAGCTAGTAGTGCATAGTTCGTGGTAGGTACCTGTGGTGACGACGCCGGCGAACACCCAGCACTGTCCGTAGGGCACCTCTTGCTGCGTCTCCAGGTACTGCGCGAGGATGTCCACGGAGCCGGTCCAGTCGGCGGGCGCGGTGCCGTCCTCGTACTGGCCGTCCCACCGCCCCACCAGCACGCCGCCCTCGTCGTTCGAGTTCACCACGCGCGAGATCGCGCGGCACACCTTCACGGGGTCGCCCCGGCTGGTGGGACATTGTTGACGTTTGAAACGCGACCCATTTTAGACCCCCTTTCTCGCTATAGCGTAGTTTCAGGGGCATAATATGGTGCAACGGTAATATAAACTCATATCATAGAAATACCTATATTTCATTCGTTTTCCCCCATATAAATTAATTAAAGAGGATAGGTGGGGCCGGCGCGCCACGGTCGCAAAGGAAGGTAGAGCAATTAATTTGTTCTAAATTTCCAAAAACTCCTTTTGTTGCCATTCCGAGTAATGGCGAGAATATTTCCCACAATATTCCCAAAACTGTGAATTTTGAAAACAATGACTAATTAAAAACATAGGTACCTATCTAACCGAATGGCGTTTAATAATTTAATTTCGTTGAGTTAATGAATGTTTTTGTGCGTGATGAAATCACCGAGCGCCATCGGTTTTTAACCGACTTCCAAAAAGGAGGAGGTTCTATGTTCGATTGTATGTATGTTTTTCATTTGTTACCATACTAAAATGAGTTGATGTCCTTTCTTCACCCATAAATGTTACATTAAGACGTCTAAAATTAAGTAGGTTCTATAGGTACCTAGAATACAAATATAAGTCAATACTGATACAACAGTCAACTGTAGATAGGTAATCTTGCGAGTCGTGGCAAAAAGAACAGGCATCTAATTATTATTTTGTTAGTGAATTAAAATCCGAAGTCATCTTAATTTTTTTTTGGTTGTCTGAATATTTTAGTTGCTAATTGTGATAAAGAAAAAAGAACATCCATCTATTTAACACATTGACGATATAAAATGTTGAAAAATTTAAAATCAGTAAGATATAGAGGTACCCATTTAGGTACCAACGCTCGTATATACCTACCTACCTACTGTGAACATCGCGCGCTGTGAACCTTGACATACACGACGACCTAGGTCCTAGTCAAGTCCTAGGCTTTAAATCTTTGGCAAAGGATAAAGGATGTTGAAATCCGGATCACGTTTAGATAAACGTCCATGATTCACAGATTAACTAATGACTTCATAAACCTAGGTAACAAACTCACGAATTATTACGTATAGGTAGGTAGGTATATAGCTGCGGTATATGTTATTAGTCAATATTCTTAACTAGTAATAACTGCGGTATTCCCTGAGTCTCCCATTTTACAACTTTAGAGTTTGGATTTCCAAAAGAGTTTATATTTGCCAACGTTATAAAAGTAAGCCACCGGCAATATACAACGTGTTAATGAATTAACTGAAAACTAGAAAGTAGTTTGCTCAGCATCAACTAGCGAATCGATCGCACTATATTTTAATATAGGTTATATTTTTTCATTTTTATCAGCTCATGTCTAAATTATTTATAATACAATATTTGGCGCGTACGCCGCCCTCAGCAAAAAAATTCGAACCGGTAGGCGCGGGCGTAGCGCTTGGAATTTCGTAGATAGGTCACCTCCAAACTAATGTTGACTAACTTTTAAAGTATATATTTTTTCGACACAAAATATATTTTAATCATATTATTGTTTATTTTTTTAAATGGGGTGTATCAGGTTTTCAGTTAATTCATTAACACGTTGTAAATACGGGACGTATTTAGTTCTGGGTAAAGCGTGGTGACCATCAGTCGTCAATGTATGCATAACTGGTGTCCTTAATGGATCATATCATACTTGCCACGGTTTCAATAGCATTTTAGACCATACACCCATAGGGATGGAACTACCAATATATAGGTACTATCGTGTTTCTTTAATTCAAAATAAGATCTGCCGAAATCCATCTTTCCGTGACGCTAACTTCAAAACTAACGGTAACGGTTTCACCCCCCTTTTTTCATCTCTTTATATAGATGTGAATATAGAAGTCCGGTTCTTAATGCTTACAAAAGGAAGCCTTGTACAATATAACAAAATTCTAACTCCACTGATTTGGTTGGGTTTTGATTAATGATATGTAATCTGATATGTATAGGCAGGCGCAGATTCAGCCCCTAAAAAAGGTTGTGGGCGCGGCCATCCGAAAATTTGTTTTGTTTGCATATCACAACATCTAAACTACTAAACCAATTATGATGAAACTTTTACAGCTTAAATATTGCGTTCCAAATCACTCACGGTTCATTGGTTTTTTTTTTACCAATCCATTTGACTTAGCCCTAGCCTACCAGCCTCAATGAGGGCTGTGGGCATGCCCTGCACCTTGCCCATAAGGTTGGATCCGCTGTGTAGGTAGGTTGAACTCACTGATGGAATGGTATTTCAGCTCGGTCCAACATGAACATGCAGGCGGGCAGCACCGCCGCATCGAACTGCCCGAAGAACCAGGGCCGACCCTTCGTCGACTTTATGGGCCCCACCCATATCTTGCCCACGTCGTTCAATACGTATTCTTGCAGGAGAGTGCAGTCTTCCATGTACGTCAGGTCATCTAGGGATGTCAAAATGTCTCGGTATATAGCGATGGGATCTTCAATTTTATTCTTACCTACTTGTTTGGGGTCATATAATAATTCTGTGTCTGAGGGCTCTACCAGTTACCACTATCTGTCGATCTCTTTAACGCTCTTATCATACATACTAACCTTACATCTATTTTTTTCCATTGTAATTTCGACTTTAAGTACAGTGCGAAAAATTTAAATTTGAATGGACGAAATTTTGATAATTTCGACTTCGATAATGGTATCATTGGTCATCTAGAGATGTCAAATACACGTAGGTACATATATACCTATCGAGAGCAATCCTTATCTTTACCGCCTTAGGTCATGTCATACCTATACATTATAATATAGATTATCCTGTTGTCGGACCCATAACAGCATAACAGCTCGGTGACATTCCATACAAATGAACTGATTCTAAGTAGGTACTTTCTCACAAGTAAAGACGGCCGGCTTGTGCACGTGTACACACTACACGCGTTGTGTGTGTGTGTTTCGTAAGGTTGACAGCGAGCTGACAGTATCTGTCAGCTGTCAGTGAATAATTGTCACATGTAGATTCTACATGTGTCAAACTTTCCTCGAATTTTTTAAGAAAACATTCGCGGGATATGAGGAGGCATAAAATTGTTGGGAGGCAGAAGTGTCGCTTCTTTATACAATCTCTATTCTTTGCCCATAATCTATCGGTATATGAGTATATCCTTATCTATATGTTGTAAAAGCTAAAGGTCACAGACTTACTGAATCAATACGAAATCTCTAAAACTACGTGTAACGTGACCTAAGAATGCTGAAATTTGGTAGGTAGGTAGTTTATGGAGAATAGAAGTCAGCTAAGACAGAGCATTTCACGGATTTTCCGTGAAATCACAGGTTACTGTTATTTCAATGAAGAGACATGAGCCTAGTGAAGAAATTCATGTATCTCAACTCACCAGGAATCCATGGGTTGAAGAGTATGTACAAGTCCTGATCGAATTCATATATCTGGCGAGCTGGTGAGTTCTTCAGTCTAGTGACGACGCGCAGCGCCCAGACACCTACGGGTATACCGACCGGCGTCGATACCTGCGGGGGATTGGATCTGTCTAGGAGTTGGGTAGGTACGCTGTCTAATGTCACAAACTGGAGACAAACACTTGTTTGATCTCTTTAACTTGCTGGATCTATCTAAGAGCTTTTTCCAGGAGTTGGGTATGCTATGCCAGAATTTGGATGAAGAAACTGGAGAAAAACACACAGACTTCAAGAGCACACCTATACACTTACGTCAGCCATTTTGTTGTGTGTAAAAAAAAAATATAAAATTCAAATGTGTATATTTTATTTCCCCATAAGAAAGACTACGTAAAAATTAGAAAAATAATAAGACAGGAAGAACAAGGCGGCCTTATTGCTGATGGCAATCTTTTCAAGGCAACCTTAAGGTGACAGAGAGAGAGAAAAAAAACTAACCGAAGAGTAGATAAGTATTAGATACGATACCTCAAAGGACAAAGTATCTCCTTGAACGTCAGTCAATTTAGCGCTCCACGAGTGTTGGTCGGGGACCACATCCTTGCGCAAGAACACGGAGCCTTGGGTGTCCATCTGTGGCTTATCACCTGCAATGGGTGCTGAATTAATACCACTCTTATAGGTATTGTGTTACGGTTCAAATTGGTTTTCTAGTGATTAGCAAACCTGCCTCGTTAACCAACACGACAATCTGCAATATTTATCGCTATAGAAAACTAAGGAAATTATCGTCATGTCAGGTGGTCATGATAAATCGTCCAGTCAAAAGTTAGACATGACAATAAGTTCCGTACTTTATTTACATTGCCTATATCAACTTGACTAAGGGGGCTGATCACTAAGTCAGGGCCGATCAATTGACTGACTGATTGATGGTCAGTGCCCAGCCTAAACAGCTAGCTCTAAGAATAAGAAACATGAAAGTTTGCGAATTTCCTATTAGCAAACATTTAAGAAGAGATTTTTCAAAAGGTTCAAACACGAATAAATATCCGTGAATCAATCACATAAAGTAAGTTGAATTTAATGAATTTGGATATGGCATAGGTATAGAATCAACAATATGTTTAAGATAAAAAAGATAAACCCAGTTGTTTTTGATCCAATCACATAACTACTTACATGAACGGTTAAATGGATTTGGATATCGTATATTAACTTAGAAGGACTATAACGTCCTAAATTACCGACAACTTTTTATCGGTACAAAATATCCTGCGAGGATAAATTCAGCATATTGTGGTGAATAAAGCTTATGGTGAATAAAGCTTGTGGTGAATTTTACCAAGCGTGAATACGAGCTGCACGATGTCTGTGTTCTCGTCGTAGGGGCGCGTGAATCGGACCACCCCGTTGAAGGGCTGCCCGCGGCGGACGATGGTCGTGGTCGGAGTCTCATCGTTCACCACTTCGAACCTATTGAAACAAACATGACAAGTTACGCGCGAATTTTAAATTTCATTAGGAAAGTAGTAAGTTTTTTCACTTATGGGGTGGTACGATCAGTATTATTCTATAAAAAAGTTATTCCGGTGAGCTAGTTTTATTCATTATGGTAGGTACATAAGTTGGTGTCACTCCAAGATTGATTCAGCATATTCTGCCGTTGCCGGCGTACAAATGTCAACTTTAACATAAAATGTAATATTTTAAACAATTTTATACCTACAATTTTACACCTATGCTGGCGTGTGCCAATTCACTAAAATTAAGTACTAGGTAGTAATTATTTTTGGTAACCAAGTTGGTATGACAAATTTACCCGCAAATTTTATATTTCATTACAAGAGGAAGAAGCTCCCGACTTTTTCCACCAACCGGGTTTCTTTTCTGCCGTTGCCGGCGTACAAATGTCAACTTTAACATAAAATGTAATATTTTAAACAATTTTATACCTACAATTTTATACCTATGCTGGCGTGTGCCAATTCACTAAAATTAAGTACTAGGTATAGTACGGACCGCCAAGAGGGGATTTGTGGATTAGCTAAAGCGCGTCAGATGAACATAAGGGGGGTACCTTGCACCATGTTGAGTACCTCCACCAAATATAGGCCCTCTACACTGGTGGGTGCGTCTAGAATAACCGATCAGATTAGTAAAAAAAAATCGATAACTCGAAATACTCGAGCGCGTCAGATTAAGATATGGTGGGTTAATTACATAGTGAGAAGTATGTATATGAATAATCTGACCATTTGAACGTGACGTAAGGGAGTTAGAGGATCACAAACTTGCAAAAAAAAAACGCAACTTCGACATTCTCGAGCGCAGTTGATTTGTTTTTTATTTTAAAGTAAATAACTCAAGGATAGCGGGAAAAATATAATCTGCCGATTTTCATAAGCCGAAGAAACAAAAATCGTCTTCGAATCGAACGAGCAGCTGCAGTGAAACATGTACCTATTCATATCTCTGTCTTTCTTTCCCTTTTACTTTTTCTCTATCTCTCACTCTCTCGCACCGTCCTCACACTACTTTCCGTCGCCATAACGTCATCACAGTATACCACGGCGCTAAACGTGTCGAATTATAACTTTTTTTGGTCGGTTAAAATACATATTAAAATAAGTTAAGGTAAGTATTACATCAAACTATAGGTTCACCTTCACTTTAATGTAATTATATATATATTATATAATAAAGCTCATCACAAAACAACGCGTTCATGTTATTATATGTAAAACGCTCTGGCTTGTTTGTGCTTTAAAGTTAGTTTTGTGAATAATATTTTGAGAGTTTTTACATATTTCATAGAAATATAAAGTGTGTTTTTTTGTGAACAAGAAATAGCTCATAAAGTTATTAAACTTACGTCAGAAATAATAAAAAAAATAAAAATAAATCATAATTTTTGTTTCTAGCAGTCAGATTAATAATATCCCTCAAAATTATTGTCAGATTTTAAGCCAACATAACTTGGACTGCAAGCTGAACCTTCTGTAAAATAATCTGACACGCTCGAGTATTTCAAAATTGAGATTTTTTTTTGCATTTTCAAAAATTCGCTACTACCTTGCGTCACCTCCAAATCGGCAGATTTTCGAAGGGGTGCATTTTTAAGGCTCACTTAACATCCCCTTTGAATATCTGACGCGCTCGAGTAAATGTTTTTTTTTTTCATTTTCTCCCCTTCCGGATGGCCACCCCCACCACGCAAATGGGCAGATGAATATATTTTCGATATCAGAGACACCTTGGAGTATCTAAACTACAATATCTGACGCGCTCGAGTATTTCCATTTTACTATTTTTTTTTACATTTTTGAAAGCCTGTAGAAGCTAAACCCACCGGTGAATGAAAAAATATCATATAACCTTTTTTTGTTTATATCTCCTAATCTTCAAAACCCAATAGGTCCCAACGACGCTCGAGTGTCTCCCGAATTAGCATCGGTATCTCCCGTACTAGTAGTAATTATTTTTGGTAACCATGTAGGTATGACAAATTTACCCGCAAATTTTATATTTCATTACAAGAGGAAGAAGCTCCCGACTTTTTCCACCAACCTGGTTTCTTTTTTACTAATATCACAAACTAGTTATTCCGGTCTGCATTGCGAAGCGATGGATTTTTTGTTTCTAGAAGCTTAAGCTGGCGTGTACAATGTAAATTCCCCATTTCATCGTAATCTGCTAACGGCATAGGAACACATAGAAGACGAAATAATAAAGTGTACCTATAATATACATAATTGAAATAGTAGCGCACTTAACTTGGTAGGTGCGCGCTAGTTTGGTCACCCCTATTTCTTCTATTTTCAAACACTTCAGAAATTTTTATAACTGACATGACATTATGTTACAAGATCGGAAATACAGAAATTTCAATAGAAATATCATTTTTAACTCGAGAAATTGTTTACAATCATTTTTGTACCTAAACTCTACAGTTTTTTTTTTACTTTTGAGCAAGTTAACTATTAATATCTACCAAATACTTACTTGGCAGAATTGTGCGTCTGCGCATTCTCCTTTGGGTAGAAATATACAACGTCAACCACCAATGGCTCCATTTTTTCACAGGGGATAGGTGCCTGAACAAATTTTTATTGATTTCATTACCTTAAAAATTCGAATTCGAATACGACACCACCCTGACATGGGTATCTCTACTTGTATGTACTTTCGAGTAGGTACCTACTTGCCTAATGAAGCGCGCCTTGTTTTGTAGTATCTAAATATCTACGAGTATAAGTAGCTATCCGCGAAGCTTCTCATTATTATAAGTAAAAAAGAGTGTAGCTAGTAAATTTAATTTAAAATAAAGTTTTTTGAGTAAAAAGAAATATCTTGGTATAGTAAGAATATTTTGAGCATATTTTTCTTGTCGCAAAAAAACTTCAGCCCTTTTTCAGTGTAATGCGCTGCCTATTAGGTAAGTGAACACTTTCGGCACCGAAACGTTGACTGGCAGTGAATGCCGGTCTCGCGTGGAAAATCCAAAGCAAATATTTTTGTAGTTTCTGTCGTATATACATATAGGTACATGTCTTAGGTAATTACACACACAGTTCGATTCTACAAAAATAGGTAGATATAGATACACAGGAATTAAGATTGCAATTGGTTCTCAAGGGAATAAGTGTAGGGGCGCCGGCACACATTCGATTGCTAATTTTTTAATTAAAAAAAAACTTCTAATTTAATCACTGCAGTAATTAATCGAGATGCAAATAAGTTTTTGGAAGCGGTACATATTAAAAGCTGCAATACGAATACCTTTTAATTAGTTCGTTGAAACCTTTTTAAAATAATACAAAACTTCACGACACCAAGTGCGCGAGAAGAAGCGCGTGCCCAAGCGTCCGCTGTACTTGGCTGTAGTATCACAGACTGTTTTCAGATTTGAGTTCACGCGACTTTGTATATGTATAATTCTACGTCATCATGACCTGACGTAATATTAGTTAGTAATCAGTGTTCTCTGGTGACCACGTAGTGGTTGTACCTATCCCTTTGCTGGTGACGCACCAAGGTCGGACGCAAAGGGTGTCACCGATTTTCCCAAGTCGAGATTGTTAAGAAATATAAATTTAACCAAATAAACTTAACTATCAGTCGTAAATGAAAGGCTATGTAAAAAAGTTGGAAGTCATGTAAAAACTTTGAATTTAATAAATTAGGTATTCGAATTGACAGTTTGATTTTCGAATAATTTGATTACTATACATACAATATACTACTAGGTACTTCTATACTAATATCATAAAGAGAAAACATTTGTTTTTTGTTTGTTACGATTTAACGTCAAAACCGCTGGACCGATTTCAAAAATTCTTTCACCATTAGAATATGCTACATTATTCCTGAGTAAGAGTAACAAAGGCCACCTGTATTGTAACCCGGAATTCCCGCTGAAACTTCGAAATTACTTACCTACCACGGGCGAGACCGCGGAGAGCAGCTAGATAGTCACTACATAGTATAAAACAAAGTCGCTTTCTCTGTCCCTATATCCCTATGGTATGTATGCTTAAATCTTTAAAACTACGCAACGGATTTTGATGCGGTTTTCACTAATAGATAGAGTGATTCACGAGGAAGGTTTATAATATCTATATTTTATCCTGGAATTCCCGCGGGAACTCCGAAATTACCCCGGGTGAAACCGCGAGGGTCAGCTATAGTTATAACTGCAAAACGATTATGTAGGTACGATTTACATTGATAAAAAATATCCAAAGTAACATACCTACTATTATTATAGACTAGCTGCGCCCCGCGGTAATTTCGGAGTTCCCGTGGGAATTCCGGGATAAAAAGTACCCTATGTCCTTCTCTGTACCACTGACAACGTGCATGCCAAATTTCATCCAAATCCGTTCAGCCGTTTTTGCGTGATTGAGTAACAAACATCCAAACATCCACACTTTCACATTTATAATATTAGTAGGATAACGGTTATGAAGCTGAACAGTTTGTTTGGTTGAACGCGTTAATCTCACAAACTACTTTATGTGTTGAAGGATATAGTCCATTTATCGAGGAAGGCTATAGGCTATATAAAACCAATTTCTGAATTTCTGAAACCAAAAGCAACAATAGCTCTGTGAACGAAGAGAACCATTGAAACCACTTTCGATAACAATCATCCAAGCAAAAACAAAACCATGCCTATTCTTACGTTATGACATTGGCGGTAGCATTGTACAATTGCGCATAAAAAAATAAAAAACTGTGAATGTCAAAAGCGATCTGTCATGCTTGCTGTCGTTCGTGGTCGTCAACGTCAACAGGTCAAATCGGCACGTCAAATTATTCTACTGCATCGTCCGCGCCACCGTTCACTCCGTGAAATTTTGTTCTTGGGCTCCTGAAATCATGGGTGACAATGCTGTTGGAGATGTTATAAATGACGAAAAGGCAAATTAATTTTTGTTTGGTTATTTAACTTAAGTTTAAATGATGTACCATAGTAAAATTCGCAATTTGTCCTTTTTTCGCGAGATTTATGTGTTAAGTGTCAATAAAGGCCACTTCTATGCCACATGGGTTTGTAGGAGTTTCGTCAGCTTTTTTTAATGCTCATTTTGTTTAAGATTGATATCCAATAATCCATTTAAGATAGTGACTACAGTAATCGCGCATAAAACATAATTAATGTGAAAATGAGGTCAAGTTCCAATTAGAAAAACTTCTTGCCTATATCTTCCTGAGATCCAATTTATCGCCAAGCTGGCCAAGTCATTTTCCCTAGCAAATGTTTTGTTGTTAATAACATGATATAATTTTTTCCTATTATCGAATTGCGTTCGCAGAAACTTGGCTTTGTGCACTGCCATGCGCCTGAAAGAAATCTTGAGTGTTTCAAAGTAGGTTATCAAAATAAGAATGTAGGCAATCTTTCTTATTAGTTTTTTTCCCACAGTCTAAATCGAAAATGACTAAAGAAAAGAAGAAAAAGTCCGAAGAACCTTCTGAAACTGTATCGGAATTAAATCCATGGCCGGATTACATACAGCGACGTATCGATCTGTGGGATAAATTCAAATTGCAACAACAGGAAAGTTTGGCTACCAAGCAAGATGTTACTATTGCAGTGGAACTGCCTGATGGAAAGACTTTGGAAGCCAATGCGTGGCGAACCACTCCCTATGATATAGCTAGAGAAATAAGGTAAATATTGTTTAACTAGCTGTCCCTGTAACCTTGATAATATGTATGCAAAATTTTGTGGAAACAAACAAACATTTTTTAATATTAGGACTATTTTCTATTTCCTGACCTTTATAGGTATATGGTATTAGTGTGGTAAAAACTTTGAACAAGCTGCAAAAGAAAGAGCCAACTCAGTAATTAAATGACTGACTGATTCTTGACAAATCACAGCACCATCAAAATTATTCAAGTTAAAGATAAATATCAATGTAATATGTAAACATCTTACTACAGATTGCAAAAATATAATTAATAATAGAAAACTTGGCTCTCACTTTTACTGAACTCTGACAGAAATTTTCTTTTTTGCTTTACAGCCAGGGTCTTGCAGATTCTTCAATAGTGGCACGTGTGAACAATGAGCTGTGGGATTTGGACCGGCCGTTGGAGGGTGACTGCAAGCTAGAGCTACTGCAGTGGAACAACTCACATGCCCAGTCAGTATTCTGGCACTCGTCTGCTCATATGCTAGGAGAGGCTATGGAGAGGGTGAGGATTTACTATACAACATAATAAATATTAAAATGTATAGCGGTGACTAAAATATTTTAGCTTGATTGGATAAAAGAAACAGCATTATCACAGCTTAAAAATTGTATTTGTGCCATAAAAGAGTTTTTGAGTTTATGATCTGGGTTTGGCTGTTATTCTTGATGCACATCATAGTACATATTTATATAAACAAATACTTCTTTTAGGTCTATGGTGGATGTCTTTGTTATGGTCCACCCATTGAGGAAGGCTTCTACTATGACATGTATTATCCAGACAAAGGTGTAAGTAATGCAATCATTGTATTTTATTTTATAAAAATCTTACTGTAAATTGTCCCAGTAAATCACTCTTATATTATAAAAACAAGTTTGTGATATCCTCATGCACCAAATTGCTATAATATTGATTTGTTTGGAATTTATATTAGAGATGGCTTATGCCCTAAACTAAATTATCACATGAGAGCTTGTATTCTGAATCTTCCCAAAGAAATCTCGAAATTCATGCAGGCAAACCATAAAAATTTATCTCGCATGCAAGTGAACCCTTTTTTTTATTCATATACGGAACAGATATCGTCGTCTGACTTCAACGTGCTCGAGACATTAATAAAGAAGATAGCTAAGGAGAAGCAGCCGTTTGAGCGGCTCGAGTTGACCAAGGAGCAGCTGCTGGAGATGTTCGAGTACAACCCGTTCAAGGTGCGGCTGCTGCAGGAGAAAGTGAAGACGGCCACCACCACTGTATACCGCTGCGGGCCGCTCATCGACCTGTGCCGCGGGCCGCACGTGCGCCACACCGGCAAAGTCAAAGCTGTGAAGATTACCAAGGTGATTTATCTATTTATTTGTTTTTAATAATTTTTTACTACAAAGTAGAGGAGTAACCTAGAATTCGAGTGTCTGAACGGATTATCATGCGGATTTCACAGGCTCAGACCAAATAAAAACTAAAGACGGAACGTCTCGAACAACGAAGTGAAGCCGGTCACGTATGCATGTGGTGATTAGGAAAGTGTATGGATTTGCAAAGTTTACTTATGGTGTCTTTTTACAAAAAAGCGTTTCACGCCGGGGAAACTCGCGGGGCACAGCTAGTATAATATAACTAGCTGTCGCCTGCGGTTTCAAGTCCGATAATTTTGGAGTTTCCTACCTATTTACTTTCCAAAATTCAGCTTCATAGGTCACATAGTTTTCTACATTTTGTGTTTAGTCTGTGATCACTTTAGTGATATATTTATTTAAAATTTATTTCATTTCATATATTTATTCATAACAATTTGTGATCACAGGTATGGTACAGGTGTGTGATATTTTACAAAGTATATGATTCTAATGTGACCTGTCATTTAAACGTACAAACATAAAATATAAATTAAAATAAAACTTCAAATTGCAACATAGTACAGAAACTTAAATAAAAACTTAAATGAAAAAATTACAGCATAATTTATAAAATTTTATTTTTATTTATTATATTCAGTTACGATATGAATTAGGTCGGTTTTTTATTATATTGTTGGGCAATAAGACAGTTAAAAATCATACAAACGTCACCGTGGTGTCAGAACTCCGCCACATACTGGGAGGGCAAGGCGGACGCGGAGAGCCTGCAGCGGGTGTACGGCGTCTCGTTCCCCGACCCCAAGCAGCTCAAGGAGTGGCAGCTGCTGCAGGAGGAGGCCGCCAAGAGGGACCACAGGAAGATCGGCAGGGTACGGTCAAACAATATCTACTAATAGGTTTTACCTTTTTTAAAAAACGATTCAAAATTAATCCTGAGATCCTAATGAACCAGTGGAAATTTTTATTTCAATTTTATAAAACCGAAAAATGCCTTAAACTTATTTATAATTTAGAATTTTCGCACGGAAACACTAGGCGCCAAGCTTTCAGCTCGCGACGTCACTCCATTAGTAAACAATACGACTGCAAAAGAGATAGTTGTTCCGATATACACTCCGAGCACTGCTTAACGAACGGCTTCGCAGTCTGTAGTATACTAAGTTGTTGTCATACCTTACAGTGGTCGCAGTACACATCGGAACACACCCTAGATTGTTTACTAACGGAGTGATGCCACCAATATGGCGAAAACAGATAAATAAATAACGACGACTATAAAAATTGAATTATAATATTTACATTGCATTTTTATGAATGAAATATTGACGTTTCTCATTTACTTTTTTCAAAATCTATCATATACATGCATTTTTATATTTATTCTTACATGGTGTAAATCACGATATTAGCTGATCATGATTATAATTTCTGATGGTTTAAGAACCGTTTTCTATTTCAACCCTCCATCGGCTGCGTGTCCCCCCAGGAGCAAGAGCTGTACTTCTTCCACGAGCTGTCGCCCGGCTCGTGCTTCTTCCAGCCACGCGGCGCGCACATCTACAACACGCTCGTTGACTTCATCCGCGAGCAGTACAGGTGGGCGTCGACACTAACATCACTTACACACGTCACATCTCACACTTCATCACACCGGTGATGTTTACAATCATATCGAGATAGATTGGTGATGTATTTGTTATTTCATGCGCTATGTTACCCGCGTTAATTTCGCAGTTCCCGCGGGAATTTTGTTTTAAAAAGTACCCCATGTCTTTTTCTGTACCCCTGACAACGTATGTATGTCGTAAAACTACCCCTGAGTGGTGTTGGGATTACACCAGATTATAAAAAAATGGGTGTGGGATGGATGGATGTTTGTTACTCTTTCACGCAAAAACTACTGGATGGATTTCAATGAAACTTTACAGTTATAGCTTATACATCAGATTAACATATAGGGTACTTTTTATCCCGGAATTCCCGCGGGAACTCTGAAATTACCGTAGGTGAAACCGCGGGGCACAGCTAGTATCAAATAAAACAACTAAAGAGGTAGGTGGGGATCTTAGAACCCTTCCCCCTTTCCCCCTTTATCTTTCCGTGAGAATGTATACTTGCGTGTGTGTGCGTCCCAGGAGATCGATTTTTGAATCGCTCGAATATCTTAAGTGAAATCAATTCACATGTGAAATTCAATTCGGTTCGGTTCGGTGCCGTAACGGCAACTTTAAAAGAAACTCACAAAAGAAACACTGGAGCCTGGCGAAATGTCAAATACGCATCGCCATAAACACAACAAGAAATTGAATCACTCGTTGCTGAATTCACGTGCAGTGAAATTTTCAAAAATACAATTTCACGCATTCGCATGCGAATCTTGCGATTCCGTGTGTGAATAGCAATTCGAGCGATTCAAAAATCGACCTCCAGATCGCGCGGCTTCCACGAGGTGGTGACGCCGAACATGTACAACGCGCGCCTGTGGCAGCAGAGCGGCCACTGGGCGCACTACGCGGACAACATGTTCGCGTTCGACGTGGAGAAGGAGCGGTTCGCGCTGAAGCCGATGAACTGCCCCGGCCACTGCCTCATGTTCGAGGCGCGCGTGCGCTCGTGGCGCGAGCTGCCGCTGCGGCTGGCCGACTTCGGCGTGCTGCACCGGAACGAGCTCAGCGGCGCGCTCACCGGCCTCACGCGCGTGCGCCGCTTCCAGCAGGACGACGCGCACATCTTCTGCGCGCCGCACCACATCCGCGCCGAGATGGTCAGTCTGTGACCTGCGTGTTCTACTTTTGACGTCACCCACATTTTCGAAGTGTCCTTTTTTTGAACACCATGCATGACCTGCGTTTTCTACGTTTTATACTTTTGACCGCCGTGTGTGACCTACATTTTCAATTTTGACCTCTTGGCGTGACCTACATTTTCTACGTTTTTTTAGTTTGATCGCCGTGTTTGACCTACATTTTCTATTTTTGACCGCCGGGCGTGTCCTACATTTTATGCGTGTGCTTTTTTAACTCTTGGTGTAATCATCCGTTATTGCCATTAGGCAGATATAAATTATTGATATTATTGTAAAGTTTCATTAAAATCCATTGAGTAGTTTTTGCGTGGAAGAGTAACAAACATCCATACATACAGACTTTCCCGTTCACAATACATACTAACTAGCTGACCCGCGCGGTTTCACCCGCGGTAATTTCGGAGTTCCCGCGGGAATTCCAGGATACAATATAGTTATAAACCTTCCTCATGAATCACTCTATCTATTGGTGAAAACCGCATCAAAATCCGTTGCGTAGTTTTAAAGATTTAAGCATACATAGGGATATAGGGACAGAGAAAGCGACTTTTTTTAACTATATAGTAATTGGGTATTTTCCAAGGTATGAATATCAAAATTCTAATTAGTCCGTCAGTTAGAAAATATAAAAATAATAGACACGTATTTTTTGCTTTTTCAATTTAATGAAAATGAACATAGATAAAGCGCATTAAAGTTTAGGGTGGGGGGCTCGTGACGTCAATATTCATTGTAAGCGCCATACAAACCGCACAGAGTTGTGACGTCACGCGAAATTTCAACTCAATGTATCTCTGTTATTTTTTGAGTACGTAAAAAAAGAAAAAATACGTGTCCAATATTTTTTACTAATCTACATGACGGACTAAAAAAAAATTTTTTGTCAAGTAGCCAATTAGCAAGGATAGTGTGGTTGTAAATGTCGTTTCTGGTTGTAAAGTTCTGTGTTGTGTTGTGTTTGCGGCAGACGGCGTGCCTCGAGTTCCTGGAGTGCGTGTACTCGACGTTCGGGTTCACGTTCCAGCTGAAGCTGTCCACGCGCCCCGAAAAGTACCTCGGCGACCTCGCCACGTGGAACCAGGCCGAGAAGGTGAGACCGTTGACTGCCTTACAGGAATCAAACCAGCATACCTCTCCTTGTGTCGATTCCCTCAATGATGCGGGTCGTGACCATAGATAAAATAAATAACTAAGAGGTCATGTAGGCAGCGCAGGCGCGTCTAGGTTGCAAAGCAATTTTCCAAAAAAACTTCTTTTGTATATGTATTTTCCACAATATTCCCATAACTGAATTCCGATAACAATAACTAACAATAAGTAAATCGTAACCAAATAGCTTTCAAATACATTTCGTTTTATTGAACGTTTTTGTGTAATTTTTTTTTTGACTGTATGGACTTTGTTTCCTTTGCCTTCCCTGAAAGGGGTAAACTTTACAAAAAAAAAACAAAAATTGTGTGCGGCCAGGCGCTGGAGGAGTCGCTGGTGTCGTTCGGGCGGCCGTGGCAGCTGAACCCGGGCGACGGCGCCTTCTACGGGCCCAAGATCGACATCAGCATCCAGGACGCGCTGCGCCGCTCGCACCAGTGCGCCACCATCCAGCTGGACTTCCAGCTGCCGGAGCGGTTCAACCTCAGCTACGTGAGGTACTTACCGTGCTCCTGGGGTTATATAGGGTGTTATACAAATTTAAATTAAAATAAAAGAAATAAATATATGTTTAACTAGCTGTGCCCCGCGGTTTCACCCGCATGAGTTTTGGAATTATTTTTTCTAAAATAAAAGTAACCTAAGTCACTCCTTGTAATATCATCTATCTGCCAGTCAAAGACCCGTTAAAATCGGTCCAGCCGTTTCAGAAATTATCCGGAACAAACAGACAAACCGACAGACAGAAATTTTTAATTTTTTTTTTTATGAATTAGTCTCGTATGTACTTTCGTATGCATGCATTTAGTGAAAAGCTGTTAATTTGAAATTGCAAACAGACACTTTAATTTTATTTATTTGTCTTTGTTTGTAATATTATTAGTAATGTAGCGGGAGCGGGATGAATGATATGGCTCGACCGCCACCAAAGGGAAGCTTCCCGCCGGGCGAGGTGGTATGCCCGGGGAACCGCGGCTCCGATCGCGGGTAGATCGTCGGAGGTCGTATATATGCAGCGTATATGTGAAAACTTCGTTAGCGCGATTCACGTAGTTAGTATCCGTCGCTTCATTGTAGTTCGTGACTTGTGGCATAGAGGTCGCCACAGTAAAATTACTTAATTAGTAATTAGTAAGGATTTACGATATATTTTTTTGCGATTCGTGCAACTAAATCTCTAAACTTGCCTGGATCTATGTTGTTGACGTAATATGGTGGTCGGTGCAGCGAGAGCGGCGACAAGAAGCGGCCGGTGATCATCCACCGCGCGGTGCTCGGCTCGGTGGAGCGCATGATCGCCATCCTGGGCGAGTCGTACGCGGGCAAGTGGCCGCTGTGGCTCAGCCCGAGGCAGGCGTGCGTCGTGCCCATCGGGCCCGCCTTCGACGAGTACGCGCTCCAGGTGAGTGCGGAGCCGGAGCGCGGACGAACACAAACGTCCGCGCGCGCACGCACGTCCACACGCTCACTAACACGCATAAACGCACACACGCACACACACGCGCATGAACGTGTACGTACACTCCCCCAAACACGCATAAACGCACACACAAACATGCGCACAAACTCGTACGCACACGTTCACAAACATGCGTAAACGCGCACACACACACACACGCATTAACGCGCGGGCGCGCGCGCACACACACACACACAAACACATGCGCACGAACGCGTACGTACACGCTCACAAACCCGCATAATCGCACACACACACATGCGCACAAACGCGTACGTACACACTCACAAACACGTATAAACGCGCGCACACACACACACCGACACGTCATCACATTCATTGACCAATGGGGATGTGGACTACTTTTGAAAATAAAAATTCTAATTAGTCCGTCAGTTAGAAAATAAAAAAAACAATAGATACGTATTTTTTGCTTTTTCAAATAAATTAAAATATACAGAGACAAAGCGCACTAAAGTTTAGGGTGAGGGGGTCGTGACGTCACTAACCGCTAAAACCGCCATACAGTCAGAATAGTGGCGTCACGCGAAATTTCAACTCAATATTTCGCCGTTATTTTTTGATTACGTAAAAAAAGAAAAAATACGTGTCCAATATTTTTGAATAATCTACAAGACGGATTAAAAAATAAAAAATTAGTCAACATGCCCATTGTAATTTTTTGTCCTAACGCGTGCGCAGGTGCGGGACGAGCTGTTCGCGGCCGGCTTCATGTGCGAGGCGGACACGGACGCGGGCGACACGCTCAACAAGAAGGTGCGCAACGCGCAGCTCGCGCAGTTCAACTACATACTGGGTAAGCAGGCGTTCATTTACTAGCTGTTTTTTTTTTAATGTCATAGGGGGCAAACGGGCCAGTGGTACACCTGATGGTAAGTGATTACCGCCGCCCATAGACATCTGCAACACCAGAAGGCATGCAGGTGCGTTGCCGACCTGGAATGGGGATGGGAACTGGCTTCCAAGTGGGGCTGCCGGAACATACCGTCAGGTGCTCGGCGACAGATTTGCAACTTGAAGATAGCTAGCCAGCCGGGCACTAGAGCGCCCTACCACCATGCTATGGTTTCCTCACGATGTTTTCCTTCACCGACAGCTCAAGCTCATTGTTAGGATTTGAACCTACGCCTTGCGGCGTTTGATGTGAACGCACCAACCACTGAGCTATTATCGCTGTGTATGTTTTTTTTAACCACTTTAACTCCGGAGTTCCCGCGGGAGTTCCGCGATATAAAGTACTCGGCGTCCTTCGCTGTACCCCTGACGACGTGTATGCGAAATTACATAACGATCGGTTGAGTAGTTGGGGCGTGAAAACGTAACAAACAAGCACACAAATAAATAAAGCCACTTTCGCACTTATAAAATTAATTTAGTGTTAAACACTAAGGTGCTGTGTAATCGATAACAGAAGTAAACAGCAATGAGAATATTATAAAATTAATTATAAATTACACTGACCACGAAATTTCTAAGACATTCAGTTCAATCCATAAAATAGATCATATGGTGACGTAATATATCGTGCTACTGGAGTTTGTTGCGCACTTGCGCAGCTTTTTCTCTTCAGCCATAGCGCTAGGAAGCTGTGAAGGTTGGATATTTTATGGGTGCTGGCTTCTGTCATAATAACTGTAATTTTATTGACGTCAATAAGATACACATTATTGGCCAAATTTGATTAAACAATTTGACTATGACTTTGATTTTGACTTGTCGCAAAAGAACTGATGAAGTGTAGTCCGATCTCTTTTATCATTTTAGAAATAAAAAATAGTGTCACTTGGTTGTCTTGTAGATGATACGAAGTTCACCGGGTCTTCTAGTGTATTCTTTTAGTGTCGTCTTCGTCTTGATCGTCTTAAATATTAATTATTTACTACGTAGGTACCTACATTGTACAATGAGTCGTACAATCGAATTACTGGTGGGTGACACTTTTACGTCACACCAAATCATTTACGTTGGACTTTCCAGAGTTAAAACCTTAGATGGAGTACATCTTATCAATTTAGATCCAAGTCAGATCAAGGCACAAGAGAGCTCTATTGTAGAGTACAACCGCCTGCGCACGTTATGGCGCCCTGACATGGCCAAATTAACTATAAACAGAAAACGCGTAAAAAAAAAAAAAAACGGATACGGCAATTCACTCAAACATTTTAAACGTCCAAGAAAATACAGAAAACACAAAAAAGATAGTTATACCACGGAAACGTAGGAAACGTAGGAAAATAAACTAAATTGACAAAAACCATTTTATTATGAATAATAAGTACCTAATAATAATTTCTGCAAAAAGTATTTCTTTTCCGATTCATTTATCCATTTCTGTTAATATACAATAATATTGTGACCTATATATCTAGACACGCAATAGCGTGTCAAGCCAAGTTCAGGCTAACAGAACTAGCGAGCAGCACCGTGTGTAACTTTTGACCCCGTCATAACTCAAAAACTCTTTCACATAAACATGTCAATATGAATCACGTATTCTCAAATAGAAGCTTTGATTCTTCACTCGTTAGTACGTCACGCGATAGGAGCGATACACGATCAGGGAAAAAAAAATATAATCGTTTATACAGGTGCTGTCTGTCGACAAGAGTTGTAGTGTCATGTCTCCAAAATATTTTACTGCATGCGGTGTTTTCTTTAAATGTAAGCAAAATACGTTTTAATTATAAATGTAACTATTTTTATTCGTGTTTGTTTTATTTATTATTTGATCTATTGAATCTAGACACGCTGTAGGATGTTAAGCCGAGTTCAAGCTGACAACTGGCGAGCAGCACTGTGTGTAATATTACACGAACCCTTACTTATTCTGCCTGTAATGTAAGAATCATCAATCAAAATTTGATGACAGCCGGTCTTTGTATTTTATGGTCTTTACATATTTATGTATATGTTTATGTGTTATGGTCTTTACGTAGTGATTTGTTTTAAATCCAAACATGTTAGTTTCAGTAGGTACTTAATACCCCGTAAACGGATTGAAATACAATAGATTAACAGAGACCATTTGGTATTAATTTTATTATGAACAAGTACCTAATACCTACTAATAATTTCTGTACAAAAAGTAGTGATATCCCATCAAAAACATAAATGTGAAAATGGAAGCCAAAGTTTGTGCTTATTTGTCGACTTCACCGACAAAAGAATTGATATCTAAATGGGTGCCAAGTTCTGTAGATAATCCTGAAATATATTCAAAGCAGCATAGAACTTGGCTAGTTTTCACATTAAAGTTATCTTTAGCTACTCGAATTATGTATCTTCTTTATATTATTATGAGCAAGTTACTGTTTTTATACTGTAAGGTCAATAGATCTCACCCCTTTAATATTTGGTTTGCTGGTAAAAACAAGCCAATATCAAAAACATTTATACTATAGTTTTTAGGCAAATATAAGATAACTTGAATGTGAAAACTAGCCAAGTTCTATGCTCCTTTGAATATATTTCAGGATTATCTACAGAACTTGGCACCCATTTAGATATCAATTCTTTTGTCGGTGAAGTCGACAAATAAGCACAAACTTTGGCTTCCATTTTCACATTTATGTTTTTGATGGGATATTATAAAGAGGTAAAGTTTGTGAGTTTGTGACGTTGGATGGTAATCTCTGGATATGGTTATACTGAACCGATATTGAAAATTCTTTCACTCATAGGAAGCTACGGTAGTGCTGAGTGACATAAGGTACTTTTTATCCCCAAATTCTTACGGGGACCCCAAAATTACCGCGGGTGAAACCGCTGGTGCTGAATAAAGGTTCGTTTATATCTAAAGACATGGAGCGTGCCAGACAATGTCTGTGGCAGACGCCGACAGACACCTTTTATTTACAAAAGACGTCTGCACGGTTCCGATGCTCGCCATATAGCCACAGACACGTACAGTACAGACATGAACCGCGCATGAACTGCGCTTTATCTCTGTATATTTCACTTTATTTGAAAAAGCAAAAAATACGAGTCTATTATTTTTTTTGTTTTCTGACGGATTAATTAGAATAGGGATGTTGACTACTATTGAAAATCAAAATTCTAATTAGTCCATCAGTTAGAAAATAAAAAAAACAATAGACACGTATTTTTTGCTTTTTTAAAAAAATTAAAATATACAGAGATAAAGCGCATTAAAGTTTAGGATGAGGAGGTCGTGACGTCACTAACCGCAAAACCGCCATACAAACTGTCAGAATAGTGACGTCACGCGAAATTTCAACTCAATATATCGGCGTTATTTTTTGATTACGTAAAAAAAGAAAAAATACGTGTCCAATATTTTTTAATAATCTACAAGACGGTCTAAAAAATAAAAATTAGTCAACATGCCCATTTAGATATTCAAAAGTAGTCCACATCCCCTCATCTTATGCCACCAGTGGTGGGCGAGCGCGAGCGCAGCTCGGGCACGGTGAACGTGCGCACGCGCGACAACAAGGTGCACGGCGAGATGTCGCTGGCGGCGCTGCGCGACCACCTCGCGGCGCAGGTGCGCGCGCGCGCGCTGGCCGACGACACGCCGCTCAAGTAGGTGAGTATCTCTCGCAAACAAACCACCCGGGGAGCGTATTTTCGAATCGTTCGAATCACTTTTTGCACACGCAATCGCACGATTCGCATGCGAATGAATGAAATAGAAATAGTATTATTGAAATTCGATTTCGCGTGAAATCTGCAACGAGTGGATCGGAGCACTCCTTTTTGAATTTGTCGATCGAAAGTTTGTAGTGACTTTAGTGGCAAAAAATTTTCAAAATTTGACATAACTGATATGTAGTTTGACAACTTCAGAAACGTTTCGTTTCAAGACTGATTAAGTACCAGTTTTTTAAGTCTCTAACCGCCGCACTCAGAGTCGACTTTAATGATTACTTAGTTAAGTATAGATTTTTAAAACAAAATTGCCGCAATCAGAGACGTTCAGTTAATTAATGTTAATTGGCATTTAATGAGGTGTAACTTAATTAAATGCCAATTAACAATAATTTATTAAACTTGTCTGATTGCGGCAGTTTTGTTTTAAAAATCTATATTTAACTAAGTAATCATTAAAGTCGACTCTGAGTGCGGCGGTGAGAGTTAGTTTCCGGTTTTTAAATATTCTGCGTAAAATGAAACAAGTTCAAAAAAGTTTAAGAAAACAACAACACCGTATTCGAATGTTTAAAAATGCGACGAAAGGGGTTCAGTGAATTTCATTTCGCATAAGAAATTCGAACGATTCAAAAATACGACCCTATGTCATTCTAACTCAAAAATTAAAACAGAACAAGGGCGAGTTTTGATTGTACTTACCTTACTAAGGCCGTTACAAGAAATATGCGCCGCCGGATTAAATTTTGCAATATTTCCTAACACAAGTATTGTTATATTTAAAAGGAGACCCCCATCATGTTCTACTTTGAATTACCTATTGAATAAACTTATTTAAACTATAAACTTAAACTTTGATCTACATCGCTTTCGACTTAGATCGTCCACCAGAACTATTCATTTTTAATCTACCTTTGTATATCTAGCTGTAAGTTTTCTGAATAAAGCAAAATAAATAATTATTTTTTCAGCGCGCACGTGTCAGACGGCGTCGGAGCGCGGGAGGGAGGAGCGGGACCGCGATAAGAAATTGCATTAATTTAAGACAAATTATAATTTGTATCATGAACTTGCGTGTTACCGTTTGAGGTCGAACTTAACGCCAACGCAGATCTGTCGGGAAAGTGGTTAGTGTGCTACGAGCTTTTAATACATAAACGTTGATCCTTCTGCTATAAAAATATGATTTTAACATTATTTAGCAACAAATAAAAAAAATCTACATTATTAAAAAAAAAAAAACTATACAAAAATTTGCAAAGTCAGCGTCGACGTTTAGAATGATTTAAAAAAGTTCATACTTACTAGAGCTAGACAAGATCCCTAGTTCAATTTGGTTGCGGATGACCGCTGCATTTGTCATAATCATGGAATTACTGATTTGAATGATAGCAGCAAATATAGTATATTATGTTTTAATTCCATGAAAATATTGTACTTGATAATTTAATGCTTTGTTCATTGTGAAACTTTATTTCGTTAGTAAATTATAAGCTAGAAACATCCTTTTACTTGAACTTTGTATGTATCGAATGGGGTATTAAGACTATTTAGCTATGAAATTGTACTTTTATCCTAACAATAAATAATAGAACGCAATTATGTTTATAAATTTTAACCACTGTCACGAGCCTTAAAAAAGATCACCACAGATCGACACACTCGTAGATCTGTCAGATCGTATAATAGGGATGTTGACTACTATTGAAAATCAAAATTCTAATTAGTCCGTCAGTTAGAAAATAAAAAAAAAAACAATAGACACGTATTTTTTGCCTTTTTAAATAAATTAAAATATACAGAGATAAAGCGCATTAAAGTTTAGGATGAGGAGGTCGTGACGTCACTAACCGCAAAACCGCCATACAAACTGTCAGAATAGTGACGTCACGCGAAATTTCAACTCAATATATCGCCGTTAGTTTTTGATTATGTAAAAAAAGAAAAATACGTGTCCAATATTTTTTAATACTCTACAAGACGGACTAAAAAATAAAAATAAGTCAACATGCCCATTGTATGTACTTACACGTGTATGATATGGGACCTTGTTCACTATGACCAACAATTCCTTGCCCATAACGCGCGTCAAAAACACTATCCAAAACGCTCCTTATGCCTAAATATTAAAAATTAATGTTCTTTATAAAACACGTTTAAAAACTTTGATGTAAAGTGAAACTTCTTTGAACACGAGAAGAAAAACCATTTTTGTGGCGCGATGACGCGATTAATGCGACGTGTTATGTTCATAGTGAATAAGGACCATGGTTATCTTGTGTAGCTTGTTTAGTACATAAACATACGCATAATATGTACATGAATTTAAATGGTATCTTTGCGAGAATCACAACCTTATTCCCGCCGTGATTTCTTTGATTACCTATTTGCATCTGTAATTTCTGCCGGTGACAGCCAAATAGTTTTTTTTATACGTCAATCGCTTGTCATTGGTTTTCGCTTTTTCATTTACCCCCATCTACATTTAATTTTTCTAGATTTATTCTTAAGTTATTCAAATAAAAGTATACGAATACTAAAAAAGCATTATTTATTTAAAATTGTGTCAGTTTTTTTTTAATATTATGGAGTACTGATGATTTGTTCGATTAATGATATGGATAAAAACTGAACAAATGCGGGTCGAACTCGCGCACGAACGAACTCCGTACCATTGTCTATAAAAACTGAAAAAAAAAAATCACGTTTGTTGTATGGGAGCCCCCTTAAATATTTGAGGCGTTGAGAACAAGTGGGCCAACCCCAAAACAATGAATCTGAGATAGAGGGGTCTAATGAATTTAACATTTAAACAATGGTCAATAGCAAGAATATCAGGAGGGAGGTTTGTATTTTTATTGTTAGATTTGGAATAAGTGTGAAGGTGTGTTAATCCGGTAGTAGATGCAATATCGAAACATTTAAGCGAATAATCTCATTTTCATTCTTTTCTGGGTTGGCCCGCTTATGTTCTCAACGCCTCATTTATTGTATTCTGTTTTTTTAGTTATTGTGGTTATAGCGGCAACAGAAATACATCGTCTGAAAATTTCAACTGTCTATCACGGTGCATGAGGCAGACAGATGGATGGACGGACGGACAGCGGAGTCTTAGTAATTGGGTCCCGTTTCATCCGTAGTGTACGGAACCCTAAAAAGGACCATCTACAAGCGTTCTTTGGGTTTTAAAAGAAATCGGGTCGAAAATAAAAACTACAACATAGCATTACAATAATTTATATTTAATTTCCATCAAAATAGTTTATAAAAATAGTAACATACTAAACAACACAAAGATCAGTTTTACAAAATTTATGTAGGTAGTACAGATAAATCTATATTATAATACAGAAGGTATGTGTTTAATACTCACTAGGTACATTAATTACTTTTGGTAATAATCACAATTTCATAATATTCAAGTATAAGAGTCACTAATGACGTCACATGCCAGGTAAACTGATATTGATATCGAACTGATGGTGAAATTCTAATTGCGTGTGACGTCACTATGCGATGGTAATTGTCTCTGCTCCATTCCTGCACAGAAAAGCTCTCCAGGAATTACAGGTTATTGGCCCAGTGAATTTACAACTCATCGGCCCAGCGTTTTTAAAGTCAGTAGGTACCTACTTATATTGGAAAGTTATAACCTTGCTGCGCAACAACCGCAATGGCTGACGATGAACGCCATGCAGTTTCATACAATGATGCTTATAAGTTTGAGGAATAGGAAGGATTATCTAACTTTGTATCATGGAAGTTTTGTATGCACAATATACTCACTTTAGAAGGTTTATGGGACAATTAGTAATGAGTCGGATATTACGAAATCTCAACGAGCGTTAGCGAGGATATCGCTCAGTGTCAACCGGCACTTTTTCAACTACTATACGGAATAATTACAGCAAAAGATGCTTGGCTTAAGCTTTGCTCTGTTTATGAGGACAAAGGACTGTTTCAACGCGTCGGGCTTACGTCAATTACATAGAATAAGTTACACATCATGTGAAAACATGACAGCATACATTGATGCTATTTTTAGAATTGTACATCAATTAGGATATAGGCAAATAATAGCAGACGCAGAAGTAGCAGAAATAATGCTCAGCGAGCTTCCGTCCGAGTTTGACACTTTAGTCAGCGCGCTTGAAACTTCATCGTTAACCAATCAGTTAACCAGTGAGTTTTAAGAGCATGATTATTGCAAGAAGAGTTCAGGAAGAACACTGTTGTTGATTCTAATTAATCGGCAATGATAATGAAGACACAATTTAAAACCAAGAAGAAACTTTGTTTTTACTTTAAAAGACCAGAATGGCTCAATGTTTTAAGAATAAACGTGATGTAAAAACAAGAAGTCAAGAAGATGAAGAGAAACTATGGTGGCAACTGTATATTTTACTTCACGTCAACAAATAGTTCTAAAGACTTTATAATTGATAGCGGTTCCACTCCTTATATGGTAAATGATAAAAAACTTGTTAAGTGGTTTTAAAAGAAGTAATATAAAAAGAAATTATGCCGATAAAAATACTAAACTTGAGAGCTCTGGTACTGGAGATATTAATGTAACTGTTGGTTGTTTTAAAACATTAAAAGATGTTATGTATGTTTATGTTCCTCATCTTGTAGAAAATTTGTTATCCGTTAGTAGGTTGTGTGAAAATGGAATGACTGTCCTTTATGTTGATGGCTGTTTTGTTTATGAAAAGTGCACAGTTTTTGGTTATATCTGTAAATTTATGTAAAGGTGTATACATATAGAGTGAAAGTTATTCTTGCAAAGGAGCAGTAGATGGCTGTCTTGCATGAAGTGCAGGGATCACAGATTGCAAAGTTAGCTGCATTAAGTGGTGTGAATGCTGATGTTTGGCATCGCCAACTACGGAACCTCAATATGAAAGGTTTAAAAACTCTTAGGGAATGTGTTGCTACTAATGTATCATTGCAGAATGGCGAGGACAAGCTGCAAACGTACATCCCATGTCTCCAGGGTAAGCCAGTGGCCATGGCTTATCCGAAGGGTCAAGCGCGACGTGCTGATCAGCTTCTGGAATTCTTACATGTGTGCGGCCTAATGAGTAATGACAGCTGGGGAGGTGCAAGATACCTACACACTTTTACGGATGACTATTTGAGGAAAACGTTTGGCTATATAATAATTAAAGGAAATCTGAGGCCTACCATCGAAGGCTACACCTACTGCTTAACGGCAATCGATCGTTACAGTCGATGGCCAGAGGTAAGGCCCCTAAGAACCATAACAGCGCAGGAAGTTGCAACTACCTTTGTGTCCGGTTGGATTTCTCGTTTTGGTGTCCCCTTGCTAGTCACAACTGACCAGGGCAGGCAATTCGAGTCCGACCTCTTTAGTCGTCTCACAAAACTTTGTGGCATCAAAAAAATACTCGTACGACCAGCTATCACCCATGTGCTAACGGAATGGTAGAGCGACTACACCGTCAACTAAAGGCAGCAATAATGTGCCATGAATCTTCATGGATGCAGGCTCTACCCGTAGTGCTCCCTCGGCATGCGCTCGGCTCATTACGCTCCTTTGATCTTAATAAATATTACCTAAATCACATGAACTTAATTAAATTGGTAAATTGTCAAATAGGTAAAGTGGTTTGGAAAACGAGGAGGTTAGTACCAATGCCAACATCGCGATGTCTCGAGACACGTTGGCATCCCTAATAAATTCCATCCAACAAACCAAAATCGAGATTTGCGAGCGTATGTTTGAACGTCTGGCAAATTTGTCACCGTCCACTCCCGTCCAGCTGGCCGGCACGACGCCCCCGCTGAGTACCTCATCGATAGAGAGGAAAGGTTACTTTGCACGCTGCACGGCGAGGTGTACAGGAGCGACAGACCACGACGAAAACGAAGCTTCATAGATGCAATAGAAGCATATAAAGAATGCACCAGCATATCAGTGGAAGTCGCCCTCAAGGGCGTTTCGATGCTCCTCACTCATGAAGCAGCTACCTGGTGGCAGAGCGTCCGCGCAGACGTAAAATCATGGGCAGAATGTATTGCCCACCTGCGCGATGCTTACGGAGACCGCCGCCCGGAGCATCTCATCTATAAAGAGATATTTAAGTCCGAACTAGATGATGAACGAACGGACACATTCGTAGCGCGAAAACGCGCCCTCATCGCACGGCTCCCGGCTAGTAATTTGTCTGTTAAAGTACACTTGGTCATAATTTACGGCTTGTTACATCGACGAATACGCAAAAGATTGCGAAGAGAAGAGGTCAGTAATTTTGCAGAAATGCTATCGGAAGCTAGAGTAATAGAAGACTCTATCGGAGAATCGTCATAAAATACAACATCCAATGCTCCCCGTACGAAGCGCAACGCATCGGAAACAGCTGCGCAACCCACAATGTACAATGTCAAAATAATTATAAATCCCGATCTAAAAGGGCATTGGTCTTTAGCAAGGAAAAATCCCTGGAAGAACTTCAAATATGAATTCTGTATCAAGAAAAAATCTGTGGATGCAGGTTAAACTTTGTACGAAACGTAATAAGGCCAGGAGATTCACAACAGAGAAGCTTATTGCTCTCTCAATTTACAAACAAGGTCCAAAATCGTACAAGTTTTTGCGAAAAATATTTATTCTTTCTTCAGAAACCACTTTGAAGAAAATGATATTAAGTCAACTAGATGTAGGCCCTGGCATAAATCAATCCACAAATTTTCGAACATATAAAAGTCAGGTAAATATCATTAATTCCCTTTACTATTGTGACTTGATACTTTGGTTCTCATAGACCTTGAATTAATTAATAAAGTATGATATATATCCTTCTTGACTGAAGGATCATCCTGTTTGCGATCTTAATGCATTTATTTGTACTAGTAAACAAAGTAGATTTCTCTTTTCGTTATTTATATTTCTATAAGATTTTTTTTTCAGGTCACCAATTGGAATAGTAATAATCTATTGTGTACAGTTATGTTTGATGAGATGGCACTGGAAACTGCACTAACATATTCATCCACCAATGACAAGTAAGTAATTCAATGAAAATTTTATTAATTTCAGAGGGGAGGTAACAATGTAAGAAAGAGACGAACGAGCGAGCGAGGTAGTAATAGGAAGTGTTAAGTGTCAAATTAATAATAAAGAGATGTCATGGCGCAAGTCGTTTAATAGTCCAACCTTACACTAGGTGGGTGGGTAATCAGAAAAATTCTATCAAAAATATCCTGTAATAATTGCAGAAACAATTTCATTTCAGACGATGAAAATATGATTCATGATTATATTAAACACAGGGAATACAAATCAATTAAACACAAAAACTATCCTATCCATCCGAACAAGCTGTAAGAAGTTTCGGTTATATGTGTGCAAATGAATGTTTGGAAATTCACGGTCATGACTCTCATATAAGTAAAAAAATTAAGCAAAACATAAGTTCCAAATATTCATTTCATTTCTTAAATTGCAAATTGCACAAGGAAATTGTTTTTGATTATTTTTTAAATATAACCATTAGTTTGTTTGTTTATTTTTAATTGGTGTAATGTGATAAACAAAATTTTGAAAGGGACTGATTTATTAAGATTCCAAAAAAAAAAGAAAGAGGTCAGTAATTTTGCAGAAATGCTATCGGAAGCTAGAGTAATAGAAGACTCTATCGGAGAATCGTCGCAAAATCCAACGCTCCGCGAGCGAAGCGCAACGCATCGGAAACAGCTGCGCAACCCACAATGTACAATGTCAAAATGATTATAAATCCCGATCTAAAAGGGCATTGGTCTTTAGCAAGGAAAAATCCCTGGAAGAACTTCAAATATGAATTCTGTATCAAGAAAAATCCGTGGATGCAGGTTAAACTTTGTACGAAACGTAATAACGCCAGGAGATTCACAACAGAGAAGCTTATTGCTCTCTCAATTTACAAACAAGGTCCAAAATCGTACAAGTTTTTACGAAAAATATTTCTTTCTTCAAAAATGAAATGAATGTTTGGAAATTCACGGTCATGACTCTCATATAAGTAAAAAAATTAAGCAAAACATAAGTTCCAAATATTCATTTCATTTCTTAAATTGCGAATTGCACAAGGAAATTGTTTTTGATTATTTTTTAAATATAACCTTTAGTTTGTTTGTTTATTTTTAATTGATGTAATATGATAAACAAAATTTTGAAAGGGACTGATTTATTAAGATATTTATTTATTAAGATTACAAAAAAAAAGAATTGCCGCTGATGCAAAAAAATGCTTTTAATAAATATAAGAAAAAATTTAGAAATAAAAATATCAAGAAATAAACCATATGACACCTACAACTTATTTTTCATCGATCATCATGCTTCGACGAAAGCATAAAACATTGGTTAAGTTCATTTCCAATGTTTTAATTTAATCTAATTTTTTTGTTTTAATTGATAAAAACAATAAAAGCAAGAGTAGGTATCAAAAAGTTTACTCAAGCAAGTAAGCCCCAATCTTTTCCAAAAGATGAATGTCAAGTTGGCAACACAAGTTTTTGGTCATTCATTCGCTGCGGCGATGAAAACCGCTGTCGCAACCGATTTAAATCAAATTATTTAAATCATATCATCCCTGATAATATCACTTAAGTTTTTGTGAATTATTCTGTGTGCATTAGGCAGCACTGAAGAGCCTTTTTTCCCCTTTCTTTTGCCCGAAGAGTGTAGCCAATTGATACCTATAACATTACTTCTGCATAAATTGTTCGATTCATTGAACAGCAACACGTTTCACGTGGCTGATGGCAAAATGTTACATTTTAAGTATGAAGATCTGGTGGAGGCCTTTAATAACCGACTTACATAGATTAGCAAAGAATTGTGCATTTGAAACAATTACCAAAGATGAGATATTACGAGATAAAATAGTGGTGGGCATAGCGGACAGTAAGTTGAGTGAAAAATGGCAAATGAAAAAATAAAAGGTTTCGCCGGTATTGGAGAAAGCAAAATTGCCAATCACGCCCTAGTATTTAAGAGATAAGGGCAAATTATAAACAGTCAGTGGCATATGATTTCACGAGTAATAAGAACAAAACCGAATTAAAAAATATCCTTAAAGACAACATACAATTAATTCAAGGCACTGGTCTTAAAATATTTTGCACAGTGTGTGACCAGAGCACAGTTAATGTGGGTGCAATAAATGACTTACTAAGTGAAGCCAAGGCCAACTATCAGAGGCGAGGTATGGAATGCAGGAAGGATGTCTTTTATTGGCGCAAGGCCAAGAAATAATTCTAACCTTAACGCAGGGTATACCTAATACGCAGAACGACTACTTCGCGTTATGACTAAACTTCATTTTCGATTAGCTTTCAGCCTAAGTGTCTGTTTGCCTATTTCGCCGTTTGTCTACTTCGCTTAAGAACTACTTCTCTGTATACCTGAATCTTACATGGTCTACATCGCGTTATGCCTAAACATTATTTACGTATGTAAACTTCTTATTGTATATATCTGACCACTTACAATTTCGAATGTTCTATCATAATGATACTTTAAAATTACATTATTGTCATCGTAAACAAAAGATTATCAAGGAAACGCCACTTATGAACAAATTGAATTGAATTTGCGTTTTAATCTAAATCGTTTATATATTTTTTAATATGAATTCGAAAGATAATATTCAACTTATAACAAATAAAAAAGGTGGATACACTTTGGAAGGCTGGCATAAACGATTGAATTCTCGGATGAAGGGCAAACTGTCATTTATTCATTTCTTATTTAAGTTAAAAAAGAGGCACTGTGGCAAAGTCTTAAACTGAAACAAAGCTTATTTGAAGGGAACAGGAGAAGAAGAATAGATATGATTTTCAATTCAAGATACAAAAAGGAGCTGGAAAAATTGCAAAATAACGATGTAACTGGATTATACTTCATTAAAAATCTTTGTAAAATCAAAAAGGAGCTACAGAAAATTCATAGTCACTAAAATATAACTCTATAAATTATTTAATTTTCAATTTAGCATTTTTAAGTGATAATATAACAGCAGAAAGGGCTAATTTAAGTTTATATGTTTTAATGGATTATGTAGGAAACTAATAAAATTTAAAAAAACAGTTTATTAATACTGAATAGTTCCATTATAATAAATAACAGACTATAATTTAGTAAAATATATACTTACTAGAAGTATAGATAGATATCAAAATGTCTATAATCTGAACAAGAATGTCGAAAAACAATGTCCCATCCCAAAGGAGTAAAGGAAAGTAAGTCCCCTTGGAGCATAATGTGCAATACGCAAAATGTGCATGACACGCATTATGACACGCAAAATGAGCAACACGCAAAATTCGCAGCATGCTGCATGTAGTGCACATTTTGCGTATTGCACATTATGCTCCGAAGGGAAAGAAAGTTACCTCGTTCCTCGTGGTTACACTTACACTAGTCGTAGGTTAGTAGGTAGGTAGTAACGGTTAAGGACGGTTACTCTTTCTCGCTGCTGACCTATATCATAGTAGGTCTAAGGTAACGGTTAGTCTTTCTCTCTGCTGGCCTATATCATGGTAGGTCTAACTATCTTAATGCCTAACTCGCGATTTGAATAGTCATTACGCGAAGTAGTTGTTCTGCGTATTAGGTATACCCGGCGTAAAGGAATTCTAACTTATGATGTTCCTCATCTGTTGAAAGGTTTGAGAAGCAACCTCCTAACGAAGTACATGATGATTTTGATGATGAAGGAAAGGTGGAAAGTTTTGTTGTTGGAAGTTGGAAGGCGCTATTGAGGAACTGACAAAAGAAACATCTACTTGGAAAAAATTGGGATACATGTAGATGTAAAGGCTTTCTCATAGACCTCAGTTATTTGGAGTCTTTCGAGCCCAGTCGTCTAAACCGACCAATGAAAACGGCACGTCACGTTTCCCAAAACTAGATGTAATTAACTTCAATAGCCATTTACTGATGTTTCAAGAGTTTTGGGATTGATTTGAAGTTACTGTACATGTTAAAAATTTAAAGGATGTAGACAACTTAACCTATCTGATGGAATCATTGGAGGGTGTAGCTTTGGAAACGGTTGAAGGAATTGGAACTACAAATATTAATTAGGGACCCAGTCGCCGTCAACTTATTAAAGGAGCGTTTTGGTGATAAGGACCGAGTAATAGATGCTCATTACAAGGCTTTCGATGGTATTGAAATGGCGAAAAAGTTCCAGTGAGTGTCAGAGAAATTTAAATTTAAATAAGAGAAAGACACCTGCGTGTCTTGACAGTATTGGCCAAGACGTTGAAGGTAGTCATTTGAGAGTGACTATATCCAGTTAATTTTCAGCTCCCATCATATATTAGGTTAAATTGCTGGAAAAGGTTAATGGGATAAAAGAGTTGAGGGCAACGCTGGATAAGGTTATCTTAGCAATAGAGCGTGCTGAGGTACCAGCAACATCAAGCAGCGAAGCCACTGCTACTGTCACTACAACGGAGGTTCTTCACATTACTTTGGAGATGGAACATCCCTAAAGTCTTACAAGATTTACAAGCGCAAAAGAATCGGTAATCTCCATAGACAGTGGGTCAGCATCGGATTCTCAACCAAAACGTGCAAAAAAGGAGTGCGCCTTTTGCAAAGAGGAACATTTTAGTGACCAGTATAACAACCTTACTAACTTGGATGAAAGGAAGGCTACACTTAAAGGGGCCTGCTTCTTGTGCCTGAAGTCTGGACACATGGCAAGGAAGTGCAGGAACAAGAGGAACTGCGTTTACTGTCACAGGGATCACAACCGTGCTTTGTGCCCGAAGTAGCTTACCATGGCTAGCATAAACGGCGACATTATGGTAGCAATAGAGTAGAAATCACGTGCAGGGATTCTGGCAGTCAACCTTACTGCCAAAGCTGCCGACCAATTTAAATTGAATACACGAGATAAAGATGTACTGGTAATTTTCACATTCGGCTCCAATGACCCAAGACGAGTAATCAGTCCTTCATCAGGAGTAAAGTTGATTACAAAAAAGGTATCTAAAGAGAACTGCGGGTTAACATTATACCACATATAATCGATAGAGTTTCCGTTGCAAAAAATGCAGATGACAACTCCATGGGAGAAGTTGGGGACCAATAAATTGGAAATAATTATTTTTCTTTCGTAAGAAATTAACGTATAAAGATTTAGTTACTAAAACTGGATTAGTTAACACCGACTTTGATTAGATAGAATCAGGAAGTTGTGAGGAAAATGTGGAAAATGCAATGACCGTTGTGACTTACTGCCAGTACCATGGGCAAGGATGTCCATATTTCAGTGAACCTGCCCTTCCTCAGTCCTCTTCGATCCATTGATATGAATTTTATATGGAATCTTTAAGCATTGACATCACAGGCTCTCCAAAGACGACTCGAGAAGTTCTCCAAAGACTGTTAAATACTGCTATGGAAGGTATGAAATTAAATGGCCGTGGATTGACACTGGAGATTGCGCGTAGAACATTTATTGAAGACAAGTTTATTGACCCCGGTATGTTTTGTGCCCAACGCGATTGAAAAAAAATTTACTTCAAAAACAACACAAAAAATAGATATATCAGATAATCCACGAACATCCCTTTAAGCAAGTTCCTAAAATTCTTAAAAAAGAGAGGTATGTTGACATGAATACTCATAACGTTTTAAGTAGTAATGTGTTTGCTGCGGATTTATATGCTTCTATGAAAAAAAGATGCAAGGAAAATCAAAGAGGCCTGTATCTAAATATGCACCTGAATTCAGAAAGTTTTGTTTGTATTTTCTGTCTCCACAAGCATATGGTTATGGTACGCAAACATTGACGGTTCTCCCGGTTTGACAGCAGAGGCATTAAAATTCTGGAAGCTAAAAGAAAACAAGCCGATAAAAACATGACTTGAGCGTTTATGCTGACGAAATGACAATCAGACAGCAGAGGTGTTTTAATCAAAAAACTAAGCAAGATGAAGGTCTCGTTGGTATAGGAACTGGTCCTAATGAAAACATAAATATTAAAGCATCAGAGGCTTATGTTTCATGCTAGTTTCTCTAAATGGGTCCTGGAAGTTCCCAGTGGCTTATTTTTTAATTCAAGGAATGTCTGGAGAACAGAAGGCAAATATTATTAAAACCATACTTATCAAATGTGACGAAGTAGGCTTTGATGTCGTGTCGTTAACATTTGACGGTCATTCCTCAAACTTGTCTGCCATGAAAATACTGGGTTGTCAACTTGATGACCCCAAACTGCTAAAAACAACATTTAAACATCCATGCGCTAACTATGAAGTAGCAGTATTCTTAGACTTATGCCACATGCTTAAATTAGTCCGCAATCATTTCGAACTGAAAGAAAGTGTTTTTGTACAAATATGAAAAAAATAATGTGGGTAAACTGGACTGCATTTGGAAATTGGACTGCATCTAGCAAACCGCTTAACTTAAAAGCACATTCATCGGAATTATATAATGAATGAAAAATTGGCAACCCACCTTTTAAGCTGGAGCGTCAAAAAAGCAATCGAGTTTTTCCGGCAAGAACTTAAAATTTCTGACTTTTCCGGCAGCAAAGCTACGGAAAATTTCTTAATTATCATGAATAAGGCATTCGATGTTTTTAATTCAAGAAACTTTCAAGTGATTGATTATAAACGCCCTTTATGGTCGAAAAATAAAGACGTTTTTGCTGCATTGGAAGAAGCAAAAAAATTTAGTTTTAAATCTTACCCTTAAAGTTACACGAAAAAGGACATATAAAGAACACCAAACCAAAAAGAAACTCATATTGATAAACTACACGCCTGTGCTGAAGTCACAATCTTTCACCGGTTTCCTCGGAATTCTAATTTGCATAAATAGTTTAAGTTTTGTATAAATCTCTGGCCCCTTGGCCACAGTCTCGGCGGCGGCGGTGGCGGCAAAAACAAATGGTAGACAACATACGAAAAAAATATTCGAAAGGATATTCAGAGGCAGATCTGGAAAAAGCTTTAGAAGCTATAAAAAATGGCATGGGAAAAAAACTGCGGCACGTACATTTAATATTCCATGGGCAACTTTGCAATTTCGGCAGTCTAAAGAATTCGTGAAAAGTCGACCTGGTCCCGACACAATTTTATCTAGTCAGGACGAATGCCAGCTAACTAAGTGGATCCTTGAATCTAGTCGCAAAGGTTTTCCACGGCGTAAAGAGGATGTATTAAAAGCGTTAAACCTTTCTTAAATCAAGTACCCAGACCAAACAGATTTATAGATAACACTCCAGGAGAGGGCTGGTACAAACTTTTTTTAAAAAGGCACCCGGAGGAGCAAGAAAGTCAGAAGCTGTTACTTCCGCAAGTTCGAAAGTGTCGAAAAACCAAATTCGAAAGTGGTTCAAGCAAATCTTAAAGAAAATTAAAAATTATCTAAAAGAAAATAATCTTTTCCATATTCTGAGCGATCCGTCTAGAGTTTACAATGTAGATGAAACAAATTTTGTTTTATGCCCGAAAAATACAAGGGTGATTTCACCAAAGGGGGAGAAAATGTCTACGAGGTTCATGCTGAATCAAAATCATGCATCACCGTCATGTTTACCTTTGTAGCAGACGGTGAAATAACACCACCTATGATTATCTTCCCTCTAAAGAGAATGCAACCAGATATTCAAAAGTCTGTGCCTAAAGAGTGGGGTATTGCCTTATCAGAAAATGGTTGGATGAAGGCAGAGCTATTTAACTAGTACATAAATAATGTTTTTTATCCAGCCTTACAAAAAAGAAATGCAACTTTTCCTGTAATTCTTTTTGTAGATAATTTATACATATTGTTTTTTGCAGATGGTTAAAAAATACATACGGAAGAATAGTAGGGCCTCTGGTCCGAAGAATCTATGAAAAAAAGCGATCGCAGAAGCAATAAAGTCGTCAATCAAAAGTGCATCTAAAACATATGGCATTCTGTTTAGTACGCTGCAACGTCGTGTGAAGTCTGAGATTTCTACAAAAAGTCTTGGAAGATTCAAACCAGTATTCAGTTTCGATTAATTTAAAATACCAATCTTCTTGCCCTCAAGGCATACTCGTTTTACCTGCCGCCATAGGGCAAAATGGGTATTTGACACCAAAAAGTGAAAATTTTAAATCTTTATGGAAATATTGATTTGTACGCTCCATTTATTTTTAATTATAACGATTGTTAACCAAAGGTTGGTTTTAAGTTAATGTAATTACATGTTATTTGATTTCAACACTTATATTTATTATTCTTTCTTAACGGATCCTTCTTGCCCTCCCTTCCCCTATAGAAACATAAATTGCACTCAAAAAGAAGCTGGAAATCCCACATTGTTTACTCCTGAAGAAGAAAGATGTCTTTTATACAGAACATGACGGTTTTGAGAAAATGGGGATTTCCATTCGACTGCACTGATCTTCGAGTTTTTGCACAGAAATATTTAAATTGGAAAAAAGCATATGGACGGAAAGATAACATGCCGGGGGCTGACTGGGCACGCAACTTTCTTGAAAGGCACAAATAAAATATTTCCAATCGAAAAGCTTCGAATATATTAACCGATCGAACCTTATAGTGACCACCTTATAGTGAAGATAAGGTGATTATTATTCAATTTCTGAGATTTTGATTGTGATACTAGACAATAAAGATGATTTATACCCAAATGTTTAGAATTATTTATTATTAAATTTTTCTTTAAAAATTGGGAATAAGTACTTTCTCTTTTTTGTTAACTGTACCTTTAAAGAACTTGTAGATTTGGGACGAAGCGATACATCAATAGTGATATGGGACGAACTAAGAATTTTTTGGAATATGGGACAAAACTACGGGACGAAGAATAAACCGGCCGAAAATTTGCATAAATTCGTTTATTGTTCTGAGTAGCAAACAAAATATGTGTGTGTGTGTGTGTGTATAATATACGTCCAATCGCCCAATGAGAACGCATCGGCCTCCATTTTGTCTATGGATGAAATATATATATATATTTTTGCTTGTCAATGCATTGAATCAAACATTTGGGCCAAGATTACCGCCGCATAGAAATATATTTGAACGTGAGCAAGGAGTGGACGAAGCGATGGATTTGTTTGTGTACCGTCTCAGAGGGCTCTTCACCCAGCTTCCACCGCTCTCTCTCACGGAGACTGCAATTAGACGTCATGACGTATGGATTGTTAAATCGTCGGCTTCGCGAGAAAGTTCCGCTCTCCTGCTTTAGCACCTTCGCAGAATTTTAACAGAAACGCGCCGCGTTGAGGACATACTAAATGAGCATCGACCCAAATCAACTATTGATTCTAAACGGGCGTTGCCGTCTTCATCTCTCAGCGAGTCTATGCAAACTTCGGTCAGGACTACTCATGCTACTAGAAAGTTCCGACCTCATTGTAAATACTGTAAAGAGTACGGTCACATCAAAGATGATTGTCCGCGACTTAATAAGCCAAATAAGGCCAACACGGGGATTCCCGCTGAGGAAGTACCACGAGAGTCTTCTGTTACGAGTTTTGGATGCGGAGCATCCGGTGTTATTCGATCGAACTGTCCTACGTGTAAAGCGGACAAAACGATTACCTCTTCTATCGCGTTTCAGTCTGTGTCCGCGAATTGTGATAGCATTGACGCTCGCGTGCGCCCAGTATTAAAAGTAGGAATATACGGTGAAATAGGAAGGGTATTGATTGATACGGGAGCTAAGCATTGTATAGGAAGTTTTAGTTTAAGGTCCAGTTAGCTTCTTGATGTTACCAAATGCCACGGAAAGTTTATTAGGAATGAACTTTATTCAAGACGTTGGCATGGTTTATTCAAACTTTGATTCTGGGGTATGGTTGGTGCGACATAGTTGATTTGCGTCTGCCGGTATCTTCTCATTAGATGCTTTACTAGCCCGAAGAGACCGGATAGATGAGGCAAACATTTGATCAGACCCTCCTAGAATACCTAAAATCTTCTCGTGAAGTCAAGCCAAAAATAGGCGGAAGAAACTATAATTTACAAGTAGCTGCAGGAAAATCTGTTTCTGAGAAAGCAGTGTTAGCGCCTAAAAAGTCCAGTTTCCAGTGAGAGGCCACTCATATATGGAATGTGACAAATATGGGTCTGCTGAAATCTAAGACAAGAGCAGAACTTCCATCGGATTGGACAGAAATTTTCCAAAATGGCCGCTGTAAGCAAAGTTCATTTGTAGTCGTAGGGATGGACACTGGACACATCTTATTTTAGATCATGGACTAGCCATTTGGACACAATTTACGCCAAAAAGTCCTTCACGTCCTATAAAAGTTCTCAAAATTGACAAGCTAAGTACTAAAATAGGCATCTGCTTGCATTAGTGAAAGAAAGAAGAAAACCAGTGAGGTGAATACTGTACAAAACAATGAGTTCACTTTGCCTGGAACTTGGAAGGTTGTGTACAGACATAATGCAAATTTCTGCTGAAAAATATAGTGACCTTCAGGACTTAAAAAAGGTTTGTTCCCAGGAAAGTATTATATTTATATTACACAAATAGACATGCCAATTTTTTAATCTGGGGTGAGGAGACCTAGTCAGACCAGACAAGAAAGACATAAGTATTTTTAAGCATTCACATGTAGGTATACTACGACCGACAGTAGTTACGAATACCAGATCATTGCTTTATGAACCTGAAGAGCTTATAAAATATAAACTAAGCTATGATGACGACTACGTCTACTCTGCCAAACCAAGCTGTATCAAAGCAGAATACCAATTGCCCAGATAAAATGGACCCATTACAAGAATTAAAACGGGTCATACTTAGTGATTGTCATAGCTTTTACGACGGTTTACCACATAAGTAAGACCTCAAATTTTGCTAGGTATTTTATATTGTTATTGTGTAGTGTTAGTTTATTTTATGAGAAGTTTGTTTTTTTGCGAATATTTAAAATGTCTTTGAGCCTGTTTATTTTTTAAGAAACTTTCAAATTTAATTTTGTTTAATAATATAATATGTTAAATATTTAACTAACACTGTTACATTATAATTATCATTATATTGTTAGTATAATTATGTAAAACTTTATGTGATTTGAGAACCGGTGATTCCAATGAGAGAATATCAGCTTAATATTCCAAAAAAAACTCTTGATGGATAATATGTATATTGTGTTTGTGTCTGAAGCTCGTCATTTAATGTATGAATATTTTGTACCCAAGCATTAAGGACTTAACCATATAAATTGCCAGCAAATTGTTGACAGAAACTTGTTAATACCAAATGGTTTATTTGGGAACCATAATGAAGAAAATAAACCTGTATTAATAATTGATGGCACGTATTGCTATCTAGAAAATAGTTCAAACTATTTGTACCAAAAAAAGAACTTATAGTTTACATAAGTATAACAACTTAGTAAAACCATTAATGATTGTATGTGGAGACGGTCATATTGTTGATGTATTGGGACCCTATCCTGCTACGACATCAGATGCAGATATCATTAATCATGAGTTTCGTGATTCTAGTTCAATGTTACGTGAATACTTTCAAGCTGGTGATGCATTCATTTTGGATAAGGGCTTCAGAGATGCCTTACCTTTATTACATGAATGTGGTTATAGAACTTACCTCCCACCAACATTGCAGGCGGGTGAATGGCAGCATTCCACATTAGAGGCCAATAAATCAAGGGCAGTCACCATATGCAGATGGGTTGTTGAAGTAGTGAATGGAAGATTTAAAATGGATTTTAAGTTATTTAGACAAGAATATTTTAATACTGCTTCGAAGCATTTAATGATAGATTTTTGAGGTGGCTGCCGCTTTACTAAATGCTCTTTACCCGCCTATTACGAATCGTGGTGATGCTGGGAATATTTTACAAATAATCAATGAGAACATGAACAAAAAAAACGATTTAGGCTATTATGTGATTCAAAATAATATAAACCGACGTAGAGCTGATTTTGTTGTAACTCCTGAATCAAAGATTGGAGAAGTAGTGCTGGTGATGGAGAATGATCTTCCACCATCTAGGACGCTTCATGGCGGTCCTCAATCGATGGTTTATTATATCCGGACAAAATATTGGGTCGTAAGACTGAAGAATTTAAGTACTGCCTTCGACGTTGCGTGAAATGTTTGCGGTACTCGGCACAAACAAGACAGCCTCTTATGGGTATTTTACCACAGTCAAGGGTGTCATGTACACGACGAATTTTGTTTACTTCGCCTTATCAAATAAAAGAATAAAAAAAGACGCTGCGAATGCGATACGAGTTTCGACAGACGTGCTTCTGATATGTGGAAGCTGGAATGGTATTAAAAAAAGTAGTGGCGCTAATGTGCAATTGTTAACGTCTTCTCCGTGCAAATTCCCAAAATCGTGAGGGCGACCAACATCTTCACTAACTGACCTTTTGTATTAGGTAGTTTCGTGAAGCAGTCCCTGATTGATAAGTGATTAGAAGTAACCACTTAGGAAAACTGAAGAAACTTCACTTCAGGGAAAGGAAATACAACGAGCTCCTAATGGAGGGAAGTAGGTACATTCAAAAAGGCGTACGACGTCACTCAGCAGAAGCCATTTCAGGTAGCAAAATGTAGAAATTAGAAAAAAACTGAAGATCATCTCTTCTGAAGGGCTTCTCCGCTATTTTATTATTTCAAGTCATAACTTTTCAGATTATGAGCGTTAAATTAAGCGTTATTTGTGTAATATTTCGTAAAGTTAAAAAACGTAGAGCCGCGTGCCCGTGAGCAGGTATAACCTCTCAAACAATTTCTATTTAATATAACAACGCCGCGCCGGCTTCCTTAGCTTCTCATTTCCCATTAGAAAAGCTAAAGGGACTATTAGCTAGGGAAGGGAAATTATGAAAAGTGGAAAACTTCACCTGAAGGTGATACTGATTCACGAGGATTTATACACCACCACAGATATGTGGAATCTGATGAAGACTTTAACGAGGCGAAGACAAAACAAAAGGTGCAGAAGGCGCTTGCGATTTCATTGTCTGTGCGGCATTTTCTCACATAAGAAATACAACGACATCGCACGAGGCTTGGAATAATCTGCGTAAGGCGTATGAGGATAGCGGTCCATGCAGGCGGCTGGGAATGCTTAGATTGATACGTAGGTCACACTATAAGTTTTGAGTAACTTAAAAAAACTACATGTTATAACCAAAATATTATGTTTATTGCTTTTCAAAATACTCTCCTTTACATTTTAAACATTTTTTCATGCGATCGAAGCATTTTTTAAAACAGGAGGACCACAGATCTGAAGGCATGTTTTCTACGTGCTGATTGAACGCTATCACTGCCTCTTCAGAGTTGGTAAAAGTGAAACCTCTCATCAAATCTTTGATTTTGGGGAAAATACAGAAATCACAGGGTGCTAGGTTGGGGCTATGCGCAGGATGGGTGACGAGTTGCACTTTTTCGGAAGCTAAAAAGCACTTTGTTTTGTTGGCCGTGTGTGAAGAAGCGTTGTCATGATGTAGGAGAACGCGGCTTTTTGATCGTCTTTCGCGAACTTTTTCTAAAACCCTGGGTAAACAAATGGTAGAATACCACTCGGCATTAACACTCTTTTGATCTTCATGTGGAATTGTACAGATGGGACCCGTAGTTGAGAAAAAAACGCGATCATTTTTTTACCAACGTTTCTCGCCTGCCTCACTTTTGTTGGCCTGTTCTCATTTTCAAACACCCATTCACAAGATTTCTGTTTTTTTTTTCGGGTTCAAAACAACAAATCCACGTTTTTTATTCTGTGATAATGTCATAAACACCATTAGAATGTCCGTGGTCGTACTTCAGTAGTATCTGTGAGCACCATTTCACGCGAGCCCGCTTCTACTCCGCTGTCAGTCCATGAGGGATCCAACGACAACAAAGTTTCCGAACTTTCAATTCTTCGTGTAAAATTTTCTGAATTTGGCTCATACCAATCCCCGATAGTCCTCGAATTGTCTCATAGGTAACCCGCGGGTTTTCTTCAATTAGCCGCTTAACAGTAGCCACATTATTTTCGTTGACGGCAGTTGAAGGCCGCCCTTCACGAAATGAGTCATGTAAAGAAACTCGACCTCTCTCAAATTCAGCAAACCATCGCCTCACGGAGCTCAAACAAGGTGCTTCTCTCCCAAAAGCATTTTGAAGATGAGCGGCACAGTTTTGAGGAGAGAGAGAACTTTTAAAATCATAAAAAATCATCGCTCTAAAATCTTTTCGACTTAATTCCATTTTCGTTGCGTACGTAGAACTTTGATGTGTGATAAAAAACATTTGACAAATGATTTCCCGCCAATTGTTTTTTTTTATTACTAAGAAGGTTGCAATGTTTCAAAAAATATAACATTCAAAATTCAAATAGTTCCGATTAGCTAGAAGTGCAAAACTTTTAGTGTGCCCCATGTATTTGCAACTGAAAGACTTAGTATGGAAAGCTATTTAGTATTTATGCAAGGACACAGCAACTTAGTGACATCAGTGGTCTATTAGATATTTTGTGGGAGTTATAATGATCAGTGGCGTTACAGCTGATAGTGATCCACTAATAATAATAGTTTTTGAGAACTCAGGCTTGAAGTTGACACCGGAAATAGTGAGATCAAAGTTGTTGCAGGAGTACCAACTGAGTGAGAGTGAGTATAAAGAGGTACAGCAGCGGCACTGACTACTGAAAGACTTAAGAAATCACCTCCAAAGTGTTTTAGATGTAAAAAGATAGATCACTTTATAAAAGACTGACCAAAAGTTGAAAAAAAAAAAATAGTTGACCTCAAGAAAACTCTTCTTACAGCATAAGCGGTGAACGTCGAACATGATCAGTCAAATATTTTATTTACTTTCAGATCAATTGCCGCAAGATGCTATACACACCGCTTCAGTTATACTAAACATCGATATGTTGTTTGACGCTGTAAACGAAGATACTCCAGATAGAAAAAATGGCAAGCAATTTCTGACAAACATTACCTCCCCTCCACCAGCCCTCATTTAAACTTAAAAAAATGAAAGCTTTTTTTAAAGATATGAAATTTATAGGTGCAAAAACTATGCCACCATCACAAGAGGGCTGGTTGAGGACATTGAATGTAATTGAATTAATTTTTCACAATTTAAACACGAAACATGATATCAGATTATTATCAGTAAGGAGGCTGAATCAAGATCCACTAGAAAACTATTTTGGTTGCATAAGGAGCATTGTGGATGTAACTCTAACCCCACATTAGACCAATTTATTACAGTGCTCAAAACTAGTATGATCATAAATTCAATAAACAATAATGAAAATAGAAATTGTCTGGATGACAACAATGACGTTCATAATAATTAAAAAATATTTCTTGAACAAAAAGAAATTGTTGTAGAGGAAAATATTAATCTTACATTTCTAAGTAGTGATATTTTAAATAAAGGCCATGTTGACGAGATAGATATACCTCAGTGTTCTAGTGAAATACAAGCATGTACTTATGTTTGTGGATTTATTGTAATAAATATGGCAATAGATTGCCCAAATTGTATAAGTACCATGCTTGTAGATCAGAACACTGAGGTGTGTGATTCCTTTAAATCCTTCAAGGAACATAATGAAGAGAGAAGCAGTCTTAACTACGTCCAGTACAGTTTCTGTCATATGGTAGAGAACGCTGCAAATATATTTAATTATTATTTAAAAGAAAATTCGCTCAAAAAAGTATTAAAATGATTTTGTTTAAAATTATTAATGAAAACATAAAAACAGATTGGGTGAAGGGGTGTAAGTAACATTTCGAAATAAATGTAAGACAAATTATAAATAGCACAACAGCTATATGCCTGAAACGGTTTTGTAGAATAAAAAACTAGGAGTTTATTGAAGAAGCCTCCAAAAAAGCTGTGAAAAGAAAAATAAATATAAGGTCAATGTAGGGAAGTCCGTCTGGAAGGCAAGTCCATCTAGCGGCAATAACTTATATTTTTGAACGATTAGCTTCTTATGGCCTGGTCGGTAAAACAGTGTTACGAAGCTAGTTCGAACTGAGAATCATAGATGTCGCTAACATCAATACGTTGAAAGAAATCGGTCGGCCATTTTTTTTGGCGTTTCGTAATCGAAGCAAAAGTGTGACAAGTCTTCAAAAAAATTAAAAAAAGTGGAAAAACAAAGGAGTTGTAACAGTTTCTGTGATATGGTAAGTCATTCGGTGATCCATATACATATTTCTGGTAATGAATTCATTAATATCGCTTGGATTTCGTGATTATTACTTGCAACAAATTTCTAACCTCAACATGTAATAGTTGGGAAGTCCGTCTAGTGTGCTTAAGGAAAGTCCGTCATATGCCGGCCGGTCTTGCCCCGATTGCAGTGATTGTCTAACTTTTTAGCTATATTTTAGCTATTTAGGTCGATTTTTGTACATCGAATCAGATCCACAGTTATGACCCGATTTTAATAAATTATATTACTATATGATTATTTGTATTTGCTATAGCTACTACTTAAAAGTAGTCGTCTACTGAAAACTATCATTAGGTCACCTATTTATATTGAAGCTGTATTGTCTAAATGGTTATAAGAAAATAATATTGGCAGAAGATGAGGAAGGCTCAGCGGTGGGACTAGCACCGCAAAATAAAAATAAAAAACAAACAAAAATAAATAGACTAAGATAGAAATTCATAACTTTAATTGTCATACAAATTATGAATCGAGTTGTTAGCAAAGCTTTTTCCGGGTTTTGCATATCTCTGAATTTTGGTTTTGCGCATTGTTCTTAGCACTTCGAAATTTTGTCCCTTTCTAAGACGGCCGCACATATTTGAAAAAAATACTCCATTTGGGAAAAGCACCAAACCATCGAACCTATAACTTTTTTGTTTCAGATTTATCACCTACATCATGAAGTAAGATGCCTGATTTTCTAGATATCGATCGTTTTCTGCAAAGAACCGATTTTGAAAAGTTATACCAACAAAAGTGGCCTTGGTTAATAACCCACTTCATACTCGCAAAAAGTTGTTTTAATTGTAGCAACAGATCCGATAGTAGCTTGCCACACCATTTCGATATTCAAGCATCGGATATACAAGTTTTATTAGAGTTTAAATTCTTCTGGTGTCAAGGCTGTTTCAAATTTGCTATTTACGACCATTATCCCAGCGACGAGTGCCAATTTTGCAATAATGGTTAGTAACTATAAAAGAAAAACGGACAAAGCCTCCTATTTTAAAGAGAAGCTACAAGCAGCTGTTCTTGCGGTAAAAAATGGGGAGCTAAGTTGCTACAAGGCTTCACAAAAATATAATATTCCTAGAATGACCATAATGGATCATGTAAACAATAGGAGGACAAAATCAAATTCTTTAGGAAGAAACACGGCATTGCCATTGCCTGTAGAAGAAAAGTTAGCTTTCTGTCTTCATCTAATGGAAAAGCATGGCTTTGGATTAACTAAAACAGAAATGCTAGAAATGGTGGCCGAATTTATAAATAAAAACAAAATATCGACGCCATTTAAAAACGGAACACCTGGTAATTCGTGGTTCACTGCATTTAAAAAGCGACATCGTTTAGCTGTTAAAAAACCTCAAGCAGTTGAATACGCTCGAAAGAAAGCCATAAACCCATTTATTGTTTACCCGTACTACGATTTACTTAACAAAACATTACATGACTTGAATCTTTTAGAAAAACCGTCTGCGATTTGGAATTTAGACGAGACAAGTTTCTCAAAAGACCCAGAAAAAATCAAAATCGTTGGACTTAAAGGACACGCGGCTACAGATGTTCTATTTCACGAAGTCCACTTGGCTATGCTTGTTGTGAATTGTGCACGTGTACATTGTTTTAGTGTGCGTAGCTTTGGGAGCGCTCAGTGTCGATCGCAACGCGGTCCGGGTCAGTGGTGTTAATTGGTTGCTCGTCAAATCGTTTTACGCGTACCGTCAGCATGGCAACTAAACGTATAAAAGTCGTTCGTAGTGAGGTAATATTTTTTTTTACTTTAAAACAATAATTTTCGACTCGAGAGATTATATCAAGCAATGTTATATTTTGTATGGGTTTGTTGATAGTTAATTTGGTTTGATTTTGTTTTAGGGTCGAAGTATGATTGCCAGCGTTTATCATTTCTTGCTAGAAGAATATGAATTCACTAAATCAGTTATGGAGCCTAATTGTGATTTATCTCATTTACAAAATATTATTCGGCGCACAGCTGAAGCAACAGGCGTTTCTGTTAAAACTGTCCGACGAATATTAAAAGAAGAGAAGGAATTGCCGTCGACTTCATCAAGTTTCACTTCTCCGATGAAGAAAAGAAGAAAGCGAGACAATAAAATAGACATTAATAGTTTAACAGCCGATGTTGTTCGGAGTACAATTCAAAATTTTCATATCACCCATAAAGAAATTCCAACGTTGGCTAAGTTAAGAACTGTATTGAATGAAAAAATTGACTTTAATGGTTGTCTTGAAACACTTCGTAAGTTATTAATCAAATTAGGTTACAAGTGGCGTAAAACGGAAAATAACCGTAAAGTTTTGACGGAGCGTCATGACATACAATTGTGGCGGTTAAAATATTTAAAAAAGATGTCGGAATATCGCTCCCAAGGTCGACCAATTGTTTACACTGACGAAAGCTATGTACTTTCAACACATGTGCGAAATAATACCTGGGCAAAAAAGAAAGAAAGCACACCTTTTCTTAAAAAAATTTGTGCAGGTACTCGTTTCATATTGGTGCACGCTGGAACAAAAGATGGATTCCTAGAAAACACGTCATTAATATATAAGGCTAACTCAACAGCTGGTGATTATCATTCAAACATGAGCTATGATAATTATGTCAAATGGCTCAACGAAAAACTGTTACCTAATTTGCCTGAACGCTCTGTCATTGTCTTAGACAATGCTTCTTATCATAACACGCGGGCTGGAAAACTCCCCACATCGACATCAAAAAAGGCAGATATGAAACAATGGCTCAGGGACAAGAATATATTATTTGACCAATCTCTTCTGAAACCGGAATTGTATAATATTATAAAAAAACATAAAGATCATCACATCGTATTCAAAATCGACGATTTTATTAAAAAAAAAAGGTTTTGACGTCATACGCCTCCCCCCTTATCATCCAGAATGGACAATACGACAAAAAAAATACTTGAGTTTTTTAGGTGTTTTTTGCATAGAGGGATGTAAAAGAAAGGACCCATATCTTTTGGTTTTTTTTTAAGCCTTTAGTTAGTAAGAAATAAATTTTTGAAAATAATAATTATCACTTTTTCCTCCTCTCTCTCGGACCGCACTTGTGTGCTGACGTGTCTTGGAATCCGTATTTCGCTTTTTTGTATAAAAAATAATCCAATTTTATTAAAAATAATCGTGCTAAAATAATAGGAGTGCAGCAGTGACAAGGAGTGTGTTTCCGTTGGTGCACGGTTCTAAGTTTCATCTGATATCTTTGTCTGGTTCGCACGCCGTATACATATAACGTCCCATCTCCTTCCTGCACGTGGTTGATCTCCTGCAGCTTGCCTGCGCCGCCGTCGTCGTGTAGTCGCTGTGTACGCGCTGACTCACAAGGCCAACCCTCCTGAGCGTGTGTGCGTGCACGCTCCGTTCTGATTGGGAACCCAAACTGCCTGCAGTTTCTGCGAGCCTGGTATTGTTATTTCGATTTACGTTGCTTATAGAAGAAAACAGGGGCACTTATTATATTAACTCTGTGGTGTGAATATATCGAATAGCACCTCTTGCGACCTGTGTTGCCCTGGTACTGTGTGTTAAAACCTGCACCAAAATTAAACGAGATATTTATTTTACCTAGATATAGATATTGCATCTATTTTCATCAGATACCTCTTGACGACCTGTGTTGCCCTGGTATTTCTGTGTGCAAATTACCTGGAAAGTTGCGTGATAGGATGACTAACGAACCAAAAGTTAACGAATTTGACCCTAACATGTCTATATGCGTATCTGAGGACGCAAACACATCAAGGGACACAACACCTCCGGATTACGTTAATACGCGGCGCAGGGGCGCTAGTGGTGGTGAAAACATTGTCTGTAATCCCTCAGATCAGTCGCTCAATGCATTTAAGGAGGAGATGCGCCGGCTCATAACTTACTTCACAGCTTCGCAGAGGGAAGAGCTAAAATCTATGAATGACAGTCTAGGCGAAATTAAGCAAACCAACTACGATATACAGAGCTCTATTCAGATGCTTACGGAGCAAAATGCCGCCATAGACAAAAGAATCTCAACACTTGAGGACGATACTAAGGATAACAGAGACTACATTATTCTCTTGGAAAATAAGTTGGAAAATTATGAAATTAGCAGCAGAAAATCAAATTTTGAAATAAAAAACCTGCCCCAGCTCGAAAATGAATCTAAAGAGGCCCTAATTGAATGTACCGTCCACCTGACTAAAACCATTGGGTGTGAATTGCACAACACTGACATAAAAGACATCTACAGGATCCGTAATAGGAAATCCCAAGTGCAAAATGGCCCTCTAATTGTAGAACTGATATCCACCTTAAAAAAAGTTGAAATTCTACACAAAGTGAAACAGTTCAATATAAAAAACAAATCGAAACTGCAGGCTAAACACTTTGGCCTTAAAAAGCAAGAAGATACTCCAGTTTACTTATCTGAGCATCTGACGGCCAGGGCAGCGCGTCTCTACTTCTTGGCTCGCGATCTCCAAAGGTCCAAAGGTTACAAATATTGCTGGACAAGTTATGGTAAAGTCTATGTCCGCCAAACAGACCAGTCACCGATTATTACCATAAACAATGAACCGCAAGTGCATCAACTAATGCTAAAGGAATGACTAATATTGTTCCTTGTAATTGGTATTTTAGCACTTTGCATAACCAATTCTCATATTTTTGATTTCTCTTTTTTCTCTCCTTTTGTAAACAGTCATATTTCCCTGATCATCTCCTTTTTATTGATAAACTGTTTGTTTGCTGATGTCACTCCAAAAAATAGCTACATGTCCATCCCATTTATATACAATCATACTACATATACGCGCACTCGTTATACACCTACGCTACACTTACATCTTTCCCACTCACACACACACACAGCACACACAAATACTCCATGTCTACTAACACTACACACTCATTCACTACATACACGCTCGTTACATACAATCTCACTACCTACATTCATACGCTCTGTATATCATATCTACATTAATTGCACACTTACTAAACTAATAACACCAAGTTTACTAATGCTGAATTACCTCTTCACATTACCTAAAGTTCATACCTACATCTACAAATACCTATATTTCTTAACGCCTCGCTTAATCTTTAATTTAAATAAAGGATAGACACTCTTAATACAGTACAGGATATTGACCAGATTGAAATTGCAAAATCGTATTTATGTGATGATTTTTCTCAACTAGAGAAACAAATTCAGTTGTGTAAAAACGACCTCGCTATAATTAACCAAAATATTAGAAGTATTTATTGTAATTTTGACGATTTCATTACAAACTTATCCAAATTTAAGTACCAAATCGATGTGATTGTTCTTACTGAATGCATGCTAAATCCAAACAAGCCGATACCTGTACTCCCCGATTATGAATCATATGCGACTACATATCACCTGAATCAAAATGATGGGGTTGTCATGTATGTCAAAAAAAGTATTAAACATAAAATAAAAGAAATTAAACTTACACATGCCTCTTGCTTACAGTTAGAAATACTTAATTGTACAGTTATGGGTATATACAGATCACCTTCTAATATAAATGCAGATTTTTTTATTGACTCTCTATCAGAACACATTGAAACACTTGCTGCAATAAAAAATGATATTGTAATTACAGGTGATATCAATATAAATATTATTGAGAACCCATTGGTGTCGTATTACGAAGGTAAAAATAAGGTAAATTACTTGAATATGTTGGCTTTTCATGGGATTTTAGCAGGTCACACCCTACCAACGAGGGCCTTAAGCTGCCTTGATCATTTTATGGTCAAAATTAACACTAAAAGGCGATTAGCAAAAATTGCAGTACTTAACACCAGCACTACAGACCATGCAACTACTTTTCTCTCTTTGTCGAAGGTCAAGTACCAACGATCTATTTGTAAAACAAGACAGGTAACAAACTTTGATCAGGCCCTTGAGCAAATGAAAAATAATAATTTTGAACATTTATTATTCTGTAAAGATCCTGAGTTCGTATTTAATTACTTGATAAATGGCCTAATAAAAGCAATTAAAGATAATACTGTGTGTAAGACCATTCCATCAAAATGTCGAATAATTAAACCATGGATAACCCCTGGGTTGCTGAGATGCATCAGACATCGCAATAAGTTACAATATAATTTAAGAAAGGACCCAACTAATAAAGTAAATAAATTAATATACAATAGATATAGAAACTTTTGTAATAAATTAATTAAAAAAGTAAAAAGAAAATTTGATGCCGACTTAATAACTAACTCTATGCACAATAATAAACTTCTTTGGAAAAACGTAAAACAGATAACATATACAAGTAAAAATAACAATATTAATACTGAATTAGTTAATTTAGCCCAAACTGAAAAGGCTTCAGCTGAGCTCATAAACAGGCATTTTTCTAATATCGGCAAAGACCTTGCATCAAAGATTCAACTAACTAATCAGGCTGTCGATAAAAGCCATTTTGCTCTTCCATCATTGCCCAACTCTTTTGTTTTACTACCTACTGATATCGAAGAGGTCTGTACCACCTTGATGAATCTTAAGTCAGATAGTGCACCAGGTTGGGATAATATCCCTACACAATTTCTCAAACAAGCAAAAGATACCATTGTTCCTATCATAACACACGCAATGAACCTCTGTTTTGAATTTGGAGTATTTCCGCAGCCACTGAAACAATCAGTTATAACACCAGTGTATAAGGGTGGGGACAGAGATGGTATAGTAAACTACAGACCCATTTCTGTATTACCGGCTTTCTCCAAAATACTAGAAAAACTTATCAATAAGAGATTACTAGATTTCCTTGAAAAATATGCTATACTCTCTAATAATCAATTTGGCTTTCGACAAGGACGATCTACCGAAGATGCAGTTACTGCTCTTAGTAATTTTGTTGTTGACAATTTAGATAAGCAGAACAAATGCATCACAGTTTTTCTGGACCTTAAGAATGCATTTGACACCGTCTCTTTCCCTATCCTTCTACACAAGCTGGAAGCTATTGGAATTAGAGGAACTCCTCTTGCCCTCTTTAAAGATTATCTTTTTAATAGGAGACAAAAAGTTAAACTCATAAACCACACCACTGAGTACGAAGAGGTGATGTTCGGAGTACCGCAGGGTAGCATTCTTGGGCCGACACTATTCTTAATATATATAAACGACTTATGTAATCTGCAGCTCAAGAATGCTCAAATATTTACCTACGCGGATGATACTGCCGTCGTGTTCACTGGTGATACTTGGGATACGGTGATAAGGGAGTCTGAACGAGGTCTTAGGAGTATCTGCCAGTGGTTATCACTAAACGTTCTTACCCTAAATACAAATAAAACTAATTTCATGTGCTTTAGCATCCGTAATGACACCCAACCTGGGCCAAATTGCAAGTTGCAAATTCACGCTTGTGATGGTGACTCTTTGGCGGATACCTGTAATTGTCCATTTATTCAGAAAGTCGAACAGACAAAATATCTTGGGGTTTTACTGGATTTCCGCCTTTCGTGGCACCCTCACCTCGACTACATGATGCAACGAGTAAGAAAATTGACCTGGGTTTTTAAAACTCTACGGCACGTGGTACCTGCCATGTCTCACTCTGAAATAGACCCCAAAATGCCCCATAATGACCTCCTAAGGACTATATATATATCGTTGGTACAGTCAGTACTGGCGTACTGCATATCAGTCTGGGGTGGCGCCACGAAGGTAAAATTCCTTGAGCTGGAGCGATCACAACGAAGTCTACTAAAAACTATGTATTTCAAAAAACGAAGATTCCCCACAGATAGTTTATATAAGATAGCAAATGTGCCGTCGCTAAGGAAATTGTATATAACAAATGCAGTTATAAGAAAACATAAATCTATACCGTATGACCCTGGAATAATTAGTAAAAGGCGCAAGGACATAGTCGCTAATGTACCGTTGGTAAAAACTACTTTTGCCGACAGACAGTTCACCAAGCGCGCAGCCAAACTTTACAACACTATCAATAAAGAGCTACACATATACTCGAAACCTTCTTACGAATGTAAAAAGTTATTAATCAAGTGGCTGGAACCAAAATCCGCCGAGCAAATTGAGGAGCTGGTGAGCAGCTGGTAGTGCATGCACTAGCTTGTTACTGATCCCAAGATGCTGAACATCATAGGGCTGGCTTCTCTTCAGCTCCTCACTTAAACTTACTCTCTTCACGTAAAATGGGTAAATGTCCGTTTTTCTGGCAACAGCTTTCAATCCTTTATCTAAACCTAAACGCATACGTTATACACAGTGTATCTTTCACATGTAAATCTTGCATATTGCAAGTTATACATAATACACTCATAATATAATATAACATAATCATAATACCCACACACGCAATCTCACACACCCACGCACTCACCCACTCGACACACTCACCCTTCCGCACGACACACACACACACCCACCCTCACACACCCAAATACACACGCACACTCGCACAATACCCTACCCTCATATTAAATAACTGTTATCTATACACTCCCACCTCGTCTCCCTATTCCCCCCATCCCCTTCTTCCCTCCTTGTCTACTTGTTCTGTACTCCTAGCGTATATTCAGTAAATTGCCCAAGTTTCCCTCTCTTAAGTTAAGTTAGAAATTACTTAATTCTTTATGATGTTATTCCTGGTTTTGCATTGTTACCTACTTCTAAGATTGGAAGAGCGGTGACTCCCAACACGGGCGCAAGCCTACTGGGAGCTCCTGCCACTAGTATTTAAGCAAGCATGTAAGAACAAATAAATAAATAAATAAATAAATAAATAAATAAATAAAATAAAAATAAAATTTTACCGGAAGTGACGTACTCTAGAGGCATCATAAAACGTGTTTCTTTGCCTCAGATTGCAATGTTTCGTGAAAAAAAAAATGACTGACAAATGACAAGTAATCTAAAAAGTCACTATCAAAACAACATGTAAAAAAAGAAATTTTATAACGACGCCGAACCGAAATAACGCCACATTTGCATTAAATCTAGTTAATTTGTAGTGTTTTTTGTATGCTGCTTGCGGCCTCTCTATTCCTTATCCGACATTGTGTTCGTTTCCGTTAATTTCTCTATCTCCTGTGTTAGACGCCTTTTACCATTCGTACCTCAAAAATGAAGACCACCGATGGATTTGTACGTGCTGACAGCCGAAACCTTTCAAAAGTAGATCTTCCAATGCTTCTGGAATATATGCACAACAATGATGTGTACAATGCAAGTGAAATAAGAGGAGCCAAAATACTCATGTCGTCTCGAGACTCTTATGTTGATACTGCCATTGGTTACGTAGAAGTTAAGAGAGAAAGAAATAAATGTGTTTTGAAAGCAAAAGTGACCCCAGAGCACCGGATTCGATCTAAGATGTACACAGTTTCCGTTACTATAAATGAAGACAGTGAAATCATTGAAAACATAATCTGTGATGACTGTGCTGCATCTGCAGGTGGCTGCAAACATGGAATCTGTTTTGCACACTGGATTATTAAAAGAACTGAAGAGCCATCAGTTACATCGATCGCTTGCTACTGGCAGAAACCCAGACTCAGTGAAGCCATCACCAGCAATAAGCCACTGCTAGCTTCAAACATCGGAAAGAAGAGGACTTTTGAAAAAATCCACTCAACTATAACTTTGCACAATGTATTAGAAGAATGTAAGAAAAGAAGATCCACTCATTCACTTCTTGTTAACTACTCTAAGTTTAAAGAAGAATCTCTTGATGATTATAGTGTATTTCATATTATGTTAAATTATTATAAGCAGTTTAAAGATATAGGAGTAAGTTTTGATTGTTTTAAGATGTATAGTACAAATTTAGTCACAAATGAGTTAGTTAATAAAATTGAACAGGCCACCAAAAATCAAGTGGATAGTGTTTTATGGCATTCTCTGCGACAGGGGAGAGTTACTGCCTCCAATATTCACAACTCAACTAGATGCACAACTGCTAATGGTGTATTGGTCAAATCCATAATGGGTGGATACAAAGTACCAGAAACCCGAGCAATACAAAGAGGCAAACGTCTGGAGAAATTGGTAAAAAAAGAGTTGCAGGTTGAACTTGATATGGAGGTAAGGGACAGTGGCTTCATGCTGGTATCTAGCATTATAGGGGCATCACCAGATGGAATCACTGACACCTATGTTGTTGAAATAAAATGTCCATCTAAGGAATCTTCGTTAAAAAATTATATAAACGATAATAATGAAATAATGGACAGATACAAAGCCCAGATAATGCTGCAAATGCATGCAGCAAACAAAGAAAAAGGACTTTTTTGTATTGCAGACCCAAAGTTTGAACAAAATAAAAAAATTAACAAAATTTGGGTGCATTATGACAAGGAATACACTTTAAAATTGATCGAAGAAGCCGAAAAATTCTGGCAGCAATTTATTTTTAACAATATTGTAGAATGTGTCAAGTTAGTTTAAATTTAAAATAATTTGTTTCTTATTGTGTTGTAAAATAATATGTTAAAGTTAAATGTAAAATATGTATTTTGTTTTTTGTGTTGTAAAATATGTTAAATTTAAAATTAAAAGAAAATTAAAAGAAAAATATGGTTTTGATGTTATGCTAACCAGAAATTTCAACTAGGACTCAATCGAAAGAAAATTAAATGAAAAATATGGTTTTGATGCTATGCTAACCAGAAATTTCAACTAGGACCCAATCGAAAGAAAATTAAATGAAAAATATGGTTTTGATGCTATGCTAACCAGAAATTTCAACTAGGACCCAATCGAAAGAAAATTAAATGAAAAATATGGTTTTGATGCTATGCAAACCAGAAATTTCAATCAGGGCCCAATCGAAAGAAAATTAAATGAAAAATATGGTTTTAATGCTATGCTAACCAGAAATTTCAACTAGGACCCAATCGAAAGAAAATTAAATGAAAAATATGGTTTTGATGCTATGCAAACCAGAAATTTCAATCAGGGCCCAATCGAAAGAAAATTAAATGAAAAATATGGTTTTGATGCTATGCTAACCAGAAATTTCAACTAGGACCCAATCGAAAGAAAATTAAATGAAAAATATGGTTTTGATGCTATGCAAACCAGAAATTTCAATCAGGGCCCAAACGAAAGAAAATTAAATGAAAAATATGGTTTTGATGCTATGCTAACCAGAAATTTCAACTAGGACCCAATCGAAAGAAAATTAAATGAAAAATATGGTTTTGATGCTATGCAAACCAGAAATTTCAATCAGGACCCAATCGAAAGAAAATTAAATGAAAAATATGGTTTTGATGCTATGCTAACCAGAAATTTCAACTAGGACCCAATCGAAAGAAAATTAAAAGAAAAATATGGTTCTGATGCTATGCTAACCAGAAATTTCAACTAGGACCCATCGAAAGAAAATTAAATGAAAATATGGTTTTGATGCTATGCTAACCAGAAATTTCAACTAGGACCCAATCGAAAGAAAATTAAATGAAAAATATGGTTTTGATGCTATGCAAACCAGAAATTTCAATCAGGGCCCAATCGAAAGAAAATTAAATGAAAAATATGGTTTTGATGCTATGCTAACCAGAAATTTCAACTAGGACCCAATCGAAAGAAAATTAAATGAAAAATATGGTTTTGATGCTATGCAAACCAGAAATTTCAATCAGGACCCAATCGAAAGAAAATTAAATGAAAAATATGGTTTTGATGCTATGCTAACGAGACATTTCAACCAGGACCAATCAAAACAAATTTAAGTCAATGGAAAATATGGTTTTGATGCTATGCTAACCAGAAATTTCAACCAGGACCCCATCGAAAGAAAATTAAATGAAAAATATGGTTTTGATGCTATGCTAACGAGACATTTCAACCAGGACCAATCAAAACAAATTTAAGTCAATGGAAAATATGGTTTTGATGCTATGCTAACCAGAAATTTCAACCAGGACCCAATCGAAAGAAAATTAAATGAAAAATATGGTTTTGATGCTATGCAAACCAGACATTTCAACCAGGATCCAATCGAAAACTTCTCTGGATCAGAATTTATAGGGCGAGGAGCACGGCCCTTAATGCTGTTACGTTTAATTAACTTTAGCTCATCCCATTCCCTACAAACAAATTGTGAGAAAGACGATAACAAGTGTTTAGAAACCTTGCATTTTTTATGAAAACAAAACCACAGATCCTGTACCTGATATTTCCAATGAAACAACAGAGCTTACCAATGAAGTCATCAATTTAGTAGAAGATGATGTAATAACCTAGTATTCATTACAATATGAAGACTGGACAAAGCTGTTTTGCATTTTCAATATTGCATGCTCAATATTGACGGATAAAGTTGAATCGACACTTCCTTCTTGTTGTTCCGTGGATATGGCCGCTCTGCGCACCAAATGGTTATAAGTTCATTGCCAGTCAGTGAAGATAAACTTCAAGTTTTTAAAAATGAAACTAATAATGATAGGGAGCTATTGATTTTAAAAGATTATAATATCTTAAATAATTAGCCTGACATAAAGGATATTCTAGAAAATTTAAGACCATATTATACATATAAGGAACATTTGTATATATGTGATGGGTTAATATTTAAAAGTAGCATTTATAAGCAATATAATGTTGGCAATCTACTCGACCACGTTTTATTTGCCTAACATTATTTCTTTATTGTTGATCAATCACGTTCTCTGCGATCAACACGTGACTCTGCAGAACAGCTTACGGACCCAGCGATTTGCATCTAGCGTATGTGAGAAGGCGAATCGAGTAGATTCAAGAAAATTTTGCCATGGCTACTAACGTTATACCCGGAAACACGTTACCAGAAAATGAACACCGTAATAGCTATCATTTTTCTCTTGAGAAGCTCATCGGCGCCGGTAATTATTTATTTGAGTTGGAAGTTTATGGTGAAGAATATTTTAATTTTGGAGAATCTTTGGGATTGCGTGAACGATGATCAAGCTATTATTGACGGCTCCCATAATCAACGTGCTCTTGCAAGGATTAGTTTAAGTATGCACTCATCATTATTTAAGTACGTCCGTTATGACAAGACGGCCAAAAGCTGGAGGATAAACTGTCCACCGTATTTAAGGACAGAGGATTATATCGGCATGTTTTGTTGCTCATGGTTTTTCACAAAAGCAAGGCGTTGATTACAATGATACATTTTCGCACTTAGTTCGTCACAGCAAAGCGTATGTTATTTTCTCTTTAGTAAGTCTTGAGGTGATCGACAGCTATCTTGAGAACTGAAGCGTTGCAGTTCGATATGCGGGCGAGGAGCACGTCAGGAGCACGAACAAGGGCTGCATCCAAGGTCCCATCCTATGGAACCTTATGCTACACCCACTCCTCAAGGGCCTGGACAGTGAGAGCGGATGGAAACCGAGCGGGATGGAAAGTGGGAAAATAACTGAGCTTGTTAAAAGCAATGATTCGTACTATTGATGGAAAAGTTTTGAGACGCTCGATAGCCCATTTTATATCCTTTAGAACTGGACAATGAAGTGATGGTACAAGCCAACAAAGACATAACTTAATATGGTAAAAAAAAGAACGCAGACGGCTCTCCAGTAAAGGAGACAAAGTGTCCAGTAAAGTAGACAAGGTCTTTAGTAAAGGAATGATATTATGATGATTCCAATTTACTTACCTAATTCTTGCTCATGTTTATGGTATAGGTATTTTACTGTATACCTAGGTTAATTCATGGAGTATGTTGTTTAAATGTTGTATGAGAACGTGGGAATTGTATGTGAATTGGTGATAGGATTTTCGAGTAATACTAACTTATACAAGCTGTTGTTTTGGTCAACAACGCCCGTCACAGAGGTGGTTGTACTAACGATACTGATGTCAAAAAAAATATAAAAAAAAATAATTATTTTTTCAAGGAAAATCCGAAAAAATTATTTATTTTGTTTATACAAGCGGGCGAGCCTACGCTACCGGTCGTTGACCGCGCGGCGCGGCGCGCATCATATGGCATGCAATAGTACCTACGTACATAGTACCTACATACACCCCGCCTCGGTGGGAACGCGGGCGAATGCGGCGGGGCGGGCGGGCGGCGGGGGCCGGGGGGCGCGGCGATGTGCCACCCCCGCCCGCCGGCGCTAGCGCCAGCGGCCAGCGCCAGGCGCCAGCCAGTCTGCCTCCCACAGCCGCGGCTATTGCGCGTGCGTTGTTTCTATGCTAAAATGGCTCGGTCGTTCGCAGGATTAACCAATAGTGAAATTTACGATTTATTGAGTATTTAGTAATAGCGAAGATGAAGCGAATAGTGTGGCCGAGTGGAGTGCGACGTTTTCAACTCGTCCAAGTGAAACTCGTTACACCATAAGGACTGTTGTTTTTAGTCTCAGGGAATGGGTAACATTCGCTACACCTCGTCACACAACAGGTAGAGGTCAATCTGGGCTCCCTGTTAATGTTCAAGATGCAGTCCTTGAATACCTACTTTCGTGCGCAGCCGCGCGCGAATACCTACCTGGGATGCTGGGCGAAGCTTTGGCATTGACCATTTAACATCGGAGTTTGGTGATCGTTGGATAGGAAGAGGTGGACCCATACCGTGGCCACCACGTTCACCCGATCTAACTCAATTGGACTTTTATTTGTGGGGTGACGTAAAGTGGTACGCATGACGAATACGCCGACACATTAAAACAAGAGATACTGAACGCTTTAGAAGTGATTACGAAGAATGAAACTGTTTTATCGTGATTAAAAGACAATTTGCGATGTCGTGCTTCTGTGTGCATCGCGCAACGCGGTAGACACTGAACAGATAAACCGTTAACGTAAAATCAGTGTAAATAAAAAAAACTTTTAGAAGACTTCGTGTTATGTGTAATCAATAATTTGTAAATCACGTTTAATGATTGTAAATAAGTTCGTTCACCTTTTTAAATACGCCAAAGGTACTTAATAACAGCGCCATAGAACTTTAATGGATATTATTAATGGATAAAAATGTCATTTCTAATTTAATAATTTCTAAATTATTCAGTTCCTTTGCCGGTCCTAAGCCCAGTAAAGTATGGAGGGAAAGAGAGTCTAAAATGTGTTGTTTACTTACCGTGATCTAAATAGGTAAAACGTTTGTGCAAAAGTAGGTACCTACCTAAGTAGGTACCGGCGACGACGCGACGCGCGATGTAGCTGCTCGTAGCGCGTAGATGTCGTAGCTCTAGTCTACGCGCTAAGGCTTTACCAATTACCATTTAATGTAAACATTTTTAGATATCTTGTGCAGAGATTTTCTTTTAAATAATGTTCCGAATTATAAAAAATATTTTTTTTTTATATTTTTTTTAGAACCCATATTAGTTATATTACTACCTCCGTTACGCGCGTTGCTGACCAAAACAACATTCTGTATATTTGAAAGTGCTTGTTTAGTCGTTTACTCGATTCCGAGTCAGTCCTTATCTCTTGTAATATTCCCATGTAATTGAATGGTACACATACTCAATTAGCCTGTGGCATTCCTAGAAAGTATGGTTAAGATTTCGCGTGTACAATAATATGTGTTTATGATTTCAACTTATGTATTTGATAGTTCAATTCAACTTTGGGTTTGCATCTTATATTGTGTACGATATTTATGTATAGGATTGTGTTTGTAATAATGTTATGTGTAATTTGTGTTTATGGGTTTAATTTAAGTGTTTTAACATGTACAGTTGTACAGGTGCACGCTGCGGTAGTCACCTCCACGTGAGTGGCGCGTGTCGCTGTCCCATGCAATCCTTGGTGTTTGCGTGGGAACCCGACACGTGGCACCTGGTGTGCTATGGGCAACGTGGTTATGTATATATCTTAGGGCATATGCATAGCCACGGCCGAGAACTACTGCCCGCCTCCACTTATTCCAGTGAGTGGGTCTAAGTGTGAGGTACACCAGCACTCACCTGCGCTAGGACCTGCGCAGTCGAGCGCCGTACGCGGGGATGAAGGAGTCCTGGGGGGCTGAGCGGATCAGTGCCGGGTAAGACACACTGTTGAAGCAACACGCCCCCTTTGGTCCGGATTTCCAGCTAAACGGCTGCCCCCATAGCTAGCCACTGTGGGGGAAAAGGCCACGTGTCCCATCAGAGGGCCACAGACGAGGCAAGGAGGGCGCGGTAGCCGGCCATGCTGACGGTGCAAGGATGCAGGGAACACCTGGTGGATTACACCCTGAACCGGGTCCTGCATTTCGTACACCTGATGTCGCGCCGTAACGCCGCACCTCTGCGCCTATACCCTCCTGGTAGTCCTAGTGACCCATTCAATTGGGCACTCCCATTTGCGGGCTCCGTGGCGGGTGGGAAGCCAGGAGGGTGAAAACTATTCAAACCGAAAAAATGGCCTCTAAAAAACGGTTCTTTTCTTCTTCTTCTTCTTCCTATAGTGAGATGGCACTGGCAGATCAAATCAGAGCCTCCACACCCCGGGCGAAATCCTGTGCCAAGGCGCAAGGTGGGCTGACTGAGGGGCAACCTTCAGCCAGTCCCCACGCTAAGGTGCGGAGTGTAGCCTACGGGCAGTCCGTGGCGGGACCAAAGCCAAGGGGGAAACCTCGCGGCCGAAGTCAAGCCACGTTCGAAGCCCCAGCTGGCAGGGTGCCGGGGAAACCTGGTACCAAGCCATACACGGAGACGGCCACGCGTAAAAGCGAGGCCTCCCACACCAGCACGATCATCGCCCCGGGTCCGTCTGGGGTACGTTTTGGTGAGAGGGCCGCCGGTAACTCGGCTGGTCCTCCCACAATCATAACAACGGCCCCCGGACGACCAGAGGCGACAACACCTCAACAGGACACCTTCGACGCCACGTGGACCTTGGTGGGCTCCGGGCGACGGGGCGCCAACCCTCGTCACTCGACGGGGGGTGGTGACCCTGGCGCCAGGATGCTCGCGGGTTTTGCCCAGACTGGCGTCAACCAACGGCGTAAGGCAAAGCCCAACTCAAAGCGTCGTCGCAAATACAAGGCGAGGCTAGCAGCTGGTGCTTTGGCTACGCCTACAAACGATGGTCCTCCTGCGATTGCTGGAGAACCACCGCAGGACCGATCACCTGCTGGCAGCGCTGAGTTCAGCGCGGGGTCGTCGAGTTTCTCCAACCCCTCAACACAGGCGGTCACACCCTTTGCAACCGAGGACTGTGTGGTTTCACACCGTACACAACGAAGAAGCCGCGCTCGTCCGCATCAATCATATTTTGTATTTTATTGCAAATTTGGTTATTTTGGAACACTCTGCGCCTTTCCGCATTAGAAGATATAGTAGGAAACCAGATAGAAGTTAAGTCGAGAGAGACATTACGCAATCGGTTAAAATCACATTGAAATATGTGCTTAATAGTGAACATCTTTGGGTAATTGGTCTATACAAATTATTACACGTTACATCCCTACATTTCTAGGGTATAGGGTAAAAAATGACTAGTAAAAAAGTTTAGTGATTGAAGATATTTGGACGCAGATAAGCAATAACATGTTAACCCACAAAATCAAGTTATTGATTGAGAGTTAGGGAACGTTTTTTAATTATGTGTTTACCTTATTACATTGCTTAAATATGTAACTAAATATTGAACATAAAGAATGTTGACACAAAATGGCGCTATACTTTTTAAACACCATTTACTTAAAATTTCTCCAGTGTGGGTTAACACACTATTGCTTATCTATGTCCATTTACACTTATACCTAGATAAGTTTTAACCTTTTCTAACAATAAATAATTATTACACCATATACCAATACTATATAAAAATAGTAGGTAATCAATTACTTTAGTACTTGTTAATACTGGAAAGTATATAAGTTTATAATATAACTTACACTAGATAAATAAAAAAATCCTTCACCTCAATCCATCAAACCCCTTTTAAATGTGAAAAAAAAAATATACAAACTGTTCTCAAACGATATTGGTCGAAAGGGTCAGTCATAAGGATTAATTCCTTTTAAATAACATATCGTCGACTATGAAATTTTATGTTAAAATTAAAATTTTGACCAGTATAATAAAATTAAGACTTCTCACTTCACCAGTTTAAAATTGCGCCTTTGTTACTTAAAATTAGAGAGGGAGAGAAAACGGTCATCTTTGTAAACATGCTGAAAACGGTCATCTCCGTAAACATGCTGAATTTAAAAAGCTAATAAGCTTACAAATTCATACAATTATTTTTTATTAAATATATAATAATAATTTTTTATTAAATTTGCATTTTCTCGCCAATGAGGTGAAAAGTTTTATGTGTCAAATATCGCAAATATCGTTTTCAGAAACCTTCGCTTGCCCGGGATTTAAACTCGGCACTCGAAACAACGTACTACGCTCTCTGGTTAACTATTCCTTTACGACATGTTTTTTTTTTCAATGAAAAAATTTACGTTTGAAATCGACGACATATCTTATAGTATCTGAGCTTCCCATACTGACCCCTTTTTATTTTAATGTCACACCTGGTACAATCACATTGACATACGTGATTTGGAATGTAAGTAATAAGTATATAGCTTATACCTTGAACTAACGCATAGGACACTTTTGTCTCGGCGTTCTCGAGGGAATCTGGAAATTCGCTGGAAACGGGAACAGCTAGCAAAGTGTGAACCAATCCTACCGCGTCAGCTGCTCGGGTTCACAGCGGGCGGGAGTCACGAGCGCGGGGCGGGGCGAGGCGGGGCGCAGGCGCCGCTACCGCCGCCACCGTTTAACGCCACCTCTTGGTCGTGTCGCGTACTATCTCGTCCGATAGGATCCTTGCACTCGAAGTTGTTGCACAGCTTGAATATCTGTATGTAAATTTAATTTACTTAAAAAAAAATTGTGCGCGCGGTTCAAGTGATATAAGTGAAACGGTGAGTGGAACTAGATCGAACCGTGATCGTAAACTCAGTTTTAGACAATTTTTCTACTGTACCTATGAATTCCGACGTCCATGCTCTATTTCAAAATTTCAAAGTCGACATCTTGCTATGACAGCGTCGATACGTCATCTCTTTCTCTTTGATCTAGTACATTTTATTTCCATTCTTTTCACTCAAATTCGAACTTGAGTTTTTAACAGGTTGGGTGTGGTCATACAAAAAACTTATCACTTTGCGTTTTATCCATGAACTGACCATTCTCTCGACATTGGTGGTGTGGTTTAGGCTTTAAGGACCTGTATCCAGGACCGTAAAAAAAAAAAAAAAAAAAATGGTGGTGTGGTCGCCACGCTCACCGTGTACAGCAGGAAGGCGGCCCCGATGAGAGCACCGGCGAGCACGTCCCACCAGTGGTGGCGGCGGTCCCACACGCGCGACGCGGCGCACAACAGCGCGCCCGACGCGCTCGCCAGCTGCGCGCACCGCACGCGACGCGAGCCGCGCCCCCCGCACCGCGCCCACAGGTAGTACTGGCGTGGGCATAGAGCTTTTGTTGTTTACCCAAAAGTTTTTTACTTTTAGGCAAAGGAAGCTAAGTCCATACAGCCAGTTCATTTTTTTTATTTTCAGAAATTATTTACGTTGAAATACATCAGTGAGATGCATTTTGATGCTTTACTGAGACTTCTGAAAGCAATTCGGTAGGAAGTTATACCTATAAAAAAACAATAACCTCCCAGCGAGCTTCCCATTTCCCTTTATTTCACTGTTTCCACACATTGTTCGTCCGTGGGCATAGAGCAATGGTTTAATTCAAAACTTCGTTCGAAATTGAAACATGTAAACGATTGGGCTGCATTCCGAAAAAAAAATATAAAATAAAATATCTGGAACTACTGAACAGATTTAAAAAATTCTTTCATCGATGACGAAGTCACAGTACCCCTGGTATATTTTTCCGTTTTGCGACGAAGTTTCAAAGTTAACACAGGTTAAACCACTGGGAAACTGTTAGTAACAATTTTAGATGCGCATGAAGATAAATGTTATAATTATGACGTCTTGAACTATTTTCTTCGGTGTTAGTCAAGCATATTATCTGTGGTCAAGCGATTCAAGATTTGCAATGCACATGTATAAATCTTAATTTCAGACCATAAAATGATAGGAATAGAAATATCTATCAAATATAATCTGTTACAATTGTTATTGGCTAAATGCAAATTATTACTAATGAAAGTCAGAAAAAAAGAACACACACCTATTAATATTATTAATGCGAAAGTAACTTTCTGTCCTTCTGTTGCGCTTTCACGCCTTAACTGCTCAACTGATCATCATGAAATTTTACATACACATTGTCAAAGATACAGAGAAGGACATAGGGGGATAATAATAATAATAATAATAAGCCTTTATTTACTGACAAAGTGTGTACATAATTACATTTTATTTTATTTTACTGTTTTTGTTTTATTTAATTTTCTAATATCTAGTTGTGTGCACATCAGTCCGGAACAGATACCGAGTCAGTGTGTCCTGTAGACACATAGGCCTCCTCCAATACTTTCCATGTTTTTCTGTCTTTAGCAATCCTTAGCCATAGCGGTCCAGCTACTTTTTTTATGTCGTCTGACCATCTTTTGCGTTGTCTCCCTCTTTTCCTATTGGTGTTGTATCTAGGTGACCATTCTGTAAGAGTTTTCGACCATTTCTCGATTGGTTGTCTTAGCATGTAACCTGCCCATCTCCACTTTAGTTGTTTTGTTTTCACATTGATATCCTTGAACTTAGTTATATTTCTGAGATCTGAAGCCCGTTTCCTGTCTGTCCTTTTGTATCCCAGGATACTCCTCTCAATGCTCCTTTGGCAGGTCCTAAGTTTATGTTGCTGTTTTTGTGTGGTGGCCCATGTTTGACATTCATATGTAAGGATAGGCAGGATACACGTGTTGAAAAGTTTCCTTTTAACTGATATTTTATATTGGTTACCCTTCATAATATCCCTTAAGGACCAGAATCTCTTCCACGAGTTGGCAATCCTCCTCTCAATTTCTTGTTCTTGTTGGTCATAAAATGAGATAATTTGCCCAAGGTACATGTAGGTCTTAACATATTCTATGAGTTCGCCTTCTATAAAGATGTTAGTTTCTATCCTATTTGTCATTACTTTCGTTTTCGCCATATTCATCATTAGTCCAACTTTTTTGCTCTTTGCGGAGAGTTCTTGAAGCATGAGTTGTAATGTTTCTGGATTATCAGTAACTAATACTATGTCATCTGCGAAGCGTAGGTGGTTCAATTTCACTCCATTGATATTGATGCCAAATTTATCCCAGTATGCTTGAAGACTTCTTCCAAGACCGCTGAGAAGAGTTTTGGTGAGAGTGGGTCTCCCTGTCTTACTCCCTTTTTAATTGGAAAACTTTCGCCCTGGGATTCCAATTTAATCTTTGCCGTGCTGTTTTCGTACACATTTCTTATTAATCTGATGTATTTTAGCTCTACACCCTGAGCTTTTAGTGCTTTCCAGATATGTTGGTGCTCTAGGGAGTCAAAGGCTTTATGGTAGTCCACAAATGCCAGGTAGAGGGGATATCCATATTCTTGGCATTTTTCTATTAGCTGTTTGAGCCCATGCATGTGATCTATAGTTGAATACCCTGATCGGAATCCTGCCTGTTCTCTCGGTTGTTGGAAGTCGAGCGTTTTTGTGATCCTATTCAATATGATTTTTGCAAAGACTTTGTAGACATTAGACATCATGCTAAGGGGGCGGTAATTGCTCATGTCGTCTTTGTCGCCTTTTTTATGTATTAGGGTTATAGTGCTAGTTGTCCACTGGGTTGGAATATACTCTGAATCTAAGATATTATTGTAGAGGTTTGTTATCCTGGGTAATGTCTCTGGAAGAGAGGCTTTCATGATCTCGTTGGTTATATTGTCTGGTCCGGGTGCTTTGTTATTCTTCTGAGTTCCGATGGCATGTGCGACCTCCGCTTCTAATATTTGTGGGACTGCGTTTTCGTTTTCGTCCTCTAAGTTTATAACTTCTTGGGTGGTTGTGGACGAATAAAGGCTCTTATAGAAGTCAGTGGCGGTATCCAGGATGGATTTTCTTTTTGTCACTGCTTTTTTGTCTTTGTTCTTAAGCTTTGGGATCCATATTGTAGACTCTCTAAGTTCCTTAAGTGCCTTTGTAATTCCTCCCGTCTTGTTTATGTGATAGTTAATGCATTCCATTTGTCTTTGTGCTTTGTCTTTTTTTATGTTGTTACTAATATCTTTGCTTATTTTTACGATTTCTTTCATGGTTTCTTTATCTTTTTTGTTTTTAAACAAGTTTTTTCTTTTTAGTATGAGTTCTTTGGTCTTTAGACTTAGTGTCTCCGTCTTTGTGTGTTTTGGTTTTCCCGTTTGGTAAATGGAATTTATCTCGTAATTATAAGTGTCTTGTATTTTTTTATAAGTAATTTCTTTAGTATGTAATGATGTTCTCAGGCTTTCGAAATTTGCGTTATGGCAGTCTAAGAGAGTGGAACCGTTACTGGGATCATGAGTGAGGTTGTAACGTCCAAAGTTTCTCCTGCATGTTCTTTGTTGGACATTATACCACTCGGCTCGGACCATACGGTGATTGGTATTATAGTTCAGCTGGTTGATCACTTCTACATCTTTGAAAGCTTTAGGACGGTTACTCAGAATATAGTCTATTTCGTTGCGATATGTACCATCAGGCGAGATCCAAGTCCATTTCTTTGATGGCTTTTTTTTGAAGCAGCTGTTCATGAACATCAGATTGTTTTCTAGAGCTAAGTTCACCATTCTCTTCCCATTTGGGCTTCTTTTACCTATACCAAACTTCCCTATTATCGATTCCTCCCCTCCCTTTTGAGTCCCAATTTTGCCATTAAAATCTCCCATTACTATTACATTTTTATAGGTGTTGCTTAAGGTTTCTGACAGGCTCATATAAAATTCGTCCTTAGATTTCTCGTCTGCAGCCTCTGTAGGTGCATAGACTTGTATTATTGACCATGTGTTGTTTCTGCCAGGCAAGTTGATGTTCAATACTGCTATCCTCTCAGACGTACCCTTAAATTCTATTATGTATTGTTTAAGATCTTTTTTGATCATAAATCCAACACCATGTCGTCCTTTTGTCTCGCCTTTGTAATATAGAATATAGTCCTTATGTTCTTCAATTTGTTCTCCTAATCTTCTAACTTCGCTCAAGCCAAGGATATTCCATTTGATCTTATGTAACGCAGTTTCTAGCTCTAGTAGCTTGTCGTCAGTTCTTAGCGATAGTGTATTCAAAGTGGCTATATATAGGTTGGCCGAAATTTCCTTTTTATTTTGTTTTTTGTTTCTTTTTTGTTTTATTATTATTGGAGGGTGGCGGATAGGGGGATAACAAGTTTTAAATAAAATCTCTTCAATAATAACTTACGGTGATGAATGCAGCGCAGTGCACGGCGAGCGATGTGTGCCCCGATGGGAAGCTCTTGTTGGACTGGCTCAGCCAGTGCGCCTCGGTGCACGTGTACCGGGACACATATTCAGACCTGATCAACATTATTATTCATTAGACTTCTATTGGTTAAAATCCTGCATTACAGTAAAAATTTGTTTACTTTCTATTCCACACATTAAATACATAGTTGCTAGGAGGATAGATCATGAATAACTTAATTCATAGGGTAATTGAAGACAACAGCTGTTTTGGTAAGGAAACTTACTCTTGGCAAGTGTTAGCTTCATATGGCCGGCATGTGTCGAAGAAGTGCGGTCTCGGCGAACCAACTAGCTGCTTGAGAACTTGCACAGTGGTCAGATTCATCAGCAAACCATAGAAGTATTCTTTGAACCAGCAGAGTGCTTGCTGACGTGCTCTGTCACTATTCCTGTCATCACATTTGTTTTGCCGTTCTACTATCAACATCTGAAAGTGTAAGCTCAGCAATTGAACAATTTTCTGCTGGTCACTGCACTGCATTTACTGTTTTAGGATGAAAGTATCTTATTACACATGGATTCTGTAGCTCTAGAAATTGTAACTAAATAAGTTTATTTGTTATAGACTATACTTATACAAACAGAACTCACAACAACTAATGGCAGAAATGCTGAAATACTGAGAATCCATTTCCAGTTTATGGTGTCGCCAGTATAAGCATGCGAGAGCGCTGGATCGTTGCACACAAAGCCAATCTTGCCACCAGGAATCAGACTCAACTCCGCTAGTACGAACATTGCAACCACTGGAAGAAATAAATTTGTATTAAGAGTGATAGGTATGAAGGGTACCAGGCTTGAAATCCAAATTTTGTAGCAGAAATCAAGTTTATAACAGCGAGGTATGCAGTAAGTACTTTTATCGTTACTTTTGTTGACGCTCCTGGCGCCTGTATTGGGGTACCTACTCAGATCAAGTATTTACAGACCTTTTTGAAAAACTAGGCTAAGTGATTAATTCGAATTATACTCATTAATTATTTAGACTTATTACTTACTATTCTACAAACTGTTCCCTGCGGTTTTACCCACGTTAATTTCGGAGATCCCGCGGAAATTCCGGGATAAAAATTGTAAAGTTTCATAATCTATTCAGGGCCGTTATGACCATACCATGCTGCGTTAAGATAACACGTAAAACGTAGTGATTACCTTCTCTCTGATAACACGCCACAAAAACTGTTTCTCCCTCGTGCTCTAAATGGTTTCACTTCAAAAAACACATTCACAACCTTTCACAACGTGTCATTTCATATTAATTTCGAATATTTTGGCATCTAGTAGAGCGTTCGGATTGTTTTTTTGGAACAAACGTTAAAATTGAGACTTCCTGCGGGAACTCCCAAAGAGTATATAACCACAATTCCGAAACTCACGCTGGTGAAATCGCGGGGCACAGCTTGTAAAAATATAAAAAAGGTAGGTAGGTAGGTACTAACCTCGGTGCCATCGATTAGTTTTTGACCACAATAACTTTACTCTTTCTAACATTTTCCTAGGTTGGTTATGGAAAACTTAAATGTAAACTTGTACCGAATTAAAATTGTAAAATAAATTAACTAATTAAACTTATTACCATATTATCCATATTATATTGCTCAACTGGTAGTAGTATCTCTAAGTAGTTTCTATAGTTTGTACCAGAGAGAAGGTAATCACTACGTGGTTTGTACCACAGCCCATAGTAATTGTATAATATACTCTTTAGTCTTTGGTTTGAGCTTTACATGGAGGTATTTTTTAAGGCTATCATTTTTTTTTGGTGAAGTTTACCCTTCTCGAGGAAAGCAGAAGGAAACTTAGTCCATATAGCCAATTCAGTGGTATTTTTCTTTTTCTGAAGTTATTTACATCGAAATGCATTGGTGAGATGCATTTCAATGCTTTACCGGAACTTTTGGCAGCAAATCTTCGCAGTTGAAGTTGTATAGAAAAACGAAAACCTCCCGGCGAACGCCCTATTTCGTCTTATTTCACTGTTTCCGCACACTGTTCATCACCAATGGATCACTATTATGCAAATTTCACCATATTCACACAATATTAATCACGATAAGCTAATTTGCAAAACAAAGAAATAAAACTGACGTCCACTCTGCTAAAAATCCCGCCAAAAGTCCTTAAGGTTATCAATCAATTTCTTAATTGATGATTTCTTAATTGAAAGTACACGTAAAAAGATTAGAGCAGGTACAGCAAAAATTTACTAAGATACTTAATTACAGAACTAACCTATCACACTTAACATACGATGAATCAATTAAGTTTCACAATCTCTCGTCACTTGCCAACCGGCGCTCGCATTTCGATCTCTGTTATCTTCACAAAATTCTACATTCAGCCATCGACTCTCCGGAACTGTTACAAAAAATAGGCTTCATCACCAAAAGTAGGTATCTCTAAGTCTCTCTAGGTCAAAGAACTAAATGATGGTTATCTAAAAGTCTTGGTGCCACCGGGTGCGAGTAGAAACTACACGAGTAACCGCTTTCTCATCAGGTGTATAAATAATTATAACGATAACTTCTGTAAACTCAATGATTTAAATTCTGAGGTAGACATTTTTAGTAACTCTTATAGCAAGTTTAAATCGATCACGTACAACAAACTTAATAATGTAAAGGTGAATAGACAAAATTTATATTAATAAGTACATAATTGGATGTAAGTAATAAGAAATGTATCAGTTTGTGACAATGTGTAAGCAATAACCCGTGGCGGCGATGCCAACTTATGTGCCATCTCTCATTTGTACTGTATAATTATTATCATGTATCGGCACTGTAGGTCTGTAACATACGAAATATTGTAAAAATTAAGATGTAACTATATATGACTGTTTGTTGCCACAACATAAATAAATAAAAATAAAATTAATTCTTTTTTATTTATTTATCCCAAGACAAAGGTAGCTAAGTCCATACAGCCAACTTAGTGGTATTTTTCTTCTTCTGAAGTTATTTACATCGAAAAGTTATTTACATTTCGGTACATCTACATCAGAATTGGCGTTTGGCAATTGGACCATTTGCGTCTAACGATTTCTCAATACCTAGTTACCTATCCGTTCTACGTACCTATCATAGCAATATACAAACATAGGTATACATTTTGCGCGGAAGCAGAAAGAAATCATTGTGATTGGAGTGAATTGTGAAATGGTTAATGGAGTGGATTGTACCTAGTCATTGTAGGTTCGACCACGGAGATTGGTTTGCTTCTATGGTATATATGAGCATTAACACACAATATGACAATATGTATTATGGGTTAACAGTCGTGTTATGTGGATTTCTGTGATGCTGGCGCGGCGTAGTTATTAGATCCCCGAAAACTTTATGGGGAATTCAATTTACTTGGACCCTTAATCTAAAGTAAACCTACTTCGTTTTTCGACGTAGGTACCTATTTGTATACGAAAGCATGTTTTGGCTGAGTGAGCATAAAAATAAATGGATAAGAATGGGTAACCTAATTTTGGAATTGTGATAACATTTCACGGAATAAAACAAAAGCATTTTCGTATTCGAAAAATCTTCTATAATACTATAATTATATATTATTATAATGAAAGATACAAGTTCATACACAGTGTATTTTACACGCATTCACTAATTCATTTAAAAAAAAATATTTACAGCTCATTAACAATCATCTACGAAGTCTTAATTTTAAAATACACAACAATGACACAACACTTCTTTTAATACACTAAATGCAAAAGGAATGTTAGCGGTGGATGTTTTTCCTTCCAGCTACTTTTTAAGTTTAAAGGTATCTAAATCTAAGTGATTAATACAATAATTTACTCAATAATACCATAATACTCACTAAGTATTATGAATTCTTCGTCAGATATATAAATTCTATAGATAAGTAGTTTGGACATAACCGGATGCGCAGACAATGTGAATATTGAACCAACAATCATATAAGTACCTATTCTAATTTATTTTTGAATACCTACCTACCTATAAATCCAACAGAAAAAAATAACGGTTACATAAACAGTGTAAAAATTATAACAGTAGATAAGATTTCGACGCCTTCGATGCCTGTGCAATGTTGACACTTGACATCGCTAAACTTACGACAAGATGTCTAAAGAACTAGCTGCAAAAATTAGATCTAATTTTTGGATCACATTTTGTTTTTGAGTTTGAGAGACATATAGGTAGGTAACAAACAATATACCATAAAAATGTTATAGTCTGATCGAAAGTAAAGCAAATAAATAAAATCTCACCCCATAGCTGTCAGTCGACCGACTGTAATTTGGGCCTTCGTATATGGATGACTAGCTGTGCCCCACGGTTTCACCCGCGTTAATTTCGGAGTTCCCGCGGGAATTCCGGGATAAAAAGTACCCTTTGTCCTTCTATGTACCCCTGACAACGTGCATGCCAAATTTTATCCAAATCCGTTCAGCCGTTTTTGTGTGATTGAGTAAACGTATGCGTGGATAAGAGCTAGAAAGCGCATTTTCATCAGACTTGCTTCAAATTTATCGTCACTGCTCAGCTCTTGTGTCTTAGCGTTATGTTATATAGCCTATAACCTGCCCAGGAGTATAGACTGCAATCGTACCAAGTTTGGTTAAAATCCCTTCAGTAGTTTTTGACCCATGCGTGCACATAGAGAGACAGACAGAGAGACAGACAAAAAAATTACTGATTGCATTTTTGGCATCAGTATCGATCACCATCAAAAAGGTTTAAATTAAACGTAGGTATGTCTTGCTTTAAAAGGTAGATATGTTTGACTGTTAAAGAGAGTAGGTACCTACAGTTTTTAGGGCAATCTCTAGGCTTTTGTACTATTTCAGAGTTTGACAAGTGTCAAACATGTGTCAACCCTCACACGTAGATAGGGTCTGTCCCTAGTAGGAATCAATCCTTTGATATCAGGCATATAGATACCTACACGAAATGCTTACTTACTAGACATTTTTAATTCAGTAGGTAATTCAAATATTCACTCGTCTACACAATAGGCTTATCAACCAAATTTTACTTTAAGTCCGTCTTGTAGATTAATAAAAAATATTGGATACGTATTGTTTTTTACCTACTTAATGAAAAAAATAAAATTTAATGCGTTTTATCTCAATACCTATTTTCAATTGAAAAAATAAGTGTCTATTTATTTTTTTATAAACTGACGGACTAAATAGAAATTTGATTTTCATACCCCGGAAATAAAGCATACCCTTGAGGAAGACTGAATTCATAATCATTTTATAGGTGTAAACATTTTAGCTTAAGTAGTATAGGGATCGTCCCGGTTAATCTTTAGACCAAGAACCATCCCCATTCCAGGTCGGCAACGCACCTGCATGCCTTCTGGTGTTGCAGATGTCCATGGGCGGCGGTAATCGCTTACCATCAGGTGTACCACTTGCCCGTTTGCCCCCTATGACATAAAAAAAAAAAAAAAAAGAACAGATATTTTTCCACAAAATCGATGATGAGGTATGAAGATTCCCCTTAAGTTACGTGATAAGTAGGTAAATATATAAGAAAAAATTCGGATAATTCTCTCTAGCTCTCACAAGGTGGGAAGCCATTTTTATTTTTCTAATAATATGGCCTAGACTGCGCTTGTTTTCCGCTCGCTTTCTTTCTTTTTCGCGACAAATTAGGTCTATACAAGTTACCTACATAATATTATAGTTTAATATTATTTTAAGAAGTTATGTAACATATTGTAGTGGCGAATATTTGAAAATGGATAATCGAGCGGAAAACGCACTCGCTGTCGTTATTACAAAGATCTACACACGTTTTCTATTAAAACGTCACACATCCTATTTTTAAATAAATAAACTAAATAATCACTAAATTTACATTACGACTAGACAGGTACTGTACAGTAAATACTGTTCTAGAAAATAATTACAATTACCATAATTATTAAAAAATAAATAAATAGATAACAATTGTGTAACTAAGTAGATCGACATAGTCACATAACCAGCTAACCAATTAAGTTTTGTTTATTAAACTTTATTAGTTCAAATTAAAATTATTTATTACATTCACAACGTAAATTAGAATAGTTACATAGGTATCTAGAAGGAGCATATTAGAACATTGCAGACAAAATGCCATCTTTATGAAACAACTCTATCCAATTTGAGTACCTATTATAATTAGTCCTTTTCTCACGTTACTAACTCCAAATCTGGACAAATAAATGATGAAACCAGAGAGAAGGTAATCATTACGTTTTAGATGAAACTACGTATCCACTAATCAATTTATTTATTACGCTTTATGTCTACTTAGAATATATATTGCTCGTACTTTTTGAAATGTTTTTATTATTACATATAATATGTGTTTTATTGCCAACTTTACGTATTATCTTAGTCAATTTAGAGGAAAAACAAATTCTATCCAATCTAATGCTTCAATTAATTTATATAACAGCCTTTTTACATCAAGAGTTGGTGAAATTATTAACTTTATGAAGATAAAAAGCTACTTTACCCTTTTCCAGCATGGGATAGCTGCTACCAGGCCTTATACATGGTGGTAATTTAATTTTATAGATATTGTCCATTGTAATTTCGACTTTACGCACAGTGTTTAAGATCCAAATTGCAACGGATTACACATAATTTAGATGTAAGAATTGCAGAGATAGGATCATGGTCACACTTTCTATCATATGGAAAAACTTAATTCACATTTGTTTTCATCAGTTCCATTTAAAAAAAAAACTAAGAATAAAATAGTTAACTCACTCACTCGACTCTTTTACCGTCGAAAACGGATGTCATGTTAATACGGCACGGTATTGCGGTATTCCGTGCCGACATTAACCTATATTGCTACTTTATGTTTAACTTGCAACATTCATTTATTTCTTGTCACGTTAAAATAAATTGTACCTAATAGATTATTCGGTAACTTCTTTGTATGGTTGGTACTTGGCATGATAATGGCTTAAATCTCGTGTTTTTAATAAGCTAGAAAACAAATAAAAGAAAAACAGGTTCCTTTTAATGCATTAAAAAAAAACAGTTCTTCTAACTTGTTTGTTTTAATTTAAAAACTGCCAATCCTGTCTTACGAAAGAAACCTTCCATCCTCAGGCTTCTTGGTATTTTATCAAACTGTCATCTTGTATAAGTAGATACAAATTTTGATGAAAATAAACTTGGTTGTAACTTGTAAGTAAAACGTTATTCTCGAGAAGGTTTCTAAACTACTCAGTAGTACTATTGATACAGAGCGAAATTTATTTTATCGATTAGCTACATTTGACGATTGGAAATACGCTGGCCCTAAACGTCAAGATTTGTTACCTACTAAGCCAAATATCCATGATATTATAATAGGTAATAAGAGATGTAATAGGTATAATTGACTACTTATCATCATAAACCTTACTGATTTATTATTATTAACGTATAGCAGAAAGAATGACAAGAAGAAAGTATTAGAATTTTTATAATAAAAGGCGTTTGTAAACGTTATTGCATTGATAATAATTGGAATAGACTATACTCTGTACTCTAGAATCTTAATATCATTAATCATCTAACTACTTATCATCTGTTTTCCATTCGACGCAGACGTACCTATTACGGCTAGAAACGATTAATGTAATCTATCAAAATATCACTACCATTTTTAAAAGATACTGGTAAATGTCACGGAATAATTAATTACATGCAAAATATTCGTCATTGGTAAAATTTTGCATATTAATTAGTATGTAAGCTTAAAACAGCTGAAAAAAGACTTTATACTAATTACATTATATTTGTCGCCATGATATTACGAACTCATAAAACTAGACAAGCAACTTATCACACTGCTTCCGCATCTGTAGTTAAAGGTCTACCCTCATGTACCCCGGTCGCGACGACCGACCTATTCAATGTGAATATGCTGGTATCGGTATATGTGGGGAGACCCTTATCAAGGTGGGAATGGTGCGAATTTGTTTTTTCCGAATTGAGATTCTTCTTTCTTTGCTTTTTTTAAGGCTATTCAGGTGTATTCTCTCGGAAACGAGTATGCCTTGTTTTAAACTTTCTTATGAACGAAATATTATTTCGACGAGAAAACTGCGAAATTCTTAAAACATTACGAACCACTTTGCGAAAAACTAACGCAATTAATTTGTTTCTAATTCCACACAGTTATAGTTTTTCAATTTCATATGATGTGTGAACAATAAATGATCACTCTTGCAAAAAAGAAATCAATTTCAGAAGAAGAAAAAAACTGATTCTATTTTTTTTAGATCATCGCAAGCCATCGCAAGATGCGCACACATATTTTTCGGTCGCAAGTAAGCGGTCAGCTTACACGGCTTGCGGCTATGGGACGGCGACGTGCGTCTCGCTCGAGACGAGCAGCCGCCGCACCGACTGGTGGTTGTTGCCGTCGCTGCTCGAGATGTCGCTGGTGCTGACCACCGCGGGCTGCGAGAAGTTCTTGCACAGCACTAGCACCTGTAAATTAAAATTTACCATTTGTTTATTTGTAAAAAAAATCTCATTAATATCCATGATTCATTTGTTTGGTATGGTAGGAATCTTTGGGTATCACTTTTTAAAGACAAAGGCAAAGTGATCTCTATCCTAGATAATTAAACATTGGCGTCGCAATAAAACTAAATTCGTAAAATTTTCGATTACTGCTGTAGCCGATGATCATGATGTTTAACTTACAGTTTATACGTTTAAAGGTTACACTGTTATTAGATATCAAATCGGCTCTTTCTCTGTAGCCACTACAGAGGAAAAGTCGATATAATATCTAATATAAAAAAAAACCTCAGTTTTATAATATAAACTTTAAATAGACAGTGTGCTACAGGGGAGTTTGGTAAACAGCTTCTCTTTATGGGTGCTGTTATAATTTGCATAAATTGTTTAAATTTGGATTTGGTGAACTGATTTGCTTCAGATGAAAATAACATACTATGTTCTTTAGATCATAAGATATAATATTTACATGTTCTATAGGGCACACAGAAAAAGCCCATTCATTACATGATCAAAATCAAAAGGGCGGGACTTACTGTGTACAAAACGCTGAAGACACCCATCACCGCGCCAAAGAGCACGTCCCACCAGTGGTGGCGGCGGTCGGTGATCCTGGACAGCGAGCCGACCGCGGTGTACGTGAGGCACGCAAGCTGCAGCAGGGGCACCACCAGCACCGAGCGGTTGTGCCAGCTGAACGCCCGCCGTTGGAGGTACCACTGCAAGAGCAGTTAATAATCAGCACCAGGTCAATTGTCAAATGTTACAAAATGGCTCTTGCAGATCTCAAGCACGAATTGGACATTACTGAATGTTGCATCAAACGTTACAAAGATCATAGTGGCTAACGTGTGCGGATCACAAGCCGCAGTGCGTGGGTTCAAATCTCAATGTTAAGGTGGCAAAGGACAAAATCCTAAGGAAACTATATCTTGGCAACTTTATAGAGATCTTGGCAGTAGGATACCCATCCAGCTAATACTTCAAGCTAGAAATCTTTGACCAGCACTTAAAGGTGTGCTCCAGCAGCTTCACTTAAAAGCCAGTTTCGATTTCAGATTATATAGAATATACGCACGATAGTGCAATGGTTCCACCAATGTGGAGTTGAAATAGTATTAAAACTAATAGATAACGTGGTACAGTGAGTTTTGCTTCCCCAGCTAAACATGTAGTTTTTTTGGGAGTACTAGTTGCTCGCTCAGGGAACAGGGTTCACGAAATGATAGGTGGTTCGTAGCTGTGAAGTAGTAAGTTTACCCTAATATGGATCAGTGACATTGAAGACTGCTTTGGTCACATTATATTTGAACGGCTTAAAAAGGGGATTTTCAGCAGGGACGGAACTATCCCACGCCTGTCCAGAACACTTGATGGGCCTTCAATAAGTCACCAGATTTTTAAATCAAATAGAATTGTTTTGTATGAGTCTTTAACTATAATAGTATCATGACCTCTTCGCAAAAGTCTATGCCCTCGGCAATACGACTTGTTTGTTTAAAGTTTGACAATTGGATGATTGGTCAATCATGAGTCTTAAGTGCAGTGCCGATTGGATGTAACTTACCGCTACAAAGAGACCGCTGTAAACAGCGAGCGAAGTGTGCGCGGACGGGAAACTTCTGCTCGAGTCTATCTGGAGATATCTTGAATAGCGTGTTGATGTGCAAGTATAGCTGCTCACAAACTCCGATCTAGAAGACAAGAAAAATAATTTTAATATGCATTTGTCTCATCGTTAACCCAAAAATAAAAACACCTAACATTCTTCTACGTCATTCCCTCAGATTTTCAGTCACATAAAATGTTTTGCCATGGGCAACAATACTGATGATTTCATGAGTAGTATTAATTCAGAAGTTTTTCCACAAGTCGTCAGAAATTCGTTATTCGTAACGGATTTTTTAACCGACTTTCCAAAAAGGTGGAGGTTCTCAATTCGTCTGAATGTTGTTGTTTTTTTCCATCTAACTTTGACACGTCCCATAAGTTTAATCACTTTTTTCCTCTCACTACTACCTATTTCTTCAGTCCAGCGAGACTCTTACAAAGACACGTTTTTCTATCACATAATGGTGGAATTTTGAGAAATGAAATGAATGCATGAAAATGAATTTAATTTTTGGCATACCGTAATGGCATACTGGTAGGTACATACGAATGCCCGCTAATCAAGAGGTTCCGGGTTCGATTCCCGGTGGGAGTGGACTTTATGTGGTGAACACAGGGTTCCATTTTCCAGTCTGGGTGTGTATATATATATCTATAGTATAATATATATGTAACAATATGTGTAGTATATACCACGTTTGCTTGGTTTCCACGACACAAGCTTATAGCTTAGTGTGGGATGAAGTAGATCTGTGTGTTGTGAAGTGGATTATTATTACCTGGCGTAGCAGGCGCCAGTCGGGTTTCGCTAACGACTGGACTAATGGTACTACCTACTATTAAGTATATGGTAAATACGTAGACTTACCCATTACAAGTCTTCGCTTTATCCGGCTCGCAGATATCGAAGAAGGTGGGCCTGGGCGTTCCAACGACGCACTTCATGACCTCCATAATGGCCACGTTAATTATGGAACCGTACAGATAGTCCCTGTATATGATCCCTGTGGTCCTGGCACTCGCCCATAGCTTGTTTTTTTTCATTGAATACTCATCCTCCCGGTGCAACGTCGTTTCTACTGCCCATATCTGCAACAAGCACAATCCGCCATTTAGACAGAAATGCTAAAAAACAGAAGGTGACTGACTCCTGTGGCTTTGGGGCTTAGCTTTCAATCTCCGCAAGCAAAGTCCCCGGGAGCGGAAAACAAAGCTCCATACATTTTTACAAAGTTTTATAGTATTCTGGACTCCCCAAGATTCTCTAGTAATTTTCGCATGTAAAAATATTGAATATTAAGAAAGCGGCTATAAAATGGAAGCAGGTTTTTTCTTCTGTTACGAATCGATGTACTCGTATGTTGTCACTCAAAATGGTTAGACAAAAGGGTGAAATTGGTATTCTATGTTTTGTACGAAATATCGAAAATTTTACTCAAAGGAGATTTGAGTTGGGAGAAGAAGCATTCAATTAGAATCACTGAAACTGTAACATGTAGTAAAGTCATGAAACTTTGACATAGTAGATTTGTTTTTTCTAGCCATTTATTCGCTAGTCAATCTCCGTTGTTATGGAATGATGTGTTTATTATGTGCTTTAATCAATACTACTTTAACTTAACCTAGCTACAAAACAACGGCGTCTTCTGTCATCGGCATTATACAAAACGCCGGACCGTTTGCTAAAGTAGGTACTTACAATAAGAAAAGGCGCTACAAGCGTGACAGCACCCAGCAGCAGTATGGAGAATGTGTCACCGACGTAGCGGTGGGAGAGCGCCGGGTCGTTGCACGTGAACCCGGTGCGGTGGCTGGGCAGCGCGCCCATCTCCAGCAGGATGCACACTGCACCAACTGTGCACAAACAAAATTTTGGAATTCATGAAAAATGAGCGCACAAGCTGCTGAAGATTACCCTAAGGGTCTTCTTCATTTTTACTTCAATGTGGCAACACTCAACAGGCACCTAGAGAATAAGTAGGCGCACTTTTCATGCCAGTGTCACACAAAGAAAACAGTGGTGAGTTACAGAGAAAGTTTTAAGTTTGATTAAGTTTCTTTTGTGCTGCGAATGACACTCCTACAAATAAAATGTAAAGTTTACAGTATTACAATATACTGTCGTAAAACTGGTAATAGTACATTGTTATCCTAGGGGTGAAAGTAAGTCTTTCTCCCGAGGATAACACTGTGCTTTTCATTACGAATGCAAGGAAAGTCAAAATAAAAATAGGAATTAGCTAAAGAAAAAATGAGTGAAGATCGGATAGTCGCTTGACACTTTCCCACCTATTTCTTTTTCTTTGGCCGGCTAGCTATTCAGCCAGTATTTTTTATTTACATTGTGGCGACCTAAAAAAAATATTTTCTTTAATTAAAGAAAATAAAAAAATAAAAATAGGAATTAGCTTCAGAAAAAGTGAGTGAATTTTATTTTAATTAATACCTACTTAAACTTTACGTTATTTCAATTTTACATCGCGCTGGCTGTATAGAAAGTTAAAACATGGTTCAATAGAAATGTGAAAATAGACCTAGTTTTTTTTTAATAATTTGACAGTTGTCAGTTGAAAGCGATTCTCCCTAGGGCTGAAAAGGGTTACTTTCAACCCGCTTCTCAGGCAACTTCAGACCTACTTTCCGAGTATGAGTAATGAAATAGTACATTGTTATCCTAGGGGTGAAAGTAACTTATTTAGTCCCGAGACGGGGTTTGGCGCCCGAGCGTATAGCGAGGGCGCCAATAGATCGAGGGACTAAATAAGTCTTTCTCCCGAGGGTAACACTGTGTTTTTCATTACGAATGCAAGGAAAGTCAAAATAAAAATAGGAATTAGCTAAAGAAAAAATGAGTGAAGATCGGATAGTCGCTTGACACTTTCCCACCTATTTCTTTTTCTTTGGCCGGCTAGCTATTCAGCCAGTATTTTTTATTTACATTGTGGCGACCTAAAAAAAATATTTTCTTTAATTATTAAGTATTAATTAAAGAAAATAAAAAAATATAAATAGGAATTAGCTTAAGAAAAAGTGAGTGAATTTTATTTTAATTAATACCTACTTAAACTACGTTATTTCAATTTTACATCGCCCTGGCTGTATAGTAAGTTGAAACATGGTTCAATAGAAATGTGAAAATAGACCTAGTTTTTTTTTAATAATTTGACAGTTGTCAGTTGAAAGCGATTCTCCCTAGGGCTGAAAAGGGTTACTTTCAACCCGCTTCTCAGGCAACTTCAGACCTACTTTCCGAGTATGAGTAATGAAAAGGTATTTTTCTTCTTCTTTTTTTAATGCGGCAACAACATGCGCCTTGGATAAGTAGTTGTGCACCATTCATGCCAGTGTCAGTTAAAGAAAACAGTGGATAGTTACAAACAATGATTTGACGTGGTAAAGGTCATTCACCCGCGTTAACTTTCATTTTTATTTATGGCTTTCTCTGTTTTTTTTTTAATTTTATTTTGTTATTATAGTTGCATGAAAAAACGAAATATCAAGACTATATACGATCCTTTGTTTAACGTAACACCCTGTATATATTGCTAAAATAACGTAAAGTTGGTATTTCAGTAGTTTGCTTGAACACACTTCTCCTATAATGGTTCATAATGTCTAAACATGTTACTTAAAGCAATAGATCGCCATTTTACACACGAATTAACCCAAATAGCTAGACTTAATCACTATCAAAGAAGACAAGAGTTGTCCGTAGAAGATTAGACATAACCATTTGTTAATGTTTATGGGACTCTAATGAGTAGAGTTACATTAAAATATCTTATTAACGACATAGCTTCATTTATTTGAAATTTAAATTTAAAATTCGGTTGAGAACTACTCTAAACGATAAAATTTAGTCTATGGCTCAAGAGTGGGTACTATGAATGAAATTAGTTATTTAATCGGTTGCAATAGCACAAACAAACATCCGATACCTTTCCTGTTTAATTAAAATTTTACAGTTTTTAATTTAATTGTGATTACCTATTTTGACTTTAAATATGTTTTAAAAAATAAAATTGTGGTACGTATGTATGTTCCTCTTAATCTCATTTAACCCTTTTACGTTGGACTACGTTGCTACTACGTTGCTACTAACGTAAGTTACTACGTTGTAGTAGCTTTAATAAGTTAAGACTACAAACATATGGCCGCTATCACCAGACCTGAGACCACCACACGCTTAAGGCATGATTTCTAGTGATCTAGATTCCTAGTGTTGGCAATGCTTAATATCTATCATTAATTCTAATAAATATAAAAGTTAGTGCAGTGGTGTGTCGGTAACGTAATATTACGTTTCTGGCCCCAGGAGCACGGCTTTCGTAGAACGTGTTATTACGGGGATGGCGGTGAAAGGGTTCAGTAATAAGATTTACATTTCAACTAAAAAGTTTACAGTCAAACTTTTTCAACACAACTATTATTTGGTGGGTCATAAAATTTGGTCCTTAACTTTTTATGACTTTACAGAGCATAAAATAAAAATTAAGACTTGTACGATAATAAATTAGATTTGACGACAAAGCGGTTTGAATCTTGTTATACGAAGTCCTTTCGTGAACCCTCGTAAATCCTTTTTTGTTTCCAAGAAATATTATTATTGGTTTCAAATATTCATTCGAAAGATGCTTTATGGGATTTTTTTAAACCTTTCGACACACTTGAACTTTACAGGGGGTTTCTTTAAAATGTCTTTCTGTATTTCTACATTGACTAGATTTTATCTAACAAGGTAGAAAAGGATGACATATTATGAACATTGATGTACGAAAACGGTTATGAAAGATAAGTTATATCTACAGCCTACAGGCTCGAAATGTGTGATTCGCTAAATTTTATACAGACGCCAAAAGTCTAATTCAACTTAAGCTTATTATGAAAATATCGATCCATCCTAACTAATTACAACTTACTAACTTCATAAACTATACAAAAGTCTTTACCTATTTAAAGTGTATCCCCTTAGATACTATAGTCAAGTGATTACTTACTACTAATGAAAATGAAAAATTTCTTTTAAGCGGGCGAATCCGCGGGTAAAAGCCATATAGTACCTATACTTTCTTTATGCCGCAGAGCAAAGGACCCCACGGTGCGTCTTTTGCCAGTGATCGGCATGCTCCGATAAAATCATAATTTCGACTGTGGCGAAATAATGAAAATCGGAAATAGGTACAATTTTGTGTTTTATTAAAAAAAAAAACAACGTCAAAGTCAAAATCAAATCGTTTATTCAAATTTGGCGTATATATGGCTCTTTTTGACGTCAATATAATTATCTACCGTTTGTTATGACAGCACCCACAAAATATCCACCCTTCACAGCTTCCTAGTGCTACGGCTGAAGAGAAGCTGCACAAAAAACTCTTCAGTAGCACGCTGTCAGTTTAAAGTTATAATAATAATAATATGTACTTAACTATAATATAATTAGTGGTCACTCAACTTGTAATTATGTGAGAACAATGAACCGTAACCAGCCGTACAGATTCGCGCCGTACGAGCTACTATATACCCGCGTTAATTTTGAAGTTCTTGCGGAAATACTTTGATAAAAAGTACTTACATAATGGCCTATGTCCTAACAACACTGGGTATTTAAGGCGTGATAGCGTAACAAACAAACAAATCAACTTGTATTCGCATTTTTAATATTAAGGATGAAGAACTGCCCTAAAGAAATAAACTTTGCCCATTCTATAGTAAAAAAAAATTGTATTATTCTGTGTTCTACACAAATTCCGTTAGCTGTTTACAATGTAATCTTATCTAATAGTTATTCAACCTGACAATAAGATAGAAATAATAACGAAATGCCATCTCGTTGCAGTCTACGCCCACCCGATTACGACAATCTACACTTTTCTGTCTAAGTATACGTACGTAAATGACATCACATTTACTTACAATAAATTGACTAATTTATTTGAAACTGCAATCAAATTACAATTGTTATTGTGTCCTTATTTACAGAGTACAAGTAATATATTTTTTTTTAATTTAGACTGGGCAAAGATTCGTATTTTTTTAAAAGCTCAGTAACTCTTATTAAATTTGTCTTTTTTTATATAAAACACTTGGCACCCTATCTTTTATTATTTCGCCAGTCGAAAGTGTTTCCTGTACTTAGGTATTTATGTAGGGGAATAGGGCTTCGGGACTCACTAAAAATGCAGAGCAAATAAAATCACTATAAATTAGATACTCAGAAGTTTCAAAAGACAAAGACCCCAACTATTGAATACCTCAAATATATCAAGATAAGCAGCAATTAGGAAAATTTTACAGAACAATATATATGAGAAACAACAAACAGACAAATTGGGATCCCAGTTAAGATAAGGCCACATAAATGTCTTAGGAGATTTCTAATCTAACAAAGTTTCATGTCCTTATCATTGCATCAGTGGTCTTTATAATGCGGTAGAACTTATATGTATTTGTAATTTATATCTACAATCCTTATAACTTATCCTTACTATTATAAATGCGAAAGTGAGTTAGTTAGTTTGTTTGTTTGCTACGCTTTCACGCCGTAACGGCTCAACCGATCTTCATGAAGTTTTGCATACCTACACACTGTCATGGGTGCAGAAATAGGGTACTTTTTATCCAGGAATTCCCGCAGTAACTCCAAAACTAACGCGAGTGAATCCGCAGTGAGAAGGGGAAGTCCAGATGTAGAGGATAATCTCTGACACTATTGAACCGATTCTAATGCTTCTCTGTCAGGAAACTTGTATAGCTTCACTATCACTGAGTATAAGATAAGTAGTATAAGATATTTTTATCCAGGAACAAAGAGTTTCCGCGGGAATTATAAATTTATGCAGATGAAACCGCTGGGGAACAGCTAGTTTCGTAATATAAAATTTTGAAAAGCTTTCTAGTCGCAACCACTTGTAAAATGAATGATTATATTACAAGAAAAGATATAACCCTAAGTACCTACTTCTCTTCAACAATATAAATTGAATTATAAGATACTTTCTTTATTTACCTATATTATGCCGTATAAGTACCGTAATTTTTCTTTGTTCGTTTTTTTATTACTACCACCTTAACCTACATTCGTCTCAGTATGACATTTCGCATTCCATTATGTCTAGTAATCATTTTTGACAGCAATTTTATTGAATCCTATTAGAATAGTAGTAAAGTTTGAAGACTGACCCGTGTTTACATATTGCTGCTCTTGACTGTATCTACTTTGCTCTGTCGATTTTACATAGAAGTATGCTTCCACTACTTACTCGATAGTAAATGTAAAGATAAGATAAGATAAGATACACTTTATTTAGCAAAGTAAACACATACACCATGCAACAACTATTTCATAATTTAAAGATAAATAAGATGAGAATAGACTGGAACATTTGCTTGTAAAAAACATCGAGGTACGATATGCTAGTAAAACCCAATATAGGTAGGTACTAGGTACCTATTGTATTTGTACGGAGACAATCTGTACATAGGATAGAGAATTGTGAATTGTGTGTCTTGGGGTAGGTACCTATTCATAACCTACAATATGATTCAGTCAACAGGGGAAAAAGAAAATGGCCGCCGTGAGATATAAGGCTACAGTAGGTAGGTACTGGATTTTTTCCACATGATTGGGGGATTGATTACGAGTAGCGGCCATTTTGGAAAGTTTAACTCACTTGTTTATCATTTAAAACAGTTCTCAAAGAAATCCAAATTTCATGCGAGCGAAATCATGAGGTTTATGGCTTTCTAACATAATAGGTACAGCTCTTCAGATTGCATGTCTCTTAATCAGTGGCTTTATAGGTAGTGCGTATCAACAAGCGGTCGAAAGCTCGAAAAAGCTTTAAGTGGTGAAAGTCCATGTTCACATTTATCGCAGAGCTTTAGTGCTTCTATCTGATAAGTGTTCGTTTTGACAATGTATTCTTTAAGAGACTACTTAGAAGATAAATTTGAGGTTAAACGTTTATTTATAGTACCCATTGTGCCAGTAACTAAATTTAATTCTTCTTTTTAATTTAACGCGACATTACTTGTAAAATTAGATGCAAAGTATTTAAAACAACAATTATTAATAACAGCTACATAGCTGTTCCCCGCGGTGTTACCCGCGTTAATTTCAGAGTTCCCGAGGGAATTCCGGGATAAAAAGCACCTTATGTCCTTCTCTGTACCTATTAACAACGCGTTTTGCGAAATTTCATGATGATCTGTTGATCTGTTTAGGCGTGAAAGCGTAACAGACAGACAGACAGAGTTACTTTCGCATTTATAATATTAGTAGATGGGGATTTGTGTTTGGTTTTTATATTGTTTTAATTTTTGCGGTACTTGTAAGTATAATAATTAAGTAGTAGTATTAACATTGAAACAAGCAAAACAGCGGGCAACAGTTAGCTTGAAACATAGCCAAAGTGCATTCCTCCATCACCCAACACTCTGATTAAAAGAACTCCCAAGCAACCATTAGCATAATATTGAGACCGGAATGGTTCCGTGTTTAAAGTGATGTGCATTACTTATCTCTATAAATGTCGACTTTGTTTCATCGGGTCGATAAATCGATGTTTTATCGTCCCATAAAATTGGCCAATGGAGAGATTAAAAAGCCCATTGACAAACCAAACGCCCAGTTTAATAGACAGAGCAGCAGGAATTTCTTGTTATTTAATTAATAATTTTAATTTGTGTTAATTTAACAGGTTTATACACCAGTTATAATTTGTTAGAGAGTTTAGTAGTTATATTATACAAACTAACGCATAATAGGTACAAGTAAAATTATTAGTTAATGGCAGGTAAAGATTATTGTGAACTAGCTGTTCCCCTCGGTTTCGTCCGCCTTAATTTCGGAGTTCAGAATTCTATTATCCTCTTATACATTATACATATTTATTAAATTCCATGATGATCGGTTGTACGGTGTACCTAATAGGTACATTTAAGGCTTGAAAAGGTAACAGACAGAACGAGTTGCTTTCTCATTTTAAAATTAATTTGGATAAGTTAGTAAAAACTTTGTAACTCGTTAGATATAATATTATAACATTAATATCTGGGCGACCGAGTTTCGCTCGTAGCGCCATCTGTTGTAAAGTTCAAACACTCATTATTCACTGCTCAGTGACTGCTTGAAAATACAGATAAAACGACGTTTTCTAAAAATGAAACCTACCTAGCTAGAATGAAAATAGTTGGAACCGTTTCCGAGATTCAGATTATACATAGATATATTATAATTGCTCGTAAAGATAGTAGATTTAATATAATAATACAATAAATAAATTATGTAACTACAAATCTCTTTGGTAGTCCAAGTAAAATGTGACGTTATCGTGATCACAAGAGCGCGAGCGTTATAAAAGTTTGAAGCAATTCCAAATTCGTGAGAACATTTTGGAGACATTATGTAACCATAGACAACCCACATCTACACATTTTGAACAAGTAAATGTCAAATGTTACAGGTGAGTTATTAGAAAAACGAACACCTATTATTTACATTGTCTATTACAGATATCTAATGTATTACATATTGATTATGCAATTTCTTAAATCACGGGTCAATTTAAAAAAAAACATTATGGTATGGTTATACATTATACACTATACAGGTATAGACCTATATACGAGATAAAACAAATACTAAAGTTTATACTACCTAAAAGTTTATTTTTCTGAAATTTGCTCGGAAATGTCAGAAAACAAATCAAACAGTAGGTATATAATGTACATAATATTATAGGCACGTATAGGTATATCATTACAAACCTACAATCATGCACTTTACAAGAGACAACGTGACCACTATATCCATGAATGCAAATTGCAAATAAATGGAAAATCCATGGAATCAAGTCTAACATTTTAGTTCTCATAAACATGGGAAGATATCTTTGAAAAAAGAACAACTGACTGTTGCGCTGGCAGTCAAATGGCGCGAATGGAAATATGTATTATCAGCCAGTTATTTTGAACGACCCTAATTAAGACCGTGTGCATGGCGAATGAGTCGGCGTCCCGCAAAGCCGGCCTCATTTTTGCTCAATCCATTCATAAAACTAATGAATGCAATACATGCACTTCAACACAAATCATCAACAAGTCTCAAATGATATCCATCTTTTCGATCAGCGTTCGCGCATCGTTCACGCACCATTTGAGGCTTAATCCATCATTACAGACAATATTATCGTCATTGGCGGTCGATTGGATCCCAAAACTGGGACAGTGCTAGAACAGCTGGTACAGTAAGCTGGTTGTTATGAATCTATCTGCAATGCAATCTTGCGTCAAGAGAAGGTAGCTAGGTATTAATAAAATATGAGTAGGCTTTGATTGAATGATTTAAACCAAATTAAAAAGAATTACGTCACACACGGATGACTTTGTTAAATCACACTGGATAAGCAATAACATATATCAATCCACAAATTAAGTTATTGGTAGGTACCTACAAAATGCTTTATTGAGAGTTAGATACAGAAAGTTTTTTAATTATGACGTGTTTACCTTATCAAATTGTTTGAATAACCAACAAAATGTTGACACAAAATGGCGCTATAATTTTGAAACACGATTTACTCAAAGTTTCTCCAGTGTGGGTTGGCACACTATTGCTTATCTATGTATTACTGTCTATCTATATCTATTAGTTAATACGAATGTGAGTTTGTTTGTTTGTTCAGCTTTCTACTCAATCGATCATCATGAAATTTTGCAAACACGTATATGTATATAGCCAGGGGTACAGAAAAGGACGTACAGACCTACGGTACTTTTTATCCTGGAATTAAAACGATTGAAACCTCGGGGAACAGCTAGTAATAAAATAAGATCCTTAGAGGGGTAGAAAATTTAAAAAAATTTGCTATAAAAAAATTATACAAACATTTCATTCAAAAATAAATCTATAGGAGAATAATTTGTAAAATGGGGAAAATGCTAGATTTTTTAAATGCTATTTAGCATATATAATTATTATTATCCTATCGACTTCCATTTTAAATGAAATATTTCAGAAAATATGACTCTTTTATAGCGTCTCGCGACGTAGTGCGAGTCTCGCCCCTACAATTTTAATAAAACTTAAGTAGGTATTTATATTTATTACTCTGAGGTATTACCTACGTATTGGATCATGGATGCCTGCGCAGAAAGTTTCCGAGCAAGCTTTGTGCTCGGCGGACAATTTTTCTCTACAAGCTAGCCAGGCGCCATGGTTTTTTCTTAGAAAAATCCAAAGCTAACTGTACCGGCGCAATCGTATCATAAATAATTGCATCGCACACTAGTTTCGAACCACAATTGCAGTTGCAATCGACCCATCTCCGGGACGCAAGAATTGTAAGTTTGTAACACACGGACGTGAATTCGTTCACAACACGCAGCGTTTTCAGTTTTCATTTGAACTGTGCAACGTCTTCACCGGAATTTAAGATTATATGTAATAACATAATTATTATTGTTACCTACTTAGCGTGCTGTGCTTCGGTCTATAGATAAAGATTATGTTTAAATGTGAAAATTGTTTATTACAGTAGATATAGTATAGATCGTTTCATTCACGAAGACGCGCCCCACCATTTTCCGATTGAGGGAAGCGCGAGGTGCGGGGAATTTCTCTTGTGTAAATTTTCTCTTGATTGGTTCATTTATTTTTATGCGAGTGCTCTCATAGGTAAGAAGTGTGTACCGATAACATCCACAGACTAGCGGAAGCATGATTGATAATTAGCATGAAAGGTCTTTGTGAGTGAAACGATCTATAAAAAAACTATTAATTCTGTATATTCCGTATATATAAAACCATTCTAAACACTGTCGGACTGTCGTGCGGATAACTGTACTCATAAGTAGATAACAATAAAAGCGTTTTTATCTCAAAATCCAAACGCACATTGTGGCGAGCTGCGTGACCGTCCAGTATTGATTACCATATTATGTTCAAGTCGTAGGAAATTGATAGCTATCGACTGCAATAACTAAAGACGTTTAGCCGCTATCCACGAGCCATAAATATTGACAAAACTACTGCACATAATTCATGACAAATAAAAAAAGCTATGTAAGAAGGTACCTACTTATACAACGTGTTTATGAGTTAACTGAAAACCTGATACACCTTATTTAAAAAATAAACAATAATATGATTAAAATATATTTTAGGTCGAAAAAATTTATAGGTGCTTTAAAAGTTATTCAACATTAGTTTGGAGGTGACCTATCTAGTACGTAATTCTAAGCGCTACGCCCGCGCCTACCGATTCGATTTTTTTTGCTGCGGGCGGCGTACGCGCCAAATATTGTATTATAAATAATTTAGACATGGGCTAGTAAAAATGAAAAAAATATAACTTAAATTAAAACATAGTGCGATCGATTCTGAGCAAACTAATTTCTAGTTTTCAGTTAATTCATTAACACGTTGTATGTAGGCACGTCAGAAGTTATGTATATAATTATTCACGGTACCTAAGGTTCAATAAAAATGCTGCAATTCTTAAAACTGAGTACCATTAAGTAGGACAATCCTGTCAGGATTCCACCACTTTGTGTAGAGACCAGAGATATACCTATCAGTTAACCAAGCATAACTATACTCACATGAGAAACCTATGCAAATACATCGTGGAGTGTAAATACGGATCGACAAGCGCAGGTGTTTGATTAGGCCTTACATTAAACACAATACAAGCGGTCATCGCCTCAATATGAACTCTGTGGGCTGTGGGGCTTACCATGATTTTAAAAGATTTGAATTTGAATTGAATGATGACATTCAATTGAATGACTGGGCCGTACGTTCGAACCTACGAACGAACGAAAAAGCACCCCGTAAACGCCAGGTTAGGTTAGGTTTGAAACGTTCCCCCCCGATTGGGTCCTCGCCTTGTCGTGGCGGGGGGGCTCTAGTAGCCGTGGACTCGTCACCCACGGTGAAGCTAAGAGGGACCCAGAGGCGGGCCAGAATGCCGGGTGCGGCGCTGATCTGGGGGACGGCGCTGCGCCCGACATGAGGCACCGGACGGGGCCGTCTCACCCACTTGCAGGCGGCAAGCACGGGGTCGAGGCGGCCCGAGTAGGTGGCGCCGTCGCCCTTCGGAGCGGCGGCGCGAATGAGGCGGGCCGCGGTGGCTCGAGCGCCGCGGCCGGGGGTTGGAGGCCGTGGGGGTGGTTTTCCTTTGCGGCCTCGACGGGGCCGCCCCGGTGATTGGCGGCGTGCGGGGGGAGGGGAGTGCTGGCGCGGAGCTAGTCGGCCCTCCTCACCCCCTGCGGCCGTCGTGGTGGGCGGCGGGGCCACTGACCCGACCCGTCGCAGGGGGCCTTGGGCGCCGGTCATGGGCCCGACCGGCGTCCTTTGCACAAGGTCCCCGAGAGGGAGGAGGGCGGCGGTGCGTCGCGTGTTCCGGCGCATCGTCGTCATTCTGAGGGGCACTCGTGCCCCTCGAGGAGGAGCCTGGCAACGGGCTGGCGCCGTCGGGGCTGCGGAGCATGCGAAAGCGATTCCCGTGGCCCCGGCATCAGGCGCGGAGGAGGAACACCCCAGGGTTTTTAGTGGGTAGCATTCCCGCCCTTCTCAGGGCGGGTTGCCCTTTTCAGGGCAGAGTCCCACATAACCATCGCCCCGGCCCGGGGGCGGTGGTATGCATAAAGCATTTTCCCTGGGTCAAAAAAAAAAAAAAAAAAGGTTTGAAACGTTGACCACGACGCGCGAGCCGAGCGAGCGCAGCGAGCGTGCCGCGGCAGCGGCCGGCTATGGGCCAAAGACAAAATATCTACTATCGTCGATGTCCTTTAGTCATTCGATTAAATGTCTCGTCATTTAATGAACGCGCTTGTCATTCAATTGAATGTCGGAATGACTGCGACACATATACCTACAAAATTATTCAAAATACAGAATGATGAGGCAACTCTCAAAAATTTTTGAGTTAGGTCCTGCAACCTGTTCCTAGATTGTTCAGCCAGGAAAAAAAAACCGTAAAATTATAGTAGTTCTTATCGATCAGTGCGTAGAGTAAAAGAAAATCTGCGTTTGTTTTTCTGTCTTTTACCTGTTAACACCTTGACTATAGTGGACATAGTGTAGGTACTTTTCATCGCGTTATTCCCGCGGTAACTCCGAAATTGACGAGAGTGAAACAGCTAGTCTTTCTATATTTACGAGTAGCGACAGAGTTACGTTAACACAGTCATGCAACTGATAGTGAGGGCTTTGATGCAACATTAGAACAATTTGCTAAGCCTAATGCCATACAATCATTCTTTTGTCATGCTTGATATTATCGACTGCTTGGTTTAGCAACCGTTTGTACCTACAACAAGAATGGATCTACGATTTTGTTGCGTTGAATATCAAGTCGAACATAGGCTGTGTATATTAGAATATAAATAATATGTATACATCCATCTATATATACATATATTTAAAATCCTTTGTCCTGAATGACTGATGGATCAACGCTCAGCCTAAACCGCTGATCGTAGAGACCTGAAACTTAGAGGGTGTGTCCTTTGCATGATGTAGACATTCGATAAGACAGGATTTTTTAAAGTTCAACCTCTAAGGGGATGAAAAGGGGTTGAAAAGTTTGTATGGAACAATTCCGCGGGAACTTCGTAATTATCGCGGGTGAAACCGCGCGGGACAGCTAGTGTTAGTATAAACCTGTATCTATACATATAACACAAAAATTATACCTAAATTATAATTATCGTCTTTTACGAAAAGAAAGAAAGAACCTAATGAAGCTCATGAAATTTTTCTCCCGCCAAAACTCTTAAAACAGTGCAAACTTTCTTGATACCTTCCATTATTATACAATGTCCGGAAAATAATTTCACCCGCGATAATTTCGGAGATCCTGCGGGAATCCCGGAATAAAAAGTACTTACCCTGAGTATTATTCTGATGTATAAGCTATATTATTGTAAAGTTTCATAAAAATCCATTCAGTAGTTTTTGCGTGAAAGAGTAACAAACATCCATACATACAAACTTTCATGTTTATTATATTAGTAAGTAAGGATTAAACGTGAGCTGTTCAAAACAAACCACTTCTATGGTTCTATTGGAAAGTAGGAAGTAGCAGCTTGTCTTAAGAAAGAGGGAGTTAGTCACTCACTATCATTCACTAACACTCGCTAACATAACCGAATTACTATAGTTAACGTTGGGGCTCAATTAAATTAGCATCGCTGCACCATATATGACCCGATTCCTGTGCAACAGAATCTAACATGCCGCTAATGAAAAATGATTACGTACTTTATTGCCAAGGGTTAAGGTGAAAAATTGAACAAGCTTTTTTATTGAGTAACGCAAGTTAACGTCTGGTACAGGCCGCTGCGTTCTTTCAACGCAATTAGCAAATAGCACATTAGGGTCAATGCACATCGATCGAACGGTATTATTATTAATTATTTGTCCATATGATATACAGGGTGTAAGGTTAAAGCAGGAACGTATTGAGATTTGAGGCCCTCGATATAATTAATGCGTACATGTTACATAAAAACGTGGATTTGAATGTCTCTTACGGCCGCACTCAGAGTCGATTTTAATGATTACTTAGTTAAGTATAGATTTTTTAAACAAAAGTGCCGCAATCGGAGACGTTCAGTAAATTAATGTTAATTGGCATTTAATGAGATGTTACTTAATTAGTTAAATGCCAATTGACATTAATTTATTAAACTTGTCTGATTGCGGCAGTTTTGTTTTAAAAATCTATACTTAACTAAGTAATCATTAAAGTCGACTCTGAGTGCGGCGGTTAGTGTATTTAATTAATTTTGATGTAATTTTTTGTTAAAATCAACACGTCCCTCGTTTGACCCTACACACTGTATGTTTCAGAGAAGTTAAATTTTGTATAGGGATGTAGTATTTAAATGTCGATAGCATAAAAGTAACGATGACCATTAGTGCAAATCAATGTAGTGGTACAAGTCATTCTTTGATCGTGTAAAGAATAAGGATACCCTTTTATGTCGCGGGTCGATCAATGAAACGATCAATCATATTTTGTCGATCCCAGTGAAAAATTGTCGAAATGCACGGTCCCTACACCTATATACATAATATCTAATATAATCTATCTAATATATATAAATCACGTGTCACGTTGTTTGTCCGCGATGGACTTCGAAACTACTGAACGGATTTTGATAAATTTTTTTAACCATTTATAATATGGTCCAACTTAAAAGATAGGATAGTTTTTATCCCGCGGGAACTCCGAAAATACCGCGGATGAAATTGCGAAAATCACGTGTCACGTTGTTTGTCCGCGATGGACTTGAAACTATTGAATGGATTTTGATATAATTTTGTAACCTTTTATAATATGGTCCAACTTAAAAGATAGGATAGTTTTTATCCCGGAATTCCCGCGGGAACTCCGAAATCACCGCGGATGGAATCGCGGGGGACAGCTAGTTGACTATAAAATAAACTATTTGACAGAAAACTGCTTAACTTCAAAACAGTGGGATTCACCTACATATTGCGACTATTTTAGTGAGCACACCTCACAAACTGTGCTATAAATAGTGATGTGTGATAGTCGATAAAATTCACTTTCTACTCGGACGTTAGTGTTGATTTAGGCAATTTATTCGTATCGCTTCCTGCTATTACCGGTGTCTATAATATGGTAAATTTATCGACATTCATATCTACAGCTGCAACACAGCACTATTAAATATTATGATTACTAAATACTTCTCCAGTGATTTGTACATTTATTGACATGGTGTAAGCGAAGTACCTACGGAACCTATTGGACAGGTAAAATTGATATTATGGAAAATGTGGGCATTACAAAGTTTTGTAAGATTATCTAAAGATAAATATTTATGCATGTACTTAGTTAAATGATTTCCATCAATGTTCAATAAAGATGCAAATATTTATAGACGGTGTGAGATTTAACACTGGAAATATTGAAGGAGAGTAATCAGTTTTAGTAACGATGAAAAAAAAAACCACAATAAATAATGACGTATTTATACACTATTTATGGAAACTGAACGAGGTAGTTGAAGTTGGATCCCTGTAAAGGCCTTAAAGTTTTCTCTTTGATTTATCAGCGTCAAAACCATCCTGCAACACCTATAATATCATTAGATAGCACGATTTATCCAGATCTTGAAAGGTATTTCACTTGTTTAAAATTACTTACAATTAGTTATCTACAGATAACTACAGATTAGATCGAACTTTCCTAAATACGTCATAATTATATCTACCTATCAATTACAAATTAATTATAATAAGAACTTATTATGAAATGTTCTAAAGTATAATAACAGGTAACTTCTTGTTAAATTGATTGCTTAAAGCCACTTCACGACCGCTTAAGATTATTAAGTTCACTTTAGTAATGCAGTATCAATTTACATTTCCTAGTCAATAAAGACAAGTTTTATAGCCATCTTTAAGTTAGGTCTGTCATTAAGGTGTACGTGTAACTTAATTCTCAAAATTAACAAGGCTCAGTTGTCATGATTGAATACAGCTTATTTTTGCTCAACTTGCCTATACCTATTTCTTCTTCTTCTTCAATGGGCATGTTGACAAATTTTTATTTTTTAGTCCGTCTTTTAGATTATTAAAAAATATTGCACACGTATTTTTTCTTTTTTTACGTAATCAAAAAATAACGGCGATATATTGAGTTGAAATTTCGCGTGACGTCACTATTCTGACAGCTTGTATGGCGGTTTTAGCGGTTAGTGACGTCACGACCCCTTCACCCTAAACTTTAATGCGCTTTATCTCTGTATATTTTAATTTATTTGAAGAAGCAAAAAATACGTGTCTACTGTTGTTTTATTTTCTAACTGACGGATTAATTAGAATTTTGATTTTCAAAAGTAGTCCACATCCCTATTAAGGCAATCTATCGCGATTTATCGCATTTAATTCTGCCAATGTACGTGTTTTTAGCAATTAAAGTAATTATAGTGAAAGGCCAATGCCTAACCTATTTAAATACGTATTATTAACAAATTCATAAAACGTACTTCATATTAACATTTTATTGACATAAAGCAAGATATGTATATTATTTTTAACTAGATGACAGTTTATGATTTTATATCACACTAGAAAGGAGTCCATCCGAGCTAGGATGCGCAACACGATAAAATTTTATCGAGCCATTTTATCGATGGTTAAGAAATGCTTAACCGAATCTAGTCTTAACTCAATACCCCACTACTTCACTTTTTTGCTTGGACGCCCACAAATATTTGTCGTGTCGACAATTTTATCTTTCGTTCGATAAACATATCGTGGCGCGCATCTTAGGTACACATAACATTTGTCCCCCGTCATATTTCGGTGATGAGACGTCGGGGCGGTCTCGTCACTCGCTGGTTACGGCGCAACGACGTTGGTTTCGAAACTCCCTCTGGCGTGGCTGCCACTGCCGCAAGATAGGAAGGGCCAGGGGACTGGGACGGTTGAGTGGAGGTACCAGGGGACGGGAATGTTGAAATGGAGGCCTTTGGGGAAGAGGATTGGTGGAGAGTGGAGACAGATCTTCTAGGCTGCTGATAGAATCAGTTGTCGACCCAGGTGTGGTGGGTAATATTGTTGCAGGTGTCCCACTCTTCAGAATGGTGTTCATAGATGTTCGCGGGGATAGTGTCTATGACGTATGTGATCTGCATGCATGTATCTCTTTTCCTGTCAACGTTGTGATAATATATGAATTTTGGCAGGCAAGGCAAATATAATACTTTCCTGCACTGCAAATATTATAAACAGGTAAAGTTTGTTAATTGTGAGTTTGTGACGTTACAATCTGAAGCTACGGAACCGATTTTGAAAATTATTTACTCATAGGAAGCTACGGTAGTCCAGTAAGTTTGGATGTAGGAGTGATTTCTGGAACTACTAAACCGGTTATAAATTATTACAGTATTCCTGACTAACATTAGATCAATGTATTGGATACTTTTTATCACAATGCTTTATTTATATATTTATTCAAATCAAGATAGGTTTACAGTACTCAAAAATCGCATTTCTTGTTACACCAATTGTTAAAAACAAAACATTTCACGAAATAGGAGGTAGGAAGTTTTCGTTCTGTTAAAAAGAGTTCCTGCAAGAATTCCGAAATTGACACGGGACCGTAGGACGACAGGTGACAACTATGAAGACGTTAAAAATAAAATGTTTTTAACATCAATAACTGTGAAATACACAAGTATTATGCAAATAAGGAAGGTTTAATAAATTAGCAATCAAGTTTCTGTACATTTCCTTCAAATTACTTATGCGTGTTCCCATAAACGCTGGCCAACACGGAAACATATTATTATTTTACCATCTTAATACCATCATGACATATGACGCCGGTAAAACAAGTAAATTACATAATTGGATGCCTAAACTTTATAGTAAATAATTGATCATACAATGAATTGACTGAAAAATAGAAAGTATATAGTTTGTTCAGAATCGACTACTAAATCAATCGCACCATGTTTTGGTTATATTTTTTGATTTTGACTAGCCCATGTCTAAATTATTTATAATACAATATTTGGTACGAAAGAAGAAACCTTAAAACATAGCCTATCGATGAAGTGTTAGAGCCTTTTTTCTAATATTATTGTGCAAAGATAAATAGCCCACATAATTTTGCTCTATTTGTGCCATCTGATCAACATGAAATCGTTTATAGATATTCTTTATTTCCTTAAATCCATGTGAAAACAGAGTAATTTTTTTCCCAAGCCTAAGCTATGGAGATGTTAAAGATCACGAGTATCTAGAGTAAGAGGTTTTTAGATTATTGGTTACTGTAATTGGACACTCAAATACATATATTGTATGAAAAGGGCTCTTTGAGAAAGATAGAAAAGAGTTAAAACAGAAGGATTGAGAGTACAAGTGGAATAAACACGTCGTGTTTATAGAAGCAAACAATAGTAGGTATCTGTCACTACTAGCATCGTCACTTCCCGCAGATTTGATTGTTTTCCAATCCAACCTTGACAGACAGGTAACGTAAAATGACGTATTTATCTTATGATTTTTATTTTCTTTATTTTCTTTATTTGGATTACCAACGATCATACAATAACAAAAAATATTAAACTCTAAGACAATAACTTAAGGCTAATTGTACAATCTTTTACAGGTAAACACAGCATGCTTATAGTAGGTGTAGTCTTAACTAGAAGGATTAATTTTGAACTTAATATTAGGACTAAAAATTTTAATACTTAATTTGAAATTTTGAATAATCAGTACAAACTAGAACCCAGTCTTGGAGAGACGTTAATTATTAAATTTTTGAAAAAGAAACATGCGAAATTTAAAAAAAGACATACAGAAAATATCAACCTCGTCACAGCTGCAATCATTATATAATCTGGACAGTCTTGCAATCGGAGAGTTTTGCCCCAACACAGTAGTACGGAAAGGGGGAACCAGGGGTTTAATAGGATACCGAGGAAGTCTACGAGGAACCCTAAATTGAAAACTACTCAACAAAATTGGACAGTCAACCTGGCCTTGGAATACTTTAAACAAGAAAGAGAGATCTAATATGTTTCTACGCGACTCTAACGAAGTAATTTTGAATTTCTTTAATTTATCCTTGTAGGAAGATCTCTGTGACATTCCAACAGAATGTGACAAATGCCAAAGAAATCTTTTCTGGATTCTCTCCATCCTTAATACGTGGGTAGCATAATGAGGCCGCCAAACCACGCTACAGTACTCAAGAATGCTTCGAACCATAGTATAATAGAGGACTATTTTTGTATGAAAATTTCTAAAATTTTTACTATTTCCGATAATAAACCCCAGCATTCTTGAAGCCTTTCCAACAACATTGTCCAAATGAGGCAAAAAAGTCAGTTTCTTGTCCAAGATCACCCCCAAATCCCTAATACTGTCAACTTCTTGAATTAAATAACCACCAAAAAAGTAACTGGAGTTAATAACAGCATTATGCTTTCGAAAGAACTTAGCATGAAAACATTTACTAATGTTCAAGTCCATCCCATTTAATCTACACCAATCCCAAAGTCTAATCAAATCTTCCTGGAGCAAAGATACATCCAAGTCAGAGGCAATAATTCTGGATATCTTCAAATCATCAGCAAAAAGGTAGGGCGTTGCGAATGATCGTACGTATCGTATGAACTATTTTTGTTTTAAACAAAGATAGATCATATAACACACTATAGTGTATTGTACTGAGTTCATTGCTCAATTGAACCTCTAACAAAAATTTGTTTGTTTTCCTAGAGAGAGGCAAAAGAAAAGTTCCATGAATGCAATCAACTCATCTATGTGTATAGACATATTGATTGTGGGCATTCATCATGATAGCGGTAAACTAAAGGTGTAAACAGTGTAGCTTAAATTTTGTTTGATTTTCGATATCACTTGAGTTGTTTAGAAAATCTCAACAAGCATGACACTATTGACACTGCACCTGCTACTACTCGTCGATCGATCATTATTGTTGAAAAGAAAGCTTAATTAACATAGTTAAGAGAACACATTAAGTACCTACCAACTACTAATACTCACTGCTAACATAAGCAGTTAATATCTATAATCTTACTATTGGTTTCACCTGCGTGGCACCCTTTTCTCTTATTTGAACCACCAGAAATGCTAAATTACGTGTCTTTTTTAAAAGAAGAGCCCAAATACCAATTTCCCAAACTTCACGATTAATGGTAGGTACTTTCATCCCTCTTGTTACAAAAATATTTCATCAGTTATCTGCGGCTACACGCGTTCGGTTTTTGGGGTTGTAACTTATATGTATGTATTTACAATTTCATATTATGTTTAAGACTGTAATTTTCCTTTGTAAAAAGTGTATTAAATATTTTCCCTAGACGTTAAATCAGGAATTAACATCCCAATGGACACATTCACAACATTAATTATAATTAATTATTATTTATAAAATGTTCCAGTACAATGTATTGCAAGATAATGCGTAGGTACGTACGTAGGTACTCCAAATTGGTTCACAGAACTGACAAAACAAAGTGTCGGTTATGAAAACTATAATGTTGACAGACGTAAAACGATACTAGCTCTTCTGAGAACGAGTGCAGTTCTAAAGGATCGGAATGTGTGACGACAAATGAATCTTAAACCAAATGCTACGATGGTCAGATAGACAAACGGCCGAATAGAGCTTTACAGTTATAGTAAAGCAGCTCTGCAGTTTCCTGGCAGCCGATTCATTCCAAATCAAGATAATTAGCACGCAAGTAAATCAAAATTTATATTAATATAAGGTCGAGTGCTGTGCTCTAGTACATTTGGCAGAGGGGATCGTCTGTCCATGCAGATGGAACCATTTCTTGGTTATTCACGTTTTTATTTCAGTATCATCGTTACTTGTTATTGTCTGATCAGCTAATGGATGTCCCGCTGTTGGACGAAAGCTCTTCTCGATGATCACTCCTGCACTATTATCATCCAACCAGGCACGATATTCTTCACCAGACCTTCACGCCTGGTCTATCTTGTGAGAGGTCCCCATCACATTTGATGGTAAGCGGTTGCTCAACCAATTTGCAATTCTTTGAGATAATATGTTGGTTACTTTGGTCCTTCTTACATGACTACTTATGTAATAGATACCTGCTTTTCTTATTTTATTATGTAGAACGAAATATTACGCATGAGACACCCACGGCATGCGCTTTGGCACGTATCCGTTAGTTATGGCTATTAGCATAAGTTATAAGCCCTTTCATTCTGAATGTTATGCACATGTCTTATGTATAATGCAACAAGAACACACTACACATACGTTCTCCTGTCACTTATAGTGGATTTAAAATTCACTAACGTATCCAGCACAGGCGCTTATAATTTCTAGAAATATTTTGCTATTGTCTGGTTCATTTCTTGTGCGTACATAATCAAATTGTGGTTAAGTATAGTTAGTTTTGAATTAACTTACGCAATTTAAGTTTGAATGATATTTTCAATTGATGTCAAATGTTACACTATGTTGTATTTTTATCATGGACTCAATGAAATTAACCAAGCGACCGACTTTCCTAAGACAAGGTTTAAGAGTAATAGCTATCATTAAAACCGGGCCCGACTCACGCTCGCCACGAAAAATCTTGTAAACTATTTTGTAACACTAGACAATGTTTATAAATAATATACAATATATTGTCTTGTATAAACAATAATAATGATTACTATTAGAATTCCAAGCCTAGCTGGGCCTATTCACTATGACCATAACGCGTTGCGTTACGATAATGCGACAAAAATGCTATAGCTTCGCATTTAAAGAATTCCCACTTAAAAAGATGCATTTACAACCTGGCTAGATTGTCTGCGCGTTATTGGTAGAGCTTGTCTAAACTAAAATGACGCGCCCCTCCATTGGGTATACGCACAGGCACAACCGTTAAAATATCGATACGACACATTATATAAATCTGGTCTGTCTATTCATCAAAAGTGCACAATACTGTCGCCGCACTCACACTATTAAAGAGATATTATCAATAATATATGATCTCGCACATCTAAAACTGCTTTAAGTAGTGGTGCGCGTCATTTTAGTGTATAACGGCCGCACTCAGAGTCGACTTTAATGATTACTTAGTTAAGTATAGATTTTTAAAACAAAACTGCCGCAATCAGAGACGTTCAGTAAATTAATCTTAATTGGCATTTAATGAGATGTAACTTAATTATTTAAATGCCAATTAACATGAATTTATTAAACTTGTCTGATTGCGGCAGTTTTCTTTTAAAAATCTATACTTAACTAAGTAATCATTAAAATCGACTGAGTGCGGCGTAAGAAATGTTGTCGGTCATAGTGAATAAGGGCCGGTTGTATTGCGTTGCAATGCTGGTTGTCACAGAATTTGACCCGACCCGAGCCGTCTCGATTACAAGGTGGGTGGTCAGCGGTCACCGCGGTGGACACACTACACCCGACGATGTTGACAGTTGACACGACTACAATGACATGTCATTTTTGTCACGACCCGTGACGCCAAATACACGGGCTAGCTAAACAAACGAATGAACACAAAAATACGTTTACGTAAGTGATATTAGACTAGTCGACTCCCCGACGATTTCACTCGCGTTAATTTCGGAGTTCCCATGGGAATTCCGGGATAATAGTACTCTAGGTCGCTCAGGTATACTTCGGTTAAGTAGTTTTATTAACAAGCAAATATACAAAAAATATTTTTAATATTAGTTTAAGACATAGTGAAGGTTGTTAACAAACATAAAATATTCTGTGTGATCCAAATCCGCCAAGCAGTTTATATGCGTGATTATGTAACAAACATCCAAACATCTTCCTCATCATTATAGCTCCGTATGTATGTATAGCTACCTACTAAACTTTTGATCAACACAAATTTTCAAATTAAAAAATTAAAAAAATAGCGAGTATCGTTGCATCAGTCAACGGAAGTGGCGAAAATGGCGCGCGCAGCTACGGAAAAAATAGTTGGTGCATTTTCCGTTCAAATTTAGAATTTGAACGCCGATATGCAATAACATGTTAACCCACAAAATTAAGTTATTGATACAGAACGCTTTATTGGGATTTAGAGTACGTTTTTTAAATCATGTGTTCACCTTATTTCATTATTAAAATACCAAAAAAAAATTTAACATAAAAAAATTTTTGACACAAAGTGGCGCTAAAATTTAAAAACACGATTTACTCAAAAAATCACCTCTTTGGGTTAACACACTATTGCATAATATCCATTTAATCAACTTCTGTCGTGTGACGTGCGCGTCGTAGTAAAAAGAACATACACGCTTTTTATACCTACTGCTAAAATAGGTAGTGATCAACGACTTTATGACATTGAGTTAAACCTAGAAGTAAGTAGGTACCTACTAATTTATTTATAGCATTTCAATTAAAACAATAAGGACAATCTATGCGTTCCCGCAAAATGAGTAATTTAAATGTTTAATGAATGTTTAAAGTTGCATATTTTCCGGGATCAAGTAAGAATAGGAATTCCAAAAAAAAATCTAGTTAAATAAATTCTGTTTTTAATCGGTAAAGACGTTTGGATTTTTTTTATTTTTTAGACGTTTTTGGTGGTAGGTACATCACGAAGTCGAGAAGTCTTCATTTCGTGGATTCATCATCGACGTTTTACCAAGCCACCGTTTTGCGAAATCGGCATTGACCGCCGAAAGGGAATAGACAGTGTTCCGGTTTAACACATAGAATACTTTTCGACTGGTAGAGAATGCCACTGTGGCATTAAGTCCACCTTTTGTACCGTGGTGTGCATAAATGCAAAGTTTAAATTAATAAATACTTTCTTTCAAAGAATTCCCTCGAAAATTCTGAAATTCATGCGGTTGAAGCCGCTATAGTTATGTAATAATAATATGTATGCAGGGTAACTTAACGCGGTCAAAAGGTTACGCGGTTACTGCGAACCCTACATTTCACAGGGTGTCCTAGTGTAAACAGAAACACCAAAAAGTAAATACGGCCCCGATTCACTATGGCCAACAACATTTTTATACGTATTTAGTTCATAATATAACGCTTGCCTGTACGTGAATCACAATCCCAAACGCTTTAGATGCCAAAAATCATAAATTAGCAGAACTTTCGATGGGACTTCGAGCAGAAATGAATGTCAGTTTTATTTCTTGCCCCTTGTCTATGGTCATAGTGAATAGAAGGCAGAGGCCCAATGAATTTTAAGAACCCTCACGGAAGCTCATGGTTGTACCCTCGAGATAACAATTGCTGATAAGATGGTACACATTGTATAGCCGTGTTTATGCCGTTCCTTCCCAGCGAGTATTTACGTATTAATTGGTACAGACTCAATTTGAATTTTTAAACTACTTAATTAAAAAAAAGGAGAATGTCATTTCATCTATTAAGTTTACGCGTTTATCTCCGTCAGTAAAGAATTTTTAAATATATTTTTGTATTAGTTTGCCTTCAGGGTGGTCTAATATCTACTCTTGAAGTCGACTTTTACTTTTAGTTGCAAAAGTGATTATTTATCTATAGAAAAGATAATTCTTATACATGTTAAAAGGTAATTCGCTACCTACATTAAAAAAAAATCACATGATTGTTTCTTTTAGCAATTTAAATAATATGAATTATATAATTATGGTTTATGATATCTACGTACAGCGATTCAACCTCAAACCTCAGAGGGATGTTGACGACTTTTGAAAATCAAAATTGTAATAACTTAGTCTGTTGGTTAAAAATAAAAAAGTAATGGACGCGTATTTGTTGCTTTTTCAAATTAATGAAAATATACATAGATATAAAGCATTAAAGTTTAGGGTGGGGGCTCGTGACGTCATTAACCGCTATAAGCCCCCATAAAAACTGCACCGGATAGTGACGTCACGCGAAATTTCAGCTCAATGTATCGCCGTTATTATTTGATTACGTAAAAAAAGAAAAAATACGTGTCCAATATTTTTTATTAATCTACAAGACAGACTAAAAAAAAAGTAGTCGTGTATCCCGTTGCTACAGCAACGTCTCCACTCACCCAGCAGTAGGATGGGCAGGTCGATCAGCAGACGCCAGAGCAGACCGTGCCGTGCTTGCATCTCCGTGTCTCGGGCAGCCGGCTGGGCTGCTGACACGCTCTGTTAATAAAAGAGAACACCACTTAGATTACATAAAAATAGTACTGTACTTTCTATATTATCAGTGGTAATAGTTACCTACTAATATTTGACTTATTTGAGGTTTTTAATACCTACTTATGTCAGCGTATAATTGTATAAGAGCCGTTAGTTTATAAAACATACTAGCTGTCCCCGTAGTTTCACCCGCGGTAATTTCAGAGTTCCCGCGGGAATTCCAGGATAAAATACAGATATATAAACCTTCCTCATGAATCATTCTATCTATTGGTGAAAACCGCATGGAAATCCCTTGCGTAGTTTAAAAGATCTAAGCATACATAGGGACAGACAGCGGGAAGCGACTTTGTTTTATACTATGTAGTGATAAACGATGCCGCTCTATATGATATGTACCTAAATTAAAAAAAAAATTCGTGGTGTAACCAAAATTGCCAAGCAACCAAATACTAGATCCGCGCCTGACCATAACAAAGTCAATGCATGGTACCGATTTCCGATGTACCATCCGGGTACTTACTCACCCACCAAAAAGCATTTTCTGTCCACGGAAATAGCTATAGGAGTATTATATTATCTGTGCTATATATAGGTAAGATTACCCGACGTGTTTAAGTAGTCTTATTTTTTCATATTTAGGATATAGAAAGGAACAAACAAACCAACTTGAGCCGGGTAACTATTATTGAAAATATATAATATACCTAATTTGTATAAGTAGGCAGGAGCCGCGATACGCAACTTTCTCGTAAACCCAGTTGCAGATGACATCGTAAATTTCAACATCACCACGGATTAGTTAAATCACCGAACAAATGTTTGAACAGTTTCAGTTGCAGGCCAAAGCCCAGATAGTAGTTAAACCCAGATGAATAGGCACTTTGAGGTGAACTCACACACGCACGATTATTCTGGAAACTCACAGCGAACGCACTTCACTTTGTATTTTGAAAATGAAATACTATCCGTAGTGGCAATAATTTTTTTTTAGATACACCTAGCTAATTTCATTTAACATTCCTAAAGCTAAATTATCTATTAGTTATGTAAATGTTTCTGACTGACGAATGAGAATTATCCGGTTAAATAAACTGTTCAAAATTTGTATGTAGTGATAAACATAAGTGTATTGTGTTATTATTTATGTATACGAGTTGATGGTTCTAAATAAATAAAAGAACATCGAAGTCGGTTTGCTTAATATTTTTAAGATTCAAATAACTCACATTCACCTGACGGTTCATCATAAAAACTTTTATTATAATTTGCTGCCCATTTATTTATGTGCTGTGCCCCGCGGTGTCACCCGCATGATACGTTTATATATGACAACTTATTTTCCCAAGATCTGATTTAAATAAAACAAAGCTTATATGTAGCTTCAGGTTAAGCTTAATCTAACTGCGAAAGTCGTATGATATTCCGTTCAGTAGATTTGGAGATTATCATGAACAGACAGACAGACAGAAAATAATTTTGAAAACTCTTTTTTTGTGGTTGGTTACTTTTCTTTTATATTGCTCCCTGTAAAAATTTGTTAAAAATATTCAATGTACAAAATCGTGGATTCTACTCTTTTATTATACTTAGTATAGATTTAACCATCCATATAAATAGCACAGTGTATTTTTGGTTTAGATACGTGTGATTTAAAGCTGGGGATTTTAGCCATGTTGCATGCTTTAACCGCGTTATCTAAAGGAAGAAATCTATTCGCATATTTTGGTGAACATTTCAAGGGTTCGGAGAAAATCCTAAGATAATACTTTTATTATTCGGTAGTTGAAAACAACAACATGAACTTTTGAGAAAATTGTCCAAGTCTTCCATTTTCTACCCTTAGGAGTTAAATTTCCAGAAATTCTTTCTCAGTATCTTTCATCTCAAGACATAGACATAACTTTATTTGGCAAATTAGCATCACAATAATTCTTAATAATATTGAAAAGATTCGTATAGCAGTTGCTGTGATGCCAAAATGGCCACCGTCTCAGCATAATGCTGCTTTAGGTAGTTGTTGAGTTCTGTAGTTGAGTCGATATACAGTCTGTGAAATTAAGCTACGTCCTTCAAAAGAAGATATTATATAGTTCAGTTTTATAAGGCTTCAATATTGCGTTCACCGTTTGCCCATTTAGCATTTTAGTTAGACGCGTAGGATGTTTGTTGGCTTGCCAAAAACGGCTTTAGGGTAAAAGTGGGTTAGGATTTGAATATCGAGTGGATTATCGAGCCAAAGTTATGCTATTCTTAAAACTGGAACTAACTATTAGCGGTCGTGGGGGTCTGTGTGTCTATAGTTACTATGAACTCGTACATTTAGTAATTTGTTTTAGAAACTGCCTTGTCTGATATTAAATAGACTTATTTTGCTAGTGTAATGTTTAATTAAAAAAAACCCGTTCCTTTGGGAACCTCGGGATTAAAGTAGATATATTAAGTATACGTAGGTCATAGGTATGTAAACAATCTTAGGTAAAAATGCAACGACTTTTTAACAGACTTCCAAAAAGGAGGAGGTTATGCATTCGATTGTACTCGTATGTATGTTTTCAAAATTTCAAGTCAATCCATCGACTACATTTCGAGTAGGTACATACATCCGTATGCTTCTGTATTTTTATATATATGTATAGATTACTATTGTGTCCGTTTATAAACAGCAAGTAGGTATTTTGCATAACGCCGACAAAAGGAAATGCCGCTGTTTGTATTTGATTCCTGATGTAGAGCACCCAATAACCCATTTTGTCTTTGCCAATCACTATATAGTATAAAACCAAGTCGCTTCCCGCTGTCTGTCTGTCCCTATATGCTTAGATCTGTACAAATACACCACGTATTTTCATGCGGTTTTCACCAATAGATAGAGTGATTCATGAGGAAGGTATAAATCTATATTTTATCCTGGAATTCCCGCGGGAACTCCGCAATTACCGCGGTTGAAACCGTGGGGATAGCTAATATCTCTATAAAGTTTGACCTTTTGCAACCTCTTATTCATTGTTACTTCTACATCTTTTTTGGTAGGTAGGTAGGTAGTAAGGTAAATTATAATATGAAGATACATATTGAAATTCCTATAGCAAAACAACTATTGGAATCCAATCCGCCTGGTTTGCATAGTACCTATCTAGCTGTTCTGAAAACTAAGTACGAGATGGGTACCGAAGCGAATTGTAAACAGAGTCGTATACTGGGCATGCGACCCTGTTTATAAAACTATGCGCTTCTGGATTCTAGTGGCATATTAAATTACAACTTTATACAGCGAATATGAAGCGAAACGATAGGTACAGAATGAATGACATGGAGATTTAGAACATTATAACATAAAATTCAGTATGCCAAATTTCATCAAAATCCGCTTAGCCGTTTATACGTTATTATGTATACAACAAATATAAACAATTCAAATCTATACGAGTAAGTACTAATATTTCAAAGCGGAAAAGTTTTACTTGCAGTATTATTAATATAAAAGGAGCTACTGAAGAAATTTTAATTGTTTTTAAAAAGAAAACTTGACAATAATCCCATGTTATTCAAAGGAATAACCTATGGGAATGACATGGTATGATAGCTTTTAGTTCCTTACCTACTTCGAAATTGAAACACGTGGAGCCTCGGGAAAAGCTATTTGTTAACACAGTTAATTTAGATCTTGGAATACGTTATAGGGTACCTGTACCTACTTTCATCATTAACCTACTTAATTATAATTCTCGAGGAAATTGACGCCACGGGGGAAACAGCTAGTTAATAAAATGCCGCAATGTCTTTGATAATATTTTCGGCCGCACTCAGTCGTTTTAATGATTACTTAATTTTAAGTAAAGATGAAATTAAGTAATCATTAAAACGACTCTGAGGCGGCTGTTAGACGCGTCTTTTTAATGCATCCTTAGAATGATAATAATATTATGTAGAAGTATTGGTATGCCAATACTGAATCGCAAGCTCATCGCATACTGTACCTCCATCATCGTTTACGTATGTGTCTCATGAACTGTGCTATAAACAATTACGATCGCTTAACATTTAGCTTGGTGCTCGCCCTAAGTGTTTACATAGGCATGCCGGCTGCACTTAAATATTTTAGCGTGATATTCTCGACCTAGAATCTAAGTGAGCCAACTTGGTGGCCTAAATTATGTATACGAACAAAACTTGAAGACTACAAGTAGCTGGTACTGGGAGTGGCGTAATCAGTTAGGTACTTATGTTTTGACTTTGTTTTTATATTCCAATTTGAATTTTGAATAATTATTTTTAAGTTTCTAAGTGAATTTAGCACACTATACACTTGTTTATATCTTTATAAATAGATAAAAATTAACGTATGTATGTCTGTCCTCTATGCGTTTCGAAACCATTGGTCCGATTGCGATGAAACTTTAGCGGGTTGTTCTGCCTGCTACCGCAAAGGTGCGCAACGAGATAAAATTTAATCGAGCCATTTTATCGATTCTCGCCGACATATTATATCGTTTTGTCTACCAGTGGTAGGTAACATGGCAGCAAAAAATGTTTAACCGAATCTAGTCTTAACTCAATACCCCACTACTGCACTTTTTTGCTTGGACGCTCACAAATATTAGTCGTATCGACAATTTTATCTTTCGTTCGATAAACATATCGCGGGTAAAACCGCGGGGAGTGGTTGAATCAGCTGATGTTGCAATCGGAACTCACCGGACGATGTTTACGGTTTCCCGTACCATACGAACGATTCTCATAATTTTCTCATTGTCCCGACACGCAAACAATACACTATATTACATTACGAGAATCATATTTTATAAACGTTTTTCAACGCTTTTCCGTGCGATGTGAATAACAATCAGTCTGTCAGTCAGGTAGTTTTAGTACCTGACGTATATGGTGTTGGCGCTGTCAGCCGATGTCAGGTCGGTGACAGTAGTGAGTTAATGACACCGTCTAGCTTCGAGCCACTTTTGTTGATAGAACAGACGGACGGACGTGCCGAATTATTATGCAAAATATATGCGACAATTATTACTATTGGGTTGATGGCGGATGGTTGCCGCGCCGTGACGAGCGCACGCGTTCGCTGCTGCAGCCACCAGTCAGCCATTTTGTGTACCTATATGTATCGAGCAAGCAACTGGTTCTCGCAAGAGGACCACGTGTTTTATGATTATCAGCAATCAATAGGGAATTTTAGTAGATATTATTCTTTTACAAATATCTTTTGTGCTTTATACTATATGACTCTGGAAAGCGGTAGTCTTATAGTGACGTCACTCGGCTTGTAACGCCCTACAACCACCATACAAAAGTCTATTTATTTATTTACAGTCAAAATTAAACAGTTTATAACTATTTTATTTTTTAATCAAATGTATTGATTTTGTCGCTTATTGTCCATGATATTTTCGAGTGTAATTATTGGATATCATTTCAACAACAGTCAAATAGCCTATTGATTAGCATCTGAATTTGCAAGTTGTAGCTGAAGATGCCTTTGCTTTAACACTGCGTTCTTCGCTTGCAGTAGGAAAGGCGTTTTAGTAAACTTATTCTGAGTAATCTGATAACAACAAATTCGTTTTAACCCTGGCCGAGCTTTCTTTATCTTCAATTCGAGCTAGGTTTGTGGTTTTTTGATGTATCAGCTCTAGGTTTTCCCTCTAGAACAATCATTTTTTCTGCCTTATCACACTCTTTAAACATTATTTCTCCGACCTTTCTGTTAGCAGGATGAATTGTGTTGTATGTGAAACGCAAAAGCCATGCCATCATTCTATCTTAGTGTACTTAGAGAAATAACCCCTAGTTTTACTTTTATTATTATTGCAAATTTGAAATTTAAAGCTCTTGATTACTTCAATATACCACGTGGGTGGAGCCGCGCGAAACAGCTAGTATTGTTATAAGTATTTGTATTTTTATGTGACAAGTTTAGCAAAAAGTAGGTACTTATTTACTTAAAACATCATAATAATAAACAAAGATAAGTATTCCATTGTTTTGTTTAGTTGCACAGTTAAATCTGTAAAATGTTTTTGTCGATATTATGGAAATCTTTCCATTTTAGAAGTTCCTAAATCATCGACATAATATCTGACAAAAAAAGCTCGAATCATTTAAACTTAACTGTCGAAAACCCACCGATTTAACTTACAAGTGAAACTAAAATGGAAACAAATCATTCACCACCGCTTAGAATCATTAATCCTAACTATCAAAAATGACCGTTGGATTCAGATATCATTAAATACAGTATGTTAATATTACCGGCATAAAATTTGTAAATCAATTTAAGTTGTAATAAATATTAGTCAACGGAAAATTAATGAATGCAGCTTAAATTATAGTACTTTATGTACTTATGTTTCGCTAGAACCTTTGTCGGGACCAATGACAACCAAAATACATTTATTATTATCGATAACGTAACTGGTAAATGAGATGGATATCGATATTTTGTATCAGTTACTAATTAGTTTATGGTTATTAGGGGCAGAGACATTATAAATCAACTCAGAGCAGGTGGAGATATTATAATTTACAATCAATGGGTCGATTTCTTCACAGCACAATAAAAGTAAAGTAAAGCGTATCAGAATAATATGTTTACCAAAAAGAAACAATAAAGTTACAAACGAGTGGTACCTATAGTGTAGAAAGCAGAATTCAGGAAAGGAATTTGTTCCGTCTTCATCGGACAAAGTTTAGTCCAATCGTTCAACTCTGACGACCTCCGGCCATATTTATAAGTACACTAAAGATACCAGATAACGCACGCCTTTGAAGTCATCACTAAATAATGACTGTTATTACTACTTATTACCATATTACAAGACAATTATGCTAAGTAAAATATTACCGATGCGTTTAAGTTTATTGGCTTGTTAGTACGTATATTAATAAAATTGAGGTGGAAACTTAAGTTTGATTTTAAAGCTATTTTAATCTATGTAGATAGATTAAAATGTATGTACTAACATTATAAAGAGGTAAAGTTTGTGAGTTTGTGACGTTGTAGGGGGTAATCTCTGGATCTACTGAACCGATTTTGAAAATATTTTCACTTATAGGAAGCTATGGTGGTCCTGAGTGACATAGGGTTTTTATCCCGAAATTTCAACGGGAACTCCGAAATGACCGCAGGGGGGCAGCTAGTAGTTTAGGTACATAATTAAAATGAGCGATCTGCGATAGGTTTAAATATTTTTACACCAGTGAAATGGCTATTGTGCAAAAAAGCCTTTTGCCGAGAAAATATTTTTGGCCGCACATATGAAACTATGGTGATATACATGCAGCGTTATAGTTTTATTCAACAGTTCCGTTGAAATTGAAGCACAAAAACAATCGAGATAGGTATGTAGTTATATACGTAGTAAGCTGATTCCATCACACTTGAAACTCCATGACTCAACGTGTGAGGTGGTCCTATGCCTATTAATTCTATGCATGAAACTACTTATATTAATTTTAAATACTTTAACCGTTTAGTTGTGAGGCAGGTTTTCCGTCTTTTAAAGTTACATTCAACTTTTAATGTTGAATTGCTCAACAGTCATAAAACACTTGTACAAAGCACACGCCTCACTGCAGTTGGGCATGCTCCACGCACATTAGGTAGGTTTATCTACTTCGCTTTCTTCTTCTTCTTCTTTAATAATGGCGTCTATAATTATAATTTGCCAATGACAATGTTTCTTAATAATAAAAATCTCTTCATCCAATGACAATGTTAGATTGTTCCCCAAGTTAAAACATGACTCTCTTGAAAGCCAGTTTCCTTCGCTTTATTGATTCGCGAAGCACTTAAAAGGACTGTCCAGTGTCCACACCACAGAGAAAATAAATTAACTAGAGATGACATGTAGACGGGACAGGCGTGCCACGGTTGCTAAGGACACTTCTTTTGCTAGTATTCCAAGTACATTTTCCACAATCCACAATATTCCCAAAACTGTGAATTTTGAAAACAGTGACTAAGTAAAATGTAACCAAAAAGCGTTTAATACATTTCTTTACGTTAATGAATGTGTTAGTGCATGACGAATAGTTCTGTGTGCAAAAATCACCCAGCGACGCTGGTTTTCACCTGTTTTCATACTAAACTTAGCTGATGTCCCTTCTATTAGTTATTTTCTGTTCTGTGGTCCACACACTTTCCACAATTTCTAAGTCTCGATTGTTGTTGCTTCAATTATTATTAATTTGTTAAGTTAAAAATAACTTTCGTGGCGTTAATGGCTGATCACAATCACGCCGCGCCGTTAAAATTAGTCGGTCAATTGAGAGTTCAGACTGCATACTGCTATTCAAGACGGAAGAATGTGTTAAACAATCATTTTCTTTTGACTGGCTAGCAACGGGTCCAACTTTTTACATGCATTTTTACAAGTTGTAACTTGCAAGATTCCTGTACCTTTTAGTTACCTAGATTAGTACTTACTCGTAAGTCTAATACATAATACATACTATATTGCATGTGAGACATTTTAGTTTTGTTATTAAAGCCAAGTAGTGTTCGCTAATTGAGCCAGCCTTGGTGTTAATGTGTCTGCGTGTCCTCACATCTGCAATTAGCCAAAATATTTAATCGCGTCCATTCCTTAGTCTTAACACGACGCCTATCCGTGAAGACAATCTGTGGCAAAACATTCTTGTTTGTTTATAGTCTAAATCTATGTTTGCTCACATAAACAATGATGTTTATCATCGATATGGTTTTTTTACCCAGCGGAGCTAGGATGCGCAACATGATAAAATTTTATCGAGCCATTTTATTGATTCTCGTCGACATATTATATCATTTTGTCTACCGGCAGCACAAAATGTTTAACCGAATCTAGTCTTAACTCAATACTGCACTTTTTTGCTTGGACGCCCACAAATATTTGTCGTGTCGACAATTTTATCTTTCGTTCAATAAACATATCGTGGCGCGCATCTTAGCTATGCAGATTGGCAAATGCAGAAAGTTCCATAGAGAAGTCATTTCAAAAGTGGCATCAAAACAAATTGTCGCAAATGATGATTCGTCTTCTTTGAGGATATTTTTGCTTTGCTGATTGTATATCTTGGGTAGGTATTTAGTGCTTATAATATCTTTATATATAAAAATTAATTGCTGAACGTTTGTCTGGCTAAAACTTTAAAATGGCTGAACCGATTTGGCAAATTTTGATGTTGAAATATTTGTGGAAGTTCAGGGAACTGGGAAGGTTTATGAAGTAAATTGGGCTACTTTGGAGTTCCTGCGGGAATTCCGGAACTCACGCGGGTGAAACCGCAGGGCACAGCTAGTCAATAGATAGATAATAATATCGGGATCGTTTGTTACTCAGATTCATTGTCAGTAATTGGGAGATAATACCTACCGAAATATAATTATCTTTAACTGACTTTACAAAATCAGGTTATCAATTTGACCCTTAGGTATACTATGTGATATATAAGTGATGATAAGTACAGTTAAAATTGCATAATATTCAAAAAAATATTGCGCGATTTTAACTGTGCACATAACATGTGCACTTCTAAACAGGACCACCAAATTTCATAAGTGTTTGTATCTACGTATGCATGTTTTTTGGTTCCAGATGTACAATAACTTCAATAGATTTGTAAAGTTCATAGTTAGAGCTACCTTCAAAAGCAAAATTATTTTAACTAGGTACATACTTATAGGTTTCTTGGAATCCAATAAATATTTATTGTAAACGCTTCGAATACATTATAACCAGCTATGTTTTTGTTATGTCTGCTGCAAGTTAAGCATAATTGTTTGTTATGGAAATTGTAATGTTTACTAAATAATTATATTATTTTAAGTAAGTAGATATTTCCTGTCAGGGCGGATACCGAAAGTAAGCAAAGACAATTTCAGCGACGAAAGGAAGTAAGAATTCACACAACACACAAGAAGGAAGAATTTATAAGTTTCAGATTTATGACAGGCAGTAGATATCTTCAATTGATTTGTAAGTATATTACTGTCCATTGACAGAATAGTTGGTGTAGTGGTTAGTGAACCCGACTTTAAATGCCAGGTGACGCGGGATCGTTAGTTTAATTTGGTCAACATTAGTCTTTACCCAGCATACTAAAGCTCATAAGCTACTGAGGAAGTTCCAAAATTGACCAACTAGTAAAAACAAATCGTTGTTGTTTAGGTTTACCTATGTTTCAGTGTATCAAATAAATGTTGTAAAATAAAATAAATTAAAAGCTATGGTCGATTTGTTGTTATCATGTTACATTGGGACCTAGTTGTAATGTTATAAATCAACGCGCTGCCTACAGAGTGACGTTGGTGGACCATTTCTCAAATTCTTGTAGGAAGTGCGTTGGGTGTAGAGTAGGGTTGCCACAAAAAAAAAATAGTATTTTTCCTAAAAAAGATGCAAAAATATAGTACTTTTGGGAAATGCAGAAAAGAAATAGTACCTACATATTTATTTTAAGTCATTATGTATCGGGCACTGGGCATCATTCATCTGGACATAGATAAGCAATAGTGTGTTAACCCACACTGGAGAAATTTTGAGTAAATTAAAGTTTTAAAACTATAGCGCCATTTTGTGTCCACAATTTTTATGTTCAATATTTAGTTACATATTTAAACAATGTAATGAGGTAAACACATAATTAAAAAACGTTCTCTAAATCTCTATAAATCGTTCTGAATCAATAACTTCGTTTTGTGGGTTAACATGTTATTGCTTATCTGCGTCCATCTATAAATTATTACCAGTTTGACAGTTGAAGTTTTGTTGTCGCGTATGCATTTCGTTCTGAAATTCCCCATGCGGCGCTGCGGGTGCGTTCCAGATCAGTCACAGTTAATATAAAAAATCGTGACAGTTGAATTAGGGATAAAAATATAGTATTTTTCGTATTTTATTATTTTTCTATAATATATAGTACAATTGACTGAAATATAGTACGATACTATATGTAACTGACATATAGTACGGGTGGCAACCCTAGCGTAGAGTGTACTGTGTAGGTATTTACTACTTATGGCACAAAATAAATAACCATAAGGTGTAATTGAAACGTCAGTTATGAGTGTGACTGCTTGAAAGATTTAAGAGCTTTTTATTAACGAGTAACGGCGCCACTGTACGAATTAAACCTACCTATTTCTATGATTTAATCCCTACTAATTATTACAAATGCGAAAGTAACTTGCCAGTCTTTCTGTCTTCACGCCTTATCCGATCATCATGAAATTTTGCATACACGTTGTCAGGGGTACAGAGGGGGATATAGGGTAATTTTTATCCTTGAATTCCTGCGGGAACTCCAAAATTAACGTCGGTGAAATCTCATAAAATTTTGCATTCACTTTGTCAATGGTATGTACCAACTTCCGTGATATCCTGTGAAGTTTCATGTGTTAACTTCCTCTTAAACCGCATAAATAAACGTACACCGGTCGCATAGTAACGCTCACAAAGCTCCAACTTTACGACCCAGCAGCTAATGTGACCACAATTATTTGTGAAATACAACGATCTTAATTTACACTTAAGGCAATCAATTTTGACCCTTAAATCAATGAGATTAAAGACACTGATACCGCATAGATTTATGGATAACGTACGAGTAACAGAACGGATTGTTTCATTGCTGGAAATGTAAAGGAATTTAGGTTTTATGTTCTATGTATTAAGATAGGTTTCAAATTAAATCGTTCGCTCCAAAGTGTTGCAAAGGACGGAGCTTGGCGCCAAGTGAACTAAGTTTGTTGCACTGCGCGCGTGAAGACCTCAGCATTACGTAAATATTCATTCAACTGCAGAAAATTATCATTCATTCCTCGAAAGATATTTTTAAGAAAGTTTTTTTATGGAATAGATATCTACCTATCTATCTCCATTTAGGAAATAAAAAATAATGTATCCAATGTAGAAAATTAATTATTATAAAACAAAGTCCTCCGCCGCATCTGCCTGTCTGTCTGTTCGCGATAAACTCAAAAACTAGTGAACGGATTTTCATGCGATTTTCACCAATAGATAGAGTAGGTCAAGAGGAAGGTTTAATCGTATAGATCATCCTGGGATTCTCGCGGGATCTCCAAAATTACCGCAAGCGAAACCGCGGGGAACAGCTATTATAATATATGTTGCAGTAGTCATTTAAAGAGAGCGCTGCAGGCTAATTATGATTTAGTGGCTAGAAAGAGATAGAAGAATAATGCATTTTAAATGATTTAAGTCATTTAAAATGGATAGTTAGATGAAAGCTAAATAACGTTGGAAAATGGAAGGGACTGATAGAAGATGTTGTCTGAGGAGGAAATAGACCAATCGCTACGCTCAGAGAGTGTAGCATCACTAACGCCGACACGTTATGCTACGTTCACACGCGCGCCGTGCAGCCCGGCGGGCTGCCTGGCGGGCTGCGCGGCATGCAGCCCGTCCCGGGCCGGCGGACATTCAAGCTGTTTACACGCACGCCGTCGTGTCAGTCAGTGCCAGAATGGCGAGCAGCGAGGATCTCGGTGTTGTTGCTGCCATATCCTTTGGCTTAACTTATTTTTATTGGAAAAAGGAACAAAATTATGAACGATTGTAATATCCGATCGTAGCGACTTTCTTAGCAACGTTGAATGAAGATCCACTCGTCGCGAAAGCGCGGGACAGACTGACTGCCCGCGCGCGTGTAAACAGTCACCGGGCGCCCGCACATTCATCCTTTGAACTTTGCCAAAAAACCGACACTTGCCCGATCCGCGGCATTCACGTTCACAGGCGCGTTCACGGGCTCGGGCGTACCGTTTACACGCTCGTGAATGTGAATGTGCACGTTGAATGTAGAGTTGAACGCACGCGTGTGAACTTACCATTATAATCGAAGAACTATTAATGTACATAGAGACAAAAGGGTTTATAGATATCGTACTAGGAAGTCATGGTTTCTGTGTTCATTGTGAGTGAGTGAGTTTACAAATACTTTGTAAATAAATTGCTCTTTGACCTGAGTAGATATCAGGGCGAAGAGAAAAAATATACACGTCGAATTGAGATCCTCCTTTTTTGAAGTAGATTCGAAAGGAATAAAGAAAACAAGACCACGCGAGAAACAGTTATGTCCCTGATGCCTCGAAATGGTTGCTGAGTCAGCGTTGCACTGTGGGTGGAAACTGCAAACAGCACTGACTGCGCTGAGGCGCGGATCACTCGGATATTCGGATATTAAAGACATCAGATACAACGGACTACATAAAGCTGTGATCCGATTGAAAGTATAAAGGCGCGTTACTGCAGCAATTCAATATTATCTATTATTTTCTATAAAAATACATTTTTTGGTTGTCAATGATTTCCTGGTGAATGATTTCATAATCATAAATGATATCTAAGAAGATAATTATGGTTTTCTCAGCGAGTGGCGCAAAGCAACTATAGTAACGTTACCTCAAACCACAAAGGATCTCAAGTTACCTATCTATGTAATAACTCGTATAATAGCAGAAATATTAGTTTTATTTTGTACCCCATTGCCACAAACAAACCACATTGTCGCTTACTGTAATCGAAGAGTTTTGATAGATAAATGTATATATCGACGAAAGAATCCCGAAATCTGCGAGTGCAATTATGAAAAATACATAATTATGTCCGTACAGAAGCTGTGTATTTTCAACTTTATTTAACAGCAATACAAATTATATATTTTCGTTAGCAGCTGTGAACTGCTAAAACGATACTTGCTAACTTTACAGTTCAGATATTATGACATATTATGTACGAGTAAGATACGTCAACGTCACATCCGTTGCCTGTCTTTACTCTCATAAAAGAAGTATAAATTTTAATCCACCTAAAGGTATAAGGCATAAGTTTTTCTCTGTCTACTTCTCCAGGTAGGCGTGACTCTCGATTGTTTCATCTTGAGCCTAGTTGTTACGAGAGCATTATAGCAATTTCAGTTGTGTAATAATAGGTACCTACCTAAGTAGCTATTAAACTACTACTGTGAAATTAATAAGTTTTGCGGTTTTCTGTCATCGTATCGATGTAGTTCGTAATATGTCACTGGGAATAGGAGAAAGTAGAAACTTACGAAAAATACTCTTGTTTTAAAATGAGATGTATTACTATCTCTTGACGATACTACACGGTGAAATTTTAGTTTTGAAATTTTTTATGGAAACACTTTACAGCCCGTCTTTAATGCAATATTGAAAATTTCACAATGGAAATAAGCTAGTAAACTTTAAATAAAGATTAATTAATACCAATAAGTATTTTAGTATACAAAGTGGTATTATAAACATATAATGTTTGTTTTCTATTCTATTTATACCATCACTAGTCACAGTGCAGGATGTCTCGTAATAATGTGCTAGTGTGGCGATAAATCATTTTTAAAGTGCCATTAAATAACAATGATTGATTCAACAAATCAAGTTAATTGTTATTTAGAATCGCTTTAATTAATACAATTCGCCACCGCTTATATCTTACTCATTAAATTTATATAGAGAAAACACAAACGCATCTTGCAAATGAAAGTTATAAGGTGCTAAATAAACGCACATAAATTGTTGTCTTAGTCAGTATTAATGCCATCGTGTTTGTAAATCAACTACTTATCCGAAAATACGACGTCTTAAATCTGGATATGAAACTCTTTAACACTAAAACTACTTTAAAGAAACTGGTACTTTTTAACACCAAAATACTAAACATAAACACTAAATATTTTAGTAAGTACTACCTATTTAAGTGTTAAAAAGCGGGCGTTCGATGTTGAGATGCGACCATAATTATGCCTTTCAAGTCCAGAAATATTATGTTTGTTGTAATGGATCTTTCTGTAGTAGATATTCACCTTAGCATTGACAACCCAAGAGCTGACTACGTAATTCTGGAACGATTACTTATCAAAAGTAAAGATTTTAAAAACCACACTGCCGCACTCAGACTCACTCACTACGTTCATTAAATTAATGTTAATTGGCATTTAACTAATTAAGTTAAATTTACTAAAATGAAAATTAACATTAATTTAATAAAAGTCTCGGAGTACGGCAGTTTTGTTTTTAAAATCTTTACTTAAAATTAAGTAGGTAATCACAGTGCGGCCGTATTTATTTATTTATTTATTTATTTAGTACACAAAACAGTTTACAACCGAAAATAAAATAATAAATACATTCACAAAACTAAAAGAGCTAGATTGCATACCAAGATTTGTGTACATATTAGAGTAAGGGCATATTGTAAACTATATCTTTTTAACCGACTTCCAAAAAGGAGGAGGTTCTATGTTCGATTGTATGTATGTTTTTTTTAGTATATCTTTTAGTAGGTTTAAATACGAACCTCTCGTTCGGTCTCGAGTCTCGTCAATTTGTTCACAATGAAATCGTAATACATATTGTAAATTCATTAAGTATTATTGAGCTGGCTGTGCCCTGCGGTTTCACCCGCATGGAGGGTTTTTTATACGACAGCTTTTTTCCCGACATCCAATTTCAATGAAACAAAGCTCCAAGCTAAGCTTAATCTACCTGTGAATATTGCATGAAAATCGGTTCAGTAAATGCGGAGATTATCGTGAACAGACAGACAGACAGACAAAAAGGAATTTAAAAAAAAACTTTTATTGTTTTTATTTTTTGGGTTTTGGGCTCTTCTTTTATCACCCCTCTCAATTTTAGGTAAAAATATTCATTTTATTATATTATAGTATAGACAGATGTATGAAAGAAAATGCTTAATGAAAGTAGCCTATAACTTTATTTATATGTATAGTGGTCATGATAATATGTAACGTTCCACGAGAACTACTGCCGACAAATTGCTATGCAGTTTGGCAGACTCTTGTAACATGCCATGTATTTATATTTTTGGTAAATAAAAAAAAAAAATATTTCGACTGGAACGATAGTTTAATCTTATTGTTAGTTCGCCGTGTTATCAAGTGACGAAGAAACGTAGGTAATGAGCTGCCTTCTCCCCCAGGAGATAATCGTGGAGCTAAGCTAAGCGTGTGAGTGACGTCTTGACTCAGAGCTATTAATAAATCAATAACAAACCCCATTAGAGCCAGTGACGCGCTCCCGCACCGGCGTCGATTGACATACAGACGGACAGCTGCAGCGGCGGCTGGGTTGTGTAATGTTTACATAATATATACCGCGTGAAACAAGTAGGTAAGATGCCGTGTAATGTAAGGTAGTTATCAGTAGATAATGGGATGGTTTAAGAAAGATTAGTGATCAATGATAAAAATTATTCAAACATGTGAGTATTTTGTGGTTAAAAAAATATTCTTAAGTTGAAAAAATGGTTACAAATTGTAAAACAAAATTTGACAATTTTTTGTCATGTTTAACTCCTTACTACTACTACAGACAGCCGGCTGGTCCACACACGTACATATTGCGTGCGCGTGTGTCGTAGGGCTCGCGCCGGGGCGCAGCGAGCGATGGAGGGAGAGTTCGACATTCAAGATGATATTATCATACACACTCACACAGTGGCAACAGCTCTACACCGTTATCACCTCTAGGTCGCTGCTACATTGTGGCAAGGGGGCACTAAGTCGGTAGGGGCTGGAGACAGTTCCTCGCTTACCATAATCAGCGCCTGTCTGCGAAACCATGTGTGCGCTTGCCTATTTGACTTTGAATTTTGGGGGAAACACTTTGATACCATTTGAAAAATTTAGCATAGCGAACAATACAACAAGACACGACAAGTTAACTTTCTTGTTTCCAATCCTCATGAGTGAACGCATCTATAAACCTTAAAATTACTCGTAAACTAAATTGCTATCTTGGCGCCCCCAATTATCTAGGGCCTGTGTGCGATGCAATAGGGGTCGCCACGGCTTGGCCCTGCACGGAGAGTGTCGCTTCTTTACGTCTAAATTTATTTATTCTTTGACACAGCACAAAGCGCGCGCTGCATCTTAACTCGAAGAGGGCCGATGAAGAAGGGGAGTGTATTAAAGTTGGTGTTCAAACAACGCACGTCAAACAATTAGTGGGAGAGCCGAGAGCCGCGGGAGGGGTCCGTGCGACCGGAGGTACAAGTTCATAACAAAGACGGCACCTTTCGACGGAGGAAACGGGTGTATAATGATGAACTCAAATAAGTTGGTCCCAGCTTGAGATATTTTTTTTAAACAAACCTCTCTTAACACACAAAATGCACATAATCCCACACTATAAGATTATTAGACAATTTCAATTTTGAATAAAACTGTTAATCAAGAATTAATTTTTTTTGGCCGTTTTCGTTTAAAATTTTTACTCATCGTCATGACAAATTTTTTACCAATTCAAATTCAAATATACTGTAATGCTCTATTTTACTTACATATTCTCCTATTGATTTATTTTAAATTTGAATATCTAAATGATTTGATTTTTATATAGCGGGTGGTAGAAGTTTGAGTAAGAGCTTTTACTTAGAGATGGATCAAGCGTAACAGTTGCGTAATCCAGGCCTAAAGCTGTATAAAAGCTATATAAGATAACACAAGCATATACAAAAACCAAACAGTAGTTAAACGCATCCTCGTAGGTCCATCGAAACCACAGAGATAATAAAATATTAACTATAGAGGGCCATGTAGGCGGGGCAAGCGCGCCATCGTTGCAAACGAAGTCGGAGCAATCGCTCAAACTTTGCCAAACTTTTCCACAATATTCCCAAAACTATAAATTTTGAAAATGACTAAGAAAAAACGTAACTAAATGGCGTTTAATATTATACATTTGGACACAATGTTTTTGTGCCTGATGAATAGTTTTGTGTATAAGAAAATCATCCGGCGAACTTAAAGCTGTCATATTTTGTCTTCATACTGAATTGAGTTGATGCTCCTTCTATCTGTTCTGTGGTCAAGACCACCTCCGCACCACAGACAATTGATTTCCTGTCGCACCACAATACCTCGTATTCCCAAACATCTTTCGAGTAAGACGAGGCGTCGTAAAGTAGTATTCGTGGCGCATCAAATTCAAACGTGGACTGTGGATCAATAGGGATGTTGACTACTATTGAAAATCAAAATTCTAATTAGTCAGTCAGTTAGAAAATAAAAAATCAATAGACACGTATTTTTTGCTTTTTTAAATAAATTAAAATATACAGAGATAAAGCGCATTAAAGTTTAGGATGAGGAGGTCGTGACGTCACTAACCGCAAAACCGCCATACAAACTGTCAGAATAGTTTTATCGCGTTTATTTATAATTTATCGCCGTTATTTTTTGAATACGTAAAAAAAGAAAAAATACGTGTCCAATATTTTTTAATAATCTACAAGACGGACTTAAAAATAAAAATTAGTCAACATGCCCATTCTGCTGCACAAAACTGCACCGCTCCCACCTCTAAAAGGTTTTCTCATGTATATCGATACTAGCATTCTCATATTAACTATTTCACCACCATGTTAAGGCTACAAAAACATGGCCATTAACTCCAGACCCCACGGTTTAGGCATGATTTCTCCTATTGGGAATGCTTAATATCTATTATTTAATTAAAAAAAAAAAATAAAAGTCCGTGCAATGGTTTGTTTGTGACGTAATATTAAGTTTCTGACCCCCAGGGAGCATGTCTTTCGTAAATTGTGTAAGGGGATGGCGGTGAAAGGGTTAAGTAACGATGCTGGATCTTGTGTTTTACCTGAGCTTAATAGGTCTTCCTCTTCAGGGGCGATATTATAATATTCAGTCTAAAACAGTAAGATTGCTTCAACCTTGGGTATGAAGTTAGCGTTGGTCTAGTGAACTTATATCATCGGTTTGATTGTACATTGTACATGTTGTACAGATTATACATGATACAGTAGGTACCTCTATTTATGTATGTGACAAAAATAATAGGTATGTTTTTACCTTCAGTTATTTTTCATAACTATCTCAAAAGTTCATCATCATAATTTTTCCATAACGCCACTGAAAAAGATCGTAGGTACATTGTTTAGATTTGACAGATCTCGTGTGCACTTTTAATATATTGTATAATAATTTATGGGTACAAATGACTGCAGTATCGTCAAACAATCATTTACCTTAAACTTTCTTAGTTCATCAACTGCATGATTCACGTGTTTGCTGTTTGCTAAAAATAATTATAACTCTTGAAATTTATTTCATCTTTTCACGGAGTATTTGTAAGTCCCAAGTCACGCGAGGAACGCTTGCACGTAAGACCTATAAAAATATGTTATTTCTTCTATAATAATAATTTTAGAGAACGCGGTCGCAAAATAGAATCGACGAACCTTTTTACTAGAACAAATAAATTGGTTAGCTTTTATTTGAATAGGCATAAGTACCGGTTTTATTATTGGGGTAAATCGTTAACACAACCTTTAAGCTTTACGAAACTGGTTTTGTGTTTATGTGCTTTGTTTTGTGGCTGTTAGTTTGTACTTTGCTTTAGGGTTATAGCTAGGTTTTCTATTTGAGGAGCTATAATTAGGTTTGCATTCTTGTGATCGTTCCTTACAAATCTAGTAGGTAAGGCCTTGGTAATTTCTTTTCGTTAAAATTTTTGGCGTAATTTCATATTTGAAAGTTTATTGATGTGGACATTAGATATTATGAAAAATATTGGGTTTACCAAAAAAAGAATAATAATAATAATATTAATATTAATATGTACCTAATAGATTTTTATTTATTTATTTTTATAATTTGTACAGATTTCAGCAAATAAACTATAAAAATAAGTAGGTACGTCTCCGGCCATACTTTCAAAATTCAACCCGCATTTTGGTATCAAGTACCTAATTACCTATACTAGTATAAGACTCACGCTTGTATATATTTTATTTTGATGGTATCATTTAAACTTTTTTCTATTCTATTCTATTCTATTCATTTCACCTTCATACGGGTTGAATTTTGACAACCATTCTCAGTCTCAGGGGTTAAATTAGCGTTGATTATGTCTGCAGTTATTCAATCAGATACCTACTCCTTATAAATATATAAATTAAAACGACGCGGGCGTCTGTGACGTCTCCGACTCGTAATTTAGACTTCACACGTGATAACAATGAGTTATGGGTGTTGACAGACGGACAGACGGCTGCGAGTAAATTAATTAACGATTAGTAATCTCTAAGGGGAAAGGGCTTTGTCCCTTTTAGTTGAAAGCAGTTTAGTTTATCTATTCGCTGGTAGATGGCGTAGAATGAGTTTCTTTGGTTGGCGGGGAAGCTATGTGAGTAGATTAAAAAAAAATAGGTATTTTTATATGAACTTATTTATTCTTGATAAAACAACAATAAATCTGTCACACAGATGCTATAAAAAATTAAATTTAGGGAAACAATGAATAACAACTAGTTTTCTACTATCGCACAAGCAATACAGAAATAGGCTGCCACAATATAGGCTATCTCAGCTATTTTGAATAGCTTGACAGTCCTTAGTATGGGCCGTGGCATATTATGTGCTGCGGATTTAATCGATTTTGTGGATATGGTAAAACGGGTGACAAATTATTATGTAAAAGTACACGTGTTTGTTGATATGCAACCCGGTGCGTGGGTTTAAACCCGATTCAAATCCGGGCATTTACTTGCTTTTCATTTACTTGCTTTTAGTGGGTTTAAACCCAAGTACTGAGTTAACAAGCTTAGATAACGATGAAGAAAATACGAAATTATAATAAAAATATAGTTAGGTACCTATTATTTAAATAGCTAAACTGCGCACGCGTGCATTAATTTCAGAGTTCCCGAGGAGTTTTTCTGTAAAAAGTATCCTATTGACTTAGTTAAGGCATGAAAAGTGAAAACGTAACAAACTCACATTATTTTGAATTTATAATACTAGGATTCATCAGACTACGCCACAGGCAAAGGTTAGTGTTACTGTTATCCTCAACTGACGGATGAGTTAGGTGTTTCAAAAAGGACATAACTCAAGTAATATCTCACGGAACGCTCATTCGGCAAACAAAGGTCAAGGCGTGCAGATAAAAGGGTGAGCTGCGACCACAAAATAAACACCAGTATGCGTTGGTAACTAATTCTGACTTTACAAACAAATTTCACTTCACCTGTCAAGTAATATAAGAATAATAATAAATTTATTACCAGAAGTTTTGTTTACATCGAGTGAGTTTTGGATAAATTGGATAAATGGGATAAATAAATAAATAATATGGAGAAATTCCTAAAGAAAGAAACGAGAGGAAACCATAGCATGGTGGTTGGGCACATTCCAGTGCCCGGCTGGCTAGCTACCACCTTCAAGTTGAAAATCTGTCGCCGAGCACCTAACGGCGTCCCAATTTCTGCGTCGGCAACGCACCTGCATGCCCTATGGTGTTGCAGATCTACCAACAGTGTGTCCCCTATGACATAAAAAATAGAGACAAACTAGCTGTTCCATGCGGTTCCGCGGACAAAAGTAGACCTTTATGTCCTTCTCTGTACCTTTGAGCCGTTAAGGCGTGAAGTGTAACAAACAAACAAGAAAATTAGGTAAGTAACTCACTTTCGCATTTATAATATTTCATTGTTTTGTTTAAAAATTACGTTTAAATTTTATATACAAATTAAATAAATTCACTACACAGATATTGTCATGTATGATAAAAAATTAAATATTTAATAATATTTGACAAAAACTATACCGAAAAATGTCAGTATTTTGATATCGAAGGGGGGAATTCATTAAAATGCGTCATAATAAATAATAATAAATTACAGAAAAATTTAGAATAAGTATAAAAAAATCGTATCACATAAATGATATAATATTTAAAGAGATCACGGGATGGAAATAACGAGATAAAATAAGAATTAGAACTACTTTCTAAAATTCTCTATCTAAAATTTTTTAAACTTTAAAAAATAAAGGTTCACGCCGTAATTGCGTATTACGAACTACATTTCACTTGGAGTTCACGTAGTTATTTTTGGGTGATTGAACCCGAATTAGCTGTTTTCGAATCTATTAATATTAGCGAACGTGATTGGTAAGACTTTCTGTAAACACGGAAGTTCAACGCGTTTCTGATATCTAACCGGCAACTAATCACATATAATATTTTATATGGATGGGTTATTATTATTATTATAATATACTATTATATTATTATTATCATTATTATTATATATTTATATTTTATTCAATTCAATATTATAACACAAAGTCCTCTGGCGCGTATTTACTTGTCTGTTCGCGATAAACTCAAAAACTACACGAGCAAATTTTCATGCGGTTTTCACCAATACACAGAGTAGTTCATGAGGAAGGTTTAGGACTTAGGTATATTATTTGACAAGGTTTTGTGTAAATTGGTTGAAATATTATAACGATAATAATATTTGGATGTGTCGGAAAAAGTACTTCGTTACGCTTTCACGATTTAACTACTCAACCGATCGTCATGAAATTTGGCTTGAACGTTGTCAGGGCATAGGGTACTTTTAACCGCAGAATGATCTCCGAAATTAATGCGGGAGAAACCACAGGGAACAGCTAGTTTGCAACCATTAATTTGGAGCATAATCCTATATTGGCTAAAGTCATAGTTACGTAGGTACTACAGATAAATATATATAAACAACAAACATTTCAGTAATTGAATAACATCACAATTCATGCAATTTACCGGTATTATTTGAAAATTTAAAAATTCTATTCAACTATAGATTCATCTTTGGGATACTTTTCAAGTTTGTTTCAAAACTTCACCAAACCGATATTATTGTTGCAAATCTCTTACAGTTACATTCATGGGTAATATAGTTATCTAATAGGTAGATATCTAAAAATTATACCTACTAGTCATAGAAGAAAAGAAAGAAATAAAAAATATTTTATTGCAATATACCCAAACAACAATCAATTTATTATTGAAACGTAAAATTCTATCGAAACATGTCAGTGACAATGGTTACTGACAAAAAAAGATATCTACCAAAATGATGACAATAATGCAATAAGTTAAGATGTCTTATCAAAAGGTCAAGCGAGTTCGGGCAGAGAAAGAAATAGTCATATTCCATGCATTACAACTAGGTACGTTAACTCACCGAAATAAGTTTCAAGATCCGTTTAACAAACGAAGTCGCCAGCCGAAATCACTTTAACACGTTCCATAATTTTTCCAATTCACCCTAAAGTGAGAGAATTAATACAAAATGTTTTATAACACAATTAACAAATAAATTTTGGCGCACTTTAAAAAAAATTAAAGTAATAACTTGAATTAAATTCGAAACTCACAGTTTCTAGTTTTAAAATCAAAATAGGTTTCATTAAGGGAAGTTTTTTTTTGTCTTCCTTTTTTTTTGTATTTTTTTATTTTTGTATTTCGATCGCGTATTATTTTTTTGTAAAGAGGCTGACACAGGCTCACGCCTCGCCGTGCGTACGTGGACTGGGTATCGTCAGTCGACGAGCAGCGATTGCATGTAGTCGTAACGAAGTGGATGTATCGAATTAACGTGGGTACGAAACACCGGCCGGCTTTTTGACACTTTTTCAATACTAGATGTCCCCCGCGGTTTCACCCACAGTAATCTCGGAGTTCCCGCGGGAATTCCGGGATAAAACGTACCCTATGTCCTTCTCTGTACCCATGACAAAGTGCATGAAAAATTTCATGATGATCGGTGGAGTCATTACGGCGTGAAAGCGTAACAAACAAACAAACTCACTTTGGCATTTATATTATTAGTAAGGATTTACAGTCGGAGTGTGAGAGTAGGTACTGCATAAACGGCCTTTTCATTTTGTAAGTATTATTGTGGTAATAAAAATTTCAAGATCAAATTTGAGCGTAACGTTTCACTTTTGTCACTTGCAGGTTAGACTCTAACCAGCCAATAGGTACTTTCTCAGCGTTATGGAAAAAAATATATCATTTATTATTATGTAATATCTAGTCCGTACAGCACCTTTGCGCAATATTGACCACTTTACAGTGCGTGTTTCCGACTGTACCGTCAACAGAGTAGGTACAACAGTAGGTACAACCGTAGGTACCGTCAACATTATTATAATCCTGAAGCTAAAGATGTTTCAAGAAATTTTGTGAAGCACAAAACTCTTTAATTTTATTTGTATAGATTCAATCTCATATCTTCTACACATAAAATAGCTGTATCTGTAATATTTTTTGTAATAATGTTGATGTAAAAAAACTTATAATTTTTTTTTACATATTTTTAACTTTATCAACTTCAATAGTATGATGAAATAACATAAAAATAAATATTATCTATTTATACATCGAAAATAAAACCAAAAACATGAAGCAATTCCGAAATACTTTATCTCTAACAATTTACAACAGATGTCAGTCTTTATTGTTTTACTACTCGACACGGTGTGGCGCTAGTAGTGCGTTAACTTTATTGCTTAGGTAGCATTTCAGGATTATTGATGATTTACCCTTTAGGAATAAAGAAAAAAAATATAAGGGTGACATAAGCGTGAGCTTCGGGATTCCCTCGGGCATTCCGTACCAAAATACAAGTATTTCATATTGAGTTTTTCTATCTACATACCAAGTTTCATTCTTATCTTAGTTTCCGTGTGAAGCGTGCAGACAGACACGAACGGTTACGGGTCTGCCGCAGACCCTTAAACGTTACGGCTTTATTATTAAATAAAACTTGCTGCCCCTTACCTCTGGGTTTCCCTTCAGATTTTAGGGATAAAAAGAACCTATGTGTAATCTATCTCTAATCTTTTCATTAAGTTCCATCCAGCGTGGTGAAGTAACAAAAAAAATACTAGCTCACACCATTAAATATATTGAAATGGCTCACACACACACAAACTTTCGTATTTATAATATTATTGTGATGTGATGTAACGTATAGATACAGAAAATAATCTTCGATTTAGCATGAAGCGTGTATGATTTAAGTAAATCGTAAACCGGTCTACGCTCAGGGTTGTTCGGTGTTCGACTTAGGTCGGAATTTTTTTGCTTTTCACAACCGTACCCGGCCGGCCAAATATTTTCTCGTGCAGATTTTGTTAGGTTTTTTGTCGGGCTGCCGCTCTCGAGTCGAAAGTCGAGCGCAAGTAAAGAATAATACAAAAGCAAAGACAAAAAGCATAATATACCTTAATATGAAGTATATAAGTATATGGTCCGGCTTTTAGAAAATAATAGGCTACGATTAACAATTGAACAGGTATGTCCGGCAAAATTAAGCGCCGCGTCTGGCTTTGGTGTTTTTGGACCTGACAACCCTATCTATACGCTAACGTTATGTTCGATCTTGTGTTATAAGTAGATACGTAATTGCATATTTTATACTTGCAAAATGGCAAGGCTAACCGAGTAGACGAGATACTTTATAATAGTAAAGCGATAGAGCAACACACGTATTATAATCTTCACATTCTTCTACGTATAGGTACGTTAATAATATACTTAGGTTACCTAAACAGTCATTCCCCGCGGTTTCACTCACATCAATTTCGGAGATGCCGAGAGAATTCCGGGACAAAAAGTTTCGTATCTTTAGTTTCTTTTCTTGCACCCCTTGTATGCAACATTCGTGACGATCGCTTGAGTAGTGGCAACAAACAAACCAACTCACATTTGCTTCTTACAAGATACGGCCTACGAGTATATAATATCTTGTTCTCGTAGCTTGTTGAAATTAAAGAAAATGCAGAGTTTTCTACTTGCGATATGACTTTATTACGAAATGCGGTTTGAACAATCTGAGTGTAAATAAGAAAATATACGCATATATAATAATATTACGAGCGCCACTTGCTAATGGAGTCGTCGATCAATGTTAATTATTATTCTTATAGATTTAATAAAATAAGTTAATATCTACCTAGTCTAGTCTAGACATCTAGACATAAATCAAATTGAAGTGTCTGTTTTGTAATTTTAAATTAACAGATTTTCAGTAAATGCATACGAAATTATATACGGTACTAACACGGTACTAAAAAAAAACATTTTTTTAAATTTTTTCTCTGACTGTCTGTCTGTTTGTTCCGGGTAATCTCTGAAACGGCTGGATCGATTTTAACGGGACCTTCATTGACAAATAGCTGATATTTTAACTAAGGCTACTTTTTATCCCGGAATTCTTGCGGAATCTCTGAAATTAACGCGGGTGAAACTGCGGGGAACAGCTAGTAAAAATAAAATTAAAAATACCTGATGTAACCAACAATCAGTCTGAACTACGGATTATTATAGTTAGTTATACCTACTCACTTGATCTTTGATGTCTTTTGTCATCATTTCGGAACTCTTTCTTATGTGTTTTACATATTATATTTTATTATGTTACCTTGAACTCCTTTCTTGCCTGACTTATATGCAACTCACGATCTAGCATTCTTTAAGCGAAAAATTAACAATGACCTCGATAGAGTAGCAATAACGTGGAAATTGGAATATGTACAGGGAAAGGTATACACATTATCATTAACAAAAGTGTCTGTAATTGTAATTGTAATTATCACGACAGGCACCTACCTACGCTCTGCGAGTCATTAATTAACTTGTGAAAACTAGACCGAGTCAAATGAGAATAGTATGTTAGAATTCAATTAAATTTGTGTGCAATGAGATCGACGCAAGCAGCTTAAAATATTATTATGACGATAATCTTGACATTTTTATATTTTGATTTTGAGTTTTATTATAATTTTTTTTTATTGAATGTGACAAGAAAATAATAATGTTATAAATAGGTATAGACATAGTTGCAACACCTGTAAAAGGTATCTAAGTCATAAGCTCACTGCATTAATATTTAAGACCTTAATTTGTACACTTAGTAAGCAATGAATAAATAAATAAATAAAATAAATAAATAAAATTTCCTTAAAATTAACAAAGACTTAGCTGAAGGCTTAATAAAGTGTTCCATATATTTTGTTGATATTAAGATGCTGTTTCGCACTCTGCCTATACCAGAGCGATTTTAGCTACCTATATCACTACTTATTATAAAACAAAGTCCTTCGCCGCGTCTGTCTGTATGTTCGCGATAGACTCAAAAACATTTCATGTAGGCAATTATAATGCATACCATACTATTATGCTATAGGTGATGTGGTCACATTAGCTATTACGTCTCTATCCTTGAGTCTTGACAAATCCGATATTAAAAGGAAAAAATGGTAAAATATGCTGAAACCCATTTGACTAAGTAATTTGAAATAATGTATACCTAGTTTAATGTTTAGCTGATGATAAATACGATGTACTTACCTAATTTAAAAAGAGATCAATAATATTTAATAATTAATTGATGATTCTTGGTAATAGAAGCATAGGTGTCTACATAAAGAAAAACACTGATAAATCACAGATGAAATGGCGCAAGAAACACGGGTTTAAGCGGGTGAATGACCTTTGCGTGCGTATAAAGTTTATCAGCGCATCTACGACAAAAGAAAAGGGGTTTTGGATTCCCCTTATGTGTGATCCATCAGTGCCTTTGTTTCTTATGCGTTGTTTTCATAAATAATATGCCTATTTTATTGGAAACTGAGCGAAAAATTTACATCATTTTTATTTATACATATTTGGGGTGAGAATTTAATACTGAGTAGACCTGTAAAGCTAACATGAGACATATTGAAGGTTCAGTATTCGATTCACATTCCAAATATATAAAAAAAAAAATTGACGGAATGGGTTCGACGCGCGTCGACTTATCTGATGTAAAGGACATTCAGCTACATTAAATCAGTTTTTTATTTGAAGTTTTCTCTGTGATAAGTCAGTTTTACTATTTTTATTATTAGGTTAAGGTACATGTAGGTATGAATAATCGAGGGCTTCAATAAGTACTTCTTTTAAAATTACAACCTGTATAAGTTACTTTTTATCTCGGCAAAAACTTTCCCAGGGAATCCTGGAATTAGTGCATGTAAAATCACAGGCAAGCGCTAGTTAAGCGATAAAGTAAAGAACAATGCTTTACATTTACAACCACTGTGTGATGGTGGTACCATTGTTAGGGCCACGAGCCGATTCCAATATAATAATATTTTTGCGTTTTACATTACAACAATACACATAACTCGGGTCAACTTTCGACATTGTTATCAAAGTGAAATGTGCTCGAAATCATGGGTTTTGACTTAAAAATCAATTAAACCGAGGTAATCTTGAAATTTAAAGGTCAAATTTTGTTTTAAATTCGGATTTAATATCTGTCAATTTGATGTGTGTAAGTGCTAATGTTGAGGATGACGAAGAATTGAAAATTAAAGGTGGAAAATAGTTTTTTAAAACCACATTTCACCTCGGAAAAACCGGCTATAGGTAAACGTGAGTAATAAACTAGATACAGTAGGTCTATATGCCTTAGTAGCCACTAAGATTCTACCTCTATGCGAGAAACAATAACCCACGTACGTGCCAACGACAATCGTGCATCGGAGTCAGCGTCGCGTGACCACAGACCAACGTTGACAGACTGTGCCGTGGACAAATGACAGGAAGCCATCGAAGCGGCCCTAGCAGGTGCCTTTTATCTAGACACAATAAATGAACTTATAAAAACTGAGTAATCACCGGTAGGTGGTATACATATGCTTACTACCTACCTTTAAAAAAGTGATGGTTAAATAAAATAATTAAAACACTTTCTTGCAGTGACAAATGAATTATTTCATTAGATAGGTACTAGCTGTTCCCCGCGGTTTCACTTACGTTAATTTAAAAGTTCTCGTGGGAATTCCGGAATAAAAAGTACCCTTCGTCTTTCTCTGAACCTCTAAAAACGTGTAGATATGTAAAATTTCATGATGATCGGTTGAACAGTTAAAGCATGACAGCGTAACAAACAAATTAACTCACATTCAACTTTTATAATATAGGATATGGATGATCGTTTTTGGTATTTATCCGTTTATCAGTAGATTTCAAAGTTAATATAGTTACGGCCGCACTCAGAGTCGTTATAATGCTTACTTAAACTTTAAAGTAAAGATAAAAAAAAACTGCCGCACTCAGAGACGTGCAACTAATGCTAATTGGCATTTAACTAAATTTAACTTAATTAACAGTAAGTAGGTAGTAATTAAGTTAAATTTAGTATATTGCCAATTAACATTAATAATATAATGAACGTCTCTGATTGTTGCAGTTTTTCGTTCCTGCGGGAATTCCGAAACTCACGCGGGTGATTGTCCGAAACGGTTGAACCAATTTTGACCTGACTTACACTGCTAATTAGCTGATGTTATAAGGAGTAAGTTAGACAAAGACAATTTAGGAGTTCCTGCGGGAATTCCGAAACTCACGCGAGTGAAACCGCGGGGCACGGCTAGTTCTTAAATAATATTATGTTTAACCTAAAGGAAACTCGAACCGAATACGGCAACTTGGTTACATACCACTTGGAAATTACACAACGTCACGCACGTCTGCCAACATAATGATTAATTATTTCTCTATGGTATACGGCACTAAGCTAACTACTATTTCTACACATATCTACATACATAGACTAGGGAAAATTATTGACTGTATACAGCACGCGATTGTGCATTTCTAACCGACTTTCCAAAAAAGAGGAGGTTCTCTATTCGTCTGAATGTTGTTTTTTTTGTATGTTTGTTACGCGATTACTCGAAGACGGTTGGACCGATTTAGAAAATTCTTTTTTTTTAAAGGGTATACTCCCGAGGTGGTCCCATTGTCATGAGATCAGGATTTGATGATGGGATCTTGGAGAAATCGACGGAACTCTTCAAATATTACGATTTTAGAATTCCTTTTAGTATTTTGTTCGTTTGCTTTCGAAAATCATCAATTGATGAAGCAGAACTGATGAAGACGGTTTGCCATTCGATAACTTTAAAATGCTTGCTAAGCAATTTATGTGTCACAATGCATACGGTGAAGAGGAGCTGATGGTGATGTACCAGGAGAACTGCTCAACAATTAACGTCCCTGCTTCGGGAAAAGCAATATGTTGTAAAAGGTGATGAGCAGTTGACATTAGGCTATTGTAACTTAGATAAATTACAAACCAATCCACTTAAAAGTGAGAAATAAACAAAATTTTAACAAAAAAATAAAAACCGACTTCCAAAAAAACAAAACTAAAAAGCTAAAAATAACAAAATATCGATTTAGTCTAAAAGACAATAATACACGTAATATTATTTTCGGTTTGTGCTACCACTGATCGATTTGAAGTCGGTGACAAACCAAATATGGAGTAGATGTGTAGATGGGCTAAGTCCACTCCCGCCACGAGCTCGTCGTGAGCAGAACAACCCAAGCGGGCAGACACAAGCGGGTTTGTCACCGAATTCAAACCGATCAGTGGTACCTAGCACAAACCAATAATAATATTACGTGTGTTTATTGTCTTTTGGATTAAATCGATATTTTGTTATTTCTAGCTTTTTAGTTTTGTTTTTTTTTGAAGTCGGTTTTTTTGTTAAAATTTTGTTCATCTACCATAAATGTTTTAATTTAAAGTTGCAACTCGGTTGGTGTATCTAATTTTGCAACTAAATGGGCAGCTCGGAAATTCCATGCGTTGCTTACAGTTGAAATTCCTTTAGTACCTACCTGTGTATATGTATATCAAGCTTTTAGGCTATTCGAAATATTTCCTAGTCATCGCAACCTGAGTTTGTCGACTGAAGAATTCCTGTGGTTACCGCATACAGAGATATTCGGTAAGCTATTCGAGTAAGTCCAGTTCATTCTTCGAATTATCAACATATTATATGTTACAGAAACAAAATGTTAAAATATCTATTATTCCATCTATACTATAATAAAAGAGTAGAATCCGCGATTCTGTACATTGAATATTTTTACTTACCTAAAATTAAGAGGGGTGATAAAAGAAGAGTAACCAAGCCAAAAAAAAAGTTTTTAAATTTCTTTTCTGTCTGTCTTTCTATATGTCTGTCTGTCTGTTCGCGATAATCTCCAAATCTACTGAACGGATTGTCATGCGGTTTTCACAGGTAGATTAAGCTTAGCCTGGAACTACATAAAGGTTTTGTTTCATTGAAATCGGATGTCGGGAAAAATTTTTTTTGCATAAAAACCTTTCGCGCGGGTGAAACCGCGGGGCACAGCTAGTATGAAATATGTGAAATACATACGTAGAGAGAGAGATTTCACAATTTCTTTATTGAACGTCTCAGACAAAAAAAAAACTATTAACAATTTTTTTATGTTCTGTCAAGAATAACAATAGAACTAATATGATAAAGTGAGTTTGTTTGCTTGTTACGCTTTCACGGCTTAACGGCTCAACCGATCAGCACGAAATTTTGCATACACGTTGTCACGGGTACAGAGAAGGACATACGGTACTTTTTATCTCAGAATTCCTGCGGGGATTCCGAAATTACCGCCGGTGAAACCGCGGGAAACAGCTAGTGTTAAATAAAATAAAAAAAGTAAGTATTTATTGTATTTACTGACTCCTTTACTGTAAAGCCCGTGGTCTTAAGCCTACAGATACCCAGCTTGGAATTGAACCCCTGTCGCCCATAAAAGAGATGATAATTCAATATTTGATCTACTGCGGCTAAAAATAACATCTTATGGTTGCAATACTTAATATTGATCTGCAAAATATAAATCTAATTTTATTATTTGGCATTTATTTGAAAAGCTGAGCAAACAACTTGAATTTTGCGTTTCAACAATAAGGACGTTATCTCCATTGTGTCAGCAGTCTGCACGGTTGAAATGGTTCCGAATTTGAGGCTATTATTTCAGGTAGATATTTTATAAGTGTGGCTTTAGCACGAACAATGGTCTAAGAATACGAAGCGTCTTGTGACCCGTAGGTATGCCGTATGACATAGTTTCGTAGAAACTACGAATATCTATATTCTGTAAGTTTTAGGAAGTATTATTTTAGAAAGTAAAAAGTATGTTACTTTAGGAAGCACGCACACCACGGGGACACGTGAACACGGGGGAAAAGCAGTTTAAGTGGCGCCTTATTTTAACGCGATGCGTTATGGTCATAGTGAATAAGGGTCCTGATGTTATACGTGTGATGGTGTGGTCTAAGGTTGTAAACACAACTAACCTGAAATGGGAACTGGGCCCTTATGGAGTTCCCGCGGGAATGCCAGGATAAACTATACATATTATGAATTCCTCTTGAATCACTCTATTTATTACCTATAATAAACCACATCAAAATCCGTGGCGTAGTTTCAAAGATCTAAAAGCAATCCCAAATGTTTCAAAATAATAGAACATATTCTGTACACATTGGAAAAGGAATTTTTGAAATTGAGCACGAGGGAAAAACATTTTTTTATGGCGCGTTATCTTAAAGACATCTTATGTCCATAGTGAATGAGGGCTCTGGCTTTCAAGTGAGACTGCCGGAACACGCCGTTAAGTATCTGGCGACAGATTCGAAGGTGGTGGCTAGCCAGCCGGGCACTAGAAAGTACCCCACTGCTATGGTTTTCATCAACAGCTCAAACTTATTGTTGGGATTTGAACCTACGCCTTGCGGCGTATGATCCGAACGCATCATCCACTGATCTATATTTATTGTACGTCCTATTTACGGATATTATGTATCTTTGTCCACCGGTGCCTACACCTTTGGGAAGTAGTCGCGACATTATGCATGTACTCGTCGTAGGTGTTTGTGCTTAAAGTTGCTCATTTTAATTAGCCAGAACTAATCGTTAGCATATACCCATAAAAAAACTAAATAATGTTTATCCGAGATTTTTTGCTTCCAATCCTCACGTTACTCATCTCCGCAGCTCGCAGTAACAATACTTAGTAGTTCCCACACTTTTCTTTTATATTTATCATGCAGATCATGAGTATTTTCCGGGGTGTGAAAATCAAAATTCTAATTAGTCCGTCCGCGTCAGTTAGAAAATAAAAAAATAATAGATCCGTATTTTGTGCTTTTTCAAAGGAATGAAAATAAACATAGATAAAGCTCATTAAAGGTTAGGGTGGGGGACTCGTGACGTCATTATTCGGTATAAGCCCCGTATAAACTGCACCGGGTTTGACGTCACGCGAAATTTACCTACTCATAACGTCCGCGTCATTATTCGGTATAAGCCCCGTACAAACTGCACCGGTTAGTGACGTCACGCGAAATTTCAACTCAAAGTATCGACGTTATTTTTTGATTACATAAAAAAAGAAAAAATACATGTCCAATAGGTATTTTTTTATCAATCACACGACGCGACGGACAAAAAAAAAATTAGTACCTATTAAATGACATTGATGATCTTCTCTGTTATAAAATATGATTTACAATTTATTATTATCCTCTAATAGGAAGAAATAAAACGATTTATTCATAAAAAAAGATTAACTTTGGGATTTGACTGGAGTTGTTTCGATTGAAACTCTTGGGTTTTGTTGCAAACTAACCAACTTACGTGATCAGAGGTGGTCAGTTTCATAGGTTTACTTCATGTACCTACCAGGATCGCAGAACCATGTAAGATGTAGTCCAGCCTGTAGGATCCGATGACTTCTTATTTTTTTGTTACAGGCAAAAAGATCACCGTAGACCCATGAGTCGGTCGGTCCACGAGTCATAAAAGTATATAAGTACTAGCTGTACCCGTCGTTTCACCCGCGCTAATATCAGAGTTCCCGCGGGAATTCCGTGATAAAAAGTACCCTATGTCCTTTTCTTTACCCCCGACAACATGTATGCAAAATTTCGTGGAGATCAGTTGAGCCGTTAAGCCGTGAAAGCGTAACAAACAAACTCACTTTGGCATTTATAATATTAGTAACATTAGTAAGGATTACGTCTGGTACCAGTAATACAAGCTCCTGATCTGATGCCCTGATTTGATGTCCAAGTATCATTATTTTATTATTGTTCTCTGATAAACGATTTGGCACCGCACACAATATGTACCTACCCTTGATAATGGCCACTTCTACTTCTTCTATTTGTTCTTAAACACTTGTTACTGTGATACGAAGTACGATATCAGTCGTTTAATGTCGGAGCTAAAATATCAGGCAGATAAAGCATTATCTCGGTGTCTCTTTGTTTGACAAAATATACATATTTGCTTGTGCATTGCGAGATAGGCGCAGCCCGCCAAGTCAGACAAGTCAGTGCATATACAACGTGTTAATGAATTGACCAAACACCTGATACACCCAATTTAAAAAAATAAACAATAATATGATTTAACTATAAATTATGTCGAAAAAATTAGTTGTTTAAAAGTTATTTAACATTAGTTTGGAGGCGACCTATCTACGCAAGCGCTTCGCCCGCGCCTATGTGTCAATAACCGATCCAATTGTTTTGCTTCGGGCCGGGCGGCGCGGCGTACGCGCCTAATATTGTATTATAAATAATTTAGACATGGAGAAGAAAAAATTAAAAAATACTTATAACCTATATTAAAACATGGTGTGATCGATTCGGAAATCGATTAAGAAATACTTTCTAGTTTTCAGTCAATTCATTAACACGTTGTATATTATTATATACACACCGGCAGAATTAGCGGAACATAAAAAGCCAGAGTATAGAAATAATTACGTATATATATTAAAACAAATAATAATTAGACGTGAAGTAATAAATTAATATACATCTTTTAACACTTTAAAAGTTTGTAATTAAATTATTAAATGTTATTTAAAATAATAATAAAAAAAACACTTTTTCTCTAATTTGTGGGCACACAAATAATGTTGCAAATTAAAGATTACTGTGATTTTAACACTAAATAAATGAACGATTAATAACGTGTGTTTCCCCTTCGTGATTTAACTTTTATTTGCAACATTGTCTGTGTTCTCACAAACTACAGATTTTTTTATTTTTTTTTATTTTGATTACTTTTAATAAAATTTAACTAAAAACTTCTTAAAGTCGATGTTAAAAGATGTATATTAGTTTATTACTTCATGCCTGATAATAATTTGTTTTAATATATATACGTAATTATTTCTATACTCTGCCTTTTTATGTTCCGCTAATTCTGCCGGTGTGTATATTATTCAAATCTTTTTTAAATATTTTAACGATTACTATAGCTGTTTCGTGAGCGTGAATTTCGGAGTTCGGAGAACTTCGGGACAAAGAAAACCTCACGAAAATGAAACTCGCAAGCGACTCATCCTGCAGGAAGTGCGGCGTAGAGGTGGAAACAATGGCACACCTTATGTGCGAGTGCGATGCCTTGGCTCGTAAACGAATGGACCTCCTGGGGATGGCTTACCCAGAACCAGAGGACTTTAGGCTCTTGCCCCTCCACTGCACACTAGCCTTCGCCGCCGAGGTTTTCAGGGAGTAGAGGGAGGAGCACAGGATGGGGATGGTACAAAAGATCCCAAGGGTCAAGGTGCCGAGGCTTTGCTTGCCCACCCCATTGTCTAAGATAAGATAAGATAAGAGCGTGAATTTCGGAGTTCCCGCGGGAACCATGGGGAAAGCCCTTTAGCTATAAATACCTACAAATCTAATGTATGTGTGCTGTGCTGCGAATCGATGCTGGCAGTTGTACCCTAACCCTGCCCTACCTCCCCTAAATGCAGGAGAATAGGCTATTTCACTAATTTTTTTTTTAGTCCGTAATGTAGATTAATAAAAAATATTGGACACGTATTTTTTTTTTACGTAATCAAAAAATAACGGCGATACATTGAGTTGAAATTTCGCGTGACGTCACTAACTAGTGCAGTTTGTATGGCGGCTTGTGGTGGTAAGTGACGTCACGAGCCCCCACCCTAAACTTTGATGCGCTTTATCTCTGTGTATTTTCATTTATTTGAAAAATAAAAAAATACGTGTCTAATAATTTTTAATTTTCTAAATGACGGACTAATTAGAATTTTGATTTTCAAAAGTTGTCAACATCCCTATTCCCCACACTCGTTGAAAAATCCGCTTATCACATGTTACTAACATTCCGTGTTCCTATTATCTGAAATAATATGTTACATAACAATGTTATATAACATGTTTAGTTATGTACTATGTAGTCTGTATGTCTGTATCCTCTGTCACTTCAGTGATAGCTTTGTACTAGTGAAAGGATGTTTAAAATTTGTTCAAATATCGTGTTTGAGCTTATCACTTATAAACAAGCAAACGATATTCAAATCAAATCTTTTCTCTTTAAAATATTAGCGTAGATGAGTTCAGTAGTTAGGTAAAGTCGACTCATGAAAGTTTAGAGTGCGGTGTGTAGGTCTATCTACTTTCATTTCCCATCAAACGATCAATATCATTATCTTCATTAGTGTCTAACATATATAATATACAGTTTGTTTTTTATGTATATATACATAGATACGTAAATATCTAGAGGCAAATCTTAGTAGGTAGGTACCTACCTACATAGTTGGGAGTTATCTTGGGAGGATCTTTATAGAAAACAGTCACAAATCACAACTAGATAAGAATGAACAAAACCAATAAATTAAATATGTAGGTACTAAACTACTTAACCTGTAATGTAATTGATATCAAATGTCATTTAAAACTTAAAACTAATACACAAATATATTAAACACTAACGGAAAGTACCACCGAGTAGGTACCAACAAACCGGAATGACAACGACAAGTCACGTGACCATAAAACAGCTGTTAAATCCAATCGAGTTTACGATTTTCAAATCAAATCGATTCTCGATAAGTTTACATAACAACCCTCTTGCAGCGAACCTTTCGCATCGTTTAATCGATCGGGGAATATTCATTTTATAGTTTTTCACTTACAGAAACGTCCAAAGTCGATGTCGATGACATGTCGATCGTAAAGATACCCTCGCCACTCGGCGCCGGCTCGATCTTACTCCGTCTTGGCACTTTGAAACAACCGATCACTTTGCGTGTTCTCACCATTTTGTCACAGCACTGTTCACGGACACTTTTTAATTCACAGTTTTCGAAATTTCAATGCGGAATTTGAATTTAAAATGGCGGTTGGTTTTTCACGCGGCGAGCGTGCGCGTGCGCACGAGAATGTCGTCCGAATGACAGGTTTTATGCTAGGTTGTTATGGATCGTTGTGTTGGTCGGCTGTGACTCACAGCAAACGCCAGGTAGCCTTCGAAACTATCTTTTACCTATAGATACATCAAATACAGCTTCATACGGAAAAAAAGTTACAAACGATAAATTCTGCCTGGTTGCAGACCTTTTTGTGACCATAATCTGTGTTCTTGTTTCTTTTAGAGATAAGGTCTACAGTTATGTAGTGATTTCCATAAAAAAAAACGTTAAATAGATATTGCTTTTCACAAGTTCGAATATCTAAATAAATATTAGTCTTTATGATAATGAGTTGTGACTTGTGGGAGGTGAACAGTATGGCATTTGTTGGAGTCTAACAGTCTAGCACAGGTCTAGCAGTTGCGTGGTTGGGGTTAGCAAATCGAGTGTTCTAATTTTCATTAAGACTAGCTTTTGTGCTGTAGCGGTAATTTCGGAGTTCCCGTGGGAATCCCGGGATATAAAGTAGCCTGTGTCCTTCTCTGTATACCTGACCACTTAAACTCACTTTCGCATTTAGTAAGGATTATAATAAGAGATAAAAATGTTCACAAACAATTTATCATTAACTAGCAGTTCCCCGCGTTAATTTTGAATTCTGGGATTAAAAGTACCTATATCCTTTTCAGTAGGTACCTGACCATGCGCAGTATTCAAAATATAATGCAGTTGCACCCGCGTTAATTTCGGAGTTTCCGCGGGAATCCCGAGATAAAAAGTACTCTATTTCTTTTTTGTACCCCTGACAACGTGTATGCAAAATTTCGTGATGATCGGTTGAGCTGTTAAAGCGTTAAAGCGTAACAGACAGACAGACTGACAGACAGTTACTTTCGCATTATTTTTTATTTTATTTTTTTATTTATAATATTAGTAGCGATAACAGCTAATTTAAAGCGAAACCAACGAATCATAATTATTTGCAGAGTTTTTAATTTTCTGCCAAATCGTATTTAAAGTGCATTTCGGTAATGCAGGAAATACCTACACATTATAGAATTTGGCAGGAACGTCAGTGCAGGCATTGTTTTGAAAGTAGGTCGAAAGAGACGCTCCTTTAACAGTCGCAGACTGGGTCAACCAATCCGAGTTACACGAGTCAAAGCAATTCATTCTCAGTTCTCACGACAGACAAAAATGTATTAGCCTTATGAACGAGGCCTCGTCCAAGCATTAGTGAAAGTGAACGATTTGAGCAACCAATCGATACTGGAGTAAGCAATAGCCAATCACTGCAATGGATTTATATATTACTAGTTGTCCCACGCGGTTTCGCCCGATAATTTCGGAGTTCCCCCGGGAATTCCGGATTACAATATTGCCTATGTTACTCAGGGATAATGTAGCTTTCTAATGGTGAAAGAATTTTAAAATCGGTCCGGTAGTTTTTGAGTTAAATCGCAACAAACAAACAAAAAATCAAATCTTTCCTCTTTGTAATATTAGTATAGATATAGATTTATATGTATTCTAGGTGAATCAGCTGTTTTAGAAGTTAAAGTCAGATAAAACAACCCATAGGTAAAGGTATAAATGGACGTAAATAAGCAATAACATGTTAACCCACAAAATTAAGTTATTGATTCAGAACGATTTATTGAGAGTTAGGGAACGTTTTTTAATTATGTGTTTACCTTATTACATTGCTTAAATATGTAACTAAATATTGAACATAGAAAATGTTGATACAAAATGGCGCTCCTACTTTTAAAACACGATTTACTCAAAATTTCTCCAGTGTGGGTTAACACACTATTGCTTATCTATGTCCAAATATATAGTTTAGTAAACGTTTCAACTCAAATAATATCTCAAACGTATTATAATTTTGTACCTATTTTGCTTATTTTACGTATAACTACTTGTCTTTTTCCGGTATAGGTTTTGACAATGATTTTGTAGTTGAAATAAATATATAAATAAATATCATAAATATTAGTTCACTTTTGCATACCTACAATTTCTCATCTATATATGTATATTTAAAAATGAATCGCCAAATGTGTTGCTAAGCGTATAACTTGCATACGACTGCATCAAATTGGATAAACCTTTTACTGTGTTCGTTATTGTGAGGACAAGGTTTTTATAAAAGAAGTTTGATGGAATTCCTGCGGGAATTCTGAAACTCACGCGGGTGAATCTCCGATACGGTTGGACCGATTTTGACAGAAGTTTCACTGCTAATTAGCTGATGTCATTAGAAGTAAATTGAGCTACTTTGGAGTTCCTGTGGGATTCCTAAACTTAAACTCATGCGGGTGAAACCGCGGGCCATATCTAGTGTGTAATAATTATTTCCTGGGTGTTTTGTGAAATAAAATGTACTTATATCTAGATAGATATACATATAGCGTAGGTATTTACAGTAAAGAACGAAGATAACGTAGGAGGACTATATGTAATAAGTAAGCACAAAAAGTTTCAGATAAATATTCAATCAGGATGAAAATTCGCAAAGGTCACTACCCTGTTCCAAGTGAAACGGAGACCGTAACTCTCGGTTCCGCATGTGTTGGTACGAAAGAGAGAGAGACCCAGTATAAATTTAACCGTTCTTTCTCTTAGTTGAACAAGATACATCTTATTGGGGTACCAGGAGTTGTGAAGAGGTTGTAAACTTGTGACTTGGAAGTATAGCAAAAGCTTCATTGCCCAACGTGGCGGCGCAAAATCCGCGTCGGGGTTCTGCGAACTCGCATAATCGGCCCGTGAGTCATGTCGTGTGTAATGCAAGAGATATTTATCATTAATTTATTCAAAAAAATAAACTACTGGAAAAACGCTATATTCTTTATCTTCCTCCTCCATAAACAAAACGTTTCGTAACTTCGGTGGCTCGTATACATTCCGAGACGATATAACATTATTGAGGAAGGTCTTGATTAGATTTAGATTTAACTAAAAATCACGATTTGAACAGAAAATTTTTTCTTGATTCTTAATTCAGAGGAAAAGTATCAGGCTACTAAAGAGAATTTTAAAAAGTAAAAAATCCCGCAGGAACTCCCAACTTCTCACAGTTTAAACATTCCCTGTACCTACTTCCACGAATCTTTCAAGATCAAAATTAGCCAAATCGGTCGAGCCGTTCTCGAGTTTTAGCGAGACTAACGAATAGTAATTCATTTTTATATATAAGAGATAAATTCCAAAGTGGCTGAAAAAAAAAAAAACGATCATATTATGTATAAAATTTCCAACAGTTTAAACTATGTTGAAACTGGTATATGTTACGGAACTACCGCTACGTTTGTAACCAAGGGCTTTAAAATTCTACGCACTTATGTTTCTGTTAAAAATAGTACGGATATTGTGATAAAATTTTTATATTTAAAACAATAGTTAAAAAAGACAACATTTATTAAAAAAAATAAAGAAAAATACTCCATAAAATGACATAATATCAAAATAATCTCATCGCCTCTATCCGTTCAAAGAGTTTTATCTTCATTTTGATCACGGCCAAGATCCAGTCGAGGGTGAGAGTGACGTAGCGGACGTCGTGATCCGTGTGCTGGCCCTCGATCCTGAACAACATCTGAAAGAAATAAAGAAAGAAAAGGAATTTATTGGACCCACAAATGTAGGAATGCAAGTATAATGAATGGGCTTGCCAACCAAATTTTTGTTTTTGTCCGTCTTGTAGATTAATAAAAAATATTAGGTAGACACGTAGTTTTTAATTTTTTACGTAATGAAAAAATAACGGAGATAGACTAACCGCCGCACTCAGAGTCGACTTTAATGATTACTTAGTTAAGTATAGATTTTTAAAACAAAACTGTCGCAATCAGACAAGTTTAATAAATTAATGTTAATTGTCATTTAACTAATTAAGTTATACATCTCATTAAATTACAACTAACATTAATTTACTGAACGTCTCTGATTGCGGCAGTTTTGTTTTAAAAATCTATACTTAACTAAGTAATCATTAAAATCGACTCTGAGTGCGGCCGTAAGTCGAAATGTCGCGTGACGTCACGCCGTGCTACAGTTTATTGCACGTAATGACGTCAAGAAAACTTTAATCCGTTTTATCTTAGTATTTGTTCAATAATTTGAAAAAGCAACAAATACGTGTCTATTATTTTTTTATTATCTAACTGACGGACTAAATAGAATTTTGATTTTCATACCCCGGACACTACCATATCACCAGTCAAGAAACACCAAACGATTGAACAATATCAAAGATAAAGTTGTTATCACTGTTGAGACCATGTTGTTTTGTCTCTGATGATCTTTATTTATTTCTGAATCGAAGATCTGTAAAGAGTTACTATAACTAAGGAATATTTTACAGCACGGAGAAAACCCACATTGATTTCGCTGCGTTTGCCTGTTACCACGCAAACATACCTATAGGATTATGTAATGGCATGCAGGACAACAATGTATCGTGACTATAATGAATCACCCGTTGAAAATCCTTGCCTTTTGAAAATAAAATGCCTTTGATAGCCAATATCTTTATAAAGTATAAAACAAAGTAGCTTCCCGCCGTCTGTGCGCTTAGCTTAGTCCTTTGGACGCAGATAAGCAATAACATGTTAACCCACAAAATAAAGTTACTGATACAAAACGTTTTATTGAGAGTTACAGAACGTTTTTTAATTATTTGTTTACCTTATTACATTGTTTAAATATGTAAAAAAATTTTGAACATAAAAAATGTTGACACAAATTGGCGTTATAATTTTAAAACACGAATTACTCAAAAAAAAATTCCAGTGTGGGTTAACACACTATTGCTTATCTATGTCCCTTTAAACTACGCACGGATTTTAATATCGTTTACATTATTGAGTGATTCAAGAGGAAGGTTAATACGTATAGTTTATATTGGAATTCCCGCAGGAACTCCAAAATTATCGCGAGTGAAACCAATACTACTATACTATTACCATTGATTCAAATGAACGGGACACTACAAAATTTCTAGTTATACGCCAAACACACGAGAACTAGCTTGCATTAAAGGACAATTTCTATTGATCAAAGAAGTTTATAGGACATTAAGTAGGTATACGTGATGCATGAAACGTATTCCAATATGTAAAATAACTTGCTGATGCTACGGATGAGTGTGTATCCTGACAATGGGAAATAACAGCTTTAGTAATACAACAATAAAATTGAAGAACATGATACAATAAAATTTTAAAAGTGGTAACCACAGAACAGAAAATAACAGATAGAAGGGACATCAACTTAGTTTAGTATGAAAACATATGAAAACCAGTGTCGCCGGGTGATTTTCGCTCACAAAACTATTCATCACGCGATAAAACCTTCATTAACATAAAAAAATACATATATTATTAAACACTTTATGGTTGTTTTTATTAGTCAATGTTTTCAAAATTCACAGTTTTGGGAATATTGTGGTAAATATACTTGGGATGGCATCAATAGTACATTGTTATCCTAGGGGTGAAAGTAACTTATTTAGTCCCGAGACGGGGTTCAATAGATCGAGGGACTAAATAAGTCTTTCTCCCGAGGATAACACTGTGCTTTTCATTACGAATGCAAGGAAAGTCAAAATAAAAATAGAAATTAGCTAAAGAAAAAAATGAGTGAATTTTATTTTACATAAATCAACCATTAGGTGTGCTACTGGCCAGTAAGTATGCCCCCTATGACATAAAAAAAAAACTTGAGTTTCTGCAGTATCCAGCTGTCAGTTGAAAGCGATTCTCCCTAGGGCTGAAAAGTGTTACTTTCAACCCGCTTCTCAGGCAACTTCAGACCTACTTTCCGAGTATAAGTAATGAAAAAGAAGTTTTTGGCAAGTAAGAGCATTTGCTCCTTTGCAACGGTGGCGCGTCGTAGGTACCCGCCTACGTGTCCTTAATTTATTTACGCTGTGGCAGTTACGATAAGGTTGTAAATGTATTGTGCATTTTGTGGTGCATTTCTAGTGGTTGAATTTATTAATATACTCATGACACATTTGCATATTACATATATATTTTGTCTTATATGTATAAGTTTTCTTCAATATTTTGTTCTTCTTGCCCCTACTCTATCTGTGTAGCTACGCATATCATGGTGGGCAACTTCCACAATCCTTACTAATATTATAAATGGAAAGTGAGTTTGTTTGTTTGTTACGCTTTCACGCTTCAACGGCTCAATCTATCATCATGAAATTTTGTATACATGTTGTCAGGAATACAGAGAAGGACATAGGGTAATTTTATCCCGGAATTCCTGCGGTAACTCTAAAATTACCGCAGCTAATATCAATTATAAACGCCGAATTAGTTTGTATGTACGGATGTATGTGTGTTTATTACTCTTTACACAAAAACTACTGAATGGATTTTAATGAAACTTTACAATAATATAGCTTATAACATATAGAGTACTTTTCATCCCGCAATCCCCGCGGGATCTCCGAAATTAACGCGGGAACAGCTAGTTATACATAAATATGACATTCCGAGAATATTCTTTTTTGGTAACGAAAGTGTTTACTTATCTCATGATGTCTTAAATATTTAATAATAACAATACAACACGACTATTCCGCGCCGACCCGGATTCGAAGCAGCTGGATCACCCGATTGGGTAAATAAACAAAATCTTTTCAAAGGAAAACCGCGTACAAATCTGTTTAGAATCTTTTAATTTCAAGGAAATTAACTAATCTCTAGACTACCTACGTTAGAAGATAAATAATTTTGTGGTGGTATCTTAAAGGAGAATTCATAGAATACTCTGAATGCATATATAATATTATAAATTATAAGTATATTAAATATTATAACTATATTATTTATTTATTTATATGTAGTTAATTATAACGGTAAAACCAATTACAACAATTAACATAGAAAGGTTAACTTATAATAGAAGACACTCTCGCATACTTAGTCTCACGTTATACATATATTATAACTTTACATTCACAGTTTGAGGTTTCACAGTTACTATTAAATACTTATTTTCTAAAACGTCCTGAATATGAATAGTAAGTTCGATTTTTTATGTTTTAAATACGTGCCACATACGTACACACACACATGTTTTAAATGCGCGGGGTGGAGCTGATATTAAAAAGTTTGGAAATAAATCTTACGAAGGTTAAACCTAAACTCACCATAGGAAGTCGTCTAGTCTCCTTAGGTTCCACATGCTTGTCTTCTACCCTGAAGAAGACTGAGACTGTGGCTTGAGGGATTGGGTAGGACACCGTCGGCTGACTGAAGATCGCCTGTTGGATGAACATTAGATAAACACTATTATAGCTGTACCACCTTAACGAATGCTTTTTCTAACCTATATCTATAACCTGCAACTGTTGAAATTAACATTTATTTGAGCAAAGTTAATTTGCTAAAATCTTTTGAATACCGGTGAACAATTTTAAACGAAAACATGGATAGGTTTTTAAAAAAAAAAAGATTAAATAGAACCTAACCTCACTTTTCGTAATGTTAAGAATTCCTAAAACCTATCAGATCAGGCCAAAGATATAGGTACAAGTTCACAGCAGCGTTGGTCTGGGTGGTGTTGCCAGGTGTCGCGTCGGGGTAAGCATTCATGCTTATGTGATTATAAATATGTATTACAAGCAAAAAAACAACAGCAGTCAAAACCGCAACAACACCCTAAATTCAAAACTTTGCTTAGTTTTTGGACTATAGATGGCGCTGTGTAAGTAAGAAGCAGATGAAACCAGATTGAAACTGACAATAGGGAACGTGCAGGAACTATGGGTGGCAGCACTAAATCGACAAAAGAGACACTATGCGGACAGTAGAGGAACTTATTAGACCTGTCATCGTGATTTCGGAAGGAAGATAATAATTGAAGAGATAGTTTTGTTTTCATAATTATGTAAACAAAACTATCTCCTCAATTAGGTATATTATATTTTTGAATAGGTATGATAAAAGTTATAAAATATGGGTTCCGGTCTATCTATATCTAGGTATATACTTATAATAAAACTGTATACATAAAGAGAGGTCAATTCTGTACATTGAATATAATATATTCAAAATTAATATTGGAGGATGAATGGTGATCGATACTGATGCCAAAAAAGAAATCAGTAAATTTTTTGTCTGCCTCTCTGTCTGTCTGTCTGTATGTGCACGCATGGGTCAAAAACTAGTGAAGGGATTTTAACCAAACTTGGTACAATTGTGGTCCATACTCCTGGAAAGGTTATAGGCTATATAATAATTATAATATCATTTATAATAATAAATATATAACATAACGCTAAGACACATAGGAGCTGAGCAGTGACAATAAATTTGAAGCAAGTCGGATGAAAATGCGCTTTCGAACTCTTATCCTCGCATACGTTTACTCAATCACGCAAAAACGGCTGAACGGATTTGGATGAAATTTGACGTGCACGTTGTCAAGGGTACAGAGAAGCACATAGGGTAGTTTTTATCCCGGGATTCATTCGGGAACTCCGAAATTATCGCGAGTGAAACCGCGAGGCACAGCTAGTCATCATCAATAATATAATAATTAATGATCGTCAGTGGCCAAAATATGTCAAAAGGTTAAAAGCTTTCGAGGCCGGCCATGTATTGGAGGTTGAAGAGATGAGGATGAGGAGGATGATCTAATGAAGAACATGAGACTGTGAAAACTGGTAAAATTGTCGCACAAACTAAAATATCCAATGTTTAAGATAAGAAAATAATCCTTACTAATATTATAAATGCGAAAGTGAGTTTTTGTTTGTTTACTTGTTTGTTTGTTACGCTTTTACGCCTTAACGGTACAACCGATCATCGTAAAATTTTGCATACAAGTTTTCAGGGGGTTTATTTACTACTAGCTGTTTGGAATTCCTGAACTCCGGACTGTCCGTAACTCCGAACAACTAGTGGTAAATAATTTTCTAAATTCCCTTTTCTTCTAAATTTTTTGTTTTTTTTTGTCGATGTATTGATAGTTGATACATCCAGAAATACAACAATGAATTGTGATTAGCTAGAATAATAATTTTCAATAATAAAATTAATCCTGTTTACTTGTACATTTACTCTGAGCTTGTACTAAATGTGAATGGCAACTATCAATAGATTCGGATTGGCGACGCCAGTCGGCAGCACCGTCGTTGTGCACGTTCCCTATAATGCTACTGCTCCACCTGCGTTAACGTTAACGTTGATGTTAATGTCCAACTACGCGTTAATTAAGGCATTAAAATACGTGTTGGCTACATTTAGTTTGCAACGAGTGAAATAACGAGTTAACACAAAATGGAGGTCGAAGCTTCAAACAGCTGTTTTTTTGCAATGGAGGTAGAAGCAGCTGTAATTTTTGCATCAATAAGAAAATTTTAATTATTATATTTTAAATTATTTAAATTATTATATACATTTATGCAATTTAAGAAATGAGACGGCGTTAATGTAGCCAACACCCGCTTAGTGCGCTAAATAACGCGCTAAAACCCTGTGATGTGTCCAAAAAACCGACACCCGAGTTATGGCTTAACGTTTAACGTCATTAGTAATGCCGTTAGTAAGTTAACCCGTTAAAATGTTGGCCACATCTACGTAATGCCTTATTGAGCGCACTAATTTACGCGTCAACACGCAGGTGGAGCAGTAGCATAAGATTGGAACCTCGTAATAATAATATTGCGTGCTCTGGTCCCTGGAGGTCCCTCTGTACTTGAGTGTGTAGTACAGGTTGCTGGTCAGGCGCCACTTCTTCTCAATGACCTCAACTATGAGGCTCTCGCTGGTCACCGCGATCGGGATCCTCAGCCTCGCGAGGGACACCTTCGCTTGAGCCGCGAACACATCACGACTCTCTGTCAAGGAAATTGGCCACATTCAATCAATATCTAACTAAACACTTTGAATCTAACTAAAGAAGCAGCAAAAGGTTACTTTTAACGGAGGGGGTGATCTTTCTGTTAGTCACAACAGCTATAGACACTACTAGCTGTCCCGCGCGGTTTCACCCGCGGTAACTTCGAAGTTCCCGTGGAGTTGTTCCATACAAACTTTGCCCCTTTTTTCACCTCCTTAGGGGTATAATTTTAAAAAACACACCCTCTAAGTTTCAGGTCCCTATACGTCCGATTGTCAGCCAGTCATTCAGGACAAAGCATTTTATATAGGTAGGTATATAGATGTACCACAAGATCATACCCGGGCAAAATACCTGTAAAAATGGATTTGAAGAAATGAAACTAAGCATAATAATAAATGTTTATGATGTGTATTTGAACGCTTTTTACTATAAAGTCCCCCCATTGTCTATAATAATCAGAGGCATCGAGGTCTGCTACTATTTTTTCCTAATTTTTCTACCTAGTCGTAGGACAATGACCCCCATATTTCTACAGCTCAGCGGAGGTATGGGATTTCTCCACGCAACTCATCAGTGCCGTGCCCAAATATAGCTCCGAAATTAAAGCGGGTAAAATCGCGGGAAACAGCTAGTTCAACTATATTTGTGTTATTGTATATGCCAGCACTTACGCGCCAATTCTGATAGATTCATTCTGAATCCTAGTTTCGTAGTTGCTTTGTTAAGGACGTACACAACAGTGTCGATCGCCTGATCCTCGTATGGACGTAGCACTGGTAAATCCATTGTATTGAAACGCGGTAAAATATTGTTGATAATGTTTTAATCGATTGGTAGGTAATATCACGTATTATGTTTATTTGCTTAGTTATATTGTGATTTCGAAAATCGCAAATCTCAAGTAAATAAACGATAAAGCATCAACCAACGATATTATAATCACAATTCATATGCTCATAACAAAGAAAAATCATTGCGTTTTGTGACAGTTCTTCAACGTATAAATAAATACAAATAGGTAAGTATGACAGCTTTTTGTACTCATAAAAACTTTATAATCACTCGTATCTTTGATCACTGCATTACTTGTCAACAATGATTACTACCTCCATGATCTTAATTCGTATCTACTGATATTTTTTAAATGTGAAATTTCGAAGTTTCAGTCAAACGTGTTTCAGTATTTTAATGATTGTCGCTCTATGCAAGATGCAGCCTAAACATCTGAAAAAAAAATATAGGTTCTTATTTTAGGATACTTTCTTATAGCAGCCCAAAGAGATCCCGAAGAAACTTCGAATTCACCATCATTCAGAGAACTCATGATTTGCAAAACATTTTTATATATGCTTTATTTTCATGTGCTTTATTATATAGAATGTCTTTGGCTAGGCCTAATAAAACATATTGGATTACTAGCTTGCTTACTAGTAGTCAGTGAATAAGGACCTTATGCACGATAAAAATAAAACACTTTGTTGTGAGTCAGAGGGGGTAGTTACCTACCCCCAGTCCCCTCCCTGTAGGTCTGCGACTCTGCGTGTGTCCACTAGGGCCGCTAGGTATACTCTATTAGGGGGCGTCCATTAATCACGTGATGTTTTTTGAGCAACTTTTCAACCCCCTCCCCCCTGGTGATATGTGGTGAGGTTCAAGACTACTACTACCCATGCCCAAAATCACGTGAATTTTTTTAGTATAAAGTAAGTATATTGAAATTTTCAGAATATTATCTTAAAATACAGGTATAATCTGATTAAATTTTGGAAATCGTTGCCTGGCAACGCTAAGTAACGGCCACGCGCCGCATCATGCGTTTAACGAAAAACGTGATATTCCCCCCTCCTTGTGATATTTCGTAATTTTTCCGAACCCTTCCACCCCCCTTTCGTGCCCCACGTGATTAATGGACGCCCCTCACGTATTGACGGACCTGTTAAAATAAACTGCTTCTAATTACAACAAACATTGATAAAATAGAATAGACGAACCGATTACAATTCGTAGACCAATTATAGGTACTATCAATGACGTGAGTCATTATTTCGTAAATGTTGCGTTTTATATTTATCTATTTATTTACCTATCTCCAAGCTGTTCCCCGCAGTTTTATCAATTCTGGGATAACCAGTTGGACTCGGCAATAATAGAAAAATTATAACTAGCGGTACTTTCTCAAGTAACAGCTCTAACAATATCCGATCTCACATTTAGGCATGATACACTAGTATGTAGTAGAGGTAAACTTAAATAAAGTACATGTCAGTGACTATCTTTTTTACCACAATTGCAAGAACACAGTTCTAAATCAGTTCATAAGTAGGTACCTAAGCCTAACTCGATTGTAGAAAATGTACACTGGACGCGTATTTTTCATATAATATCATGCTCAAAGCTCATCTTAAAACCGGCTCTACGTAAACGAAATAAAGTTTCTATTCAACTGACATGGCGACAGCAGACTAGTACGGTTTTCATGCATGGCAAGTCGCAATGTATAAGTACACAGTACAAAGTTATGGTAATCTCTATATGTAGTACAAGCACAGATGATTCATGCATCATGCTCTACAGATAATATACAACGGCTGGATGTGCCTTAGCCAATAGGTATTGTGTCATTGTTTTCCGTAAATCTATTTATACTGGGTACTATTAAAATGATTATTACCTACACATACCTATATTTATTAAGATAAACTTGTAGTTATCAAGGACATTTTGTAATTCAAACAAATACATATATGTTGCTATGTAGGTACCTAACTTGATATTTTAAGAATAGTAACTATTATAAGTAATTGGTTAACAAATAACATTTAGTTTTAGGTATTTTAAATACTAATATAAAGTTGAACAGGTTTGTGGTGACAAAAAAATAACAGGATTATAAAAGTTTTATTACCATTAGACGAGCCTAGTTTTTTTTTTGTGAATTTTTCAAAGAAAATTGACGAAGAAGCATTTCTTCTCAACTTAGTACCTATTATACATATATATATTTTTTTTTTTTATTTATTTATTTAGAACACAAAACAGATCACAGTCTTAACGATCATAAAACAGAATTGTTATAGTAGTAGAAGTTATAGAATCCAAAATTACCATTTTTACATTGTCTATCAAACGGATGGTTTTTGTGTTGTTTTCATATTGCACAGGCTTATTTTCATCGCAATCAGTTTTCGGATAGAGGAGTCAAGACAATACGATACCAACGAATTTCCAAAAAGCAAACGAGCAAAGCCGTGCGTCATAGCGATATTTGAACACCTATTTTATTTGCTAACGGCGCCACGTATCCATTTAGAGTAAAATAAAAGACATTCTAATCTCGTGTGATACTGACTTATCACAAAGCCTTTAAGTCTGATTTGTGATCTGCCAATGACAACTCCACGCCACCACTTTAACACGAGAGCGTATCTCGAACTGAGTCACACTACAGTCACAGTCGCTTGTCATACGAGTTTGATACTCGTACGCAGTCGAAGTGGATTTGTGTTGTCTTAGAGTTGTCAAACTGTCGCTCAGCTGACACATATTTTTACAACTTTCTTATTATACATATAGCTTCATACTTTTTGTAGAGAGTTTCGCTATCAAAATTTTTCTGTCGATTGACGATAATTTCGCACTTGTACATGCTATCAATTATTAGATAATACGATTTATGTATTGTGAATTGATAGTCAGTATAGATTATAATCAACAGGTGTTGTCTTGAATAAAAATAAATTTGTGTTCATAGTTTGATTGGTCTCAATAGTTAAGAACGTGCTCTCTTGTGTCGTTTTGGTTTTATAAATTATTATGGTTTTATAATTTTTTTTAACAAGTGACAGTTTTTTTTAACTATGGGTGTTTTTGACTGCGTTCCGGCTAACGGAAGGATATCGTCCACGACCAGCACCGAAGTGTTCAATATCAACAAATCGTCATCATCCCTCAATAATACGGTAAGTGTTGATGTTTTTTTTTATGTCATAGAGGGCATAGGGGCAAGTGGTACACCTGGTATGTTGGAAGCCAAATTGTGTTGACCAGGGACCCAATTCTCGCCTCCTTCGAAAAAATCTCGAACTCGATATTGCTGTTCGATCCCTATGTCGACCACAAAATCTCGATACTCGAACCTGTTTCTTCGTATCTCCTATTCTCAACACAAATCGAACTAGACTTCGAGTTTATAGTGTAAAATGTTGCCAGTAAAAGCTTATTCGAAAGCCGTATCCATTCCATTCTACACGACTCATCCGGAGCTAAAACGGCAGCAGTTTTTTATAGTTTTTAAATAGTGTGCATCGTTTTATATCAAGAACTAACATATTTTATAATATATTTGTACCAAAAAAAAGAATAGTTCTTACTTTTATCACTTTTACATCATCACTTTAATTTTATTTAAATTAGTTTACGTAGTACGGATCGTGAAGCATAATATTTGTTTTTGTTTTTACCCTTTTTTAGGGAAGGCAAAGGGATCATAGTTCATACAGCCTGAATTGGCTGTATAGACTACGATTCCCTTGTTTTTTTTTCTGAAGATATATTTACATCCAATTGCGTTGCTGAGATGCATTTCGATGCTTAATCGGAACTATAAACTATGAAGTTGCAGTTAATTACCACCATAGCACTTAATACAGAGTATATTTACTAATACATAATAAACTTCTAAAACTGTAACATATGACTTGGCTGTATGGCTCAACGTCCCTTGCCTGTCCCAGATGGGGCGAAGATAAAAAACAACAACAACTTCTGAAACTGTCACGCACGACACCGCTATTGGACATTTATGAAGATTCGAATTCGAAATTTACGTCTCGACTGCTTCCGACCAGTCGAAGCAGTTCGAACGGCTTTAATTCGAGAAATGTCGAAGTCGACATGTCGAGAATTGCTCAACTTGACTTCATCTCGATTTCATGTTCGAATTCGAACTTTATCTCGAGTCCGAGTCTACTTCGAATGTGCGAGAATTGCCCCCCTGTGTCGTGTTGCAGTTTTACTTCAGAAATAGTACATTGTTATCCTAGGGGTGAAAGTAACGTGAAAGTCTTTCTCCCGAGGATAACACTGTGCTTTTCATTACGAATGCAAGGAAAGTCAAAATTAAAATAGGATTTAGCTAAAGAAAAAATGAGTGAATTTTATTTTAATTAATACCTACTTAAACTTTACGTTATTTCAATTTTACATCGCGCTGGCTGTATAGAAAGTTCAATAGAAATATTATATTCATGGTTCAATAGAAATGTGAAAATAGACCTAGATTTTTTTTAATAATTTGACAGTTGTCAGTTGAAAGCGATTCTCCCTAGGGCTGAAAAGGGTTACTTTCAACCCGCTTCTCAGGCAACTTCAGACCTACTTTCCGAGTATGAGTAATGAAAAATACATTTAAAATGGGTTTTGTGGCACACAGAAATTTTAATTTCTAATATTTTGGCATCTGGAGCGTTTGGGATTGTGTTTTTGGGACGCGCGTAACAAGGAATGCTGTTGGTCATAGTGAATAAAGGACAAGGATTTAATTTCATCAAAATCATTGTATTTTTAAGAGCATAGTAATCTTTCATCAAGAAAATATTTTCGACTGGATATAACTCATATGAAACTATTATTACTTCCACATTTGATTCAAGAATTTGTTTTACGTTTAAGCAAAAAATCAGTATAAGATTAAAATAATATCTATATATACCTACTGCTAAAAAGCTACCACTTGAAATATCCCAACCTCCAACTCTACCTTTCACCGGTTTTACTTGATTACTCATTGCCGCCCGAACCACTGCAGTGGTTTTCTTAAAATTATACTTTAGTAGGTACCTACCTATATACTTTTATTAAGCTGAAGTAGATAGATAGATAGATAGATAATTCTTTATTGCACACCAAACTGAAAAAAAAGTATTTACAAATTTTCTTACATTTTGCTAAAGGTATACAAAAGGCGGCCTTATCGCTTAAAGCGATCTCTCCCAGGCAAAGTATTAAATTCATACTTTAAATAAATTGTTTTATTGGTAGTATTATAGGTAGTTATACATCGATACATATAAGTATAATTGAAGTTTCTGTTTGTATTAATTCCAAATAAACAGCTTTTCACCAAAAACATAATATTATGATACTATATGGTAGGTATTTACATAACAATATTTTTTTAAAATTTTTATCTCCCTGTCTGTCTGAGACAGCTGATGTTATAAGGAGGTAACTTAGGTCACTTTTATTTTAGAAAAATTGTTCCTGCGGGAATTCCGAACCTTACGCGGTTGAAACCGCGGGTCACAGCTAGTTCTTCCTACAAAAATATATCTATAGGATGCAGATTGTAGAGCACGTAGAGATATGCTGGGCTGGGTTAGGTAATACGTTCTGCCTGTACACTTTTTGCTATGAAAAATATTATATACAAATAAATTATTATCAAATATATTTTGAACTAGCTATGCCCGCAGTTTCACCCGTGGTAATTTCGGAGTTCTTGCGAAAATTCCGGGATAAAAAGTACTCTATGTCCTTCTCTGTACCCCTGACAACGTGCATGCTAAATTTCATCTAAATCCGTTCAGCCCTTTTTGCGTGATTGAGTAACAAACATCCACACTTTCACATTTATAATATTAGTAGGATTGTCGGACTGATAAATATTTCTTATTGATCCGATTGTAATATATTATTATTAGCAATGATATTATAAGTAGGTATTATAGGAGGATTATTACTCTTCTTCTTCTATGGTTTATGGCTTCAGCACTATGTGGGATTATTACTCATATTTAATTACGAACAGCCCGTCAAATTGAAAAAGTGGTCGACAGGCAGGTACAGAATCGTAGCGTGTCAAAAAATTTTACTACATCTAAAAGCAAATGCTGTGTGCAGGTGAAAAGAACAAGTAACTAGCCGCCGCACTCAGAGTCGGCTTTAATGATTACTTAGTTAAGTATAGATTTTTAAAACAAAACTGCCGCAATCAGAGACGTTCAGTAAATTAATGTTAATTGGCATTCAATGAGATGTAACTTAATTAGTTAAATGCCGACTATCATTAATTTACTGAACGTCTCTGATTGCGGCAGTTTTGTTTTAAAAATCTATACTTAACTAAGTAATCATTAAAGTCGACTCTGAGTGCGGCGGTAGGTCACGTTAATCGTCCTTAATTAATGTGACGTCATAACCGAGGGGATTATTTTCGTTGTGTGGCACTCGGTCAATTTCGTAGCAAGCCACAGGAATTGTCTCTTGCGTCTGGGACGGGTTGAAAATAACTTGCTTACGGTACCCGATAATAGATGGCGCTATATACAATGACAATTTAACAACAAAATTATCTATCATAGTGTTGTCATAGCATACCATCGAATTTTCGTTAATCGAAATATAATGAACAACGAAGAGAGATTTTAATTACAAAGTGGAAGACTATGATAACTATTTTTTAAATTTAATCAATATTTCTTTGTGCACTTATACCTACCTACTACTGACATACCTACCTACCCATCTTTAGATACTATTGTATCTAATAGTTTGTTAGTAAACGATTTCAATTAGACGATGATTCCGGAGTAGGTAGCTATCATTTAGTGCCAATCTAATAGAGCAAATTATCCGTTACCAAAGTGACTTGAAGACGACACTAAACCAAACTAGAATAGACACGTAAAACTAGATACATAGCTATTAAACTAGCTAGCGCTTAAATTTATGAAACACTGACTATGGCGATCTTTGAGGTTTTATTATCGATATGAATTTATATACTTTCGGAAATTGGCTGTTTCATTTTGTAAATTACGTGTACCAATTTTAAAACATACAGCAGCTATATCTACAGGTCAATTTTTTTTTAACCAGGGGGAGATTATGAACATTCATTAGGCGACATAGCCTTTAAGTCGAAAATGACCTGCACTTTCCTAAAATAGTTTCTGTTTTTTTTTTTTTTGTATAATAAGTTAGGGACATCTTAATAATCTGAATTTTCTTCAAAATACACAATAATTGTGATATATTTTGTCCCAAACTAAAGATATATTCGACAAGGTGATCTTACACTTTATGAGTACTTATAAACAAGGTCCCAACTCCCAAGGACTGTGGCTATAAAACGCTTACAGTAGGTAGGTAACCTAAAGCATTTTTACTACTTCGTATATAGATTAGCATCTAAATAAAGTGTCATTCCATCAGATAAAGTTTTGTGATGAAGATGATAAACTTTACCTTTGTCTGGTCAACAAGCAACAACGCAGAAAGCGTCAATTGATTAGCCACAGGTGTTTATAATAACGATTGACGACCCGATTGGCGCAGTAGGTCACCATGCCTGCCCGCTAATCAAGAGATTCCGGGTTCGATTCCCGGCGGGGGTGCACTTTGTGTGATGAACACAGGTTTCTACTTTCCAGCCTGGGTGCGTTTATATATCTATAGTATAATATATATGTAATTCTATGACTTTGCTTGTTTCCACGACACAAGCTAATAAATAGCTTAGTGTGGGATCAAGTAGATCTGTGTGTTGTGAAGTGAATTATTATTATATTATTATTTTTATGATTATGTTTATTTGCGCCTTCATTACATCTAAATAATACAAAGATTTAACGTCGAATTCATTCTGGGGTCTCCCTCAATTACCAATAGGTAACAGTCTTATACGAAAACGCATGCATTTGAATTTTAACTTGTGTGTAAAGACTAAAGGTCGAAATTTCAAAGGGCGCAATTTGGATGTAAGGTCGTTAGTTCGTTTAACTTCGTTTCAAGATCATTTGGACGTAGATAAGCAATAACATGTCAACCCACAAAATGAAGTTATTGATTCAGAACGATTTATTGAGAGGCAGAGAACGTTTTTTAATTATGAGTTTACCTTATTACATTGTGTAAATGTGTAACTAAATATTGCGCATAAAAAATGTTGACACAAAATGGCGCTATGATTTTAAAACTTTAACTTACTCAAAATGTCTCCAGTGTGGGTTAACACACTATTGCTTATCTATGTCCATTTAACTACTGGATTAACGTTATAGCACCCAGTGGCGAAGGGTGAAATATTGAGAGGGGGAAGCCGGAAATCTACTTTAATTTCAACTTACTAAACTACTAGTTAGCTGTTCCCGTGGTTTCACCCGCGATAAGTTCGGAGTTCCCGCGGGAATTCCGGTATAAAAAATAATTAATTAATAATTAATAATAATTAGTAATTCCCTGTACCCCTGACAACGTTCTCAATTATGGTAGAGAGAGTTGTTGCGTCTGAAGGGAAGCCGGTGGGAATCGGCTTCTATGGTACCTTCGCCACTGTTAGCACCATATAAACATCTTTCAACGTTTGTATGAAACTTAATAATGTCTGTATATAAATCGAAACGATGTTATCGTATAATCTTCTTATAGGTAATCTTAGCAGCTGATAAATTGCTGCTAAAAATATCGTATAAAGTAGGTAGTAATAAAGAAAATGAAGATAAATAATAAGATAATAATAATCATTTATAAATATGGCTGGTTAGTGAGAAGGCAGTATAAGCTGAAAGATGTGTCTGATGAAATTTATTATGTGGCAAGTTTTGTACTGTCTTGTATGGTTGCAAATAATAATTCGATTTAGGTATATTTAAATGAGGGAAATGGAAAGATTTATTGACGATTCAATTATCCGGCTCTAGAAACTTGCAAATACGGAAAATTAACCACAAAATGGGTGAAAAAGATAAAACGCACATTAGGTATACATAAGTATAATAAAATTTTGGAATATAAGTAGATACCTACCTACTTTAAAAATGAATGAAATACAAAAAAATTGGAGTTGGTGCAAATAGTTGGAAGCACTAAGATAATTTTGGAATTTTTCTCCGTCTAATTTTGTATATCTAATCGATTGTAATTGAATTGTAAGTAGGTAACTATGAGCTTTACATTACCCTGACACCAAAAAAGGCATATTTCCCATGACGTCAGGTGGTCATACCGCGTCATTTGTAACCGTATCCACATAGTGTCAACTCATCGTAATGAGCCAAGGTGTTGCTTCTACTTCCACGAAAGTGACTTGCAATTAGTTGCAACATGCAGGTTGCTATCGCAATCACTATAGTTACATCGACGACGGTCACGAAAATCTATTTTTCATTACTCATACTCGGAAAGTAGGTCTGAAGTTGCCTGGGAAGCGGGTTGAAAGTAACCCTTTTCAGCCCTAGGGAGAATCGCTTTCAACTGACAACTGTCAAATTATTAAAAAAAACTATAGGTCTATTTTCACATTTCTATTGAACCATGTTCCAACTTTCTATACAGCCAGCGCGATGTAAAATTGAAATAACGTAAAGTTTAAGTAGGTATTAATTAAAATAAAATTCACTCACTTTTTCTTAAGCTAATTCTTATTTTTATTTTGACTTTCCTTGCATTCGTAATGAAAAGCACAGTGTTATCCTCGGGAAAAAGACTTATTTAGTCCCTCAACTAGTTGTTAGTTTCACCCCTAGGATAACAATGTACTATTCCTGCTTCAAATGTACCTACTCTACTAATTTTGCCACCGTCCACTAAGATCCCCTGTTTGGATCTGCTGGGGATTTGTATTTTTGGTTCGCACGGATCCATTAGGACATTATCTTGAGATTTTGGCCCACATGGATCCACTGGCAATGAGGGATTTATTATTATAATAATTATTGTCCATTCAGATAAGGCCACCCTTTGGAGACAATTAATGCTTCTGTTTTCAAATTTTTTGTCATTGTGTCATTACCTACTGTTTGTGGTGTTCAATAAAGTGTTTTTCATTTTATTCATTCAAGCTTAGCTTGGAGCAAAAAAGGCTTTGTTTAATCGAAATCAGATGTTGGGAAAAAGTTATCGTCATTTAAAAGAGTTTTAGGATAATATTTTCTAGTTTAAGGATACTGGGGGGAAATCTGAACAGCATCAGAGTGAAATGCGTAAGTGTGTACGTGTGTGGGTGGGTGATTTTTATCACTTAGCAACGTAGTTTATAATGAATATTATACATTATACAATATAATGGATTAATTTGGACTAGAACACAGGTAAGTATACTTTTAAGTTGGAAACAACTTATGCTTTCAAATCACGAGGCGCAGTCCACAGACAGCTAAGAACGTTACTATTGAGTATAGATTTGGAGTTCCAACTCTACCTAGGTCAGGATTTGCGGTATCCAATTGTAATGACTAATTGAAATTGCGTTTATAATATATTATTACCTACTTATAAATTACTCTGTATCAATCTAGGTTATGTTTGATGACGTTCAATTAAAGGAACGAAGAGTTTCCCTTCAGTGAATCACAAACTTGTATATGTATAAAACTATAGTTCGGAAACCAATATGAATTAGTTATTAAAATATTGTCACGCAGTTCGGCACTTTTCGTGAGTAACTTGGGTTTACTTGTTATTGTTATGGTTCAAACCAATAATTAATATAATGAACAAAATAAATTGAATAAAGTTAAGTATATAAAAGTGAATTTGTGGTTATCTAATAGAAATGGTGCACCAAAACTTAGCGATACGCACTAGTTTAGATGGTATTAAGAGGATTGCTTCTATTACAAGAAGGAACGAAGCTGTATCGGTAAGAACTATTCTATTGCGGATTACGGTTTATTGTTCTCACATAATTGATTGCAAATTGAGGTGTTACTAATATTATATTATAACTTTAAACTGACAGCGTGCTACTGGAGAGTTTGTTGCGCAGCTTCTTGTCTTCAGCCATAGCACTAGGAAGCTGTGAAGGGTGGATATCTACATTATGGATGCTGTCGTAATAAATGTAACTTTATTGACGACAAACAGAGACACATTATGGGCCAAATTTGAATAAATGATTTGACTTTGACTTTGAACTAAGAACTAATTGTGATATTACAATATCACAATTTATCATTACACTATTCAAGTGAGGTTGTGATTTAACGCCCTGCTTGTTTTCCATAGTAAATTAAGAATTTTCGATAAAATATTATTTGTCCTAGGTATTTTACAAAAGGCGAATAAATATATGTAAATAGATAAAGTAGATAATCCTAATCGTAAACATTGTCAAAGGTGTGTAATGTCATTGTTGACTCATGTTTTTTTAACATAAAATTCGTCGAGATTACTACAAATTCGATTAGTTAGTGTTATCTTATCAACCTGACTCCTATATCACGGTCTTGTAATAATACAATTGCTAACAATTGTTCAATTGCTTCCTTGCTATTAATACACAGTGTGTAATGTGTTATAAATATAATCATCTATTTATTTGAGTGAATAAATCCGCATTGGTAGATTGGATGAAAGAAGTTAACATGGATATGCATTCTTCTTGTAACTACGGAACAGTCTCGGTAGGTAAAAGTTTTCTTTCATTTTGTTTTTCAATAAGATAGACAAAAGATATAAAAAATATCATTAGCAATAGAATTCTCGTCTCTGATTCAAAAGGACGACCTGTAAAATACGTACTTTTTAAATAGGTACTTAAAATAAACAAAATAAATTATGATTTATTTATATTTAATACATAACTAGCTGTGCCCCGCGGTTTCACCCGGAGAAATTTCGAATAAATCGTGTTTTAAAATCATATCGTCATTTTGTGTTTCAGCATTTTTTTATGTTTAAATGTTTTTTGGTATTTAACCAATGTAATAAGGTCAACACATAATTAAAAAAACGCTCTATAACTGTCAATATAGCGTTTTGAAACAATAACTTAATATTGTGGGTTAACATGTTATTGCTTATCTGCGTCCAGTTATAGTATGTATTATGGTAAACAGAAGAGTGACTTAAGTGCATTATTAATTATCTCTAAGCGTCATTAATTATTAGTCACCAATCACTATGCAAAGTGAACAGAAACGTTCCAAAAGTCAGTTACGAACGAGTAGACGAATACGAAATGAAAAGTTGATGAAATATTACGAAAGTTACAGCTGAAATTACAGTCCTTGTCGAAATCCGAGGGTCGCGTGTACAGCGAAGGTCAGAGCAGGAGTCAAGGTCGCAGCGACCTCCACGAAGGGCTTCGGCCGCCAGAGCTAACGCCCGAAGGTCCCCTATTGTAAGGGTTGAGGAATTGCTTAGAATTTTTTTCAACGAGAATATTGAATACCTAGGTGTGATTGGCAACACCTTAATCCAACCTAGCTCGGAATCAGACGAGATTATGTATAAATGTTAGAATGTCTTTAACTTTCTGTTCACTAGGGGTTTTTTTTGTAATTTGCATTTATTTTCTTACAGTTCTATCTTGTATGATACCTACATTAAATTTTGAATCCGTATCACCTTTATAGACCTGAAATAAATTCTTTATTTGAAAAGAATAGCCCTAATGCCGATTTAAATTCAAAATTATTACCTAACGTGAGTTCATGAAAAATTTTACTCTGATGATTTTTAGGGTTAAATTTCCAAGAATAACATCTCTTTTATTTTTGGCGTACGGGAACACCATCCCCATTCCAGGTCGGCAACGCACCTGCATGCCATCTGGTGTTGCAGATGTCTATGGACGGCGGTAATCACTTACCATCAGGTGTACCACTTGCCCGTTTGCCCCCTATGACATAAAAAAGAAAAAAACACTTGTGTAACTTGTTTCTAGACCCATTGAGTTAGTCAATGATGCATGGATGAATGCAGGATGTTAAGATATACATAGGTGGCAGCTAGGTCTAGTAGGACTAACAGATATTTGGCATCGCTTCTCGTCCTTTTGACTAAGATCAAAATGATACATTTGGCAGCCCTACGGAATACCGTCTCTAATTTATACAGCTCTATAGTATAAGTGGCAGGTACTCGCAAGAGTTCGGGAGTGAACTTGAAGTCATTTATTACTTCCGAGGCGCTGGAGTCGAGAGGGTTTGATATATAGCCCAATCTATGGGGTGATTACCTGTTTATTTTTCTTTTGGGCATAAGGGTCAAAGATTCAAAGGTTCGACACGTTATTTGAAACACGTCGACGTCTAGACTAGGTATAATATATACGAAAGTGTTAATTTTTTTTTATTAAACAGATTTGCGACTTCTTTTGCGTGATCTTAGAGTTTCCCGCGGGATATTATAGGTATCTCTTATTTTATAACGGTTAAAAATTTGCTTACCATGTTGATTCTAAGTCTAAACTAATTAATTGAAAACGTTGCGAGTTATGTACTTAAGTATATTGTATTTGTATTTTTAACAAATATTAAAAATAAATCTGCTTTTATGTTATTCTACATACCCTTACTTACCTATCTTTTTTTAGTTTTACCGCCGCACTCAGAGTCGACTTTAATGATTACTTAGTTAAGTATCGATTCTTAAAACAAAACTGCCGCAATAAGACAAGTTTAATAAATTAATGTTAATTGGCATTTAACTAATTAAGTTACACCTCATTAAATGCCAATTAACATTAATTTACTGAACGTCTCTGATTGCGACAGTTTTGTTTTAAAAACCTATACTTAACTAAGTAACCATTAAAGTCGACTCTGAGGGCGGCCGTTAGTCTACACGACAGATTGATAATAATTAGTGTACTTACTGGCCATAGATTTAGAATGCACGAAGTTGCGGAGCGAAAAAATTCTAAATCTATGGTATATTTACTCTGAGGTACTGGCATAATTTATGTCTGTAAAAATAATCATTAGCCACCTAGCGGCGAGTAGCGAGACCAAATCAATATAAACTTTCTATTATTATAATCTCTTCGGACGAAGCATGAGCGAAATAATATCCTATAACACTAATTGCTCTATATAATTTCTATGACTGAATCATAATAATCTACGCATTCCTTAGAATCATTTAGTAAATTGCATCCCACAAGGTTTTTAGAAAACATCTTTCTGTAATTTGTAATGTAAAACATTATTTGTGATTTTGTATCTGTTACAGACACGAGATGTGGAGTCACAGCAGCAGCAAACTGTTCCGGTAAAACACAGCATCTGGTGGAAGCTTGCCATAGATCTGCCCCTACTTTTAATTGGTGAGTCGTGGTTTTGATTGTGAATCAAAATTACCAATGTAAATGTAAATAATACTTATGTAGTGTTCTTCTAAAGTATCTAGCTTAACTGTTGATTGTTGTCACATTATTATTTGAAGATTAAAAGCAGAAGTTTCCGCTAAAGGAATCTCTACGTCGCGCGTCGGAGTTCAAATCCATAGGTACATATGCATCATAAAATTTATTTTACGATGGGCGTATTTGCAAAATGCATCAGAAGCAGTTCTTCATATTTCGTGCACTGTGCTTTGATGAACAAAACGAAAACATATTAAATAAAAAAGAAAGAAAGACCATTACAAAATTAAAATAAAATAAAATTGACACCTATATAATGAGAGCTATAAATTGTTTTAGCTAGTGAAACGGAATTATCAGTTTAAAAGTGCTTCTGCACCTTTATGAATTGGTTTTTACGTAAATAATTAAAGAAGTCCAATTCAAAGAAAAGAAAATTATTCGTCCCTTTAGTAATGTAAAATTATTTTGGTATACAATAAAGAGTATTCTATTCTATTAAACAACATAACCTTTGTAGTAAAGGTAAAAACATAATTTAAACAATTGTTATCTACAATAGAACTAGAAAAGCCGTTTTGTATGCAAAAGGTTAATTTAGTCAGCCAAAGAGATTGATCATAATCTCACTCAAAATATTTAAGTACCTACTTACCTACCATGATATTTCAAAATAAAAGATCCTCGTAAAAGATTTTAAATGAAGCAATTAGTAATAGCTGGTTGAGTAAGCAAGTAGGTATATGGCCAGTTATTAATAAATCTGTACTACATCAACCGAAAGAACAAAACATAAAAAAGTTTGTTTATGACACACGTGCTAGCAGTTAGACCCCACAGGGTATCGGCAGACTGCAAACGTACTTTGGTCATAATTAAAAAAAGAAAAAGAAAAACTAAAGTGACTTTTGAGATATTAAATTATTATTTTTCGTGTCAGCCAGTGATATAAATAAATTTGATCCGCTTAAGTCAAAATTGGCCGTTGACCTCTCGATTATGTAGGTAACTTGTATGTTAGATACCTACTTATACTTATAATTTATAGATTTCGGGATGGCCGTTGGATTCTACTTATATTCAAATCTAGCTGAATTTTGTTTTTGTTTTAAAGTGTTTCAATTTTAATTCAGCCTAAGTTTTTACAATAATTTAAATAACTGCAGTTAGAACATACAGTAAAACAGTTATTGTAAGGTATCATCTCTGTTTTTCTTACCTAATAGTCTTTTATCAATCAGTAATTATTATGAACTAGTAAAAAAATAAAATAAAAATGGTTCCAATCACCCGCTGAGCTTAATTTCTCGTAGTATTTCACTCGACTTCTATATTGTTAATATAAGGGGTACGGTAATCGATTAAGCGGTAATTGCTGGCCGACAAGCGTTATACCTAATCAATTTTTTTATTAATCGTAGGACCCGAAAGGGCCCTGTCGTTTTGGATTACGTTTTGAATTTTTTAATATTCCCATCCAACCATAAAATTTTAATAAACCTAAGTATATAATTGTTTCGAAAATTTATTTATCCAAAATTTATTTACCTATTTATTTAAAAACATCGCAAAACTGGAGAGTACATAAAATCTAATTATTTATACAGAATACAAGGATTGTAGAGTACGTACCTATTAATTTGTGTTTGTGCAGATTCTGCTTAATGTGAACACACCTAAAATGGGTAAAAAAATTCTAAATGAGTTCGTGGGGTTTTTAATCACGCACTGTTTGGTCCTTCGATAGGTTTATTTAACATACCCATTACTAGCGCCATCTGTTGTCGAATAGAGTTAACTAAATAAAATACTAGTTTTAGGGCTGTAGGTACTCTACGAATTCACCCATAGGTATTCGACCCTGGAACTTGGATAAAAATACTTACTCTAATTTTGACAAAATTCAGTTTGGCCTTTTAAATTCTTTTCTATATATCTATCTATATATGTATATAAAATCCTTTGTCCTGAATGACTGATGGATCAACGCACAGCCAAAACCGCGGATCGTAGAGACCTGAAACTTGGAGGGTGTGTTCTTTGTATGACGTAGGATTTTTGGAAATTCAACCCCTAAGGGGATGAAAAGGGGTTGAAAAGTTTGAATGGAATAATTTCGCGGGAACTTCGAAATTATCGCGGGTGAATCCGCGCGGGACAGCTAGTATATATACATATATATAAATAAAGTTACAGTGTCTGTTTATATTTCCAAATTAGCAGCTTTTCACTAAACGCATATGAAAGCATATGGTACCTAGGTTACATAAAAAAAAAACAAATTTTTAATTTTTTTTCTCTCTGCTTGTTCCGGCTAATCTCTGAAACGGCTGGACAGATTTTAACTGAACTTTCACTGGCAGATAGTTGATGTTTTATGGAGTAACTTAGGCTAATTTTACCATAGAAAAAAATAGTTTTGCGGGAATCACATTTTCTAAATCTCTATAAAAGATCACATTTTCTAAGTCTTAGATATTTGATAAAAAATAAAGGTATATAACGGTAAATTATGAAACAATAGTATTTGCCATATTCTACAACCGATCTTTAAAAATGATATGTGTGGGAAGTGGTAGAAATGGTACAGTCGGTAACCAAAGTCCATTAACATAATAATTATGTATATCTTTAGTATAGGTTAGTATAGTATGGAAACCTATCATCATCATTATATTAGCTGAGAGATGTCCAGGAAGACTTCCCACGAGGACCTTCACGGCAGTACTGCGCTACTCTAATACAGCGAGGCTCATCGCTCGTCGTCAGGTGCTCTACTAATCAAATTGCGATCTTACACACCGTCCGTAAAGTCAAAATTACAATTGACAACAATTCGATGTAAATTTATATGGAAACTGTTGAAGAAATGGCAGGCAGTATCTCTTCTATTCTATCGTCTTTTTGAAGATCCTTCTTTACGAACAATTGTACTTCGTCGACTGGTGTAAGAAGCTTTGCAGTTTCTTGAACTATGTCATGGTTATTCTGATCCTTAATATGAATCTCTTCATTACTTAATGGACCTGGCATCGTATTTGCAAAAATTGTTCTCTCCACTCAAAGACATTATAAGAGAATAGACAAACAATACAAACTTTTACTATGCAATCCACGTCAACCAATTTTTGCGGCGGGAATGATCAAAATAAAAACCAATCACATCGTTGCGACGCAATCAAATACCAATCACCACAAAGCAAATTTCAAATAGCCAATCACATCGCTTTCCGTCAAGTGGTATCTATAGACAACAGTCTCTGCTATCCAATGGCATTTCGTTAGCATGAGATCATTTATCCGATGAGATCAAGGGAAAGCTTAGCGGCCGAGCGTATTGTCAATCTATTCTCTTTTAGCATCTTTGTCTCCACTATAAATGACTTGACTGGTCTTACGGGGCTGCATAATTTTAACCTTAAAAGATATGATTTTTACAGTGAGTGGGGGCCAATTTCACTATGGTAACATTTGTTTGTTGTTGTTGTAATAAAGTCAATTTGTTTGTGTTTGTTGTTGTAACAATGCCTTATGCTTTGCGATTCGGCATTATTTTCGTCCCTAATATGAATCTTTTCATTTCTGAATCTAAAATCATCAGGTAACTCGTCTCCATTGTCTTTGAATCTTCTTGTGATATTGGTTAATACGAGTAAATAAAATTGTAATACCGCGAGTATCGCGCTCTCAACCCGAGTGCCGGATGCACCGAATCAACTCATCATGATCAAGTGATCTAGAGTAACCCAACGACTAGCTGAGAGGATATTGCGAAAGAGTATCACAACGTAACAGATTGCATCACCAATTGATTCACTAAAGATAGATCTTCAGTATCAATAGCCAGTGGTTCAGTGTTCCCCGATTGAACCTTAAGTATTTCTAACAGTTCTTGTCGGGTTAGAAATTGTTTGTATACGTATGTATGTAATAGGGACTAGGTATACCTACAGCGGAAAATCAATTTCTCAATTAAATATAGATAATATTTTATTCGATATAGAGACTTTGATAAAAGGCATGAGAGTGGCCATGCGGGTTGTGTGCTCAAATAATAATAGTAAAAAGCTTTTGTCTCTAAGTATCGATGCCGCTTTTTAAATTGTAATTTGTGTGGCGCTTGCCTTGCTTAAAATTAAGACTTAAAAAAAATTACGGTAAGAAATATTTTTTCAAAGTAGTTATTATGAATGTTATTTTAAAGTGGTCTAATTTGAGGGTAAGGGGTCTGGGGAAAATCGATTCGATATGAAACAAAAGAAAATGTAAACGTACTATCCTTCTGAAATCGAATTATTTAAACATGGGCATAGACAATATTTTAACGCTAAAGTTTCTGACAGTACTTATACGGTTAGGAATGAAAACAAAATCACAGTGTCAACTAACCAGTTTGACATTGACTTTGAACTTGTAAACAACGGACGCGAGGGTGTTGCGGGTTGCCGAATCATTGCCAAATAAATAAATTGAGTAATCGGTGATTTGCGATTTGAGTAGCGCTCCGTGTTTGTTGTGTAGGTACATATAATACATACTATGTAATTTTAAATAAGGGGCATCCCTGCACAAGCTCTCTATAGTTCATTTGTTCATGTAACTATTCTTATACCTACTTAAAGAAAGCACAGACGAAAACTTGACAAAAACGAACTGGATTTTTGCTGGATTGCCATCAGTTTACTAGGCTTTATTTTATTGCAGACTGCAGGTGCAGTGTAGGCGGTAAAAATGAAGGCCACTGATTGATAATTTTATAATAATAATGAAAATAAAAATTGTTTATTGCCATCAGAAAGGTGTACAAAAAATACGAAACTTAAGATTACCTAAGATTTTATTTCTTTTCGTTAGGTACGTTTAACTTGTTGGTGAGAATAACCGCAATTAAAAACTTAATGCCTAGAGTACCTACTAAGGCTATCAGGCTAAAAACAACGAATAGCAATGAGAAGAAGGTAATTTCCATTTCCATGTAGAAATGCTCGTCATCATATTACGATCCTTTGATCTCGTGCACAGCACAACGGATAGTAGATAGGTACCTATCTAATGTGAATTAGACATCTTATTTTGAAAGTAATATCTTAACAAATAATTAACAAACAGCTTTTAGTTATTACCGTAAATCTTCGAGTCATCTTCATTTTTGAGTATAAATTCTCAAACGTTTTCTTTATAATATGTTAACTGCATATTAAGGGGATCAAACTGAGATAAATCAACGTCGTGATTTCATCGCGTGTGAGACTGTGAGTGTGAGGTTTGACGCCCGCTCCGCACTTAAGTGGCTGAGTGCTTGACGTCACGATCGGGTGTCCTTTTAGTCGATGAATAAATCACTTTGTCCGTACAAAAGATATGTTATCACCGGCCAGCGTTACTTTACAAATTGATGTTTCTCCATCATACGAAACAAAGAAACTAATTAGTAGGATTCGAATGCCGTTAATCACAAAGTCACTTTGCGGTGTGTGCTGAATGATTTTGAGTCTACATACCTCCTAGGGAAAGTCGTACAAAATATAATGAAAATTAAAGTCAAATAAATCAGTTTATCAAGTGGCGAATAAAACCTTTTTCAGAATATCTGGTCACCAAAAGATTTTGGAAAAACTAAAAAAATAATAAAAAATAATATTTTTTGGCCACAATCATTAAAAATTCTTTGGATGACATAGTTATTATATAAGCGTGGCGGAAACGTGCAATTATGTAGTTTCCGCTCAGTGAAGGTACATTATTATGTATTTTCCGTGCGATCGCTTTATGTATCTGTCACAAATATATTCACACGTACATCAGAGGAGTTTTACATCAGCCGCGTGTAAAATCAAATTCGATAGGTATTCAGACACCTTTTTTGTCCTCAGTTCTCATTCTCCTTGGTCTGTACGAGCTCGGAGTCATCCCGAGTTACAAAGCAGGATTCTACTGCAATGACCCAGCATTGTCGTTCAAGTTCCGAGGAGACACCATCTCCATGGCTTTCATCATGATCAGCGTGCTGCTGTTTCCTTTCGCTATTGTAAGTATAATAATTCACCAAAAAAAAATTGTGCTTAAAATGTGTGTGAAGATTTTTGATGATGACAAATTAATGATGACATGAGGAAAAAGTGTTCTAAAATCATCGGAACTAGGTAGTTGATGAATGTTATCAGTTAAATAAAAATTGTAGGTACAATAGATTCTTTTGTATTATTTCTTACTATTATGATGATTATGAGAAAATATAATAGTAATTTGGTTTTATGTGAAAATAATTTAGATGATTGCTCCAATGAAGCGCGTTAGTAAATGTCCCATTTAAATGTATTTTTTTCTCATAATTTCAGATCTGGATAACGGAGCTTACATTCAGCGAATCAGATACATTAAAGAGCAGAGCTATGAAAGCTCTCTCAGTAACTGGTGTCTTATTTAGAAATTACCTCTACGGCTTCTTCTTCAACTTGGGCATCATTGAGGTCATGAAAGGTCTGACCGGCAGCCCAAGACCAACCTTCTTCGATATATGTGAGCCTGATACCGGGAAGACTTGTTATGGGTGAGTTAGGGTGTTTAAAAATCTTCATATCTATCAATAAATCTAGCAGGATATGGAAAAATTTTCCTTATCAGTACTTGGTATTGGGTTTTAAGTTTTTAGTTTCACCCTGCCTGTGGTTTCACCTGCGTCAAAAGTAGACAATATTATCCTTGTGTCTTTGATAATGTGTATGCAAAGTTTAATGATGATTGGTTGAAACAAATTAACTGACATTCACATTTATAATAGTAATGATTAAGGCTGGTATACGTACCCTATATGTTTCGTGTTCATTTTCCAGGACCGGGTACGTGAGTGAATTTCAGTGCACGTCAACTAAGTACAGCAATTGGTTCCAAATGGACTCGTATCACAGTTTTCCGTCTGGACACACTTCGCTCTCAGTGTACTGTGGATTGTTCACTGCGGTAATTATTTGATCCATTAGTTTACTGAGCATTAACCATTTGAATGAATGTTCCCGCTAAGTATGCCGCTAAGTAAACTTACCAAGAAGTTGCAACACGTTCCTCAATATTGTTGTAAATTTTTGTTTGCTTAGTAGCAAAAAAATTACAGCAATATTGCTGAATATCGAAAATTGGAGTACTAGAACGTCGAACAATATTCAATTTTATGACAATGAAAACCTGTCTTAGTCCTATATCTCTCTTTATCCATTATTTTACTTGCGCGCATATATTATTTGAGTTGTGACTCAGGAATACACACCTGCCAGCTTTGAATTTGTGAGGACACAAGTACCTATAAAAGAAGCGGAAAAGGGAGCCTCCGCTTGTCTTTTATACGTAGTACCTCCCTTATTTTCTCTATGCCTATGACTACAGAGATACGACTAAACAGATTTAGTTATAAATTAACTGTATTTGCCTCTATTTTTCCCAGTGGTACTTACAACGGCGCGCGTTCAGCTGGCACGGCCGCACTGTCTTCTTGGTCCCTGTGATCCAACTCTTGTGCCTCAGCTACTCGGCGGTATGCTCCCTCACCAGGATCACCGACCACCGCCATCATTGGTGGGACGTGCTCACCGGAAGTATGATTGGTGTTGCCACAGTCCTCTATGCTGTGAGTTCATCTGATGTTTTTATTTATACCCTGATACTGCTGAAGTTTCTTGTGGCTATACAAGTTTCAAATTTAAAGCTGATGTGTTATATTGACGATTGACGACCCGATTGGCGCAATGGTCACCATGCCTGCCCGCTAATCAAGAGGTTCTGGGTTCGATTCCCGGTGGGGGTGGACTTTGTGTGATGAACACAGGGTTCCATTTTCCAGTCTGGATGTGTGTAGATATATCTATAGGATAATATATATATGTAATAATATGTGTAGTATATACCACGTTTGCTTGGTTTCCACGACACAAGCTTATAGCCTAGTGTGGGATCAAGTAGATCTGCGTGTTGTGAAGTGGATTATTATTATTAGGTATTATCATTTAATTGGTCCATGGTATTATTAATGTTTACAAAATTATAGTAAAAATTTAAGAAGAAAATTATCGAAAAAATTTAAAATATAGATAAGAATAGTACATTTTTTCATGTTTCATGATCCTACTTTAATAAAGATTACATCAGTGCAGCATTTTTTTGCATGAGATGAGTTCCATGAAAGACAGGGATCAAAGTTCCGAAACCTTTAAAGCTAAATCAATTAATGTGTTTTTTTTAATTACAGGTTCTTGTAATGAGCAACAACTTCTCTACATTGAAATTGAAGAGAAACGATAAGAGGAGCAGCATAAAAGTCAATTGTCCGTCAGTGAGATCGGTCACGTGACCAAAGTTTTGGGTTGTAACAAAATCTGTTTATTACTTAAAAATAAACAGACGTACGAACTGATGGTAAATTAAACTATAGCTAGATGTTGATCCCCATAGTAAACAGGCACCGAAACTCAAAGGAGAGCATAGATACGATAGACGAAACGTCAAATTTCGTTTGACGGAATATTTATAAAGCGATCGTGAACGGAAATTTTTCGAATATCCGAATTCCAAGTCAGAATAAACCGCCTAAGCCGCAAACTTGAAAAACTAAAATTTTAAACTAAGCAATTATAAGTGCCATGTGGAGCAAAAATTATAATAAATTGTTGAATGTACATAATAATTAATATAATTACGTGTAAGTAGGTATTATTTTTTGTGATAATAAATATAAAAAAGTATTTTAAAATTAAATGAAATAATTTCGATTTTGAGTGAGTTTTATTGAAGACTATAGCTAGCTGTCCCGCGCGGTTACACCCGCGCTAATTTCGAAGTTACCGCGGAATTGTTCCATACAAACTTTGCAAGCTTTTTTCATCCGATTGGGAGTGGAATTTCAAAAATTCATTTTTTATCGAATGCCTAAGTCACTCAAAAAACACACCCTCCAAGTTTCAGATCTCTACGATCAGCGGTTTGGGCTGTGCGTTGATACATCAGTCATCCAGGACAAAGCATTTTATATGTAATAGAAGATAGATTTATTTAGGATTGTAGGTGCTTGTATTGAAGATTATAGTGATTTTTAACATATATGGTGCGTATTTAACGTTTCACCACAAAATAAGTGAACATTGATCAAGAATTAGATCAATTTTAAGTAGGTAAGTATAGTAAGTATGCCTCTAGGGCTTCTAAAGGATGTACAAAATATTTTATAGCCGATAATAATAGGACGTTACACAACACGCGTCTGAAATAAAGGGTCATACGCTGGCCTGTTACCGTAACAAGGATGTATCGTAGACCGTAGTTCGATTACCGTGTGATGCGAGTACAGTCAAAATGCAATCCTACTAATATTATAAATGTCAAAGTGTGGATGTTTGGATGTTTGTTACTCAATCACGCAAAAACGGCTGAAATTTGGCATGCATGTAGCCTTTGACATGGAAAAAAATAGCTTATTTTTAATAAGTGACACGTATTTTTTTTTTAATTATTAAAAATATTCTTAGATAAAACGTATTAAAGTTTAGGAGCGGCAGGTCGCGACGTCATAACTAAGTAGGTACCTATAAGGTGTTACGTCACGGTATTTCAACTTAATGTATCGCCGTTATTTTTTGATTACGTAAAAAAAAGTAAAAAAAACGTGTCCAATATTTTTTTATTTAATCTATGAGACGGTAAAAATTTGTCATCATAATATCAACTAAAAAAATGGCATCCGTCTAACCTTTTCGGAAATCGAAGCCGCAGGACCACTGACGTACCTACCTAATTATTGTTTTTGTCAGTAATGATTAAAATAGAACCTCCTCCTTTTAGGAAGTCGGTTAATTACATTATAGGTGATAAGTACTAAGTAATTTCAGCTTTATTGATAACAGTATTTGATAGACAACCGTCTGTCATGTCAGATTGTAGAGTGAGTTGTTTTGTGATCAACTTTAGATAACATTTTGACTTTCTTATAATATAATCTAATTTGTAATACTTTTGTTTACGATAACATTAATTACCTAAGTAATTAGTTGATGAGTAAGATTGCAATAACTGGCATATTAGGTAGGTAGGTACCTAGTTCGGTGGTAGAGATCAAAATAATTGCTTAAATGCTTAATAATTCTATTCAACAGAAGATGGCGCTGTAACTAATACGTAGAGTCGAAACTTAGCCAAAACTTAGTCAAATATTATACATATACAATAGCAATAGATACAACTATTATTAATGGAGACGGGTACTCTGCACTGATAAATCCGGATGATATTATTAATTTATTTGCCTTATGTGTTTTTTAAGACATAAAAATAATTTAACAAGTACCTATTCAAAACTGCACTAATTTTACTTGGAATTTTAATTAAAAAATGTTATGTTATACTACTGTTTTATTTCCTCGCAATCGAAATGAAAAGCAGAGTTTATAACCCGTCCACAAAACCATTTTATCCTAGCCCTCGCCTTCGGCTCGGGCTGCTAAAAGTCTCTAATAAGAATTGTTCGTTTTGTTGTTTAAACGCTAACACGTGAAGCTACTGGATGAATTTAAATGGAACTTTGATCATAGATAGCATAAGTTTTGAGAAAATACCTTAGAACCTGAACGTGGGCGATTTACCACTGGTTAAACCACGAAAAACAACTACGGATCGGTACTTGGACAGTTGAAAATTTAAATGGAGGCCAGAAATTCGTAAAGTGAAATAAAGATTACAAGAAATAAAAAAAAATTAAAAGAAAAGTTTAGAAGTGACTTGAGCGATTAATCCTCCTAAGTAGCGACTGGTTAGAAAGTTAGGTAGGTACTTAGAGACCCTACTTTAAATTTCAATCAGCCAGCTTATGCTAAAGGAAGCCATATACCTATTGATGACTAAGTATATCTTGTTTCAAATGGAACTAAACCAACTAGCTATGGACCTGCGGCTTTACTCGCGTGAATTTTCTTTCTCTATATACTCTTTATACTTAAAACTAGCTGTTCCCGCGGTAATTTTGGAGTTTCCGCAGGAATTGCAGGATAACAAGTACTATTAAAGTATATTAAATTTCATGATGATCGATTTAGCTGTTAAGACGTGAAAGTGTAACAAACAAACAAACTCACTCATTAGAAAGTTTCTACTTTAAGTTACACTATGAAAAATGTCACTGTGAAAATCTTTAAATTTACATTCAGTTGTTTTTTTTTTAAATAAGGCTGCTGTGAGGTTGTGCTCTATGAGCTGAAAGTTAAACAAACAGGTAGCTGTAATTGTCAACAGAGCGACATATTCTGTACAACATATTCTAAACCGTCACCCACGACACATAACCTACTTAGTGTGAGCACCAACGGATTTATCGTAAATTGTTATTTTTCTGGTGATAAAACTTTGTTCATTTTCATTTTCAAATACGATAAAAATTTTGAAAGCGGGCGAGTCTGTACATTTTTCGACAAATATCTTTTACAAAAGTTTTAAGGATGAAATTTCAATGGATGATTAATATAATCGAAGTCAGATTATAATAAGACTACTATATGAGGTAGTACTCAAGGAGCTATTCAATTCACGTACGTATATTTTAAGGAATTGGAACAGTCTTGCACAATAAGTAGGTAGGTATATCTAGTCATGCCATACCAACTATGGGGATTCCATTTCGTGAGTCATTCATGACAATTTGCAAGGGTGTCTCGGTTGGACGGCCGACCGTTTTTGCACGTAATATAGTACGCATAGTGAATACTATCGACGGTTGAGAGACATTTGTCATAAATTTATTTCTTTTAGATTTATGGGAATATAAAAACATCAAGCCAAGTTTTTAATCTTATTTTACATAGGTATTGGCATGGTATTGGCATAAAATTAAACTGCGCTTGTGAATAGGTAGCTCCGTTGACGTGTAACTTCCTTGCATATGAAAAAAAAATTCTACATTATCTACCACATTTTCCATAGTAAGTATGTAAGAAGCTATTTGTATGTATCAGTTTCGACTAGGCGTTGATGTGGAAGCTTCTTTGAATATAAAAAAATATATTATTATATAATTGTATGAAACTTATCTTTATTTAGATACTTACTTTTTTAAAATCTTTTAAGATTCAAGTCTATGTTTTGAAAAAAAAGTGCGTGGCATGTAGGTACACATTGTTTGCACTTACGTACTCGTTCTTTTTCGATAGTAAAACTAAGTGTTAGAGCAAATTTTGAAGATTATGTTACTCAAGGTTTTGTTCATTAATATTGGTAGTATTACTTAGTATAGTACCATTTAAAGACCCAAATAAAAGGCATGCTTTAAATTAGACGAAACGATCAGAATAACTCTTAAACACAAAATCCAGGGCACATTACTCATAAACATAACAATTAACATGAGGCAATGCTAAATGTAAGTATAAAAATTAAATGTACAATTCACTACACTTCATTTTGAACCATTAATTTGTCGTGGTGTTCCTACTTAGGTCATCAACACTAATGTCGATCAACGAGCTTGTTGCCTAATTTAACATCTGTAATTGAATGTAGGTAATGATTTTAATGATTTTTGAGTTCTAGGTTGGTAAATACTTACTTCAAAGTTCAAAAGTAGGTTATAAACATGGAATGAAGAAGAATTTAATAGAAGCAGAAACAAAAAGGCTAATAAAGACGGATCCCTTCAATCCTTTGACAAACAAATCTATCAAAAGTATCTATGTTCAACAATGTTTTGGGTTGACGAGTGAAAGCCATACCGAAAACACGCGTGTCACGTTGTCTTCGTTATTTCAGTCACTTTTCAGCATCTATTTTGGACCCTGAGCAGGAAACTGGCTTTCAAGAGAGCCATGTTTTAACTTGGGGAACAATCTAACATTGTCATCGGCGTTTCGCCATAATTGAAGAAGTAAATGAAGAGATTTTTATTATTAAGAAACATTGTCATTGGCAAATTATAATTATAGACGCCATTATTAAAGAAGAAGAAGAAGAAGAAGAACAATGTTTTGTTAGGTAGTATTGGCAAATAAATGATTATATTCTATTTACTGTAGTTTAATTGATGAATTTCGCCCATGGACGTAAAATTTCGAGTAGGTATACATTACGTCTTGAAAATTATTGATTTACAAAAAAAGGAGGATAAGTTAAATGCGAACATAACAAACGCGTAGGTACATAATATAGGTACATTCATAATATTGTGTACGCTAAAACATAATTTTAATTTATTTACAATGAATGAGCTTCCATTTGTGTTTGCACTCCCACATAATCTTTTTTTTTCGGATATTGACCTGTAAGTCTGCATTATGAATTACACTTCAAATGAACCGTTATTTTTATTATAGATACATAGTTTGGAACCTCGTTTCATCTGGCCTAGGTACCATGAAGTCTAAAACCGCATCAGAAACCAGAAAAGATATGTAGAGTTTTTGCATGCATTTGTAGAGTTTTGTCTCTTTTACACGGTAAAATTGAGCAAAATTATGAGTTCGTGTTTTATATTGGTAACAGGCAGCTGTGTAGGACGATGACATTATTTTTTAATTCATGAACTCGTGACATTAATTTTATATTGTGTTTGCAGAAAAGTTCAACGAGATATTATTGCACATTGGGTTTTAAAAACGTAGGTGTAGTAGTAGGCAAGTACTAATAATTTTTGCAAGCTACGACCCTGTTTATTTAGGCTCGATCTTTCAGGTTATAAGCGTGATTTATGCATAGCATGTATGGTTATTCGAGAATGAATAAAAATTTATGTTTTTATGTTTGTCCTCTATGTGTTCCTAAACCATTGATCCGATTGTGATCAAACTTTGGTTACTAGCAAAGTTCTGTGCACTCCTGTGTATGTTTCTGATATGAAGAATTCCTGTGGAATTTCCAAAACCGCGGGCATCGACTAGTTTTAGAATATATTTACCATTTTAACACGGTATGACACAAAACGTCAGATGTGCATTAGCTGTAATGCGACGCGTGAACGTGCCGCATTATAGCTGTCATTAAATAAATCTAATTAATTTCACACGGCAAAAACAAAGAAATAAATAAGCAATAACAAAAAATACCGTGGTACAATAAAACGACAGTACAGTACGGTACCTACTTAGTTCAGCATAATATATACCGTATAGTAAGCTATTTTTTCAATAGTTTGTCATAGGATATGTAATTTATGAGCATTCTGCCACTATAGGTAAGTTTAAAAATGACCAGCCCACTTTGCCAAATTGGAATCGTTATGTCCCGTGGTGACGCATAACTGGATTTTTGATTGGACTATTTTGCGTGACGTGATGATTCGTTCCTCAGTTTCTTCTTCTTCTTCTTTAATAATAGCGTTTATAATTATAATTTGCCAATGACAATGTTTCTTATTATAACAATCTCTTCATCTACTTCTTCAATTATGGCGAAACGCCAATGACAATGTTAGATTGTTCCCCAATTTAAAACATGGCTGTCTTGAAAGTCAGTTTCCTGCTCAGGGTCCAAAATAGATGCTGAAAAGTGACTGAAATAACGAAAAACGAGACACGCGTGTTTTCGATATGGCTTTCACTCGTGAACAACCCTCAGTTTCCTATGTGTTAACAATTGTAGATTGACAACTTGACTAAACACAACGTTTTTTTCTGTCCTCAGCATTACACAAAATGCTGCCTGAAAATGGATTAACTATATAGGTAGATACGGATTGCCTGCTTCATTTAAATAAGATCGGAGACTCGCTCACTATTCACTACCAATATTCTATTTCAATTTTTACTCGAAAAATTTATAAGTTAATTTAAAACTACGGGTCTCAGTTTTATTTTATGTATAATTTATATATTATATTTTGTATTGAACTAGGAAATTATATTTAGTTCCTCTCAAGCACCACCAAGCACACTTTCTGAACACCGTGAAGGTTGACTGGTAGAGAATGCCACTGTGGCATTAAGTCCGCCTTTTGTACCATGTTGTGCAATAAGCTTAAATAAATAAATAAATAAAATAGATTTTCAAGCGAGCTGTATAACATTCAACTGTCAATGGCTTCCCCTGAAAACACGTAACCCGACGCTTTATATCGTGTTGAGTGATTTAAATATTTACTTTAGGCCAAATTAAAATCATCATCACAGAAATACCTTTATGGTTGTTATAATTATAGCTATCGGTAAGATTTTATAGGAATTTGAATACATTAGTCACACCATCAGGTTTGATTGTTATATAAAAAACATTTATTTATGATTACCTACCAACCAAATTAATGCTAAAATGTGAAAAAAAAATCCTAAGATCGACAAAAATTGTTTTGTAAATAAATAAATAAAAGAACTTTGGTAAGTTAATAAGTTCGGGAAGATTTCTTATTAGTCGCGCCATCTATTGACGAGTAGACTAAATATATGAAAGAGAATTTGGGGTACCTACCTACCTAGGTACCTGCTTACAATTTCATAAATGAATTTAGATTTTTATCTTTTTTATTTTATGAACATGTTTATAACGGTGTATACTTTCAACCCTGTAAATATGTGCAGCTAATTTTACCACATGTTAATTATAAAATTGCCATTTTTCAATTACAATGTGAATTTCTTGTAATCGATTAACATTCGAAGATCTTGTCTATTGTGAGTCACTTACCTACTCATATCTACTAGCTGCTGATGATGAGAACGTAGGTTTAAAGTCATGTTGGAAATGCTTAGTCATTAATTTAAATGTCTTGCTTTCTAAACCATTCTCATACTGATTGTCACTTCTAACAAGTGGAGCGAGAATTATATTATTATTATTATCATGCCGTAAACAGAGTCCCTGGTTTTGTACGGCATAAAGCAGTCGACAGGATAATCCTGCGTTGCTTTACATATAATGCTACAGAACAAGTTTCATGGAGAAGATGCAACTTTAACAATTTTTTGACTATGTTTGTTTTTCTTCTTTAGATTATTTACCTACTGATTGTTTGTACCAATTGCATCATTCATTTCTATCTGATGAACTTATCTATATAAAACTGCTTTCGTTTTTTACCGTTTTATCAAATAACGGAATGAGTAGAATATACGAAAGCTGTTGTTATTGTAGAGGTTGAACGCTGTAGAGTTAACTTCCATGTCTATGGTTGGAAATACACATAGAAGAAGTAAGTAATACTTATTTGAATTTGATTGGAATGCCATTAGTACGGAATCATTTATAATTGACAATAGATGCTAAGAAATTAATACATGGTTACCCTGTGAAATAAATACCTATCTTTAACTAAAATAACATAATTTCAATGTTTGTCAACGGTTCCACCCCCGGAACATTACATTACCTAAACCTAAGCAAATTTTAATAAAACTGTAACGTTATCCAGTCATTGCGTTCCAAAGATATAACAATTTAAAATAAAAATATTATTTTTTGTAGCAAAGCAACTGCAATGTATGTCTGTAGCCGATGCCTGTGCGCGTCTCGCAGCAGCGTGGGTTATCCTAGAGAAACAAATAAACCTTAACTAAACGAACACTAATAAACTAACACAAAACAAGTCGAAAACTATAACACAGATAGGTACTTACATAAAATCTGATACCTATTATTGCGTTGAGAGAGCTCAATATTCAATAATTTGTAGAAAGCTAACGTCATTATTTTATTGTTTAGAAACAATTTCAAGACATAATTATTACCTATCTGTGATCTGGTCTTCGCAGAGGATTTAACTTATAAGTATCTACACACGCCATTTGGGTAACGAATTGAAATTACACATAGTGCTGCTACATTTCCACTAATATTATAGCTAGCTATAACTAGCTATGCCTCGTGGTTTCACCCGCGGTAATTTCGGATTTTCCGCGGGAATTCTGGGATAAAAAGTAACCTAGGTTCTTCTCTGTACCCCTGACAACGTGCATGCCAATATTCATACAAATCCATTCAGCTTTTTTTGCGTGATTGAGTAACAAACATCCACACTTTCACATTTATAATATTAGTAGGATGACCAGCATTTTTTTTTAATATCTCGAGTTCCAGATGGAATTTCGAAAAAATCTAAACATGAGTAGACCCTTAGCAATACAACAAAAAAAACGCATTCAATTTGGTGCAGCAGTTTTTACGTAGCACGAATACAAACATACATACAGACAGACAGACACAAAAATTGTAAAAGCGGTATTTTTGGCTTCTATATCACTCGTAGAGTCACCGAAATTTATTTTTTCTTATTTATCTCCTATGTACAGACATCGACCTGTTATAATTTTATTATATCTATGTATAAATGCGAAAGTAGACGTAGCTGCCTGTTTCCTTTCACGCATTAGGTAACTCGTCAACCGATCATCATGAAACCAACTCTGCATAGGTTTACAGAAAAGGACATCATTCCCGCGGGAGTTACAAAATTGCCGCTAGTAATAAATGAAACATAATTATTATTATTAATCTACATAATAATAATAATAAACTCTTTATTGAACACCACTTAAAATAAACAATAACAAAACAATTTTACTACAAAGTGTAACAATCGGCGGTCTTATCGCTCAGAGCAATCTCGCGATCTCGATACGTAGTTCGCTGTGATGGATTGTATACGTTGTATATTTAAGTGCCTATCTATATTGATTGAATTGTAAAGGTTGAAGAGCTCTCTTCTTCTATTGTTTTCCTAACGGAGCGAGGGGACACAGCACAGCGAAGCGTTGAAGGGTGCTCAAGTCAGCCTACGCTCGCTCGCCAATGCATCTCGTGTTATTGTATTGTTCGGTTTTATTTCCATTATACAACGATACAACGAGGATCGTTTCTGCTCCAGAATAAGCTGAAATAGTTACGAAAATTAAACTGAAGTAAAAAATAATCATTTAGGACCAAATGAACGTAGATAAGCAATAACATGTTAACCCACAAAATGAAGTTATTGATTCAGAACGATTTATTGAGAGTTAGGGAACGCTTTTTAATTAGATGTTTACCTTATTACATTGCTTAAATATGTAACTAAATATTGAACATAGAAAATGTTGACACAAAATGGCGCTCCTACTTTTAAAACACGATTTACTCAAAATTTCTCCAGTTTGGGTTAACACACTATTGCTTATCTATGTCCAATTATACCCTGTCAAAATCAATGAACGTTTAGTATGGAGCACCTATAAAGTAATACCAGTTGGATAAATTACGAATACGATAGGTATGCCTATAAGTTAATCCAATTATACACTTACTAGCTGTTCCCCGCGGTTTCACCCGCGCTAATTTCGGAGTTCCCGAGGGAATTCCGGGACAAAAAGTACCCCATGTCCTTTTTCGTAACCCTGACAATGTGTATGCAAAATTTCATTATGATCGGTTGAGCCGTTAATGCGTGAAAGCGTAACAGACAGACATACAGAGTTACTTTCGCATTATAATATTAGTAGCGATACTACTAAAGTTTTAGTAACGATGGACGATCATTTTTCTATAATAAAAACAGTTTGCATTATTAATATCAATTCTTTTCAAAATCTGTAAAGTAAAGGAAAATAAACGACTGATTACCTACCTAAATAAAAAGTTTTTGTGGCCTAATTTATATCTACACAACAATTAATGTCGGTGAATCGTATCGTTAATGACTGGACAGTGGAAAACGACTCATTAGGAATGGCACGAACCACGACACAAGTCGGTGACATCTGCACAATGTCACAATAGATGCTTCACCTACTTCTACTCAGTAGCAAGTAAAAACGTCTAAAAGTAAGGGCTATCAACTAGCTGTACTGATTAACCGCCGCACTGAGTCGACTTTAATGATTACTTAGTTAAGTATAGATTTTTAAAACAAAACTGCCGCAATCAGACAAGTTTAATAAATTAATGTTAATTGGCAATTAACTAATTATGTTTTTGTTTTAAAAATCTATACTTAACTAAGTAATCATTAAAGTCGACTCTGAGTGCGGCCGTAAGATAATAGGGATGTTGACTACTATAAACTATTGAAAATCAAAATTCTAATTAGTCGGTCAGTTAGAAAATAAAAAACAATAGACACGTATTTTTTGCTTTTTTAAATAAATTAAAATATACAGAGATAAAAGGCATTAAAGTTTAGGATGAGGAGGTCGTGACGTCACTAACCGCAAAACCGCCATACAAACTGTCAGAATAGTGACGTCTCGCGAAATTTCAACTCAATATATCGCCGTTATTTTTTGATTACGTAAAAAAAGAAAAAATACGTGTCCAATATTTTTTAATAATCTACAAGACGGACTAAAAAATAAAAATTAGTCAACATGCCCATTATATTATTTCCTCAATGCAGAGAAAGCCGGTGAAAAAAGTCAAATGAAGACTCGAAAAATTATTTTCTTGTTCACTGCTAAGTTGATCATAACTTTTGCTGTATTACCATGTGACACGTCAATTTATATTTATTTTATTTTATTTGATTGAATGGCTGAATCGGAAATTGCTTAATATGTTATTTTATGATTTCTGTCCTACCTATATACCAAATAATTTAGAAGATTTTTTTTGCAAACGTAATTTATTAGATATTATTTTAGTGTAGGTACAATAATTTGAAAACAAAAAATAACAATCAATCAGAGACGTTCATTAAATTAATGTTAATTGGCATTTAACGGCCGCACTCAGAGTCGACTTTAATGATTACTTAGTTAAGTATAGATTTTTAAAACAAAACTGCCGCAATCAGAGACGTTGAGTAAATTAATGTTAATTGGCATTTAATGAGATGTAACTTAATTAGTTAAATGCCAATTAACATTGATTTATTAAACTTGTCTGATTGCGGCAGTTTTGCTTTAAAAATCTATACTTAAGTAAGTAATCATTAAAGTCGACTCTGAGTGCGGCGGTAAGTAAATTTAACTTAATTAGTCAATTAATGCCAATTAACATTAATTTAATGAACTTCTCTGAGTGCGGCAATTTTGTTTTAAAAATATTTACTTAAAATCAAGTAATCATTTAAACGACTCTGAGTGCGGCCGTATATTATGGAATGTCACGGGAGTGCTTAGACCGTGCTAGAAATACCTCTGACATTTTTGGTGTCTTCAACCGTTACGATGTCATCCTGTGAGTAGGTAGGTACACCTTACGTGTATAGATGGTCAATCAACCCGGTGTTGAAACTCGAAAATGGCAAGCTTTTATCGGGTTTAATCTCAAGCACCGGTTTGATTGCCAATCTAGACTTCCATGTTTGCTAATACCATAATAATAATAATAATAATAATAATAATAATCCACATCACAACACACAGATCTACTTGATCCCACAGTAAGTTCCCATAGGCTAACACAATCAAAGCGTAAGGTACTACTTAGAGCGTCTAATCTTTAAAATGTCCCCCTCAGTTTTCCTGCGTCCTCAAATTACCTATACAAATACCCACTTCTAATAAAGACCTTGCTAGTCAATATTCATGAACAAAACTAATGATCAGCGTCAGTTTAGCTGGATGGACAGTTACTGTTAGATACTCAACAACCGAATGTTCCGTCACAGTGACCTTGAACTTGCCGGCGTTCAAGTGCGTGCAAATGTCACAACAGGAGTTGGGGCGTTGAATTGTTTAATGGCCAAAATTGTCTACAGCTTCCGCCATTCTCTGTGTCAGCATGATCATGATTTAGGTAATGTGCTAACACAGTAGGTTCAGTGTTAGTTGTATGGATGGGAACACAGAGATTGTTCCCGAAGAAATTCCAAAATAGAATATTGGTAGGTAGCCGATGTTATCAGACGTTGATTGAAAACTGAACGTTGATGTTGATGATACAAAATAAATCGCAGTGAGAATCACTACAGAGTCGTAGTCGAGTAGGTAGGTAATTTTATTACATCTTCTCATTACCATACCATACCATACCATTAGTTAAATCTAGTTATCGGCAAAACAGAATTATATTTTTTTTTTAATAAAAACGTATTTTAATTTGTAAATCACCTCTTTCTGAATTCTGACTTAGTTACCTACCAGTTTTAATTACCACGTACTACCTACATTCTTCTTGTCGGTATGTTCAGTTAGGTACTGCTACTGCCATCTGTTATCAAATAGCATAAACTACTTGTTAGATATTATTTTTAAAAACTTTATCGGATACGTATGTAAAATAAGTATTCTGAAATGGCCACGTAAACGGCGTTCGTCTCTAGACCCATTTGTTTTGGCGGACTTTGAGCAAAAATAGATACCTACAAGTAAATTTTAAGAATCTGTTTTGAAAATTAGTTTATCTTGGTTAATATATTGTTAAAGAACTCCTTCTGACTTGGCTGTATGGACTGAAATTTCTTTGCCTACCCTTAAACTTTACAAAAAAAATATTGTTGTTGTCAAATTTGAAAAGATAAAAAACAACGGACTTTTTATTTGTCTGAAAATTGCTATTATTTTCTTGAATTAGCCAAAATGTATTCTGAAAACAATAAATGTGATGAAGAATTTGTGCCTTTCCTGGAAAGTCTAGGCGTTGATACCTATAAAAAGTCATTCGGATGGATGTTGGATGGCGAATACTGTTCTCTTTGGCTGTGGTTAATGAAGAATTTGGATCAAAATAATGCTTATTCAAAACTTGTAGAATGCAGGTAAAATTATTCTCAGTCACCTTAAAACAATAGGTTTAAGTAATTCAAGTAGCTTCTTTGCTTAGGTACTAAGTGCTCATTATAGGCATGTAAGTACATAGTAAAATCTTATTATAAAAAATAGATGGGATTTATATTATTTTAACTAAAACTTTGTTTTACTAACTAGACTCAACTATATCTAAATTTTACAAAACTACCTACGAAACTTGCATTTTTCTCTCTTTAAAAGCAAAGTACCTAGTCATTTTACAACAGCTAATTCTGGCAGTTTAAAAAACAAACACTTGATAATAAAGGCCCACAGCAGCAAAAATAGTAATTAAAAAAAAAAATTGTTTTCTGCCTTTTACTAGGTAAGTATTTTGTAATTCAAAATTTTCCTAAAAGTTTTACAATAATTACCTATTTGATAAAATACTATTGTTACATCGATCCTATTAAAAATACCTAGTATCAATAATAATAAATAATAATATTTTTAATAAAAGTAATTTTTGGCATATTTTTTCCTGATTAATTGGAAGTTTTGAACTTCCTTTTGTTTTTCAGATACAATGAACTATTAAAACAAGAAAGATTATTAACTCAAGAAGAACTGACTGCTGAAATAGAGAGAATCAAAGAGGAATTTCCTGATATTTGCATACCAGGAGAGTTTGGAGCCATTGAAGAGGTCAAATTAGATATTTCACTAAAGAATGAATTGCTCGATATTCTAAATATTCAAGAGACTGAAATCAAACACTTGGTGGATAATAAGTAAGTCTAGCTACTTAAAGATACCTCTTCTACTTTAAAGGTGCTGCTTCTAAAGAAATAACAGGGTGCTCTGGACCTTTAGAGCTAGCAAGAATGTTGAGATAGCCCTTGTGTTAGATTATTAAATTAGAATCCAGGTTAACTAAAGAATATTTTTTATGCCATAAGCTGTGGGATATGAATTCTAGCCTCTTATTCAGGAAAAAAGCTAAATCTTATGTATATATTGCACCTATGTGCAGGTTTCTAAAACTCAATATCAGTGCACCTATGCACATGGTGGGACTTAAAACAAAAACCACTCCCACCGTTCCAGTTCCTCCAGGAAGCCCAGCAGCCTCTTTATGTTGCCAAAGATTATCAGAAGTGAACTGGGTGATCCCAGCCATGATCTATGTAGGAACCAAATAAATTACCACAAGTGAATAAAATATCACATGGAAACCTGCATAGATCTAGATCTTAGACAGCCTATGTAGCACTAATGAGTCGCTTCAGGTTACTATTGCTCACACACTTATTGGTTACAAAATTAATGAAAATCTGTATAAAGCTTTTTTTTTCTGTTTAAAAAAAATCCTTACTATTTGAATTTGAAAGTGAGTTTGACTTTTTATTCTGGAATTCCCCTGAAAACTGAAATTTACGCGGATGAAACTGCATTAAATTTTGCATACTACACATTGTCAGGAGAAAACTTAACTTTTATCTCAGCGCGGGTGAAACTAAGGGTATCAGTTAGTACCAAATAAATCAGTTAATTGAAATTTCCAGTTCAGCTTCAGAAGAAGAAGTGACAAAGGAAATTAATGCTCTCAACGATGTTCTCACGTGGTGCGAAGATGACGAGAGGATTGCTGCTGAGGAGTGTCTGAAGCTGGCTGAGGAAGTGGAAGATGATACTGATGCTTTGATTGATATCATCTCTGGGTCTTTGAGCGAGTATGCTGATTGTAATGCTGATAAGGTATTTATATAATATATGGTCTAAGATCCCGCTATACAACGACCTTCACCGAGATGCTTATTTAATGAGACGTATTTTTTATGTTATTAAATATGCCAAAAAATATATCCTATATGGGTTGCCTAGCAAATTTCAGTCCAGAGTATTTTTAATTAATAATTTAAATTTTTTTTTTTTTTTAACATTGCACCGGTGTGATTATTAAATAAATTTGATACCAATCGAAAGTTTGAAGCCCTTAGAATATGCAAACGTTAGGTTGCCTATTTTTTTCCGGTCACAACCACGGGTTGCCAGGTGTAAACAGGTAAATCTATACCTACTAGCATTTTGCAACGGTCTGATTATTGAATCAAACTTAGATAAAATGAAAGATTATTTCATAAGGAACACGGTGGTATAGGGTTGCCTGCGAAAAATCAGTCCCGAATTACGGTTGTCGAATTTTAAATAATAAAATATCGCTGCGAGTGAATGTGTGTGAGAGAGAGGTCCCAGACCAACCATCCCATGCGGTAGAAAAGGACGCAGCGTAGCAGCTGTTTAAAGTCCGCCCATTTAAAGAAGGAGAGTGCGCATTCACTCGCAGCGATATTTTATTATTTAAAATTCGACAACCGTAATTCGGGACTGATTTTTCGCAGGCAACCCTGCGGCTATGGCTTAGTGTGGGATCAAGTAGATCTGTGTGTTGTGAAGTGGATTATTATTATTTCGTGCAGAGTATCGCAAAGAAGTTCATCGCGCACGGCCCGTTCGATGCGTACACGCAGTCGCAGACGTTGTTCTGGTCGCATGTCGACCTGTTCGTCGCCAGGAGGCTGACGAGCCGCCAGCGGGATCCCGCTGGCGCGTGCGCGCGCGCCGCCCTAGCCGAGGCCGCCCGGCTGGAGGAAGCGTTAGTATCCTATACAGGCAACGATATCATATACAGGCAATGATATCCTATACAGGCAACGATATCATATACAGGCAACGATATCCTATACAGGCAACAATATCATATACAGGCAACAATATCCTATACAGGCAACGATATCCTATACAGGCAACAATATCTATTTAAGTTTTGTTTGTGCAATATTTTCATCATGGTCATTGGTTCCGCGAAGCTGACATTGTTATTTTGACGGTCAATCAACCTCAATCAATCAAGCTTTTCAAAAAATTTTCAGCATGAAAGAAGCGTTGTGTGCCTACATCGAATCTGAAGCAGAGTACAGAGCGACGCTGGCGAAGATGGAAGTCGTCCAAGATGCTACGAATTTGCATCATCAGCAAGCCGTGTGAGTAGACGTGACATTATTATAGTAGTACAATTTTTTGTTTCGGGATAAAAAGTATGTCCTTATATAATATCTCATTATACGTGTTGTGTCGTAGAGGAGACTTCGCAGAGAGTCAGCTGTCGCTGGAGCTGCTGTCCCAGGAGGAGGGCATCCTGGAGCAGCAGCTGCGCGCCGCGGGGGCGGAGTTCGCGGCGCTGGGGAGCGCGCTGGTCGCAGACACGGCCGCCCGGGGCGCGCTCGCGGTCCGAGAGTGAGTCTCTAAAGCCATCTATAACAAAGTTGACAATCTCTAATCTCCATCGTTGTCGAATTCTTACGTATTACAAAACAAAGCCTGCCTATCTGTCTACCTGCCTGTCTGCCTGTCTGCCTGTCTGTTTGTTTGTTCGTGATAATAATAATAATTTATTTATTCATTGGACATTGGATTATGTCAGTCATTATCCTACTAATATTATAAATGTGAAACTGAAAGTGTGGATGTTTGGATGTCTGTCACTCAATCACGCAATAAACTCTGTGACATAAACGTGTGAGTTTTCTTCCCCAGAGAGATGTGGGGCGACCTGTGCGTGCTCGCGGAGGAGTGCGGGCGCGCGCTGGCGCTGGCGGCGGCGCTGTACGCGGCGCTGCGGCACGAGCTGCGCGCCGCCGAGCTGCTGCTGCGGTTCGCGGCCGACCTGCGCGACCACGCGCGCGCCGCCGACGCCGCCGTCGCCGATAGGATCGTGAGCATCCACCGACACAAGCATCACTGTCGACACAACCGCCACTACCGACACAACCGCCACTACTGACCGGTTGTGTCGGTAGCGGTGGTTGTGTCGGGTTGTGACACAACCACCGCTACCGAAACAACCCGACACAACCACCGCTACCGACACAACCCGACACAACCACCGCTACCGACACAACCCGACACAACCACCGCTACCGACACAACCACCGCTACCGACACAACCACCGCTACCGACACAACCCTACACAACCACCGCTAACGACACAACCCGACACAACCTCCGCTACCGACACAACCCTACACAACCACCGCTACCGACACAACCCGACACAACCTCCGCTACCGACACAACCCTACACAACCACCGCTACCGACACAACCCGACACAACCTCCGCTACCGACACAACCCTACACAACCACCGCTAACGACACAACCCGACACAACCTCCGCTACCGACACAACCCTACACAACCACCGCTAACGACACAACCCGACACAACCTCCGCTACCGACACAACCCGACACAACCACCGCTACCAACACAACCCGACACAACCACCGCTACCGACACAACCACCGCTACCGACACAACCCGACACAACCACCGCTACCGAAGTATGAATTTAAAAGTTGTTGAATCTTATTCCAATATTCATCATTATCGTCATTGTCATCCCGCAGCAGTCAGTCAGCAGTCATAAAGTTCAAAGACTGACAAATATGTTTACTATACCTACCTATTTTTTTTCTATATTACTTTTTTTCTGTCCATTCAGGAGTCCATGAAAGAGATATGCACTGAGCAGGAGTTGTGTGCCGCGAAGTTGAAACCGGGCCGCGCGGTGGAAGCGTTCTGCGCGGTCCTGGGTTCGAGTCCCGGCGACCACGCGGCGACGTTGCCCCGCCTGCTCGCCAAGCTACACTCCGACATCGCCGAACTGAAGGAAACTCTCTTGGAAACCACCAGAGAGAAGGAGAGGGCTATTGTTGAATAGTGAGTAATTATTGTATGAAGTCTTATCTATGGAAATGACAAGATATTGAAACATGTATGTTTACCCCGAGTTTCATTGTTATTATGTGTGGCGATAAATCTTATTTATTCCTCTTCTTTCTAGGAGAATTTGACTAATTTTTATTTTTTCTAAATTTGTTTTAGTCCGTACGGTAGATATAAAAAAAAATATATTTTGCTTTTTCAAATTAATGAAAATATACTTGGATAAAGCGCATTAAAGTTTAAGAGTGGAGGCTCGTAACGTTATATGCAGGTAAAAACTGTACTTGCTATGTTATGCTTTGCTATTTTTATTTAAAAGGACAGTTTACATTGCTAGTCTTTTAGACCACAATTATGATATTCTGTTACACTCCTCCCCTTGGCCCTTATGATGTCCCACCCCCCCTTTCCTTTGAGCCTCACATCATCTATACTAATATTATAAAGAGCAAAAGTTTGTGAGTTTGTGACGTTGTAGGGGTAATCTCTGGTTTTTCTGAACCGATTTTGAAAAGCTAAAGTGACCTTGAGTGACACAGGGTACTTTTTATCCTAGAATTAGTTCGCCATTTGTACTATTTTGTGCAAAAAGAATAAATAATTAAATAAATAAATTCCCGCGGGAAATCCGAAATTACCTCGGGTGAACTCGCGGGGTCAGCTAGTTAATGTATAAGAACCCTCAATCCACTATTTAAAGTGAATTATCCCCCGCCCCCAGCGAGCGGTCGACGCGCCCGCTGCGCTCGTACGTGTACGACGGCGGCGCGCGGCGGGCGCGCGGCGTGCCCGCGGCGGTGGCGGCGCTCGCGCACGCGCTGCGCCACCGGCTGGCCGCGGTCGACGCCACGGTGCTCGAAGCGAGCGGCACCTTCGCCGCTGTCAAGGTGATGTGACACTGACACTGACACTGACACTGACACCAGCCCGGTGACACTCCATACAAATGAACTGATTCAAGTACACGGAGCTTTTGGCGGGACTTTAGCAGTGATGGATGTCAGTTTTTTTTTTGTTTTGCAAATTAGTTTATCGTAATTAATATTGTGTGAATGTGGTGGATTTTGCATAATAGTGATCCATTAGTAATCCATTAGTATCAAACAGTGAAATAAAATGAAATCCGTCGTTCATCGGGAGGTTGTCGTTTTACTATACAACTTCCCACAGAGCGTCCTATTAAGGTTCAACTGTAAAGAGTTGCTGCCAAAAGTTCCAGTAAAGCATAGAAATGCATCTCACCAATGCATTTCGATGAAAATAACTTCAGGAAAAGAAAATACAACTGAATTGGCTGTATGGACTTAGCTTCCTATGCCTTCGCCATTCCCACAAGTAATGACGTCCGGCTTGTACACGTGTACACGTGATGTGCGTGTGAGCGTATCGTAGGGTTGACAGCGAGCTGACAGTTGACAGTCAGCTGTCAGTGTCAATTGTCGCATGTAGATTCTACATGTGTCGAAACTTCCTCGGTCGTTACCTAGGTAGCATTGGCGGGGTATGAGGAGACATGCAATCGGTCGGAGGGGGAGAGTGTAGCTTCTTTATATTATCTCTATTCTTTGCTGACACTTAGGATAAATCCACTAAAGTGTCCGATCAGAATTCCGGTTTCGGTTTCGGCTGGTTTCGGCCAACAAATCTACCTTCGGCCTTAATTTCGGTTTCGCCCGATATTGGCCAAAACTTACGGCCGCACCGAAACTCTGTGTTCACAATAATAAATTAGTAGAACAGTAGTTTATGTAAGTTTTTACTTTAACATGTTTATCATATAAATAAATACCTATTACTCAAGAATTCCTGCGGGAACTCCGAAATTACCGCTGGTGAAACGGCAGGGGACAGCTAGTAAATAATAATACTGAATAAATTATTGTATTTTGTTTATTAGAATGGCGACAAGCAGGGTTTGAGGAAGCTCTGGCAGTGGTTCCTGACTGACCCGCCCAAATTGCTGGCGGCCGTCAAAGCGACTCCGGCCAAGAGACAAGATTGAAACGCGAACCAAAAGTCTCTTCAAACCATTATTTAACTTTGGACTTTTGCATAATACAGTAACAATGTTTCTAATCAAGGAGGTTGTTATTAAGGTTTGCAGCAAAGTCAGCCTTTTCAACTCATTGAGCATCGACAAAAAATGTTCCTAAATATTTCGGGTGAATTTTGTTTGAGAGCTTTAATAATAGAAATATAGTTTCGTAACTTGTTATAATTTAATTGCTCGGGCGGTCTAGTCTAACCTTTGGAAGAGATCCTGTGCATCAATTAATTATCTCTGATTCAAGAGCGATATATATTACGAAATTTGGATAAAAATCGCTTTTGTGTTGAACAATTTGGTAGTTAACTCTTTTAAATATTAATATTTTTAAACTTTAAAACCTTCCGTTACGAAAAATACAAAAATCGCGCACACAAAAATGCCAGGGAAAAAGAAAGTTCCCGTTTTTTAGGATTGTTTTGGTAATAATATAAACAAATAAAACAGATGTTGAACGCGTGTCTTAAATTTTGTTTTATAGTAACTATAGAAATAAATTATTATCGTTAAGTTTTAATACATAAAAAATCTGTAGTAACTATAAAAAATTTTGGGACTTGGATGCCTGTTTATAATTATTTTAATAACACAATGCTTTAAATGTATTTACCTGAATAAATAATAATAGATATAATTGTGATAGGTAATAACGGATATTTAAATAAAATTGTTTTTGGAAAACTGTTTTTAATATTTTATTAAATTACTTTCCTTTTTATTTATAAAAATAAGTATGTAAACGTATAAAATAATTACATTTGTGTATTTTTAACAACTATTAAACTAACTATAACTTATTATCAATAAATAAATACTAAAATCGGATCACAATTAGTGTTAATATTGTCTAGGCCTTATAGGGATTGCACATAATCCGATTTTCTAAAGTTGAAAGTGAACCGCACATACACAAAATGACATTATCCTAATCCACGATGCCAGCAAAAATGCATTGTGATAAGCAATACTACAGACTTTTCTTTCTCGTTTGTCGATTACTTTCAAAGCAAATAACTTATCGCTAGTTAGCCCTAGATCAATTTATTTTCATTAAATGCCATTGCTGTAAAATACAATTTTTTCTCCGTGCAGAAATAGTAGCAAAGAATAACTATTTTTTTTTCTTATTGGCTTTCGCATATACATTTAGCCAGTTTCAAGTAAAATAAGTTAGATAAATGCACAAATTAGGATCGTTTAGCATCGTTGTACGGTTTGAACTTGTAGGCAATGGTACTGGTTCAGACTATAAGAACTTTCTCGGAGCTCTTGTAGGATACCGAAGAAATCAGTTCGAAATGTCATATATCTTCTTGAGCACGTAAAAAACCGTCACTGTGAAATTATTGTTCAATACAGCACCTTATTACACAGCAAAATATATTTTTAACCATTTTTTATCGGCATGAAAATAAATGACCCGCGCACAGCCGCGCCCCTAGCGGTGAGCCTAGGCCCTAGGGATTTCTGTATTCTCGCGTCACAAGTACGCTAGTGGTGACGTCATCGTCAGTCCCACGTGGGTCGCGGTTTCTTCTTCAGCAGCGTGTCTTCGGGCGCGACGTGTATCGGGTTGTTGAAGTCGAGCTCGATGTTGTCCGGCACTGAGTCGTAGTAGATCATGTGGTCGCCGGTGTTCGCTGCAAAATAAAGTAGGTAGGTACACGTTGGTATATTTTATAATTTGTCCGTTTACAAATGGCTGGCATCTTGTAATGATTTCTTTTAATATGTGTGATTTATACACACGTTCTCAGAGGTAGGGAGAAGGCCGTAGGGTACTTTTTATTCCACAATTCCCGCGGGATCCCCACGGGACCGCGGAGAACATTGTTATTCTTACATATCTATTAATAAGCATTGGGTATTGTTTGGAACAATTTTATTAATTATTTTCGTTAAGACGACGTATCACAATCCAACTTAATACTAGCTGTCCCCGCGATTTCATCCGCGGTAATTTTGGAGTTCCTGTGTCCTTTGTACCCCTGACAGTAGTTTATGGTGATAACCCATTGGTCACGAACTGGAACTCCGAAATTAATGCGGAGAGTGCTCCGCATTAATTTCGGAGTTCCCGCGGGAATTTCGGGATAAAAACTATCCTATCTTTTAAGTTGAACCATATTATAAATGGTTGCAAAATTTTATCAAAATCCCTTCAGTAGTTTCGGAGTCTATCGCGGACAAACAACGTGACACGTGATTTATATATATTAGAATATTAAGATAAGAAGATAAGATAAGATATAAGTAGGGATATAGATAGAGTATGGGTGTACCTACCGGTGAGGTTGAGGGTAGCGATGATGTCCATCAAGTGGCGGCGGTCGAGCGTGGCGGTGACGCTGGCGCGGTCGCGCGCGAGGCTGCGCCGGCGGCGGTGGCGCGACGAGCGGCGCGGCGAGCGGCGCACCGCGCTGCGCGACGAGCTGCTGCTGGCGCTGGTGCGCGTCAGCAGCGGCAGCGTGAACACCGACTGCGATAGCGGCGTGTTGTCCGGACCGAACTCCTGCACCGTATACATACGTTGGCTGATCGATTTGAGTGTAATAACAGCTGCAGTTTCACCAGGTGCGGATATAGGATTTGGTTGATGAGGGGGGTCAATTTAGGTTGCACCACGTTGTCAGAGATTTGTCTAAAAGTCTTGTAGAGGAAACAGGATGGATGATATGGCTCGACCGCCAGCAAAGGGGAACCTTCCCGCCGCGCCGGGTGAGGTGGTATTTCCGGCGAACCGCGGCTCCGACTGTCGTCGAAGGTCCTATTCATTCAGCGAATGTGAAAACTTAATTAGTGCGATTCAGGATCTCCACCTAGCTTCGTTGAAGTTCGTTGAAGTATTCGTAGCTTCGTTGAAGTTCGTGTCTCGTGGCGTAGAGGTCGCCACATTCTGATTAAAGCACCTACTTTAGTCCAGCGGAGCTAGGATGCGCAACACGATATGTTTATCGAACGAAAGATAAAATTGTCGACACGACAAATATTTGTGGGCGTCAAGCAAAAAAGTGCAGTAGTCCCCACTATTGAGTTGAGACTAGATTCGGTTAAACATTTTTTACCGCTGGTAGACAAAACGATATAATATGTCGACGAGAATCGATAAAATGGCTCGATAAAATTTTATTGTGTTACGCATCCCAGCTCCGCATCATCTTTGGATGATTATCTACGCTTTCACTGTCAAGGGTCCAAAAAAGAACATAGGGAACTCTGTTGACTCTACCGAGAGACCTGTATATACCATATAGTTACTGACCAGGCACTTCCCGCTGACGCAGTAGGAGTCGTTCTTGCGGCCGCACGCGGTGCCCAGCGGGAACCAGCCGTCCGGCCCGTTCACCAGGTAGAACCGCTGCGACACCGCCTCGTCCTGGCACGCCACGCGGCACGGACGGTCCGGGTCCTCTGCGAAGACACCACTACATAGACAAATCCATTGTAAACTTACTTTAGAAAACTAATTTTTCAACTAAAAGTAAGTAAAAGACCTATATTTATAAGAAATTTGAATTAATGAATCATCATCATCATATCAGCCGAAATACGTCTATTGTTGGACATAGGCCTCCCTCAAAGATCAACAACGACGGGTCCTGCGCTTCGAATGGCGTTCCGCGACCTTCACATACTTATAGCCATTGATCCACGTCTTATACCGGGCCTATCCACCCTGCATCATGGCGGCTCATGGTCGCCACTAAAGAACTTTCCTGCTCCATCGGTCATCATTTTTCAATAAATAAATAATTTATATTATCAATAATAAATAATAATAGTATCAATAATAAATAAATAAATAAATAAATTATAATCCCTTAGAGGGGAAAGAGGAGGTGAGAACAATTTATCATTTCCAGAGCCAGGGCAGACTGATGTTCATTACTTAAAGGTGGTTTACCTTTTAGCAGCTAGCCACCAAACCACTGTATACTGTTATTATTATTATTATTATTTAGACATTACAAATAGGAATAGTTTATTTGTAAGGTTCTCTGGAATAGGATAGTTTTATCCTGGAGCAAAGAATTTCCGAGGTAGAACAGTTACCAAATTCACAGGGTGGAACTGCAAGGGCCAGCTGTTTAGGAGTAGTGGACAAAGATCATACCTACGAAGTACGAAGAGTTCCTGAGGGAAATCAAAAATTGACGCAGGTGGACCGTCGTTATGCTTACCTAACACTGGAGATATCTGCAAGCCAAGGCCAGATAGTCGTCTCACTCTGTCCTTGTATTTAGTACACACCATAGTCGCGTATTGGTACGGAGACTTCTTTTGAGTGCATCCCTGAAAATAGAAACTTCAATTTATTTACCTGCCACTTATACAGAAAAAGCGGATTTCACTTATATTAGATCTCAGAGCGTGATGTACTTTTGGCAAAAAGAAGAAGAAGAATATGGTTGGTATGTTATAGACCAGTGGTGGGAAAAGTATAATATATACCTACGGCTTGCGGGCCAACTCCGGCCCACGAAAGGATTTAATCCGGCCCGCGGTGGTCCTTTGAAATGTACCTAATTAAATTTTGATGGTCATGCACAGGTTAAGGAGCCAGCTAGACTAGTTAAGTCGCGTAGTGGCGGTGCATATTTTCTTTAATAGCTCTCCTCCAAAATTTCATTAAGTTTCTGGTCCTTCAAATGAAGAAAGTTTACCCACCACTGGTATAGACTGTCAACTTGGCTAAGAGGGCAATTCTGTCCACTGTTTGAATAGCTATTGTATCGTCCACAGAACAGAAAATAACTGATAGAAGGACATCAACTCAGTTTAGTATGAAAACATATGAAAACCAGCGTCGCCATGTGATTTTCGCACACAAAACTATTCATTACGCACTAAAATATTCGCTAACGTAAACGCTTTTTAGTTACGTTTTCACTTAGTTTTCAAATTCACAGTTTGGGGAATATTGTGGTAAATAAACTTGGGATGGCAGCAAAGGAAGTTTTGAACAAGTCACAGTATTTGCTCTAACTTGTTCTGTTCTTCTTGTTGTCTACATGTCTTCTGTGGTTAATTTATTTGCTGGTTTTTTTATGTCATAGGGGGCAAACGGGCAAGTGGTACACCTGATGGTGAGTGATTACCGCCGCCCATAGACATCTGCAACACCAGAAGGCATGCAGGTGCGTTGCCGACCTGGAATGGGGATGGGATGAAATTGCTCTGTGTTCTCGCCTGATCTATCCTGCTGCTGTCTGGCGTGCACAGTTGTATGGTGGTGAGCTGCGTGGCGACGCCGCGCACCAGCCGCACGCCCGCGCCGCGCGACACGCAGTGGTAGTGGCAGCCGCTGAGCGGTCGCCACGCCGAGCCCGCCGCGCGTCGCCACGTGCCCGACGACTTGCCCCTGCGACGGCATCCGTATTAATTACTAGTTGTGCCCCGCGGTTTCACCCGCGTTAATTTCAGAGTTCCCGCGGGAATTCCGGGATAAAAAGTACCCTAGGTGTTAATCTGATGTATAAGCTATATTATTGTAAAGTTTCATTTAAATCCATCAAGTAGTTTTTGCATGAAAGAGTAACAAACATCCATACATACTTACAAACTTTCGCATTTATAATATTAGTAGGATTAACCCTTTTACAAACTTACTGATACTCGATGTGAGTTGGTGACCCTTTCGGCAGAGCATACAAGAGATATCATATTATGTGTACTTTAGATTAGGCACTGTTTACGTTTGTTTCTTTTTCTTGTGTGTTGTGTTGAAATAAATGTATTTTCTTTCTTCTTCTTTCTTTCATGTAGGTTTCGTTTCTCGCCTCGAAAGAGGCTCCATGGTAGGGAGCAGGTGCGTGCCTAGCTCTGTATTTTGGGGGGGAGTCACCAAGTACGTATAAATAATTATTACTGAGGCTTTGGAAAATAGGTAAATAAAAAGGTATTAATACATTAATTATCTTTTATATTCTTTCATGAAACTTTTTACAAACCAAGCTCTTAAATGAAAAGTCTTTCATAACTTTTCTTTCAAGTTCAAGTTCAAGAGAAGACAGTAGGTACCGGATGTGTAGTGTGTACCAAGCGCCGATTTATGAGCTCATGAAGTCAATGCACTCATGTTATTTATGAGTTTATTAACCTTTAAAGTACTTGGTTTTTTTAATGGCCTAAGTGACTGGGGTGCGGAAAATTTATGCATAACTACTAGGTATATGCAAAAACTCACGCCTATTGCGAACAGTGTAGGCAGAGAACTCGCTTCGGCCGCCATCGAAACTACCTATAGGTTAAGGGTGAGGTAAGGGTGACTGTCTTTAGTGTTTGATACTCAGTTACGAAAATAATGGTAGATATTATGTTCTTCTATCGAAACGAGTTTCTTACCAGTACCTAATAAAAAAAACCGTCTTTGAAATTATTTGCGAAAATCTGTTTTCGAATGCGGGAGAAGCGCAGAATAATATTATAAAACATACTTATTTTATAAACATCCCTTTTAATGTAATTTATGCAGGTTGATTGATCACTATGACCATAACACGCCGCGCTAAGATAAGACGCCGCAAAAACTGTCTTTCCCTCGTAATCAAAGAAGTTTTACTCCAAAAAAATACATTTACCTACAACGTTTCTTATGGCTTGAAGAACAATAATTTCTAATATTTTGGCATCTAGAACGTTAGGAAATGCGTTTTTGGGACGAGCGTTATGCCGTTGGGCAAGGAATGTTGTTGGTCATAGTGTATAAGGGCCCTGAAAGCCTCAATAGCTCCTTGTATGGTTACTCACGACGTGTGTGGCGCAGCTGTCTGCAGCTGTAACGCCTCCCATTCACAGTCGCCGGGCCGCAGCGAGAATTCCGTGTCCGGGCCAGAGGCACACGTGAATTTCTGCAAGAGATGTGGGACTTCTTCACATGAAATTTTATTCAATATTCTATACATTCTATATTATATACCTATGTTTACAATAAATTAATTTGAATTTGCATGTCGTGCGATACACGATTTTAATAAGATGTTCTGTCGGGCGCCATAATTTGTGTAACGTTTTCACGTGCTAAAGACAGAAGAGTTTTTTTTTATCTCTGAGACTATTGCTGACCTGGCAGACGCCGGAGATGCAGAACATGGGCCGGTTGGGTGAGCAGGCGGTGCCGTCGGGCAAGCTCCAGCCGCGCGACTTGTAGCCGCCGCCGCGCGTGTCGCACCACACTGCGCACGCGCCGCTCATGTCTGTAACGTTAAAGCGTTATTACACTTTACAATTTGTCAGACACCGATTTAGGAAATCGGAAGACTGAAGGTGTAATCGAAGTTAGAACAGTTGGTTCCGATTTAGGATCAGTGAGTCAGAGAGAGAGCGACTGATCACACTAGATTAAAATGTACCCTAGAGTAGTCGATTTACGGAACAATTTGGTGTAGTGTGATCACTCGCTCTCTCTCTCTCTCTCTCACTCACTGATTCTTAATTATATCCGATTTAGATTCTTTAAATTGGAAGTAGTGTAATAAGCCCATTACTTTTAGTAAATAGATGGCACAGCTGCCAACATATAGTGTAGATTTCCTAATCTTCGTGGTTTAGAAACCAATCTGCTATTTCACACAAGGATTTTGCTAGCTTTAAAGCTTTAGAGCGCGTCAACATGAATTCACTTACAAATTTTGAGCAAGCATAAACTACGTCTTCATGCTGCGAACACACCAGCTGTTAGTGAAAGATGCAAATACAATTATGCGTGGAGCACGAGTGGGAGAGAGGTACGAGTTTGCAGAGCAGAGATGCTTCTGTAAGGTTTAAGGTGTAAGGTTTCTGTAAGGTATGAAATTACCATAGAACCTCTGGGAGAACATGTGCACTGATTCTAAGACGACAAAAAGCAGACAGAAAACGCTTATTTCTGGAATGTGGGTGGAAAATTGGACACACGGAAAATAAACAGCTATAAAGTTTTGCTACGCGGATTTTCCTTTAGTATTTTTTTTTCTTTTAGTTTTGTTTTGTCTTTAGTTTATTTTTTTTATATTACCTAAATTTGATTCCAGTTTTTTTAGTAATGAGATACTCAAACGTCGAATTTCTTTCCTTATTATTAGCAACACTTATCTTACCATCAGACTCAATTCTCTGCAGTCCAGTTCCAATGAGATCCGGGTCCACTTCTCGAGCCCTCATACAGATTTGATCGGTAAACTCCCTGACGGTCATGTGAGGGACGTTGTTACACTGCCATTTAATTACATTTACATTAGAACTTTTTGTTTCATTGGTCCATTGAGTAGTGTTTTTTTGTTATTGCTGGTACTCACCTGCTCTGCGTGGCAAGATTGGAATTTCTTGTCGTGTCCAGAGCAAAAGTTGTTGCTGTCGTCGTGCCTGCCGAATTTTAATGCAATTTTATAGTTCCTGCGATTAGGAACAGTTTACATACGAAAACATTATCTAACGTAAACGTTTGATTGGAGTTAAGAGCTCTTAAATGTTATCATTATATTATATTCTTTAAGTAGAATGCAACCCTTCTTCACTCCTGCTTGGATAACACTCTTGCTAAATAATAATATACATAGATAGGTACTCGCGTCGCAACGACCGATCGGTTTAATTTTAATACATCCGGAGACACCATTACCGAGGCAGGATTGGATTGGGTTGTAGTTTGGGGAAGTTGAAGTTAGGCCCAAAATAGACTAGTAGTTTTAGAATTAAGAAAGAGAAATTGAATCAGAAAATCATAGTTACATTACTAAAAATATAATAAGTGACATAAATTACCGTGGTCTATTACACTTCCTGGTGGCGACAGAGACTCCAGTGGCTGCTGGTGAGTAGGTGTCGTCCACTAGACAAGCCGACGCGCATTCTGACCATCCCGACCATCGTCCCCATGCCGCTCGTCTCGATGTGGTGCCTTCGCGCCCCACGCATTCACCGCCTCTACAGTACTAAAAATGTGCGGTAAAGTTTAAGCAACTGTGTATCTATTGTATGTGCATAAATTTGGCATAAATTCACTGATGAAAATGAACAACACACTGACAATTATTTGACCGTAATATTCTTATAAGTCTAAATAAAGATAAAGTAAGTCTAGTAAGTTTAAATGAAGCTTCTTTTCATAGTGAAGCACGAAAGAAAGGTTAATAGTTTCCTTTTATCCATGTAAAGATACACAAAGGATTTTTATACAACTCCCGAGGGAGTAAAATTGGGGGTTTAAGGTTGGACTGACGCAGGTGAAATTGCGAAAAGTGAAATTGAATGAACTGATAAACTAAAATCGCTGAGTTTAAAGATTGAAGTTGTGTAAACATTTTGTTCATTTTATAGAATGAAAGAGTTACGAGTTTCTTTTGGTACGCAGGTACCTAACGTTAAAGGAGTTAAAAGGACTGAAACGCTGGTAAAACCACTAGTTTTTTGAACCCTGGTAAATTGTCTGATTGCACTGAATTTAATAAGCTTATTTATTTTAATTTTATTATTTTGGAGTAAAAACATAAACCACCTAAAATTAGTATTATTATTAGAATAGATCAGAAAAATTTAGAAACCTTTAATTGGGCAAATATATGTGTAGTGATATTACCATGTCCTCACCACACCTCGTACCCTCCAAGGCTGGGTGTGATGTCCATGTGTAGCGCTCCCTCTGACAATGAAGGTCCCTGCATACATCTTCCAAGTTCTGTCCTGCAGAATGACGGCTACCTCGACCATATTTTAACATGCCTGTAAATTTTTTTATTCAAGTTATTAATACTTACAAACTCCGTACCTAATTAATTTGAAGATGAAAACAAAATAGGAAAATGTTGAACTTGACTAGACTAGGCCCTCTAAAATGATGTACTTACATTGTTGATCGGCGTCGAACCTCTCTCCTGGCAGAATGCCTTCAGCGCTGTGGTCCAACTGTCCAGCTGAATTGCCATGGTCTAGCAAGCAACGAGACTGTCCTGTACTGATAACAAAAAAAAATGTATTCAATTATAATAGAAAAATTCTTTAAATATTCATTTGTAGAGGTTGAGATGATCATACAGATCAATGATAATTTTTTATATAGGTTTTTGAGCGGAAAGGGATAAGGGTTGGTCCCGTAATTTGCCTTACTCAAGAAATTTCTGCAGATAGTTCTTGCTGCACTGGGACCACGTAATCTTTCCGCTACCTAAAGTTGGGCTCATGATGAAGGCGCTGGGATCGCAACCGTTGTCAGCTAGGGGACCATCATGGCGCATGCCCAGACTGAAAGGAAATAAAAAAAAAATGGTGAATCTTTTACACATAACTATGTAGTCTATGTACTTATATATTTGATCTAGTAAATATGAGTCCTAAGTCTAACTCTGGCTTCTACCGAATATATTCTTTCAGTATCATACATTTGCTGTTCTCTACGATTTATGAATTCTACGATTTACAGTATTAACAAATTACTTGTGTCCTATTTCGTGAGCCACTACATAGACGCTCTCAAAATGTCTCCCCTCATTTACGGTACAGCTGCTGGTGACTGTGCACATCCCAGCTACAGGGGCCAGGCCTGAAATATGAAATAAAAGAGAGAGCTTAGATATAATTAATTACATAGTTAATTTATTACGTAGTTTTAACATTTCAATTTAAAATTCCGTATAAGCGTGTACAATAATTATGATAAAATCTGCATAACAGAAAAGAGATTCTTAAAAAAATATATATAATTTACGTGAGTTCAATGAACTTAAATTAAAATAAACTATTTTTTTATAATATTACGGACTTATTATGAATTGTATTTCATAGATTACCTTTGATCCTAATGATACCTTTTTAAACGGCTTTTGCTATGTCAAAATTGTATTTTGTTGTAAATAGTTTTGTATTTTGCAGTAAACAATGAATGTATTCAATCCCACTCTAAGTTACGAGTTTAAGCTGGTAACGTGGAAATCAAGCAAACGTAAATTCACTAAATATTTATGAGTATAATAGTGTAATATTATTACGACTAATTGCATGATATCATTATACCATCACATAATTTTATCATAAATTATATTTTACGTTCAGACCGGTAAGCGAAAACCTGTGTGTCACACAAAACCCACCTTGGCCATTATTCGAACCTGAGATCTTTTGATTTGATTATTATTAGTATAATGACTACTTTTACTAATCCAGTTATCATGTAAATACTATGCAGAAAGACTCACCTACTACTTGACTGCTGACTTTTCCATTTTTACTGACCACATATAAATCCAGGCCGGTCAAGATCAAAGCGTGGTCCCAATGTAGGGGGTCATTATCTCCTAGCGGATTTTCAAGTCTTTGCCACGTACAAAAATTACTTAGAAACCGATCAATATCATGCGGTCTCTTCAAATTTGCAGGGTCTTCGTGCAAGATTTCCAGTCTCTTCAGTATGAAGTTAACGGGCCTTCCCAAAGATGGGTCATGGTAAATTAGCTGCACTGCGTTTATCATTGCTAAAACAAATCTGACTAGTTCTCTTTCAGTGTCCGTTGGAAAATTTACAGTCATGTGTTTGTAAAGATCTCTGTCTATGAATACGGCTGTCTCAACAAATATTGCCGGTAAAATCGCTCTTTTTTGTCTGTTCGTTTCTTTGACTAACTTAGCAACAAAATCACCTATTGTCTTATTTCTATGAGCTAAATTCAATTTAAAATCATCTAAGTTATTACTATTTGAATAAACATCAGTCGTTGCTTCTCGTTTTCTTCTATGCTTAGTCCACATTGGTACGTTTTGCGTACTTTTGGAAGCATTGAGATCATTCCGCTCTATGCAAACATTGCCTTCCACATCTTCTTCATATTGATCTACATTTTGAGTATTCGCTAATGAGTTTTTTACTATAATGTGCGCTTTTGAGTTCTTATTGTGAAATCTTTCAGGCAAGGGATGTATGAAATAGTAACTGTCATTACTTTTTATGAAGCCTCTCTAAAAATAAAAATCAATAATTATTTATTACAGATCCATAATACGCAGAACTTTCTCTTTATAAATCAAACTTACCACATCTTCACAAACGTACAACGCAGCATTCTCACTTCGATGGTAACACAGATCCAGCTCCTCATCTAAATGGTGGTCCAGAACTGCTTCAGTGTTGTTGAACCATCGCCTCATGAGAAGGAATTGGGGATCTAGAAAACTACTCCTAGGACTCAATTTGAGGTTTAGATGTTTCTTGAGTAGAACCAAATCTTGGTCATTTTGGAACAGCGACCGCTTGCGACGTTGCGATTGCTTTAGATTTGCTATTTCGAATTGTGCTACTGGAAATGTGAAATGAGAAATGATATTGGATTATAATAATGTGTTATGTAGTTCGAACAACAGTTAGATCGTTAGAGATTTTCTTACCATGAGGATTGGCACCCAATAGGAATATTTTTTCCGACTCTGTCAAGTGACCCAGCAGATTTTGCGAATGTTCCTGGAATAAAGAGTAATTCAATTTATAATAAAACATCATATCAGCCGTTTGTCTTACCATAATAATTTTAAACGATGTTATGAAGAGAGGAGGTTTTTTTGTTGAATACGATTTAGTTAACCTTTTTGACACAAAAATTTATATCAAATAACTAAATTAAAAAGAAATAATATTATTACACTTAAAAAAATATTACGTTATTGGAACAAAACACATACAAAATTTTAGCTCTATTGAGTACCAGGATGACCGGATGGCATCAAAAATGATAAGCAAGTTTTTATAATGTTCGTTACGAGTTAAATAGAAGCCTAGTTTTACCAGCGTTTATAATATACGAATTATTAAATGGTAATGCTGTGATGGACGCTTGTAAAAAATAAACAATAGTAATGATAATCTTAAAGCTTCAAAAAAATATAAATAACAAATTTTGATTCTAAGGAAGTAATTTTTGAGCAGCATTGAAAACTAAGAACACCAGAACTCCTCTCTGGTTAACCTTCGGCTAATTACCGTAAGCTACTGCATTGTTTCTGAAGCTGTCATTGGTAGTATGAACGATAGCCTCGACATGAACCTAACTTTGGACAATGGCTGACTTTTCGCACGGGAGGCATGATCAATTGAATGTACCTATATTTGACTACCGGTAGAGTAATTTGTTGGACGCGAATCGTGTGTCTGAGCCCTCAGGCTTCAGGTGTATTGACCCTTTGAAATTTAAAGTTTTAACAATGATTTACTAAGATATTCTAAACTTAAAGATAGCATGAAAGAAAGATAAATATGTATTAAGTAAAGAGACCTTAATTTCACGGAATAATAAAAAAAATAGAACTATTTTTCTGAATATAATGAGAATCACGATGTTTTTGTATGTGGTATTGACTTTGTGCTATGATAATGCGGAGTACTCTCCGATCGGCATGGATTTCGAAGACACTTTAGCATAATAATCCCAATTTTTAGTGATGTTGGTCCATCTATATATTATAGTTATTGTGTGTATTGAAGCACCTTACTTTTCGTGTTGTAAGTATTTAAGTTCATCAAGTTCCTATTGATGAAGACTAATACGAAACGTTTCTAAATCAATAAGGATTGCTGCACTAGGCTCAGCAAGTGTCACCGAATAACTAATAGCGGAAAAATTGTCCGTTAAATGCGATCAAAAATTTATATACCTACGTAGAAAGTGTAGGTAAATGAAATGTAAATTGTACCAAATAAAGCATCATTGACAATTGTAATACGATTTTTACCTCGTTAGTAGCTACTTACTATCAAAAATTTCTTCTGCTTTCTTTTAAATTATTCAATTTTTCATCATTAGTTTATTCGCCGTTCCACTTATTTCGAGTGCGAAAGTGTGTAATTGTATTTTTTTGTCAGTCCATCTTGAATTTTGAATACAATGAAAGTGTTTGGCGCGAGCGGTTCGCTCCAGTTGTTTGAACTTGCGTAAGCGCAAGTGATGTTGCGGTGTGTTCAAATGATTCGATGTAGATCGGTCTGCTGGTCTCCATTTCTAATGTAACTTACTGTCTCTCAGGCTGGCCATTTCTACCGGTTACTTGATGATATAACGATTCGTTGACTCATTGTGTCTAGTAGAATTTTTTTTCATTGCACGATAGATGATGCTTTATGATAAAGACAATTTTACTTCTGGAGCCAAAACATTTGATGGTTTGCACGGGATTGATCGGAACATATTATATTGGACAAAAGCTATTCCTATTCACGAGGAAGTAACAACGCACTATGAAACACAGCAATGAAGTAATCTCGTCATTAGAAAAAGTTTTAACCAATCACTCAAGAACTCATTACTTGAGAGTAACAGTCTATCAGCTTCAAACAAATTCCAGTCGGGAAGACGGGAACTGACGCGGGAATCAATATTGATCTATGATCGGTCCGACTATCGTTGTGGACGAATTCGATCGCAAACGATTGTGAAAAATGCAGCTGTAAACACATTACCATTTGACGTTACTATACATTGATCGTCAAACCAGAGAAGACCTTTTGTTGTTTTTATACTTTCAAATTAGGTACTGTGAAAGTATCGCCCACGTAAACATGTGAATTTGTCTACCTCTGCATTTTAGTACATGATTATTTGCAAATACAGAAACTTATTTGGATTTCACCCATCAGTTTGTGTTAGTTAAGTACCTATCGGTTTTCTTGTCACTTTTCAATTCTGAATAGACATCATAATCATTTATAGACATACCTACCTACTACATATTTCATTCGCTGTAAAATTTGATATAATTACTAATTAAGTAATATGATAACTTTACTTTTTTTCATAAGTACATTAGTTGTGAAATTTTAAAACTAATAATTATTAGTTTTAAAATTTATTATTATTTAGGCCCTTATTCACTGACTATTGTCAGACACGCCGCGTAAAGATAAGACGCCACAAAAATTGTCTTTAGCTCGTAATCAAAGAAGTTTTTCTCCAAAAAAATACATTTACATCGTTTCTAATGGCGTACAGAATAATTATATAATATTTTAATATCTAGAACGTTTGGGATTGCGTTTTTGGGACGCGCGTTACGGGCAAGGAATGTCATTGGTCATGGTGAATAAGGGCCTTGACTTGAAACAAATCGGTCGTCAATTTTAATGTCTTATAGTTGAGTAAATTTTCTCTTTTAGATGGTATCTACTCTATAGAAATGCTCTAACGTTGCACTGACATTTTTAGTTCTGTTAAACCTCCCGTCCTATGTAGATCTCCTTGACTTCTAGAAGTATAGGCATTCCTAAACGAATTCACGATCGCACGCATTCTAAATCGTCCAACAACAATCGATTGTACAGTGTTAAATTTTGCATACATCAATAATTTATAGGTCAAACGAGTCACAATTTCGATGCAAGGTTGCAATCGTGCAGATGTTTTGCGAATGTCGTCTAATAGTCAAGATTTACTATGTTTGAGATAGTGCTGCATACTGGCGAAAATATTTTTCATGAATGAGCTTGAGCGGTAAACAATTAAATTCACAGAGTTGATGAAAATTTAAAAAAAACATTGAAATTTCCCAACGCAGTGGGAACTGGGGCGGTCGGTGAAGTCTTTAGACCGTGGTGAAGGAACGTTACTCTTATCGCTTAAATAGTCCAAATAATTGTGCACTTTATATTTCATATTGTTCTGAATTATATAAATTAAGTGCATTATATGAGAGAAAACGCGTGAGACTCGACGTGGGAGAGTGAAGACGTAAAACAAAGTTGAACGTATGCAGTTTTCGTTTGTAAAAAAATAATAGTATGATCTTTATAATGTTGGTTGGTAATTAAACAAAAGATGAATTACATTCGTTTAAAATACCTACTCATATATAGAGAGTTTAGTTTTCCGGACTCTCCCATTTTCTAACAATTATCTACCTTGATTATTATGAACTAGCGGTTCCTCCGCGGTTTCTCTCGGATGAATTTCGGCACTCCCTCGGAATCTCTAAATAGTAGTAAGTAGGATCATTCAGTTCTGTTCAGTAGTTTCTTTTTATATTCAATATGGCTAAATTACAAACTTTACCTCTTTAATATATTAGTAATATGTTTTATTCATTTATTCAGGTATTATAGTACCTACGTATATGACGAGATGCTTTACAATATAGCCTGTGCCCGCAGCCATAATTCGCTCGTGTTCGACTGGATCTGGTCAAGCTATTTTCTATTAACTATTGTTTCCATAGTTTTTTGTTATTGAAAACGTTTTTTCTGTACCGCTGCTAACGTGTATGCGAAATCTCATGACGATCGGTTGAGTAGTTAACGCGTGAAAGCGTAACAAGCAAACAAACTTACATTCGCATTTAATGTTATTAAAGATTTGAAATAATAATAATACATTAAGTACTTAGATTTGTTATTGGAAGGAGAAGGAGAATATGAAAGAAGTTTGCAGTTCCTGCGGGAATTCCGAAACTCACGCGGGTGAATCTCCGAAACGGTTGCCGTTGGATCGGTTTTGACGCGATTTTCACTGTTAGCTGATGTTATAAGAAATAAATTAGGCTACCGCGGAGTTCCTGCGGGAATTCCGAAACTCACGATATGAAACCGCTGGGCACAGTTAGTTACTTATAATTTTTTGCCTTAAAAAAAAACATACGTTTAAATTCAAAAGTCGAACGTTTTGTTATTCTCAACGCCTTTGTCTACGGCAATGCAATTAGGTAAACTGCGGCTGCGTGTCGATGCGAGACGAAAATTTGAGATCTTGATTCCATGGAGCTAGGTATCTACTATAATATTGTAAACAAAGCCCCCCCCCCACAAGTACAACCGTGTACTCACGAGAGTCATAAAAAGAGTAATACCATTTTAATAGGTAAGTACAGTTAGCAACGAAGGTGCCGATGTAGACACCTTTTTATTATACTTCCACTACGGACTTGCAGAAATCTCAAAGGTGTTTTCTTTTTATCGTAACGTCATATTTCTTCTTATTATAATATACCTATCAAAAATAATGATTCAAACATACATAGTTACATTCAAAGCTTCTGTTTGCCGTTATTGACGAAAAATAAACAAATCGTTCATGTTTTTGCAAAAAAAACTATTATATGAGGTACCTATGTATCTATAAATTCTTTGATTGATAGGAAGCAAAGCAAAGAATTCCCGATTGTAAGTAGGTGCCTACCGAACCTAACCGAAGTTAAAGCTGGCAAAATCGTTGGGGACTACCTGGTAAGGCTGCTTTTTGTTTGCTATTGCATTTTGTGCTATTCCAATCATGTATGTACACTGAACAGCCGTACAACCACACTGCTTTTCCTACGGTACTTACGATTTGCGAATTCCGTTCCGGGTTTATTTATATGCATATATTATTATTTATATCCATGTCCACCGGAGTTGTTACTAACTTCAATTAATCATTCATTAAAGATATTAATCTTCGTTATAATCACTTCAATCGTTACTTACTGACATCAAATCAACAGGATCTGTCGAAATATAAACGGTAGCTTAATGTTTCCAAGGCTTTATTTATATCCGAGACAGTTAATTCTGACGATTAACTTTCTAATGAGCCTTGACATCCGCAAAAACTGTAATAATTACCTTAGTTCATTCACTTGCAGGTTGTGAATCTTTGCTTGTTCAAAAGTTTTCAACAATTTGTGAAATCTTAGAAATATTCTTTAGATAAACGCCAATTATCTAACAATAAGCGATCTGTCGGTTTTTTCGACCCAATTTTTTTAAGAGAATAACTTACTTCTACTCGTACTTACACCAACATTTATGTAGGTTTAATTTGATTATAGCTAAATTAAGAATAACTAGTTGTGCCCCGCGGTTTCAACCGCGTTAATTTCAGAGTTCCCGTAAGAATTCCAGGATAAAAAATACCCTATGTGTTAATCTGATTTATAAGCTATATTATTGTAGTTTCATTTAAATCCATCCAGTAGTTTTTGCGTGAAAGAGTAACAAACATCCATCCATCCATCCATCCATACATAATATGTTATTTATGAGTAAAGCTCAAGAGAATCCAGTACTTACTACCTATAGCAGATTACGTATAATTAGGCACTTAGCGTTAGCAAAATAATAAGTACACATCTTCCGCTGTTATTTTGAATTGACGTGTGATCGTACAAAATTATGTTATTTTTTTATTATTAAAAGATCGCATCAAGTGACCGTGAAATCGGCTTGCCGAAACATTTTCTGTAATAACGTTTGATCTTGTAGATAAGTTTCGAATTTGACCTAGACGCAGGTGTTGGTTAGAGCAATTAAAAACAAGTTGTTCATTTAAAATGTTTGACTAAAATATGAAATTACTAAATTATTCTGTGCACTGCTAGATAGTGGAATGACCTACCAAGAATTTGTGATTGTAGTGAGTCCCGTGATTTGGATATTTTTAAAACTAGGACCATAGGCAGATATTTTTCTCTCTTAACCATGAACTCATTTATATTTGATACATGACCAGTATCAAATATAAATATAAATAAATAAATAATAAAAATCCACTTCACAACACACAGATCTACTTGATCCCACACTAAGCTATAAGCTAAAAAAAAATAAAAAAATGTTTGAGTATCGTGGAACACTTGGTTGGAACTTAGTTTCTGCGCCTCGTAGTTTCTGAGTTTAGTTAAAGCTCTTTCGTTCCAAAAAACACTAACCAATAAGAGCGCCACTTCTTTGGCGCACCTATGACGCCGTGACGGAAAATGAATCTTTGCTCCCATCCGTACCGTGCGATAATAAACTAGATTCCAAAAGCTTTGTTCTTTTTGACACAGCCGTAGATATGTACATATATTATATGGTACATTATAGACGGCGATTGTAAAATCGTTTTTGAGCCCTAAAGAAACACTATAAAAACCAACTCAAGACGTCATTATATTTTGAGTAAATATATAGAAAACTGCCTTTGCGAAATATTAGCTAGCCAAAACAGCAATGTTTTTTAAATCAATAAAAAAATAAGCTTTCCAATCGATACCTTGGAATCTAATTGAGCGTTTTCAAGCAAAAAAGTACCTATCTATCAAAAACCTTTTTCTTTGTATCTCATAAAATTAGTTTTATGGTGTGGTTGCTCGGTAATAACCGACAATCTGGTCTTAATTATCTAGACTTTATGTTTGCGCTCAAAAATCTAGGTCAATTGGACATGTCGGTCTAAACTTAACCGGTTACCTAAAATATTATCAAGTACCTACATTATTTGAATCTAGTTCAATGCACTTTTCTGTACCAAGCCTTAGATAGGTACTTACTTCCTTTTATTAGACGCAATTTAGTTTGAGATTATCTTTAATTTGATATTTTTGAGTTTAAAATTTTCACAACTAGGTAGGTACCTACCTATTTGATAACTTTATACATAGGTAGGTACTCACAATTTTATCTATACTAATATTATAAAGAGGTAAAGTTTGCGAATTGTGAGTTTATGACCTTGTAGGGGGTAATCTCTGGATCTACTGAACAGATTTTGAAAATTTTTTTTACTTAGGTATAAGAAGCTACGGGAGCCCTGAGTGAGATAGGGTAGTTTTTATCCCGAAATTCCCACGGGAACTCCAAAATTACCGCGGGTAAAACCACTAGTACAGAATAAAGAAGCGGAGATACCTATTCAGATTACCAAGTCATTAAATGATTAAACTGATAAACAAATCCAACAAAATTAAACATAATTTGATTCAAACGCCTCGTCTTGCTAGGCCAAGACAATTATATCGTTGCGAACGTGTGACATGTTAACAATTGTTCACAATACATAATTAAGAACTGTCGTACCTATGTGACACAATTAATGTAATTAACAACGACACAAGTTTGTACAATTATAGTTTAGTGTGAAATTAAGTAGATCAAGTGAGTGTGTGTGTTTGCGTGTGTGTGTGATGGTATGTGTTAATAAAGACAAAAATCCCGCAACAGGATTTTATTTCTTTTGTATTCTGGCAACGTACCTCGATAATTTAACAAAATTTTAACAAAAAAATTAAAACTGACTTTCAAAAACACAAAACTAAAAAAGCTAAAAATAACAAAATACCGATTTAATCCAAAAGACAAAAACACACGCAATATTATTATTGGTTTGTGCTACCACTGATAGGTTTGAATTCAGTGACAAGCCCGCTGATGTCTGCCCACTTGGGTTGTTCTGCTCACGAAGAGCTGGTGGCGGGAGTCGACTTAGTCCATTTTCTCCCTCTATATTTAGCTTGCCACCGAATTCAAACCGATCAGTGGTAGCACAAACCAATAATAATATTGCGTGTGTTTTTGTCTTTTGGATTAAATCGGTATTTTGTTATTTTTAGCTTTTTTAGTTTTGTGTTTTTGGAAGTCGGTTTTAATTTTTTTGTTAAAATTTTGTTTATTTTTCGCTTTTAAGTGACTTGGTTCGTAATTTCTCTAAGTTACAATAGCCTAATGTTAACTGCTCATCACCTTTTACAAAATATTGCTTTTCCCGACGCAGGGACGTTAATTGTTGAGGAGTTCTCCTAGTTTATCACCATCAGTTCCATTCACCATATACATTGTGACGGGCATAAATTGTTTAGAAACCATATTAAAGTTAACGATTCAGAACCCGTGAAATACCTATTATTGAGTACTTCTGATGACCATTGGTGGTCTTTATCATCAGTTCCACTTCTTCAAATTTTGCTTTCCGAAAGCAAATAAACGTTTTACTATAAAAATACAAAAATCGCTATAGGTGTAGGTACCTATAATTTTTGAAGAGTTCCCTCAATTACTCCAAGATCCCATCATCAGATCTCGACTTGGTGATAATGAAATCAATTTGAGAGTATCCCCTTTTAAACAAAAAAAAAAATTTGAAATTGCTCCAATCGGAACCCGTGAAATACGTATTATTGTTGAGTTGTTCCGATGACCATCTGTGGTCTTCATCATCAGTTCCACTTCTTCAAATTTTGCTTTCTGAAAGCAAATGAACGATTTACTATAAAAAATACCCAAATCGCTATAGGTGTGCCTATAATTTTTGAAGAGTTCCCTCGATTTCTCTAAGATCCCATCATCAGATCCCGACTTGGTGGCAATGGGACCTAATTGGGAGTAAACCCTTTTAAACAAAAAAAGAATTTTCCAAATCGCTCCAACCGTCTTCGAGTAATCGGTGAACATACATAAAAAAAACAAATATACATACATACAATCGAACATAGAACCTACTCCTTTTTGAAAGTCGGTTAAAAACGATAACTAGTCGAAAGCCGTTCCAAGTAGTCTAGCGACAATATAACCACCATAGCAGGGTCAATTTGGAGCTAGCCCACGGGGTAGAATTTAGTAAAAACTGACGTTTAGCTACTACTTTAAAAAATAAAAAATATTATATAGGTTCGAATAAAACTTGAGGACTAAAATTAAAAGTAACTTTATCGCTGCATAACTTCAAAGTGTTTCTCAGGATATCCTTACATTATACAGAACCAAAATATGCGGATAACGTGCACGGAAGTTGTAGCACCTTTAGATCTGATCCTCAAATACTAATCAAAGAATTACTGTAGACAGTGAAGGAAACCAGCACACTTTGCACATTTTTTGATGACATATATGAACCAGCACTGAATCGCGTGGTGGATTATCATAAACCTTCAGTGTTGGGGTAAGCCTGTTCCTCAGATGCAGTAGAAATATAAAAAATATCGGATTTTATTAAGCCCATGTGAAACCGTAAGTATCAGCTCGTTAATAATATTAACCTTGTTTTGTGCTGTGGCAGTGGGAATTAGAGCGGTTCTAAAAAGTGTCGTGTGACCAAATCTTATATAGACTTCAATTATTAATGATTATAAAAATATTACAGTGATCTTTATGAAAACTAACTGTTCCCGCGGTTTATAATTTTGGAGTTCCCGTGGGAATTGAATAAGCAACACCTTTTAATTTCTTGACCTGAAATTTCTTCTAAGAGAACACGTTGTTCCATACATACTTTGCAAACCCCTTTTCACCTTGAATGAATTTTCAAAAATCCTTTCTTAGTGCACACCTACGTCACTTTAGGAATCGCGGTTTCAGCTGTACGTTGATTGATCAGTCAGTCAGTTTCTTCTTTTATCCATACATATACATTCTTACGCCTATTTTATCTAAGAGTCAACCCTCAATCAAAGATATTTGATTAATCAGTAACCTACACTTGTCTCAAAATGCTATATTGCACATCACGATGGTTTCACTGTGGTTTCATTATCGAGATTTGACGTATTTCGGTGCCAACCTTGAGATACGATTTATATTTCCAAGCCTAAGTCGACTCCACTCCAGTCCAAGTCTACTCTAGGAAAACGTTTTCAACTTGGCACGTTTTGAGGTTTTTCGTTTGTTGAAAGTTACAAGTTATCAAGCAAAATGTGTAAATTAAATATCGGTTGCACATATAGCAGATGTTAACCTTTGTTTTTTCAATGCAGTATGAAGCTAATTGAGACAAGATCTCTGGCATTGTTAAGATCATCAGGTCCATTATCTATCTAGCAGAAGATTATCATCATCCAATTGGAAATGATTATCCCAGACATTGTATGAAACGTTAACATAAATTTAGGTATTATAAAAATATATTATATAACCTAAAACTAGGACTAGACCAAATTAACATCTTCGCAGTGCATTTTCCTTATTTTTTCTATAGGTAAGATAGGATATTCATCAAAAAGCAATGTATTCCACAAAATATTCTATATTGAGAGGTAAGTTTGACAGTTATAGAATCATTAAACTTTAAAAGTCACTATCTAGATAGACAAAAAACTTTAAGACTAAGTGCAAGATATGTACAAGGTTGAATTATCATGCTATGCTATGGTTTAAAACCCTGATTGATTTTGTTTGTTATACCAGTTGAATTATTTATCGTACTTACTTACTAAAACGAAGGGAAAATTTGGTGTTACTTTATTTGGGATAGTTACATAATTGTTTATTGCTTAAAAAAACATTGGCTTGTTTCGACATGCTCTGTCAGCTGTTTAGCCACGCTCCACGCGCGTTGCACATGGGTTTACCATACAATATACATTGTAGCAACCGCTGATTAATTGCTAGCTCAGTGTTATTCGTATCGCGACGACGTTTGTAACGGCTAATCATGTAATTGGCGAGTTCAGTAATCAGTAGGTCTATAATGTGATGGTCTTGCTGGTTAACGGACCCAAGTAATCGAAGTAGTTTTTGAGGTAAAGAAGTTTTTGGAGTGGAAATAGAGTTCAATTAACTTCAAGAGGCTATCCGCCGCACTCAGAGTCGACTTTAATGATTACTTAGTTAAGTATGGATTTTTAAAACAAAATTGCCGCAATCAGACAAGTTTAATAAATTAATGTTAATTGACATTTAACTAATTAAGTTACATCTCATTAAATGCCAACTATTATTAATTTACTGAACGTCTCTGATTGCGACAGTTTTGTTTTAAAAATCTATACTTAACTAAGTAATCATTAAAGTCGACTCTGAGTGCGGCCGTATGACTCCGACCGATAAAACAAATAATTGAAGACAAGTCGTCATAATAACTACTTAATGTTACATTGTCTCTTTTATTTAATATATTAATTATTTTCTCAGTAGCAATGAAGTTTTTATGGTGTATATAGGACATGAACAGAAATCGTGACCAGTCTGAAGTCACGATAATAACTTTACCAAGAACGTTTCAATGATATTTATATAAGTATATATTTCTACATAAGGGTAGGGCAGAACAGAACAGCCCATTCAGGATTCGAGTAGTTGTGCGACGGGCAACACATAGATGACCACATCTCGCTCTATTATTACAAGTATTTCTTTCAACATCAGTAACCACTTCTTTCATCCAAGACTGGATCAGGTCAGTATTACAGGTTATGGCTGTGAGATAGTAATCATCTTCGACCAGTATCATGCAGGGCATCGTGTCAAAATACTTGTAGGCGACTAGGCGTCTATATTCAACAGTCTAAGCTCGAGAGCTAAGTGTATAGAGCACTCGGCAGTGTACTGTATCGGCAATGTAACGACTCATGAATATTAACAATGTTGTGATTTTCTGTCGGTCCGTCCGTTCCGCTCGCGATTGCAACACTTTCCAACATGACTGTGTTGATTAATACAAAACTTTTTTGACCATTCACGATGATGGGAAATAAAATTATGCAAATTATTTTAGCTTAAAGCTGATTTGTAATAAACTTTTCTAATGTATTTATCTTCTGTAGATCAAAGACAGGATAGAACAGTTTTTAATAGTCTTGTTTGGAAATAGTTACTTTTGGAACTAAAAGCGATTAATAATAATTAGTTTTTATTAAATCTTTGTAATTAATTTAATTTTTCATAAGTTATTTATAAATTTATAATATAATAAAATGTTCAAATGTTCAAATGTATCAAATGTTTGTTTGTATGTTGCGCTTTCACGTCTTAACGTCTCATCCGATCATCATGAAATTTTGAATACACATTGTCTGAGATACAGAGAAATACATAGCTGGTACTTATGTCGCGGAATTCCTGCGGGAACTCCATGATAAACGCGTGGAGCTACTATAGTGCCTAATACGTATCTATAAAAAACAATCAACAAAATGGGCTTGTCAACCAAATTTTAATTTTTAGGCCGTCTTGTAGGTTAATAAAATATATTAGACACGTATTTTTTTATTTTGTAATCAAAAAATTACGGAGTTACATTAACTTGAAATGTCGTCACGCCGCGCCGTGTTACAATTTATAACACGTTATGACGTCAAAGCCCCCACTCCTAAACTTTAATCTTTTCTTATTCTAATTATCTTCGTATATTTTCCATAATTTGAAAAAGAAAAAAATACGGATCTATTATTTTTTTATTATTCTACAAGACGCACTAAACAGAATTTTGATTTTCAAACCCCGAAAATATCTAAGCCTATTGAGAACCTTCTCTTGTTTTTGAATTTGTTTTAAAATAAAATTACCTGCGAGTGAGATCGTGATAGAAATGACGGAAACATCGTTCCTATAATAATAATGATACAATTGCTATTCTCATCTAAAATATGATATGGGCGACCGTGAATAGTGAAGGTTTAGTTCACCGATTCAAAATGTGATTGATGTTTTTTTAATGTACTTACTTAACTATTTTATGCTCGACATACATAGGTACATTGGTTAACGACTCCGTTAACATTAACTGTCGGTTCAAATAGTCGTTATTGTTTATGTTTTAATCAAATAAATGAAACTTTTGTATGTTAAAACTTATCAAACACTAGCTGACCCCGCGGTTTCACACGCGGTAATTTCGGAGTTCCCGCGGGAATGCTGGGATAAAAAGTACCCTATGTCACTCAGGATCACTTTAGCTTCCTATCTATAAGTGAAAGAATTTTCAAAATCGGTTCAGTAGATCCATAGATTAAAACCTCACAATACTCCGGAGTTTCTGCTGGAATTCCGGGATAAAAAGTACCCTAAGGCACTCAGGATCAATGTAGCTTCCTACAAGTGAAAGAATTTTCAAAATCGGTTCAGTAGATCCAGAGATTACCCCTACAACGTCACAAACTCACAAACTTTTGCTCTTTATAATAATATTAGTTTATACTACAAAGTCATAGCTGTTTATTTTAAACTAGGTGGCGCTGTGTGACAATGTCCAAGCATTATTATTATTAGTTGTGTTAGAATTAAAATGAGTTTTAAATCAGTTCTGTTGAGGATCGAAGGAGATTTCTATAGCCACATGATGGAGCCAAAGATTTTAGTGTTCATCGCTTACGTTAAGACCACACTACAAAGAGCTTTGCTAAGAGCCAAGAAACTCGCCGAGTGACTAATCCTACTGGAGAGAAATATTGCATATTGCAGCTGGTCACATAGAATAGCTCTTTGTAGTGTGACTTTAGCCTTATGACACGCTATAATCAGGGGCGGATCCAGGATTTGGTTGAGGGGGAGGCAATTTGGTTGCACCATGAAATTTTTTGAATTAACAGGATAGACAAAAAAGTCCATTAATAAAATTTAAGTGCTTCATATTGAGAGCATCTGAATTGAGCTTATGTATGTATTATATTATCTGTGTGTATGTTTCGCGATTTTTTAACCGACTTCCAAAAAGGAGGAGGTTACGCATTCGGCTGTATGTTTTTTTTTTAATATTACTCGAAGCTAGGGTTGGAACGATTTCGAAAATTCATTTTTTGTTTGAAAGCGTATACTCCCAATTAGGTCCTATTGCCACCAAGTGGGATCTGATGATGAGATCTTATGGTTTAAGAATCTTTATTATCCTCAAAAGATCTTGGGAAAATCGTGGGAACTCTTCAAAAATAATAGGCACACCTATAGCGATTTGGGTATTTTTTATAGTAAATCGTTCATTTGCTTTCGGAAAGCAAAATTTGAAGAAGTGGAACTGATCATGAAGACCACAAGTGTTCATCGGAACTACTCAACAATAATACGTATTTCACGGGTTTCGATTGGACCGATTTAGAAAATTGATTTTGTTGTTTGAAAGGGTATACTCCCAAGTTGGTCCCATTATCACCAAATCGAGAACCTGATGATGGAATCATGGAGAAATCAAGAGAACTCTTCAAAACTTACAGACACACCTATAGCGATTTTTGTATTTTTTATAGTAAATCGTTTATTTGCTTTTGGAAAGCAAAATTTGAAGAAGTGAAACTGATGATGAAGACCACAGATGGTCATCGGAACTACTCAATAAAAGGTATTTCACGAGTTCCGATTCGTTAACTTTAATATGGTTCCTAAATAATTTATGCTCGTCACAATGTATATGGTAAAGTGGAACTGATGATGACGTACCAGGAGAACTCCTCAACAATCAACGTCCCTGTTGTCCCGTCGGTAAAAGCAGTATTTTGTAAAAGGCGATGAGCAATTGACATTAGGCTATTGTAACTTAGATAAATTACAAACGGACTCACTTGAAAGCAAGAAATAAACAAAATTTTAACAAAAAAATTAAAACTGACTTCCAACCACACAAAACTAAAAAGCTAAAAATAACAAAATATCGATTTTATCCAACAGACAAAAATACACGTAAGTTTATTTTTGGTAGTTATTACCAGTAGTTATTATACCAGTACCAGTAGTTATTATTGGTTTATTCTACCACTTGACTACTATTATTATTTGAAGTCGGTGACAAGCCAAATATGGCGTAGGTACATGGGCTAAGTCCAGTCCCGCCACGAGTTCGTTGTGAGCTGAACAACCCAAGTGGGTAGACGTAAGCGGGCTTGGCACAGTCGGTATTTTGTTATTTTTAGCTTTTTAGTTTTATGTTTTTAATATTTTAAAAAAATGTGGTGTCGAAAACGATAGAGCTTAGGTAGGTATAGCGGTTTTTGAGTACGATTCTCTGTAAAATCAAAGCTTTTTTAGTATTTCATTATTTTCAACTTGTACTTTCATGCATAAAATAATCTACATGGAAGCTACAACAGATAAAAGTAAAAAATGAAAAATTTACGTTCCAGCGAATCTGACCTGAATTAACAACTATAAATTAAAATTTTGTAGGTTTGTATCTATAAAGTGATAGGAAAATAATGGGAAGTGTTATGGTTAATTAAGCGATTTTTTTACCATCTGAGGAAAAATACCATCAGAGGTGCACATGTGATGTGATAAAAACGTGTTTCGTGATCAGAAGAACAAAGAACTACCTAACTACCTGACGTAGCTTCACGACCGACATAAAGCAATCTGAAACTTTCTTTGAAGTAAGTCCGTGATTTGGGATCCCTCAGCACTTTAAAGATGGTACAAAGAATATGTGTAGTGCGCCTGGCGAATATGTAAAGCACACACATTTTGCAGCCGCTCCAACTTATCGCGTTACTATGTCTAGTTGTTGTATACGTATGCTGTAAATCTTTGTGTTGTGTCAAATAAAGTTTTTTCAATTTCAATTTTCAATTTCAATTACTCTTCTGTCAGATTCATACAGCACACATCGGCGTCAACAAAAAGAAGGTTACTCCTTGGATTAGTAAAATGAGGAGAAAATTTGGGAAATAACGCAGAAAACTCAGAGAAGTGAATAATTTTCGTCCATATGACGAGATACGGAAAAATAGGTACTATTGAAACAAAAAGATGTTTTTGACCATAGAAGATTTTAAAATTTACAGTCAACAGAAGAAAAATTTGATAAATTTTGGAAATTTGCCCAAAATTTTTTTCAAATCCGAATTCATCGCGCACCGCACGTGATAAAAGTCGTTGACTATTTTTTGAGCACAGAGGTACAATATGACGGGGAATAAAAACCGAAATTCTATTAATTCCATTTAGTTCGTCAGTTACATATAACATAATATAAATAAATAATATGGATAGATTTGCTTTGAACGTGGAAAAAAGTAGAAGAGTTAGGTAGGTACCAACTAGTTTTGGGAAGTGAAATCACAATAGCTTACTTCCAAGTCTCAAGGATGTTGGATGAAGTTAAAGAAAAGGGATATTGTAAAAACATATATACAGCCAAACGCAGAAACTTCTCCTTTTAAATGAGAAATATACCATACGGCACGTAGTTTCAAAACAGAAAATTTGTTTTAACGAGAAAGAATTGACACATTTTGTGTTTGTTTTACAATAATAGATACAAACTTCCATAGGGGTTCGTTACGAACTAATAATTTATAGAGTTTTAAAAATGAATATTTGTTCGTTCATTCAGGTTCATTCGTATATTTCTATTCAAATTACGATGAAACTTTGGTGAAAAGCCACAACCTTGCGAAGATTTTTCTAAGGTCTAATTAAAGTAGGTACCTATTTAGGTCTTCAGGGGGGGCAATTGCCCCCAGTGCCCCCCCCCTGGATCCGCCCCTGGCTATAATCCTCACTAATATGGATACATACGTACTTATAGATGTAAATGGATGTGTCAAATCTTAATTTATTTTAAAGTAGGTATCCGTTTCTCAACCGTTTGATCCATTTGTCAGATCTTGGCGGGATCTCTCAATATTTGTTATTGTATAGTTGTTGTGTTGGATACGTGTGTTGTAATTTTTGTAATTTTTGTTTTTAAAAGTTTTTTCAATTAAATTTAATTCAATTCAATAACTACTGAATGGATTTTAATGAAACTTTACAATAATATAGCTTATATATCAGAAAAGGATATAAGGTAATTTTTATCCCGGAATTCCCGCGGAATCTCCGAAATTAACGCGGGTGAAACCGCGGAGAACAGCTAGTAGGTACGAATATAATTTTATGTGGGCCGGTCACATACTGATACCTACTATAAAAGTTATGAAATCAACATATTAAAATATAACATTGACAATTGTTGTGTAGTGTTTGCGACGTAACTTGTCACGAAACAAATCCGATTGTTATACATATATTACAATATCGATATCAAACGAGTTTCAAACGGTCTGCCTTTTTATATGGTGAAATATTTTTCAATGATTGTTACCTATGCAGAATAGTTTCGATTCCGTTGCAATCGGACTTGAAGGCTGTTGCGCTTGTGGTGTTTAATTGCTTTGCGTTAGTTTATGTTCGTTCTGCTTTGTTATTATGTATTTGTATCACAAAGTGATCTTCAAATTCAAATTTACTTTATGGCTCTAAAAGAAATAAGCTAAATATTTTATAGGTATAAAAAGAATAGCTAGAGCAAACGGCGGTCTTATTGCTAGATGAGATCTTTTCAAGGGAACCAGAAACGAGGAGCGAGTGGTGGGTGTCCAACGTAGTAAACATAATTATGTGATCCTCTGCGTATTTATTGTGTTTTTTTTTAAAGAAGCATTTTGATTCTTTCACATCTTTTTCTATCATTACTGCTGGGACACAGGCCTACCCTAAAGCTCATAACCCTGAGAATATAATATGAGCGATAAGTCCGCTTACCCAGTGCAGTGCAGTTCAGTAAACTTCGCACACATGTTGGCTTCCTTACAGTGGCGAAGGGTGAAATATTGAGAGGGGGAAGCCGGAAATCTTCTTTAATTTCAACTTATTAAACTACTAGCTGTTCTCCGCGGTTTCACCTGCGATAAGTTCGGAGTTCTCGCGGGAATTTTAAAAACTACATAACCGATTTAAAAATTCTTTCACTTATAAAAGCAATACAGTATCTATTCTCGAGTGATATAGGGTACTTTATATCCCGGAATTCCCACGGGAACTCCGAAATTAACGTGACATTCGTGAGGGACTTAAGGGTTAACTGTATGATCATTGATCATAGCTCTCCTGATGTTAAATGACAGTGAGGTCGAAGATTGTATAAACTCACCTAGCGTGGAATAGGAACTGCAGGCTTACAAGACAAGTGAGCCTACCGGAACACACCGTTAGGTGTTTGGCGACAGACTTCCAACTTGCAGATGATGACTATAGCTAGACTAGCCTAGAAACTGCCCTATTAGGTACTATGCTATGGTTTCCTCCCAATATTTTTCTTTCTAGATAACTCAAGCTTATTCGATTTAAATCCAAGCCTTGCGGTCCAAAGCACTAACAGCAGAACTATCATCACGTTGCCGTTGGCGCCGTATAGAGGTTGCGGGTTCGATTCCCGTTGGTGGTGGACTTTGTGTCACAGGGTGAACATAGGGTTCCAGTCTGAGCGTGTATATATACCTATCTATTATATATGTAATAATATGTAGTACCTACAATCTATATACCTACCACGTTTGCTTGGTTTCCACGACACAAGTTTATAGCTTAATGTGGGATCAAGTAGATCTGTGTGTTGTGAAGTGTATTATTATTATTATTTCTCTTTTAGGTGTACCCAAGAAACGTGAAGCAACTAAAGTGGCTTTAATTATGAAACTGTAATCCACAACATTATCGTGCTCAAGATCGTACAATGCTCGCGTGTCGCGGAGCGTGTCTGTCTGTGTGTGGTCGTGACGGCACGGGTGCGGAACTCCACTGGGGAAATGAGATATTACTCACATTCCTCGACAAATGCATGCGTTAGGTTTTTTTTTTAACAGATGTCTTTCTTCTTTAACTTCTCCAACCTCAAGGTTGCTTTAAGGCGGTGGGGATGTGGACCCTGAATTTTGATTTATACTAGTTGTTCCCCGCGGTTTCAACCGCGTTCAACTTCGTAGCTCTGGGATGACACTACACTAATATCCTTTTCTTTACCTCTGATAACGTGTAGTATGCAAAATTTAATGCAGATTTATCCACGTTAATTTTTTGAGTTTCCGCGGGAATCCCTGGATAAAAGTACCCTATGTCCTTTTCTGTATCCCTGACAACGTGCATGCAAAATTTCGTGATGATCGGTTGAGTCGATAAGGCGTGAAAGCGTAACAGACAGACAGCCAGACAAAGTTACTTTTGCATTTATAATATTAGTAGGATTATGTGCATCGCAACTTTTGTTTTTGTGTCAAATAAAGATTTTTCAACCGATTTTTTTAATTCCGATAGACATAAAGTTTTTTATTAAGTACAACTATTAATTAACGTGATTAACGTGATTTCACCAAAATTACGTCTTTGTAATCAAATCATTTAATGATGGAAGGCATCGTTGGTTTAGTACCTAGTTGTCTCTAGACAACCAAGTACCATGTCATGGGTTCGATCGTCGCACCAGGTTAAATATTTATGCGATAACGATACTTACCACAATGGGGATGTGGACTACTTTTGAAAATCAAAATTCCAATTAGTCCGTCAGTGAGAAAAAAAAAACAATAAACACGTATTTTTTGCTTTTTAAATAAATTAAAATATACATAGATAAAGCGCATTAAAGTTTAGGGTGAGGGGGTCGTGACGTCACTAACCGCTAAAACCGCCATACAAACTGTCAGAATAGTGACGTCACGCGAAATTTCAACTCAATATATCGCCGTTATTTTTTGATTACGTAAAAAAAGAAAAAATACATGTCCAATATTTTTTAATAATCTACAAGATAGACTAAAAAATAAAAATTAGTCAACATGCCCATTCCGCTTTTGATATCACAACGGCACTATGACGTTAAAATTCAGTGTAAAATGGCAGTTTTAGTATCAAATCCGACTAACTTACCTAATCCGGTTTGCCGGGTGCTCAGTCTGTATTTAGACGAAAACAGTATGTAAGTAATTAAATTAGTGGTCTGGTACCCATATTAAGAACTCAGGTTGTTTTGAGATCAGGTGGTACTTTGATGTCCAAGCAATAGGTAAGTATACTAAATATTGTTAAGTGTACCTACCTACCTAAATATCAGTTCCAAAATTCTTGCATGGGAATCGTGAAAGTGAAAGATCTAAAAAAAGATAATTACAATAAAATTTAGTGACACAATATGTAAATTTGTAAATGAATGTTTTTTTTATACAAACGATTTTGTATCTATAATTTATTAATTAATTAATTAAAATAAATATTAGATGTATAAAAATATAAGATGAATATCGAATAATTGATGTTTAGAAGTAGGTCAGCAGCTGTCGAGTAAATTCATAAAATTGTATAGTATCTAATATCTATCTACTAATTTGTATTTAATTTTATGTATTAATTAGGTGGTCTATGTTAATGATAGGTACGTCTCTACTTCAAACAAGTGAAATATTATTTCATTATTTTAACGGTGGAATTTTATTTCTATATATTCACTCGTAACATATACGAGTGAATATATTAGGTACACCTATAGCTATAAGTGAATGACTGTTACAGTTTAAAAAAAATACTTCATAATAGGTAAAAAAAAAATGTTTAAACCGAAATCGTAAAAAAGACAACCCTGTTGAGTTTCTGGTCATTTTTTTTCAGTAGAGGGCGCAGCCCGAACGGACAGTCACAATATATCATGAGATCTAAAAATATAAGTGACTATAGCTGTTCCCCGCGGTTTCACGTGCGATAAGTAGGGAGTTCCCATGGAAATTCCGGGATAAAAAGTAGATAGCTACCATATGTCCTTCTCTGTACCCTACGACAACGTGTATGCAAAATTTCATGATGATCGGTTGCGTCGTTGTGGCGTGAAAGCGTAACAGACAGAGAGACAGACCGAGTTACTTTCGTATTTATAATACCTACCTATTAGTATGGATAGTACCTACCAATTGAACCTAATTAAAAAAGAATTATTGAATTTTAATTAATTCATGTCCCACATATTATATGCAACGAAGATCTGGTGTATCTAGATGGGAACCAGCTAGGGAGCACAGGACTGTGTCGGGGGATCTACGCGACGGTGGAAGTCTGTCTGGCAATTGATAAGATAATAACTACTCTAATAAACTTTTTGTTTTAACTTGTAAGTAACCCTTAAAATGTAATTAAATGCTTAAAGTCGTCATATAATCGCATTAGGTTAGCCTGTAGGGATTATATGGTTTTTTGAAAAAAAAAAAAAAAAGCCAAACCCTTAAATTGATTTGGTCCGTTCAAAATGACGTTTATAGCAACAAATTTTGCGCCGTGCCAAACTGCATTCTGTGAAGGTTCGGTTCGTCGACCTGCATAGGTAGGTACCACAAAATCTCATAACTCTAAAACTGGTTATCCAGCCCTCAGTTCTCGGACTATTAAATTGTAAACGATCTCAGCTCGCGTGCTCGCGATAATTTAACTATTGCATAAACTTTTATTTTATTTACATAATTAGGTATGTGTGTTTTCCAATTCAGAAGTGTTAGTGTTTTGTATATTTTACTACACTTATCTTCCTAAAAACCAAGGTCCAATAACTACGTATATATTTTATATTCCAATCTTAACTGATTTTTATGCATCTTGAAAAACCTTCAAAATTATTATTCACTTTTCTTGCTGATCTAATATTTTCAATTAAACTAAATAAAGATGCAAAATTTGAAGACTTTTGTCAAAGTAGAGACTAATGAGAAACGCCATTGGTAAAGGTGCGAAAGTAGATAACCTATTACCCAAGGTTAGATAAAGTGCATATTGTGTGAGCAGGAAATACAAGCGAACTCCCATTTAACTTTCTACACGTGTCGGGTTTAGAGAAGGAAGCGTGCGGTGTACGGAAATTATCGCGTCATCCATTCTCATCTCGCAACAAACGTTGCATGTCGTGGAAAGTAGCATACCTACTTAGTTTGTAACCATGGAGATTGGTTTTTAAGTTTTAACATCGTGTATTTTAGACATTTCTGACCGGAAGTGTGGTTTTTGAATGACTTGTAAGTCGTAATGATAATATTAGTGTTTAAACACTTTTCGCATCGTATGGCTCAATAGAGTTCTGCAGGAGACGTTTGTCCATCAAATTTTATTGGAAATGAGTTTGATATAGAGTTTTCACTTAAATACAAGAACTAATTTAGAACTGGATTGGATAGAACTGGAGATTGTTTTAGTATATCTGTACCGATCCATGTGTATGTGTTGAGACTTTTTTCTTAAACTGAATTTAAGGCTTCCGGAAATTCATTCTTGGTGAAAAGTGGCACCAAGTTCACTATGTATAGTAACTACTATAGCAATAATCCTAAACCTAGTTTTGAAACTGATTTACATCCAAGTGATCCACAGGAAGTACATGTTCTAGCAATGGAAACAGAAATCGTAAACATTTATTAAGCATTTACTTATTTGATACTGATATTAAATTTTCAAGCGCCATTAAAATTAACAGACAGATATTATTAATTATTGTAATTGGTCAGGGCTAACACGTGAACTTTGCAGCTTATTATAATATTATGTGCACGATTTTTTGATAAATAATAAACGTATAAATAGACACCATTTACAAGAATTATGAATGTCCTTGTTTGATGAATGACTGGTGATGTTAGAAATTAGTTTTATATCGTAGTTGTATTATTAAGTAAGTATTTCGATTGTTTTATTGGACAATTTATTTTATTTTATTGAAATTGATTGGTTATTTACCTACAAAAAATAGGTTAAGGTAGAGAATAGAGATCTTAACATAGACAACAGATATAGCTTTTATAGAGACATTATCTTTGCTATTAATTACTTAAATGAGAATGTGGGGTTATTTGTTTGTTCGTTATGCTTTCTTGCCTTAACTCCTTAACCGATCATCATGAAATTTTGCATGCACTTTGTTAGAGGAACAAAGAAGGATACAGGATACTTTGTATCCAAGAATTTTGACGGGATCTCCGTAATAAACGCAGATGAACTGTGGTAAACAGCTAAGTTAGCTATAAAATATAGCTTGAACGTATTATGAAAAATTCATCCGTGGCTAAGTGGCATAATAATTATGAAAGTAGTTGATTTGGACTTTCGTATTCACGGATTGCTAATAGGTTTTAAATGTGTTTAAATCATAAAGTTCAAAATCGCTTGTCTCTCGTTTGACATTACAAATAATTTGTCACGGTGTGTAATTTGTCAAAAGATTGCGAGCGTTGACATTCGGTTCTAGCCATAATGCGCGTTGGCTGCAAGCAATTAGTCACGGCGAGACATTTTAGGATGTTTATGGGTTTGCGAAGTTTGTTATGATATAAATAGTTATCTCAGTAAACGGTAAGTATCCCAATCCACCCCGTGAACAACTTTGTACCTACCTTAGATAAATGATTGGTGATTGGTGATAAATGATTGGTGGCTCCGACGCGCAGCGGAAACCAATCATTTATCTAAGGTACCTACATTATTTGTGTTGGTGAATAAAAATTTCTTTCATTTATTTATTTATTTTATCTTCCAGTTTTGATACTAGGTAAAATTAAATGCTTCTATTTGCCTAAAATTATGATAAATAGATAATATGATAAATATAATAATAATAATCTCCCAGGTGTGTTCCTCCTTCTACAATTTTCTCAGCGTAGGTACTATACTAGCAATATAATAAGTAGGTATATGAGTCAGTGGCAAAGGGTGAAATATTGAGAGAGGGTAGCCGGAAATCTACTTTAATTTCAACTTATTAAACTATTAACTGTTCCCCGCGGTTTCACCTGCGATAAGTTCCGGAGTTCCCGCGGGAATTCCGGTATAAAAACTCCTTCCCTGTATCCCTGACAACTTTCTCAATTACGGGTTCTCAATGTCTGAAGGGAAGCCGGTGGGAATCGGCTTCTATGGTACCTTCGCCACTGATATGAGTTAAGAAACGTGCCAAATTCTCAGGCCTTGCAAACGGTAAGGAAACCCATAAAAGGCCAACTAGCTTTGTAACGTGATGCTAAGGCCCATGGAGGTAGTCCTTTTTTATCAAAATTCAAAATTAATTTTTCTCGGGCGTCGGCGTTATTGCTTTTTTTTATACTACTCTGCATAATAATTCATAATATCATATTGAAGATGAATTTAAGATTATAATTATGTATAAGATGTGGTAAAATTAGCTGCAAATATTTATAGGGCTGAAAGTATACGTATAATAATACTAATTTGAAAAAATAATATTATACCTAAGTTCTACCGAACTTAGTATTAATATTATTTTTTCTCAGAATATGAGGTAAATAAATTCATTGAAAAAACATTACAACTACATTCACAAGGTACACAATATACGTAGCTCACTAATACATACAAGGCACGCACCATGCAAACGACGAGCGATGCACCAGCTGTTCAGCTCGATCGAGCGATGATCGAGGTCATTGATCTTAAGATACCGATGTACAGCAATATGTGTGTAAAGCGATTGAGCGGCGAGCGCCTTCACTGGTTATTTTGGTTTTGAATTGATTTACTTTGTTGGAATTTTTTTATCTTTTTTATATTATGAACATGTTTATAAAGGTGTATACTTTCAACCCTGTAAGTATTTGCAGCAAATTTAACCACACCACATATACATATAAAGTTACACGTAATGCACCAACAAATATACCGCTAACTACGCGGTGTTAATGTGTTTTTGAAGTTCACATAAAACACAATCAACAAATAAACATTGTTTTCTTTTTTGTCAACGCTCCGTTTGTCATTTGGGTTAAAATTCGTTTCTTAGGCGCAAACAAGTCTCTACGTAATTGTGTTGTGATTGGCTATGCTGCAGCTAGTTTGTATAAACTCGGCCATTAGTAAAGTGCCCAGGTACAAACCGCATATAGACAACTGTTTTAAGTTGCCTTAGTAGAGTTTAAAATTTTGGTTATAGTAATGTACCCATACATATCCGGTTCCTCAGCGTGCGAAACGATGTGATGTAGTTTAAACAGTGATCATAATTATTTGATTTTTTAAAGGATTCTGGTGTACAGAATTACCCAAAACGGGAAAATTTTATAAAGTATTTAACAAAGAATATTATGGTGTGTTGACTTATCAACTCTAACATTTTTGTCAGCCGTTTAATTTTTTTACTATTACAATAAGATACAAAGACTTTCATAAGTGATCAAAATAAGTATGTCTGATGCTGTACTTATATGGTGAAGTTATATTATTTTTTTACATTAGATGAGCGGTAAAGCGCCATTTTTTTTTATCGGGCAGATTTCACAATTGCCCTGTGACAGTTAAACTCATTTCATCAAGCACGACGACGTTGCGTCGTCGTTCGAGTCGTGCCGCGGTGATTCCCGTAATTTTGGACACTGCAGGGTTAGTTGACTAAATAAAATTATAGTGTTTTTAGTCCGTCATGTAAATTTAGATAAAATATTGGATACGTATTTTAACCTTTTTACATAATCAAAAAATAACGTGGCTACATAAAATAACGTTGAAATGTCGCGTGAAGTCACGCCTTGCCACAGTTTATACGACGTTATGACGTCACGAGCCCCCACTCCCAAACTTTGCGATTTATCTATTTTGTCCGTGAAACCGCGTTAATTTCGAAGTTCCTGCGGGAATTCCGTGATAAAAAATACCCTATGTCCTGACAACAACTGTGACTGTATGCGAAGTTTCATGATGATGGGTAAGTAGTTAAGGCGTGAAAACTTCACAAATAAAAAATTAAGTCTCATTTGCAGATTATATCTTATCGACGTACTAAATAGAATTTTGATTAGTTATTTTATACATCTGACACATGCCTATTCGTCCGCCATGAAGATACCCACTTAATTGTGTTGATGTCCCTTCTATCTGTTCTATGGTCGTGACCATGGGCCGTATTTTTGAATCGCTCGAATGGGCATGTGGACTAATTTTTATTTTTTAGTCCGTCTTGTAGATTATTAAAAAATATTGGACACGTATTTTTTCTTTTTTTACGTAATCAAAAAATAACGGCGATATATTGAGTTGAAATTTCGCGTGACGTCACTATTCTGACAGTTTGTATGGCGGTTTTGCGGTTAGTGACGTCACGACCTCCTCATCCTAAACTTTAATGCGCTTTATCTCTGTATACTTTAATTTATTTAAAAAAAGCAAAAAATACGTGTCTATTGTTTTTTTATTTTCTAACTTACGGACTAATTACAATTTTGATTTTCAAAAGTAGTCCACATCCCTATTACTTTCACGCATGGAATCGCGAATTCACGTGCGAATCCTCATACATTTTTTAAGCATTCACGCGTGAATCTTGCAATTCCGTGTGCGAATAGTAATTCGAGTCATTCAAAAATCGACCCCCATGTCGTGTCTTTGCGACGGTTTCGCGAGCCGACAGATTAATAACTTAACAGAACTTGGCGCGCACGAACTGCGTCTGCGCAACCACGGGCGCATGACTGATTGTTACTGTTTTGTTTTGATAACGGATTTTTTGTATTTAACGTTGACTTTTTTAATATTTTTTTTTATCTAAACTATAAACTTCCGTGTACTTTTATAATTAACGTAATAATGACGTAATAACGTTACTTTAGATATAAGTACGATATTATATACAACGTGTTAATGAATTGACTGAAAACTAGAAAGTACAGTTTACTCAGAATCGACTTCCGAATCGATCGATCCATGTTTAAATATAGGTTATATATTTCATTTTTACTAGCCCATGTCTAAATTATTTACAGTAAAATTAATATTTGGCGCGTAGGTACACCGCTCGTAGCAAAAAAATCAAATCGTTTGACACGTAGGCGCGGGCGTAGCGCTTGAAATTTCGTAGATAGGTCACCTCCAAACTAATGTTGAATAACTTTTAAACTATTAATTGTTTTGACATTTAAGAGTTTCCATTATTTACGAATTCTAATTTACGTACTTACCTATAGGTATGATCAGAATTGCGTGCTATACAGTTTTCTTTTTCCCTTCATTTAGTGAGGTTGGAGCCCAACCTTCAACCTCCCTGGATAGATTGAAGGATATATCTTTAAAAACCAACACTTCAGATGTCTTCTAACTCGCATTCCATTTGTAAAGGAGTTAGAATTCAAGCACAGAATAGAATTATATTATTATTATCATATATTTTCGCGATTCCGCTCGCGTTAATTTCGGAATTCCCACAGGCACAGGTACCTATGTCCTTTTCTGTACCCTAACAACGTGTATATGAAATTTCATGTTAATCGATTTAGTAGTTAAGGCGTAAAAACTGTTTAAACAGCTTAATACCTACATTATTTTCTATGTGGATGGATCCAAAGAATGCATACCTACTGTTAAATAACTAAGTCGTTCTTGGTTTTTCGGTTTTTGTTTATTTAATTAAAGTCAAATTACTTTTTGATTGTTTTTTTTTTTCAATTGCGTCACACCATTAAATTTTGAGTATAAACGCAATATAGCTCACGAAGTGGTGAGTATCGTGTTGCTTGCGAAAATTCCATGATAAATGATCACCGACAAATTGTGTGCCAACAGAGTTATTGTTACTTAGCCCAGGATTGCAATAACAATATAAATATAAAATTTACTCTTGTGCAAACGTTAATTCGTGTAAAACTAGTCGCTGCCCGTGACTCCGCTCGCGTGGTATTCGAAAGTGCTCTCGCACCAATGTCGTGCGCCTAACCCACGTTTTATTATTTTATAATGTCATAACTTCCCTTTCCGTAAATAGACCGACTTAAAATAACACCTTACAATAAGTTAGACTAGAAAGCACGATAAAAATTCAAAGGCCCTTTTGGACACCTATACTTATTATTTGAATGAAACTAACACTTTCATTCAAATAATAGGTGAAATATTGTGAATAAAAATGCATTATTATTCACAACTAGCTGTGCCCCGCGGTTTCACACGCGCGAGTTGCGGAACTCCCGCAGGAACTCCAAAGTGGCCTAATGTATTCCTGTATTCCTTATAACATCAGCTAATTAGCAATGAAAGTCCCGTCAATATCGCTCCAACTGGTCCGTTCACCGGAGGTTTCGGAGATTCACCCGCGTGAGTTTCCAAACTCCAAACTTCTTTTATATAAACCTTGTCCTGATAATAACGAACATAAAAAAAAACAATTATCCAATTTGGTGCAGTCGTTTGGAAGTTATGCGCTTAGCAACACATTTGGTAATTTATTTTTATTATATATAGTATAGGTACATATTAAAAAAAAATTGATTTTCCGTCACTAGATGACATGATTCGTTTCTAAGTTTTCTATGCAGAATGTACTTTTCTGCAGGCGGGGTCGGATCAAAGTTATAGTGTTGTATCTCATTTTGCCGTCGCGTCGGGTCAAGGTGAAGCCTATCTCCGTTTGAACTACTACAAATTCCTTTCATTGTTATACCAATGTTATAATCATCGAGACAATCCTTGACCCTGGTGATAATTTATTCTCAATAATAAAGACATATTTCATAAATTAAATTAATGTATATCCCCCCCCCCTTTCAAGTCTCACGTGATTAATGGACGATCCCTTAGCACTTTGTAAAGATACATTTTATGTGCCTTCATAATGTTCCCTCTGCTGCGAACGAAGCCGGATTTATGCTGATGGTGAGAGGATGATAGTCCACCACGCGGTCACGGATTAGTAGACTTGACTACCAAATGTTTCTCGGTTAAGGAAAATATAGGATACTAGCTGTTCCCGCGGTTTCACCCGAGGTGATTTTGAAGTTTCCGCGGGAATTCCTGGATAAAATGTAACCTATGTCCTTTTTTGTACCCCTGACAACGTGCATGCAAAATTTCATGATGATCGGTTAAGCCGTTAAGGCGTGAAAGCGTAACAAACAAACTCACTTTCGCATTTATAATTTTAGTAAGGATGTCCTAAATGTTCCCACTGCTGGGAAAGAAGCCTGCTTTAACGCTGAAGGTGAAGATGACCACACTTTTATACCTATAGATGGCTATATTGACTCCCACCGACAAAATACTCGTATTCGAAAGAATGCACTAAAAGTCACCAAAACTTTTTGAAATATTCCTTCGAAAGATTTTTTCAGTATTACCTATTATATTATAAAAGCAGGTATCTACATACTAAAAATAACAACAATAATGTAAATATAGATAGATAAAGAACTTTATTATAACTATAAGCCAAAAATAATTTTGACAAATTGTAAAGATCATAAATACCTCTCATTCTTTCCAACTACCTAAGCAGTGATAAAATATTATGTTAGATAAAATCTCTTTCAAAATAGTGTCGGAAGTTCCGGTTTTGTAATGAATCCGGAAGGTTTATATACTTAAAAAATTTTGCAACTTAAAATTAAAAAAAATTGAATAACATATTCTTTGCACTTTATGGAACTAAAAAGTGGTGCCTAATATTTTTATTTACTTAGGTATTGGTTTTGTTGATTAATCATTAGAATAATAAGTTAAAGTGCCAATGAAAGGTTTTATTTTTGTGGCAAAATCTTGAAAGTGTGGCCAATATAATATTATTACGTCTAAATATCGAAACCCTAAAATTTTACAGATGAAGTTACCACACAATTTTAACCAATGTTGATGCTATCAAACTGATGGTTTATCGATTAACGGTGGATATAAGGTATGCATATTTTTTAAATAACCGTACTTATAGCAATCATTAATTTATAAAACAAAAAATTTTGTTAATTAAAATCAATTAATTAGGCATAATTAGGAACTTACATCATTTCCGAACGGCTGATCGCTTCTCACACCCAACAACGTCGACACGGCGATAGCTAGAAGCGCTCGCATCCAATACATCACTATTTATTTATTTGTTTACGTCTCATTATAATAAAAACAGTATCTGTCAAAGCACTAGGACTATAACTTGATCATTACATAATAATTAACGATATAAAAACCAATAAAGCATAATAAAACCATGTTTTTCAAAGTAAATTCTTTTTCACTGTGTATAATTTTTCAAAAACAGCGCGAAAAATTTCTTTTGCTCAAAACATTTCGGCTCCGAAGAAAAAAATTAAAAATAGAATTGTAATTTTTTTTTTTCATCTAACTTGTTTTCTTTTTTAAATGTATCGTGTTGGTTTTTTTTTTTTATAAAAGTTTCGTAAAAAACTTAGTTTGAGCAGGCGACAGTTCGCGGGGTTTAGCGGTCGGCGACTGTGCGATTTGATGCAGCTGATTTTGTTATAGTGAGTTTGCGTTTTAGAATGTAAGTACAGTGCCGTTGCCACTTATCGTATCGATGAAGTGCAATTTGAGTTAAATATTTTGTTTACACGGTTTTTTGTGTTATAAACTCGGTTTATACGGTTATTAAGACTTAAAAGACTTCATTGATTGATGTACTATTTATTATACTTACCTCTTATTGTTTTCATGATGTATAAGTAAAACAGATGTAATCTTTTGTCTTCCCAAATACACGAATAAATAAATAAATTAGAAAGTTGCAAATTAATTTACACTGTTTTTTGTTTCTCTGTGTAATAAACATATTATATTTTATCACTTTCTGTTCCACGCGGTTTCACCCGCGTTAATTTTGGAGTTCCCGCGGTAACCCTTGAAAGCGTGTATGCAAAATTTCATGATGATCGGTTTAGCCGTTAAGGCGTGAAAGCGTAACTGACAGACAGACAGAGTTACTTTTGCATTTATATTATTGGTATGGATGAATTATTATTGTATTTGCCAGTATTGAGCTGTTCAATAAAACTCGTCCCTAAAAGTGTAAAGTCCTTTTATCTATTCTAGACCATGAAAAGTTAATTTTTGTGTCAGATTTTATCGATAAACAATTCAGAACAATAATGTCCACCTCACTATAATACTTGGTTTCGAAATTTCGATCATAATGAGCGAAAAGTTACTTTTTCTAATTTAAATTAACAAATCTGAACATCTCTGTCTGCTTGATAGCCAGATGAGATAAGGAATGTAGTAATTGACGTAAAAATACTCACCTTAATTAATTTTATTTATTTAATACAAGCTTATCCATATAGCTTCGCCAGCCTGAGTTTCGGGATTCCCTCGCCAGTTCCGGGATAAAAGTGTCCTATGTGATAATTGACTTATTATTTTATCTGCGTGTACCAAATTTGATTCAAATCCGTTTAACCTTTATCCTATCTGACCTATCTCTACATTTATAAGAGCATTATTAGGATATTTAAGTTAAATTAAACTGTAGTAATAAAAGCTGGACCCTTATTCACTATGACCATAACACGCCGCGTCATAAGACGCCGCAAAAATTGTTTTTCCATCGCGATCAAAGAAGATTCACTTTAAAAAAATACATTTAGGTACAACGTGTGTTATGGTATACTTATAGAAGCTTAATTTTTAATCTTTTGTCACCGGAGCGGTCGGAATTGTGTTTTTAGGAAGCGCGTTATGGGCAAGGAATGTTGTTGGTCATAGAGAATAAGGGCCCTGTTCCCACGCAGCTTTTCTCGTGTGAACTCTTTGTTTCAGGATAAACGTATTCTTAGTGATACTGTAGCTTCCTCAGATTTTTTTACAATACCTACATAGACGACGACAACCCGATTAGCGTAGTAGGTCACCATGCCTGCCCGCTAATCAAGAGGTTCCGGGTTCGATTCCCGGTGGGGGTGCACTTTGTGTGCTGAACATAGGGTTACACTTTGTGTTTTGTGTCTTTGTATGTTTATATATCTATCGTATAATGTATATGTAATTCTATATAGTAGGTATATACCTATCACGTGTGCTTGGTTTTCAGGACACAAGTTAATAATAGCTTACTGTGGGATCAAGTAGATCTGTGTGTTGTGAAGTGGATTATTATTAACATTATCTACTTTTAAAATTTTTTCTCAGCTTAGGCTGGTAACTTGTAGAGTCGGTACGGGCACAGTCAGTATTATTATTATTCATTTATTTACCTTAAATTTAGGTTTTTTATTTATTATTATTATTATTTATAGACACAAACTTATGAACTCATAAACTTCACCTCTTTATTATATTAGTGTACATCTCTCTTGTGTTGCTATTTATGATTGAATACTTACCATAAAATAGTAAAATAGTGAAAATGTGTGAGCCATATCATTATGAGGCAAGAGTTCCGCTTCGATTCGTACTCTCTCGCGCGATTCAGAACATCAGATGTGTGGAGTCGTTGTACCTACAGACCAATATTTTTTTAAGTACCTACCTATATAAAAAATTTTTGGTGCGAGGTTGCGAAAAGTAATCTAGTTTATGCTTTCTATTAATTTATAATTATTTTCAAACTCACCGTCTTTAAAACGATTTTTTTTTCCTTTTTCTGGAATCGACTAAGTCATAATCACATGTTTTGGCTTTCAAAACTAATAAGAAAATTAAAATAGATTTATAATTAAAAAAAAAAAACTGCAAAATCATCTCCGGTACCAAACTTGCTGTGACAAAAATGTCGGCTATTTTATTTCATTTATTTCGACTGCTTAATCTTTGTACTTTGTGTAATTTTTACTTCTACTTTTAAATAATATTGTATTTTATTTATAAATGTGGAAGTTAGTATCTGTATTTGTATTTCAATCATGCAATTGCCTGAGAAGGTTTTTTCGTCCACGAAAATACGAAAGAAACAATGTAGGTACTTAATTTTCTAATATCTGAAAAGAAAAAATATATAAATGAGTCCAATGACGTCTCCACGTAGTGTTGTTTCGGCCAACGCAGAATAGTTCAGATCGCATTCGATATGTCACTGTGTCTTCCATTGTTGCTAGGAAACTGCCTTTCCCTAGTGTCTTCTTTAATGTGGACTAACTGTCAATCTTTCAGCTTTGCTCTATAGAAACTGCCTGGTACTTGAGTGTCTCTATAATTTTTAGAAAGTTTTTTTGAGAATCATAATACGGACAAAAGATATTTATGTCTTAATTTTTTCATTTCTTAGCTTCTGTTTATTGTTACGAAGATTTTTTCTCGCACAATATAAGTTAGTTCCTCTATGTCAATATGGTTTAATAAATAACCAGTTCAAGCTTTATGCATGCCACAGATATATGAATAGACTAGCTGTGCCCTTCGGTTTTACCCGCGGTAATTTCGGAGTTATCGCGGGGATTCCGGGATAAAAAGTACCCTATGTCCTTCTCTGTATCCTGACAACGTGCATGCCAAATTTCACTCAAATCCGTTCAGCCGTTATTGCGTGATTGAGTAACAAACATCCAAACATCTAAACATCCACACTTTCACATTTATAGTATTAGTAGTTATTTGCCGCCATTTCGGAGTTCCCTCAAGAATTCCCCAGTTAAAAGTAGAGTCTGTCCTCTTCTGTGCCCCTGACAACGTGCATACAAAATTTCATGATGATCGGTTGAGTATAGTTTAAGGCGTGAAAGCGTAAAAACAAACAAATAAACTCACATTCGCATTTATAATAATAAATATCTGGGCGACCGAGCTTCGCTCGTAGCGCCATCTGTTGTTAAGTAGAAAAGCAGTACTAAATACTTATTTTTCACTGCCTGAAATCACGGATAAAACGAAGTTTTCTGAAAACGATAATTAACTAGATCGATTAATCGCCCCCGAAACCCCCTGCATACTAAATTTCATGAAAATCTTTGGAGCCGTTTCCGAGATTCAGATTATATAGGTACATATATATTTATATACCTACAAGAATTGCTCGTAGATAAATAATATTAGGGATTATATAAGTTGTGATGATATTCAATGTTTTTTGGAAAGTAGTTATGATCGATCTCTTCTATTTGGTATAGAGACCTGAGTGAGAAAAAGTAAAAAATCACAAACGGAAGTTATAAAAGAACATTTGGTTCGGTTTGGCACCGCGTATTGTTGCGATCCAAAATATTCAAATAACAATCCATTATGCAGAAATTAAATTAAGTTCAAATTTATAGGTAGATTTTATATACAAACGATTTTATCACTTCGTAGGGTGATCCAGGATGCACCATACGTACTGTTTTCATTTATTCGCCCCGTTTCTCTGTAACTAGGTGCCATTATCAGCGAATGAATTAAACTCTATCAAAATTAACAGTGAACCATTGTTTGCTGTCCATCTGTGTAGGTCAGTAGAACGTCACCGGTAGGCCAACGATAAAATAAACAAATATTCACAGGCATAAGGTATAATTTTTTTTATGATAAGGTACTCGTATATTTTCCTATTGCGTGTCTGCTGGAAGAAATTCCACATGCAATAAGCATGACCCTTTACTTTTATACCTATGCACTTTCTTTCTATTGCCTATTGCCACATTTTTTTTTTATTATTAAATATTATTCATTTTAAGTTTATTTGTAAATACATGATTTTTTATTTTGGCAATATTTGTTTTTTTTTTCTTTTTATGTTGTCCTTGTATGCATTAATTGTTAAATAGCAAATAAATATTAAATAATAAAATATATTTCTAGAAAACGGTGTACGTTTGTATTTTATCTAATGTTATATCACGATTTTAATTTTTAGATTTATATTAATGGGACAGTATGAAATTTTTCTATTATAATTAGTATTTATAATACATACATATATTTTTAGAAAATAATCGTACACTTTTATATTCAGTTACATGCTCCACCAGTTGAAATGATATAAAAGTTGCAGTCTTGCAGAGTCACTGCTCTACATGAAGCCAATGAAATCGCAAAAGAAAAACAAATTGGCACCTTTGAGTAAATAATTGGAGTAGGCAGGCTATCTCACCGCAGCTGAAATTGCAAACAAATCGTCTAGACAAAAACAATAAGCTAAGAAGGCAGAACATTAAATCACAACTTTCGTTGGCCGTCTACTTTCGCGATGCAACGAAAAACTTTCAGTTTCTCTTGTATAAAAGCAAGGAATACAAATTATACTGTTTTGGTTATTTCATTAAGTACAGTCAGCATTAGAAATACGTTAACGCTTTTTTTTTTCAACTGTAAAAACCCCAATTGCTTCCTCTGTGATATTTTAGTAACTGAAATTTCCCATCCTGTAACTATGAAAACAGTAGGTACTAATGCTAAAGGTAGGTTTTTGTAAATATAAATAAAACGTTTACGTGCAGTTTTTTTCAGTAAGTTATTTATTGTAGGTATAAAATAGTGGCAAATAGCGATTCTGTAGTTCTTTAAAATAATAATCCATTCATGTTTTTGTGTATAAAGTTGTTGGTTGTATGTTAAATTTTTTAATTGCTAACTTAGTTATTTATTTAATAATATGTGTAGTATATACCACGTTTGCTTGGTTTCCACGACACAAGCAAGCTTAGTGTGGGATCAAGTAGATCTGTGTGTTGTAAAGTGGATTATTATTATTATTATTATTATTATTATTATTATTATTATTATTATTATTATTATTATTATTATTATTATTATTATTATTATTATTATTATTTATTTTATTTTGGAAATCTCATGATTTCAAAATATATCTCTAGTGTTTTTTTTTTACTTCTTTCGCGTTGCTTTGTCTATCAAGTCATACATTGTCATTGGCACTATCACTATAAAAGTTGATATTTAATAAAAGAAGAAGAAGAAGAACTTTATTAATATTGCTATATGACTCAACAGCTGTCGGAAGTGATTACATGTTTTTGCTGTACTGTACTGCTACTGTACTGTACTGTACATACGAACCCGCGTATGCGCGCGTGATCTGAATCCTAACGGGCCGTTACGAATTGTTTCTGAAATGATTTTGTTTTTCGCTCTATTGTTTGAGTGAAAGTGTTTTTTTTTATTGTTATTAAAACAAACATGAATTAGTTATATTTCGGTAGCGCGTCATCGAATTGTGAGCTCCTGCCACAAGTTCTCACATTTTATGTGAAAAACTCTTTTTTTAAGTTAATCAGAGAGCTAAGATTTTGTTCAACAGTAGAATAAAAAAAAAATCAGATGTATGGGTCAGTGCGAATGCGTGTAAAGGGGGGTTCGTAAACTACATGAGGCAAGAAGGGTGTCGAGCCGAATCTCACCCGATCTCACGAGGGGGAGAGGGTTTCGGCAAATATCGCATATTATGTATATTTTTTTTCCTTAAGAAGCACTCGTCTGCGAGACTATAGGTACTTAAGTTATATTGGCTTATGCTTTAGTTATTATATTGATATACCTAATAATTTTTCGCTATTATGCAAAAATAATTACCTAAGCAAATCAGGTTTTTTTTTTTAAATTAAATCCAAGTCAATTAAGCACAGGCATATTTATCCTAAAGATATGATTTTAAAAGTTTTACCAGATTTTAGGGAGGTGTTCGAGCATAATTCCACGACCTCTCACAGATGGGGAGAGAGGGTGCCAAAATCGTCCCAGGTAATTAATGGACGCCACTTAATAACAGAAACTTGACACTTATAAAGATCAATAAAATCTTTAAGGTATAGACAGTTGGAACGAAAAAATGTTGCTTTAAAAGTTCTAATAAGTTTAAAAGTTCAACTATAAAGGAAAAAAGATTCAATAAGACGTGGATTAGTGTCATAATTGACTGGCATTAGAAGAAACGCAACATATTTACCCATTAAAACAATGAATAAACGCTGAAAATTTTGGATTTCTTGCTCTTGACATTTTTAACCTGAAGACTTTGCGATGAGCTTAGGTAAAGGCGTTTATAAATGAGGAAATAAAAAAAAACCCTAGCATTGAGTTTTATTCACAATTTAGTTGTGCTTAAATATCTAGTATCACAATATTATTATGTAGTGAGAATTATTTTAATATTATGATTTTATCCTCTGTTCATATATTTATTTGGTTCAGTCTTCTTGGGTCTGACACTTCAAAACCTTCTGTTTTCTTTCATCCCAAAGTACGGTTATTATTCTCAGGGCGGAGACACCAACCTTTATCACTTCTGAAAATTATAAATGCCTGTTAGATGTTGTTATTTCATTGTAGAACATTTTACGATACAATATTTATATTATTATACTGATTTTAAGTCAATATCTGCTTGGATGCAATAGTATATTTCATTATAAGTGCGGAAAGGCTGTCATTGCAAAGAGTTCCGACAAATGTCTACCCGAGCCGAGGCGCAGCCGAAGGTGAGGGTTGACAGTCGGAACTAGTTGCAATGACGGTTCCGCACGTGTACTGAACAACTATTTTTAATACAGTTGCGAAAAAATTAAGCAATTTAATAAAATATCAAAAACACAACAAACTCAACTAAGTTCCAACTGTGATCAAGAGATGGCGCTAGTTGCATTAGTAATGCGAAACCTACGTTTCGCAATGCAAAAAGTGTGTCAAAGCGTGTCGCCATTTTTGATAGTTGGCAAAGAGAACGCACGAGTTCGGGAAAGGTAAACAAAAAGCTCGAGTATGTAATAGCCCACATCCCGAACGCTAAACGTCCCTGCAATACGCCACTTTTTGAGCAACTGTATTAAAAAAGTATTTAATACTTCACGTATATTAGACCAAGTCCACCACCATCCACCAATGGGCCTGTAACGGGCCTCACGCCTTAGGTTATATATGCTTTTACAGTGTGCCATAGACAATGTCGGTTTTAGCACTACCAGCACTATATCTGGCGCCCTGGGCGGTCGCCCCACCGCGTCCTACCCTAAGGCCTTTTGCACATTTTAAGAAATTTTCTTGTGTCTTACATGCATCCGACAAAAAATACTATGCGCGTGTCTTATCCGACATTTCTTGTAATATGCACGGTCCCATATAACAACCAAAGCGGCTGGATGTCTTATCAGAAATTTCTTATAAGACACAAGAAAATTTCTTATAATGTGCAAAAGGCCTAACGCCGCCATTGGCCATAGAACGTCTGCTCTATATCAAAACCCAGTAAGGAACAAAAAAACGTGTTATCGTTTTTTCTTTCTTTGTACCTAAGTCCCGTCAAATTATAAAAAAAACATCTGCATCATAACTAATAAAGGATATTTTAAAACAATACCACCAAACATCGTAAGTATATTACAATTTACATATGTATCTAGGTACCATTTAAAAATCACTAAAATAGCGCTTTACTTGGTAACTGAGTTTAGTTTGAAGTTATTTCTTAGCCGAGAAGTGAGAATATTAAGAAAAATAAGTGGTGAGAAACTTACGCTAGGAAATTTCTCAGTTCCTGCCTGTTGCAAGGAGACCAGCTCGTGGGATGCAGCTGGCGATCGTACGTCACGGCCATTATGTATCCGTCGGGATTGCACCTGTTATGGGGTGGACCATCGTGCAACAATCCCATGCTGGAACATATCAACGGTAAATTTTGCAACATTAAATAAGCAATTTAGGTGCGTTAGATCCTATTCCACTAATGTCCAATCTGGTCGTTAAGTCCACCCTCAGAGAAAAATAGGGGCTAGTTCGGTAAAGTTCGCGGTCGAAAAGTTCCCCACCGAAGATTGGTCAACAGCTCTGGTACCTCTGTTTGGTTGGGCACCATATTTGATCAGTATACTCTCCCGTAGTTTGCACATTACTGACACCGGGCGGAAACGGTCACTGTGCCTGCTGGTCACTGATATTGTGTCGCCAACATATCCTTCGGGCAACGAAGGGCGACCGAAACCGTCCATTCTCTGAACGTCTATTTCCCAGAACGGCTATTGCCTGAATGTACACTTCTTTGAACGTAATGTACATACGTAGTTTCTGAATGTTCCGGATTAGTTAACACCTGTCTTGTTTAGCTAAACATTATTATTAAAGGTGTAGACACTCCATAAACATGCATCTTTCTTTACTAAAAAAAAAGGTATGAGATTTTAATAAGCAACACCTAAACATGGTTTTGTAGTTACGATTTTATTATATACTAGCCGTGCCCGGAATTCCGGCAGGAACTAATTTTTTTTTAAATAAAAGTAGCCTAAGTTACTCCTTATAACATCAGCAATCTGCCAGTAAAATTCCCATCAAAATTGGTCCGGCTGTTTCAGAGATTAGCCGGAATAAACAGACAGACAGACAGAGAGAAAAAAATAAAAAATGTAAGTACCGTATATACTTTCATATGCATTGAGTGAAAAGCTGTTAATTTAAAATTACAAACAGACACTTAAATTTTATTTATATATATAGATGTAGGTATTAGTCAATCCTCCACGGTTTGAATATAGTTAATTTTGGAGTTCTCGCGTTAATTCTGGGATAAAAAAATACCATAAATTACTCAGAAACACTAAGTGAAAGAATTTTTAAAATTCCAGTTAAGTATTTTTTGAGTTTAACCATTACAAACAAACATACAAGAAAATCAAATATTTAAAACGAAAAAATCGTCAATTTTCGATGTTTTATTTGGGTTAGCTTACCTGTGGCCCATTTCATGTGCAAGCAAAAATCCAACATTCCTGGGATGCCATTCAAGCAGTGTGCAGCTTTTTCGGATATGGCAAATGCCTCCTCCGTAGCCACGCCCTGAAAACAAATGTTTTTCAACGCCTTTATTGGACAGTAAAAGTTAATATTATAAGATATTGTCTTCCACATTTTTAAAGACAGTTCGTTTTCAATAAAAAATGCATATCATGTGTGTCCGTGAGTGCCAAGTTATACTTTTATGACTACAGTAAATAAATAAGCAAAAATATATGATAGTACTACATAGTTGTGCCCCGCGGTTTCACCCGAGGTAATTTCGGAGTTCCCGAGGGAATTCCGGGATGAAAAGTACCCTATGTCTTTTTCTGTACCCCTGAAAATGTGCATGCCAAATTTCATCCAAATCCGTTCTGTCGCTTTTGCGTGATTGAGTAACAAACATCCAAACATCCAAACATCCACACTTTCACATTTATAATATTAGTAGTACTAGTAGTATTTTAGTAGTATAATATATTAACTAGGTAAGTATAAAAACTATCTATGGCATTAAGTATTTTGAGTAAAAATCTCAATAATATCTATTGTGCAATTTAACTAGTTGTCTACTTTGAAAAGCTAGCTTAGTCTAGTTAGCTTTACAAAAGTCCAGCTTCCATAACCTATGTTAAGAGACTATCTGTGATACGAGTATTATTAAAATAATTGGTGTCAGGATTTATGTAATACGATATTATTTTTAGGTGATTACTCAAGGTTAGTGCTTATCATTTATATTTTATTTTGTTTTTATATAAACTTCAACCTTTATACTAAAATTATCTTATCTGCAAAATAATGTGGAGTAGTGGCGTTAAAAATTTACATAGCACGCGTAAAAATTACGACCCAAATGTAGACGCGTGAGCAAAGACAAAATAAATGGTACAGTTACTTCAACGTCATGCGGAGCTAAGATGCGGCACATGACAAAATTTTATCGAGCCCTTTTATCGATTCTCGTCGACAAACTCGTACTTATATCGTTTTGTCTACCAGTGGTAACATGGCAGCAAAAAATGTTTGTATGGCAGAAAACGATATATGATAAAATTGTCGACAATCCCTAACATGCGGCACTTTTGAATGTATTTTTGTCTACTTTGTCGTTGTTTTCTCACATTTTTATCGTCGACGATTGGTGAGCGCGATAAAATGAAAATTCGTTCTTAATTGCGAATAACATGGTATTACTTTATTATAATTCAATCAGAATTCAATATTAGTAATATATATAATATTAATAATACGAAAATATTAGAAATACGAGGAATGAAAGGCGAAAAAAATGCAAAGTAGTAGTATTAAATTAAATTAAAATTCATTTATATCAGGAAAATAACCCATAAAATTTAACAAAAAGTAAATTCAATAAATTAAATTCAGTAAATTAAATTAGATTAAACAAATTAAATTAGATTAAATAAATTAAATTAAATAAATAAATTGCATCAAATAAATAAAATAAAATAAATAAATTATATTAAATAAATAAAATAAAATAAATAAATTATATTAAATAAATAAAATATATTAAATAAATAAAATTAAATAAATAAATTATATTAAATACATTAAATTAAATAAATAAATTATATTAAATAAATTAAATTCAAAAAGTAAAATCTTCAAATTGATATTCTTAAAATCTATAAATTTCCAATTATCCCTGAGTAATATTAAACTGATATATAATATCTACTAATATATTATATTAAATTTAATTATTTGAATTTCAATTAACATTAATTTAATGAACGTCTCTGAAAGAGTGCGGTAGATTTGTTTTTAAAGTCTTTACTTAAAATCAAGTAATCATTGAAACGACTCTGAGTACGGCCGTTAGAATAGGAAATAGGATTTTCCTCCTGACACGAAGAGTTCCTGCGGGAAGTGGGAACCCCGAAATTGATTCGTGTAATATAACAGGGGGACCATCAAAGTAGGTAGTTTATAAATTCTTCCCATTTATCTTATCTGCTAAAGCAATCAAACTTTAGTGTAAATTTTTTGTATATGTATAGGTATTTTTATTTATTTACCTACTTGCGACTGCCTTATGGCGTCTATCGCGGTTAGAAAAGGATTTTAGAACTTTTCTAAAATTGGTTAGGAACTATTAACTTTTAAGAAATAACCCGCACTGCGAAAATTATTGTTCATAAGCACAACAGAATCTACTTTTAAAATTGTTTTAATCGCCACGAAAATAAATGATAAAACCGCCATCTATGGTTCCTGCCAAAAACTAAATTTTTTGTCATTTCTTGTCACGGTGATAAACGTGGGCGTACAAGCAAAAAGGCTCCTTCTTCCGAGGTATAAGACTTTTGTAAAGTTGAGTGAAAAAAATACTTCCGCGATTTTAATTGATTATATTAATAAATGCTCAATTATTTACAATTTCATAAAATACCTTAATCTACAATAATATATAAAAAAAAGCTTATTCCAGAATCACATGCCTAATAAAAAAATATGTGCCAGTTTTTGAATATTTTTTCAATTTTTACTATCAATTGATTATTCTAGATACCGAATCTAGTCTTAACTCAATACCCCACTATTGAACCTTTTTGCTTGGACGCCCACAAATATTTGTCGTATCGACAATTTTATCTTTCGTGTGATAAATATATCGTGGCACGCATCCTAGCGCCAATGGTCAATTGATATTAATTGATATTATAGGTGCTTGCTACAATACATTTCGTGATTTTAAACTGCTGGTGATGACGTCACAGCCTGTAAGTCTTACTGAGACTAGGTCACGTGAACGTATCTATGCTGAAACTATTTTTAGTCATATGTATATTGTTTAGAATAGGTGTTTCTGTTCGAAAAATTGTTTGGGGTAAAGTTTGTGCGGATTTATTTTTAACCACGCCAGTTGTATCTTCCAAATGTTTACATTACCAAGTCTTTCTTTATCGAAGATAGATGAACGTCTTATTTTGGTGCTGTGTGTACCTAAAGTAATTTTTACTGGAACTGTACGGAAGTGAAATCGGTATCTTTTATATAAAAAATTAGTTTTCAACTATCTATTATTTGTTAGAATTTAAAGTATTTATTAGTTATTAAAGTTTTTAGATTTACGCGTTTTGAGCACATTATACATCGCGTTCAAGTCCCGCGTAATTTTACATAATATTTATTAGTTCTTGGTAGATGCATTTATGTATAAAAAAACTGTTATTTAAATTGAGCAAATAAAATTTAAGATAAAAAATCGTCGATTGTTAGTATTGAAGAAAAAAAAAATCAACAACTACAAAACTTGAATGAATTATGAAATTTTCGAAAATCGAATTAACTTTCGGAACAAATTTTTTTAAAATTTATAAACTAAAAGTTGTATTATGTCAAAAATTTGGCCAGATTTTTGTTTTCACATAATCGTATCCACTTACGAAAGCAGAAGAAAAATTAAAAATTACCAGTGCTGCTTCTAATTTTTTCGCCGCGACTGTTGACATAGTACAGATCCAACCCCGTGAGCAACACCGAATAATAGACCTTATTCGCCAATCTCTTCTTTCCCGCTTGCCAATTGCAATAGCTCTTCAAATAATTCGAGCCGTTCTCGTCCATTCTCACCACTTCTGTGTTGTTCTTTAAAAACTTCGTGTCCATTAATCTGAATCGAATGTTCATGTTCAATGTTGGATGTCGATAGAATCTTTCCACTTCTCTTAGAATGTCCTGCGTTAATCTTTTCAGTTTCGATCTTGTTTTCGTCGTTTGCTCCCTCATTAGTCTGTTCGTCAGCACCTTGTCTATGTGCAGCATGACGTTTATCACAATCTCTTGTCTCCCCCTCGCATAGTACTCTTTTGCCGTTGGATTGTGAGCGGGTCTCCTGGTGAGATGTGAACGATCTTGCGTCTGCAATTGGAAAGGTCATTGACGTTTCTTATAAATGTGTCAGAGTCAATATTCGTGACGTGGACGTTATCTAAACATCTATGATATAGATATAAATAAATTGTGTCTGTTTGTAGTGTGAAAATAAAAACTTTTCGCTAAATGTATGTGAAAGTTGCATGGTCCTTAGTCCTTACAACAAAAAGTCTATTCTTAATTTTTTTCTGTCTGTTTGTCTATTTGATCCGGCTAACGTCCGAAATGGTTGGATCCATTTTGCTTGGACATTCACCGGCTTCTATAAGAGTTCCCGCAGGAATTCCAAACGGATGCGGAACGCGGGGCACACCTAGCGTCTATAATATTTCAGACTGTCTCCGTATCTTCACGGTGTCTTCTTTCAATAATTCCTTTATTTGTGTGAAATTTAAATAACCTAACAAGCTGTGCCCTGTGGAACTCCAAAGCACAGATAATATAATACTATACTCCAAAGTAACCTATTTTACTTCTGTGAAAGTCCCGCCAAAATTGGTCCAACCGTTCGGAGATTCACCAGCGTGAATTTCGAAATAGGCTAGTTTCCTAAATTTTCTTTTTTAGTCCGTTTTGTAGATTATTAAAAAATATTGGACACGTATTTTTTTTTTATGTAACCAAAAAATAACGGAGATATATCAAGTCGAAATTTCACATGACGTCACTCCTCGCTACAGTTTTTTCGCACGTTATAGCGAGCTGTGACATCACGAGTCCCCCACCCTAAACTTTAATGCGCTTTATCTATGCATATTTCCATTATTTTAAAAAAGCAAAAAATACGTGTCTTTTATTTTTTTATTATCTAACTGACGGACTAAATAGAATTTTAATTTTTTTACCCAGGAAACTAGCCTATTCTCGCAGGATCTCTGATATAAGTAGTCTGTGTTACTTAGGGATAATGTAACATTCTAAGGATGAAAAATTTTTGAAATCGGTTCTACAGTTTTTGAGTTTATGCGTTACAAAAAAATCTTTCTTGTTGATAAATTACAATATTAGTTTAGATGTAGGTGAATAACAAACAAGGAAAACTACATGAATTATGAAGGATGATAAGAATTAATGGAATATTTGGTGATCTAAACTCTCTAATTATGTCATAAGTTATAGTTAATTTCTAAAACAAAAGTTTTCGAACTTAAATACCTATCACGTGCGTATAAAAAAATATGCATTAATTTCTAGATGAATATACCTACCTAATAATATTTTTTTCACATAGCTAATTTTATTTGAAATGTTCGCAATAGGTAAGTAGTAATCAATTAATTAAAGTTCAGTCCTAAAAAATTATGTCAAAATTACTATATGATAGAGAATAAAAAGCAACGAAACAATAAAATAAAATTCTACTCACACGTTTATTATGAGAGTTAGTACAGTCGGCAATATTCCAAACGGTGAGAAATATTAATATTTTAACACTCCACCACATTTTGTCGAAACCGGCACTCTCTACAACTATTTGATAGCTTTTCAACCTATGAATGCGCTAAGCTTCAGAGCCGAGCTTCAAATGGAGCTACGGCAGCCGGCAATACTAAATTGCGCCCGCATGTTATAGGCAACTGCCATGTGCAGATAAATTTGTTATTATTATACTCGTAAAACCCAATGTTGGTACAGAAATAATACATAGTTATGCATGTAGTCTAACATTACTTCCCTGTAACTTTTGGGGAACCAATAATGAAGAACAATAGAAGGGGAAGTGTGTAACTATTTGTTTTATTAAGCTTGTTGCAAAACGTGATGCAAAAGGCGGTATAAGTGACATTCTCTGCCAGTATACTATACCTTTATGAAGCGCTGCAGAGAATGCTTTGGCAGGTGATGTTTGAGAGGAAATAGGGATCAGACAACAATAATAACCAAAAAATTAAAATATAAAATTTACACTTAATAAAGGAATACAGACAGGTCTTTAAAAATACCCGCGTACAAAAACAATTATTGATATTATGTATCTTACCGCTGCACTCAGAGTCGACTTTAATGATTACTTAGTTAAGTATAGATTTTTAAAACAAAACTGCCGCAATCAGAGACGTTCAGTAAATTTATGTTAATTGGCATTTAATGAGATGTAACTTAATTAGTGAAATGCCAATTGACAATAATTTATTAAACTTGTCTGATTGCGGCAGTTTTGTTTTAAAAATCTATACTTAACTAAGTAATCATTAAAGTCGACTCTGAGTGCGGCGGTAAGTTTAATACTTACTTAATAACTTTAAAATAATGCGAAAATTAATTTTAATTATTAAAAACATATAAAACGGTCGTGATGCAAAGTTATATTTGTGTAGACACCTATTGATTTAAAAACAATTGCAACAATGCACTTGTGCAGTAAATGGGAAATTTTTAAATGAAACTAACATGGAATGGAGAAAGATGCTATACCTAAGTACCTAAGCCCTGTTCGGGATAAAAGATGGCTTTCTTGTTTTGAATAAATAAATAAAATGATAGATTGAAAATGACCACTACTTGTATAGATACCCCTGCCATTTGAAATATAATAAATAAATAAATATAATATGTCATTTGAAAGACGGAGTTAAATTTATAATTCAAGCTTGAATGAATCGTGTCGAATGGAATAGATAAATCAAAATTCAAAAAGTATGAAGTCATGTTTAATTTCCCAGAATAGTCGGTAATAACGTACGTACGTAACCTACAATTACCTACTGCATTGTTATTATGACTTCATAACAGGTAACTAAAAGTGCACCGGACTGTTCGAGTAACTTGCAAGTTTAAAATAAATGCACAAATAAAAGGACGCAGATAAGCAATAACATGTTAACCCACAAAATAAAGTTATTGATTCAGAACCATTTATTGAGAGTTAGGGAAAGTTTTTTAATTATGTGTTTACCTTATTACATTGCTTAAATATGTAACTATATATTGAAGATAAAAAAAGTTGACACAAAATGGCGCTCCTACTTTTAAAACACGATTTACTCAAAATTTCCCCAGTGTGGGTTAACACACTATTGCTTATCTATGTCCAAAAAAAGGTGGACTGGTATGAATTGTTTTTTATTCAACGCATACAATTTTAGTGATCATTGTGATTATCGCATCACGGCTATCATGATCTATAAGAGTTGTGTTTTGCTTTGATATGGGGGATGTTCCGAAATGCACTGCGAGAACTGTTAGGTATGACGTCAATTCAGTATACAAAGCTGCAACTGGAACTGATGGTGATGTACCAGGAGAACTCAAAAATTAACGTCCCTGGATCGGAAAAAGCAATATTTTGTAAAAGGTTATGAGCAGTTGACATTAGGCTATTGTAACTTAGATAAATTACAAACCGACTCAGTAAAAAGCAAGAAATAAACAAATTTTTAATAAAAAAATTAAAACCGACTTCCAAAAACACATAACTAAAAAGGGAATAATAACAAAATACCGATGTAATCCAACAGACAAAAATACACGTAATACTATTATTGGTTTGTGCTACCACTTTTTAATTTGAAGTCGGTGACAAGCCAAATTTGGAGTAGGTAGATTGGCTAAGTCCACTCCCGCCACGAGCTCGCCGTGAGCTGAACAACCCAAGAGGGCAGACGTAAGCGGGCTTGGCACCGAATTCAAATTGAAAAGTGGGAGCACAAACCAATAATAGTATTACGTGTATTTTTGTCTGTTGGATTAAATCGGTATTTTGTTATTAATAATTATTTTTCCACAAATTCAATGTTCTTTATTATTCCAGCTTATTCAATTAACACTAATTAAAACTGTTTAGTTAGGGAAACTCTTCTGCCTAAAATAAGGTAAAAATAACTTATTTGTGTATTTACCTTCCAACTTTCAACCGCAAAAGTGTCAAACAATAAAAGGTAAATCCATTGTTACCATCAGTTCTAAATTAAAACTGTTTAAATAAGGAAAAATTATCCAATTAAAATTGTGAACATCAAATACCTAAATAATTTAATCATTTAATCACTAAACTATCCTTGCTTCTTTCAGGGTGCTATCGTCGGTGGAAACTTCAATAAACAAAATAACTTTTG